>CM010609.1:17787806-19241787 GCA_003430845.1 Xanthoceras sorbifolium
TTTTTAAACTGTGGGGGGCATTCATAGATAATATGGGAATGTTTTTTTTAAAAAAATATAGAGATATATCATTTATGGGGATATTGAAAATATGATTTTTGAATTTTGGATTTTTGCTTTGGAAGACTATGATTTGTCTTTTTGTTTTTATAATTACAATTAATTCAATATTTAAGAGGGGAATACGACTCGAACTCACAATCTTAAAGTATAAATATAAAGAACATACTACAGGACCAACCTCAACTTATCAATTTATCCATTTATTATATATTATCTTTTCAAAAGATGCTCAAAACAACATCTATTGAATAATCTTCTCTTTGCAAAAATGCATGTACACTCAAGCGAGTATGCACAGTTAACAACAATTTTTAGCACACATATTAATATCAATTATGATCGATATCGATAATTTACAGAAGAACAAGACTGGAAATTTGTACTTGGTCCATGTCAAACTTGAACAATATCAATATATAAAAGTTATTATTTAACCCATTTTTTTGTCACTCTTTTTCTTTACTTCCAAAATTGTAATTAATTTTTTTCTTTTTATTAGTACAATTATAAGATTAAATACAAATCTGTTGGGATTTATTAGGATCAATCTCTACATGTACGGTTCGAATATCTACTCTCATAATCGGGAGAACAACATCTGTGATTTTGTACAAGAACATAAGGTTTTTGATTTAGAGTTCAAAGAGCTATCAAAGTTTCTAAGCATCCATCTATGGAGGATGAAAAATCAGATCTGAATATATTGATCGATAATGAATTATAGAAAGAAGAAAATATTTATACTACTCTCTAAGCTAACTAACTTCTCAATAATAAATAGTCAAGCATATTGTGAGAATAAATTACACCAAAACGTGACTCTAACCAACATCAAAATCTGATGCCAGGTCAGCAGACTTTTGTATTCTCTTTTGCTTTTGATGTAATTGTCATTGCATAATCTTGACGATGATCAACAATTTTAGTATTAGCTGATGAACTCAGCTACTTGTACACAGCTAATCTAGCAACATGTCACGATCTTTCTAGAAGGATCCGGAATAACCCGGATGAATGGTGAACCTTGTGGAATAACCTAAAAGGATGGAGAAGCTCCTAGAGAAGTTTAGCTCTTGGGACATTCTAGAATAGTGTGGAGACTTGTAAGATGTTCAAGACTTGGAATACTCTAGAAGCTTGTGTGTTGTAGGATAACTTGTACATAGTAAAATTCTCTAGAACATGGTAAATATGAATATGTCCTAGAATGTTCTTTGATGCCTATAAATAGATGGCACCCCTCATTTGTACAAACCATCCAAGAAATCCAAGAGTTCAGGTATTCAAGCATTCAAACACTTGTGCTCTCTTCTCTTGTCTCTTCCTACTTAGCTTTCTTAAATTGTGCTAGCAAGTTACTTGCTTAGTTCGTGGGGATCAAGGCTGACTTAACCTCTTCGACGGGAGGAAGTGTGTTAAGTGTCGTACAGTTGACTTAGAAAATACTAAGACCGTGACAAGTGGTATCAGAGCTCGGCTACTACGAGCTCAACCAAGGAAGAGATAGCATAATGGCAGGAGTCGAAGAAGTCATCGTCCAAAAGCCAAGCCATGGAAGGGATGCCAACCCGAGTAAGTCAAGGAAGGACAAGTCTCGTGATGCTGCCTCAATCTTGGAGTCGCGGTTAGCTAGGATTGAGCTTGCCATTGCCGATACGAGGGAACGGCTTGATGTATGGGAGCAATGCGTGGAGAGGGACGTGGCGATATTAGGGAAAGGATCGAGGACCTCAGGGGAAGCATGCTATCCGTCAGTACATCAGGGCAAAAAGCACAAGGGGAAACGATATTTTCCAAGCTCGGTTGGAAAACATGATAACGGAGAAGCTCGCGGAATTCGAGACACTTCTTGAAGACATGTGGGAAAACTGGGCCTTATGCAAGAGAGCCATTAGTGGTGAGACTTTCCAAGGTGCTCCAAAGAAGGAGATACCTAAGCCAAAGGAATTTGATGGCAAGTAGGATGCCAAAGAAGTAAACAACTTCATTTGGCACATAGGGAGGTACTTTAAGGCCATTAGGATCATGGATGATCAGGAGCAAATATGGACTGCCACCCTTTACCTTGTCGATACAGCCACTCTATGGTGGAGGATAAGACACGCCGACATTCAAAGAAGTACGTGCTCCATTGATATTTAGGAGGATTTTAAGAAAGAGCTTAAAAAGCAGTTCTATCTGAAAGATGCCGCATATCTTGCTATGAAGAATTTAAAGAAGCTCAAAAAAACCGGTTCAATTAGGGATTATGTTAAGGAATTTTCTAGTCTCATGCTTGAAGTTCCTAACATGTCGGATGATGAGTTGCTATTCAACTTCATGGACAACCTACAACCGTGGGCGGAAGTAGAGTTACGACGCTGCAATGTGCAAAATCTTGCCGAAGCCATAGCGGTTGCGGAATCCCTAATTGATTACCGGGAGTGAACCATCCAAGAAGAAGCCACCGCAGGATAATCACGGCAAAGGTGAGGGAGATAAAGGAAAGGTCCCTACAAGCCTCCAAGCGGGAAAGATAAGGGTAAATAGAAGGAAGGTCAAGGCAAGAAAGACTTCAAGCCGAAGACCAACTGTTTCCTTTATGACGAACCTCACTAGGCAAGGGAGTGCCCTAAGTGCAAGGCTATCAATGCATTGGTAGAGGAGCGTGAGAAAGAGATAGAGGAATCTCACATGGGCTCTCTCCGAATGCTCACCGCCATCAAAGCCCAGTCAGCCCCTAAGACCCGAGGGAGTCTGGGTCTAATGTACCTATGTACACATCAACGGGAAAGCTACCGGGATCATGGTCGATACGGGAGTTATAACAGCTTTGTCTCAGAGGAGGAGGCAAAGAGATTGGGACTAAAAGTGTCCAAGGAGATCGGATGGCTAAAGCGGTGAACTCTAAGGTAAGACCGCTTGTTGGCATGGCTCGAGGAGTAAATATAAGCATGGGAAGTTGGAATGGGAAGATAGACCTAACGGTTGAGCCCATGGATGACTTTGAGGTAGCACTCGGCATAGACTTCCTCGAACAAGTCAAGGTAGTTCCTTTACCCTTCCTACGTTCTGTTGCTATATTAGAGGATAATCCTTGCATTATTCCAGTCATCGCCAAATCCGGATCGAAGACCCCTCATCTTTCGACCTTGCAAGTCAAGAAAGGCCTTAAGAAAGGGGAAGTGACATACTTGGCCGCGGTAAAACATGACGAGGGAGGAGTTCCATTGAAGGAGCTACCCAAGGAGATCAAGAAGGTTCTTGAGGAGTACAAGGACGTCATGCCCGCAGAGTTACCTAAAAGGTTACCACCTAGGAGAGATGTGGACCACCAAATCGAGTTGGAGCCAGGAACGAAGCCACCTGCCAAGGCCTCTTATCGGATGGCACCACCGGAGTTGAAAGAGCTAAGGAAACAACTAAAGGATTTGTTGGATGCTGACTACATTCAGCTATCCAAAGCTCCTTATGGTGCGCCAGTGTTGTTTCAAAAGAAGAAGGATGGATCCATGCGTCTATGCATCGACTATCGGGATTTGAATAAGGTAACCATAAAAAATAAGTACCTCATTCCTTTGATTGCTGACTTGTTTGATCAACTTGGCAGAGCTCTATACTTTACAAAGCTTGATCTGAAGTCGGGTTATTACCAAGTAAGGATTGCGGAATGCGATGAAGCTAAGACTACGTGTGTGATGCGTTACGGTGCTTATGAGTTCCTAGTAATGCCCTTTGATCTCACTAATGCACCGGCCACGTTTTGCACACTCATGAACAAGATCTTTCATCCTTACCTGGATCGATTTGTGATGGTATACTTAGACGACATTGTTATCTATATAATACCCTCGAGGAACAAGCCCGATACCTACAAGCTGTTTTTAAACTTCTGAGGGAAAACGAGCTCTATGTCAAGAAAGAGAAGTGCTCTTTTGCCCAACCCGAGGTATACTTCTTGGGGCATAAGATCAAAGATGGCGTGTTTATGATGGACGAAGGGAAAATCAAAGCCATTTGTGAATGGGATCCTCCTACGAAGGTGCCTGAACTACGGTCATTCCTTGGCCTAATGAATTATTATCGGAGATTCAAAAAGGGGTATTCGGAGAGGGCAGCTCTACTCACAGATCTGTTAAAGAAAAACAAGGCATAGGAATGGTCGAAAGAGTGCCAGGAAGCCTTTGACGAGTTAAATAAGGCGGTGACGGAAGAACCAGTATTGAGACTTCCAGACCATTCCAAGCCTTATGAGGTGCAAACGGATGCTTCCAACTTAGCCATTAGAGGAGTCTTAATGCAAGATAGGTATCTCATTGCTTACGAGAGCCGCAAACTAAATGATACGGAACGGAGGTATACCGTTCAAGAAAAGGAAATGACAGCCGTGGTCCATTGCCTTCGCACATAGAGACACTACTTGCTTGGTTCTCACTTTGTCATAAGGACGGACAACATTGCCACAGCTACTTCCAAACGCAGAAGAAGCTAAGCCCAAAGTAAGCTAGATGGCAAGACTTTCTGGTAAAGTTCGACTACACGCTCGAGTACAAGCCCGGGAAGGCCAATTTGGTGGCAGATGCACTGAGTCGCAAGGCGGAGCTTGCAACTATGAGGAGTGCGCCATAAGAGGAAGTCATCGACTTCATCAAACGGTTTTGGGTACAAGATGGCTTACTCTATACAGTGGGGAACCGGTTGTATGTCCCGAAATTCAAGAATTTGAGGAAGAACTTGATCAAGGAGTGTTACGATACAAAATGGGCAGGACATCCGGGACAATGGAGAACGAGGACTTTACTCGAGGCAACCTACTACTGACCGCATATAAGGGATGATATTGAGGCATTTGTAAAGACTTATCTTGTGTGCCAACAGGACAAGAATGAGCAGCAATCATCAGGAAGATTACTAGAGCCATTACCCATCCCCGAGAGACCATGGGAAAGTGTCACCATGGACTTCATATCGGCCTTACCCAAGTCGAATGGATGCGGATCGATCATGGTGGTGGTTGATCGGTTATCTAAATATACAACTTTCATTGCTGCCCCTACGGATTGCACAGTGGAGCAAGTAGCTCGGTTATTCCTAAGGGATGTGATGAAGTATTGGGGTGTGCCTAGAACGATCATTAGTGATCGAGATCTACGTTTCACGGGGGAGTTTTGGACCGAGCTTTTCAACCTATTAGGGTCGAAGTTGCATTTCTCTACAAGCTTTCACCAACAAACGGATGGGCAAACGGAGAGGGTGAATGCGTTGTTTGAGCAATACCTGAGGCACTTTGTGAGTGCCAACCAAAGAGATTGGGCGAAGTTACTTGATGTGGCCCAATTCTCTTACAACTTATAAAGGAGTGAGGTGACCCACCATAGCCCCTTCGAGTTGGCAACGGGCCAACAACCCCTCACCCCGCAGATGTTAATGGTAGGATACACGATAAGGAGTCTAGTATTATACAAGCTGGCCAAGGATTGGCAAGAACAAGCTGATATAGCATGATCCTATCTTGACAAGGCCGTGCGGAAGATGATGAAATGAGCGGACAAAAAGAGACGACAAGTGGAGTTTCAAGTAGGAGACTCAGTGCTTGTCAAGTTGCTGCCTCAGCAATTCAAGGCCTTTAGGAAAGTGCATAAGGGCTTGGTGAGGAAATACAAAGGACCCTTTCCATTCTTAAATAAGGTAGAAAAAGTTTCCTACAGGCGTGAATTACCTTCGAGGCTCAAGATCCATCTAGTCTTTCATATGATTCATTTGAAACCCTATCATGCGGACACGGAAGACCCCAGTCGAGGAGAATTGTCAAGAGCGCCGACTGCCGTAGTAACCTCCTACGATAAAGAAGTATATGAGATCCTAACAGATCGAATCGTGAGGAAAAGGGGTGTTCCCCAAAGTAGCGAATATCTTGTCAAGTGGAAGGGACTTCCCGTAAGTGAAGCTACTTGGGAACCAAGGTAGACTCTTTGGCAATTCACAAAAAAAAATTAATGAGTTCCACAAGGAGACTACGACGAGGACGTCGCCGGATTAGGTAGAGGAGAATGTCACGATCTTTCTAGAAAGATCCGGAACAACCCAGATGAATGGTGAACCTTGTGGAATAATCTAGAAGGATGGAGAAGCTCCTAGAGAAGTCTAGCTCTTGGGACATTCTAGAATAGTATGGAGACTTGTAGGATGTTCAAGACTTGGAATACTCTAGAAGCTTGTGTGTTGTAGGATAACTTATACATAGTAGAATTCTCTAGAACATGGTAGATAGGAAGATGTCCTAGAATGTTCTTTGGTGCCTATAAATAAATGGCACCCCTCATTTGTACAAACTATCCAAGAAATCCAAGAGTTCAAGCATTCAAACATTTGTGCTCTATTCTCTTCTCTCTTCCTACTTAGCTTTCTTAAATTGTGCTAGCAAGTTACTTGCTTAGCTCATACGGATCAAGGCTGACTTAACCTCTTCGAATGGAGGAAGTGTGTTAAGTGTCGCACGGTTGATTTAGAAAATACTAAGGCCGTAACAAACAGCTACAACCGACCCCTTTCTGTTGTCATGCTTAGACTTGTTCCTCAAGCAAGTTGTTGTTGCATACTTAGCTGAAATAGCTTAAGTGTACTCTACAGCTGTTGTGTGATTATCTGAACTCTCCTTCACAATATCTACTCCCAATACGGGAAGAAAATGTCTAATTAAATTAAAAATTGATATTCTCAACAAAGACATACAAATGAAACTCTCAACAATTAATTGAATTTACATGCTTGCGTGACCCAATGAATTGAAAGCATGGCAATGTATTGTAATGGCATAGAAATTAAAGCATGAATATTTTATCGAAGTAATTAATATTTATATATTTAAAATAAAAATCTGTTTATTAACCCCAAAAAGAATGGAATATAAATATTTAATTAATTTGTCAGGATTTTGAACAATCTCATTTTCAATTCAACTAATATTACAGAGAGATCTTTCAGTTCCTATTATTGTTTTTTGATAAAATCGGTAACTGCAAGTTTGTGAAATCTTTTGAAGGGAATATTCCTTAAGAAGTTATGAGTAAAACTAATTAAAATCCCAACACTTTTTCACGTAAAAAGAAACTCACAAATGATGATCCATAAATACATGAAAATGATGATTAATGTTTCAAGGAAATTTCTCTCGTGTTGGGAATTGTGAAGCTTGAATCAAGAGTGGATTTAGCTCACAATTCGGCAAAGTTTCGTCATAAAATCATTGCGGTAGTCAGTGGCAAAAAGCGGCAGAGAGTCGCGCAACCCAGAGGTCGCGGGTAGATGGGAAAAAGGGCAGATAGTCATGCAACCAGTGGGTCACGCGAAGGATGAGCCAGTTTAGGCAGTAAGTCGCGTGACTAGTTTTTCTATTTCGATCAAACTTCTGTTTTGAGTCTAAAACCTGACCAAATACGAAAACATTTTCCTAAATCGTTTTATCTTAGTTTTTACATATAAATAGTCATGTAATGTTAGGGTTTCTGTAGACCGAAACTCAAGAGTTGAAAGAGATTATCTGTAACATCCTGAATTTCGGATAATTAATTTTGAATATGTGAAAATAAATTTTGTGATTGGAGGGGGTGTAAATATAATTAAAAGTATGTATATTTTTATGATTTCCAGGTGGACCAGATGGAACGGTCCAGAAATGATGCATGAAAATTGAAAACCGAGACAGTGAGTATCGCGACCTGGTCACCGCGACCACAGATCGCGATGACCTGCTCGCGGTGAAAAATGTGAATTTTTGGCAGTGAGCATCGCGACCAGTCACCGCGACCACAGATCGCGATGAACTGCTCGCGATGAAAATGTCAAATTCTGGCAGTGAGCAACGCGACCATGGTACTGCGAGGTGTGCTCGCGATGGAGGCGGTGAAATCACTCCAGTGAGTACCGCGACCTGGTGGCTCGACCACAAGTCGCGACGACCGAAATAATATAAAAAAAAATTTGGCTTCTTGCAGAGGCCACAAAAACAGAGAAGAGAAAAGAGAGAGTGAGAGACTGAGAAGAAGAAGAAAGAAAGAAGAAGAAAGAAAGAAGAAGAAAGAAGAAGAAGAGGAAGAAGAAGAAGAAGAGAAGAGGAAGGAAAGAGAAAAGGAAAGTGTAGGAGAAAGAGAAAGGGAAAGGAAAAGAAATCTAGAACCGCGATAGTCGAAAGAAAAACGGTATCCAGGTTGTTGTACCTTCGTTTTCGAAAATCTTTACAATAGTATTAATTATTTTTAGTTTGAATCTGCAATTATTTTGATGATTTTCAATTTTTATGTGTTTATATTATTTCGTTGAAATGATTTTTATTGTTGACTGAGTTTTGATTATTACGATTCCGCTGAAATTGCTTGTTTTCGATTATTGTACAAATATTGTTGATTTTCCCATGAAAAAATTTATGTTATTGAAATCGAATGTTTCCGTTGATTGTAAATATAGTGAATATTTGAAAACTAGTTTATCGAGACGGCCCTAGGATACTTAGATATAGAAATGGATATAGGAGGTTGGTATACCAGCTGGGTTCAGTGAGCAGTACTGCGTCGATATTGATATGCTATTGATGATTATTATGTACCTCCTCATGGATTCGTCCAGGGGCAGGGAGACACGTACCTCCTCACGGATTCATCCTGAGGTTGGGAGACACGTACCTTCCTAAGGATTCGTTCCTGGGATAGGGAGTTATGTACCTCTCTAGGTTCCGTACCCTCGGTCCTAGAGTAGGGAGATACGTACCACTCTTAGGATTTGTCCTAGGGTGGGAGTTCGACCCATATTCCAGTCCTAGTATGTTGAGTATTCTAGTGGGCCAGATTTGAAGTGAATTGAATAACTTTATTGATCGATTTTACATGTTGATTTTATTCTTGAGGTTAATGTAATTATAACTGCTTTATAGTTTGATTTTGAAGTTAAATTGATTTGTAAATGATTAGAATTGAAATATATATATATATATATATATATATATATATATATATATATTGTGATTTGTTTCTTATTAAAGGTTATTTATGATTTTTCATAATAGAGTTTAGTGTACATCCATTAAGCTATATGCTTAGCGCGTTAGTTTTGTTTCTAACGCGTAGGTACCAGGGATACTGAAGAGGCCAAAGACTGAAGAGAGAGAGAGAGTTGCTGACAGAGTCCCAGAGTCACTACAGTTGGGTAGTTCTATTGTTGTATATATATTTATTGTAAGCATGCATATACAGAGAGTTTGTAAATATGTTTTGTAATTATGTTTTGTAATTAATTATTTTATGATTTTTGTCTTTCATTTTCAAAATGTTTGTAAATATTGACTTCTGAATCGTTTCATTTTATAAACTGTTGTTGGAAAGTCGCACTAAACGGCAGAGTGCGCAATTGATTGAAAATGATATTTGAAGTGTTATTGAATTTGTATTTGATTTGAGTTATGGAAAAACAGGTTTTGGGAAATCCGAAAAACAAACGGAACTCTGCCGAATTTTTGTAAAACGTTTATTGCGATGGGCTCACTCGGAAATGGTTTTAAAAATTATAAACTAGATGGTTTTCCAATGGTTTGAAAAATTGATTTGATGGGCTCACAGTGATTTTAGAAATTATAAAATGAATTGAGAAAGTTTTGAAAACCCGAGTAGCGCTTCCTGGGTCGATCCAACCGGGTCGGGTCAGGGGGTGTTACATTATCAAAGAGTATACATAGAGAGAAAGCAATGTAAGAGTTTTCCAGTGTCTTTGTAATCAGTTACTTCATAGTGAATTGAGTGCATATGCGCTCTGTGGATGTAGAAAAGATTCTGAACCATATAAAATTGTTGTCTTGATTATTCTTTTTATTTTCTTGTGTGTATGGTTGCATAAACAATTTTTTATTGTTTTCACTGCAAGAAGAATTCGGCATAAATTCCTAACAACTGGTATCAAAACCTGGTTCGAGACTAGGGGTTAGCAAACACAGGAGACAGTCAGCTTTCTTGATTTCAATAGGAGTCATGGAATCAGAAAGAGAACAGTACAGGATTAAAAAATTCAATAGTGAGAATTTCAAGTTTATAGAAGATGCAGATGGAGGACAATCTGTACAGAAGAACCTGCACCTACTGCTGACAGGTGTGAAGCCATAAGCTATAAAAGAATAAGAATAAAAGGTGTTAGATCGCAATGCACTATAAGTAGTTTGACTGAGTTTGTCAAAGTTGGTGGCCTTCAACATCAAGAATCAAGAGACAACAACAGCTTTCATCAAAACCCTATCAAATATGTACACACAGGTAGCTGCTTATAACAAATAAGGTACGAAGTTGTTCGCTTTGAAAATGATAGAGAGTTGTAACTTTAAGAAACACCCGAACGCCTTCAATAAGGTCACAGAAGTTTGATGACGAAATTCAATCTCTATTTCTTACGAGGCAGATGCCATAGAGTTGGAAAGAAATAGTCTAGTCAATCAGTGGGTCGTGTGGGAAGACAAAATTAAAGTTCTTGGAGGTCGTAGACATGATTATGACAAAAGAAGTCAGGAGACATGAGGTGGGAGGTAGCAATGAGTCATTAGCCCTAAACATGGAAAGCAAAGGAAGAAACAGAAATAGGGACAACTGTGGTGGTTGAAAATAGCCCGAAAAGGCTCAGGCCCAAAAGACGGCCCAAAACTACTAAAAGGGCCCAGAAATCAAAGCCTAGTGCTCGACAAGCCTAGCGCTCGACATAACTCAAAATAAAAGGCTCTACTAGCTCAACACAAAGACCCATAGGTCAATCGCTCGACATACAAAATAGCGGTCAACGGGTACGCTTAATCTCACAGCCGCCACCAGGCAACTAACTCAGTCAGTTGACTTAGTCAAAATACACCTAGTCAAAACTCTCCAAGATATCAGGAATCCCGGATATTTCAGAGCACGACATCCCTAATAATACGGAAGTAACGGGCAATCATCCAACCCCTATAAATATAGCCTTCTGGCTTCATTTTGAGGGGTTAAGCAATTTTATTCCAAAGCTGTCACTCTGAGCAATCCAGTTTACACACGACACACTATCATAAAACCAGCCACGCACAACTTAGCCTCTCGTTTCATCGTCACACTTAACCTAACATCATACAGCACTCGACGTACTCAGCGTACCTTTCAACATCAAGATTCGAACGCCTACCACACGATAGGTATTACTCATTTTATTTATACTTTCCCTTTTAGATTCACTATCTAACTTGGGCATCGGAGGCTATTTGGTTGGAACTACCCCAGTGTTCCAAGAGCTCAACACTTTCTTTCTTTTTTTACAGATCGTCGTCCTCTCACTTCAAATAGTTGATTGCCAGGTCATCAAGCGTAGATTCCAGCATCTACAACAGCCAGAATGATAAATCCAAATAGGATTTTAGAAGGTCAGGAGACCACCAAGATACCGATAATTCTAATCGAGGTAACAGACATCGAGTGCTGGAATTGCGGTAAGAATGGACATTATAAAAGCTAGTGCTTAAGTGCTAAAAAAAACAGTGATGATCAGTGAGAAGTCAATGTATTTTTAGAAGATTATAGTGATGTCCTTATTTGTTCCGCAGAGTGTGGGACAAAGGTTGGGGTATAAGATTCAGCATGGATAGAAGATCCGAATCATAAGCATCAGAGGCTTGGGCACAGAAGTGTCAATGGGCTAGAAATTATGCTTTCAAATAGAAAGCATACATGTTTGAAGTCAGGTGACAACGATTTGCATTAGAGTAGCAATTTAGGGGAACATAAAATGGTGAGCGTTCAGCAAATTAGCAGAACTCTGAGAAAAGGTTCAACTAGTAAGGTTGACAGTATAGGTCAGAAGACCAAGTCCAAGGTATCTCAGAAGCAGAGCATTGCCATATCAAGAAGGGCCAGAGGTCGTGAATCAGCAACTAGAGATCGGCATAAACGGGGAGCTAGGAGATCAGGTAGTGCTAGAGGTCACGGATCAGCCACCAGAAATCAGCACGAGTAGAGAGCCACACGATCAGGTAAAAAACTTGGATGCTATGATGAGGTAAGTTAGGGGAGTGATACAAACCAGTGGAAGCTTGCATTTAAGGAAAGTCATGATCAATAACCACGGGCAGAAGGCTTGCAGTTGTCACTCGCGAACACTCATTAACCAAGCCAGTTACGACAGAGGGACTGGAGCTGAGAGGCAGCTTCAGTAAGGTCTTCGAGGTTGAAGACAGATTATTTGAGTGCATTGATTCGTCGATCATCAGAAGAGGATGTTTCCTTATGCTTCAATTTTTAAGTGGGAGATTATTGGGATTTGTAAAGCTTGAATCAAGAATGGATTTGGTTCACACTTCAGTAGAGTTTTGTGACAGAATCGCTGCGACAGCCAGTCGTAGAGAGTCGCGCGACCTAGAGGTCACGTGGGAAGTCGCGCCAGTAGACGAGAAAAAGGGCGAAGAGTCACAGGTCCAGAGGTCGCGCGACCAGTAGGTTACGCACGAAAGAGGAGCCAATTTAGGCAGTAAGGTCGCATGACCAACAGGTTGCATGCCAGGTCGCATGCGCTGGAGCTAGCAATTTTTCTGTTTCGATCAGACTCTTGGTTTGAGTATGAAACCTAACCAGATAGGAAAACCTTTTTCCTATGTCATTTTGTCTTAGTTTTTTTTTTCTATAAATACACATGTAATGGTATGGTTTCATTAATGCAAAATTCAAGAGTTGAGAGAGATTATCAAAAAGTATACACAAAGAGAAAAGAAAGCAGTGTGAGAGCCTAACATCTTATATTGTTAGGTGCTTTCAATATTGTTGGATTTTTCCAAAGTATTCGTAGTCAAACATGGGTTGAGCATGTTGGAAATAAAATACTCAAAAAACTTTTATTAAACTCAAAACAAATATTACAATAACACTCTCACTCAAGAACTCACTCACTCTTTACTTCTTCTTCACTCACTTAGAAGCTTTGCTTCTTCTTGATGCCTAAACCAAAATGGGGAGGGGGTATTTATACTACTTACAAATCATTTTAGACCACACAAATAAACTAATCCAAAATTATAATAACCATACACCTCATTCTTCTACATCCTTCCACATTCTTCCAATTGACCACATGATTTTTATGCCTAATTACCAAACCCTATAGAATTCTAGATAAAGGGCTTGGACCTTATTTATGGATTTGGACTCTAATTTATTTGGGCTTGGGTTTGGGCTCCCATAATAGTTCGGGCCTTCAAATGGTTTGGGCCTAAAACAAGTTTATACTTCAACACCCCCCTTTAAACTTGTTTTACCATGCCAAGCAAACTTCTTAATCTCGAAAAATCTTCAAACCTGAGTGGCTTGGTGAAAATATCTGCAATTTGATCTTTGGACTTCACGTACTCCATTTGCACATCCCTTTTTGCTATGCACTCCCTTATGTAGTGGTAACGAGTATCAATATGCTTGCTTCGATCATGGAACACTGGATTCTTTGCTAAGGCAATGGCTGACTTGTTGTCGACACAAATCTCAGTTGGCTCTTCTTGTGGCAAACCCAATTCCTTCAGCAAATTTCTGAGCCATATTACATGACAGACGCTTGAAGTAGCAGCTACATATTCAGCTTCATAAGTAGATAAGGTGACAATCGGTTGCTTTTTTGACATCCATGTGAAAGCTGTGTTTCCTATGAAGAACACGAACCCACTGGTGCTCTTCCTGTCATCTATGTCTCCACCCCAATCGCTATCGCTATATCCCACAAGCTTGTAATCATTAGAAACTGAATAAAACAAACCAAAATCAATTGTACCTTTGATATAACGGAGGATTCGCTTAGCGACTTTGAAATGGGTGGTTGTTGGATTCTCCATGTATCGACTCACAAGTCCAACAGCATAAAGAATATCTGGCCTTGTGCACGTCAAATAGCGTAAGCTTCCAACTAAACTCTTGAAGAATGTTGGATCTATGTTTTCACCTTCACCATGCTTCGATAGTTTGATTCCGCATTCTACTGGAGTGTTTATCGGCTTACAATCATTCATCTTGAACTTCTTGAGTATCTCATTTGCATAATTTTCTTGGGAGATAAAGATGCCTTCTTCCTTTTCTTTGACTTCAATACCAAGATAGTACGCCATTAATCCGATGTCAGTCATCTCAAATTCCTTAGCCATTGCTTTCTTGAACTCTTCAATCAGGCTTAGGTTATTGCCGGTGAAAATCAAATCATCCACGTACAAGCATACTACCAGAATATCCCCATTCATGATCTTGATGTATAGGGCATGCTCGTAGGGACATTTGGTGAAGCCATTTTGTTGGAAATACTTGTCAATTCTGCTATTCCATGCCCTTGGTGCTTGCTTTAACCCATATAAAGCTCTTCTCAGCTTCAGAACTTTGTCTTCTTGGCCTTTGACTTCATAACCCGGTGGTTGCTGTATGTAGACTTCTTCTTCAAGAACTCCATTTAGGAAGGCAGACTTTACATCCATCTGATGTATCTTCCACTTGTTTTGCGCTGCCATAGAAATGATTAGTCTTATAGTTTCTAATCTAGCAACTGGAGCAAATACCTCATCATAGTCTATTCCAGCTCTTTGACTGTAGCCCTTCGCAACTAGCCTTGCCTTGTGCCTTTCAATCTCTCCCTTAGAATTTCGCTTTGTTTTGTACACCCATTTGACACCAATTGCCTTGTGTCCTTTTGGAATTGGAACAAGTTTCCAAGTGTTTTTCTTTTCAATGGCCTTAATTTCCTCATCCATCGCATCTCTCCACTTCTTTTCTTGAGCAGCTTCTTCAAAACTTACTGGTTCACAATCAGCAAAGAGGCAAAAAAGAGTAAGATTATCAGATCTCTCAGTTACCTCGTATAAATCTTGAAGACCTCTTGTTCGCTCCATCGCTCTTTCTTGTAAAAATGATGGTGGTGAATTTCCATTATTTGTTGAAGCTGGTGATGCTGGTGGTGCAGAGGGTTCTTGTTGAGGTTCTTCTAATTGCTCCACTAGCGTCTGCTCTGTTTCTTCAAATTGTGGAGTGAAGTTGAAATTGTCTACATGCGATCCAAAATCCCATTCTCCTTCTTCATCAAATATCACATCTCGGCTGATCACAAACTTTTTGTTGTTCGGGTTGTATAGCTTGTAACCTTTCGAATAAGCGGGATAGCCGATGAAGATGAAACTCTCACTTCTATAGTCAAGCTTGGTTCTTCTCTCATCTGGTACATGAACATGAGCTATGCTTCCAAAAACTCTTAGGTGGGAGATGCCGGGCTTTCTACCACTCCATGCTTCTTGAGGTGTCTTTCCCCACACACTTCTTGTTGGAGAACGATTGGACAAATACACTGCACACGCCACTGCTTCCGCCCAAAACTCCTTGGGCAATCTCTTGCTTTTGAGCATACTTCGCGCCAAATCCAGGATTGTTCTATTCTTCCTTTCTGCAACTCCGTTTTGTTGAGGGGATCTGGGAACAGTTAGAGGACGTCTAATTCCATTCGCTTCACAAAACTCCAGGAATTCCTTGGATGTGAATTCTCCTCCTCTATCGGATCTCAGTGCCTTGATCTTATGGCCACTCGCTTTTTCCACAGCTGCTTTGAACTTTTTGAATACTCCAAAGACTTCTGATTTCTGCTTCAAGAAATAAACCCATGTTTTTCTTGAAAAATCATCAATGAAGAGAAGGAAATAATTACTGTTACCGAGAGAGCTTGGCTTGATCGGACCACACACATCGGTATGGACTAGCTCGAGTGGCTTCTTGGCTCTTGAGTCTGACTCTTTTGGAAAGCTATTTCTAAATTGCTTCCCGAGTAAACATCCTTCACAAAGTTGGTCAGGATGATTGATGCATGGTAGTCCTCTCACCATTTCCTTCTTAGATAGTAGCTTCAAGCTTCCAAAATTGAGATGCCCAAATCGAAGGTGCCATAACCAAGATGCATCTTTGTAGCAGGCTTTCAGACACTTTGCAACATCGTTTTGAATGTTCAAAGAAAATAATCTATTCTTTGACATTCTTACTTTGGCTATTAGATTTCCTTTGCCATCTCTTATAAAAAGACTACAATCCTTCATATGAATATCATAGCCTTTTTCTAAGAGTTGACCCATACTCAAGATGTTGCATGTCATATTGGGCACATAGTAGACATTTGAGATTAATTGATGACTACCATTTTTAGTGCGGATAAGGATGTTACCTTTTCCTTTCACTGATATTTTTGAATCATCTCCAAATGAGACATTGCCAGCCACTGATTCATCTAGCGCTACGAACATACTTCTTCTTCCACACATGTGGTTGCTTGCACCAGTGTCGAGGTACCAAGCATTTTCTTGGTCTCCATCATTGTCTCTACAAGCTAGTAGCATTGTCTCCTTCTCTTCGGTTTTGACTTCCATATAATTGGACCTTTCGTCAACCTTACTGCTGGGAGCTCTACATTCCGAAGCATAATGCCCAAATTTCTGACAATTATAACATTGAACTTGAGATTTATCGTACCTCGAGTTTGAATTGCCTCTCCCGCGGCCTCTTGTTGAGCTTTCTCCTTTCTCGTAGTTGTTGAGGTTACTGCTGTTAGAATTCCAACCTCGTCCATGACCACGGCCTCTACCTCGTCCTCGGCCTCGGCCTCTACCTCGACCACGCTGGCTTCTTTCCTGACCTTGACTTTCTTCCTTCTCCTTCAGTTGCATCTTGAGGAGTTGCTCGTTGATCCCTTGCTTCCTTTTATGTTTTTCTTCATATGCTTGCAATTATCCTTGGAGTTGCTCGATCGTCATTTCTTCCAGGTCTTTAGTTTCTTCTATCGTCACGACAATGTGCTCAAATTTTGGATCCAATGAACGAAGTATCTTTTCTATTATTCTTACATCTTCTAACTTTTCACCGTTTCTTTTCAATTGGTTAGAAACAGCTGCTACTCTTGAGAAATAATCTGAAATAGATTCAGATGCTTTCATGTGTAAAGATTCGAATTCACCTCTTAATGTTTGGAGACGGACCTTCTTTACCTTTTCGACTCCTTTGTAAGAGATTTGCAACTTCTCCCATGCTTGCTTAACAGAGCTTGCACTCGAAATCTTCTCAAAACCATCATCATCTAAGGCTTGATAGATGAGATATAAAGCCTTCTTGTCTCTCTTCCTTGAGTCTTTTAAACTATCCTTTTGAGTTTGGGATAGAGTTGACTCATCTTCTGGTTCGGTGTAGCCTTTCTCTACGACCTCCCAGACATCGTGTGCTCCAAGGAGAGCCTTCATCTTGATACTCCAATTATCATAGTTTTCATTGTTGAGTGTTGGAACTTGAAACGACGCCATACCATTAGCCATAACTCTCAATATGGTGAGAATTTCGAAATTCTGACTACATGGATGAACTCAGAATGTCGAAAAACCTTAAGATGAACTCAGACAAAAAAATCAATTTTTTTGTCAAAGTCAAAGTCAACGGTCAACCTAACCTGGTCAACAGTCAACGGTTTGGCGGCTCGGTCAGCGGCTCGGTCAACAAGCTTGGTAGCTCGGTCAACTCGGCTCCAACTCGGCTGGACTCACTTCCAACTCGGCTGACTCGGCTTGAACTCGGTGAGTTAACTCACTCCCTAGCAGCAAACTTCCGGCGGCCCGTGGCAGCTCGTTTGAACTCCGATCAGGGCGATTTTTGCGGCGTCGGCTTCGTCTTGTCGAGAACTTCAATTTGGATATGCTATAGTGCACACCTTCGAACTCGGCTCTGATACCACTTTGTTGGAAATAAAATACTCAAAAAACTTTTATTAAACTCAAAACAAATATTACAAGAACACTCTCACTCAAGAACTCACTCACTCTTTACTTCTTCTTCACTCACTTAGAAGCTTTGCTTCTTCTTGATGCCTAAACCAAAATGGGGAGGGGGTATTTATACTACTTACAAATCATTTTAGACCACACAAATAAACTAATCCAAAATTATAATAACCATACACCTCATCCTTCTACATCCTTCCACATTCTTCCAATTGACCACATGATTTTTATGCCTAATTACCAAACCCTAGAGAATTCTAGATAAAGGGCTTGGACCTTATTTGTGGACTTGGACTCTAATTTATTTGGGCTTGGGTTTGGGCTCCCATAATAGTTCGGGCCTTCAAATGGTTTGGGCCTAAAACAAGTTTATACTTCAACAGAGCAGAATTTGGATTCTCTTTCTCACGTTGACTTTTTTCACATTTTGATAATCTCATGACACATAATTAACTGTGACAATAAATTAGTAGTTAGGGCATGATTATTTTTCGTTATTTCTTTATTAACAATCGATCACATATTTCGAAAAAGTTGAAGAATAATTGAGGTGAGAAGATGATCTAAGTCTGTCAAACATGTGTATACTAGAAAGCTCCCACAACAGAGAGAATAAATCATCCCCACTGAAGAGAGACACCACAGAGAGTAAGCTTTATGCTTCACAAACTGTACCAAAAATCACTGCTGAAAACAAAATATTTGCAGCCTTCTTGGTCCCAAAGGTTACAACTTTCCCTATCGAATTGCCTCCATGTACAGCATATTTGGTCTCATTTTTATTTTATTTTTTTGCTTTTTATTTATTTATTTATTTTTGGTATATATATATATATATATATATACAACACAGAAGCTCACACACAGGCTGTCTCCAGCTTTAATTTTCTCAAGCAAAAACATTTGTGTAGGTCTCAATAATCTTGACATGATAAATTTAGCAAAATCAAGCTTTTGAAAACAAAGCGGAGGCATTCTCTGATCGGGACCACCCCAATTATGGCCGCGAACAGAAACTACATAATAATGGTGCTGTTTTATAGTAGTAGTAGTAGTAGTAGATTCCTCTCTCTCTCTCTCTCTCTCTCGCTGTACTGTCTGTGGCCCTAGAAATTCCTCACACACTCTACGGTGGCCTGCTAATGCCACAACAAGCCCTAGTTTTCTTTTCAATAGCTTTGGTAGTGTCATGTGCTTGTAAGGAAAAATTTATTGAGATTCCTTTTTCCATTGCTGTATGGTATGGATCTAAATCAACCCCCCCCCTCTCTCTCTCTCTCTCTCTCTCTAGAAGAACTGAATTATGGAGCTCCTTATTCGACCACAGTAATATATTTAGCCTTTCCAAAGATAAATACTTCAAAATAATGACTGGCAAGGCTATATTATATATATGTGTCAGTTTCTCATCAAGTCTAGGGATCACAACGGTACTAGAAATGCAGAAGCAGACATGGGTGCATGACAAGCATAATCGATCCAAACTTAGACATGGGTGCATGACAAGCATAATCGATCCAAACTTGAGTTCAGCTATATATCTATATAATCTGGTAAGGTTTTTGATGATACATGTACTTCATGAGCTGATCGAAGAGGACATCTCTCAGATCCTTCGAATAATTCATACACATTTTCTCTTCTTCTTCTTCTTTCTTAGTTTTTTTTTTTTTTTTTAGGTCTAGTTAATTAGAAATGCTTGCTTAATTATATATCTAGGAATATGTTTAATTAAAGAGTCTAGGGTTCAAAAATTTAACTTCAATTAATTATTAGGGTTTTGACGGAAAGATGAGACATAGTTTGATCAAGAGTAAATTAAAAAAAAAAAAAAAAAAAGGCCATGGAAAGTGTGTGTATGTGTGTGAGTGTATATATATAAATATCTTCATTGTCCAGAAACTTTCACTTTTCGCGAATTCTCATGTTGGCTACACAAAAGAGGAATATTGTTCCTCATATACCCACTATCTTGCTCCACTCATTGTCTTTTGTTTTTTGTTTCTTTATATATATATATAGGGGGGACATTCTCCTAATATTATCATGAATAATCATCGTCTGTTGAGAGGTAATATCATCACTTCTTTTCAGTTTTATAGCTACTTGAGATTTGAGAGACATCAACTACACTCGCATCCTAATAATTTTACTTGGCTTTCCTTTTTTCTAGGAAAAGAAGAGAAGGCAACATCAAATTATGATCAGCTGATGGAAAATTGATTTGAATAATTTAACCTTTGAAGACCAGTTCAATTAATCAATTTTTTGCTAACTACAGAACCAGGTAGAAAAAAAAAATACTCTATATTTAAAACTATAAGAATACATATATTTATTCTAATTAGCTTCCTGATTAGAAGATGTCTTTGCCACAATTTAAGAAGCTAAAAGGCAGAGATATTATATAATTGAAACAATGACTTTATTAGTTTCAAAGGTTTCCAATCAATGTCTCAAAATGTTAAAGATAATTTGGAGGTTTTCATGAACTGCAAGGCTCATGTAGGTCTTATAAAATTAATGAGGTTTTTTATTTTTTTCTTATTTGGAATTTGCATCACTCCTGTACAATTAATATATATTCTGGGGATCGAAAGACAATCTAGAATGTTACCCCAACTACTCATGCCAACTAGAGCAATTAATTAATAATAGAATCATTTCTTGATAATAAAATAAATCCAACTTACGGTGATCTTTCTAGACCAGAAAAGTACTGTTTTGTATATAATTAAGTTTAGGATTATAATTGATTTCTTTGGTGACTTAAACATGCATATATAAACTGAAAAAATAATGCAAAATTAATTAACTCAAAAGGAAATTAATTATTTTATATGATTTCATTGTACAATATTACCGTGTGGGTGTGTATACAAATACTCATATACGAAAGTGAACAGACTTGTTATTTAAAATGTCAATACTTCAAAGTAACTGATTAATGAGAAATGTATTTACTTGAATCTCATATCAGGTGAGATGTGATAAGCATTACTCTAAATTGATGAAATTTCTCCCTATACATGTAATATATAGTTTTTCTCTCCTCAGGACCGAAATGTAAAAAATTTTCTTGCGAAAATTATATATAGATGATCGATACATGCAATGAATCAAGCATCTTGCTTCATTAAACAAATGGAAACAACAAAGCCTTGAAACCAAACTCTCTGGTGCCAATTCTCATCTATTGTAATTAACCAGAAGACACACACTTGAGAGTCCAAAAATATAAAAGAAGTAACGCTATGCTTGCAATCACTTCAAATTGTTCATGCTTTATCGAAACATATATATATATATATAGATAGATAGATAGATAGATAGATAGCTCACAAAATAATCTTCAAGTCTTATCTAGCTCACTAGTAAAATGAAGACAAAGGAACCATTTTGCCATTTCACCACCATAACTTCATTAATAGATCTTCTGTCATCTAACGAATTTTCAATCCAGATGTACTAATTGGAGTACCAATACGATTGACTCTAACTTTTCCAAACAGAGAGAGAGAGGGAGGGAGATATAGAGAGAGAGAGAGAGAGAGAGAGAAACATATATACTTATACTCCTAATTACAATATTAAAATGGAGACTAGCAATACCATACATGTTTCAAAAACCATATTTATATATGTACTGTTAATATATATAAGTCCTTTATGGGAATTATAGATATTCATTTACATGGCAATCCCCTATAAGCATTCATGAGAAAAGTCCACATAATTAATGTATAATATAAAGTCTATAACTAGCTATAGACTATACATCAATTATTTATACACTGGTATATATCTAGCTATTATGAAAAATCACATGGGAAAATGTACCTTTGCATGATTCATATTTTTGTAGGTCAGGTATTATCAGGCCTAGCTAGCCTCATAATCATATTACTTTAAACCAGAAGGAAGGAAGTAATTATATAAAGCTTTTAACTTCTACAATACTCTTGAATAAATATTCCAGTTATATATATATATATATATATATATATACATAGATGGAGTTCCTTTGAATTTTTATTTAAAGAATTGTCCATGGACACAATTTTGGATCACTTGAGATTTCAGGATCTTTTATTGCTATTAAAAATCTTAATCTCAATAAATATTGACATCTATATAATCATGTTAACAAGTGACTTCATTTTGTTAATTACATATTCTTCTAATACTACCCTAAATAAATTAGAGCTATATCATCATCATCATCATCATATATATATATATATATATATATGCTCTATAGATTCTCAAAATTCATGTGTGGCTTTGCTTGATTATAAATCTTTGTACTAATTAAGCTAAACCCAAATTCTTTATAAATACACACACACACACATATATATATATATATATATATATATATACACTCCTATATAATTGATATTTGAAATAGTCTACACTTTTGTTAATTTTTATATATGTATGCTTCCCCAATTTATTCATATTTTCTTGTAGATTTGGAAAAATTCTTAAATATTATTTTATTTACTAATTATAAAGTTAATTATATGCTGATTTTCAAGTAATTTCATAATTCCTATAGATTAGATGAAGAAAACAATCAAGTCCAAGAAATATTAACTATTTGAATGATTTCTTATATCAAAATTACACACATTAATTAGCTTACCTTTTGAGATAGATATATATATATAATATTATTACGCAAACTAATTTATTCAACGAAACCTACATTATAATAATTAATAAGTATAAACCAAACCTCTCTAAACTCCAAGACGAGTGATATTAAACTTACCAACTATATAAACTGTCTAATATGCCGTTCACTATATCAAACCTATTAATAATTATCAATAACAAACAAGAAAATTCAGAAAATAGAGATATGGTCACAGCATTAATTTTGCCATCTAGCTAGCATTGATTATATAGACACACACACACATTAATTATAACATATATACTATATAAGCATGCCGAAGTGAATTCAAACATCAAAGAAAAGCAGTTTGATAATTTTCTTTTTAAAGAAAACCACTTTTTTCATTTTTGTTTTTGTGGAGGTTAATTGGGACAGGTGCTCAAAGTGGCAAAGAGAGAATAGAACATTTTATGACGAGCTGGTTAGCAGATTCAGGAAAGGTTCTCTATCTTTCTGTTTTGGTTTACAAATTCTAAATTTTCACACAATAAGAAAAATAATAATTATTATTATAAGTCATGTAATGTAATGATGATGCAAAATACTGCAACTTATATATATATATACACACACACGTAGTACTCTACTTTTCTTGCAGGCTGTGTTGCATTAATCAATAAGAGCAGCGGGATGATACGCAATGTTTCCCATTTTGATAATCGAAGTCACATCTATGCATGTATATATTCTAATCAAGAAAATTAAAAATTAAAAAAATGATCATCACACGAAAATCTAGAGAGAGAAAGAGAGAGAATTATTATTATTGTTATTATTTGGTTGAAGGAGGTCTTGCATGGTGATTAGTGATCGATATATATAGCTGGTGTAACACACAGATTGTACAAGCAGAGACGAAACCATATATATATATATACCAAATTGAAACCGGCAAGAATACGGGTAAAGAGTAAAAAAGCTGAGCTTTGAAAGAAAGAATTCAACACTGACCAGAAACTGCAATGGAAATTTCAACCCAGAAGACAAAACAACATGATTTTCATTATTTTGAAAATAAATTAAAATAACAGACACTATTGTAAACTCTCTACCAATATATATATATATAGGAAATTAGAGGAGTAGAAATAATATATTTATAAATAGATTATAGGGATATATATATATATATAAAATGTAGACTAAATTAAACTTTGAAATTTGCACTAAAGGGTCAGAAACATCTCTGCTGCCTTAATTTCCTCTTGTTCTCCAATACTAATTTTTCAAATTTTTTTTTTTTTTTTTTTTTTACTGATCCTACTTCAATGGGTTGGTATGGTCATCACCAAGTACTTCAAATCTACTTTCAATAACATTATCAAATATATCATCTAGATTGTAAGAAGTTGACGAGAGAGAGGAAAAAAGAAGAGCATATGGGTGAGCTTTGTCAAGAGTAGTACTACTAGTGTACTGATCATGATCAAGAGTCAAGACCTTGGACTTGGGAAGAACTGCGTACCAGCAAAGAAAGTGTTGAGTGGAGTTGGGTACAAACAAGAAGGATCTACAAATGCGGTGGAGGCAGCAACAGCACCTATATCTGCGGTTGTGGCGGCGGCCGCGGTCATGGAGGGAGAAGCAGTTATGAGATTCAGTGGTGGTTGTTGTTGTTGCTGAACAACCCCACCAACAGAAGAACTCTCACCACCAGACATATTGTAGCTGTTTTCAGGGCCTTGATCATAGAGAATTCCCTTGAAAACATGCCCTCCAATGCTCACAGCCGCCTGATAAGCATACTGGTCCTCATCATCATCTATGTTGCTCACTCTTACACACCTGAATACCGCTTGGGAGCTCACTTCTGCCGGAAACTTCCCTCCTTCTAACCCTAAGTAAACACCCAAAAGCATTAAGATTATAGTCCATACGTTAAGGTAAAACAAATATATATAGAGAGATCAGTCTTTTATTTTCAATAAATGTTAATAATAAAAAGAATGGCACACAAATGCTAGCACACATACACTTTTGCTACACAGATACAACACAGAGACAGAGAGAGAGAGACACACACATACTCTCACTTACTCACACAAAGAGAGGAAAAATAGGTTCTTCCTTGTCAATCAACTCGTCAGGATTACCAAGTAACAGTATTGTAAAGGAAAAGAGAAAAAATAAAATAGAAAAGAAAGAGAAAAGCCGCTGGTAGTGTAGTCTGTAGATACACTATGGAGGTCCATTTCAATACGGTCCAAAATTCTTGAAAAAGAAGTCAATCTTTGAAAGTGTGACACAAACAAAATAAAACACAGTACCTGAGGCGTCGGTGGGTATGCGAGTGAAGGCGAGAGGAGAGGTGCGGTTTGATTCTCTGGGTCGTTTTGGGTTGTTGTCTCCGCCGCGAAGTTGAAGCTGAAGTTGTTGCTGCTGCTGTTGCAAAGCAGCGAGCTGCTGTTGCCTCTCGCGGCGCTTGGAGGCAGGAACCCAAGTGCTTTTGACATGGGTTGGGCAATCGAGCCCTCGGCTCTTGCAACAGGTCCTGCACCGCATGTGAGAGCAGTCTTTCTTGGCTTGGTTTCCACAGTCTTGGCAACTTATGCCTCCTCCTCCTCCGCCTCCTCCGCTCCGCATCATCATGAACGCCGATCTCGACGATGGGGACACATCAGGGACGTTGATTGAGGTCCGGTTGGGCCCCATCCCTAACACAGCTGCTGTCGAGTAGAGATCTTGCTGCTGTTGCTGCTGCTGATGCAGTATTCTCTGGTGGAGAAGCTCCTGTTGTTGCCATAGCTCGAAACCCTTGGCAGTAACGTCTTCGTTTCTGTACCAAAACCAGCCATCCGTTGGAATTTCGCTTGTTGCGTGGGGGTTGCTGTTGTCCACGTTGTTCCGTTGGTGGTGGTCGTCGTCGTCGTTGCTGTTGTGGTTGATTGATCCTCTCCCTCCTCCTCCTCCTCCTCCACCGCCACCACCTCCTAGTGAGAAAAACCCAGCCATGTTTGCTCCTCTAAACCTGACCCAGACCCCAATCGTGAGATAAAATCCATATCAGAAATATCTCTCTCTCTCTCTCTTGCTTTTAAATTCTGATCAGTACCCAAATATCATGTGTAAATCATTACTAGATTTTTTATTTTTTCTCCTAGAGAGAAAATAGTATCGTGATGACGAGCGCACGGCTTCGTTTTCTATTCTGGGAAATTCTTCTTCCTCTTTGTTTTCTCGTATGTACTTGTATCTCCTCCTCTCTAAAAGAACAAAAAAAATTGTAAAAGCAGTGAATAGTTGTCTATTAGTGTTTGTTGTTGTTGTTATTGAAGAGAGAAAAATTGGAGAAGAAACAAAATCGAAAGCTGAATTTGGGACACACGTCGAATGGTTTTGGAGGGCACTCTTCAATTCTTTTCCTTTCCTTTGATGAATTTTCTCACTATAACCACTCTTCTTTTCTCTTCAAAATATTGGTGTTGGTGTTTGTGTTGGCATTTAATTTTTCTTTTTTAAAAAGACCACCACATACATGCTAACAAAGCAGCAGCAGCAGACACTCTCTTCTGCAACAGCCGTCATATACTCTCTCTCTCTCTCTCTCTCTCGCTTTGCTGCTGATGAGCCTCCTTTTTTTTTTTTTTCTTTTTTTTTTTTTTACAGAAGCGCTTCTTGTGTCTGTGGAACAAAAAAGCGCTTCTCTATAGATAAACTGTAACTCTTTCACTGAACTAGTTAACTGTCTCTCTTCGTTGGGTTTGGTATGGATTTGTCATCAGGCATCAGCTCTCCCTCAATCTAACGGTCAACATCTTGCCACGTGTAAACCATCCCGCTTTTTTCTTTTTTCACCGGAAAAACCGCTACTTTTCTTTTCTTTTCATTCCAACCCCGTCCACCTTTATTATTTAATCATTTAATTATCTATTAATCACACTAATTATCCACTTAATTAAACTTGATTTTTCCTTCCATCAAAATTTTTGAAAAAAAAAAAAAAAATTTATTCACCAGTCCAAGTTCTAGCTGTAAAGCAAATTCCAGTCCAATATTCCTGGGACAGCTGTCTCCTAGCAGGGCATTTTCGGTAATCAATCAAATTTGCTAAATCATTTAATTTTTCGTATTATTTTATTCAACTGGATAGATTTGGGCAGTGAAAAAGAGGCGTATTTATCGAATTCTTAAAAAAAAAATTAAAATATATAATCATGTTCTCGTGTATAATTTGTGGTTATACAAGGGAACACAGCGCCACCTCTTTATACCTTTTTGTCCTGTTTTAATTTATTGTTATAAATAAATATTATTCAAAAAAAAATTAAATTATATAAATTATTTATTATCAGTGACTTTGTGGGGACCATTTTTTCCGTTACTGTTATTTCTTAAATGTTGTGCACTCGCTATTTGCCACCGGAGACGATAACTGATGGATTGAGTGAGTGAGTGAGGAGTTGACTAATACAGTTGAGGGTACTTTTGTCTTTTCAATACATAACGTGACAATTATATAATCCATATTCCTCGAATTGTGATGATAAATACAGTTACAGGACCCCAAGCCGGCCTGCATGAGCCCTATCGATAGAGATCGTTTGGCCGTACCATTTTTTTTTTTTTAAGGAAATACTGTTATAAAATTAATAATTATTAAAATTTATCAAAATTAATTATTAAATATACATTTCAAATATCTACTCTCATAACGAGAGATATCTACTTCCATAAGAAAATGATAAAAATATTCAAGATAAATATGTATGGTGTGAATTGAATGTTCACCAGTAACCATTGAGATAAAAGAAATGTGCACTAATCATTTAAACTATAAGTGAATGTACCGGTACTTTTTTTTTTTTTAAAGGCCAATTATAATATATATATATATATATATGTACACACACAATTATACTAATTGAATAAAGGAAGGTGACAAAGTTAAAAGCTATAAGCTCGATCCGAACGTAACTCCCACTATAAGGGTCTACATTTTAAGATTTAATAGGTAAAAATGTGACTCTCAATCACTTTACTATAGGTGAATATATTTTCTTAGGAACAATTATATGATATTATATAATGTATAAATAATACCTTATAGTATAAATTAATTAATAAGTTAAAATATGTAGCGGAATTTTTGGGAGACTTGAAATGTTGATAGTCACTGGCAATCATTTTTGAAGAAAATGTTGGTACCATAAGAGTGGGGGACAGTAACCATTCTTTTTCATGGCTCCCTGCTTTAAAATCTCTCCACATCATTATGGGTCCTACATTTTCTGGGCTCAATATATGCTGATGTGGCACCGGGCTCCGTAATAATGTTCTCGGTTTCAGGATTTTATGTAGAATAATTATTAAAAATATTATTAACGTGATTGTTTGAAAAAATTAAATAAAAAAATTATATTTATTCTTTTTATTTATATAAAAAAATTAAATCATTGTCACGTGCAGTACATTTTATTATAATTTATTCTTTTTTATTAGCTTGATTTTGTATAATATCATCGCTATGTTATAATTCACCAAATTTTTTCATCTCACTTAATTAATATGAAAATTATATATTAATTTTCGATTGAATCAACGTACATCCACTTTTAATATTGATGTCAGAAATTTGAGACTTGTGGGAAAAAAAAAGTATTTCTTTACTGTAGTGTGATAATATAATTATTTAAATTATAAAAATAATAATTAATCTCATTAAATCTCAATTAATTTAAGTGTAATTTTAACGTCCTCTTCAAGTATAGTATTTTCAGCTGAATGTATTCGAATTGGGAATCTACAGTATGTAGCATTATTGTCATAGCAGTAATTCACATATTTATAGATAACCTTTGTATGTTAATTATTTAATTATGTCACACCTTAACTGTTGCTTTTTTATTCTTTTTCTTTGTTTTTTTTTTTTTTTCAGAGGAGCCACATTGATTTCATTATTTGAAATTTATTATTTAAAAAAATATAAAATTTTATATGAAAATATAGTTAATATAATTTTTGTGTTTCGAAAAAATAAATATATAAATTTAATGGAAAAAACTTCAATTTAATTCTTATTTTTTGATAAAATATTACTTTTTTTATTTATATTTCTTTTTTATTTTATATTGTCCATAATATTTTATAAATAAATCAAATTGGTTATTATGACCAACTTTTTAATAGGTCAATCATCACAAATTATCTAAAAAACAGTTTTATCATTAAATAATTTAATTAATAAAATTATAATTTTATATTTCAATTAAAATATAATATACATAAAAAATTAGAAAAAAAATTAATAAAATAATATTAAATTAAAATTATAAAAACTTAAAAATATAAAACCTATTTAAAAAATTTAAATTAAGTTATTTTATTAGAAAAATTAACATTTAAAAAATTAAAGAATAAAATAAATAAAATGGAGAATTAAAAAAATAAAGGAAATATTTTCGCTTTTGTATTTTTTTAAAAATATTTTCTTTAGTTTCTTAATTCTCATATTTATTTTATTTTTATCAAATTTTAACCTTTTTTTATTCTTTACTTTTTTAAAATATTAATTTTTCTAATAAAATAACTTAATTTAAATTTTTTAATAGATTTTATATTTTTAAATTTTTATAATTTAGTTTAATATTATTTTATTAATTTATTTATTTATTTATTTTTATTATATTTTAATTAAAAGGTAAAATTATAATTCTATTAATTAAATTATTTAATGGTAAAATTATCTTTTATATAATTTTGTGATGGATAAATTATTAAAAAATTAATTAAAATAACTAATTTAATCTATTTATAAAATGTTAAGGATTACACAAATTAAAAAAATATAAGTAAAAAACTGTGATATTTTATTAAAAAATAAGGATCAAATCAAAAAAATTTCAAATTTAATTAAAAAAATTACTTTTAATGTGCCCAAGAGGTATTAACTTTTTCTAGATATAGCAGTAAATTAATTAATGGTGATCTCTCAGAGTCTCAACGAGGAAAAAAAAATGCAAAGTCGTTTTAGAGCTGCCAATATTAAATGTGCGTGAGATGGGAGTATATACGGATGCATATTTTTATTTTATGGGATAATTATAGGATTAATTATAAATTAATTAATATTTATTAAAATTAATTACTAAATATATTTTTAAATATTTACTTTAATAATATTCATAATAAAAAATATCTATTTTTATTATAAAAGAGAGAGAGGTATAAATAATATATATATATATACTAATAATACGTACGGTCTGACTTATAACCCTCCATTGTAGTGAAAGGATATACACTGTTTTTTATTTTTCCTGTCAGTTTCTGGTTCCACAATAGCCAGTCACATCATGCCCGCGTCACCATGTATGGCTTGCTAGAAACCATACAAGGTTTCTGTTCCAATGACAAATCTGTCCCTACTCATGCCATTGGCAACTTTTACGAGGAATTTGCATGCCTCAAAATATTACACAATCCAGATGGTCGAAATACACTCATATTCTTAATTATAATCATCTTATTACACTTTAAATATATTTATTCTTTATTCGCTCTTTCTTATTTAATGGATTATTTTTCTTCTCTAATTAATAAAAAATATATATAATAACTTTTTTCTCTCTCCTATTATATACACTCTTTCTCTCATATTTATTATTTTTTTTTTATAGTCAATTTTATTTGTACTTTTTCTCTTTCTTACATTCTTTACTATTCACAATAAGTTTTACATCCATAATACAATTTTAATTCAGTCAGTATTTTTTATTTAAACAATCATCCTAACCTTTTTTTTAAAGTAAAAATAATCATCTTCACTTATTATAAGGACAATCATCATACTTTAACAAAAACATACAATATAACTTTTTTTTAAAATTTAAATTATAGAGTTAAAAAAATACAAAAATAAAAATGGACAAAATTTTTACTTTTTTTTTTTTAAGGGAAAATTCATTATTGACAAATAAATTAGAGCTAATTGTATGAAGCTCCCCTGAAGTTTTACTAACTATAAGCGGAGTCAACTTTATCCTTTATTGACAAACACCCCTCTGTTCTTAGTAAAATTTGATCAAATATAATAGTTGATTAAGGGAAGTATTTGTTAAAAAACTAAAGAGTTAGCTAAAAGTTAACTCTGCCTGTAATTGAACAAATTTCAAGAAAATAGGACATTATTTACTTAATAAATTAATTTATTACTTACTTAAGTTAGTTGATTCAATCTTTATTCTTTTTAGAAAGGCAATATTTGGGGAGAAGAGTGAGAAAAAAATTATTAAATATTTTTTTATTAATGAGAAAGTAAAGAGAATACATTAAAGAATATAGAGGATAGAGAATACATGTATTTGAAATGTATTAAATTGGATGCAATTAAGAATATAAGTGCATCTCAACCATCGAACTCATCATAATCCAAATGATCACAAATTGTGTAATAATTTAGGGCTATCGATCATGCCCATATATATATATATAGATACATAGATAAAATTAATTTCTTCATCGAAAAGAAAATTTAGAAAGAGACAATTTCAGGAAATTTTGAATGAGATTGATGAAAAGCAAAAAAAAATTAAGTGTTCAACACCTCAAACAATATATATATATATATATATATATATATTTCTAAATGGAACAATAAAATTAGTTTAAATTTATGGTAATTTTTTCAATATGGGAAGTCAAAAATTTCATTTAAGAGACTTAAATAATTGAATAATGGATGGAGCTAGGTAGGATGGTCCTCTTGTTGTTGAATTATAACTTATAAGGGATGAAAATCAATCATGTTCAGGCATGCATGCGCTATAAGTCACAGACTTAAATTATGGTTAGTACTTACAAATCAAAAACTGATTTTTATTATTATTATTATTTCAAATGGTATAATTATAAGATTAACAACTACTAGAATTTGACGAGATTAAAACGTACAATCTGAATATCTACTTCTACAATAAGAAGGGAAAACTACCGACATATGTTGGTAAATGTTAACAGTAAAGTTTGAACTCTCACTACTAAAATAGAAGGGATGTACACTAACTATTTGATGTATAAGTGGATATATATTTTTTTATTATTATTATCTTTCACATCTACAAATAAAAAAAAGTTTTGAATTGATATGTTCACATGTTGTTGTTTCCTCTCAAATTAATAAAATTTCTCAAAATGATGAATCAACCCTATTTTTAGACCCAATTTTCTGATGGGTGTGTTGCCATTTCAAAGGAAAAGTACTTGCTTGCATAAAAAAAAATAAAAGGCCAATATGGACAAACAAGTTTCAATTTCATATTCTTATAACATTAACAATTATATATATATATATTTTTTAATTGTAAAATTATTAGTCTCTTTAAATCTGTTAAGATCAATTATTAAATGTACATTCTGGATATCTACTATCATAATATGAGACATTTACTTGCATAATAATATCATAACGAAAGATCACATTCCACTCCTACAATAAAGAGAGAAAGCTATGTACACATATTGATAAATATGCATAGTAAAACTTACACCCTTAACACTAGGTTAAAAGAAATGTGTATTAACGGTTTGAAATACAAGTGAATGTGTAACAACTAAATATTTATTGAAACATATATTAAGTCATTAAAATCATGTAAAATATATGTTACTAACTCGATTCATTGTGCATATTATTTTTTTTAATCTATTATTATTCATTTGAGATTTAGAGGACACGAACTTACTCAATCTGAAAATATAAATTATGAGCAGATAATATTAAATCAAACTCTTATGCAATTGAGTGACGGTGGAATGATTTAAATTTTTACTACTTTCCTTTTCACTTTTCAGTACTACAAAACCATAAATAATTATAAAATAATTAAAAAGTAAATTCAATGATACTGTACAACAACACAACAGTACAACTGTGCCCTAATTTTGGGCAGATTATTCACAGAACCTGGCGGATTTTAATAAGTTTTTTCTAGTTCCGATGAAGAAAAAAAAAAAGGGGTAAGTAGAAAACTAATGCAATTTCTTTCAATTCTGACACAGAATCCATCAATCAAAATTTGTGAAAAGGAAATTAAAAAAAAAAACAAAAATCAAATTTGCACGAATTTTTTATTTTATTTTTTTTGCCTTTTTGATGTCGAAGTTGGAATAGATAGTGAGCGAGTAGGATTTGGCATCAAGCAACAACTAGAAAAGCTGTGCTTGTCACTTGGCAGAAAACATGGTACGTAGATCAAGCGCACCTCCATTTACAATACAGAAATTGACTCCATATACATATACTTAGATTTCATACATCTTTTAGTAATCGTGTTGTAACATAGCCTGATATTTTTCCATCAAATTTCCTCTTATTTACCTAGATGCTTGTTGATTGCTTCAAAGAGAAGATAATGGGTTATTCATATTTGATTTTAAATGTTATAAAATTTAGCTGAATAGATTTTAAATCCTCATCCTTATGTTAGATTGTTTGCTAAATAGATTTTGAATCGAAATAATCAAATATAAATTGCCGTTTTAAGTTGTTTAAATGAGTGATTGAAAAGTCAACATGTAATTGAAAGGAGATGCATTGAACAACTTCATTAAATTAAAGCAAATCTAGTTGGTGAAGAGGTAGATTATGTGAGAAAAATTAAAAAAAGCAGAATATGCTCTCACTTTACTATATCCTTTTACTGTTTTTGTGATGTACAATGAATGTTATATATATATATATATAAAACGTTAAAAATGTAATATCAGGTATAATGTAGTATTAATCACACCTCTTAAGTAAGCTGAGGTCTTGAATTTGAATTTTTATTCTCTAAATAATTTTTCTTTTTTTAAAAAAAACCCATTATAAAATAAAAATAATTGTTTTAAACTTTTAAAAAGGATAAATTACAGTCAATTTACCTGAGGTTTATTCTTTTATAGACGGATATAACTTTATAAAAAATTGACAGCGAACCTCACTGCTGTTACCGTTGACCGTTGACTGTTTCAAAAGTATTTAAATATCAAAATACCCCAAATTAAAAAATAAAAATTTTGGAGGCGGAATCAATTTTTTAAGAAATTAACAATTAATCCCCTATCAAAAATAAAAAAATCGAAATTAAAAAAATAAAAACAAATATATATTTCCACCATCCAAGTGGATGATGGAGATTTATTCAAAATAAAAAATAAAAAATTAAGTATAAATTAAAAAAAAAATTAAAAACACTGAAGATTAAAAAAAATCATAATCCATTAGAGATCCACAGAGGTTCTCCATAAGATCTTAAGTATTTTATTTTTTATTTTTTTTATATAAATATCTATCTATCTCAAAATTTTATATTTTAAAATATTTTAAAAATAAATTAAAATAACTAAAATGCCCTTGAAATAGTTAACTTTGATCAATGTTGACTAATATTTTATTATAGTTGGCTAACGGCAGGGGAATTAACTGTTAATTTTTCAATAAGTTGATTCCACCTGTAAAAAGACAAACCCTAGGTAGATCGACTGTAATTTGTCTCAATATAAATGGCACAATGACCATTCTACCCTTTTAGTTAGTGTCAACTGTTAACACTTGACAGTCAACGGTAACGACAATGGGGTTCACTGTCAATATTTTATAAAGTTATTTTTGCATGTAAAATAGCAAACTCTAGGTAGGTTAGCTGTAATTTGTCCTTTTAAAAACTAACAAAAATATTATTATTTTAAAAAAAATTTTTTATAAAACACACACACACACACACACACACACACACACACACACACACACACATATATATATATATATATATATATATATATATTTGAGATCTGATACTTTACGGGTTAGATGACTACTGGAATCTACCAGGATCAAATCCCTACTAGCATAGCCCGAACATCTACTTTTATAGCGGAAGCCATCTAGTTAATACGAGATAGATCTTCCTATACTAATTGTGTTTTTATGCATAATGGTATGACAAATATATACATACCTAGATTTCAAACCTTGTTGACCTAAAGGAGCATTTGAGACACCTCCAATCACTAAGACAAGTGAACATTGATCACAAATATAATACTTAAAAGGGACCTTATTATAAATAATATCATTTCGGGTTATTAATTGATCATATATATGACATAGGGGTCAGTAATGTTGTCAATAGTTTAAATTTTGTTAGGCTGAAATTCAATTGTTCTAAAAATAACTTCGCATACTAGTAATGCAATGTTTGTAACACAATATTGGAGATATTATTAAGTTTGACAATTATTTTTTTTATCAGAGCATAAAATTAAATTTAGGTCATTGATCAAATTCATAACAAGAATTAAGGTGGATTTAACCATAAACTCATACAATTATGACTTCATCAGTTCATTGATTAATCTTAAATTAATCTGATTTTTTTTACAATGTAAATGAGATTTAAACATCATAATAATAATAATAATAATAATAATAATAATAAGGGTTATTATTAAAATTGTCCTATAATTTAGTGTATTCATCAAAATCCCCCCTTTAGTTTTATTTATGGCTAAAATTTCCCTATAATTTCATTTTATAGCTAAAATCTCCTATACCGTCAGTTTTAATTACCAAAATACCTGTACTATCCCAAATTTCGAATAATTAATTTTGAATATGTGGATATAAAATTTATAATTTGAGGGGTATAAAATGTAATTAAAAGTATGTATATTTTTATGGTTTCCAGGTGGACCAGATAGAACGGTCCAGAAATGATGCATGAAGAGAAGGATAAAAATTGGACAGTGAGTACCGCGACCAGAGATTGCGATGAGTTGTTCGCGGTGAAAAATGGTATTTTCGAGCAGTGAGCACCGCGACCAGTCACCGCGACCACAGATTGCGCTGACTCGCTCGCGGTGAAAATGTCAAATTCGGGCAGTGAGCATGGCGACCATCAGCGTGACCATGGTACCGCGATGAGTGATCGCGATGAAGGTGGTGGAATTGCTCCTAGTGAGCAACGCGACCTTGTAGCGCGACCACAGGTCGCGATGACCAAATTTATATAAAAAAAAATAAGAGGCGGTGAGAATTCTCTAGAAAACAGAAAGAGAGAAAGAGAGACAGCGAGAGAGGCGAAAAGAAAAAGAAGAAGAAGAGAGGCGAAAAGAAAAAGAAGAAGAAGAGAGGAAGAAGAAGAAGAAAAAGAAAGGAAGAAGAGGGAGAGAGAGAAAGAAAAAGAAGAAGAAGAAGAAGAAGAAGAAGAGAAGAAAAAAAGAGGAGGAAAGAAAGAGAGGAAAAAAGGGCAAGAGAAAGGAAAAAGGAGAAACCTAGAAGAAAACTGTCGTAAAACGGTATCCAGGTTGGTGTACACATATTTTTGAAGTCTTTCTGTATTTTTACTTGAATTTGCGATTTTTGGGTGATTTAGTAAATATATGTTTATATTGTTTTTCCTATTTGAATAAATTCGATTTGATCGTATGTTGAGTATTATGTTTTAATCGTATTTTGATTTGCTGAAAATGTTGAAATAAATTGTTGCAGAATATCGAATGAACAAATCATTGAATTTCCATGAAATTATGTATATATGTTTTCCGAATATTGATTGAATTTTTATATTAATTAAGTTGAAATTCGATTCGTGAAATTTCAGTTGTTATGTGAAAGTATTGTATTGAAACGGTGCTAGGATACTTGGACATAGAAATTGATATAGGAGGTTGGTATACCAACTGGGTTCATTTGGCAGTACTACACCTGATGTTGCTATTGATGTGATATTTAATATACCTCCCCATGGATTCGTCCAGGGGTAGGGAGACACGTACCTCTCCAAGGATTCGTCCTAGAGTAAGGAGACACGTACCTTCCTAAGGATTCGTTCCTGGGATAGGGGGATATGTACCTCTCTAGGTTCCGAACACTCGGTCCTAGAGTAGGGAAATACGTACCACCCTCAGGATTCGTCATAGGGTTGGGAGTTATGTTCGACTGACAGCCACTGAGGTCGAACGACCCATATTCCAGTCCTGGATTATGTTAAGTATTCCAGAGGGCCAGAATTGAGAATGATTTGAAAAGAAATGGTTATAAAAGAATTTATGATTCGGTTTTGTATGGATTATTAATTGTATATAGTTGTTTCTATTGAATTAATTTCTTATGATTTATTTTCGTGTATAATTTGCATAATAACATAGTTGATATATGTTACTTTTGTGATATGTTTTCTATGAAAAGTTATTTATGATTTTGATAATTGAGTTTAGTGTAAACCTACTAAGCTATATACTTAGCGCGTCGGTTTTTATCGTGCGTAGGTAATAGAGATACTGAGGAGGCAAAAGATTGAAGAGAGAGTCGCAAGTAGAGATCCAGAGTCACCCTATTTTGGGTAGATATATATATATATATATATATATATATATATATATATATATTTCTGTATAATATAGATTGTTATGCATGCATATACAGGAATATGTAAAGATGTTATATATTTGTGTTTTGTAATTAACTGTTTTATGATTTCTGTTTTTCATTTTAAAGGATTGTAAATAATGAATTATGAAATGTTTTATGTGAATATGTTTGGAAGTCGCACTAAACGGCAGAGTGCGCGTTGGTTTGAAGTTTGATTTAGAAGTGTTGAAATTGTTATATATATCGGATATGTTTTGTTGAAAACAGGTTTTGGGAAATTAGAAAAATAGAGGAAATTCTACCGAAATTTTAAAAATGGATTTGATGGAACTCACTAGAAAAACTTTTAAGTAAAAACTATTTGATTTTCAAATTATAAGGTGAATTAAGAAAGTTTTGAAAACCCGAGTAGGCGCTCCCTGGGTCGATCCAGTCAGGGTCGGGTTAGGGGGTGTTACAATACCATTGACCGTTAATTTTTCAGTTATGAATATTATTAAAATTCCTCTCTAATTTGGTGTATTAATCAAAATCTCCAATCATTTATGGTCAAAATCTCCCCGTAATTTTATTTTATAATCAATTTTTTCCCTACTGTAAGTTTTAATTACCAAAATACCTCTAACCATTAACTTTATATTAAAAACTTTAGGGCACCAAGGATATAAAGGTAAATATATATTAAACTAAAATATTTTAATTTATAATATTAATGAATATCTACCATCCATTAATATGATAGGCAGTAGAAATCAAATATAAAATATTAAAAAAATAAAAAAAATTATGAAAAATTGGATCTCCTATCGTCCATAAATGGATGGTAGAGATTATAAACACAATATTTTTTTTTTTAAAAGTTACAAAAAATTTTCAAAAGAAAATAAAAAATAAAAAGATTGATTTCTACCGTCCATCTCCATAGATGTATAGTAGAGATTATAAATACAATTTTTTTTTAAAAAAAAATATATAAAAATTTAAAATTAAAAAATATTTTTTTAAATTTTTAATTGTTTAATATTTTATATTTGATGTCATTAAAATCCCTCTATAATTTGGCGTATTCGTCAAAATCCTCTCTCTAGTTTTATTTATGGCCAAAATCTCCCTCTCTCATCCCCCATAATTTCATTTTATAGCCAAAATCTCCCCTATCGTCAGTTTTAATTACCTAAAATATCATTGATCGTTAATTTTTCAGTTAGGAATATTATTAAAATCCCCCTCTAATTTGATGTATTAGTCAAAATCTCCCCCTAATTTTATTTATAGTCAAAATCCCATCGTAATTTTATTTTATAATCAATTTTCCTCCTACCGTCAGTTTTAATTACCAAAATACCTTTAATTATTAACTTTATGTTAAAAACTTTAGAACACCAAGGGTATAAAAGTAAATATTTATATATATATATATATATTAAATTAAAATATTAATGAATATCAATCGTCCATAATGATGGACAATAGAAATTAAATATAAAAAATTTAAAAATTTAAAAATAAAAAATGTCGGATCTCCACCGTCGATCATAAACACAATATTTTTTTTAAAAAAGTTACAGAAAAGTTTTAAATTTTTTATTTAAAAAAAAAAATGGGTCTCTACCGTCCATCTTCATAGATAAATAGTAAAGATCATAAACACAAAATATTTTTTATATAAAAATTAAAATAAAAAAAATTAAAAATAAAAATATTTTTTTTTAATTTTTTAATATTTTATATTTAATCTCTATTGTCCATCAAATAAAATTAACATAAAAGATATATCTAAATTAGCGGGGGATTTCGGATTTTAATAATATTTATAATAGAAAAGTTAACAATTAATAGTATTTGATGTTAAAACTGACAGTATAAAAAATTTTAACTATAAAATAAAATTATAAAAATTTTATTTATAAATAAAATTAGAGAAAAAATTTTAATGAATAGATTACAAATAATATCCCTCATAATAATAATAGTAAATCTAAGAATATACTGAAATGGATAAAAAAAGAAAACTTCAAAATTGAGATCACAGCAATGAAGATTTAGGGGAAGGAACTGAGGATGATGCGAGACTGAAGAGACACCTGATGGCTGATAGGATGTCTCTGGTTTGGCTGTGCTGGGGCAGTGCAGTTGCAGGAAGTTTGATGAACCTTCCCTGCCACGCGCTACATTTTTCAATGCCAGAATTTTTTGTGCATTTCAAACAATTTTTAAAAAGATCCAAGACATGACCATCAATGATGTGTGCGATTCCCAATATTGTTATTTCGTGTGTATTTGTCTGCCACTCTCGAGCCCTGTGTTTGTTCCCGTGGTTGACTACTCCTTCCTTCGCCAACTTTTTTTTTAATATATATATAATATATTAATTTTACAGAATTTTACAGCCCACCCCACATATACAAATCTTTTAACTGTGCATGCATTTATGTATGTATGTACTCACTGTGAGGAGAGAAGGATAACAAAGAAACCGCGTGAAGTTTCAATTATTACTAATTAGTTGTTATTAATCACACAATTTGATTCTATTAATTCTTCTTTACTTATTACTAACAGTACTTCAACTTGGGACAGTCCACAGATCTCTCTTGGTCGAGTTGCTTTGAGCTATGAACTTATATATTTATTAATATTTTGAGAGAGAGAGAGAGAGAGAGAGATTAGGGCAAACCCGAGAAGGCCACAAATCCCAAAGTTAACTAACAACCAAAGATTAATCGTAATGAGATTATTCATTACATGCTCTAAGTGTTTCAAGGTTATAATATGATGATCACTTTCCATTTTTAGTAAAATCCCACCAAGACCTACTTGTCCCTTATTAGAAAGTGAGTAACATTGTTTCTGTATAACCCCAAAGGTAACCCTAGTTTATTTCCTTTTTTTCTATTACCATGCACCATGGAATGTAATTAGTAAATAATTTTCCACATTATATGATTTTAGTTTTTGAGTGTAACACTTTTGGTGCATTGAATATTTTTTCTACCATACTAATCTCAATTGTTTGAGTTAATAATTAATGGATCCAAAAACTTAAGCTGGTAAAAAAAAAGACCTAATCTTTCTAGTACAGAAGATTTAGGCATGTGGACAAATACAAATGCAAGTGAGGAGACTCGAACTTAGAACATATGAATTAAATTAAATTTTGACATAATAATATTAGTAACTATTAGACCTAAAAGGTTAAGTTGTGAGGAAAATAACACAATGGATGATGTAAGGCTTTTTAAACGCATTCTAACCGGTAGCAACATGAATTGGTATACAATTTAGAACTCAAAGTTGGAGATCTCATTGCATTTGTTTTTTGTTAGGTTTGGTAGCTACCAAAGGACTGAAGGAGAGTTTCTGTGAAGCTATAAGAAAAAAAAAATAAAAGGGAAAAACAAAAAAGAAGAATTGAAGTCACTATCAAGCATATAAATGGAGGAGTTGATGGCAACAGGCATGTGATATGAGAAGAAGAAAATAAATTTTTTTTTAAGAAAATATGCTCAAAAGATATGGTTGCCTCCAAGACCCAGAAGAGAAAGCAAAAAATAATCAAAAAAAGAAATTAACATTCCTTCTTGTATTGGTTTTGTTTGGTTGGCTGGGTGGTTACTGTCGTTGGATTCTGAGACGATAAAAAGAAGACCTAAAAACTCACTGGGAAGTGGGAACTTATCAGCACATCTCACATGCACTGTTGTGTCCTGTGTTTGTGTTGGATTTGGAGTTTGGACCCCACCAAACCACACCACTCCTCGTTTTATTTTCAAAGTTTTTTTCCCTTGTGGGACCCACATGCCTCTTCGATTAGGGTTTTGGTCCCATTATCAAGTTTAGAAGATTTACTTGTTATCATGAAAATCTCTCTTGACGTTGAATACTGGTTTTGGATGGTTTCTTCTGTGTAGTGTAGTTAAACACTTGAAAGATTCCACGACTTTCTCATACTCCTGAACTTATTCTATTTTATGGTTTTAAAGTTATGGTAGATAATTTCAAAATTTATCACTAAATTTACAAACTTATTTAAATTAATTAATTTAAATTTTCTAAATTAATTTAAATTTTCTTTTAAGTTTGTGAATTTGTGATAAATTTTAAAATTATCTACAATAACTTTAAAACCATAAAATAAAATAAGTTCACGAGTATGAGAAAGTGGTTTAATTATATTTAAATTTTTGTCAAACCCTAAAATTTTACCATAGATAATATCTCACCTTAAAGGTGCCATTTTTACAAACATATATGAGACTGATGAGGTGTTGAATTCCACATATATATATTTTTTTTTGGGTATTATAACATTATAAAGTCACTCTATAATTTTATAAAGTTAGAATTCTGTACATAAATATGTGTGTAATCCCGCACCTTATATAACAAAACTATTAGAAATCTAGAGGTTGAAGATGAAGTATAATTCAAATCCCCCCACGAATTAATATGTAATTGTATAACACTTCGACTTCCGTAACTTTTCCTTTTCTTTCAAATTGTTTTGTATTATTCACTATTGGCCTTGTACAGTACAAAACCCCTTTTAACGCATGTGCTTGATTTTGTCTTAATATTTGGGGAATTGAATTTTTTTTTTATATATAAAAAATGATTGGTGGAAAGGCTGACAGCTTTACTGGCAGGGAACATTGCGCCCCATGCATCCACATACATAATTTTTGTTTTTTATTTCTGAATTAAAACCCTTCTCAACCTTGTATAATTTTTTGTTCTCACAATTTATTTGTTATCGGCCTCTCACTTAACTCTGTCTAGCATGTATTATATATATGTATATATAGACACACACAGAGAGAGTTGCATTTGCATATTGAGGGGACAAGACTGCAAAGAAATAGACCAATTTCAGTTTCCACAATCCTCCAAAAAACTACAAGACAAAAAGGAGTTGCTCAAAACCTTAATGTGAAACTGCAATTTTCATTTCAGATTTTAGAATGAATTTTATAATATGACCTTTCTCACCAAAAAAGATTTTCACAAGATAAAGAAACACAGTTTCATAATGAAATGAATATCATTCACATCTCACCATTTACTTAAAATTGTTTGTTGGACATCTTGAATGAGACACCAATTTGATGTGAAAATACTTATTTGGTGTAATTTAGTGCTCCAATTGAGCACCAAATCTCAACTCGCCATATAAAAAAAATGGTATTAGCTAAAGTGTCATAACAAATTTGGTGTGACACTGTAGCAAATACCAAAATTTTGAAATTTTATAAAATTCTTATTTTACCCTTATTTACTTAATTCAAACAAATTGTATTCACTTTATATCATTTTATCAATTTAATATATTTATAGAATTTGATACATAATAAACTTTATAAATCAAAATATTACAAAAAATATGCCATTGGAAAGATTTCGTCGAGATCTTCAAAATAAACTCAATATTATATATATAATTTATTTAATTTACTTATTAATTATATATTTAACTAATGTTGAATTTTTATATTAAATTAATTTTTTAATAATTATAATACAAAATTAGATGTGAAAAAATTTATGAGTTTCAGTGAAAAATTGAATAAGATGTGTTTATTAAATTAAAAGTTTGTGCGTTAAAGTTTGTTTAATCTAAAGTATGATTTGATCAACCATTGAAAAAAAATGTGTGAGTAATTATATGAATAATTAATTTTTTAATATTATATGATTAATTATTTAAAAATAATATTTTTATGTCAAAAAAATTAATTAGTCTTGTACAAGTTATTAAATAAAAAATAATTAATATTATATAAAGAATAAAATATTTTTTTAAAGATACTCTTTATACCAATTTGGTGTTAAATACATTCGAGTGTTAAAAAAATTGGTGTAAGCATATTTTATGAAGATATTTTTTTAATATTAAAATAGTGTAACATTTGGTGTATAACGTTGAAGATTCCCTGACAAGCTTAGTTAACTTTGTACTGTTGTGGTTGTAAATTTTTAGGGATATTTGTAGGTTGATTAAATTCATATATTGATACATGCAATCTAATGATCTTTAATATCTACCATCATATGATCCCATTAATATTACCACTACCGAACCCTCATCTAATAAGTATTTATTTCTTTAAAAAAACTACCAAAATATTGAGGTGGTTATTAGAATGATTAGGAGGGATATTTGAAGATAAATATACTTGACTCACCGGTTAGGTTATATTAAGTTAAAAAAACTTAGACGTAAATATTTACAATTACATCTATTCATTCGTTTTCTCTTGATCCAAAATTATTTAATAAGTTAGTTAGATAGACAATTTCTTTAAGCAAGTTTGAGAAAAATTTCTCAATACATATATGTCTTAAAACATTATCAATATGACGAAATCTTTGTGTACTTTACTACATTGATTTGTACTACGTGAAACCTTTACCTCAATTTTCCAATCATCAACTCAAATTAAAGTCACTTGAAACTTGAACACACCTAATTAAATTACCATTAAATTGGTTAGAAATTAATCTCAATCAGTTATATAAAACACACACACACACACACACACACACACACACACACACACACACATATATATATATATACACATATACATATAAACGCGTGGTTCGGAAATCTACTCTCATATTAGGAGATATCTACTCATGCAGTACGGAGAGAAAACTATCTACACATGCTGACAAATGTACATGATGAGATTTGAACCCTCACCATTGAAGTGAAAGGGAGGTGCACTAGTCACTTGAACTATGAGTGATTATACGTAAATATAGGGCGAATTGCACTCAAGTATCCTGACTTTTAATATAAATGCACATTTAATGTCAGTTTTGCCATAATTGCACTCGAATACCCTAGAATGCATTGACCACTGTTAAAGTAACGGTGGCTTGGACGGCTCATGGGTAAAAACATCTTTTTACTACTTGAGCATTTAAAAAGCATTAAAAAAATTTTGAAAGTCTTTTCGATTTCCTCGTGTCACCCTCCACACGTCCTTTCAGCACCATAATCTTATGACACAAGATTTTTGGTGCTCTTTCATCTCCACGTTACATCTATTGTGCATTGGGTGTTGTTCACTCTCTTTCTTCTCCGCAGAACAAAAGAAAGCTTGAAAATCTCTCTCAAGTCGAAACCGTGTGCGATTTCAAAGGAAGAAGAGGTGTTAGTTGTTTCTTGCGTAGCGTCTTGGCTATGGACTGAAGGTATGAATGTTTTTCTTCCTGTCTTCGTTTTTTTTTAAATTTTTTTTCTGTTGAATGAAGTTACTTTGAAAAAAGGTGGATTTATTGAAAATTTTTTTATTTTTTTTTGGTTTATCTGTTTAGGTTAAAGTTTGGGTGTTTGTTTCTTTTGTTTAATTTATTTTTTTTCAAGTTATTTTGTAGAATGAAGTTCGTATCGTTGACAGTGAAGAAACAACATTGTTGAAAAAAAGAAGTTGTATTGTTTAGGTATTTTTTTGGAGTTTGGGGGTTCCTGTTTTGTTTGATTATTGGTTTGGTGTAGTGTGTGATTGAAAATCAGAGGGGAGAAAATTGTTTGGATGTTTAAACTTGTTCTTCGCATTGATTGAAAAACCTAGGTTTAATTTTGTACTGATTTGATTTCGTACTGCTTGTAAAACTATTTGGTTATTGTGTTATTGTGATTATTGTATAAGACTATCTGGTTTGTGTTACTTTGTACTGGTTTTATTTGGTTTTGATTAGCTCTATTATAGGCTCTGTTTTACAAGAAAAACACAGAGGTCTGGTTTTTCGATTTTGTTATGTGGGTTTGATTGAGTTAGGGGGTTTCATTTGCATTGTAATCAGCAAACATAGGTGTGTTCGATGTATATTAGTTTTATTTTGTGTTTGTGTTGATAAGTACAATCACTGATAAGTAATACTGTTTATGTTTGATGTCTGTTAGGTATGGAGTCTTTACGTACCAGTGTTAAATTCCTTGGCACAGAAAGTTCAGTTTGATGTAGATAATCCTTCCACTTATACATTGGCCACCCTTTGTGTTGATGTGTATATGTATGGATGTTCTACCCTCTCAGAACCAACTAAAAGTTTCAAGGTAGAGGCTTTGACACCTTGGAGTGGGATGTTCAGAGTGATAGCAGATGATGACGACTTGCAAGATGTGTTCACGCAGCACAAGTCTAAACACATCACCACCAGCAGATTCAGATAAGTCTTCAAACTAACCCGAAACAGCAGTGAAGAATGCGACAGATGACTTTATGAAAATCTCATATGATGATGAACACAATGTTAGTGAACGTGGCACCAGCAATGTCTCCATATCATCTGATGAAGATTCATATTTCCTCCCACGATCAGAAAGTGAGGATGCAGAAACAGAGTCTGATATAGGGAGACACTCATTCGAGTTTGTTGTGAAGGACATGTTTGGTGAAGGGTTCTTGTATGGTGAAGAAGATAGTGGTGAAGAAGGTCCTATCAATGAAGAGGAACAACAAGCAGAGGCTGAAACAGCCCGTGGTGATGCACCTCAGCAACCAGACGGTAAAACAGCCCAGGGTGATGATGATCGGCAACAAACAGAGGGGAATGCAGCTGATGGTGATGATGACCAGCAGCAAATAGACAGTGGCAATGATTCAGATGAAGATGTGCTTTCAGATGCTGCCTCATTCTACTTTGATCAAGATTTCACAGTGCTTTTTTCAAGCGACGATGAAGTTGGTAGTGTTAGAAGGCCATACAGAAAGCTAAGAGGGAAGCCTTTTAACGAAACTCTTGATGGGAAAGTGACATTAGAAGTAGGACAATTATTCCACAGTCTCCAACAATATTTCAGACAAGTATTAAGAGATTTTGTGGTTCAAGAAGGATTTGAGTTGAAGAGAATTAAGAATGCTAAGGAAAGGTTTACTGCCAAGTGTGGTGTTGCTGGGTGTAGTTGGAGGATCCATGCAAGTCGAGTGGACAGTAGATCGACTTTCATGATTAAGACGTTAACTAACCTGACATTGTTGTATGAAGGTGCATAAGAACTAAGAGGCAAATGAAATGTAGGTTGCCCGTAGGTTTAAGGATCTGATTGAATAAAACCTAAAAATCAGTATCAAGTTTTTAGGGAACGAGATCCACAGAATCTATGGGTTGACACTGCCAAAATACACCAGTTACAAAGCGAAAAATAGGGTGTTGCAAGTGATAGATGATGAGCACCATAAGTCGTACAACAAGTTGTACAGCTATGGATTTGTGGTTAGGAAGTGTAATCGGGTCTATTGCTTTCCTAAGTGTAAGATCCCTAATTTCAAATAAATATGAAAAGTATGGTTGAATTAATTTTGAATATGTGAATATGATATTTATGATTTGATGGGTGAAAAATGTAATTAAATGTATGTATATTTTTAAAGTTTTCAGGTGGACCAGGTGGAGCGGTCCAAAAAGAATGCATGAAAGAAAAGAAAAATGTTGGCAGTGAGTACCGCGACCAGTCACTGTGACCAGGGATCGCGATGAGCAGCTTGCAGTGAAAATGGTGATTTTAGGCAGTGAGCACCGCGACCAGTCACCGCGACCAGTCACCGCGACCAAGGATCGTGCTGAGCAGCTCGTGGTGAAAATGTTGATTTTGGACAGTGAGCAACGCGACCAGACACTGCGATGGTTGATCGCGATGAAAATATTCCAGTGAGCACTGCGATCAGGTGGCTCGACCACAGGTCGCGAGGAGCGATTGCGATGACTAAAATTTTATAAAAAAAAAATAAGATGGTGGTGGAAGCTTCACGAGGAAGCAACACAGAAAAATAGAGAGAGAACGAGAGAAGAGAAAGAAAAAGAAAAAGAAAGAAAAAGAAGAGAAAGAAGAAGAGAGAGAAAGGAAGAGAAAGAAAGAAGAAGAAGAAGAAGAGGAAGAAGAGAAGAGGAAGAAGAAGAAGAGGAAAGGAAGAAGAAGAAATAGAAAGAAAAGAGGAGGGAAAAAGAGAAAATGAGAAAATAAAAAGGAAATCCAGGAAAGAAAAGTTCGTAAAACTGGTATCCAGGATTGGTGTACACACAAATAGTTTTGATTAAATCTATTTGTGAATAATTCTTGAAAATGATTTTTAATTCTAAAAATGTGATTTATGTTAAATTTAATGATTTTAATTTCCGCAATATACTGATTATGCTCTGTTTTCTGTTACTTTATATATTTTGAATATTTTGTTTTACACGTAGTGATTGATTTTGATTTTGAAATAATTAAGAGAATTTCTGTCTTATAAAAGTTATTGGATTGTTGAAACATTATCTAAAATCCCTAAATAACGGCCCTGATATATGTATAGGGAAATATGGATATAGGAGATTGACATGTCAATTGGGTGCATTTAGCAGTACTGCAACGAAATACCTGATGATTATGATAATATACGGATACCATTTCATGTTGAAATGGGAAACCGACTGTGATTCTACAGATACCATTTCATTCTGAATTGGGAAACCGACTGTGAAAAATACGGATACCATTATATTCTGAAATGGAAAACCGACTGTGAATATACGGATACCATTTCATTTTGAAATGGGAAACCGACTGTGAACCCGTAATCCAGTCCACCCTGTTATGTGTATCAGAGGCCCAATTAAGAACTGAAAGTTAGAAAATGATGTGGAAATAAAGAATTGTTATTGATATTGAAACCAGAAACATTTGAACATAAGTTAATGGGTATAGTTTCAGTATTGGATATATATATATATATATATATATATATATATATATATATTGTTTTATAGTATTTTTGAAAATTAGTTCTATTGTTTTATATTCCATTGTAATTATTTTAGTGTACACCCACTAAGCATTATTACTTAGCGCGTTGATTTCATTACGCGTAGGTAACAGGGATACCGAGGGATAAAAAGATTAGAGAGAAGGTAGCTGCAGATTGAAGATTCAGAGTCACTATATCTTTGGGTAGTTAATATTTTTGTATATTATATTCAATTAAGCATGCATATACAGAATTTTGTAAATGTGATATATTTATGTTTTGTAAATAATTGTTTTATGGTTTATGTTTTCAGTTTTCAAAGAATTGTAAATATTAATTATGAATTGTTTATTTGAAAATGTTTGGAAAGTCGTACTATACGGTAGAGTGCGCGTTTGATTGAGAAATGAGTTTTGAAGTGTTAATATTATATTGTTTGAGTTTTTGACGTAAACAGGATTTTTGGAAAATCAGAAAAACAGAGGAAACTCTGACAAAATTTTCCAAAATAGTTTTGAATAGGCTCACTATGAAAAGGGAATTTTAAAATATAATTGATTTGGTTTTCATTGATTTTCAAATTATAAAGTGAGTCAAGTCAAGTTTTAAATTATAAACAGAGTTAAATCAAGTTTTGAAAACCCGGTAGCGCTCCCTGAGTCGATTCAGACAGGTCGGGTCCAGGGGGTGTTACACTAAGGATAGTCACTCCTCAGATAGATGCACTTGCAAGATTCCAGCGTTTCTTTTTATGTTTTGAAGCTCAGAAATTGGGGTTTTTGTAGGGCTGCAGACTAATCATAGGGCTTGATGGGTGTCACTTGAAGGGCAGATTTCCAGGGGTGCTGCTGGCTGCTGTTAGCTTGATGCGAACAACAGAGTCTTTCCAATTGCAATATGCATTGCAGAGGGTGAAACTAAATATAGCTGGTGTTGGTTTCTACAACAGTTGCACATGCATATCGGGTTGGAGGAAACTAGAAGAGTGACATTCATTATTGACAGACAGAAGGGCTTACTAAGTGCTATTGAGAGACACTGGCCAACATCAAGCAACCGTTATTGTGTGCGGCATCTGATAGCCAACATGCAAACGAGGTACAAAGGCTAATTAATAGCAAATTATACATGGGAAACAACAAATGCGAGCAACAAACTGTCCTTTATGGAGTGCATGACCAACTTGAAGGAAGTTCATGCAAATGCTCATGATTATATGATGGGAATAAATATGCAGAATTGGTGTGTGCATTTGTTTGACACACATGTCAAGTCAGAACACACAACCGACAATATTACATAAGGCTTCAATTCTTAGATTGACAAGCATCGAGGGCTGTCAGCGTTGTTGATACTGGAGTGTCTAAGGAGGAAATGATGAAGAGGATGCACCTACGTCTTGAACAAGCAGCCAAATAGGAGTCAGTGATACCACCAAAAATTAGGAAAAAAATTGCTGACAGACAAGATGAGGCTAGGTTTGTGACTGTGTTGTGTGCATCAGTTAATGAGTTTGAGGTGAAGGATGGCAGCAGATATTTTATTGTGAAGTTAGATAAAAAGTCTTGTGATTATGGGTTGTGGGAGGTCAGTGACATCCCTTAGCAGTGATTATTGGAAAGAGGCTGCATATGGAGGATTATGTGGACCAGTACCTGACCAAGGATGCTTATGTGAGGACATATTTACATGTCATTCACTCGATTCCATCTGAGGACCAATGGCCTAAATCGACGCAAGGTGTGGTACTGCCACCAGAAAAAAAGAAGGACTGCCAGGAAGACCACTAAAATAACAGAAAAAGGGCTACTGATGAACCCCAAAAGCAGAAGAGAAGTAGCAGTGGCAAGTGCAAAAAATGTGGAGAGCATATGTTGTGATTTATGCCATAAAGGGCGTAATTGTAAATGGTTGAAGACAATAATAAGAATTATTCAGATTATCATTCAAGTTTATAAATGTTTTATATTCAGTAATACATTCGTATTGTGCAAGAACATCCTAGATTGCAAGATGTAATCTCATAATGAGTATATGATGGTCATATACAGAGAGGATTCATTTTGAGACGTGCAATCTAAAGAGTCCGTAGAGAGTGAACAAAACTGGGTACTTTATTTGTGATTGATCTACTGCTGTGGTCCATTCTGTAAAGTACAGTGGTCTTATCCTAGATCACTCATGTAGTTGACATGAGAATGAAGGCACCTTATATGATGAGATCATATAGGACTGGGCCACGATTTATATGAATCTCTCACCAAGATCCGTTAGTAGATAAGATTTATATATAAACGATGGCTATTTATAGGTGATCTTAATCCTGAGTGTCTTATCTGTTGGGAGTTATACCCTAAAGCTTGTAATTGTAAATGGTTAAAGACAATAATAAGAATTATTCAGATTATCATTCAAGTTCATAAAATGTTTTATATTCAGTAATACATTTGTATTGTGCAAGAACATCCTAGATTGTAAGATGTAATCTCATAATGAGTATATGATGGTCATATACAGAGAGGATTCATTTTGAGACGTGCAATCTAAAGAGTCCGTAGAGAGCGAACAAAGCTGGGTACTTTGTTTGTAATTGATCTACTGCTACAGTCCATTCTTTAAAGTACGGTGGTCTTATCCTAGACCGCTCATGTAGTTGACTATGAGAATGGAGGCACCTTATATGATGAGATCATATAGGACTAGGCCACGATTTATATGAATCTCTCACCAAGATCCGTTAGTAGATGAGATTTATATATAATCGATAAACGATGGCTATTTATAGGTGATCTTAATCCTGAGTGTCTTATCGACTCCTTCAGGTTAGATCGTGGCTTTTGATTTACCATGAGTGAGGTTGATGAGAATGTCGACCAATACCTCCGTATCTTGGAGCTGCGGTTTGGTTTGTGGCTGGGAAGGTTTGAACACAATAGTGGAATCCACTCCTTCTTGATTCAAGTAGATGAGTAGTTTCCTTAAGGGTTGATTCAGGGCTTGAACGATTATGAGCGCTCTCCTTCTTCCGTGAGGAAGACAAGATTTAATTGTTCATTAGAGAATCAATGGTACTTAAAGGAAAAGATATTTCTAGAGGGGTATAATGGACTTTATGACCCAGCTTTAGTTATGAACTATTTGTGGAGGATCACATTATATGCAATTAGCTATATCAATGGACACTGAGACTTCAGATTGTATAAACATGTCTACAATTATAAGAGTGCAGTCTCGGATTTTTAGTGGAATAACTCCGAGGTTAATAATCGTGAAATATTAATTAAAAAGTTTTAATTAATATTACTAAGTATTATTGGAGCTCAAAACTGTGGGTCCATTAGGTCTCCTTGCTAGCCCTTGTGGTTGTTGGTAACGAGGGTCACGGTAGATTAATTGGATAGTCCAATTAATAGTGTTACGAAAGTAATGCGATTTAAATAAAAGAAAATAGTTAAATAATGTGATTATTTAATTAATTAAATATTTAATAAAATAATAGAAATTAATAAGTGAAAATTGTTAAAATGACCTAAAAATTATTAATAAAATTGTTTTTAACTGCAGATATAACAATAATCGTTTTTAGCCAATTGGAGAAAAAAATAACATAAACAACCCTCAACCACCCACTTTTTGGATAATTTTAAAAAAAACCCGTAAAAATAAAAATTACAAAAAAAATCCATTTAAAATTACAAAGAAACCCATTCAATTTAACCTAAAAAATCTTACTCTTCCTTCAGCCGCCGTACACTCTTGCTTCAACTTTATACCTTTTTTATTATATTATTTTTTGTTTTGTCTTTTTTTCTTAAAATCAAAATCTATTTGTCTTTCTTTATCACGTTTATTTGTTTTCACCAACTTAAAAATTGAATGTAAATTTATGAACATTGTTTATATTTTATTTGGAATGTATTTTATAGATTTTTTAAGTTTTTTATTTTTTTTCTTTTATTTGTATATTGTGTTTGTTTTGTAGTTGAAAGAATTTGGGTGATACTGATTACTGGGGTTTAGTTTTGTGAAATTTTAATGGTTATGTAATATATTAGTGAAAAGTTAGTTAGTGAAATATTTGTTAATGAAATGTAGGTTAGTGAAATATTTAGTAATAATATTTGTTAGTGATATGTATGTTAGTAAATTGTAGGTTAGTGAAATGTTGGTTAGTGAAATGTATGTTAGTGAGTGAAATGTTGGTTAGTGAAATGTTGGTTAGTGAAATGTAGGTTAGTAAAATATTAGTTAGTGAAATGTTGGTTAGTGAAATGTAAGTTAATAAAATGTATGTTAGTGAAATGTTTGTTAGTAAAATGTAGGTTAGTGAAATATTTAGTATTTGTTAGTAATATTTATGTTAGTAAACTGTAGGTTAGTGAAATATATGTTAGTGAAATGGTGGTTAGTGAAATATTGGTTAGTGACATGTATGTTAGTGAAATGTTGGTTAGTGAAATGTATGTTAGTGAAATGTAGGTTAGTGAAATGTTGGTTAGTGAAATATAAGTTAGTAAAATGTTGGTTAGTGAAAAGTTAGTTAGTGAAATGTAGGTTAGTAAAATATTTAGTAATAATATTTGTTAGTGAAATGTATGTTAGTGAAATGTATATTTCAAATGTAGGCTAGTGATATGTATGTTAGTAAACTGTAGGTTAGTGAAATATAGGTTAGTAAAATGTTGATTAGTGAAATGTATGTTAGTGAAATGTAGGTTAGTGAAATGTAGGTTAGTGAAATATTGGTTAGTGAAATGTATGTTAGTGAAACGTAGGTTAGTGAAATGTTGATTAGTGAAACGTATGTTAGTGAAATGTTGGTTAGTGAAACGTAGATTAATGAAAAATTAGTTAGTGAAACGTATGTTAGTGAAATGTATATTAGTAAAACGTAGGTTAGTGAAATATAGGTTAGTGAAATGTATGTCAGTAAAATGTAGGTTAGTGAAATGTAGGTCAGTGAAATGTAGGTTAGTGAAATATATATTAGTGAAACGAATGTTAGTGAAATATATATTAGTGAAACGAATGTTAGTAAAATGTATATTAGTAAAATATATTGAAGGTGTAATTATTTTCAGTAAAATATTATTACCGAAATGTTTGGAGTGAATCATTATGTGTGAAATTCACTTTTATTAATATTTTTATGAAATATTGCATCTTCTAAATATTTTCTCTCTTATTTCAGGAAATGAATAACCGTAGGTTTGTAGTCATCTGTAACATAATCCACTTTTCACAGAAAAATAAAATAGAAATAATTAAAAATTCAATCCTCATCAATCCAATAGAAAGTATCACTTAGATTATATTGATGAATCTATATGAATTTGGGTTATTTGTCCACTATAGGTACATATTCGAGTTATGACCAATGCAACCCCACTCATTGCATGCAAGGTGACATAAATACAATATAATGTATCATCCAATCATACGAGATATATATATACCACGTGACATGTTAATGATCGGGGGAGGCCTATACGCTCATCCCACTCAAACTTTTCTAGCTACCTAGATGAGAATCAAACCATTAACAATACACAAACTCAACAAAGAGCATTATATTGAAAAGACAGGTTAATGAGAACAATTTTGAGCAAAATTTTCTTATTGCACAAGCCCTGCACAATAACACTTTCCATTGTACATATGTTGATATTCACTAGACCAAAACTAGCTAACTTCCAACAAAACACAACGGGATACAAAAGAGTTGGCGGGTGAAACTAACGACACAGTAAAATTTAAAATAGAATTGCGAATTTTCTACAAGAGCCATCTTTAAGAAATCCCACATAGCAGGTATCTGAAAGTGAAAGAAATTTGGGCACAATCGCCAAATATCTAAACATGTGAGTGGTTGACAGGTGTTCATTCATTCTTAGCTCCGACTGCTAGTCCAATAATGGCCACCGCAGCTCCGACTGCAATAGTAAAACACAAGCAATTATATGGTATACGATTAGTGATTGGTGAAGGAGGATATTTTTTATGCATGCCGCTTAGAAACGAGCAATGCTAGAGAGTTAGAAGATAAAGAAAGCCTTGATTAAATACACTGCAACTTTACGGTTCTAAAACAAAATTTACTATAAATCAGCAGTTCTGTTTTCAATTTATCTCCTACTATTTTCAAAATCTCCCATAACTTCTAGCATCCACAGAAAACAGTTAAGCAAAAGGCTTACAAATTCGAGTTTTAACACTAACGAATAAGGGTGACTGTTACAGCAACCCATAAAGATCGCAGACACCTATGACCTATCTAGTTGTGACGACAGCTCTTGAGCAAAAAGAAATGAAGCGCCACTTTTCAATTTCAAACACTTAGTAATGAAAACAAATAGAGAAGGCAGAAGAGAAGAGTAAGGTGGTGCGGCATATACTTCTTCTACTTCCAAGACTCCAAGAGAGTGACCATACACTTTTTATAGCTTCAGCAGTAAAATAATAGTTCACCTCATAAGTTTAGTAAAGTCCAATCAGAGAACAATTTTTTTAAGACCCAATAAACTAACAAGTTTCCAATTGCTACATGAGAAATTAATGATCCTTAGAAACCAAACAGAAAACATACCTGAAACAACCATAAGAGAGCGATTTATGAGTCGATGATATTGCTTGTGGCTTTTCCCAGCTTTAGTTTTTGGAATGCTCAAATGTGGGTGCTCTGCTGCACTAACAATTCTCCGGAATATATTATTGAAATCACCCCACCTTGAGCTAATAGGAATAGGAGCCTCTATTCCCATATCCTGGCTAACCTACAAAAGCAAATATTCAACAAAAATTGTTACATGCTTTCATTCTAGGTCCAAATTGAAAAAGGTGAGACAGCAGTTTAATTTAAAATGAAAAATGTGAGAAACCACCAACAATCAGTAAAAAGAATAGCTGACAACAAATTGAAATTTTTACTCAAAAGATGAGGCAACAGGAACACAATTCTGGACATTACAGTTCAACCAAAACCTCCAAAAGAAGACTACAGGTGGGGAGAGTATCGTCCAATATGTAAGGTTGCAACAACCAAAAACAATTTACTTTACTTTGTCACTAAATATAATCAAATTAAAGGTTTTCATAAACATCGGCTACTACTGTTTGGACATCTTTGTTCAGCCAAAGAAATCAATCATATATACCACAAAAAATTAAATCGACGTGTTCTTAATAAACCAAAAGTCTACAAATCAAGAGCATATTAATCACTCTAATACATTACTAAAAGATGAAGGTACTAAAGAAGGTAAATACCCTGGTAGAATCCTGTATTGCCATGGGAAATGAATCCAAATCGTCTTTAGCTACTACAATGAGGCAAGGCACCTCAAAACCAGTATCCTCACCATGAGTGGCAACTTCAACGAGCAGTTCAGTTGCTCTTTTCCACGAGGTCGCATCAGAATTACAAAAGCAAATGGAATCAATAATTTAATACAAAAATAGTGGCTTCTACAGGACACATCACATACATCACGTGTATATGTTTAATTGCTTCCATCACAATTCACAGATGAAAACAAATGTACACACTTGCAAGGAAAAAGAGTCTTTTAACATAAGACTTTAAAACCTTTTGTAAAGGCTGACAAATTATCTATATTTAAGTACTGTATTTGAAATAGTTGAAACCACATGAATTTTTTTTTATGGAATCACCATCTGATAATATGATGCAAAAATACCTCTACCCTTCTGTTTACTTGTCGTGAACAAATACTGCTATGTCACAAGCAGCCAAAGACTCTTTATTAGACAGCAGTTTTCCAATTCCATCTTCGGGAATTTATCTCAACGCAAGGGATTTCCTAGTTCCCTGCACATAGAAAACAAAATACAATTAGAGGGGGTGGAAGGAGAGAGAGTAAGAGAGAGAGTCATTTTCTATCCACTTACTCCAGATTGATCAACAACATTCACTTGTGTGTGAGAGGCGAGAGGTAATGTGCGGCGAAGGAGAGAGAGTAAGACGCCAGCGGAAACGGAATAGCGAGATGGACAGAAACGAAACGGCGGCGAGAGGGTGAGGGTGAGGCCGAGAGAGAGGGAGGAGAAAAATTAGTAACTAGGTTTGACTTTAGGGTATTTTTTAATTAGGATTTTTTTTTAAATAATTAGGATTTTTAATTAATAAATGAAATCTGGAAAAAAGATTTTGGGTTCAAGTGAGATTTTACTAACCTATATATATTAGGACTAAATTATAATTTGTCAATTTCAAAATGGCTAAAAATGATTGTTTCGTTTTTTCAGGTTAAAAACAATTCTTTCCATAATTATTTGGCCACTTTTGATTTTGTCCCAATTAATAATTATGAATTATTAATTCTATTTATTAAATATGAGGTCATGTGATTAAATAATGACTAGGACAAAAGAATTAAAATAATTAGATTATTTTAATAGTCCAAAAGGTTATAGGTTCAAGTCTTTAGGGAGACTAAAATTAAATAGGATTTAGAATCCTATTTTGACTTGGTCAAACTAAAACCCTAAAGGGCTACTATATAAGTGTTATATAGTTCGGAAAAACCTAACGAAGCACACAAGTGAAAAAGAAAGAGAATTTGGCCACCAAAGAGAGAAGAAAAGAGAAAAAAGTTTTTTCTGACTCTCCCCTCTTTTGCAGGATTCGGCCGGCGTTCTTTTCACGTGACCTTCATCTCTTGCCGTGACGTGCCCATACATGTAATATCCCGGATTTCGGGTGATGAATTTTTGATATATGTGAAATATGTGAAAATAAATTTTTACTATTTGAGAGGGGGTGTAAATGTAATTAAATGTATGTTTATTTTATGATTTCCAGCGGACCGGATTGAATAGTGAAAAATGAGAAAAATGAAAAATTGGAAAACTGAACCAGAGAGCATCGCGACCTGGTCACCGCGACCACAGGTCGCGATGGCTCGCTCGCGACGAAAAACGAAAAATCTGGCAGTGAGTACCGCGACCAGTCACCGCGACCATAGGTCGCGATGGCTTGCTCGCGATGAAAATGGCAAAACCTGGCAGTGAGCAACGCGACCAGCCACCGCGACCACAGGTCGTGATGGACTGCTCGCGATGAAATTGTCAAAAACAGGCAGAGAGCAACGCGACCATTCGCGCGACCAGGGCGCGCTCGCGACGAAGGCGGTGCGCGCACTCCAGTGAGTGTCGCGACCTGGTGCCGCGACCACAGGTCGCGACGGCGGTCGCGGTAGCGAAAAAAATATAAAAAAAAGAAGTGGCTTCTCGAGGAAGCCAGAAATTATCACAGAACAGAGAGAGAGAGAAAAGAGCGAGAAAAAAGAAAGAAGAAGAAGAAGAAAGAAAGAGAAGGGAAAGTAAAGGAAAACAAAATCGTCGAACCGAGATTCTCGAACGAAAAGACGGTACCGAGGTTGGTGTACGTTGTTTTTCGAAATCGTTACGAAAAGCATTTCGTTATCGTTTACGTTTTTGTTTTCGTTACGTTTCTCGTTTTCGTTTAGATTTCGATTTCGTTAATTGTTTCCGATTTCGATTTCGTTAATTGTTTTCGATTTTGATTTTGTTAAATGTTTTCGATTTCGATTTTCGATGTGTAAAAATTGATATTGATATACTTATGGTTGATTATGGAAAGATTTTATACGAGATCGCATTTGTTTGTGTTACGAATATTTCCGATTTCGTTTTAAACAGTTGATTTAGACTTGTATGTGAATATTGTTCATATTTCTTGAAGTTTATTATGTGATTTATATGACTATTGAATGATTATCGATTATTGAGTAATTATTGCGAAATTGATTGTGAATTTGGTTTATCGAAACGGCCCTAGGATACGTAGACATAGAAATGGATATAGGAGGTTGGTATACCAGCTGGGTTTTATTGAGCAGTACTGCGCCGATATTGATTGATTGATATTGATGATATTGATGTACCTCCTCTTGGATTCGTCCAGAGGCTGGGAGATACGTACCTCCTCGGGATTCGTCCCGGGGGTTGGGAGTTAATGTACCTTCCCAAGGATTCATTCCTGGGATAGGGAGCTATGTACCTCTCTAGGTTCCGTACCCACGGTCCTAGAGTTGGGAGACACGTACCTCCTCAGAATTCGTTCTGGGGGTTGGGAGCTTGACCCATATTCCAGTCCGTATATGTTTAGTATTCTAGCGGGCCAGAATTGATTGGAATTGAAAAGTGTATTGAATGTTTTTATTGATCAAAAATTATATATTGACCTCTTTATTGAAGTTCAAGTGCTTAAAATTATTATATACTTTGATTCTGCAATTTAATTGTTTTGAACATGATTTGAATTGATATATATATATATATATATATATATATATATATATATATATTGTGAATTGTTATTATTAAAAGTTATATATGTTTCTATATTGAGATTTTAGTACACCCACTAAGCTTTATGCTTAGCGCGTTAGTTTTGTGTCTAACGCGTAGGTACCAGGAATCCGGACGAAGGTAAAGACTGAAGAACTGGAAGAATTGCAGACCGAGTCACAGGATTGTACAGTTGGGTAGCTATACTTTTGTTATGTGTATATATATTCTGAAAGCATGCATATACAGGAAATTTGTAAATACGTTTTGTAAAATGTTTTGTAATTAACTATTTTATGATTACTGTCTTTTATTATTTAAATGTACATAGTAAAGTCTGATTTGTTATTATTTTATAAACTATTTGTGAAAGTCGCACTAAACTGCAGAGTGCGCAATTGTTTGAAATTGTTATTGAAGTGTTATTGAAATTGGTATTGAATTGATTGTGTAAAAACAGGTTTTTTTTTGGAAAGTCCGAAAAATAAACGGTACTCTGCCGAAATTTTCGAGAAAAGTTTAATTATTGTTATGGGCTCACTTGAAAAGGATTTCTAAACTGTTTATGGGCTCACACTGATTTTGAAATGAAAAATGAAGTTTTGAAAAGAATTTGAAAGTCCGAGTAGCGCGCCCCGGGTCGGTCCGGCCGGATCGGGTCGGGGGGTGCTACAATACACACGTTGTTAGACCGCAGGTCATAGCTCGGAAGATCTGGTGGTAGATCGAGGAATCAGAAGAAAAGAAAATCAAGAAAAAAGTATGTAGTTTCTAAAGTCTTTTTCTGCGTATATACAGAAACTCGTTCCTGATTGAAAAAGGTTTTCAATATAAGAAAAAATTTTGAAACCCAATTCCGCATGTTATACGATAATCAAAATCTTTTCTAAAACTCCCTCATTATCGACTCCTTCGGGTTGGATCATGGCTTTTGATTTACCATAAGTGAGGTTGATATGAATTTCGACCAATACCTCCGTATCTTGGAGTTGCGGTTTGGCTTGTGGCTGTGAAGGTTTGAACACAATAGTGGAATCCACTCCTTCTTGATTGAAGTAGATAAGTAGTTCCCTTAAGGGTTGATTCGGGGCTTGAACGATTATGAGCGCTCTCCTTCTGCCGTGAGGAAGACAAGATTTAATGGTTCATTAGAGAATCAATGGTACTTAAATGAAAACATATTTCTAGAGGGATATAACGGACTTATGACCCAGCTCTAGTTATGAACTATTTGTGGAGGATCACACTATATGCAATTAGTTATATCAATGGACACTAAGACTTCAGATTGTATAAACACGTCTACAGTTCTGAGAGTGCAGCCTCAGGTTTTTAGTGGAATAACTCCGAGGTTAATAATCGTGAAATATTAATTAAAGAGTTTTAATTAATATTACTAAGTATTATTGGAGCTCAAAACTGTGGGTCCATTAGGTTCCCTTGCTAGCCCTTATGGTTGTTGATAACGAGGGTCACAGTAGATTAATTGGATGGTCCAATTAATAGTGTTACGAAAGTAATGCGATTTAAATAAAAGAGAATAATTAAATAATGTGATTATTTAATTAATTAAATATTTAATAAAATAATAGAAATTAATAATTATGAATTATTAATTCTATTTATTAAATATGAGGTCATGTTATTAAATAATGACTAGGACAAAAAAATTAAAATAATTAGATTATTTTAATAGTCCAAAAGGTCACAGGTTCAAGTCTTTAGGGAGACTAAAAAATAAATAGGATTTAGAATCCTATTTTGACTTGTTCAAACTAAAACCCTAAAGGACTACTATATAAGTGTTATATAGCTAGGAAAAAACCTAACCTAGCACACAAGTGAGAAAGAAAGAGAATTCGGCCACCAAAGAGAGAAGAAAAGAGAAAACAAAGTTTTTTCTGACTCTTCCCTCTTTTGCAGGATTCGGCCGGCGTTCTTTTCACGTGACCTCCATCTCTTGCCGTGACATGCCCACACACACGTTTTTAGACCGCGGGTCATAACTCGGAAGATCTGGTGGTAGATCGAGGAATCAGAAAAAAGAAAATCAAGAAAAAGGTATGTAGTTTCTAAAGTCTTTTTCTACGTATATACAAGAACTCGTTCCTGATTGAAAAAGGTTTTCAATATAAGAAAAATTTTTGAAACCCAATTCTGCATGTTATATGATAATCGAAATCTTTTCTAAAACTCTATTCAGCACATATATAATGTTAGGACGTGCAAAGCGAAAGACAAAGGCACCAAAAGAAACATCACTACGAAAACAGTAATACTCTTTCTCAAATACATTTTATTGATTTAAATTGAATTGAATAATATTAATTTATGCTCATTTTGCAGGTTAAAAGTAGTGGCACAAGGAGCTCGAAAAAGAGGCTAAATTTTGAGGTTGGCAGCAGCTCTAAGGCGCCTACGAAGAAAACTACTGTGGTGAGATTATGTTTCAACTTCATAGTTACAAAATGCATTTTCAAATGTTAATTTTAGCTCAATAACAAACTGTCATGTATGGTGCATGATTCAACTGCTGAGGGTGTAGGTTCCTTCCAGCCAGTTCATCAAACTGTTGTGGATGTTGGTTCTTCCCAACCAGTTACTGAAACTGCACCTCTTCACTCAAGTCAAGTGCCAACACAACAAGCACATTCAAAATCCAATCCAGGTACTATTGAAAAGTTTCCAATTTTCAATTTTTTAGGTACTCACATTTGTGATCATGCATTTGGGATTGATTTCGATTTCTGTTTTTTGTAAATATTATAGGAACTGCTGCTGGACTGGACATAGATTGGAGTGGGATGTTTTAAGGGAATGCAGTGACTTATTACTTAAAGTATATATATATATATATTTCATTAACTAGCTTTTGTTAATCTTGACATATAATTGCTGCATTTTGTATATATTTGTTGGTTGTGTGGATTTTTTGTTGGAGGGGTTGTACTGGTGTTGTTTTATGGTTATTTTTTTGTGTTGATTTCACTAATTAAATCCACTGGTCGTAGGCTAGTAGATTGGAAATGATGAAGTTGGATTGGTGATATTGTGTTTTTTTTTTTTGGACAACAAATAGGTGTAAGTAAGGATAGAACTGATAATTTTGTGGTTTTTTTTTTATGGACAGCAAATAGGTCACTGGTTGTTTTTGTTCAAAAGGATATATGGGTATATATAGATGGGTATATATTTGCTTGTAATTGAACATATTCGCTATCCAATGTACAAGGCCAGGAAAATTGTGTAAGACCAGGTACATATGCAGCAATGAATATTTATTATGAAGTTTAATATGCAATTATCAGACTTATTTACCATTTACTTATGTTATGTTTTTTAATCTTATTTGATCCATTTTTAAGAGTTACAATTACCTTATCAATGGAACTAAAAGACTACCAGTTACAATAAATATGCCAAATATGCACCAACTACTTAATAACAAAAAAACCTAACACTAATAACATTTAATTTGTAATCCAGGCAAAGTGACTCACCAAATGAATCTTACCATATAAACACACCAATAAGCAAATCTAACCATTCATTACTAACTCCCATTACCCTCCAAAAACAAGTAAATTTGACCGTTCATCACCAACTCCCATTTCCCTCCAAAAACTAGGTTAATAACCTTCATTCAGATATTATCCAATAAGTAATAAGGGTATTTCAGTAATTTGAATTTGATTTCATCCATAATTATTGTGCTGATGTCAATGTCAGAACACATTTGTAAATGCACAGGGGCAGCCTCATCATTTACCCATGAGTCGTCCAAGCCACCGTTACTTTAACGGTGGTCAACGCATTCCAGGATATTCGAGTACAATTATAGTAAAACTGGCATTAAATATGCATTTATATTAAAAGGCAGGGTACTTGAGTGCAATTTGCTCATAAAATAATATATAGATGTGTGCATTTATTTTGTACTAGTTTTAGGCTCACTATTTTCACCTATTTTCTGCGTCTAACTCACTTAAATAACCTACATATATACTGGGACCATAGGTACATAATCTATTGATGTAAAATTATGGTGAATATACCTAATTATTAAATCATCAAAAATCACATAAAATTAAATTATTGTTTTTGACTTGTTCGTTCTCTATGGTATAGATAGAGCAATAGCGTCCATACAAAATGAGCCTCGTGACATTTTTGCTATTGTGTTATTCTTTAATAGAAAGATGCTTCTTGGGTCATTTTCTACTCAGGAAATTAATTTAAGGGCATTGTCAAAAAGTACACAGCTCCATCCATTTTTAAAAAATAAATAAATAACTTTTTAGTCATTTTGATCTCTAACGTTTTTATATATGCTTTCTCTTCCCTAAACGTTTTTATTTTTAATTTTTTTTCTTGATATCTCTAATTCTTCCTGCTTTGTATTAAATAATGACGACTTATTATACCAGCATTTTACCAACAAAATGTGTAATATAAAAAGCCATTGTCATTGACTCTTGTGTTGGGAAAATTACCTTCCCAAAATCTCACTAAAAATATACTAAATATAAAAAATAACAGAAAAATAAAATAGAAAATAATAACAATCACTACAATACAATAATTTATGTGGAAAACTTCAAAATTAGGAAAAAAAACCACGACTCTCAGAAAAAAATTCACTATGTGATAAATTGTTATAATCACACAAACTATTCTATCAAAACTACCACACCAATACACTCGTACTCTCTCAAACCATATAATAATTCACACCTTTCTATATTCTAAAATAAGAAAAATAAGAAAGAAATTTAATTAGAATTAAATACAATGCTTAAAGTGTATTCAATTAGTGTAATTAGAAACTAATGACTTAATTTTTTTATATAGCTTTAAGAAGTCTTGACATTTTGTTATCTTTTCAACGTGGGATTCATATCCCTTTCATTTTCACTCACTTGGGTATTAATATATACCTGTCTTTTTTTTAAATCAAAATTCTGCGGTGGACAACTCATGATCATCCTATTATATCATTGAAATGAGAGAGTTTAAATCAAAGCCAAAACCAATGGTCAACATAAAAGATAAGTTGAATTTATATATATATATATATAGTCATTCTCCCCTCAATTTAGAATATTCTCTATTTTTTACTTTCTAATTTTTTTTTTCCCATCTATTAAGATTTAGAGATACTATTATTTTTTTTCTTGAAGTTTAAAAATATATCATTTTATCCCATACTTTTAAAATATTCACTATTTTAGCCTTATCTTAAAATATTCACCATTTTTAATCCTATTTTTTAAAATATTCATCATTTTACTCCCTACAATTACAAAAAATTAATTTAACCATTAACTCTCAAAAACAAAATGGTAATTAACTAGTTATATAATAAGAAATATTATTATTTGTCCCCTAAAATTTAAAAAAATATCATTTTACCCTAACTTTTAAAATTTTCCTTATTTTTCCCCCTAAAGTTAAAAAAATTAAAATATATACTTCAAAATATATACCCTTAATGAAAACTATAAATAACTATTATATTCTTAATATATTTAAAATAAAAATAATAAATTATTAAATTTATTAATAAAAAATAAAATAAAAAATACCTCATATTATTATCATCATCCTCATCATCCACCTCTAAACAAATATAAAAATATAATAAACAAAGCCATTTATCTTTCTCCGGTTTAGTATTGAGGATGGATAGTAAGATGATGGATAATTAGCTTAGGTTTGGTGTTAGGGATGGATAGTGATGATGATAAATATAGAGAAATAATTTTGTTTATTGTTTATTTTTTTTATTATAATGAAGAAGACGATAAAGATATTTTATTTTTTGTATTTTCAGATTTTTTTAATTTGAGGCATTTTAATTTTTTTTATTAATAAATTTAATGGTTTAGTATTGTTATTTAAATATTTTTATGAGATGATAGTTATTTAAAATTTTTATCACGGTTACAACAGACTTTTTATATTTTTACCCAATAAATTAACAGATACACACACACACATACATACATATATATATATTTTATTTAATTTAAATTTTTTAGACATTTATTATATTACAATTATCTTTCTACTCTTTAACATTTACTGGTCAAATTTAAAAGTAAAAAAAAAAAAAACTTAATAGAAAGGGGTATTTTAAATATTTTTATAAACTAAAGGAGGTAAAATATAGAAAAATAAAATTGAAGAATGAAAAATAAAAAATATTTCAAATTATAGGGTGGAGAATGATAATATTCCTATATATATATATATATGGTTTCATAGTGAGTCCATGACCTGTTACTTGTTAGCATACCCGGCGTTCTCTAATTAAATATACCACCTTCCGAGCTAAATTTGGTAAATTATGCAAGTGCTGTCCATTTTTTTTTTTATATAAAATTTAGTTGTAGAACTTGAAGTGCTTGTCATGCACTATATATATATATATATATATATATATATTGATTTGATAAAAAACGAAATTTGTATGATAACATTGGGTGGTGTTATTAAATATGTATTAAGTGGGTCGAGGTGGCTCCATATTTGCATCAATCCCCACCCTAGAAATTAGGCCTAAAATACATAAAGTGTTATTATTAGGGTCCTTGACTTGCTCGACTTTGTGCCTAAATTTACTTCCAGAAGCTACAATGGAGAAATAATGTTGATGTGGACATGCATGTCTCTAGTTAGATTCAATGGAAAATGCATTACTTCCAGATCATTTTTGTCCATGGACTAGATTTTTTCTTTGGGTATAGTAGTAACTAGTAAGGACAAGATGACTAGTCAAAAATTTTAGGTATATCCTTAAAGTTGATATATGTGACATCTGTTGAAATATGTTGAAATTAATCATTACATATGCAATATGAATGTCTATTTTCATATTTAAGAGTTATTTAGTCTCACATAACGGAAAAAAAACTCCTCACATATATCGGTAATTATGCATAATCTCACTACTAACTTGAAGTGGAAATGTACATACCACCTAAACTACGAGAGAGTACGTGCAAATATAGTTAGGAGGCCATAAAAACTGTGTGCTTCAATTGTGGTTTTGGGTTTACTTTCAATAAATTCATTATAGTGAAAAGAACGAGAAACCTTCATGTGAAATATTCGAAATTACTACTTTCCTTGTTTAAAATATTGAATTAATTCATGCAACTAAAACAAGATAAATTACCTTTAAAGTGTGTTTTTCTTCACTAAAATCTTATAAAATATCTTTATATTGTAAAATAGGACAGATTTACTATTGCAAAAGCTACTATATATATATATATATATTATATGGCTCAATTTCAATGCTTTTATGATTTATCAATAACCAAGATAAATAAAACAAATATTCAAGATAAATAAAACAAATATGACAAACAATTCTCTCTATAAATCAACTATTGAAAAACGATAAAATTAATATAATCTTTAGATTATAGACATGTGAACATATGATCATCATTTAACAATAAAAATATCAAGAGAATATTAGGATCAGGTGCAATAATACACTTTCCAAATCCATCATCCATCTATTTCTTTCAAGTTAATGGCCTTAGAATTGGGATCCGAGAACCATGGATGGGATATATATATATATATATATATATATATATATATATATAGAGAGAGAGAGAGAGAGAGAGAGAGAGAGAGAGAGAGAGAGAGAGAGAGAGAGAGAGAGAGACTTGTTCCGTACACCTAGTGGATACCCCTACATCAATTAGTAATTGTATTATTGCCTTATCATATTATGTAGTAAAAGTCAGAAATAGTAACATTACCTTGACTCCACCCAACTCAAAAAAATTTGTACAAAAATTAAACCAGATGAAAGCGACAAAAGTGACATGCTTTGTCCAAATCATGTCATTTTGAGAGGAGAGAAAATCCTTCTTTCTCAATTTAAACTAATTTGAATTTAGAGCCGATCATTTCTTCGATCACTTAACCTTTACTATGGTGCTTTGCCTCCTTTAAAGAGGATGGGGGCTCGGCCCTAGAAGAATAAATTAATTTTTTTTATGGTTTAGGAGAATTCTCGAGAAATTTTTTTAAAATTTTAATCTGAAAAAAAAAAACAATTGAATAATCCTTCTACGATAAAAATCAAATAATCCTCTATTTGTATTTTGTGCATAGCGGGCTATGTAATCTCATAATTATATACAATGACAAATCATCACTTATCATATCTCTATTTTTAGTTATGTAACATTACTATTTTATAATTTATTGTACTAATAATACGAATGATTAAGTGATAGATTAATATATTAAGGTTTGGAAATTGAATTCATCCGGGGTTTTGGCTTAAGTTATTGAGAATCTATAATTATAAGAATTAACAATGAAAAACCCAAGTACAATTATCATTAATAACTCTGTTATGTCAATTTTTCATTTTTAGCTTAGTTTAGTAAGAGGTCGAAAATGAACAAGATTGTGCAACTTTTTAGCTTGATAGTATAGATCATAGACTCATAGTATCAAATTTATGATTATCCTACCTAGCCCTCTAAATTTTTTAGCTTGATAGTATAGATCATAGACTCATAGTATCAAATTTATGATTATCCTACCTAGCCCTCTAAATTGCTGCTTAATTATTAGAACTAAATGTCCTCGAAAACAAATCTAAACAAGACCTCCAATCATTTTAGCTCAGTTATATATATATATATATATACACACTAAACCTATATGATATTTATTAAATTATTACTTAAGAATTAAAGTTGTACTGAAATTTATACTGAACTTCTCCTGATATTAAGTTTACCGTTAAAAAATTGGTTCGAGCCCTATAATGGATCCACTAAGAATCTCTTCTTATACTCTTTATTTTTTTAATAGTCCAATCTTATTTTTTAACGATCAAACTTTAAACTAAAAAAGTTCAGTATGAATTTTTATAAATTTTAATTTTAAGTGTAATTTAAACTAAATATTAAATATGTTAAGTGATATATATATATATATATATATATATATATATATGTTCTATAAAGAAGAATAAAAACAAAGATATAAATAGGGTGCTGCTGGTTGGTTGGTGGATAAATAAATCAACGAAATGTCTCTTCAAAAAAAAAAAAAAAAATTCATGATTTAGAAGTTGGGTGGGTAAGCAATAAAGCATCAATACCCATCCAATTATACTCTTGTCTCAATGCATGGAGAAAGTGATGCACCGCCCAAAATAGTAATATAGCAACATATCAACACTTTTACATGTCATCTTTACATTATTTTTAATATAATAATTATATGCTCATTTTATCAATGTGATGTGAAAAAAAGCCTTTTTTTTCTCCTAGATATTTCTCCACATTTTTTTGCAATCAGTGTGATGTGAAGTTCTTAAAAAGCCAACCCCTCGGTTTATATATGTGGAATGTTTTGTTTATTTATTTAATATTATTATCCATTATTGTCTCAACTTTTATGAGACATGTATACAATTGAACACACACAACATACATTTTATTATTACAAAACTTCAGCTTTGGAGAGGAGCAAAGATTTTTAATTTATTGATGATCTCTCAAGTTGTGGTAATAACTTTGTTTTTCATTTGTGACAAAACCCCACCACCTTGAACACCTCGAAAACGAACTTGTTTGTTTATAAACTAATTTTATACGTAACGCTACGTTATAAAAAAAAAAATTTCATCTAAATTTTATTATCTAAATAATATGATAAGTTGAGAGACAACCCGTGACATTACAATTCTAATCAAAAAGAAAGAAAGAAATGAATGGTACAAGGACAGTCAAAGTTATCCAGATGAAATAGTAATTGGGTGAAGTTAAATTGTACTGGGAGAAATAGTAAATGAATGAGGAGGTGGTGTGACAGGAAAAAAAATATATATTTATATAGATTAGGACCCATTTGAAATTGAATGATATATATATTAATGTTACATGTATGCTTTTCACCTGGCCAGCCATTGAAACGGTGAGGAAACTGACCCATTTCTCTGCAAAGCTTGCGTGATAGATGATCTATCTATCTATAAACTTAACTTCATAGACTAATTATGGATTTGCCGTACAACTATAACTACAAGTGTGTACGTGTATAGCTTGAAGTGGAGTCGTACTTGAATAGGTTGTGGAAAAATAATAGGATGAGTAATGAGTTGTTAGTTGTCTGCTTCTTCAGTTGAAAGCAGCCCCCAAGGAGTTTGCTTTTCTTTTGTTTGGATTTTGTGATGGATTCAGTGTAAGAAAAACAGTTATATATATATCAACATTGTATTTCAAATCCTAACTTGAATATGTTTGAATTTTAACAAAATATTCGAATGTTAATGAGTACTTTGTGATTTTTAGCTAAAATCCCAATTATAAGATGCATTTGACAGATGGAAATTTGTTTATTTGTGGGAACAACAAGTTAGCAAATCTCATTTGTTTTTGTAAATTTAACAACTAAAATTCAAATTCAGATTTTGTTAAAATGAATACAACTTACTAGTTCCAGAATTTCAAAATTTTCACTATTTTCCTTAATTTTTTTTTTTTTAAACTTGAGAAGATTCGAATTTAAAACATGAACTTCATTGAAATATATAATTACCTTATGAGTTATCATTAGATCCCATTTGGTGACCGGGATGGTATAAAATATAGACATTGATTGGATTAAAAAAGTATCTAATACAACATAGAATTAGATTAAATCAATTTTTGAATAAAACAAATTCATTTTAAATCATTTCAAGAAATATTTAAAATTAAAATTATTTTTGCATATAATAAGAATGTTTAAATCCTTTTTAATAAACTTAAAAAATTAGTTTTAAGTAAATTAATATTATTTAGATTTTTAGATTGAGAAAAAGCTTAAGAGAATTTGGCATTGTTTAAAAGAAAAATGACTCTGAATATAGATCCAATTTCTTCAAGTCAGACTTGAGGAAATTGTTAGAAATTATGGTGTGAAATCAACCAAATTGATCTCAATCATCAAAGAGAGAGCTTCAACTGTGAAAACAATAACATATCAACAACAGGTGTAGAATTAACTCTTTTCTATTAAATTACAAAATTTCCTGAAACTGCAATGAGGTTCTCTGCAAATATTAATATTGTAAATTTTACAAGCAACTGCATTTTGAAGAAGCAGTCGGATGGTAGTTTGACTACGAAACTTATCGAATTCTTTGTAACCAGAAGCATAGAAAAGTTTTACCTGCTACTATCCCTCGGAGTTGAGCAAGTAATTCATAGATCACTAATGCTCCTCCCTTGAGACACTGCTTCTAGGCTGTGTGTGATCTTTTGGTTGTGATAACTATTGAAGTGCAAAACCACTGTTTTCACTGCAGACCTGACGAAGCACGGGGTTTCCCCTTTATAGAGTTCAAGTGTTGGGTTATGAAGATGACTCCCATCACAACTATGAGGCATCCAACGAGCGTGCTGAAGAAGAGGGCACCTGGCTGCCTGGTCTGGACAAAGCCATAGACCCCGTTAGAGGTCACGAGAATAAGATCAGTCAGCCCATCATTTGAGAAGTCCTCGCAAACAAGGGCATGGGTGGGTGGTGCTGGAAGCTCAACAGATGTTAGTGTACTTCCTCCAGGAGATATCACAACAGCCGCTTGATCTCCTGCAGCAAGAATCATTTGTTGATTGTCATGCACGCGCAAAGAGAATGTCTTCAATGTGGGGACCACCGTGCCAGCTTCCATCATCCCTGATGGGGAAGGTAGATTTGACCATGTAGCATCGGTCAAGAGCTGCCATTGCCAAACAGCATCATGGCTCTGTGTGCCAGGGGAGTAAGCTGTTACCTGGAAAGCACGGCACGTTTATTGAGTCATCGTACTCTCTAGAAAAAGTAGTAACATCTATCTGCAGGCTAAGAATTGACTATTGTTTATGAGAATGTTTTTGTACGAATGCAGATGTCTATAGATTAATAAACAAAGTTCGACACCAACCAAAATGTCGTCTATTTTAAAGGTAAATACCCAGATTTGCCGTTTGCCCATTCAAAAGCTACACTAAAACATAGTGGAAGTTTTCCTTCTCTTCCAAGTTCCAAGTAGCTAATTCTAACATAGATCCTATTTCAACTCGACATATGCTAAAACATACCTCTCCTCGATTTGTTAAGAAGACAACGTCACCATGACTCCCTTTACGATGCCTATGACCATCATTCTTTGGGATGAGAATGGGTGTTGCCACTTCTAATGAAACTGAATCTGAAGTTCGACCAAATCTTCTCAACTCTCCATGCTGGAATAAGCTAAAGGGAGAATGCTGACATATAGAAGCATTGAAAAGCTGTTCTCGAACGGGTACACCAGAGGTTGCAACAGCCCAACAGGGGCGAAGCACTTCCATTGACCCACTAACAACAGTCTGTTCAGCACCATTTCCTCCAACAGCCTGAAGTGAAGAAAAGATATTTGTGTCAAATTTATCACCATAGATCAAGTGAAAAACTTGAAAAGAAATTTAAGTGGTTATATGTAACAAGCTATAACGAACAATTAATTCCAGCACCAAACGATCTGGTTTTTATTTATACATTTGCGTTGCAAAAAGCTACTAAAATTGAGATGAGCATGAAACTGGAGTTATAAACAGAAACGAAAATAAAAGTGCACCTGAACATGATCAAGGACTCCATCTCCATTTATATCAGCATGAAGGCCACCTTCTTGAAGATGAAGCTGATAAAACCAATGAATATTGTGTTACACATCAAACTTATTAAAGCTGATGACTTAAATGAAACATAATTTAGCTGCACATACATATATTCAAGTACACTTAAAACTCAGAAGGCGCTCTTTCAGTATATTTGGTTAATTAATCTGAAAATGCAGCCAGAACAACTTGCATAAATTAAATTTAACATCAGATCGATAATTACCTTACAAATAGTCCGACCAGATGCCAAATGAATGGCTTCTATACCTTCCTTTTGATGAGCCACAACGACATTTGGAACCCACCAGAGCACAGTGTGATTCGTTATGGTAGGAATATAATTTATTGGCTGCAAAAACAAAGTACAATGTTTACAACGAGGCATTTAAGATAGCTTCCCCAAGCATTGATTAGAAACCTACTTACAGTTTTCTTTAAACAATTAAATTTGGTTCACAGGAAATAAAGTTTCAATACGAGGCCAAAGATTGAAATCTGATGCTTTTCTATACTTGATGAAATTGAAGAAGTTCATCACATAACTTAAGCAAATCAATTTGTATCCCACATTGAAGAAAGTATTATTCCTATTTACTGTGTAAAAACTCCATATTCTGACAGTGGCAACAGAAAGTAAAACTAAGAAATATGACTAATGCTCATGTTCTATCAACTCTCAAGTCAAATTCTCTCTTCAAAAGAATTTCCTTTCTTAAAAAGATAACTAGTAAGCAAACACATTATCAATGGGCATTCACATTTTGAGAAACTTCTATAAAGGAAAAGGTAAAAGGTTATGCAAGTAACACTAATGGTTATAAATAGAACAAATGAGTAAATGTCAAACAAATTACAGACTATGACATTCTGCAGTGAGATCAAGAAGCCTGCATTCAGTCGTTTGCTCTTTACAAGGGATATGTCAGAGTAGTCCACCCTTTTTGGCAACGCATGTGAGATTGTTCAGAATAAGGGGCCATGAGGCCTAAAGAATACCAACAGGCTGCAGGAAACCAAACCTTTCAATTCCTTTCCTTCTTTTAACTTCATATTCTATACTATAGCACTATTTAATCTGCACTTTGCCTATTTGAATTGACTATACATCACTTATTCAAATACTATTGAGGAGTTTCAATCTAAGAGATTTGAGGGACTCAGGGACAATTGCCTGCACGAGCGGTGATGAACAGTTGTATTTTGCAAAGTCAAAATCAGTATATTTAATACTAACAAGCAAATAACTACTTTACATATAATGTTACAGTAATAAAGAAGATGGTATATGATTTTGGATGCCACAATTATAAGAAGTGAAGGATCATACAAGATCCCTAGAACAATAACTTAAAATCCCATACATCTTTAGGTTAATGGTGAGTTCCAAGCCTTCACAACTGTTTCATGTGTGGTTGGCAAATTTTACCTTTTTAGTTTTTGATGAGCTAGCATAATTTGCAGCTTTCCCAATAAAGTTTGAAATTTTTTTTGTTGAGTCCTTTCCAGGAGGGTGATTTTCCTCAGGCTTGTGAAAAGGATAGTTTGTAGTCTTCCCAACCATTTTTTTCAATGCTTTCCTTTTGTGCCGCCTGAAATGTGCCAACTTCAACTGAGTATCTTCTCTCCTATCCTGATAAAATACAAGCCATGTGAATCACCATTACCATTTTAAAAAAGAAATTCAAAGGCCTTTTTTTTTATTTTTGAGAGAGGAGAGAGAGAAGAAAAAAAGAGGAAAATAATAACTCACCCAATGGTGGGGCATAACTCCAAGAATTGATTCTCTGAATTCCCTGCATTCAAACTTCATTTAAAATGTCTCAGGGAGCTTATCTTTGGCAAAGATGGTGCTAACATTGAGAAAATAAAAACTCCCTCGAAACAATCACACTATATTAGAAATGCAAGGAGGTATCTAGATATATAAGAGTTATCAACATTAGAAATAAACAAAATGCAAATCTCCCTCCTTAAATGGAAGGATTCCTTGCAATAGAAAGTACAGAAAATGCATTCTCAATGCAGAAGTGGGGTGTGTGTGTCTGCCTAAAGTTTCAGACACTTAGAGAGGTTGGTCTCAAGAAAAAACAATTTGAACATAAAAAGAAAATATTAAAAAATTGATTCCATTTAGAAAAGAGGAGAAAATCACCAATCATTATCCCTCAATCCACTACAACGAAAAATCGCACAACTCAACTATACCTCAATCTAACCTAGTTGGGGGCTACATTAACCCTTTTTCTCATTTACACCCTATCCCAGGCCATAAGTAGTTAATGTAAATAACAGCAACAAGTTACTTCAATGGGAGTTATCACAGGATGTGTTAATATTGAGATTCACAACATAGAGAATAAATAAGATTTTTAAACAGCTTTAACTCATACCTCTCCAGGATGACGAGTATTCATTGCATGCACATCGAGCTTGTAGTTCTGTTGTGGTATTAAGCGTGATGCATCTGAAGACTCTGCTTCAATATTCTGCAGCAGCAAAATGATGATATTAGTAGTTAAAAAATAGAAGACACTTTATTAAAGTAAAAGCATATCAGATAAAACATATATACAAAAGAGTTACCTCATTCTTTCTACTCCATCGAAGTGCACCATTTCGACCAGCAAATGCATAGAATGCGAAATGACGTAAATTCACAGTTCCAGAGTTATCAGCAGCCTACATATGCAGTACAAATAAATTCTATAAACATTCCAATTTAAAGAAAGAAAAATGTCACACTGACTTGTGTGATTAATGGCATTTCTTTAGTTCATGAATCTAAAGTTGAACTTCATAGTCAGGAGCTCAAATTAAAAAAAAAAAAAAAACATAAACACCAAAATGGCATGCATCAAAATGCTAAAATGCATCAGAACATAAAAAGGAAGAAAAAGGGAAAATCTTGGTTTAGAGCTGCTAAGGCATGATGATGTTACACTAGTCAATATCTTAATAAACGAGTTTATATTGCTGGAAATTATGTGAATGAGAAGGCACCTAGTATCAGTCCTATTCTGTTTCCAAAATTCAAGAGTGGTCAGCTTGCTCCAATTTTTATGGCCACTTAACTGTCAGAAGTTGACCACAGAGACAAGCCGAGTTGTATAATGTTTGAAAAACTGGGAATTATTGATAAAAATTTGCATGGAGGCATCATAATTTAATATAAGGATGCTATATTCAAGTGATTAAATCAATTTATAACCACCAGAAAATCAGAACAGAATATTCAACTCAAAAAGTAGTCAAAAGGTTATCCATCATGTCGAAAGATGTTCTCTAACTATATTACATCAAATGCTTGAAGTATCATAACAACGTTGTTTTATCTACATAAATTGCTATATGGGAATCATCTCTTATCATCATGCTAATACAAACTAATCCACTGTTCTTATGTAGATTTCAATACCTATCACTATCTGAAAGCCATATTAACAAACCAGCCTAAGGTCAACCTAATCAAACAGATAATTCTTTGGTTGAGAGAACATCAGGGACTCTTTAGAGGACATAAGAGTGAACAAGTTATGTTAAAGGTCATGCTGCAAAAAATTAAAAAAGACCTCATTTTAGTGAAATTAATAGCCACTAATTGGCCTATCACGAATAACTACCTCTCTAAGTCAAACCTCAGAAACCAAAACTCAAGTTTAGGCATTACATACACAGCTTAATGAGTCTACACTGAAAGACAAACCTTTGAAGGTTAATTGTTTTAAAAAAGAAAAAAAGGTGTTGAAAATGGAGCAAATATGTTTCCATCAAAAGTCACAACCTTCAAAAAATTAATATCCAAGATTCAGTAGCTCTAGTATGCCTACGAGACAGAAAACTTGTTGCAATGGAATCTCATGAGTAATAAAAAGGAAAGCACAAAAAGTTCAACATACATAAACCACAAAATGTCTATACCTCCTTCTCACTAGCACTTCTTCTATGCTGCTCAGCATTTTTCTCTACCATTCCGATTTCTTCAAAAGGATCCATGTAAGCCTACAAACGTGGTCAGCAATCACTTTTAAGTGCATTGAAGAGAAATGATATCTTGATTTTATGGTTCACACATCAGCACAGCATTTCAAGGTAATGATGAAAACTGAGAAGTGAGTCATTAAGTTAAACAGATGTCTGCTTTCCATCAGCCAATTCATACGAGTTTCAGAACATTTGATCAGAAAGGATCCACTCAGATCATTGCATACATCAGTAAGTGGACACAAAAAAAAAATGACAGGTAACAGATTAATGAAACAATAAATAGAGTAAATATAAAAAAGTTTTAATCTGGAAAGAAGTGACAGATTACGTCCACATCATAAGTTGTTTCAATTATTAACAGCTAAAAAATAGTAATGTCAATCTCCTTGAGATAATTGAAAACAGAAAATAGTCAGAATATGCAACACGAATCAACCTTCAAAGTTCCAAAATTCTCTCTGACTTCTAATCCTAGGCTGTTTAAAACTAGAGCTACCAATAACCACCCTGTTATTGAGTGCTTAAATGAATTAATACAAAGCACCAGTTCTTCTAAGTTGCAAATGACCTTTGCAGCTGGACACATTGACAAGTCATATAAACTTATCCTGCATCACCACTTCATTCAACTGTCCAATATCTTACAGGTGAAGAGATTTTTTTACCGTTCACGTAATCCTTGGGTGAATTTCTATTCTTACAGAGAATGGCATTAACATTACTCTAATATGTCAACCAACTAACTTCACCTCACAAATCGGACAACTGCAGTGAATCATAAATGATAAGCTGATAACAAAATGGAGGGCAAAAAAGGAAAGAAACATACATGAGGTTGAACTTCCATCCTCCCGCCGACAATCACCAATCCTGTATCTCCATGTTTCAGAGTGTAATTGCTTATTGAAATTGCAATCTCTCTATGGTGAGCATTAGGTGGAAAATCCTCCTGCAAAAGACCCAAACAAACAAGCATCATCAGAAGGTAAAGCTAACCAAGATACAATCTAAAATTAATCAAAAGAAGGGCTATATACGAACCTGCAAATTGGTATCCCATAGCTTTTTCAGGTTATGATCGAAACACATAACCGACCAACCAGATGTTACGACCACCAGGACCTGCTTGAGAGGTTGCCCTTGTTTATAAGTGCGATCAATAACACCTGTGGCCATGGCCACCGCCCGTCTACCAGACGCAATGCGGATCTTATCTGGCAACAGGCTCACCTCTGCCAGCACACGCGCTTCACTAAACCCTCCGTCCACACGCCTTGTGTGGGGCTCCAATACCTTACGCACACCATAAAAATTCAACAAATCATTTTATAGAGCTAGCCACTAAGATTTAACAAGCTCAATCAAAATCAAATTAGCCTCGTTTTCAAGATAAAAAACTGCATAGAATTTTAACAGATAATCACCTGAATTTTGGCGTCGTGAGTGGCAACAAGGACCTCTTTCTTTCCGTCACCGTTAAGATCAGCGACGATCGGCGGCGGGAGACGATCGCCGTCGTATTTGATTGGATATTCATCGGATAAGTGAAACCAAGCCTCTTTAAATGAAAAATCTCCCTCATGCTTTACAAGGAATAATAATAATAAAAAAATTAAATCAATCAAAATAAGCTCGAATTAAATCGAAATTAACTCAAATTAGTTAGGGCTTTTACAAGAACCATCACGAAGAGTGAGTGAAAGAGAAAACGGACCTCAAGAGAGAAGAAAACAGCGAAAGCACAAAGCATGAGAATGGCCAAATCACGTTTCCTCATGTTTGGCTTCTTCTTTGACTCGCACTGTTGTTCAGCTCAACTGCGACTCTCTGGGACTGATTCGCGGGTTATAGTGGGAGGTGACCGATTATTATTAGGGTGAATTGCACTCAAATACCCTGACTTTTATCATAATTGCACGTTTAATGCCCATTTGGTCATAATTGCACTCTAATACCCTGTAATCTGTTGACCACCGTTAGAGTAACGGTTGACCAAACGGATTCAGGGGCAAATTGGTCTTTTACGTTTAAATTTATTTTTAAAAAATTTTAAAAATCATCCAACCAATAAGAACATGCCACGTCATATTTTAATTAATTTTAAAAAATATTTTTTAAAAAACCAAATAAAATAAAAAAAAAATTTTGAAATTTTTTTCGAAGAACACGAACCCAGAAACTGGGTTCGAGCACGAACCCAGTTGCTGGGTTCGCGATCGAACCCAGTTGCTGGGTTCGCGATCGAACCCAGTTGCTGGGTTCGCGATCGAACCCAGTTGCTGGGTTCGATCGCGAACCCAGATCTGGGTTCGAACGCGAACCCAGCAACTGGGTTCGCGTTCGAACCCAGCTGGGTTCGATCACTAACCCAGTTGCTGGGTTCGATCGCAAACCCAGTTCATCTGGGTTCGAAGATCATCTGATTTTTAATTTTTTTTTTCCTTTGAGGAGCATTCTCGTCATTTTGCCTGAATCCGTTTAGTCAACCGTTACTCTAACGGTGATCAACGGATTACAGGGTATTAAAGTGCAATTATAGTAAAAATGGCATTAAACGTGTAATTATGATAAAAGTCAGGGTACTTGAGTGCAATTCACCCTTATTATTATTATTATTATCATTGTATATCGGACTGTGTTGAGAATAGAGATGGACACGGTTCGATTTGGTACAATTTTGGCTAAAATTAAATTGAATTAAAATTTATACGATTTTTAATAATTGAAATTGATTTGAACCGTCATTGAATTAATATAATTCGATTTAATATAATTTTGAGCCTATTGAGTCTAATGGATCTTATTAATGTATTTAGCAACAAAAAAGAAGAAATAAATGAAAAAGAAATGACTGTATGTACATAATGTACCCGTGGCCGGAGGTATTCATGGGCTTGACTAGGCTTGTAACGTTCCTAATTTTTGTTAAATACGATTAATATTCTTTAATTATTATTGAGCATGAAAAATAGAAGTAAGTGATGCATATAGTATATTGGAGAAGAATAAAGTTTAGAAAATATTTATTATATTATGAGATTTATTTTGTGAAGTTTCAAGGGAATAATATTTTTGGAAATATTTTATAGAGAGGAATTAAATTTAGAAATGAATGAGAGGATTTGATTGGTGGAAAAATATATTTGGGAGATTGAGGATGATGAAAAATTTTGGTGATCCATGTTATTAGAAATCATCCAATGAAAATAAGTCAACATGAAAATAATTTGATGATCCATGAGATTAGAATTTATCCAATGGGATCAAGACACCATGAAAGTGAAACTAATGAAAAACCAACATAAAAGAAAAGAAAATGATATGCATTTGGTTGAATGGTAACTATGTCAAATTAGTTTAAATTAAATTGGTTTCTAGTTGGATAAGTAACAAATCAAAAACCATTTAAGTGGACTATGGACATGTTGGGCATTTAGAAAATTGTTGAGGGGCAAAATAGGAAATTAAAATGTGACTATATAAAGTGAAGTGAGAAAAAAAAAATTTCTGCACTGCTTCTTCTTCCTCACCCGTAAGTCATTTCTCCCCCATTTCTCTCTCAATTTTTCTTCATTTCTTTCACTAGAAACTGCCATAATCTTCCCTCCTCATACCATATAAGAATTCCAACCTTCAATTATAGTGATATTCATCAAGTTTCCAAGCTTAAATCAAGAGGAAATTGAAGAATTTCAAGTGGTGGATTGCTAGGAAATTTAAGTAGGTAGAAAATTAAGTTATGAATGTTAGAATTACATTTAAGCATGCTAGAACTAGAAATTATACATTAGAATTGCTAGATTTTATTTTTATTGATGAATTTATATTTTTGTAGAACTAAAAGGAACCTTAGATAGGGAATTTCAAGGAAAAGAGAAGGACAGGGTTTAAAGGTGCAATTGGAGGCTTGAAGATGTAAAATCAAGCATTAGAAAGGTAGGTGTACACTTAATTTGAAAACTTATATTTCTTTAGTATGACATTTAAATGGTTCTTTGAAAATTCGTTTCACTTAAAAAATCTTGAGTATTGAATTTATTATGAATTTTCAATTCTGTAATAGAGTTGCTGAAAAATTTTCGTTTAAAATATAGTTTCAGTTTGAATTATTTTTTTTAATGGGTTATACTACTCAGACAATTATGCAATTTTATATGATGGTTTTACAAGATGTTAGTATAAGTTCTGGAAAGTTTTATAATTTTTAGAGTTGATTCGAAAAATATATGAATTTTATAATTGGGATACTGCAATCTGTCCAGTAGTAGACAGAGGGCAGAAATGTAAATTAAGAAATACTTAAAACAAATATTCATATGTATTATTTAGGTCTGAAATTTTTATTTTGGAATTTTATATATCTATTCCACGTTTATGCAAAATTTTATCACAAATGGAGTTTTGTAGAAATTTAGAGAAATTCAGAAATGTATAGTGTTCTGAATTTCCCACTGTCAGACAGATCAGAACACTTCAATAAATAAATTATTTTAAAGTAGTTTGAAATTTTATAAAATTCTGGAAATTTTTATATATGGATATATGTTTGTTTAAAAGGTTTCTACAAAGTTTTAAGTTTTTATAATTTGTGATTGATTTACTAAAAATCTAAGGTTGGACATTGTTTTGTATTGAAATTAAAATGACCCTAGTAAACTTGAACATTGGTAAGAGGGGATTGGAGATTGGCATGCCAATAGGGTAATTATTGCAGTACTGCACCGGAAATACCGTTGTGATGATTCTTACTCTATGGATTATGAGAAGACACCGAGTGTCCGATCCTAGAGTTGGAAAGTATATGTGAAATATTTCGGCGGGGAGGCACCGAGTGTTCGATGTCGAAATTGGAAAGTATATGTGAAATAGTTCGGCGGGGAGGCACCGAATGTCCGATGTCGAACAACTCGTATTCCAATCTATGATATTATATTAATGTTTACTATGGGCATGGATTAAAAGAAATATATATATATATATATATATAATAAAATTATGGATAAGAACATTTGTGAAATTATGAGAAAGCACATTTGTGTAATTGTATATGGAAATTGCATGGAAAAGTATACTGTGTGTTTATTACTTTGTTTCGTTATAATTGAGTAATATGTTTTGGTACATATAGTGATATTTGATTTAGTGGAAACTTTATTGTTTACAAATTTTATTATATGATAATTATATTTCAAATTGTAAATTCAAATTAGTGTACACCCATTAAGCAAATGTGCTTAGTGCGTTGAATTTATCACGCGTAGGTAGTAGAGCCTCCGGAGTATATAAAGACCGAAGAGCATACCTCTGTAGAGAAAAAGGACCGAGTCACATCCATCCTTATTTTGGGTAGTTGTTATTTACCTCTTACTTATGTATTTATTAAAGAATGCATGTACAAAAGTGTTGTAAATATTTGTAATGGTTAAGTCATGTAAATATCGACTAATAGTTTATATTGTATAAAAATATGTAACTTTGTTATTTTTGTAATGTTATTTATTTGTTTTGGTGAAATGATATGGAAAGTCGTATCAAAAATGGAAGGGTGCGCATAGTGGTTGAATAAAATTTAAAGTATAGAAATTGTGAAAGATTTGAGATTTTTGTTTTGTAATAGGTTGGGAAAGTTCAAAATTCAGGGGAAACTCTGACAAAATTTTTGTTTATGAAAAATAGACTTGACCATTTTCAAAATATAAATATATTAAAGTTTTTATTTCTTTTGATGGTTTAAAGTTTGGTCTTTACAAAACCTAAAATTATTTATATATATAAATTAAAAGAAGTAAATGATTAGAAAGGTAGCACTCCTTAATTTGATCCTAGTAGCTCGGGTAAAGGGGTGTTACAAGGCTGAAGCCCAACCAAGTTTTTTTAAAAATTTTTTTTTTATTGTTTCATTGCTTTTGTTTATTGGGCCAACACTTATTTACCCACAATTGTTTTAGGGATATAATCATTTTTTCCCTTGTAATTTAGAGTATTCTTCAATTTTCACCTTCTAATTTTATTTTTTTCTCTTTTACCCCCTTTAGTTAATAAAAATACATAGATTTCCCTCTCTTGTAAAATTTCTATTTAACTTTTAAATTTGACTATTAAATGTTGAAAGGTAGAAAGGTAATTGTAACATAATAAATATCCAAAATATTTTAAATTAAATAAAATTTTATTTAAGATAAAAATAAAAAAATATTTTTCTCTCTCTTCTATCTCTTCATCTTCTTCTTCTCTTCTCTCTCTCTCTCTTTCTCTCTCTCTCTTTTCCTCACTATATATATATATATTAATATTATTGTTTGTGGTATGGTGTGAAATATATATATATATTTTATTTGTTCATATTTTTTTAAAAATTTTTCAGTTGGAGAATTGGTAGAGACCAATTTTCACTGTCCATCTTTTGTAGATGGAAGGCTGGATCTCCATCAAATTTAGAAATATTTGTTTAAAAAAAATTATTTTTATTTTTATTCAATTTTTATTATGTGTTTTTAATTTTTAATAATTTTTTTACTAAATTTATTAAATCCATCTTTTATTGAATTATTTTTATATATTTTTAATTATTTAAATATTATTTTATTTAAAAATTTGAGAATAAAATAGTTTTTTCTACTAAACAATTAATAAATCTTAACAGAAGGGGTAAAAGAGAGAAAAATAAAATTAGAGAGTAAAAAATAGAGAATACTTTAAACTATAAAGGGAAGAATGATTATATCTTTTTATTTTATTATTATTTTTATTTGCTGGCCCAACCGCCCAACACACTCTGACACAATTTATTTTCTCATTGCTTTTATTTGTGGCCCAACACACTAACAAGGCACACACATTTTTTTTTTCTTATTACTTTTTCTTCTTATTGTAGCCGACATAATTTTTTTTTCCTCATTGTTTTTTCTTCTTATTGCACAGTAAACTGACACAATTTTCCTTTTCTTGACAGCAGCTCTCTTTTTATTTTCACTTTCCTAAATTCTAAACCCTAACTATTCACTTATCCATGGGCGTAGCTAGAAATGTTTTATTGGGTGGGCTAATCTAAATTTATTTTTATATTTAAAAGTCTTACTATTTTATATGAAATAATTTTTTTTCATAATAGTCAAATCTTGACGGTACGAGAGAATTTTCATTAATAATAATAAAGAATACACATAATTAGAGGGGACATAATGAACCTTACCCTTAAGTACCTACCATATGCAAGAAATACACCCAAAATAAAAAAGAAGCAAAAATAATAAGCATGCAATGCAAATACAATAAAATATTACCGTAGTGGTGTTTTACGAGGTTTCAAAGCATAAAAAAATATCTGTTATCGAGTTTGAATCAATAATATCAGTAAGTTCCCTCTCAATATAGATTACTATAAAATTTGTAAGAAATTCGCCATCCATCTTGTTTCGAAGAGATGATTTGACAAGTTTCATAATTAAAAATACACGTTTTATATTGGTTATGGAAGCTGGAAGAGTTAAAACTAAACGAATCAATCTATTAATCAAGAAAAATAATTGTGATTTTCTTGTTTCGACGAGCCCTCGATATAAATCAGAAAATGAAGAAATATTCTAGAATTTTGGATGAACAAGGACGTCATTCTTAAAATGTTGCAATTGTCTCTTCAAAATGAGAAGCTCTCTTTCAGTGAAATCAATAGGATAAAACTTCTTAGCAAGACTACATATATCATCAATGTTGAATGACTCAAAAATTTTCGTAGAATCCAAAGCAGAACTGAGAGCAAGAAGTTCCGTTGTTTGGTTTGGAAATCTTGTACCTAACTCCATCAACTGAAAATCAATTACAGCATTGAATATATTAAAATGGTAATAATGTTCAACTGTAATATCATTTTGTTGTTAACATGAACGACATGTACCCTCCATGTAGCGAGCACTCATATCAGGCATATCAATTTCATGGTCTTTACAAAATGTTAATAATGTGCATAAAAAACAATCCCAACCCTTCTGCCTTAATTTTTGAAGAAGTATTTTTGTACTTCTTACTAAATGCAATGCATTTAAGATATCTTGAGATTTCGATTACAATGCTTGACATAGCATATGAGTGATTCCCATAACTTCATTCATCAATTGTAAAATAAACACAAATTCAAAACTTCTCAGTGCTTGTAATGCCCCTTTAGCTTCTCCCCTTATACTTGTTGCTAAGCCCATTCTTCATTGTGTTTTCAAATACTGTACATGCTGCACCAAACATATCAATCAACCTATTAACTGAAGAAAAGTGAGAGCTCCATCTTGTTGCTCTAGGTCGTGATAAGGTACAAATTTGATTAGCCCCTATACCGGTCTCAAGTTCTTCTGAAGCTAGCATATCTGCAATTTCAACTTCTTTGACAAATTTTAATTCAGAATGGCGTTTTGGTGAAGCACCAACAAGATTGATTATTGAGTTCAATTTTGAGAAAAAAAGCCACACATTATGTACATCTTTAGAAGCCGCAACCAATGCTAATTGTAACCGATACATAAAACAATGTACATAATAAGCATATGAACAATCATTGAGAAACAGTGCTTGTAATCCATTCCAAGCACCACTCATATTGCTAGCCTCATCATACCCTTGACCTTTCATATTTGCAATCTGAAAATCATATTGAGTAAGAATAACAATTATTTTTTATTTAAGAGTTAAAGCTGCAGTGTCATCAACTCCAACAACATCAAAGACACACTTTCTAATTATTCCATGGCTATCAACAAACCTCAAAATAATAGCCATTTGCTCTTGATTGGATTCACCAAGTGCTTCATTAATAAGAATACAAAATTTGGCATTTCCAACTTCTTTTCGAATTTTTTTTTTCTCACTTCATTAGCAAGAATTTTTAGGATCTCCTTTTGAATATCTGGAGATGTATACTTCGAATTTCCTAGAGCATTGTCTAAACAAACTTTGCCAATATATTTATTCATTGTTGCCAAAATTTTTATCATTTTAATGAAATTTCCACGATTGGAAGAGATATTTGATTCATTATGACCTCGAAATGCACATGCTTGCTTTGCAAGCCATTTGATGGTCTCTATTGAAGTTTTGAGCCGTAAATGGTTTTCTAAAACTTGTTGTGAACTTCTTACTTTCATCACATTGTCAATGTGTTGAGATGGATCTCTCAAATTTTTTCATTTCTGTAAATTAGCACCATGTGGTGAATAAGATTCTTTTTTCCCTTCATGGTGAAAAAAAACATAATGGTCTCCACAATTAACCATCTTCCAATTATTAAACCCATCAACAGTAAATACCGGAAACCTTGACGAGTTACTATAAAAAAGGAAGTATGAAAAACAAAAAAACTTTATCTTTTGCAGTTGAATACTTTAGTAAAGGGAATTTAGTAAATTATGCATATTGAAATCGACGATTTTGGTTTCCGTCATGTGTCTTCTTATAGTCATCTAACTTTGGTTGGTATGGTCCCATGTTAATATATGCTCTTCGAATCTCATCTTATTGATTAACATCATATATCCATATCGGTTTTCGCAATCTCGGGTCGCGTTCAAAAGAAATATCAACCTTTTCAAATTCAACCATTTGAAACTTAGAAGAACGTGGCTCATCAAAACTTCTTCTACTAATAGGTGCATCACTTAGTGATTGATATTAACTTTTATTAAAAAAGGAACATATATTTTGTTGCTTACTTGATTTAAACATTATAATCTACGATAAAAAATATATGATATAAATTTAAAAATTAAAAATTAAAAAGAAAGAATAAGTTTCAAATCTTGTTATAAAAATTTGATTTCAAGTCCAATAAAGGATATAATAAATTGATAATAAGAAACAAAACATATAAATCACCAATTTGAATAAATTTAAACTAACTATCATAAAAAAAAATAAAAATAAATAAAGAAGTCCATATGATCATTTCACAATTTATAAATTCAATATAAAATAAAAATTTACAACTTTCTTCTGCCGTAAACTACCACAAGTTGTATACAAACCAAAATCACCAAAGCAATAATATGTTCACAAAATTTCATAATATTAAATACTTGTAAAATAGAAATGCAAGTTTCAATTACAAAATACAAAATCTAAAATTAAATATATTATACATAATTAAATAAATAAAAATAAAATTAAAAGTAATACATTCGAAGCTTCATATAAAGAGAGATGTAATATTCAAAGGCCCAATTGATGAGATAATTATTTATCTATTGTTGATGGGTTTAATAATTAGAAGAGGGTTAATTGTGGAGACCATTGTGTTTTTGTTCACCATGAAGGGAAAAAAAAAATAATCTTATTCACTATATGGTGCAAATTTGCAGAAATGAGAAAATTTGAGAGATCCATCTCGACATATTGACAATGTGATGAAAGTAAGAAGTTCACAACAAATCTTAGGGAACCGTTTACGGCTCAAAACTTCAATAGAGACCATTAAATGGCTTGCAAAGCAAGCATGTGCATTTTGAGGTTATAATGAATCAAGTACCTCTTCTAATCGTGAAAATTTCAATGAAATGATAAAAATTTGGCAACAATGAATGAAGATATTGGCAGAGTGTGTTTAGACAGTGCTCCAGGGAATTCGAAGTATACATCTTCAGATATTCAAAAGGAGATCCTAAAAATTCTTACTAATGAAGTGAGAAAAAAAAATTTGAAAAGAAGTTGGAAGTGCCAAATTTTATATTCTTGTTGATGATGCACTTGACGAATCCAATCAAGAGCAAATGACTATTATTTTGAGGTTTGTTGATAGCCATAGAATAATTCGAGAGCTTTTTTTTTTTTAATGTTGTTGGAGTTGATGATGTTGGGATTTATGCCCTAAAACTTATATTTGTAAACGTTCAAAGCCTTAATAAGAATTTATTTATTTTATCATTCTAGTTTAAAAGTGTTTTTTGTTTAGTAATACATTCATATTGTGCAAAAATATTCAAGATTGCAAGATGTAATATCAGAATGAGTATATGAAAGTCATATATAGTAGGATTCATTTTGAGACATGCAATCTAAAGAGTCCGTAAAGAGCAAAACATAGCTGGGTACTTTGTTTGTAGTTGATCTACTGCTGTGGTCCATTCTGTAATGTACAGTGGTCTTATCCTAGACCGCTCATGTAGTTGACATGAGAATGAAGGCACCTTATATGATGAGATCATATAGGACTGGACCATGATTTATATGAATCTTTCACCAAGATCCGTTAGTAGATGAGATTCATATATATAGATAAACGATGACTATTTATAGGTGATCTTAATCCTGAGTGAGGTCGATATGAATTCTCAATCAATACCTCCGTATCTTGGAGTTGCGGTTTGACTTGTGGCTGGGAAGATATGAACACGATAGTGAAGCCCACTCCTTCTTGATTGAAGTAGATGAGTAGTTCCCTTAAGGGTTGATTCAGGGCTTGGATAATTATGAGATCTCTCCTTCTTCCGTGAGGAAGACATAATTTAATTGTTTATTAGAGAATCAATGATGCTTAAATGAAAAGATATATCTAGAGGGGTATAACGGGCATTATGACCCAGCTCTAGTTATGAACTACTTATGAAGGATCACACTATATGTAAATAATTATATCAATGGACGCTGAGACTTTAGATTGTATAAATACGTCTACAGTTCTGAGAGTCCAACTTTTGGTTTTTAGTGGAATAACTCCGAGGTTAATAATCATGAAATATTAATTAAAGAGTTTAATTAATATTACTAAGTATTATTGGAGCTCAAAACTGTGGGTCCATTAGGTTCATTTGCTAGCCCTTATGGTTGTTAGTAACGAGGGTCACGGTAGATTAATTGGATGGTCCAATTAATAGTGTTATAAAAGTAACGTAATTTAATTAAAAAGAATAATTAAATAATGTGATTATTTAATAAAATACTTAATAAATTAATAGAATATTAATAATTGTGAATTATTAAATTTTATTTATTAAATAGGAGGTTACGGAATCAAACTGTGACATAGACAAAAGAATTAAAATAATTAGATTATTTTAATAGTTCCACATATCACAGGTTCAAGTATTTAGAGATACCAAAATAAATAGTATTTAGAATCTTATTTGACTTGGTCAAACTTAAACCTTAAAGTGCTAGTATTTAAGAGTTAATATGCTACTAAAAATTGACATAACCTAAGTGAAAAACACTAGAGGAATTCAGCCATAGCAAGAAAGAAAAGAGAGAAGAAAAAAAAAAGTTTTTTTTTCTAACCCTCTACCCTTTTGCAGGTGCAGCTGCCCAAGGAGAAAAGAAGTTCTCCGTTCATTTTTTACAGTGATTTCCATCTCTCACCGTGACATGTCCACACACGCGTTGGCAGACCGCGGGTTACAGTTCGAAAGATCTGGTAGTAGATCAAAGAATCGAAAAAGTGTAATCAAAGAAAAAGATATGTAGTTAAAGATTTCATTTTCTGCGTATACACAGGAACTCATTCTTGATTGAAGAACTGTTTTTCAATAAAGAAAAATTTTTTGAAACCCTATTCTGCACGTTATTTGATAATCAAAATTATTTTCTTCCCTTCAATTGGTATCAAAGTCTAGGTTCTGAAGGTTTTTGTGTATATGCATGAAAAAAAGAAAAAGCTACATCTTTCTTGATTCTTAATAATTGATGTATTATTGTGTAGCGTGCTTACTAGTTTAGTAGGATCCTAACAACGCACCAACGCTGCACACACACAAGCACTGCTCACTAGACTGCCGCATACCAATCTTCACACTTGCCCACACTCAAGCGCACACTGATGCTAGTTTTCTCGCCTACTGCTGCACACACTGCTGCGCAACCTGCACACAGTAAACAACAGCACACACTGGCACACAACGTGTTGTAATTCTCACCCACTGCCGCACATACTGCTGCACACTCCTGCACACACACACGCACACAGAAATGTAGGAACAAGAACAACACAACAGTCTTTACGGGAGTTCACCCCCAACCTAACTTACTTTTATTTAGCAATTAGGAACAATGATTACAATGCTTGCAGGATCACTACACAATTATATGATTTGATTGTTTAATAATAAAAACGTATTTGATCGTTAATTGTATGGTGAATGGGTTATAGGTTGGTTTTTTGTTTTTGGGCCAATTGTTTATGGCAATTTTTTTTATTTGTTCTTACTGTATATATATATATATATTATTATTATTCTTGTAATCGATCTGCGGTACGAGGAGTCGTGATGCTGATGATGTGAAGAAGAAGAAAAAAAAAAGGGATTGCACAGCCCCGTGCGCACCAGCAGGCCGCGCGCGCCTTTGCGCAATAGCGGCTGTAGCAATCGTTTTTCCGTTATACTTTTCACGTAGTGAAATTAGGGTTTAAAATTTTTTTTATACAGATCGCTCCAAAGTTTTACTGGTCACAGATCGCAAAAAACGATATGTGACCAGTAAAACTTTGGAACTTATATTTTCAGAACAATTAAAATTAATATATATCACATGTATATTTACTTTTATACACAGGAAATTGTAATTAATTAAAGAAAAAAGATTAAGGACCATACCACCATTGGAGGCTCCTTTATTTATTTATTTATTTTTTTTGTTGCTTCTTGTCTGAACTACTATGTCTTCCTTACTATGTCCCGGCACCGGTAACTTGAGTGTGGGCGCGTCACGTTGTTAGGAACAGTGAAGAGGTTTAATGAAGAAGAGTTAGAGAGTTACTGTATCTCTCCGGTCACTTTTTCTTTTCCTGTATCTTGTACGTAAAAACACTTTGTTACGCAAAAAAGTTATTTCAGTCGTTCGTTATATTATAAACTTCTTTTTAATATATATAGATATAATTTAAACTCTTTAAATTCAAATAATATTTATTTATTTTATTTTATTTAATAAATGAGATAATCTCAATATCTTTCTATTCAAAATAAAATATCAACTATTATCAGTAACTTTTGAATTTAAATTCTTTAAATTCAAATAATATTTATGTATTTTATTTTATTTAATAAATGAGATAATCCTATTATCTCTTTATTCAAAATAAAATATTAACCATTACCCTCCTCTTATGACTAATTACATAATTAAATAATCTTATTATTTAATTGTCTTTATTTAATTAATTGAATAATCACATTACTCAATTAACTCCTGACACGTGTCACTATTGCACACATTATTAACTGGACCATTCAATTAATTATACGTGACCCTTGTTACCTATATGGATCGGGCTAGCAAAGGGACCTAATGGACCCACAGTATTTTGAGCTTCGATAATCCTCAGAATCATTAATTAAACTCTTTAATTAATATTCCTTAATTATCAACTCCGGTGTTATTCCACTAAAAACCCGAAACTGTACTCTCTCAACTGCGGACGCTTTTACATAGACCGATATCACTCGGTGTCCATCGATATAGCTATTACATATGGTGTGACCCTCCACAGTAGTTCATAATTAGAGCTGGGTCATAATATCCGTTATACCCCTATAATTACATATATCCTTTAAGCACCGTTAATTCTTTAATGAACAATAAATCCTATTTCCTCACGAAATCAGGAGAGGGCTTGGAACACTCCCTGACCCAATCCGCTCAGACCGAATCAGGAAACGCTACCATATACTGAAATCTCTACTTCACTTTTATAAAACCATACTTTTAAAACTAAAACGTAAACTTTAATAATGACCCAATAAAATTTCTGAAAATTTCGCCAGAGTTTCATCTGTTTTTCTGACTTTCCAAAACCTGTTGTTAGTAAAATCATAAAATCAACACTTCGAATTTATTATATCACTTTTGCGCACCCTTCCAAATTCAGTGCGACTTTCCAAACATTTCATACAAACTATTTAATTAAAATCAATTCAAAAGTGATAAAATCCATAATTTCGCAAAACATAAACATTTATAGAAAATATGTAAAAACAACATAACTTTTACAAATATTTACAAAATCCTTTTGTATATGCATGCTAATAAAAAACATAAAAAGACTACCCAAAAGCTCAGGAATGATGTGGCTCTGATCTCTGCTCCTGCAGATTCAACTCTTCACTTCTTTTTTAACTCTGGAATCTTCTTTACCTACACGCGATAAAATCAACGCGCTAAGCGTATTGCTTAGTGGGTGTACACAAAACTGATTTTTTACAAATATACTATAATAACATTTTAATCGATTAATAAGAAATATAGATAACAAATAAATGTTCAAATATGGGGCTCAATTCAATTCATACCAAAATAAAAATCATATCAATCTCAAATATTTTCATATCATATTTCAATTTCTATTTCGGACTCCTGATACATATAACATATATTACATGACTGGATTACGGGTTGTTCGAGATCGGACACTTGGTACCTCCCCGCCGAACCCATTTCGATATCAGACACTCGGTGCCTACCCGTTGAATGATATCACTTGCATCTATTCCCGACATTGGACACTCGGTGCCTACCCGTTGAAAATGTATCATATCAACTCCCTATCCTAGGACCGGCACTCGGGGCCTGTACTATCCATAGGGTGGTACTTCACAATATTTCGGGGCAGTATTGCTATATAACCCAATTGACATGTCAACATCCTATATCTGTATCTATGTTTTTATATATCAGAGCCATTTTACAATATTATGCCTCAAAGTCAATATCAACACATTTCATTTCTTTCAGAATCAACAAATTCAATTTTCAAATCATTCAATTTCGATTTCGTAATTTCAATTCCGAAATACAATTTCATAAATCACTTTCTTATATTCAAATTTAACTTTCAAATATTTTAAATCCATAAATATATTTTTGAAATCCAAATTTCATTAATAATCATATATAAAAGAAATATACAAAATCATATACAAGTATATTTCTCAAATCAATAATCACATCAAATCAATCCAAAAATATATTCAAATATATTTCTGAAACCAATATTCACATCAAATCAATTTAAAATTATATTCGAATATATTTCACAAACCAATATTAAATTAAAATGCTCCAAAATCATTTTTCGATATATTTCACAAACATTATATAATCAAAATTACCTTCAACTATATTTCTCATAACAATATTAAAATTAAAACGTATTAAAATTAACTCATAATATTATTTACAATCAATATTTCAGATATAAACTATATTTTAAGAATACGTAATTCAAATCATTCCAAAATCAATTTAAAACTATAAACTATAATCAATATAATTCAAATAACTCAACATTAATAAAATTGAATCAATCCGAAATATTCTGGAAAACTGAAAATTTGAAAACTAGTGTACACCGAACTTGAATCACCCTTTCTTCCTACTCTTCTTCTTCTCTTTCTTTCTTCTTCTTCTTTTTCTTCCTTTCTTTTTCTTCTCTTCTTCTTCGGCCGAATGGCCCTCTCCCTTTTTTTTTTTCCTTTTTTTCTTTCTTTGCTTCACCACCTCTCTTATGTTTTTTTTTTCTTTGTTTTGCTGTACTAAGTTTTTTTTGTTTGACTTGCAATTTTATATTTTGCTCTTTTGTTTTTTGGTTTGAACAAGTAGAATTCCACTTGTCAAGCTTACATTTAGTAGAATTCCACTTGTCAAGCTTATATATATAAATATCTCAACAATTGCAATTTGCTCCCTTGAACTTTTTAAAATCCTAAAATAACAACAACTTCACAATTAATTACATGTGATTTACCAATCATCCTTAAATTATCAAACTAACCCACCAATCACATTCCATCTCAATAATATTCCAAAAATATTTCATACTTATCTAATCACCAAATTAACTTCACCAATATTCACTTGGACCCATTATTCTCCAATTGCACTATGAAAATAATATAATATCTCTAATGAGAGTTAAATCGGTTAAAATCACTATTCGTTTGTACACTATATATCGAATATATATACTTTCCACCAATTTAAATCACATACTTAAGTTTTGCATGCTTTATAATAATTAATAATCATATTGTTCATAATTATGGAAAATTAGGGGCGTTACAATTCTTCCCCTCTTAAGAAATTTCGTTCGCGAAATTTACATCATTCGAATAGTTGTGGATATTGCTGTCGCATCACTTCTTCGTTCTCGCATGTAGCTTCTTCCACATTATGGTTCCTCCAGAGTATCTTCACTAATGGTACTTTCTTATTCCAGAGTTCTTTTATTTCTCTGTCTAACACTTGCACTGGTTCCTCTGTATATGTTAGATTAGGCTGTATCTCAATGGCTTCAGTTTGGACTCCGTAAGAAGGATCTGATCTGTATGTCCTCAGCATAGATACATGAAATACATTATGTATCTTTTTCAATTCCAATGGTAAAGTCAGTCTATAGGCTACCGGTCTCACACGTTCAATGACCTCGTATGGACCAATAAACCTAGGACTTAACTTCCCTTTCTTTTCAAATCTCAATACTTTCTTCCATGGAGATACCTTAAGGAAGACTTTTTCTCCAACTTCATATTCTATGTCTCTCCTTTTCAGATTTGCATAGGATTTCTGTCGATCAGATGCTGCTTTCAATCTCTCCTTAACAATCTTCACATTCTTTTTAGTCTGTTTGATCAAATTAAGTCCTACTAACCTGTCTTCACCTAACTTTGTCCAGCACAATAGTGTTCTACATTTCCTTCCATACAATGCCTCATACGGTGCCATATCTATGCTCGTCTGATAACTATTGTTGTAAGCAAATTCAATCAATGGGAGATGATTAACCCAACTCCCTTTAAAATCAACTATACAACTCCGGAGCATATCTTCTAGCACCTGTATTACACGCTCTGATTGCCTATCTGTCTGTGGATGGAAGGTTGTATTAAAGCTTAATCGTGTACCCAAAGCTTCTTGAAATTTCTTCTAGAATCTGGATGTAAACTTCGGATCTCTGTCTGAAATTATAGAAGCAGGCACTCCATGTAATCAGACTATTTCTCTAATGTATAGCTCTGCTAATCTGTCCAGTGAATAACCTGTTCTGACAGGTAAGAAATGTGCCGATTTAGTCAATCGATCCACTATTACCCAAATCGCATCCTGTTTACTCCGTGTGAGGGGTAATCCTGTGACAAAATCTATAGTAATACGGTCCCACTTCCATTCAGGTATGGATATCGGCTGTAGCAAACCTGATGGAAGCTAGTGTCCCGCTTTTACCTGCTGATAAGTCATACATCGAGTCACAAAGTCGACTACATCTTTCTTCATACCCGACCACCAATACTGAGTTTTCAGATCTCTATACATTTTCGTGCTACTAGAATGCATCGAATACGGAATACTGTGTGCCTTTGTCAATATTGCCCTTTTTAACTCATCATCATCCGGAACACAAATTCTGTCAGTGAAATATAAAGTACCATCATCCCTGATTGCAAAATCAGTCTCTTTCCCCTCTTGGACTTGTCCACTAATGGCCAAAAGCTTCTCATCCTGTTTCTGCTTTTTCTGTATCTGCTAAATCAGATTCGGCTTGCGTTTCAATTAAGCTAGAATAACATTATCAGGTGTCAATCTCAAATGAGCATTCATAGCTCTCAATGCGAATAAAGATTTCCTGCTCAGAGCATCAGCAACAACATTTGCTTTCCCTAGATGGTAGTCAATAACACAGTCGTAATCTTTAATTAACTCCATCCATCTTTTCTGTCTCAAATTGAGTTCTTTTTGAGTAGGCAGATACTTGAGACTCTTGTGATCAGTATAAATGTAGCATTTCTCTCCATATAGGTAATGCCTCCATATTTTCAAAGCAAACACTATGGCTGCAAGTTCCAGATCATATGTCGGATAATTTTGTTCATGAGTTTTCAACTGTCTGGAAGCATAAGCAACCATCTTTCCTTCCTGCATCACTGTATATCACAAAGTCTTTACCTAAAACCGGTTGAATCAGGACTGGAGCCTCTACTAGCATTGTCTTCAGTCTGTCAAATGCTGCCTGGCACTTGTCATTCTATTCGAATATGACATTTTTGTGCAGTAGCTTGGTCAACGGACTTGCTATGGATGAGAGTCCTTTCACAAACCGTCGATAATAACCTACCAAGCCCAAGAAACTTCTGATCTCTGTTACATTCTTTGGAGGCTTCCATTCCATAATTGCTTCAATCTTTTTGGGATCTGCCTTAATGCCCTCTGCTAATATAATATGGCCCAGAAATGCAATCTCAGCCAACCAGAACTCACATTTACTCAGTTTACCATATAGTTGCTTCTCCCTCAGAATCTGCAATACCACTCTGAGGTGTCTCTTGTGGTCCTCTGTCGTCTATGAGTATACCAGGAAATCATCAATGAACACAACCACAAACTGATCCAGGTACGGTCGGAATATCCGGTTCATTAGACCCATAAAGGCTGCAGGTGCATTTGCCAGCCCAAATGGCATCACTACAAACTCATAGTGCCCATACTGTGTTCTGAATGCTGTTTTCGGTATATCAGAATCTTTTACCCTCAGTTGATGATACCCTGATCCGAGATCAATATTTGAGAAGACGGTAGCTCCTCTCAGCTGATCAAATAAGTCATCGATTCTAAGCAACGGATATTTATTCTTAACAGTAAGTTTATTCAGCTGCCTATAATCGATGCACAATCTCAGTGACCCATCCTTCTTTTTCACAAATAGCACTGGAGCTCTCCACGGGGATACACTGAGTCTGATGAATCCTCTATCCAGCAATTCTTGTAACTGTATCTTTACTTCTTTCAGCTCTGTTGGTGCCATTCTGTAAGGAGCTATTGATACTAGTGCAATACCTGGTACCACGTCAATCATGAATTCAACTTCTCTCTCCGGTGGTAAACTAGGAAGTTCCTCCGGAAACACATCCGGAAAATCACATACGGTGGGTATATTCTGAAAACTAGAATCAACCCTCCGTGAATTAATCACATGTGCTAAATAAGCTTCACACCCTTTTCTGATCAATTTCTGAGCAGTAGTGGCTGAAATAACATTGGAAAGATAATCCCTCCTTTTGCCTACCATCGATACCTCTGTACCCTCTGCTAGTCTAAGCATTACTCGCTTCAAACTACAATCAATCATAACCTGGTGTCTGGATAACCAATCCATGCCCAAAATCACATCGAAGTCATGGAATGGCAATTCCATCAATTCACCTGGAATTCGTACCCCTAAATTCTAATAGGACAATCTCTGTAAACCCTATTCACGATCATACTGTGACCTAAAGGATTACTCACCACTACATCATACTTAGAAGATTCAGTTTTCAAGTTTCTATTTCTCAGCATGACATCAAATATGTATAAATGTGTGGATCCGGGGTCTATCAATGCAATTGCAGTAGTATCAAAAATAGAAATCATACCTGAAGGGAGTTTTAGAAAAGATTTTGATTATCATATAACATGCGGAATTGAGTTTTAATTTTTTTTTCTTATATTGAAAACTTTTTTCAATCAGGAACGAGTTCCTGTATATACGCAGAAAAAGACTTTAGAAACTACATACCTTTTTCTTGATTTTCCTTTTTCTGATTTCTCGATCTACCACCAGATCTTCCGAGCTATGACCCGCGGTCTAACAACGTGTGTGTGGGCACGTCACGGCAAGAGATGGAGGTCATGTGAAAAAAACGCCGGTCGAATCCTGCAAAAGAAGGAAGAGTCAGAAAAAACTTTTTTTTCTCTTTTCTTCTCTCTTTGGTGGCCGAATTCTCTTTCTTTTTCACTTGTGTGCTAGGTTAGGTTTTTTTCTAACTATATAACACTTATATAGTAGTCCTTTAGGGTTTTAGTTTGACCAAGTCAAAATAGGATTCTAAATCCTATTTATTTTTAGTCTCCCTAAAGACTTAAACTTGTGACCTTTTGGACTATTAAAATAATTTAATTATTTTAATTCTTTTGTCCTAGTCATTATTTAATCACATGACCTCATATTTAATAAATAGAATTAATAAGTAATAATTATTAATTTCTATTATTTTATTAAATATTTAATTAATTAAATAATCACATTATTTAATTATTCTCTTTTATTTAAATCGCATTACTTTCATAACACTATTAATTGGACCATCCAATTAATCTACCGTGATTCTCGTTACCAACAACCATAAGGGTTAGTAAGGGGACCTAATGGACCCACAGTTTTGAGCTCCAATAATACTTAGTAATATTAATTAAAACTCTTTAATTAATATTTCACGATTATTAACCTCGGAGTTATTCCACTAAAAACCCGAGGCTGTACTCTCAGAACTGTAGATGTGTTTATACAATCTGAAGTCTCACTGTCCATTGATATAGCTAATTGCATATAGTGTGATCTTCCACAAATAGTTCATAACTAGAGCTGGGTCATAAAGTCCGTTATACCCCTCTAGAAATATGTTTTCCTTTAAGTACCATTGATTCTCTAATGAACAATTAAATCCTGTCTTCCTCACGGAAGAAGGAGAGCGCTCATAATCGTTCAAGCCCCGAACCAACCCTTAAGGGAACTACTTATCTACTTCAATTAAGAAGGAATGGATTCCACTATTGTGTTTAAACCTTCCCAGCCACAAGCCAAACTGCAACTCTAAGATATAGAGGTATCGGTCGAGATTCACATCAACCTCACTCATGGTAAATCAAAAGCCACGTTCCAACCTGAAGGAGTCGATAAGACACTCAGGATTAAGATCACCTATAAATAGCCATCATTTATCGATTATATATGAATCTCATATACTAACGGATCTTGGTGAGAGATTCATATAAATCGTGGCCTAGTCCTATATGATCTCATCATATAAGGTGCACAGCAGCAGTAGATCAATCACAAACAAAGTACCCATCTTTGTTCGCTCTCTACGGACTCTTTAAATTGCACGTCTCAAAATGAATCCTCTATGTATATGACCATCATATACTCATTATGAGATTACATCTTGCAATCTAGGATGTTCTTGTACAATACAAATGTATTATTGAATATAAAACTTTTATAAACTTGAAAGATAATCTGAATAATTCTTATTATTGTCTTTAACCATTTACAATTACAAGCTTTAGGGTATAAATCCCAACAATCTCCCACTTGCACTAAAGCAGATGAGACATGTCTCGTAATCCTAGACCCTCTAGGTGACCTTTAAACACTTTAGCCGTCAAGGTCTTTGTAAATGGATCAGCCAGGTTATCTTGCGATGCAATCTTCATCACGACCACGTCTCCTCGCTGCACTATCTCTCTGATGAGATGATATTTCCTCTCTATATGCTTCCCTCTTTTGTGGCTTCTTGGTTCTTTGGAATTGGCCACAGCTATACTATTATCACAATAAAGTATTATGGGCCTATCCATATCTGGAACAACTTTCAGATCACTTAAGAACTTTCGGAGCCAAACAGCCTCCTTAGCTGTTTCACAAGCTGCTACATACTCGGCTTCCATGGTGGAATCAACAATGTAAGATTACTTGATACTCCTCCAAATTATGGCTTCACCACTAAGGCTGAATATTGACCCAGACGTGGATTTCCTTGAATCCTTGTCTGACTGAAAGTTAGAATCTGTATATCCCAATTGAATCAAATTCGGATGGGAATATACAAGTATATAGTTTTTCGTTCTCTGAAGATACTTGAGAATATGCTTAACAGCAACCCAATGATCCAATCCTGGGTTGGATTGGTATCTACTGGCTACTCCCATTATGAAGCAGATGTCGGGTCTTGTGCATAGCATAACATATATAAGACTGCCTACTGCAGACGCATAGGGAATCCGTCTCATATCCTCAATTTCTTGAGGTGTCTTAGGACACTGTTCCTTAGACAAGTGAACTCCATCTCTTGAAGGTAAACTACCTTTCTTGGAGTTCTGCATGGAGAATCGCACAAGTATCTTGTCGATATACGATGCTTGAGACAACGCTAACTGTTTGTTCTTACGATCCCTTATCAATTGGATCCCAAGAACATAACTTGCCGATCCCAAATCTTTCATTTGGAATTGGTTAGCAAGCCAACCCTTTACCTTTGACAATGTTCCTACGTCATTCCCAATGAGTAAGATGTCCATCTACGTAAAGGACCAGGAAAACTACTTTCTTGTCAATGATGCGCTTGTATACACAAGGCTCATCAACGTTCTGCTCAAAACCATAGGTCTTGATCGCAGTATCAAACATAATGTTCCAAGATCTAGACGCCTACTTAAGTCCATAAATAGACCTTTGCAGTTTGCAAACCTTTTGCTCTTGATCATGGAATACGAATCCCTCTGGTTGCATCATATAAATGCTCTCGTCTAGATTGCCATTCAAGAATGCAGTCTTGACGTCCATTTGCTAGATTTCGTAATCGAAATAGGCAACTATGGATAAGAGTATCATAATAGACTTAAACATAGCTATTGGTGAGAAGGTTTTATCATAATCAATGCCTTCCTTCTAGGTGTAACCCTTAGCCACTAACCTTGCCTTGAAGGTCTCTACCTTCCCGTCTACTCATCTCTTACGCTTGTAGATCCACTTACATCCTATGGGTTTTATCCCATCTGGTAAGTCTATAAGTTCCCAGACTGAGTTGGAGTACAAGGACTCTATCTCGAGATTCATGGCTTTAAGCCATTCCTCTTTGTCAGAATCTTCCATTGCATGTCTAAATGTCAATGGATCATCCACACTATCATTAGAAATGACACCCTGTGCCTTTCCAATGCCTAAGTAGTGATCAGGTTGTCGAACAACCCTTCCACTATGCCTCGGCGGTAGTGTAACCTGACTAGGAATTATCTGACTATCAGATGTTTGTGGAATTATAACACCGTCTATAACTCTTGTTGACTGAGCACTGGTCGTACCAGGTTCTAACTCCTTTAACACAATCTTACTACGAGGTTTATAATTCCTTATATAATCCTCCTCAAGAAACGTTGCTTGTCGATACAAACACTTTGTTTTCTTGTGGATTATAAAAGAATCCACCTAGTGTTTCCTTTAGATACCCTATAAATAAACATACTTGTGAACGAGGTTCCAGCTTTCCACGCTTATTCTTCAGTACATGTACTGGACATCCCCATATGCGAAAATGTTGTAAACTAGTTTTACGACCATTCCATAACTCTAGGGGAGTCTTAGGAACATATTTGGATGGAACTACATTCAGTATGTAAGTCGCTATTTATAGTGCATATCCCCAAAAGGAATACGGTAATGATAAGAAACTAATCATGGATCTCACCATTTCCATCAAGGTCTTATTTCTTCTCTCCGGAACACCATTATGCTGTGGTGTACGTGAAGCTGTGAGTTGGGATACTATCCCATGCTCAACCATGTAGTCTTTAAGCTCTTGGTCGAGATACTCACCCTCACGATCTGATTGTAGTGATTTGATTATTTTGCCTAATTGATTTTCAACTTCAGCTCGAAATTCTTTGAACCTTTCAAAAGTTTCCGACTTACGTTGCATTAGGTAAACATACGCATATCTAGAGTAATTGTCAATAAATGTGACATAATACTCATAACCACCTCTAGCTTTAACATTCATTGGTCCGCAGATGTCTAAATGTATAAGCTCAAGTGGTTGCATGGCTCTAATCCCTTTTCTTATAGAAGGTCTCTTGGTCATCTTATCCTCCAGACAAGATTTACAGACAGGTAAGGTACCCATCTCTAACTAACTTAGAGATCCACTTTTTACTAGTCTGTTTATCCTATCATGGTTTATATGTCCAAGTCTTAGATGCCACAGATACGTGTCATCAGCTGGAGAAATCTTTTGTCGTTTTGTTATTGGTTTTTCAACTTTAAACAATTCAGTATTAAGCAGTGTTGTATGAATTAACGGTATTAAAACATACAAGTTATTTTTATTTCAGAACAATCATTCATTCCATTTCTTGAAATGATAACTGATTTATCATTAAAAGAAATCTTATGAAACGTTTCCATGTAATCTGGATACAGAAATCAAATTCCTTGTAAATCCAGGAATGTAACATACATTGTTCAAAAAATTAATATTTATTTTGTAGTCTAACTACTCTCACTGCTCGTATTGAAACGATATCCCCTGTTCCAACGCGCACAGTGAAGGACCCCTCTTCCAGCTTTTTGCCAATAATCATTCCAATGTAAAAAGAATAAAATTAATTAGTGGCCCCTGAATCTACTATTCAAGGTGAAGAATTATCTTCCACTAAACAAAATTTAATGATAAGTAAATCTGATTTACTTTTTACTTTCTTCTTATTGGAGAGCTGCTCGAGATACTGTAGACAGTTTCTCTTTCAATGATTAACCTCTTTGCAATGGAAACATTTTTACTTTTGCTTAGTGTTGGCTCCATTTCTTGATAAAAAATGGAACTTTACTAGTACCTTTCTTCACTTATTTGTGTTCCATTCTCGGGTAATTATCGGTTGTTTTTAATGTTTTTATTCAAGTGTGCAGGTAATAAGAGTTTGTGCATAATTGAAGAGTCTTGGTGAATTAAATTAAAAATGTGAGCGCCGCCTGTGAACAGTACCATACACATGAATAGTGTATAATAAATAGTACCGTACACAGTAAAATGGCGGCATGAACAGTACCTGGTGGGTCCGCTCGTGAATAGTGACGTCAACAGTACCGTCAGCGTCAACAGTACCATATGCGTCAGCAGTGACGTATGCGTGAACAGTCAATCACGGGCTTCGCCAGTGAGTTCCACACGTGAACAGTGACGTTAACAATGCCGTATACGCGTGAACAGTAACCATGAATAGTAACCAGACATCTCCTATAAATAACTCCTCATTTGTGATAAAAAAAAGAAAAAAAAATCAAACAGAGAGAGTTCAGAGGATTTTCATAAAACAAACCACCAAGGGGAGAAAAAGAGAGAGAAGAATAGGCAAAGGGGGAGAAGAAGATCACCTTGGAAACAAGAGGATTCAGATTCAATCCTTGAGCTATATTCTCACCATCAAGCTTGGATTTGGAGAAAGTGGAAGCTAGGCGAATTCGCAACAGGAGAAGGACGAGAGTTCATCGCACCTAGAGTTTTTCTATCCCTTTCCTTCTTTATTTTCGTGCTTGTAACTCTATTTATTAATTAGAAAATATGTTTTGTAACATCCCTAATTTCGAATCAATATGAAAAGTATGATTGAATTAATCGTGAATATGTGAATATGATTTTTATGATTTGAGGGGTGAAAAATGTAATTAAATGTATGTATATTTTTAAGGTTTCCAGATGGACCAGGTGGAGCGGTCCAGAAAGAATACATGAAAGAGAAGGAAAAATGAGACAATAAGTACCGCGACCAGGGATCGCGATGAGCAGCTCGCGGTGAAAATGATGATTTAGGGCAGTAAGTACTGCGACCAGTCACCGCGACCACAGATCGCACTGAGCAGCTCACGGTGAAAGTGGCAAATTTTCACCAGTGAGCAACTCGACCGAGCGACGCGACCACCGCTCGCGGTACCGGTCGCGATGGCTCAAAAATTGTAAAAAAAATAAAGCGGTAGAGCGGTGCATTTAAATGAATCAAAGAGAGCAAAAGCTCTCAACATTTAGCAATCACACAGAAATAGAAACTAGAGAAAACGAGAGAGAAAGAAGAGAGAAGAGGAGAGAGAAAGAAGAAAAAGAAGAAGAAGAAGAAGGAGAGAAGAAGAAGAAGAAGAAGGAAAGAGGAAGAGAAGAAGGAAAGGAAATGGAGGAAGAGTTCAGGTTTGGTATACACGTATTTTTTGAATTTTCAGTTTTTTAGAAATTTTCGGAATGGTTGAAATTTAGAGTTTTTGAATTAGTTAAATTATATGAATTATAGATTATAGTTCTGGTTCGGTGTATACGTATTTTGGAAATTTTCCATTTTCCAGAATATTTCGGATTGATTGAATTTGATTAAATTTGAGTTATTTGAATTATATTGATTATAGATTATAGTTCAGGTTCAATGTATACGAGTTTTCGAATTTTTCCAGTTTTTCAAAAATTTTCGGAATTATCGAATTTTATAGTTTTTGAATTATTTGAATTATATTGAGTAGAATGGATAGTTTGAAACCGATTTTGGATTGATTTGAATACAATTTGGTTCTAATAGTGTTATGAAAATATATTGTTGAAAGTGATTTAAATTATATTATATTGTGAAATGTATCGGAAAATGATTTTGGGGCAATTTGATTCGAAATGGAATTATGAAATACGTTTGAGTATATTTTGGATTGATTTGACATGATTATTGATTTATAAATATATTCGTATATTTCCATTATATTATATTTGATGAAATTTGAATTGCAAAAATATAAATATATCTATATGTATTGAAATTGAATTCGATTATTCGGAAAAAAATAAAATATGTTGACATTGGATTTGAGAAAACATTTTGGCTCTGATGTGTATAAACATAGATATGGATATAGGAGGTTGACATGTCAATTGGGTTTCTGTCTGAACAGTACTGTGCCGATTATACCACCCTTTGGATAGTACAGGCCCAAAGTGCCAGTCCTAGAGTTCTGAAATTTGTCATGGGACATTTATAACGGGTGATTCTGTTGGTGTTCCATTCTGATATGATGTTCGGCGGCTGGCTCCGTTTGCGTCCGATGCCGAACAACCAGTAATCCAGTCCGATAACTTATGTTTTGTATGTCGGAGCCCAATCTGAAAACTAATTTATTATATGGAAACGTTTGAGAAATTATAAAAACTTTATCTGTTGATTGATTTTGGATATTTGATTTGATATGAGCCCCATATATTGTTTATATATTTGTTATTTATAGTTTCAATAAACAGATTGAATTATTTGATATAGTATATTTGTATATACAATTTTGTGTACATCCACTAAGCAATATGCTTAGCGTGTTGAATTTTCTCGCACGCAGGTTATAAAGGTTCCAAAGGCGATAAAGATAAAGAAGAGTAAAGACTGCAGAACCAGAGTCTGGAATCACATCTTTCATGCATATCTTTTGGTAGTTTGTTTGTATTAAGTATATCTATTTTGATATCGCATACATATACATAAACTGTTTGTAAATATTTAAGGAGCTTCCGCTATGTAATTATTTTCTTATCTGTTTATATTATCTGAATATATATATATATATATATATATATATAATCTTGTGATAAATTGGTTGGTAAGTCGCACTATAATTGGATGGGTGCGCAAAATTGATTTGAGAATTTAGAAATTGAGTTTTATGAATTTTAACTATAAATAGGTTTTGGAAAGTCAGAAAAACAGAGGAAACTCTAACAAGATTTTCGAAAATTTATTTGGACCACTTTCCAATGTTTTTAATATAGTTTTAAGCGTATTAAAAGTAAAAGTTAGATTTTAGTATATAATAGCGCTCCCTGATTTGGTCCGAGTGGATTTGGGTCAGGGGGTGTTACATGTTTGGTTATAAATCTTTAATTATGACTTAAACTTGTAAGTTAGGGTTTTGTTGGATCTTATTCTATGAAACTTGGATGAATTGATTGTCTAATTTATTGTGGTTGATTATTTTGTTGTTGAGTGGTATTATTGATCTTAATGCTTCTGAATGTAATGGCCTGCATTTAGTTGATCTTATGGTTGTGTGTTATGAACTGAGAGGTGACGCCCACAACATGCTCGATGTAATGTCCACCATAGGTAGAATTAGATAGAGATATGCTAATTTGCTTGTGTGATCATATAGAGTGTTTATTGTGACTAATGCATTTTCATGCACTTGGATATACCATCGAGAGATAGGATATTAGTGTATGTGGTAATAGGTCTGATTTACCTCGAGAGGGGACTTTGGATAATTTAGATAAACACGGTCATCAACATGAATAATTAAATCACAATGATGTGCTTTCATGAAACTCAATTGGATGGATTAGGTGAATTCAAATACCCTAACTAATCTCTCATATTGGTTGTTTGCTTTATTTTTATGTTTTTATATTTTTATATTTTTATTTGCCTCTTCCAAAACCTTCTGATTATCCAAATAGAGGTAGGCTTGATTACTTTTAGTATTCAACACCTAAATATCCCTGTAGAGACGATAATTTACTCATCATTGTATTACTTGTGCTGACCCCATATACTTGCGGGTACAAAAAAGGCGTAACACTTAGTCAGTCGTGGTGCTCTTTATTTTTCGCTTAGCCTTTACTTTACCAGTAGACCTCTTCCTCTTCTTGAAACCAGAAGTGGATGGCTCAGCAACATTTGCTTAGCTAGTCTTACCTTTGATAACTCGTCCTGCGTTGGTTACAGGCGCTGAGGACATTCCTCCGTAAGCACAAATTTAAGGTCTTTGCAGACCATGATTGCGTTCGTGTTGGTTCCACTTAATAAAGTTATCTCGGTTAATGTTTCGTTTGCGAGGAAATAATAATACAGAAGATAACGCTGATATTTAAAGACATAAATCTAAGTTAATATCATTCATTTTATACATTCATATCAAATGCTATAGTTCGGCATAAAATTAAACATGATGCATGAGCATATTTTAATGAACTAAAAAATCCCTAAAATTAGCTACTATGCCACGATAATCCAACATACCACAAGTAAGTGCCTAGGTAGGCTAGGTCAAATCCTTGCATGTTAGATCGAGACATTCTCAATCAGATAATACACCAGAATAACTCTTTATTCTTATATTATCCAATTATCGCTTTGATTTAGTCAGAACAATAAATTAATAACTTAATTAAGTCCTTTATGAGTGTAACCCATCGTTTCAAAATTCATGAACTTAACTTGAGAGTGCATAGGTAGGCTAGGTCAGTCCCAAAATACATTCTGAAAACCTATCCGTTAGAAAGTCAACCTTGGTATTTACTCTTGTGGGACACCCTTCATAGGGAGGACGAAAGCAAAGCCGTCACGAGGCGCCACTCAAGTCTCACGGTGTTGAACTAACAATGGAGACTGCGGGATATAATGTCATATATCCCTCTTCCACTCACTATTTGTAGTTTAGGATTTTTTATAAACTTAGAGTTTCTAAAACTCTATATTTCTAGTCTTTACTTAGATTCTACGGCTAATATAAAATCTAAGTTTACTAGTTATAATAAATTATTCAATTTTAACTCTTAAAATATAATTTATTATTTCAATTTCTAATTTACATAAACTATTTAAATAAACTAGAAATTAAATGTGAAATTACCAAGTTTTAACTATTAAAACTAAATCACATTATTTAGTCCAATTATGTCATTAATGTTTAATCAAATTAAATCTAACATTAAATGGACCTAACTAATCTAATTAAACACTTTAATATATAGATTAGTTATTAATAAGACTTATCAAGTTTTTACACCTAAAAACTAATCTCATTATTTGGTTCTTTTTAATTAAGTAATTAATATTATTAATCTTAATTAATGTAAGAACCTAACTAATCAATTTAATTAAACTTTTTAATTAATGGGTTAGTTAATATAATGAGAATTATCAAGTTTTTACTCCTAAAAACTAATCTCATTATTTGATTCTTTTTAATTAAGGAATTAATCTAATTAATCTTAATTAATACAAAGAATTTAATTAATCATTTTAATTAAACTCTTTAATTTGTTGATTAGTCATTAATGAGATTTACCAAATTTTTACTCATAAAAACTAATCTCATTATTCGATTCTTTTTAATCAAGTAATTAATCTAATTAATCTTAATTAATACAAAGAATCTAACTTATCACTTTAATTAAACACTTTAATATAGATTAGTTATTAATGAGATTTTTCAAGTTTTTACTCCTAAAAACTAATATCATTATTTGGTTCTTTTTAATTAACTAATTAATCCAATTAATCTTAATTAATGATAAGAACCTAACTAATCTTTTTAATTAAACTCTTTAATTTATTGATTAGTTAATTAATTAATATTACCAAGTTTTTACTCCTAAAAACTAAATCCATTATTTAATTGTCATTTATGAAATTGTTTCCTATTTTAATTACATTAAAATAAAACAATATAATATGACAATTATGCATGACATATTATTATGCATGTTAGGCACACATAATCTAGATGACATTCATATGTATGATAATGCTTTAACATCCATATAATCATTACATGAAAATAAATAAAGCAAACGTAATTGACCGAGTGACATGGGTTATCTAACTTAAACAACTCTAATTACAATTGTATTCCAAGGCATTGCTTGGTCTTCAAGAGTTCTTCTTCGAGTTGAATTCTTTTTGTCTTCGTTTTCCTAATTAAGTCAAACTTGATTTTTGTCAAAAGTCAACATCTTTTCTAGAGGTCCACGTGTTACCTTAACATGCACCCTAGGTCAAGACGAAACCCTAAACAACCCTAATGCATGAGAAAGTGCGGCTGCCAGCAGCGTAGCCGCACGCACTCACTGCAAGGTGCGCACGGCCCTCGAGCGAGTCGCGCTTTCGTGCGCGTTTATGGTTCATTTCGCCGATGATTTTTCGCTCCGATTTTCTGCCACTTTTCTAGGTTAATATTCACCAATATTTTCCAGAAAATACACAGCAAAATCGCTCGCAAAAAATCCACAAGAACAGCCCCAAAACCTGCCATGACAGTCCCTAGCGCACAAGTGCACTGCTCTGTTTCGGGTCTGCAGCACAGCCGGCTTGCGGCGGAAGGTGAGGGCGCGTCCTGGATCATTTTTCAATGCCGTTTGCACGGTGGTCTTCGTCCAAATCTCTTCTTTCTATCAGTTTTTGAATTGCCATAATCGGACATCGTTTGCTATGGTTTCGCATCAGTTAATTACAAGATGTACGAAATAGCCAATAACAGATTTAGCTTTAACAAAAAAAAGGAAAAAAGAAATCTAGAACCCATGACACCATATAATTAATGATCAATTATGCTTTTATAATCATACAATCAAATCATATAACAATAAAACAAATCATACATTCTAGATTTGTGCCTACACAATAATATATCAATATATCAAGAATCAATAAGAAAAAAAAAGATGTAGTTTTTTCTTTTTCTTTTGCGTATATACAAAAACTTAGAACCAGACTCTGATACCAATTGAAGGGAGTTTTAGAAAAGATTTTGATTATCGTATAACATGCGGAATTGGGTTTCAAAATTTTTTTCTTATATTGAAAACCTTTTTAAATCAGGAACGAGTTCCTGTATATATGCAGAAAAAGACTTTAGAAACTACATACCTTTTTCTTGATTTTTCTTTTTCTGATTCCTCGATCTACCACCAGATCTTCCGAGCTATGAGCCGCGGTCTAACAACGTGTGTGTGGGCACGTCACGGCAAGAGATGTAGGTCACGTGAAAAGAACGCTGGCCGAATCCTGCAAAAGATGGGAGAGTCAGAAAAAACTTTTTTTTTCTCTTTTCTTCTCTATTTGGTGGCCTAATTCTCTTTCTTTTTCACCTGTGTGCTAGGTTAGGTTTTTTCCTAACTATATAACACTTATATAGTAGTACTTTAGGATTTTAATTTGACCAAGTCAAAATAGGATTCTAAATCCTATTTATTTTTTAGTCTCCCTAAAGACTTGAACCTGTGACATTTTAAACTATTAAAATAATCTAATTATTTTAATTTTTTTGTCCTAGTCATTATTTAATCACATGACCTCATATTTAATAAATAGAATTAATAATTCATAATTATTAATTTCTATTATTTTATTAAATATTTAATTAATTAAATAATCACAGTGTTTAATTATTCTCTTTTATTTAAATCGCGTTACTTTCGTAACACTATTAATTGGACCATCCAATTAATCTACCGTGATCCTCGTTACCAACAACCATAAGGGCTAGCAAGGGGACCTAATGAACCCACAGTTTTGACCTCCAATTGTAACATCCCAAAAATTTCGAATAATTCATTTTGAATATGTGGATAAAATAATTGTGAGTTGAGGGGTGTAAACGTAATTAAATGTAACGGTCCAGAAATGATGCATGACGAAAAAGGAGTGAAAAACTGGGACAGTGTGTACCGTGACCCCTCACCTGCGACCACAGATCACGATGAGCTGCTCGCAGCGAAAAATGGCATTTTCGGGCAGTGAGCATCGCGACCTGGTCACCGCGACCACAGATCGCGCTGACTGGCTCGCGATAAAAAAACTGAAAATCCTGGCAGTGAGCATCGCGACCAGGATACCGCGATGTGTGATCGCGATGAAGGCGGTGGAGTTGCTCCAGAGAGCAACACGACCTGGTGGCGCGACCACAGGTCGCGACGACGGTCGCGATGACCGAAATAATATAAAAAAAAATTTGGCTTCTCACAGAAGCCATCGAAACAGAACATAAGAAAAGGAGAAGGAGTGACCGAGAGAAGAAAGAAGAAGAAGAAGAAGAAGAAGAAGAAGAAGAAGAAGAAGAAGAAGAGAAGAGGAAGGAAAGAGAAGAGGAAAGTGAAGGAGAAAGAGAAAGGGAAGGAAAAAAGTAACCTAGAAAAACGATAATCGAAGGAAACGGTATCCAGGTTGGTGTACACCTGTTTTCGAAGTTTGTATGTGTTTTGATTTACATTTGAGTTTTGAATAATTTAGTAAATATATGTTTATATTGTTTTTTTTTTCTATTGAATAATTTCGATTTCATTATCTTTATCGTATTTTGATTATTGATTAGGTTGCAATTGATTGTTTCAGAAGTTCAAATGACCGAATAGTTGAATTGTTTTTATGATAATGTGCATATATGTTTTCCGTTTCAATTCGATTTGTGAATATCAGTTGTTATATGAAAATAGTGTATTGAAACGGCCCTAGGATACGTAGACATAGAAATGGATATCGAAGGTTGGTATACTAGCTGGGTTCAGTAAGCAGTACTGCACCGATATTGATATTGCTATTGATGATTATCATGTACATCCTCATGGATTCGTCCAGGGGTAGGGAGACACGTACCTCCTCACGGATTCGTCCTGGGGTAGGGAGAAACGTACCTTCCTAAGGATTCGTTCCTGGGATAGGAAGATATGTACCTCTCTAGGGTCCGAACCATCGGTCCTAGGGTAGGGAGATACGTACCACTCTTAGGATTCGTCCTAGGGCGGGAGTTATGTTCGACAGACAGTCACTGTGGTCGAACGACCCATATTCCAGTCCTGGTTTATGTTGAGTATTCTAGAGGGCCAGAATTGAAGTGAATTGAGTAATACGGTTATAAGTGACTTTATAAATCGATTTTATATGTTTATCTCTTTATTGAAGTTAAAATGATTATAAACTCATTTATGACTTGGTTTTTATATGGATTGTAACTTGAAATGAGTTGTTCACCCGTTTTATTTCTGTAAATGATTGGAATTGAAATATGTATATTGTGATATTTTTATTATGAAAAGCTATTTATGAGTTTTAATAAAAGAGTTTAGTGTACAGCCACTAAGCTATATGCTTAGCGCGTCGTTTTTATCGCGCGTATGTCACAGGGATACCGAAGCACATAAGGAATAGAGAGGAGATACCTGCAGCGTGGAGTTCAGAGTCACTACATTGACTTGGGTAGTAATATATTTTTGTATTAATATATATTTTGTAGCGTGTATATACAGAAGTCTGTAATTTCGAAGAGTTTATATTTATGTTTTGTAAATAATTTTATGATTTCTGTTTTTCATTTTAAAATGTTTGTAAATATTGAATTATGAATGATTTTATTATAAACTGTTTGGAAAGTCGCACTAAACGGCAAAGTACGCAATTGATTGAAAATGATATTTGAAGTGTTGTTGTGAGTTTTAATTGATTAGAGTTTTGTGGAAAACAGGTTTTGGGAAATCAGAAAAATAGAGGAAACTTTGCCGAAATTTTTAAAAGTGTATTTCGATGGGCTCACTAGAAAAATATTTTTGAATTACAAATTGATACGATTTTCAATGGTTTGAAATTTATAAAGTGAAGTAAGAAAAGTTTTGAAAACCCGGTAGCGCTCCCTGGGTCGATCCAGTCGGGTCGGATCAGGGGGTGTTACACCAATAATACTTAGTAATATTAATTAAAACTTTTTAATTAATATTTCACGATTATTAACCTCGGAGTTATTCCACTAAAAACCTGAGGCTGTATTCTCAGAACTGTAGATGTGTTTATACAATTTGAAGTTTCAGTGTCCATTGATATAGCTAATTGCATATAATGTGATCCTCCACAAATAGTTCATAACTAGAGTTGGGTCATAAAGTCCGTTATACCCCTCTAGAAATATCTTTTCCTTTATGTACCATTGATTCTCCAATGAACAATTAAATCCTGTCTTCCTCACGGAAGAAGAAGAGCGCTCATAATCGTTCAAGCCCCGAATCAACCCTTAAGGGAACTACTTATCTACTTCAATCAAGAAGGAGTGGATTCCACTATTGTGTTCAAACTTTTCCAGCCACAAGCTAAACCGCAACTCCAAGATACATAGGTATCGTTCGAGATTCACATCAACCTCACTCATGGTAAATCAAAAGCCACGATCCAACCTGAAGGAGTCGATAAGACACTCAGGATTAAGATCACCTATAAATAGTCACCGTTTATCGATTATATATGAATCTCATCTACTAACGGATCTTGGTGAGAGATTCATATAAATCGTGGCCCAGTTTTATATGATCTCATCATATAAGGTGCCTCCATTCTCATGTCAACTATCTGAGCGGTCTAGGATAATACCACCGTACTTTACAGAATGGACTGCAGCAGTAGATCAATCACAAACAAAGTACCCAGCTTTGTTCGCTCTCTATGGACTCTTTAGATTGCACGTCTTAAAATGAATCCTCTATGTATATGACCATTATATACTCATTATGAGATTACATCTTGCAATCTAGGATGTTTTTGCACAATACGAATGTATTACTAAATATATAACTTTTATAAACTTGAATGATAATCTAATAATTCTTATTATTGTCTTTAACCATTTACAATTACAAGCTTTAGGGTATAAATTCCCAACAATACCAGTAATCACATCTGGTGCATCTCTATCCTCCTGAGCCCTAACAGCATAGGCTCGAGCTGGAGCCCAACTATCCTGTATCCCTGTAGACTCTACTGCCCCTCCTTGCCTACTAGCCTTCGTCCCTATTTGACTGGGTCTCCTTCCTCTAGAAACAATGTGAGTTGATATCTCTCATGGCATAGCAGAAGCAGTCTGATTCTTCGGACAATCCCTCTGAAAATGATCGCGGGACCTACATCTGAAACAGGCTCCAGTCAATTTCCAACACTCTCTCGGATGTCTCCTCCCACAATGCTCACAAAGTGCTAAGGCTGATCCCCTAGCTGTACTTCCAGGAGCACTACCACTGATGTAGTTGACTGTCCTGGTTTGGCTGTGAATGGAGGTCTCTGTGGCTGCCTCTGCTCACTAGTCTGAGGTCCCTCTAAATCTCTTACTAGGTGGCTGGGATGAAACTGGACTGTCCCAGACCTCTTCTCTGCTGGTTCCAGTTCTTTCTGGTCTGTTCATCTTTTCTAACCCTCTCAACATTAAGGGCTGCTGATACTAATCTGGTAAAATCTACCATTTCGAATGCTGCGACCTTGAGACGAATATAATCATTCAGCCCATCTTCAAATCTCCTACATCTGTTCTCCTCTATAGTCACCATCTCACTGGCATACTTACTCAGCCTGATACATTCCCGTTCATACTCTGTGACGGTCATCTGCCTCTGCTTCAGGTTAACAAACTCTCTTTTCATATTATCAATATATATACGACCAACATATTTTCTCTTAAACTCTCTCTGGAAAAATTCCCAAGTTCTTTCCTGAGGCCGTACTGTCTGAGCAATGGAGGTCCACCACTGGTAAGCGTCCTCCTGTAACAATGAAACTGCACACTCAAGGCTCTCATCTGGCGTGTAATGTAACTACTGTAATATTCTCTCAGTCCGCTCAAATCAGTACTCTGCAGCGGATGCATCCTCATCTCTCATTCCATGGAAATCTGTAGGTCTATTTTTGGTCAACCTCTCTATTGCTGATCTCCGTGGTGCTACTCTCGCCACATTCTGAAAAAATTCCGCCATCTGTTGCATATTCACTGGTTGACCCTGAATCTCTAGTCCAGCCATCCTCGGACTCACTGATTCACCCGATGCTCCTCCAGCTACATTAACAAGACTACCGGGTCTACCTCTATTGCCACTTTCAGAAGTTCCATTTCTTTCTTTATCCTATACAAGACAGAAGAGACGTTCTGCAGGTTAGAGTCACATCCTCCAATATATATATATATATACAATGCATGCATATACAAAATATGTTTTTCAGGTCTAGGAACGCCTAAACCATTCCTCTGATACCAAAAACTGTAACGCCCCCTGACCCAATCCGCTCAGACCGAATCAGGAAGCGTTACCATATACTGAAATCTCTACTTCACTTTTATAAAACTATACTTTTAAAACTAAAACGTAAACTTTAATAATGACCCAATAGAATTTTTGAAAATTTCTCCAGAGTTTCCTCTATTTTTCTGACTTTCCAAAACCTGTTTTCAGTAAAATCATAAAATCAACACTTCGAATTTATCATATCACTTTTGTGCACCCTTCCAAATTCAGTGCGACTTTCCAAACATTTCATACAAACTATTTAATCAAAATCAATTACAAAAGTGATAAAATCTATAATTCCGCAAAACATAAACATTTATAGAAAATATGTAAAAACAACACAACTTTTACAAATATTTACAAAATCCTTCTGTATATGCATGCTAATAAAAAACATATAAATGAAACATAAAAAGATTACCCAAAAGCTCAGAAATGATGTGGCTCTGATCCCTGCTCCTGCAGATTCAACTCTTCACTTCTTTTTCAACTCTGAAATCTTCTTTATCTACGCACGATAAAATCAACGCGCTGAACATATTTCTTAGTGGGTGTACACAAAATTGAATTTTTACAAATATATTATAATAACATTTTAATTGATTAATCAGAAATATAGGTAACAAATAAATGTTCAAATATGGGGCTCAATTCAATTCATACCAAAATAAATATCATATCAATCTAAAATATTTTCATATCATATTTCAATTTCTATTTTGGGATCCTGATACACATAACATATATTACTGGACTAGATTATGGGTTGTTCGACATCGGACACTCGGTGCCTCCCCGCCGAACCCATTTCGACATCGGACACTCGGTGCCTACCCGTCGGAAATGTATCATATCAACTCCCTACCCTAGGACCGGCACTCGGGGCCTGTACTATCCATAGGGTGGTACTTTACAATATTTCGGTGCAGTATTGCTATATAACCCAATTGACATGTCAACCTCCTATATCCGTATCTATGTTTTTATATATCAGAGCCATTTTACAATATCATGCCTCAAAGTCAATATCAACACATTTCATTTCTTTCAGAATCAACAAATTCAATTTTCAAATCATTCAATTTCGATTTCGTAATTTCAATTCCGAAATACAATTTCATAAATCACTTTCTTATATTCAAATTTAACTTTCAAATATTTTAAATCCATAAATATATTTTTGAAATCCAAATTTCATTAATAATCATATATAAAAGAAATATACAAAATCATATACAAATATATTTCTCAAATCAATAATCACATCAAATTAATCCAAAAATATATTCAAATATATTTCTGAAACCAATATTCACATCAAATCAATTCAAAATTATATTCGAATATATTTCACAAACCAATATTAAATTAAAATGCCCCAAAATCATTTTTCGATACATTTCACAAACATTATATAATCAAAATTACCTTCAACTATATTTCTCATAACAATATTAAAATTAAAACGTATTAAAATCAACTCATAATATTATTCACAATCAATATTTCAGATATAAACTATATTTTAAGACTACGTAATTCAAATCATTCCAAAATTAATTTCAAACTATAAACTATAATCAATATAATTCAAATAACTCAATATTAATAAAATTCAATCAATCCGAAATATTCTGGAAAACTGAAAATTCGAAAACTAGTGTACACCAAACCTGAATCACCCTTTCTTCTTACTCTTCTTCTCCTTCTTCTTCTCTTTCCTTCTTCTTCTTCTTCTTCTTCTTCTTCTTCTTCTTCTTCTTCTTCTTCCTTTCTTTTTCTTCTCTTCTTCTTCGGCCGAATGGCCCTCTTCCTCTTTTTGTTTTCCTTCTTTTCTTTCTTTACTTCACCGCCTCTGTTCTGTTTTTTTTTCTTTGTTTTGTTGTACCAAGTTTTTTTATTTGACTTGCAATTTTATATTTTGCTCTTGTGTTTTTTGGTTTGAACAAGTGGAATTCCACTTGTCAAGCTTACATTTAGTAGAATTCCACTTGTCAAGCTTATATATATAAATATCTCAACAATTGCAATTTGCTCCCTTGAACTTTTTAAAATCCTAAAATAACAACAACTTCACAATTAATTACATGTGATTTATCAATCATCCTTAAATTATCAAACTAACCCACCAATCACATTCCATCTCAATAATATTCTAAAAATATTTTACATTTATTCAATCACCAAATTAACTTCACCAATATTCACTTGGACCCATTATTCTCCAATTGCACCATGAAAATAATATAATATCTCTAATGGGAGTTACATCGGTTAAAATCACTATTCGTTTGTACACTATATATCGAATATATATACTTTCCACCAATTTAAATCACATACTTAACTTTTGCATGCTTAATAATAATTAATAATCATATTGTTCATAATTATGGAAAATTGGGGCGTTACAGGGCTCATATTGTTCAAGTCCCTGAATCAACATTTAAAGGAACTACTCTCTACTTCTCACAAGAAGGAGTGGATTCCACTATTGTATACAAACCTTCTCAGCCACAAGCCAAACTGCAATCCCAACATACTGAGAATATTGATCGGAAATAATCATCCGACCTCACCCATGGTATATCAAAGATCACGATCTAACTTGAAGGAGTCGATAAGACACTCAGGATTGAGATCACCCACATATAGCCATCATAAGTTGATATATATGAATCTCATCGGTAAACAAATCTTGGTGAGAGATTCATATAGATCATGACCCAATCTTATATGATCACATCATACAAGGTGCCTATATTCCCATATCTCCATATGAATGATTCATGATAAAATCACTGTACAATACAGAATGGACCGCAGCTATAGATTAACCACAAATAAAGTACCCAGCTTTATTTGTTATCTATGGACTCTTTAGATTGCACACTTTTAACTGTATCCATCTGTATATGACACTCATATGCACAGTACGAGATTACATCCGGTAATCTAGGATGTTATAATGTACTAGTTTATATAATATAAATGACATAATAAGAATGAATTGAACTCTTTTTTTATTTACTCATAAAAACTATTTACAAATTACATCTTTAGGGCAAAAACCCTAACAATCTCCCACTTGCACTAAAGCATGTGAGGCATAAGATGTAACCCTAGACCTTCTACATGACCCGTGAATACATTAGTCGGTAAGGTCTTCGTAAATGGATCCGCATGATTGTCTTGCGAGGCTATCTTGGTGACGATCACATCTCCTCTTTGCACTATCTCTCTAATGTCTCTATATGCTTCCTTCTTTTGTGGCTTCTTGGTTCTTTAGAATTAGCCACAGCACCACTGTTATCACAATAAAGTATGATGGGCCTATTTATATCTGGAACAACTTCCAGATCACTCAAGAACTTGCAGAGCCAAATAGCCTCTTTAGCAGCTTCACAAGCGGCTACATATTCGGCTTCCATGGTGGAGTCAACAATGTAAGATTGCTTAATACTTCTCCATACAATGGCTTCACCACCTAGGGTGAAAACTGATCCAAATGTGGATTTTCTAGAATCCATGTCTGACTGAAAATCAGAATTCGTTTATCCTAATGAGATCAAATCCTATCTTGAATACACGAGCATATAGTTTCTCCTTCTTCGAAGATACTTGAAAACGGTCTTGACAGCAACCCAATGATCTAATCCCGGGTTGGACTGGTATCTGCTGACTACTCTCACTGTATAGCAGATGTTCGGTCTCATGCATAACATAGCATACATAAGACTTCCTACTACAGATGCATGGGGCATACGTCTCATATCCTTAATATCTTGAGGTGTCTTAAGATATTGTTCCTTAGACAAGTGAACTCCATACCTAGAAGGTAAATTACCTTTCTTGAAGTTCTGCATCGAAAATCACATAAGAATCTTGTCGATATACGATGCCTGAGATAATGCTATGAGTTTGTTCTTACGATCCCTTATAACTTGGATCCCTATAACAACTCGCCTTTCCCAAATCTTTCATTTAGAATTGGCTAGCCAGCCAGCTCTTAACATCAGACAACACTCCCACATCATTCCCAATGAGTACGATGTCGTCTATGTATAGAACTAAGAAAACTATCTTTTTGTCAATGATGCGCTTGTATACACAAGGCTCATCAACGTTTAGCTTGAAGCTGTAGGTTTTGATCGCATCATCAAACCTCATATTTCAAGATCTAGATGCTTTCTTAAGTCTATAAATGGACCTTTGCAGCTTGCAAACCATTTAGTCTTGATTTGGGGACACAAATCCCTTTGTTACATCATATAGATGCTCTCGTCAAAATTTCCTTTCAAGAATGCAGTCTTAACATCCATTTGCCAAATTTCATAGTCGAAATAAGCAGCAATGGATATGAGAATCCGAATAGACTTAAATATGGCAACTGGGGAGAAGGTCTCTTCATAATCGACCCCCTTCTTTTAGGTATAACCCTTAGCACTAGCATTGCTTTGAAGGTCTCTACCTTCCAGTCTACTCCTCTTTTTCTCTTGTAGATCCACTTACACTCAATGGGTTTTACCCCATCTGGTAAGCTACAAGATCTCAGATTGAGTTGGAGTGCATAGACTCCATCTCGAGATTCATGGCTTTGAGTCATTCCTCTTTATCAGGATCTTCCATTGCATTCTTAAATGACAATGGGTCATCCACACTATCAGTGGAGACAACACCTTATCCCTCACCTCTACCTAAATAGCGTTAAGGTTGTATCATAACCCTCCCACTACGTCTAGATGGTAGTGTATACTGATCAGGAATCATCTGACTCTCAGATGTTTGTGGATCAATAACTCTTGTTGATAGAGTGCTGGTCTCACCAGGCTCCAGTTCATTTAACACAATCTTGGATTGAGGCTTGTAACTGTATCTTCAGTTCTTTCAGTTCTGCTGGTGCCATTCTGTACGGAGCTATTGATACTGGAGACGTACCTGGTACCACGTCAATCACAAACTCTACTTTTATCTGAGGTAGCAATCCAGGAAGCTCCTATGGAAATACATATGCAAAATCACACACAGTGGGTATATTCTGAATGGTAGAAGCAACCTTTCTGGAATCAACCACTTGAGCCAGATAAGCTTCATAACCCTTTCTGATCAGTTTACAGGCTGTAGTGGCTGAAATGACATTAGAGAGAAAATCTCTCCTTTCACCCACCATCGTGATTTCTGCACCATCTGCTGTTCTAAGTGTCACTCGTTTCAGTTCACAGTCGATCACTACCTTGTGCCTAGTTAACCAATCCATGCCTAAAATAACATCAAACTCATGGAATGGCAACTCAATTAAATCTCCTGGGAAGTCATGCTCCTGAATCCGATTAGGACAATTTCTGTACACACGATTCATAACTACACTTTGGCCTATCGGATTACTGACTAAGACATCATACTCAGTAGGTTCAGTTTTCAAACTTCGTTGTTTCAACAATGCATCACATATATAGAAATGAGTAGAGCCTGGATCTATTAATGCAATAGCTGTAGTATCAAAGATAGAAATAATACCAGCTATCACGTCAGGCGCATCCTTGTCTTCCTGAGCCCTAATACCATAGGCTCGTGCAGGAGCTCGACTATCTGGTATAGCCACTGATTTTGACACCCCTCTGTGGCTACCACATTCAGGTCCTGCCTGACTGGGCCTTCTACCTTTGGAAGTAGTAGGGGCAGATCTCTCTAGTTGCTGAACAAGGATAGATCTAAGCTGTGGACAATCCTTCAGAAAATGGTCACGAGATCCACACCTCAAACAAGCTCCTTTAATTACATTTTACACCCCTCAAATCATAAATATCAGATGCATATACTCAAAATTAATTATTTAAAATTAGAGATGTTACAGAGTGCTTGCTACTTGAACCATGACTTGGCCTGCTACTTGTGCAAGTCGCGGCAATGCAGATGGGCAACCCAGGCCGAGGCACCCGCGACTTGGGTTGCAAGTTGTGCAAGTCACGGGGTTATAATTCTAGAAACAGGTCGAGACACTTACGACTTGCGCTGCAACTTGGGCTGCAACTTGTAATGCAGATTTAGATAGAGATGCTCACAACTTAACCCGCGACATAACTCGCAACTTGTGCAAGTTGCGGGCTGCTTTAATTTGCCTTATTCCGAGCTGTTATAAAAGGAAAACGTGATGATTAGTTTAGGGAGTTCAGCGGTGGTTTTAGAAACAGAAAATAGAAAAAAAGAAGAAAGAAGAAGAAGAAGAGAGAAGGAGTGCTAGGAGACTAGACGCCAAATTGATTCTTCGTTCGTCTTCATCAATCAAGGAATCCGAATTGTCAACGGAGGAGTTCACCAGAGACAGAATCAGACGAGAGTCTTCCCGTCGAGAGTTCTTTTTTGTTATTCCTTCCTTTGTTGTATTTTCTATTCATGACTCCATTATTGAATAATATGTATCGTTTTGATTACTTAGTTATGAACTAATTTTTATAACTAGGGATGATGATGAATCTAAATATGAATTTTGATTGAGTATTTATGCATGTTTGGATTATTTAAGTTATAATGGTTGACTGGCTTTTTAATATTTCATTGATTGCTATTCGATTGATCACCATTTAGCAAAATCTTGTTGTTGTGGGTTAAGTACTGAAAGGAGACGCTCACAACATGTTCGATAAATTGCTACCATAGTTTAGGAGTTAAATAGAGATATATTGACTTATTCTGTGTGATATTTGACATGCTTTTATGTTTAATGCATTCCCATATAGTTGGACAACCATCGAGAGAGAGGGTATTAGTATATGTGGAATAGGTTCGATTTGCCTCGAGAGAGGATTTTGGATATTTGATTTGCATGATCGTCAACCAATTAACTTAGGCATCCTTACATAGTAATCTCAATCACTAGATAATATTTAGTAAAATCGGATTTCCTAGTTCCTTCTTACTTTGATTAAATTCCTTTTTGCTTTCCAATTTCATAGGTTACTTAATGTTAATTAATTAGAAATTCATCACCAATACTTTAATCATTCATATAGAAATAAACTTAGTTAATTTTTATAGTCAACACCTAATACATTCTCGTGGGAACGATACTTGTACTCATTCTTTATTACTTGTGCCGACCCCGTATACTTGCGGATAACCAAAAGGCTTAACAATAGGCATACCACAGACTTGAAGTCTAGCTTTCCACTTCTGTTCTTCAGCACGTGTGCTGGACACCTCTATATGCTGATATGCTACAAACTAACTTTACGACTATTCCATAACTCTAGGGGAGTCTTAGGAACAGATTTGGATGACACTACATTCAAAATATATGCCGTTGTTTGTAACGCATATCCCTAGAAGGAATTTGGTAATGATGAGAAACTAATCATAGATCTCACCATTTCCATTAGGGTTCTATTTCTCCTCTCCGCTATACCATTTTGCTGAGGTGTACCCGGAGCTGTGAGTTGGGATACTATCCCATGCTCGACCATAAAGTCTTTAAACTCTTGATCAAGGTACTCAACTCCACGATCCGATTGTAGAGACTTGATAGTTTTACCTAACTGATTCTTAACTTTAGCTCGGAATTCTTTGAACTTTTCAAAAGTTTCCGACTTACGTTGCATCAGGTAGACATATCCATATCTAGAGTAGTCATCTATAAAGGTAACATATACTCATAATCACCCCTGGCTTTAACATTTATCAGTCCGCAAATGTCAGTATGTATAAGTTCCAGTGAATCTTTAGCTCTAAGGCCTTTTCCAGTAAAAGGTCTTTTAGTCATCTTACCTTCTAAACAGGATTCACAGACAGGTAAGGTGACAACCTTTAACTCGTTTAAAGGTCCGCTTTTTTCTAGTCTGTCTATCCGATCAAGGTTGATATGACCAAGCCTTAGATGCCAGAGATATATGTCATCATCTGGAGAAATCTTATGTCGTTTGATTTTAGATTTTTTATCCTTAAACAATTCGGTGTTGAGCAGTGTTGTATGTCTTAACGGCCTCAACACATACAAATTATTTTAATTAATTGCTGAACTAATATTTAGACCATTCTTTGAAATAATAACAGATTTATTATCAAAAGAAATAGAATATAATTGTTCTAACAATTTAGAAACGGAAATTAAATTCCGTATAAATCTAGGAATATAATAAATATTGTCCAAAAGTAAAAATCTAGCATTATTACAAAAATTCAATTTTAATGAACCCACTGCTCGAGCCGACATGACATCCCCTAACCCCACACGTATCGAGAAGGCTCTCTCCTCTAGCTGTGTCCAAGAATCAGTCCACTGTAAAGAAGAACAAACATGGTTAGTGGCCCCCGAATCAACTATCTAGGGTGAAGAATCATCTTCCACTAAACACTTTTCAAGAACTCGTAAATCATATTTACCTTTGTGTTTCTTCTTCTTGGCTACCTCATCCAGGTACTGAGGACAGTTCCACTTCCAGTGCCCGACCTTGTTACAATGGAAACATTTTCCCTTGTCTTGGTTGGTGGAGTTGCCCTTCTTTTTGCCTTGGGCTTTCTTGGGCTTGGGCTTACCTTTAGCCTTCCCAGCAGATCTCTTCCTCTTCTTATTTCTTGAGGAGTAAGATGGTTCGGTAACATTTGCCTCACCGGTCTTCACCTTACCATCCTTAGTCAAGGCCTCGAAGGTGCGAGCTCATTGAGCAACCGAGTGAAACTGAACTGCAACTTGTTCATCCCGTAGTTGCTCTTAAACTAATCAAAGCTCTTCCGAAGAGTTGTCAGTATGATGCTCACTTGGCTAGGTTCATTAATGTCCCCGCCATTGATTTCTGCCATGTTGAAGTAGGACATCATGATCAGTACATGTTCCCGAACATATGTGCCTTCCTTCATGCGAGCGAGCATAGCGGCTCATTAAACTAACGATGAAGATTACGGGATATATATATATATATATATATATATATATATATATATATATATCATATATCATATATCCCTCTCCCACTCACTGTTTTAAAACTTAGGGTTTTCTTTTCGTTAATGCACCTAGACTCTACAGGATCAAACGGCTAACTTTAATCAAGTTATCTAGGGCATTAACTAATTTATTATTATAATTATATTCTAAATAATTAATGATTTTTAACATTTAAAAATCTATAAGTGAATAATCTAAACTTAGGTAAACGTTTTACTAAAGTCAGATTATTAATTTAGTATTTACCAAGTTTTAACTATTTAAAACTCTAACACATTATTAGGTGATTAATCATATTAAACCTAATTTTAATAAATTACCCTATTAATCTAAATTTATTAAACACTTTAATAATTAGATTAATATTAAGAGAATTGCCAAGTTTCTAACTATTAAAAACAAATCCCTTTTTCATAGCAAACTATAAATATATTATTTACCATTTTAATCTCATTAAAAAAAATAATATATAAATACTATGATGCATGTATGACAATATCAATATATATTTGTGTAGACACACTTAAATCTAAATGACATGTATATGCATGAAAATACTAATTATCATATAATAAAACATACATGAGCTCACCGAGTGTTGTGGATTATTTAACCTAAAAAATGATTGAAAACTAAATTATAAAAATAACCCCAAGGCATTCCCTGGTCTTCTTGTAACTTCATAGTCTTCTAGTCTCTTCAGGATTCTTCGATTCATCTCATGAATCCAAAACATAATTTTTCGCTCGGAATCCATTGGGCAACAATTGTCGAAGAAAATTGGGAAGAAAAACGGAGCGAAGCAGTGGCGCAAAAAACGCGCATGGCATGCGGCGCAAGCGGGCAACAACGCAGCAAACACTAGCTGATTTGTGCACATGACATCAGTGCGCCAAACAATTTGTGCACATGACATCACGTACTGTCCAAAAGTACTGTAATATTTCTGATTTGCATTAAACCAGCACACTTGCAATCATTTAATGTTTATAAGTACACAAACTCATTTGCGCATATAGTACAGTGGCGCAACAACAATATTAAACCAACATACTTGCAAGCATTTAATGCTTGCAAGTAAACAAACTGATTTGTGTACATATAGTACAATGACACAATAATTGCGCCTTGTGTCTGCAGCCAGTTGATCCAGTTTTCAATCACAACCTGTTCTTTGATTTCCAGCGTCTTCGTCTTCGATTACATTTTATAAAATATATATATATATATATATATATATATATATATAATGCAAAATAAATAGAAAATTGAAAAAAATTAATTAATTAATTTTCAAACCAGTAACACCATAAAAAAATTACGACCAACCATGTTTAAAATTAAACTATTTAATTTAAACAATCATATAGTCAAATAAAAAAAATGCCTATACAATCATACATCAGGAGAATCGAAAATAATTTTCTGTTCCAAAAATAAACAGGCTCTGATATTAATTGTAGGAACCGTTTTTCCGTTCTACTGGTCACGCAGCGGAATTAGGGTTTAAAAAATATTTTATACAGATCGCAAAAGCGATATGTGACCAGTAAAACTTTAGAACTTATATTTTAACAATTAAAATTAATATATATCACATATATATTTATATTTACATACAGAAAATTGTAATCAATTAAAGAAAAAAGATTAAGAACCACACCACCGTTGGAGGCTCCTTCATTTTTTTTTTCTGCTGCTCCTTGTCTGAACCATTATGTCTTCCTTGCTATGTCCCGGCACCGGTAACTTGTGTGTGGGCGCGTCACGTTGTCAGGAACAGTGAAAAGGTTGAATGAAGAAGAGTCAGAGAGATACTGCATCTCTCTGGTCACTTTTTCTTTTTCTGTATCTTTTACGTACAAACACTTTGTTTTGCAAAAAATTTGGTTCAGATAAGTTACTAAATTAATAAAAACTTTTTTTATAATTAATTTATCAGTAACTTTTAAATTTAAACTTTTTAAATTCAAATAATATTTATTTATTTTATTTTATTTAATAAATGAGATAATCTCATTATCTATCTATTCAAAATAAAATATCAACTATCACCCTCCTCTTATGACTAATTACATAATTAAATAATCTTATTATTTAATTGTCATAACTGCCATTATTTAATTAATTGAATAATCACATTACTCAATTAACTCCTACCACTTGTCACTTTCATAATACTATTAATTGGACCATCTAATTAATTATACATGACCCTTGTTACTTAAATGGATCGGGCTAGCAAGGGGACCTAATGGACCCACAGTATTTTGAGCTCCGATAATCCTTGAAATCATTAATTAAATTCTTTAATTAATATTCCTTAATTATCAACTCAGGTGTTATTCCACTAAAAATCTGAAGCTACACTCGCTCAACTGCGGACGCTTTTATACAGACCGATATCACTCAGTGTCCATCGATATAGCTATTACATATGGTGTGACCCTCCATAGTAGTTCATAATTAGAGCTGGGTCATAATGTCCGTTATATCCCTCTAATCACATATATCCTTTAAGCACCGTTGATTCTTTAATGAACAATAAATCCTGTTTCCTCACGGAATTAGGAGAGCGCTCATATTGTTCAAGCCCCGAATCAACCCTTAAGGGAACAACTCTCTACTTCTCACAAGAAGGAGTGGATTCTACTATTGTGTACAAACTTTTCCAGCCACAAGCCAAACCGCAATCCCAACATATTGAGAATATTGATCGGGAATAATCATCCGACCTCACCCATGGTACATCAAAGATCACGATCTAGCTTGAAAGAGTCGATAAGACACTCAGGATTAAGATCACCCACATATAGCTATCATTAGTTAATATATATGAATCTCATCGGTAAACGGATCTTGGTGAGAGATTCATATAGAGTATGGCCCAATCCTATATGATCACATCATACAAGGTACCTCCATTCCCATATCTTCATATGAATAATTCAGGATAGAATCACCGTACAATACAGAATGAACTGCAGCTATAGATTAGCCACAAATAAAGTACACAGCTTTATTTGCAATCTATGGACTATTTAGATTGCACATCTCTTACTGTATCCATCTGTATATGACACTCATATGCACAGTACGAGATTACATCCGGCAATCTAGGATGTTATAATGCACAAGTTTATATAATATAAATGACACAATAAGAATAAATTGAACTCTTCTTTTATTTATTGATAAAAACCATTTACAAATTACATATTTAGGGCAAAAACCCTAACAGCGGCCACGTACTGCCTGGGCATAGCAGCAGGCCTCGCGCACCCAGCACAGCAGTAGTCGCGAGCCTAGTTGCGTGCGAGCTGCTGCCGCGTGTGTGTTAGAGCTGTTCTTCATGTTTTTTGTGGATGATTTTTTGCTGTTTTTTCTGGAAAAATATTGTCGAATATTTTCTAAAAAAAGTGTAGAAAATTAGAGCGAAAAACCGTGGGCGAACGACCTACAAACAAGCGTGAAAGTGCGACTTGCGCGAGGGCTGCACGCACCTTGCGTGCACGCAGCTACGCTGCTAGCAGCCGCGATTTCGCATGCATTAGGGTTGTTTAGGGCTTCGTCTTGACCTAGGGTGCATGTTAAGGTAACGCGTGGACCTTTGGAAAAGATGTTGACTTTCATCAGAAATTACGTTTGACTTAATTGGAGACCAAAGACAAGAGGAATTCGACTCGAAGAAGGACACTTGCAGACCAAGGAATGCCTTGGATATACAATTGTAATTAGAGTTGTTTATGTTAGATAACCCATGTCACTCGGTCATTTAAGCATACTTTATTTATTTTTCATGTGATGAATTATATGAATGTTAAAGCATTGTCATACATATAAATGTTAAAGCATCTAGATTAGGTGTGCCTACATTTACATAATAATATGTCATGCATAATTGCCACGTTTTAATGTTTTATTTTAATATGATTAAAATTGTAAACATTTTCATAATTGGCAATTAAATAATGGAATTAGTGTTTAGGTGTAAAAACTTGGTAATTTCCATTAGATAACTAATCAACAAATTAAAATGTTTAATTAAAATGATTAGTTAGGTTCTTTGATTAATTAGATTAACTACTTAATTAAAATGGAACCAAATAATGAGATTAGTTTTTAGGAGTAAAAATTTGGTAAATCTCATTAATAACCAATCTATCAATTAAATTAGTTAAGTCCATTTAAATGTTAGGTTTAATTTGATTAAACACCAAAGATATAATTGGACCAAAATATGTGAATTAGTTTTAATAGTTAAAACTTGGTAATTTCACATAATATTTCTAATTTATTTAAAAGGTTTATATAGATTAGAAATTAGATAATAAATTATATTTTAATAGTTAAAATTAAAAAATCTATTATAACAAGTGAACTTAGATTTTATATTAGCCGTAGAATCTAAGTAAAAACTAGAAACAGAGTTTTTAGAAGCTCTTAGTTTATAGAAACCCTAAACTACAAATAGTGAGTGTGAGAGGGATTTATGACATTATATTTCGTAGTCTCCATTGTTAGTTCAACACATTGAGATTCGAGTGGCGTCTCGTGACGGCTTTGCTTTCGTCCTTCCTACGGAGGATGTCCATAAGAGTCAATACCAAGGTTGACTTCCTAACGGATAGGTTTTCAAAATATATTTTTGGGATTGACCTAGCCTACCTAGGCAACTCTCAAGTTAAGTTCATGAATTCTAAAACAATAGGTCACACTCATAAAGGACTTAATTAAGCTGTTAATTTAATATCCTAACTAAACCAAAGCGATGGTTGGATAATATAAGAATAAAGAGTTATTATGGTGTATTATCCGATTAAGAATGTCTCGATCTAACATGCAAGGATTTGACCTAGCCTACCTAGGCACTTATTTGTGGTATGTTGGATTATCGCGGCATAGTAACTAATTTTAGAGATTTTTTAGTTCATTAAAATTATGCACATGCATCATGTTTAATTTTATGTTGAACATATAGCATGATATGAATGAATGAATGATATTAATTTAAATTTATGTCTTTAATTTCCATCCTTGCAAACGAAAAATTAACCGGGAATAACTATACAAAGTGGAAACATAATATGAACTCAATTATGGTCTGCAAAGACGTTAAATTTGTACTCATGGAGGAATGTCCTCCGCAGCCCACTCCTAACGCGCCAAGATCTGATAAAGAAGCCTACAAGTAATGGGTTTTGGCTAATGAAAAGGCCCGCACATTTCTACTAGCCGACATGACCGAAGTGCTTACGACGAAGCACAAGTCAATGACTTCTGCATTTGAGATAATGGAGTCATTGCAGGCTATGTTTGGACAACCCTATGAGCAAAAGTGATACGGAGCTGTTCATTTTGCTATGCTCGACTTTATGAATGAGGGTACATCTGTTAGGGAACATGTCCTTAAGATGATGTATTATTTCAACAATACTAAAATTAATGGTGGGACTATTGACGAGGTCTCCCAAGTGAGCATGATCATGACAACTTTTTCGAAGAGTTTTGATCAGTTCAGAAGCAATTACGAGATGAACAAGTTGAAGTTCACTCTCACTCAATTGTTAAATGAGCTCGTTACTTATCATTCCATGAAAATGGACACAAGGGTAAGACCGGTAAAGGAAATATTGTTGAGCCATCTTCTTCTGGAACGAAGAAGAGGAAGAGGTCTGTTGGAAAAGCCAAGGCACAGCCGAAAACGAAACCCGCTCAAAAGAAGAAGCAGAGCACCAAGACCAAGATTAACAAATCTAAAGGAAAATGTTTACATTGTGACAAGGTTGGTCATTGGAAGAGGAACTGTAACATCCCAAATTTCGAAGAATTAATTTTGAATATGTGGATATAAAATTTATGATTTGAGGGGTGTAAACGTATATTTTTATGGTTTCCAGGTGGACCAGATGGAACGGTCCAGAAATGATGCATGAAGAGAAGGGTAAAAACTGGACAGTGAGTACCGCGACCACTCACCGCGACCAGAGATCGCGATGAGTCGCTCGCGGTGAGAAATGGTATTTTTGGGCAGTGAGCACCGCGACCACAGATCGCGCTGACTAGCTCCCGATGAAAATGTCAAATTCTGGCAGTGAGCATAGCGACCACTAGCGCGACTATGGTACCGTGATAAGTGATCGCAATGAATGCGGTAAAATTGCTCCAATGAGCAACGCGACCTTGTAGTGCGACCACAGGTCGCGACGACGGTCGCAATGACCGAAAGATTATAAAAAACGTAAGAGGCGGTGGAAGTCTCTCGAGAAATCAAAACAGAAAAATAGAGAGGGAGAGACCGAGAGAAAAAGGAAAGAAAAAGAAAGAAAAAGAAAGGAAGAATAGAGAGAGAGAGGAAGAGAGAGAAAGAAGAAGAAGAAGAAGAAGAAGAAGAAGAGGAATAGAAGAAGAGAAGAGGAAGAAGAAGAAAAGGAAAGAGAGAAAGGAAAAGAGGAGGAAAGAGAGAAAGAGAGAAAGAGAAAAAGGAAAAGAGAAAGGAAAAACCCAGAAGAAAAAAGGTGTAGAAACAGTGTCTAGGTTAGTGTACACATGTTTTTTGAAGTTTTTATGTGTTTTGATTTGAATTTGAGATTTTGGATAATTTAGTAAATATATGTTTCTATTGTTTTTCTATTGAAATTTCGATTTAATCGTATCTATCGTATTTTGATTGTTGAATAGGTTGAAATAAATTGTTTCAGAATTTCGAATGAACAAATCGCTGAAATTTCATAAAATTATGTATATATGTTTTCCTAATATCGATTGAATTTTTATATTAATTGAGTTTGAATTCGATTTGTGAATTGTTATGTGAAAATATTGTATTGAAACGGCCCTAGGATACTTGAACATAGAAATAGATATAGGAGGTTGGTATACCAGCTGGGTTCATTTGGCAGTATTGCACTGATATTGATATTGATGTGATATTTAATGTACCTTCCCATGGATTCGTCCAGGGGTAAGGAGACACGTACCTCTCCAAGGATTCGTCCTGGAGTAGGGAGACACGTACCTTCCTAAGGATTCGTTCCTAGGATAGGGAGATATGTACCTCTCTAGGTTCCGAACACTCGGTCCTAGAGTTGGGAGATACGTACCACCCTCAGGATTCATCCTAGGGTTGGGAGTTATGTTCGATAGATAGCCACTGAGGTCGAACGACCCATATTCCAGTCCTGGATTATGTTGAGTATTCCAGAGGGCCAGAATTGAGATTGATTTGAAAAGAAATGATTATAAAAGAATTTATGATTCAGTTTTGTATGGATTGTTAATTGAATACAGTGGTTTCTATTGAGTTGATTTTATGTGATTTATTTTCGTATTTGATTTGAATAGTAACATGTTTATATATGATTATATTGTGAGATTTTTATTATGGAAAGTTATTTATGATTTCGATAATTAAGTTTAGTGTACACCCACTAAGCTATATGCTTAGCGCGTCGGTTTTTATCGCGCGTAGGTAACAGGAATACTGAGGAGGCAAAAGATTGAGAGAGAGTCGCAGGCAGAGATCCAGAGTCACCCCATTTTGGGTAGATATATATATATATATATATATATATATATATATATATATATTTCTGTATAATATAGAGTGTTATGCATGCATATACAGGAGTATGTAAAGATGTTATATATTTGTGTTTTGTAATTAAATTGTTTTATGATTTCTGTTTTTCATTTTCAAAGGTTTGTAAATAATGAATTATGAATTGTTTATGTTAAACTGTTTGGAAGTCGTACTAAACGGCAGAGTGCGCGTTGGTTTGATAAATGATTTAGAAGTGTTAAAATTGTTATATATATTGGATTTGTTTTGTTGAAAGCAGGTTTTGGAAAATCAGAAAAATAGAGGAAACTCTGCCGAAATTTTTAAAATTAGTTTGATGGGCTCACTCGAAAAGGTTTTTAAATTATCAATTATATGGTTTTCAGATTATAAACAGAATAAAGAGAAGTTTTGAAAACCCGAGTAGCGCTCCCTGGGTCGATCCTGCCGGGTTGGGTCAGGGGTGTTACAGGAACTGTCCGAAGTACCTCAAGGAGCTCGCAGCCAAGAAGAAAATGAAAGGTAAATCCGATTTACTTGTCATAGAATCTTATTTAGTGGAAGATGATTCTTCATATTGGATAGTAGATTCAGGGGCCATTAATCATGTTTGTTCTTCTTTACAGTGGACTGAGGATTGGCAGCAGCTGGAGGAGGGGTCCTTCACTATACGCGTTGAAATAGGGGATGTCGTTTCAGCACGAGCAGTGGGAGTAGTTAGACTCCAATTTAATACTAGTTTTCTTTCGTTGGACAATGTGTTTTACATTCCTGGATTTACAAGGAATTTGATTTATGTTTCTAGATTGCTTGAACATTTATATTCTATTTCTTTTAATGATAAGTCAGTTATTGTTTCGAGAAATGTTTTAAATATATGTTCCGGTACGATAGAAAATAACTTGTATGTTTTAATACCGTTAATTCATACATCACTGCTTAATACTGAATTGTTTAAAGTTGAAAAACCTAAAATAAAATGATAAAAGATTTCTCCAGATGATGACACGTATCTGTGACATCTAAGACTTGGACATATAAACCTTAATAGGATAAACAAACTAGTAAAAAACGGATCTTTAAGTCAATTAGAGATTGACACCTTACCTGTTTGTGAATCTTGTCTGGAGGGTAAGATGACCAAGAGACATTTTACAGAAAAATGAGTTAGAGCCACACAACCACTAGCGCTCATACACTCAGACGTCTGTGGACCTATGAGTGTTAGAGCTAGAGGTGGTTATGAGAATTATGTCACATTCATTGATGACTACTTAACATACGGGTATGTTTACCTAATGCAACGTAAGTCGGAAACCTTTGAAAAATTCAAAGAATTCCAAGTTGAAGTTGAAAATCAATTAGGCAAAACAATCAAAGTTTTATGATCGGATCGTAGGGGTGAGTATCGCGACCAAGAGTTTGAAGACTACATGGTTGAGCATGAGATTGTATCCCAATTCACGGTTCTAGGTACACCACAACAAAATGGTGTTATGAAGAGGAGAAATAGGACCCTAATAGAAATGGTGACATCTATGATTAGTTTCTCATCATTACCAAATTCATTTTCGGGATATGCACTACAAACAGCAGCTTACATATTGAATGTAGTTCCATCCAAGTCTATTCCTAATACTCCCCTATAGTTGTGGAATGGTCATAAAGCTAGTTTACGACATTTTCGCATATGGGGGTGTCAAGTACATGTACTGAAGAATAAAAGTGAAAAGCTGGAACCTTGTTCACAAGTATGCCTATTTGTAGGGTATCCAAAAGAAACTCGATGAGGATTCTTTTATAATCCACAAGAAAACAAAGTGTTTGTATCAATAAACGTAACGTTTCTTAAGGAGGATTATATGAGTAATCATAAACCTCGTAGTAAGATTGTATTAAAGGAGCTAGAACCTGGTACGACCAGTGCTCAGTCAACAAGGGTTGTTGACAATGTTATTGTTCCATAACATCTGACAGTCAGATGATTCCTAGTTAGGATACACTACCACCTAGGCGTAGTGAGAGGGTTGTTTAACAACCTGATCGCTATTTAGGTATTGGAGAGGCACATGGTGTCATTTCTGAAGATAGTATGGATGATCCATTGACATTTAGACATGCAATGAAAGATTATGACAAAGAGGAAGGGCTTAAAGCCATAAACCTCAAGATGGAGTCCATGTACTCCAACTCAGTTTAGGAATTTGTAGACTTACCAGATGGGATCCATAGGTTGTAAGTGGATCTACAAGCATAAGAGATGAGTGTACGGGAAGGTAGAGACCTTCAAGGTAAGGCTAGTGGCTAAGGGTTACACTCAGAAGGAATTAATTATGATGAAACCTTCTCGCCAGTAGCTATGTTTAAATCTATTAGGATGCTCTTATCCATAGCTGCTTATTTCAACTATGAAATTTGGCAAATGGATGTCAAGACTGCAATCTTGAATGAAAATCTTGACGAGAGCATTTACATGATGCAACCAGAGGGGTTCATATCCCAAGATCAAGAGCAAAAAGTTTGCAAGCTGCAAAGGTCCATTTATGGACTTAAGGAAGCATCTAGATCTTGAAACATTATATTTGATACTGCTATCAAGACCTATGGCTTAGAGCAAAACATTGATGAGCCTTGTGTATACGAGCACACCATTGACAAGAAAGTAGTTTTCCTGATCCTTTACGTGGATGATAGCTTACTCATTAAGAATGACGTAGGGACATTATCAGAAGTAAAGGGTTGACTTGCTAACAAATTCCAAATGAAAGATTTGGGAGAGGTAAGTTATGTTCCAGGGATCCAATTAATAAGGGATCGCAAGAACTAACTGTTAGCGATGTCTCAAGTATCGTACATCTACAAGATACTTGTACGATTCTCGATGCAATACTCCAAGAAATGTAGTCTACCTTCGAGGCATAGAGTTCACCTGTCTAAGGAACAGTGTTCTAAGACACCTCAAGAAATTGAGGATATAAGACAGATTCCCTATGCGTCCGCAGTAGGTAGTCTTATGTATGCTATGTTATGCACGAGACTCGACATTTGCTTTGTAGTGGGAGTAGCCAGTAGATATTAGTCCAACCCAGGATTGTATTATTGAGTTGCGATTAAGCATATTCTCAAGTATCTTCGGAGAACGAGAAACTATGTGCTAGTATATTCCCATCCGGATTTGATCCCGATGATATATATATTCTAACTTTCAGTCAGACAAGGATTCTGGAAAATCTACGTCTGGGTCAGTATTCACCCTTGGTGGTGGAGCCATAGTATGGAGGAGTATCAAGCAATCTTGCATTGCTGATTCCACCATGGAAGCTGAGTATGTAGCAGCTTGTGAAGCAGCTAAGAAGGCTATATGGCTCCGAAAATTCTTGAGTGATCTGGAAGTTGTTCCAGATGTGGATAAGCCCATGACACTTTATTGTGATAATAGTGGAGCTGTAGCTAATTCTAAAGAACCAAGAAGCCGCAAAAGAGGTAAGCATATAAAACGAAAATATCATCTCATCAGAGAGATAGTGCAGTGAGGAGACGTGATCGTGGCGAAGATTGCGTCATAAGATAACTTGGCTGATCCATTTACGAAGACCTTGATGGCTAAAGTGTTTGAAGGTCACCTAGAGCGTCTAGGATTACGAGGCATGTCCCATCTGCTTTAGTGCAAATGAGAGATTGTTGGGATTTATGCCTATAGCTTATATTTGTAAATGGCTAAAGACTTAATAAGAATTATCCATTTTATCATTCTAATTTAAAAACATTTTTTGTTCAATAATACATTCAGATTGTGCAAAAACATTCAAGATTGCAATATGTAATTTCAGAATGAGTATATGAAAGTCATGGCTTTTGATTTACTATGAGTGAGGTAGATATGAATTCTCAATCAATACCTCCATATCTTGGAGTTGCGGTTTGGCTTGTGGCTGAGAAGGTATGAACACGATAGTGGAATCCACTCCTTCTTAATTGAAGTATATGGGTAGTTCCCTTAAGGGTTGATTCAGGGCTTGGACAATTATGAGATATCTCTTTCTTCCGTTAGGAAGACAAGATTTAATTGTTCATTAGAGAATCAGCGGTGCTTAAAGGAAAATATATATCTAGAGGGGTATAACGGACATTATGTCCTAGCTATAGTTATGAACTACTTGTGGAGGATCACACTATATATAAATAGTTATATCAATGGACGCTGAGACTTCGAATTGTATAAACACATCTACAGTTCTGAGAGTACAGCCTCGGATTTTTAGTGGAATAACTCCGAAGTTAATAATCGTGAAATATTAATTAAAGAGTTTAATTAATATTACTAAGTATTATTAGAGCTCAAAATGTGGATCCATTAACTCCTCTTGCTAGCCCTTATGGTTGTTGGTAACAAGGGTCACGGTAGATTAATTGGATGGTCCAATTAATAGTGTTACGAAAATATTGCAATTTAATTAAAAGAGAATAAGTAAATAATGTGATTATTTAATAAAATATTTAATAAATTAATAGAATATTAATAATTATGAATTATTAAATTCTATTTATTAAATAAGAGGTTACGGAATCAAACTGTTACAGGGACAAAAGAATTAAAATAATTGAATTATTTTAATAGTCCCACAGGTCACAAGTTCAAGTCTTTAGGGAGACCAAAATAAATAGTATTTAGAATCCTATTTAATTTGGTCAAAATTAAACCCTAAAAAGCTAGTATTTAAGAGTTAATATGCTAGTAAAAATTGACCTAACCTAAGTGAAAAACACCAGAGGGATTCGACCATAGCAAGAAAGAAAAGAGAGAAGAAAAAAAAAATTTCTAACCCTCTCCCTTTTGCAGGTGCGGCCGCCCAAGGAGAAAAGAAGTTCTCCGCTTATTTTCCACGTGACCTCCATCTCTTACCGTGACGTGTCTAAACACACATTGGCAGACCGCGGGTCATAGTTCAGAAGATTTGGTAGTAGATCAAATAATCGAAAAAGCGTAATCAAAGAAAAAGGTATGTAGTTAAAGATTTCTTTTTCTGCGTATACACAAGAACTCGTTCCTGATTAAAAAACTGTTTTTCAATAAAGAAAAAAATTTTGAAACTCTATTTTGCACGTTATTTGATAATCAAAATTATTTTCTTCCCTTCAGATAACACTGCATCTTTAACTCTTAAACACAAAATAATTGTTGTTCTTACTCAATATGAACTTCAAATTGCAGATATGAAAGTTCAAGGGTATGATGGAGCTAACAATATGCGTGGTGCTTGGAATAGATTACAAGCACTCTTTCTCAATGATTGTTCATACGCTTATTATGTACATTGCTTTGTGCATCAGTTACAATTAGCGTTGGTTGTGGCTTCTAAAGATGTGCATGATGTTTGGTTTTTTTTTTTTTTTTTTTTTTCAAAGTTAAATTCAATAATCAATCTTGTTGGTGCTTCACCAAAACGCCATTATGAATTAAAATTCGGTCGAAAAGTTAAAATTGCAAATATGCTAGCTTCAGAAGACTTGAGATCGATATATGGGCTAATCAAATCCGTACCTTATCACGACCTGAAGCAACAAGATGGAGCTCTCACTTTTCTTCAATTAATAGGTTGATTGATATGTATGGTGCAGCATGTACAATGCCTGAAAACACAATAAAGAATGGGCTTAGCAACAATATAAGGGAAGAAGTTAAAGGGGTATTACAAGCACTGAGAAGTTTTGAATTTTTGTTTATTTTGCATTGATGAATGAAGTTATGGGAATCACTCATATGCTATGTCAAGTATTGCAATCAAAATCTCAAGACATCTTAAATGCATTGCATTTAGTAAGAAGTACAAAAATACTTCTTCAAGAATTAAGGCAGAATGATTGTGATAGCTTTTTATGTACAACATTAATATTTTATGGAGGCCATAAAATTGATATGTCTGATATGAGTGCTCGCTACATAGAAGGTACACATCGTTCATGTCAACAACAAAATGATATTACAGTTAAGCATTATTACTATTTTAGGTACGAGATTTCCAAACCAAACAATGAAACTTCTTGCAAATTGTATGGTCATCTACATTGAGAGGGATCTTACTGATATTATTGATTCAAACTCGATAATAGATATTTTTTATACTTTGAAACATCGTAAAGCACCACTGCGGTAATATTTTATTGTATTTGCATCGCATGCATGTTGTTTTTGCTTCTTTTTTTTTTTTAGTGTGTTTCTTGCATATGGTAGGTATTTAAGGGTAAGGCTCATTATGTCCCCCCTAACTATGTATATTCTTTATTATTATTAATGAAAATTCTCTCATACCGTCGAGATTTGACTATTATAAAAAAAAATCGTTTCATATATAATTGTAAGACTTTTAAATTGAAAAATAAATTTAGATTAGCCCATCCAGTGAAAAGTTTCTAGCTACGCCCCCTGGATAAGTGAATAGTTAAGGTTTGAAATTTAGGAAAGTGAAAATAAAAAAAGAAAAATAAAAAGAGACCTGCTGTCAAAAAAAGGAAAATTGTGTCGGCTCACTATGCAACAAGAAGAAAAAACAATAAAACAAAAAAAAATTCTTGTCAGCTACAACGAGAAGAAAAAGTGATGAGAAAAAAAAATGTGTGACTTGTGAGTGTGTTGGGCTACAAATAAAAGCAATGAAAAAATAAATTGTGTCAGAGCGTGTTGGGTGGTTGGGCCAACAAATAAAAACAATAAAAAAAATTGTGGGTAAATGAGTATTGTCCCAATAAATAAAAGCAATGAAACAATAAATTATTTTAAAAAAAAAAAAACTTGGCTGGGCTTTAAGACCATGAATACCTCCGCCCCTGGCATCAGGTTTGCACATGGTGTTACGGTCGACGTCGTTGGCAGCTGCCCAACTGGATCAATTGTAGCTGGTTCGAGTGCTTGGTCACCTTTAGGAATCACTGGGTTCGGATCGCTTGCGATAGATCGAAGCTCGAAGATTGGGCTCGAGCATTGGAAGTTAGTGTTGCTAGGGTCACCTGTCATGGAGCAGATGTCGGGATAGTGTTGATTTCATATCGGGCTTGTCCGAACCATGGCAGTGGTGTGGTCGACATTGTCAGCGACTCGACTTTGGTCTGCAACTCCTTGTTCTCAGCACACATGACCTTATTTTCTGCCTCTAAAGTTTGGAATCGTTCGGAGTCCTGATCATCGAGAGTTGCGTTGTTTGATTCGTCTGCCATATTGCTTGAACGTCGACTGAAGTTGCGTTATTCTGACACTGTCAGCGTCACGGTGGGCACCAAATGGTAGATGCTAGAATCTACTGGTAGAATCCTGGACCTATAGTAGGTTTAAATGGGACCAACAACCTGCAAAACGATATCAACAAGGTTGAACTCTCTAGGACACCGGGGTGGTGCCAACCAAACAGTCTCCGACACTCAAGTTAGAAGGTGAAGTCGAGTGAAAAAGAGAATAAATAAAGGAAACTATATCCTATAATTATTGACTGTCGAGCGTATTGTGGTGGTTCTGACATTGAGTGGATGATAATCACTAAAGTCAACGTGAACAAAGTAGGACGTTAAAGCTTGGCGTCGACAAGGTCAAGTGTAAGCTGGATTGCTTCGGAGTAGAGTGATAGCTTTCAAGTGTAATTCACGTGACCCTTGCTTATGAAACCTGGTCTCATACTTATAGAGTATGGGTAGTGACCGTTGAGGATTGAAAGAGTCAAGTTTCGAGATATCAAGAATCTCTAATATCCCGGGTTTATTGAGTTGTCTTGAACTCTAATCCAGACTTAGTCAGCTTTGACTCAGTTCATATGTGTACGGCTGATGGACTCCAAAGTCATTGGGCCTTACTTATTCTTTAATTTGGGCCAGTCTAAAGTCTAAGCTTTTTAAGCTATTTTTTTACCACTACACTTACTATTATTAGGGCGATTATCAATTTGATCTCTAACTTTTGGGGAATTATCAATTTTTTAAACCAGTTTCGTTTATTGGTATCATTGGACCTTAAATTTCTGAAAATGAATCAATTTAGTCTCTTTGACTAATTTTCTAATAGTCAAACCTCACAGAATTGGTAAAAAGACTAATTTGCCCTTGACTCCATTTAAATAAGTCAAAAGTACAATTTTAACCTCAATTTTTTTAAAAAAATATTATTAATTAGAAGGGTAGTATGGTCAGTTTAGATTAATTTTTAATTAAAAATTTTAAAATATTTTTAAATGCCCTTTGGAGATTATATCGAAATTATTTTTAAAAAATAAAAATTGTAAAATTATTTTTTTTCAATTTAAATTTCTTTTACTGTTTAAAAAAAAAATTAATGTTCTTGGTGGAGATGATTGGATCTCCACAAAGAGCAGCAAAAAAAAAAAAAAATTAAAGTTGAAGATCGAACCCAGAACCTGGGTTCGTCTTCGAACCTAGATCTTCAGCTTTTTATTTATTTATTTATTTATTTTGCTGTTCTTGGTGGAGATCTAGGTTGGATCTCCACCGAAAACATCAACTTTTTTTCTTTTAAACAATAAAAAAAAATTTAAATTGAAAAAAATTAAATTTTATAATATTTATTTTTTTAAAAAAAAATTCGATATAATCTCCACCGTCCATCAATGGACGGTAGAGATTTTCATTTAATTTTTTTATAAATTTTTTAATTTATTTAATTTTTTAATTAGGGATAAGTTGAAAGACAAAAATACTCCTAGAACAGTTAAGTTTGACTAGCGGTTGACTAACAGAAATAACAATTTAATATGTTTCCAAAAAGTTAGGGTCCAATGAATAAACGAAATTGGTTTAAAAAATTAATACTTCCCTAAAAGTTAGGAACCAAATTGATTATCGCCCCTATTATTATTAATATTACTTGACCGAATTTTATTATTATTTAGTACCAGTTGTTTATAACAAGTAATAAGGTCAATTTAGTGCTTAGACAAATGAGATTTGTTTATCAATTCAAAATTAATTTAGGTTAAATTTAGTTTAATGTTCAATTGTCTTGTAAAAACTTCTGTATAATATAACTAGTTAGATTCATAGACATAACTTAAACTGGAAAATTTTAAATGAATTAAATCAAAATCTAAACATCTTAAAACAAATTATATATGTAGATTACAGTTGGTTTTGAATAACAACAATTTCAGATAAAATTTATAGGTTGACAATTTAAAGCATTATTAATTAAATCACCCTTTTATGCTACAAATGTTTTTTTGTAAAAAATTTGTAAATTGAACTATAATAATTGTTAACTAAATAATAACATTCATTACTGATTATGTATGTATAATAGCACTGGAACCTATGTTGCACAAATACTTTAAATATTAGAGTATTCAAGTATCCGATACGAATGTATATTAGTACGAATTGGACACACCAAATGATATATCTGTTGATTTATAACCAGTTTAACACTTACGGATAGGGCAAGAATACGACCGTGATAAGATAATGATACAACTAAGGATACATTTAGAGAAACTTTATAAATATTTTAATAAAAACATGGGCCAATTTATAATTTTAAAAACTTTAGGGTCAAAATCAAATTTTTTCTTAAAATATTATAAAAATATAAATATATATTATTTTAACTCAAGTATCATATTGCATCCGTATCTTAGTTTTTAAAAATTTACCATATCTTCATGTCGTATCATATCTTGTTAATGTATCTGTGTACCATATCCGTGCAACATAGGTTGGAACTTAATCAAAAATTTTAATTTTTTTTTGGGCGAATTGCAGTGAAATACCCTAATATTTGATCATACTATAATGAAATCATAAGTTTAACCTTAATTACACATTAATACCTTACCGTTAGTTAACTCAGTCAAAAGTAACAGTTTGACTAAAAATTTTACCTGAAATGATACAAATACCCCGGAATAAAAGATAAAAAAAATAAGATTAATTTTTTAAAATTAAAAAAATAAATATTTTACCTGATTCGTCCATTTTTAAAAAAAATTAATTTTTTTAATTTTAATAATTAATATTATTTTTTTATTTTTAATTTTTTTAATTTTAATAATTAATAATATTTTTTTATTTTTAACAAGAGATATTTGTGTCATTTCAGTTAAAATTCTTGGCCACCGTAACTTTTAACTAAACGGTAGGGTATTAATGTGTAATTAAGACTAAACTCACGATTTCATTGCAATATGATTAAATATCAAGGTACTCCATTGCAATTCGCCTTTTTTTTTTTTTTCACAACAATTGTTACACAAATTCTACACTTTCAGTGATTGAGTACGCATACAATTTATAATCAATGTATGATTAGTAAACATTGAAAACATCATCTAACAATCGAAAATTTGTAGTGACTTGTTAAAAGTGAAAAACAAAGAAACTGAGGTATACAGATAAACCAACCAATTAAAAAATGGTTGAGAATTCGCTATCAGGTTCTTATAAAACCTTTTCCATTTGTTGATCTGAACTCTTTTGTTTCTTTCTGGTCTCCAAGTGCACAGAAAGTTGCTCACACTTCCTTTTCGTTTGTTCCAATTCCTTTTCTAATGCCTCAATCTGACAAAAAAATTCAGCATCAGATACTTAGGACTTGTAAAGTTCTTCGTACTCTCGGTAAAAATCCAAAAATGACAAGCTTGGAAAGTAAGAATCTGAAATGACAAGCTTGGAACGTAAGAATCCGAAATGACAAGCTTGCATTCCGAATTATACTTACCACGTGTTTCAACTCGGTCTCCTTCTGCATCTCCTCCTCACACCTGTTAAAAAAGTGTCGAATGGGTTCACCTCAACGATAAGAGCATGAGAATATGCAGAGAACCAGTAAACTTTTTGAGTAATCATCAGTTAATTTCTTGGTGGAAGTCTTTAATGGAACAAAGATGACCATGTTGTCTGCTTAGGTAATATGATCACCCAATAAATAAAAGTCTACTGTGTAAGCATAATTTCTATTTAAAGACTTACAATCATCGTGGTATTTGTGAAGATTAAGAGATACGACTTAAAAAAGATTGATCGATTGCAAGATACATACCGCATAAAAAGTTTTATGTTTTCTTCACAGATTTGATCAACTGACAAGAACATAGGATCACCTTCAGCGGTGTCTTCATTACATAGTCCCTGCAATTACCATTTCAACCAAAGAAAAAAAAAGAAGTAATTAGTAACTGAAGATGCTCACTAACTTACCATACCGCTCATAAATAAAGGTTAGATAACAGAAAACTGAGCGAAGAGTGTCAAGGAAATTTTTTCTTTTTTTTATTTTGGGTTCAAATTTGTTTACATAGCATGGTATTGAACAGGAAAAACAGGTCTGTCAAAATTAAGGTGATTGCTCTACTTTTTTGCTACTGTTCTCGTTCTCTTGTCTTTTTATCTTATCATCTCATACCTATCATCCTTACATCGCATTAGAGCAGCAATATCTGTTAATAATAATAATAACAAGGGAATAGCAGCCACTTGCATATTTTATCATCCATAAGACCATACTGCAGATGTAACTGCATAGACCATACAGACAAGAAGACTTACAACACCACCTCAGTCCGATTGGTAGGCCTGTATAATTAGCTGAGAACTCAGGGTCCTGTCTAGGTTGCACTCAGGATCTAGAACAATATTCAAAAAGAAAAATAACAAGAGACGTTCATCGAATCTTTGTGTCTCCCTTCCCCTTTAAGCTTCCTCTAAAGCTAGGTCTATGTATGAGCTGATCTAGCTATGCAACCATTATGATAAGGTCCTGGACATTGCCAATCCTTAAAAGGAGTTGGAAATTGTAAGGTGTGTGTTCTGCAGTCAGATTGAGAAACTAGTGACTAGTCAGCTAACTCAACTAAGCGTTAAGACTCTAATAAGGCTCCACAACTAGCACATATTTTCAATTATAAAAATATAAGAGCCATGAGTATGCAGCAGAAATTACTAAAACATTTTCTTAAACATAATTTGGTTGTTCATTTCACTTTTAATTTTGAAGAGAATATCAGGCCAACTAACCTAGTAAATTCTACTCGTATAGTCAACATGAGTGAAATACACATGTTGGACAGGCAACGATACAGATTCACATTGCATTGCACAAAGGAACTGAAAGACAATGACCGGACACATGATTGATTCAGCTGTGATCTCACAGCCTGAGATTTTCAGGATTACACAAGTTTGATAACTATTACATATTTGCACCTAACTCCTGTGTTATCTGTGACTGGGTGTGCTCATTGTCAATCTCATAAGACAAATGCCTATTAAGTACAAATGACACGGATATGAAATGATATGTCAACGCTTTATACCACTTACATCTGTGAGTTCAATAGTGGGCTGTACAGCAGGTTGCCCATTTCTCACATCCTGTCTCATATTTGCCTGAAGACCAACAATAGCTTGATCTACGTGCACATCTTTTTGGATATTAGATGAGCGACCGACATTGTGATGGTCTGCAGGCAACTGCATATGCATGTTAGCTGCATGTCCAACAGAAGGTTGAACACGGCTTCCCTGCTGCATATCGTGGGCACTGGAACCTGGAAAATGATCTCCAATCAAGTATCGGTAGCCTTTCCTGTCTCCAAAGCAAATTCAAACAAATCAAAACAATGTCAAGACTTAGCACTCTAGTGTTGGACAAAAACATTCAAGTGACAATAATTAAGTAGTAACTTTGATTGTAAAAACCTGTGCATCACATGCACAGATTTAGAAATATTTGTATTGGTTTAAATCTAGATAAAAACAAAACCTGTATTTCCTCAAGACAGAAGAATACGTGCATTTTTTTTTTTTTTTCTATTTTTGTACCAGTACAATTTCTTCTTTAACCTGTGCATTTGGTGCGCATGTTAACTTGTACGTCCCAGTTTATTTCTTTTCTTTGAAGCTATCACGAGATAACACGAAAACTAAAATGTAAAAATAATTGAGTTCCAAAATGAAAATAAGAAAAGTAGCTTTGATAATCACTGGTCTGTGATGGAGGGATCACATGGAGTAACATTGACCAATATTAGAGTGAGTAAAAAAGCAGGGTAGCCAACAATATATATAATTATAATATTTAATATTTAATATTTTTAGAAAAATAATTAAATGAGGTGGCTGACATGTGCCATTTAAATATCATGTCACAATCTATCCACTAAATTTGCTTCCCGTTAGTTCATATTCACTGAGTCATTAAAAATTATTGTAGCTTTGATCGTGTTGTGTCTAATATTGGTTGGCTACTTTTCTTTTCAACCCACTCTAATATTGTTCAATGTCCACTCATGACTCAACATTGTATAGTCCGTGTGACCACAAACCAACAGTTATGAAAGCTAGTTTTCTTATTTTTTATTTTGGCACTAATTTATTTTTAAATTTTTATTTTCGTGTTATCTCATAATAGCATCAAAGAAAATATATGAACCAGAACCCACAAAATGTTTTCCTTTTAAAAAGTCAGCCCTGGTAGAACTAGGCATTTCTTGCAAGCACAAGTAACTGCAAGCAATAAGACCTCTACCTTCGTAAAATCACCTGCTATCTTATAATCATCTTGTATAAATGCGCTGAACATGTCTAATCATAACCATCATAACCTAACAAAAACATCTGAATTGCAGATATATACAGATATATGATAATCTGTCAACTTGATCACACACCAGGGCTTAAATGCAAGGAAACTATTTTTTTCGGGTTTAATGTGTCATTTAAACACCCATGGAACTCATATTGTTCCTTTGTGTTCTCCATGGAATTCAAAGGCACAACTTGAATCCCACATTCATAATCATCACAGAACATAGAACCAAAGTCAGTACTACAGATTATATGTAATATTAAGCAGAACCATTCAATAAGATTCTCAAAGCATTACATTTCCACAAAATTTGTTAAGATTCAGCAAGAAAAAAAACAAACCAGTAATCAGATATCATTTGTTTCAGTCTAGATTCCATCCGGACAAACAGCGAAGACCTCTCAAAATCCTGCTTGTCATGTGTTGGTTCTATGAAATTTGCTTCAAGAACTCCTACAACACATCCAGTAGAGCTATAAATAACTGAAAAGTAAAGGAAAATATTCTCAATACAAGAAATATATAGAAGAAAACATACCAACAACCCCATTCCCTATTGCAGAACCATCACCAATGACTTTCCAGAAGGGCTGCAGCAATGTGAACAGAGTGCATCAGTAAACATAATTTATGTCACTTAGTTGCAACAAATGTAGAAAGCAACTTTATCAAACAATAATTGTAAAATCTGTAAATGATTTAAAATTTCTAAGTGACTAGTATGTTAGAGAATTTCTTTGTCAAGTAAATAATACTTGGGGTTTGAACTTAAATTATTTTTCCCATCTAATCAAATGCCATTAAAGGGAAAAATAACTACACAAGAAGGGTCCTATCCTCTGGTTAGCTACTACAGCAAAAGAAGGAAGAGATTCTACAGGATAGGACCTGACAATATGATGAAGACCGTATTAGGAGAAGCGAGAGACTGAGACATGACGTGAACAGTAACGTGACGTGAACAGTAATGTGAATAGTGAACAGTGACGTGGAACAGTTCGTGTCCCAATCAGTTTCCTATTTTATTTCCTATTTTTTAGGCTTTTGACTTTATCTTAATTTCTTATTCTAGTTTAGTTTAATTACTATTTGTTTTAGGAGTTTTATTCCTTTTAGTATTTTGTTTTCTTATTCCTTTTATTAGGAGGATTCTATCTCCTATATATAGCTTATTATCATTAGGGTTGTAAGTTATCAGATTTATCAAAGTACTATTCAGTTTTCTCTGTCTTTTGGCTAAACAACCATAGACATTATTTCAGCTTTTCTTGAGCATTATACTTAGGATTGGCTTGGACTAGGGCAAAGGCTAAATAACCTGCGTTCTAGAGAATTGGGAATCCCTAAATAAGGTGACCTAATTCAAAATCTATCGTGTGCGTGCGTTACTTGCTTCGCAAGTTAGGGTTTGTTGTTGGATCTAGACATAGGTCCTCAACACAATACAAGAGGCAGCCAAATAAACTAGGGGGTGAGTTGATTTGCAGTTCTAGGAATCACTTACATTCCGCCCAAAACTTCATCTACAGTAACAGAAGCAAGAGATAAGTCCACCCAGACAAATAAATGAGCATTTATGAACAGTTAACTCATGATTAAACATACCTTGATGAGGCGATTTTTGTGGTACACATTTACTCCAGAAATTGAAACAGCAGGTGCCTCTTTTAAAAATCCAATGGTAGTTTCGACAGCAGTCTAAGGCAAACAAAAGAAAATGACACGTGAGCATGTGGCAGCTTAGACAATCATCAAGTCATTGTCAATATTCTATTATATTTTAAAGCAGCAAAAAAGAAAAAAATCAACAGATAAATAATACCAGGCATGGAAACCTAACTCTGTACAACATACAAACATGGAAATTGTAGAGATTTCCCATTACTGGACTCCAAAGCAATTCCTTCCCTCAAACAAACCACACACAACACCAACCCCCAACCCCCCACAACCCCCCTAACCCCCCAAAAAAAGGTGGGGGGGGGGGGAAGAGGTGGTTTAATCATCTTAATGAAATTCAGCCATTTGGAGATGGTCTTAGCAATCTAAAATCTAAATCACATAATCATGAAATTAGCCTGAGCAATAAAAGACTATAGAATAATAAAGACAGAAAAAGATGAAATAGAAAAAGAAATATGCTTTTTCTCACACCATGAATCTTACCCCTTTTGATGCTATAGCTAGTTGGGGCCTGTATGATATCACTTTGCGAAATCTCAACCCATCTGCGACATTAAACTGCTGAACAGGTTTGCCCCTTAATATAATTTGGAAATTCTCAAATTTTCTCAGATACAACATGGAAGCATAATCCTTCAAAAAGAATAATAGAGACAGAAAGAGAAAGTAAGCAGATAATAAAGTAAAAAATTAAAATGCTTGTTCTGAGGTAAACAAGAAATATAGAACAATATAACTGAATTCAACTTGAAATATTACCCTTAATGAAAACCGGATACGATATGAAATATGGGATTGGAGTTCAACTATTTTTTTGCGTAATTTTGTCATGTTTCCACTGTTAGCTTCATCTCTGAGACGTATATCCTGCATCAAAGATCAAGACAGAATAATAAGTGTTCTTAGAATCAAATTTATTTCATCTATACAACAGATGACACACGACAATAAAGAAAACATCAAGGAATTATCCCGCACAAGAAAGAACATACATGCCTAACCCATTTTATCAGAATTACAGGCTACCCTGTAAACCTTGAACTTGGGGGTTGACAAGAGTGACATTGGGTTTAGGTCCAAATAATAGATCAAAGGAGCCAATTTTTGAAGTTTCATCAATATTTAGCCAGAAAGTACATCAAGTCTGGCACTTTAGTCACTAAACTATACAAACTGTTAGAATATTTCATTATTAATGTAAGATATTTGTTGTATAGTTGACAATATATTAATTGCTAATTATAGGGGATTGTTAGATTAATTGTAGAGATTATAGGAGATCAATTACTTGATTCTCACTCTGTATTTTTCCTATATATTGCCTCCATATGGAGAAGAATAAATAAACAAACACTTCTGATTTGTTCATTGTATCAAAGTCCAAACAAATTGTTTAGGGTTCTTCTCCTTGCTCTACAAAATTTTTTTTCTTTTTTTTGTCTACCCGAACTCCTTCCTGGGCTTCTATTTTTCTGGTGAAATTTATCACCGAAACTACTTCTACAATCACCGATCCTTCCTACAGTGACCAAAGCCGACGTCGTACACCTCCGACAGTCGTCCTACCAGATCACCGGCGATCCATTCGCCTCTGCTCACTGTGTTATTTCGTGACCCGACCAAACCCGGCCGTTTTCTCCTTCAACAGCGACCCACATCGCTTTTTCTTCTTCGGCGACCTATCATCCTACCCCGCCGATCTTCGTGCGCCGCCGACCTTCATGCGCCATTATCAAACGACGATCTAGGTTTTTATTTTTTTTCTTCAGCTCTATTTCTGTTTTTTTTTTTTTTTTTTGAAATTATTTGTTTGAGTATACTCTCAGCCGACATAGGTTTACTTTGAACCAGAAAAAAACAAAAAACAAAAAAAAAGTAAAAAAGTAAAAAAAAAAAAAATTTCATTTACTTCTGCTGCTACTGTTACTACTTCCATTATTACTATGGCCATTGTTGAAAATGAGTCCGACAAATCTAGCCACATGGTTCCACCAACCTTAACACTCCCTCCAATTTATTCTCATGACAACTCATCTAAGATTGAGATTAAATTGGACGGATCAAACTATCATTTATGGTCCAAGTTTGTCGAGCTCTTTGTGGCTGGGAAAGACAAATATGGTTTTCTCACAGGGGAAAGTGTTAAGCCTGCAACCACCAGTCTCACCTATAGACGACGGTTGGCAGACAATACTCTTGTGCAAGGATAGCTCCTAGGATCTATGACTCCCAAAATTATGGGAATGTTTATCTGATTACCTACAGCTCAGGCCATTTGGGAAGCAGTTGCTCGTACATACTATGATGGTGGATATCAGCCCATCATCTATGAACTCAACAACAAAGTATTCCATATGCGTCAATCTGGACATCCTATTTCTAAATACTACGGGGAATTGAACACAATCTGGCAAGAGCTAGATCAACTTTGTCCGCATGATATGACTGATGCTACAGATGTGGTTCGACTGCATGATCGCATTGAGAAACAACGGGTATACATGGTCCTTGTAGCACTAGACCCTGAATTTAACAAGGTGCAAGCTGATGTTTTACGTATGGATCCGTTTCCTGGTGTTGAAGAAGCATTTGCCTATGTCCGTCGTGAGGCACAGCGTCAAGCTACTATGCTAGCGCCACCACAAGTAAGCGATCGCTCTGCCCTACTAATCAATAAGGGGAATTCTGGAGACAGGAAATGTACTCACTGTGGACAGAAGAATCATATTCGAGATGTATGCGGGAGATTGATTAGATATCCTGAGTGGTACTTGGAAAAAAGGAAGAAGGGGCCTCTAAAGACTAGAACTGCCTCTCTTGCTTCATCCTTTGGCAACTCGTCTTCTACTCCACAGGGTAACATATGTGATTCTCAAATTCAATTCTCTAACTCAGGTGTTTTTCATTATGCTTTCAGTGTTTCTACAATTTCTAGTAATAATACTTGGATAATTGATTCTGGTGCAACGGATCATATGATTTTTAATTCTCAAAACTTCAGTCCAACCGAAACCAATAATGTGTCATATGCTGATGGTACGCCCACCCTGGTTCTTGGGGCTAGATCTATATCTCTAACTCCGTCCTTAAATTTATTATCTGTTTTACACGTGCCCACTTTATCTAACAATTTACTCTCGATTAGTCAAATCACTAAATCTCCAAATTGTGTTGTTACGTTCTGGCCTTCTCATTGTGTGTTTCAGAACATCACAACCAAGGAAAAAATTGGAATTGGTAGGGAAAAAGGAGGGTTGTACTACTTTACAGCAGACAGTATTTCCAGTCATTCTCACACAGTAATACAAGTTAGAGCCGACAACAAGAGTAATATCTTCCTTTGGCATAGGCGTTTAGGTCATTGTTCTTTTGGATATCTCAAGTTTTTATTTCCTTCTTTGTTAAAAACTATTGAACACAATAATATGCAGTGTGAGACATGTGTTTTGTCTAAACATTATCGCACTGTTTTTCCCCCTAGTAATGGTAATAAAAGATCTATGCCTTTCGCTCTTGTTCATTCTGATGTTTGGGGTCCATCTAATGTTGTGTCCATATCTGGTATGTGCTGGTTTGTTACATTTATTGGATTTTTCTTTTAAAAAATAAAAGTGATGCATGTGACGTCTTTCAAAATTTTTATCATATAATTCTCACACAATTTCATAAGAAAATTCAAGTTCTACGCTCAGATAATGGTGGTGAATATCTGAACCATAGTGTCAAAGCTTTTTGTTTGAAAAACGGTATTCTTCACCCAACATCTTATGCATATACCCCACAACAAAATGGTGCTGTTGAACGTAAAAATCGTCATCTCCTAGAGATTGCACGATCTTTACTGCTCGGTATGCATATGCCTTAATCTTTTTGGGGTGATGCAGTACTATCTGCTGCATATCTCATTAATCGTATGCTATCCAGTGTTCTGTCTTTTCAAATTCCGCTGCAATCCTTGTCTCATTATCGTGATATTAACTCCGCATTGCATATTCTTCCTCAGGTCTTTGGATGTGTGGTATACGTACATATGCATGCTCCTCATCAAGGAAAGTTAGACCCACGTGCTCTTAAGTGTATTTTATAGGATATTCTAGCTCAAAAAAAGGGTACAAATGTTATCATCCTTCATCCCGTAGGGTATTTGTGTCACAAGATGTCACGTTCTGGGAAGATGAGGCATGCTTTACTCCTAAAACTTCTCTTTAGGGGGAGAATCCGAACTATGAAGAAAAGTCTCCTAAAACTGACAGTGGTATACCCATTAGTCTGAGAGGTCAACATTCCGAGAGAATTTATCTTTTAAAAGTGAGATTCCTGATAGTCTCACGGAAAAGACAAAACCAGCCTTAAGAGTATATGAAAGGCGGAATAAAGGGAAAGAGAAACAGGGGGAGTCAGTTCTCATACAGGTAGTACAACCTTCCTCTTCTCCATCACCGGTTCGTCAATCAGACTCTGAGGTTGAAAATGCACCTGAGGTAACTCTTGAACCCTCCACTTTATCTAATGAGTTATCCAGTGAAAATTACACAGATCCTGACCCCAGTGTATCTACTAGACGGTATCCCAATCGAGAACATAGACCACCTGTACGGTTTGGTTTCTCTCCTGAGCGACCTCCAGTAGATAGTAAGGCCCTTTACTGTATTACTGATTACACCTCAACTCACAGACTATCTAAAACCTTTAAAATTTTTGCACATCAATTATCCTCTGCATCTATTCCTAGTAAATTGCAAGATGCACTGACACACCAGAATTGGGTCCGAGCCATGGATGAGGAGATGAAAGCTTTACAAAAAAATTGCACTTGGGAAATAATGGATATACCTCAAGGGAAAAAGGCTGTTAGATGTCAATGGGTCTATACCATCAAACACAAAGCAGATGGCTCTATTGAAAGGTACAAGGCCAGGTTGGTTGCTAAAGGGTACACTCAGACTTACGGAGTTGACTATCAGGAGACTTTTGCCCCGGTAGCAAAGTTAAACACTGTTAGGGTACTTCTCTCACTAGCAGCTAATCTGAAGTGACCATTGAAACAGTTTGATGTAAAGAATGCGTTTCTACATGGGGAACTCAGTGAAGAAGTTTATATGGATCTTCCCCCTGGTTTTGATTCTAAAACTAGTAAAGTCTGTAAACTTAAAAAGGCTCTTTACGGACTAAAACAATCACCTAGAGCCTGGTTTGGACAACTCAGTACTTCCATGAGGAAATTCAGATATCAGTAAAGTAACTCCGATCACACCTTATTCTTCAAACATAAGAGTGACAAAATCACTATACTAATCGTCTATGTTGACGATATGATTGTTACAAGAAACGATGATCTGGAGATGACTAATCTCCAAAGACACTTGGCCACAAAGTTCGAAATGAAAGATCTGAAGGTATTAAGGTACTTTTTGGGAATTGAGGTAGCCCGATCAAAACATGGGATTTTCCTCAATTAGAGAAAGTATGTTCTTGATCTACTTACAGAAACTGGGATGCTTGCTAGCAAACCAGCAGATACTCCTATGAACCAAAATCACAAGTTATGTGAATGTCCAAATCACCTTGATCGAACCCTAGCAAACAAAGAAAGATATCAAAGGCTTGTTGGTAAACTTATCTACTTGTCGCATACTCGTCCTGATATTGCATATGCAGTGAGTGTAGTAAGCCAATTTATGCACGCTCCTACTGAGAGTCACATAGATATAGTCCTTCGGATTCTGAGATACTTAAAAGGAGCTTCTGGCAGAGGATTAATGTTTTCTAAAAATGGACATCTAGATATCAAGGGATACACAGCTGTTGATTGCGCTGGGAATGCTAGTGATCGGAGATCTACTTCTAGTTGCTTCACCTTTGTAGGAGGTAACCTAGTCACTTGGAGCAGTAAGAAACAGACCGTGGTGTCACGATCTAGTGCTGAGACAGAATTCCGAGGAATTGCCCAAGGGATTACTGAATTATTGTGGATGAAAAATTTATTGAGTGATTTGGGATTTCACCAAGGAGATTGCATGAGACTGTATTGTGATAATAAGGTTTCAATACAGATTGCTAACAATCATGTACAACATGACCGTACTAAGCATGTGGAGATTGATCGATTCTTCATTAAAGAGAAATTAGAAGAAAAGATAATCGATCTTCCTTTTGTTCCAAGTAAGGACCAACTTGCAAATATCCTTACAATGGCCATTAATGGAAAGAGTTTTCATGACTCAATTAGCAAGTTGGGCATGAGCGACATCTATGCACCAACTTGAGGGGAAGTGTTAGAATATTTCATTATTAATGTAAGATATTTGTTGTATAGTTGACAATCTATTAATTGCTGATTATATGGGATTGTTAGATTAATTGTAGAGATAATTGGAGATCAATTACTTGATTCTCACTCTGTATTTTTCCTATATATTGCCTCCATATGGAGAAGAATAAATAAACACACACTTATGATTTGTTCACAAACAACACCTACGGATGCTTAGGAAAGATAACACGTCAAACTGATATACTGAGTTCAAGTTTCGAAGTGACAGAAAAATACATACACAAGTGATAGCATGAATTTCTCATTCTATTTTGTTAAAACTTTTAAGACATATAGGTTCCTTATCTATCAAATGCAAAGAGATTTACAGAACAGCATTCAGGAAATTAAGAAAATATTTTATAGGATATTTTTTTGGACTAATAAACCGTGATAAATAAACCTACCCAAACATGAGTATAAAATTAACAGTTAATACACATTTTGATGCAATAAGTTCAATGAATCCCTACATATTGAATATCACCAAAAAATCCTCCATAAGAAAAAATATTACTTAATAGTTCACAGACCACAGCAAAACTGCGACATACCTCATCATCGTCATCAAAACTCAATTCATATACGCCTTCATCATTCAGCCACAAGTTGTATATTATTACTTTTGTCCCACGAGGTCCAAGATCCTCAAACTGGCAAACATGCAACAAACTAATCAAGGAACAGACAGTATCGATTGTAATAAAAAGTTAGAATTTGTTAAAACTGATTCAGGAAATTATGGCTAGAAATTAGTTGTGAATTGACCGGGCATTGATTGTAATAATCATCATTTTATTTAATTCCATTTCTACATTATGTCTAGACCCATTTATACATGCAATAATCTTGAGTAATAAACAACAAATTCATTTTTTTCCCTCTCACCTTAGTCTTTCTTTCACTACGGCATTTTTTTCTCTGATAACATGATATATTATAGCCAAGATATATCATAATGCCTCGATTTGAGTCCCCCCACGTGATTATACTTAAATTTATTATTTGTTCGTGTTTGGGCTTGAGCCGCGTGGCAAGCGCGTTGGTCTTACACGTGAGTGGATGTGTTAGAGTGCTTAAACAATATTGTTAGGTCATTTCCTAATAGCTTAAGCTTTTGGGTTGAGTAAATGATTTCTTTACACCCAAGGGAATATATCCCAGTTAATTAAAGATCTTAAAGTGAAAGCGAGAGATCTAGGGATCAATTCCTCTCATATCAACCTTGAAGGGAGATTTACTTTAATTTGTGTTTGTGCACAGGATGTGATGAGTGGAATATGTGCTACACATACACACACACATATGATAGGGCATACATCTCTATCAAAAGAAATTGCTTTTAGATAAATGTTGAATTCCATGAAACATAACCTAATCTTCCATGGAGTATATAGGGACACACTTCCTCTTAGATATTCTATGTTTTACTAAATCAAATCTAATTGAAATACCTGCTGCATGAGCTCATCCTTTGACGCAAAGGGCGACCATTCAAGGATTGTTTTCAAGTTAAAAGTCCAATCATCCTGTGAGCCATAAATTATAGGTTCTACCCAATGGCCAGAAATATCAAAATCAATCTACAATGAGAATGAAAGAAAAAATCAATTGTTAAGCTTATCGATATAAAAAAATTGAAATAACTACAACATTAAAGAGACAAAGAATCACCATCGGAACAATCACATCATCCTGCCCAGTTCTCTGCAGAAAGGTATACGATAGAAGGCCGACACTCTGGGTTGCTTTGCTAAAAGACAGATGTCAAAAGAACAAAGTCGTAAGATATTTGACGATTAAACATTGGATTCAAACAACATATAGTTTCACTTATAACCAAATGAAGCCTAAGTCATGGAAAATGATATGTGAATACAAAGTAAGTTGATCTGAGAGTTAAAGTTCGATAGAGGAGACCATCTCTCAGAAACAAAAATAATATTTCTCTTTTTTGACAATTTACTCCGACAAAATCAAATAGTCAAAACCCATGCTTTCTCACAATGATCACAGTATGCTGTGTAATTTAAATTTTGATACCTTTTCAACAATGACATACACATGCTATGTGTGCACATGCAAACAATACCATTTGGAGCTTAATTTTGATGTTTTAAGTGAACATCTCATGCAGTTTGAAAAAAAATTCTTAATCACTAGTTTATCTGCATGATACATAAACAATGCAATTGAAAAAAAAAAAAATTCTATGCACACCTTTCACCAACTTCAAGGACAAAGATCCTGTTGCATGACCAAAAACAAATATGAACAATACCTAGCATGAGTCACGCGACTGAAAACGATAGCATCAGCACCAAGTCGCATGGTACTTGTCTTGAATCCATTACCATCTGAAAACATAAATGCCCACCAAAAATCAAGATTAAAAAAACGATAATCTTCAATCGCATGGTTTTCGAAATAGTGATGAGAGCAGTGAAGCATAATCCCCTTTGCGGAGTGTTCCCTAATGCGAATGAGTTAAAAACTATCGTCAATAATATGGTCGGCCTCGAGATCATTGAAATGAATTCATGAATCCATGTACCATATCTTAAGAGTAAATTCCTGCTATGTATTTGGGGAACAGAGAAAGCTAGTATGGCACAGAATATGACTGATCAGGCTTGCTTGTTTTAAGGTACTTCTTGAAATATTGCTGACAACAGAAAGTCTCCCAAGTCCCAACCTCGACTCTCCACTTACTCATCATATGCCACCCATCTCCCTTCCTCCAAACCGGTAATGCAGATTGCCTATTGAAAGATTATTCTTAACTACACGTCTATTATTTATGTCATGATCGTTAATTTTAAGTAAGACTTGAACACATTAATCCCATTTTCTAAAACTTGAGAATTTTGTATTTGACCCAATAAATCATGTAGAAAACAGAGGCAAATTCTAGATGTATAGTAATTCCTTCTAATAGCTGGCTAACTAAGAGCTTAGCAATAAAACATATGTTATATAAGGTAATGCTAGCCATCAAGCAAGCATCATATTCAATTCAAATTAAGCCCAATCACAACAATTACATTGTCCAATTGTCGTGTTTGTCTTCTTTGTAGAATAACCCAAGCTCATACACCTCCTCAGAGATTCAGGATTCATTCCACCACCATCATCTGCAGAAAACATCATAAGTTTCAACTTAGCGTTGCTAATGAAACTAGCATGAGACCCCTTGCAGCCTCTCTAATTGATAAAATCAACACATATACCCTGGAAAACTAAAGCCGGACTTTTATCCTTCATGATATCAATTTTATCAACCTTCACAAAAGTGGCACCATTCTGTATCTGAAAACACAAAGAATTAAACGCAGGGTTGGTAGATGATTAGTTAGTACAATGTAAGCAGTAGTATAACCACCTTCACAAATAAAGTAAAGCTTAAATGACGTAAAAACTAGATCATACCTCATCAACAGAATTATCCAAGAGCTCGGCAATTGCTGTCAATAAAAACAACCAAAAAGGAGGACAAAGAAGTATTAAAAACGGTAAAGAATAATTACGGCCCAATTTATATCTAAGAGCTGCATAACACTCTTAACATCACACACACGATAAATTAACACATAAATACTTCACGTTATTTGATAAATTAGGCAACCAAATTGAATTTTCTTGCCTTTAAAATTGAAATAGAAAAGGAAAGTAAGAAAAAATACCACCAAAAGCCCATTTATGAGAAGTAGCATTAGAATGGAGAAACTTAGGATGTACACGAGCATGCTCTAATAAACCTGTAATTGGCGTCAAAAACAACTCAATTTAATCAAGTCATAATCAAACTTAACACACATCTAAAGAGACCACTAAAGGTAAATAAATACAAAACCTGTAACAGAAGCCAATTTACTGGTGGAAGACACAGCAAAATTCCCAGCCTTCCAGAAACTTCTGGACTCGTCGACGGTTTTATTGACTGGAACCGGTGGCCTGCTTTGCTGCGTCGTTTCGTTCACTTGTGGTGGATCGCTTGATTGCGATGCGGTGGTCGTCGTAGCCCTAGCTGCTGCTGCCGCCACATTGTCGTCATCGTCGCTGGGGATTTCTACTAACGATTTTTCTACTTTCGGCGGCATTATGCAAAGCTGAAAACTTGGAACGGCACGAATTTGTTGTCTGTGTGTAGAGAATTTTTTTGAAATTGTACAGATGCGTCAAATATTAATGTCATATATATTCATACTCTGAAGCGAAAGAGGAAAACAAAAATGAATGAACAGAGGACAGAAACATAAAGAGGCGCGAGAGCCAAGCAGTGGGCTTGGACCGAAGTTTAACGTGTGACTCCCTGACTCGACCGTAACTTTACAGTTATCGAGTCACAAGCTGACTCGGGGAGTCAACTTCTGGCTCGATGCAAACATTGACTCGATGGAGTCATCATCGAGTCAAATGTAAGATCGAGAAAGGCCTTGACTCGAGCGCTTCATCGAGGCTCATTTTGACTCGATGGTGCTTCTGACTCTATCGAGTTATGAGGACTCCTGACTCGATATGTAGCTGACTCGCTCGAGTCAAGAGTTCCATCAGTCAAATACTGACTCCATCGAGTCATATTTTGACTCGATAAACCTACAGTTATTATCGAGTTAATTTGACTCGGGAATAGATCGCTTCGACTCGATATCTATAGAGACTCGATCGAGTCACAATGATATTGCTGTCAGTTTTTTTTTTTTTTTTTTTTTTTAATAATTTAGTTTGTTGTCTCTTCGTCATTCTGATGGCAACACCAAATAGAAAAATGCAATAGAGATAGGAAACACCATGTGCCAGTAAACGACTCTTTATAGTTTTTGCCTTTACATGAATGTCAACAGCCCTTATTGTATAAGCTGCTTTTCTTTATATAGTCTCGCATAAACTACTGATGTGCACTGAATTTTTTTTATTATTTATACAGCAAGCTCTCTACACTTAAAACTTTTTAGAATTTCTGTTTGCATCCGGGTAGTGATTGTGCTGCCGCCGCGAATGGCGGAAGCTGGTTCAGCAGCACCTGCTACTAAGGTGCCTGAACGAGCGAAGCTGCACATAGCCATGATGATCTTCCAGTTTGGCTATGCAGGGAACCATGTTGTCATGAGAGCTGCTCTCAATATGGGTGTGAGTAAGCTTGTTTTCCCTCTCTACAGGAATATCGTGGCTCTAATTGCGCTGGCTCCCTTCGCGTATTTTTTAGAGAAGTAGGTGGTTGATCTCTCTTCCCCACACACCCACATAGAAAAGAAAAAAAAAAAGTTCAAATCTGTTCTGGGTTCTAATCTGTTCACAAATCTGTGTTCTTTTTTATCTTTGCAGGAAAGACAGGCCAGCAATAACCCTTTCTTTTCTATTACAATTTTTCTTCCTTGGACTTGTTGGGTATGTATGTATGATCTGTTTATAAAGACATCGCTTAATCATATTATTTCATGACTTGAAGTTTTGATTTATTTTTCATCTTGGCAGAATAACATTGAATCAAGGATCCTACATATTTGGTTTAGACAACACATCACCTACATTTGCTTCTGCTGTAGAAAACGCCGTGCCTGCTGTAACCTTTATCTTGGCTGCCTTGCTCAGGCAAGCAATTTTAACAATCATAACTCTCTAAATAAATAAAAAATCACAGAACATAAACTATAATTTGGTTATTTCTTATGCTTTTGGCTTGCAGAATTGAGCAGATACACTTGACCCGGAAAGATGGTATCGCCAAGGTGCTTGGAACTTTTGTGTCTGTTGCTGGAGCTTCAGTGATAACCCTATACAAGGGGCCGATTATTTATAGTCCAAATCCACCTCCTTCACAGCAATCACATTTGTCTATGCTGGGAGATGCCAAAGGGAAAAACTGGACCTTGGGTTGCATCTGTCTTATTGGTCACTGTCTGTTTTGGTCTAGCTGGATTGTGTTACAATCACCTCTCTTAAAGATATACCCAGCTCGTCTCTCAGTTGTCTCATATAGTTGCTGTTTTAGTGTTATGCAGTTTTCAGGGATCGCAGCTTACTTCGAGAGAGATTCACGAGCCTGGCAGGTTCACTCCAGCTGGGAACTCTTCAGTATTTTCTATACGGTATGTAACTCAAACCAGTAGCATAATCTTCCTATTTAAATCATATGATTAGCAGCTGCGATCTTATAGAATTTCAGATATACAGTATGCTTGTGTTGTTAATTTTAGGACCCTAACAAAATTGCCACTTCCCCTGAGCCTGCAGGGATTGGTGGCTTCAGCAATGGCCTTTGCGATACAGATATGGGTCATTGACAGGGGAGGTCCAGTGTTTGTTTCGGCATATTTACCTGTACAGACCATGCTTGTTGCTGTAATGGCAACCATTGCTTTAGGAGAAGAATTTTATTTGGGAGGGTGGGTGCCGACAGTCTTGTAATTCATTGCCAAATTCAATTATTTGCTTTCCTCTTCAAATTTCTCTGCTAATCTCACCAGTTATCTGTTGTGTCCTGATTATTTAACTTACTATAATTTCTACATTCTAAATGCTCTATGCTTTGAATGTGATGTGTACAGGATCATCGGAGCTTTGTTAATCATATCCGGGCTGTATCTGGTTGTTCTGGGAAAAAATGAAGAAAGCAAGTATTTTGCAGTGATTTCCTCAACATCTACGGAGAACAAGTTGGTGGAAGGGCCAGGTAAAGCTTCCCTAGTCCGACCGCTACTTCCCACCATTGCAGAATGTTAGTTGCGGAAAGGTACAGATTGCCATTTACTTCATTTCACTACCCCTTTTTCAGCAAAATCTGTCAATAGCTCCTTAGTTCAAGCCACCAAATCGATTGGCAACAGCAGTTGGTTGTGTGCAGCGCAGTGGCTTGTTAAAGGTGCAACATTACACTTTTGGCCTTGTTATCATCAAATAAAACAAAGACGTATGCTTGAAAAAACTATCGTGCATCTCTTATTATCAATGGATTCTCTCATCTTCTACCTTTATTTATTTGACCCCAAATTTAAGCTTGTGATTGATGATTGAGAAAAGAATGTGAAGAGCAATAGATTTCTGATAGACACTACAATTTGTAAACATGAAGATATAACACTAAATCATTACTCAAAATTTATGTGCTGCAGAGAGCATAAATCTAACTGGCATTTAGGAGAGACAAATAGATCACAATCATACAAACTAGGAGCAACAAATAGTGAAACTAAAAGAAGATTAAAGCAAAGCCATTATTAGCGGCCAAGTTGTGGTCAGTTCTGTTCTTCTTCTGGATACCAGTGTCTATTAAACAACCAGACAGAATCAGCAACAACAGGTTCATTGTCGTGGTTACGATGCCAAGTAAAATGGGCATGTGTTCGGTTTTTTATACTAAGCATTCCATGTCCATAGCTTGCTTCCCGAAATGCTGAGTAACTCGGCTGTGGATCACTGAAACTACATGTTCAAAAAGCAGAGGTCAGTAAAAATAGTAATATTTAGATCATTTTGAGCAGAAATGAAAGAAAATTTTCATGTTTCCACTGCTTACTTGTTAGCAAGGCCTTCCAAATTTCCACCATCACCAATGGTTACATAGACCGGAGCAGAAGGGTCCTTAACTGGGGTGCTCAATCCATTTGTTATGTTGTACTTCACATTCGAAAATCGCTTCTACAATCAATCAGCAGAATAGAGGTTTAGAGAATTTATACATGAAATGAAAATCAGATTACGAAATCATAAATTGGAATGATGAAATGTAGAAGCTTACTGTACGCTCGTATGAATGCACATGACCAGCAAACACTATATCGACTTTGTGTTCAACAAACCAGGATTCGAACATCACTCTCATGCTCTCTCCTTCCATGTAATGATAGCCATTGCTGTTATACCAGGGAGAGTGAAGAAGAACAATCAGCCATGGAGTCTCTGCCCTGTTAACCTTCGGCAACTCTTGCTCGAGCCAGTTGTATTGAGGGGTATATTTCCCTATATCAACAGTGATTGTATAACAATTATCAGGCACGGAAGAAAAGCAACATTTTCAAGCGATGATAAAATCTTGAAGGTTTCATACCATAGGCCGAATATGAAGAAAGGACTATAATGTATGCTGATGCTCGCTTAATGGAGTACCAGAGTGGAGATGTGCTCTTTGATGCCTTGTAGGGGACATGGTACCGATGCATAAATGGCTTGAAAGGAACGATTTCGCCCTGAAAATGCATCAAAGTAGTAGATAAGCAATAGTACAAATGACGCTCAAATATCAAATTTGCAGTTCAACATAAACTTTTATAGGGTCTTACAATTTCTGGAGCGAAATCAATCTCGTGATTGCCAGCAGTCCAAATCCATGGTTGATATGCAGTGCTCTTCTCAACAAAACGGCCCCATGCATCCCACCTGTTATTGTCATGGTACAGATGAGCGTCTGCATAAGAGAGGTCACCAACAAACAACATTGCTTGTCCTTCCGGGTTTGAAAAATAATGCTCAAACGTCTGATTAGAATCATATGTTTGTCCCAAATCACCTGTCCACAGAGAGCCATACCACATTGTAAAAAAGAAATTGGATACAATTTTAGCAATTTTCAAATGCAGAGACAAATTATAACTAACTACTTGCCTATAACACCAAATGTGTATGGAACATCTGGTCCTGCTTTCGGGGCAGTCGTGAAGCAAAACTGGCGAGCTGCATCACCAGTCCCAAGCTCATAGTTGTACAGGGTGTCATACTGTGAAAAAGGCATCAGAAGACAATTTCTCTTGTCAAAATTTCTACTATTAACACTATTGAGAAACAACTGGACAGACTATATGTATGTATAACACCACAAACTTTTAGTCCTTGGATGGTGGCATGGTGGATGTAGCCAGAATCATAATTGTAATATTTGTAAGATGTGATTCTGGCGCGAGTTTTGTGCTTTTTCTTGCTGTTTGCTTCCCAATATGTCACAAAATTTGGTTCTTTGTCAAATGGTGTCACCCAAGAAATTATCATACTCCTCCCATCATGATCCCCCTGAGTTATATGAACCTGCATGCATGCGTGCCAGAACCCAGATCATATTCCATATTATTTTGAACAAAAAAACAAAGTGACAGACTTGGTGTCTGTGTAACCATACAAACACTCCAATGAATGATATATACACGCACACAAAACCCGAATATGATATCTAAAAGTACCTGTTCAGGTGCATTGTCACCAGAAGGTGGAGGGAAGGTGTTGAGTGGCATACAAACAGATGGTTGAGATTTCCTGACAAAGCTACTGGTGACCCCTCCACTGCACACCACCCCAGCAGCAGCAATGGTGAGAAACAAAAACAAGACTTTTAACTGACACATAGTTTGTGTTCTTAGTTGATGATTTTTCTTGGACTTTTTCAAGTGGGTATGTGGTGGAACTGGAGGGTCTTATTTATATGTAACTCGTGTTGTTTCAAGAGTTTATTATCAGTTGGGATACGATCTGATCCAGAGTCAGAAAAATCTCTCTTTTTTATAGCCTAAAAATTTGCATATCTTTTGGAACATAAAATTAAAACTGAACTTTAATTAGTATTATACACATGCACTTGTAGCCTACTTCAATGGTGAGGGGTTCGATTCCCACCATATATATATGTGGGTAGTTTTCTTCCCTTATTATAGGAGTAGTATTTTCCTGTTATGATAGTAGATATCCGGAAGGAAAGAATTTTGACTTGGTCCCATTTTCCACTCTGTGTGGTGACTCTCTAAAGTACACAAAATGCTCCAACATGAGCGGATGTTATGATATTGGAAATAAAAAAAAGGACCCAAACAAATGATAAATATATGGAAAAAGAAAACTGAAAGTGAAAGCAGGAATAAAGTAATCACATTCTATGAAGTCAAACTTGTCTTTCAACTGTGTAATTAATTGGAAAATTTTTACAAACTCCCCTAAATTTAGATAATATTGCATTCATCAATAATTTTTACTCTCTTCAATTTATAATCAGTCAAACTACTCTAGCTATATAATAATTTTTACCGAAAAATAAAATAATAATTAAATAATTATTTAAAGGGAAATTTAATTATTTTTTAATTTAGGGTCAGTCAAACATTAAATTTATCTGTAGTTAATATATTCTAAAAAATATTTATATAATTATAATATAAATTACAGATAAGTGCAATATTATCTAAATTTGGGGATTTATGTAATTTTCCCTAATTAATTCATTAATTGAATTCTATTGTTTAAAATGTGTATTTTTTTAATTATTATTTGATTATTTTACTGTGTACTTTATAAGGACACACAAATTTGACTTGGTTCCACTCTGTGGTGACACATTTTTCTCAATATAAAAAATGAGAAAGAGAAAATGATTTGAGGTAATATGAAATATAATAAAAAAGAACAAAAGTGAAAGCAGGAAAAAAAGTATCTCATATTACAACTTGTCTTTACAAATTACACTTACAAACATGCTTTGATTTTTATAAGAATATAAATTTACTAATTAATTTTAGGATTAATTGCACTAACTTCCCCTAAATTTAGTGATATGATCAAATTTTAAACAAATAACTAAAATTAGTACAAACACCTCATACCTCTAAAGTTAACCTACTGATCGAATGGTAGTTTGGTCTTTTTGGTTATCAAATAAAATATTAATTCTAAATTAATCTTAAAGTATTGTATAATTATATATCCACTTAAAATAATATTATAAGTTCACCACATAAGTTGCCATAATTTTAATTCTAAAATTAGGTGCATAATTAAATTATTTTTTATTTTCTTTTTATAAATAACTATATTTATTTTTTCAATTTAAAAAAATACATTACAAAAAAATCAAAAGTTAAAATAAAATAATATATAACAGATTAATTTTCTTATTCTCCTGTCAAAAACAAAAAAAATAATTACATTTATTTTTTATTTAAAAATAAACACATTCAAAAAATTAAAATTAAAAAAGTCCATCATATATTCATATAATTTGATTTTTTTTTTGTTTTTTTTTTTTTGCAACAGATCTTGAACTTTTTTTTTTCTTTTTTTGTGGTTTCTATTTTAATATTTTGTATTGATTGGTTGTTATGGAAATAGAATTAAGGAAAAAATGGATGAGTTTGAATTTTTCTTTTTTTTTCTTTTTTTATGTTTTATATTGGTTGGATGTGAAGAAAATAGATGAGTTAGTGATAATGTTGGAGATGATGATGAAGTTGATGGTGTTGATGAGAGAATTTTATATTATTTTTTATGGTTTTTGAAGATGTTTTTTATTGGTTGGTTGTGATGGAAATAGAATTAAGAAAGAAATGGATGAGCTTGAATTTTTTTTTCCTTTTGTGTGATTTTTTTTATTTATTTTATGTTTTGTATTGGTTGGATGTGATAAAAATATATGAGCTGATGATTAAGATGAAGTTGATAGCTGTAGTGGTCAAAAAATGATAAAAATCATACTTGAGCCCTCAACTGCCCAAAGCCTTTAAAAGAATTTTTAAAAGCAGCCCATAAATATTTGAGGCCCAATAGTCATTTAAGTCCAAACGTTTGAAAGACTAAGTCAAAACCAAGACTTGGTCAAAATAGTAGCCCCGACGGCCTAACTGCTCTGAGATAATAGGAATTTCTAATATTTCGGAGTACGATCCTCACAACCGATACTAACGGATATGACATCCTTCTATAAATATAAACTCAAGCCTCAGAAGCAGGAGACACACGATTTTCACCAAACAACTTCCAAGTAAATGTATTAAAGACTAGGCAAATACAATCGACTTTTGACTCGACCAAGTCAATGTCACTCCCAAACATAAGTCTTTTCTACCGTCAACTCTGATATATAACGATACGTTATATGTCTACATACGACAAATAGCACATCCTGTTACGATCGACACTTCATCATTCCAGGTTTGATCATTCTTGTGTTAGTTTACTGATACGCCCCTGCTGAAGGGAAAACTAGAAAAAAAAATTTGATTATCTTATAACATGCGGAAAGGGGTTTCAAAAATTTTCTTTTAATATTGAAAATCTTTTTCAATCAGGAATGAGTTCCTGTGTATATGTAGAAAAAGAAACTGAGTAACTACATACTTTTTTCTTAATTTTGTTTTTTCGATTCTTCGATCTACTACCAGATCTTCCGAACTATGACCGGCGGTCTGACAACGCGTGTGTGGACAGGTCACGGTAAGAGATGGAAGTCACGTGAAAAACAAACAAAGAACTTCTTCTCCCTAGGGCCGGCTGCACCTACAAGAAGGAGGTTAGAAAAAAAAAACTTTTTTTTTCTTCTCTCTTTGCTCTGCCCGAATTGCCTCTGTATTTCTCACTTGTGTTTAGGTTAATTTTTCTAGTATAATAACTCTTATATACTAGGTCTTTAGGGTTTAAGTTTAATCAGGTCAAATAGGATTCTAAATCCTTTTTATTCTGGTCTCCCTAAATACTTGAACCTGTGACCAGTGAGACTATTAAAATAATCCCATTATTTTAATTCTTTTGTCCTTGTCACAGTTTAATTCTATAACCTCTTATTTAATAAATAGAATTAATAATTCACAATTATTAATATTTTATTATTTTATTAAATATTTAATAAATTAAATAATCACATTATTTAATTATACTCTTTTAATTAAATCGTATTACTTTTGTAACACTATTAATTGGACCATCCAATTAATCTACTGTGACCCTCATTACCAATAACCATAAGGGATAGCAAGGGAGCCTAATAGACCTACAGTTTTGGGCTCCAATAATACTTAGTAATATTAATTAAACTCTTTAATTAATATTTCATGATTATTAATCTCGGAGTTATTCTACTAAAAATCCGAAGCTACACTCTCAGAACTGTAGACGTGTTTATACAATCTGAAATATCAGTGTCCATTGATATAGCTATTTTCATATAGTGTGATCCTTCACAAGTAGTTGATAGCTAGAGCTGGGTCATAATGTCCGTTATACCCCTCTAGTTATATCTATTCCTTTAAGCACCGTTGATTCTATAATAAACAATTAAATCTCGTCTTCCTTACGGAAAAAGGAGACGCCTCATAATTGTCCAAACCCTGAATCAACCCTTAAGGGAACTACTCTTATAATTCAATTAAGAAGGAGTGGATTCCACTATTGTGTTCATACATTCCCAGCCACAACCCAAACCGTAACTCCAAGATACGAAAGTGTTGGTCGAGATTCACTTCAACCTCACTTATGGCCGGAGATAGAGATAAGGGCACCGGAAACGGTGACAGGCCCGACTATAAGCCCAAAAAGACAAGTTATAAGTAATCCCGAGAATTATGGGAAAGGAGTAATGGCTAGTAACTCAGGAAAACAAGATAGGGATACCATATTTAATGAAGAAGGAATCACGGCTGCAAAAACGGTAATGGGTGAAGATTTGGTTGATTGTGCTGTCCATAATGATATGATTCTCTAACATATTAGGAATCAAATTACTCCATTGGTGGAGGCGGAAAGTGACCAGCCAATAGATATGGTTTTTAAAGCCTCGAATGATACTTTGGCAGGTGGAGGTAAAGCTAGGGTAGTTGATGGGCCTGGACTTCATTTAGCGAATAGCTCAGGAGATAATAGGCTTTCCAATATACCCAGACGTATGAGTTGGAAACGGATCACCCGAGAGGCCAAGAATGGTGTTGCAAGTCCAGATCAGAATGGGAGGATAAGAAAACATGATGCCATACAGGAGGAAAATGGGTTTAACGGCAAGAAACAGAGGACAGATGACATTAGTTCAAACTCTATTAATTTAACATCGGTGAGACCCGATAATCGGGCATGCCGGTCGTAATGAAAAGCTTAGTCTGGAATGTACGGGGATTAAGGAGAAACCGTGCATTCCAAGTCCTACGACAACACACACAGAATCACCTCCCGGACATTATTTTTTTTATCTGAAACCATTTCTACTCATTCTCATCTCGAACGTATCCGGTCACAGTTAGGCTTCGCTAGAAAACTTGTGGTCAATAAGGTCAGGCATAGCGGCAGGCTGTGCCTTTTATGTTCTAGTAAGGTGGATATTTCTCCCTTGTCTTTTTCTCATTTTCACATTGACGTGCGTGTATGTTCTCATCAGGGGAAAATATGGCGGTTTACCGATTTTTATGGGCACCCAGAGGCTACCCAACGTTCGCATGCATAGAGACTTCTTCGTCGACTACATATGATGTATACTCTCCCTTGGCTAGTAGTAGGAGATTTTAATGAAGTTCTGTTTCCTTATGAGAAATCGGGGGGGCCTTCCTAGAGCTATTAATCATATTCGAAATTTTCGAGAGGCCCTAAATGACTGCTCCTTGGGTGATTTGGGTTTTAAAGGACCGCCGTTTACATGGTGCAATGGTAGAACCGGAGCTTCGTTTGTCCAAGAAAGAATCGACCGTAGGGTTTGCAATGTTGAGTGGCTTAATTTATTCCCTAGTTCTTCTGTTGATCATTTGGATTATTGGCGTTCGGATCATCGGCCTCTCCTTGTGAATATTCTGAGCAGTTTGAGCGCGAATACCGGCCCGACTCGAGGACCAAGACGGTTCATGTTTGAAGAGTGTTGGGCATCCGAAGAAGGCTGTGCTGCAATTATTGAGCAGAATTGGTACAACCAGATTTGTAGAGACTCGGTGGCGTCGGTACTATCCAATATATCAGATTGTACTAGTAAACTTCAGATTTGGAACACTTCCAACAGAGCTCGACTTCGGTGGGATATAGCATCTAAGCGCAGGGAGCTTTATAGGAATAATGAAATCAATAACGCTGCTGACTGGCAACTACTCTAAAAGACCGAGTTCGAGTTGAACAAATTACTCGAAATGGATGAAGTTTATTGCCGACAACGCTCCCGGATTCAATGGCTCAAGAGTGGCGACCAAAACTCTAGATTTTTCCACTCTCAAGCTAAGGCTAGGAAGGCTCGTAATATGTTTGTGGGGTTGCATGATGACAGTGGTATTTGGCATGAGAAAGCAGCTACTGTGAATAATATTATAATTAATTATTTCACTAATATTTTTTTGTCCAGGTCCCCTACTCAAGAGAAAATTGAAGCTGTCCTGAACTGTGTTACACCCAAAATAACTCCTAGCATGAATAGAGTTCTTGATGGCTCTTTCACCCTAGATGATATTAAAGTTGCTCTCTTTCAGATGTACGCTACGAAGGCACCTGGAATTGACGGATTACCAGCTCTTTTTTATCAAAAATATTAGAGTCGAGTTGTTGAAATGGTTACTGCTGCTTGCTTGCAATGTCTGAATAAGGGGCATTATGTGGAGGCTTTCAATTCTACCCTTATTTTTCGCATACCGAAAGTGCAGAAACCTACCCGAGTGTCCGAGTTCCGACCTATAAGCCTTTGCAATGTGATTTATAAAATTGTGGCTAAAGCTTTGACCAACCGGCTTCGTAGTATTCTTGGCAATGCTATTTTGGATACTTATAGTGTTTTTTTCCCAAAGAGGCTGATTATAGATAATGTAGTGATAGGCTTTGAATGCATAAATTCAATTCGAAGACGATCGAGAGGCAGGGTGGGGCATTTGGCGCTTAAACTGGACATGTCGAAAGCCTACGATAGAGTTGAATGGGACTTTCTCCGTCAGATGATGGAAAAAATTGGTTTTTCAAACTCGTGGACTGATAAGATTATGAATTGTGTGTCTACAGTGTCATATTCTATCCTTCGTAATGGCACCCCAATGGGCAGAGTAATCCCTTCTAGAGGCCTCAGACAGGGTGATCCGCTTTCGCCGTATCTCTTCCTCATTTGTGCTGAAGGGCTTTCAGCTTTGATTCAAGCGGCCAAGGTTTCAGGTTCCATTGCAGGCATTCGTTGTAGATTTCCAGGTCTGCGTATCTCCCACTTATTTTTTGCGGATGACAACCTTTTATTCTCAAGGGCCAGGGAATCATATTGTAATGTTATTAAAAACATCTTAGACTTCTACTCGAAGGCTTCTGGGTAGCAGATTAATTTTGATAAGTCTGTCTTGTCTTTTAGCCCACAGGTTCCAGATAATGTTAGGCGGTCCTTAGCAGCCTTACTTGGTGTTAATATTGTGGCGTGTCATACGTGCTACTTGGGCCTCCCTAGCTTTGCAGGTAGAGGTCGTAGCCAACTCTTCTCTTCGATTAAAGATAGAGTATAGAAACGCCTTAATAGGTGGCAGCACCGCTTTTTCTCGGCCGGTGGTAAGGAGGTGTTGTTAAAATCTGTAGTTCAGTATATCCCAACGTACTCTATGCAGCTTTTTTGATTGCCCACCTCGCTTTTCTTGGATATCCATCGTATGAGTGCTCGGTTTTGGTAGAGTGGTGATTATGCTAAGAGGACAATGTATTGGCGATCCTGGGATCTTTTATGCAAGAATAAACTTGATGGAGGCTTGAGTTTTCGAAATTTGATCTCCTTTAATCAGGCTTTACTAGCGAAGCAATCTTGGCGAATTCTTCGCAACCTAGGGTCTCTTGTGGCCAAGGTGCTCAAAGGCCTCTACTTCTCTCGTGGTTCTTTTATGCAAGCAGGTGTGAGATCGGCTTCGTCTTTGATTTGGAGGCTTCCTTTAAAGGCGTGAGCTTCTTGAAAAACATTTAAGGTAGGGTGTAGATAATGGGTGCTCTATTTCGGTGTGTAGTAATCGTTGGATTCCCAAACCATCTACTTTCCGCATTACCTCATACCCTTATATTGCCGAGGATGCTATGGTTAAAGACTTGATTTTGGAGTCGGGGGGATGGAATTCTGAGCTTATTTTAAACTCTTTCAATAAGGATGATACGGAGGCAATTCTTAGCTTACCTTTGCCCATTCACAAACGGGAAGACATCCAGATTTAGGCATTACACTACTAATGGTGCTTACTCGGTGAAATCGGGTTACTGGTTGGCTGAGAACTCGAAGTCTAGACCGGGGGGATCGGATTCTTCTTGAACTACCGAGTGGTGGAAGAGCCTTTGGAAGCTCCAAGTGCCATCTAAAATCAAAGTTTTTCTTTGGAAAATTTGCCATGAGGGGATTCCGACTTTTGCTAACCTTGCTCTTCGTAAAGTTAATGTCAATCCTTTGTGCAGGTTCTGCCTTCAAGCCAACAAAGTTACTATCCATGCCCTTTGGAGCTGTCGATGCTTGCGCCGTATCCGTGAAGATTGCGGTTTTATAAACAGTGCTTCGTGGGTGAATCAGTCCTCCATGTTGGACTTTCTGATGACATGCCAGAATCAATTGAAAAGAGACGAGTTTTTAGTGTTTGTGGTGGCTCTTTAGGCGATCTAGAACCGTAGGAATAATATCATGCATCACCGTCCTTACCTCCCTGATAGTGAGCTCCTTCCCTGGTGCAGGTATTTTCTAGATGAATTCTTGCAGGCCAATGCTACCTTGGTGCACCATTCCCCTGCTTCGAGGCGGTCTGTTAAGTGGACTCCCCCAGCTCCTAATTTTTTCAAACTGAACACTGATGCAGTGCTGGACGTTAGTAGAAATACAACAGGTCTGGGTGCTGTCTTGCGTGACTCCTGTGTAGCGGTTCTGCTGTCATGCGTTGATAAAATAACAGGTATGCTTCCTCCAATTGTAGCAGAAGCTAAAGCCATTCTTCTTGGCCTGTCCGTAGCCATTGAGGGAGGCTTTTCCTCTTTGATTATCGAGTCTGAATGTGCTAAAGTCATCAAGTTACTGAGTGAGAGTAAGTCGCCTATTTCGGCAGTTGGTATGGTCATTAACGACATCCAGGACACTCTTCGGTTTAGTTCGGCCTCAGCGCATTTCATGCATGTGTCCCGTAACGGCAATGTGGTGGCTCACTCTCTCGCTAAGTTAGTTATCTCTACGAATTCGTTCTTATTTTGGGTGGAGGATGTTCCCCCGAGTATTGGTTCCCTCGTTGAGTCGGATTCCAATTTTCCTGTGTAATCGTTTTGGTTTAATGAAATCCTTTTTCCCTCAAAAAAAAAATATTAAAACTAAATCACATTATTTGGTCAAATTATGTCTTAGGTGTTTAATCAAATTAAACCTAGCATTTAAATGGACCTAACTAATTTAATTAAACACTTTAATATATAGATTGGTTATTAATGAGATTTACCAAGTTTTTACTCCTAAAAACTAATATCATTATTTGGTTCTTTTTAATTAAGTAATTAATCTAATTAATTTTAATTAATGATAAGAACCTAACTAATCTTTTAATTAAACTCTTTAATTTGTAGATTAGTTATTAATGAGATTTACCAAGTTTTTACTCCTAAAAACTAATCTCATTATTTGATTCTTTTTAATTAATTAATTAATCTTAATTAATTTAAAGAATCTAACTAACCATTTTAATTAAACTCTTTAATATATTGATTAGTTATTTAATGGACATTACCAAGTTTTTACACCTAAAAATTAATTCCATTATTTAATTGTGAATTATGAAATTGTTTCCTATTTTAATCACATTAAAATAAAACAATACATTATGACAATTATGCATAACATATTATTATGCATGTGTAGGCACACATAATCTAGATGACATTCATATGTATGACAATACTTTAACATCTATATTATCATCACATGAAAAATAAATAAAGAATACGTAATTAACTGAATGACATAGGTTATCTAACTTAAACAACTCTAATTACAATTTTATTTCCAAGGCATTCCTTAGTCATCAAGTGTTCTTCTCCGAGTTGAATTCTTCTTGTCTTTGGTCTCCAATCAAGTCAAACTTGATTTCTGAAAAACAAAAGTCAACATCTTTTTCAAAGGTCCACATGTTACCTTAACACGCACCCTAGGTCAAGACAAAACCCTAAACAACCCTAATGCATGCAAAAGTGCGGCTGCTTGCAGCGTAGCTGTGCACACCTTGTGCAGCCCTCAACAATAATGCACTTTCGCGCGTGTTCGTTTGTCTTTTTGCCTACAATTTTTCGCTCCAATTTTCTGCACTTCTTTCAAAAAATATTCGACAATATTTTTCCAGAAAATTCTAGCAAAAAACGTTCACAAGAAAACCATGGCAACAACCACAAGGAACCACGGCAGAAGCCAGCGCAGGCATGCGCGGCCGTTGCTGCAGCGCGCGCGGCTGTCGCCTCTTTGCCCTTTTTTTTTTCTCATTCGCATCATGCGCATCAACGAATCCTCGTACAGCAGATCGATTACAAGAACAATATAAAAAAAAATATAGCAGAAATAAAAAAATTTCCCATAAACAATTGGCTCAAAAAAAAAAAATCAATCCTATAACCCATTTACCATACAATTAACGATCAATTACGCTTTTATAATCATACAATCAAATCATATAATCAATAAAACAAATCATACATAACTAGATTTGTGCCTACATAATAATATATCACAAATCAAGAATCAACAAGAAAAAATAAAAAATAAGAAAGATGTGGTTTTTTCTTTTTCTTTTGCGTATACACAAAAACTTAGAACCAATGACTCTGATACCAATTGAAGGGAAAACTAGAAAACATTTGATTATCTTATAACATGCGGAAAGGGGTTTCAAAAATTTTCTTTTAATATTGAAACTTTTTTTCAATCAGGAACGAGTTCCTGTGTATACGCAGAAAAAGAAATTAAGTAACTACATACATTTTTTTTTATTTTGTTTTTTCGATTCTTCGATCTACCACCAAATCTTCCGACCTATGACTCGCGGTCTGACAACGCATGCATGGGCACGTTGCGGCAAGAGATGGAGGTCATGTGAAAAACGGACGGAGAACTTCTTCTCCCTAAGGCCGGCCGCACCTGCAAGAAGGAAGTCATAAAAAAAATAAAAATAAAAAAAACTTTTTTCTTCTTCTCTCTTTGCTCTAGCCAGATTGCCTCTGTATTTCTCACTTGTGGTTAGGTTAATTTTTTTTAGTATAATAACTCTTATATACTAGGTATTTAGGGTTTAAGTTTGACCAGGTCAAATAGGATTCTAAATCCTTTTTATTTTGGTCTCCTTAAAGACTTGAACCTGTGACCTGTGAGACTATTAAAATAATCTCATTATTTTAATTCTTTTGTCCCTGTCACGGTTTAATTCCGTAACCTCCTATTTAATAAATAGAATTAATATTTCACAATTATTAATATTCTATTATTTTATTAAATATTTAATTAATTAGATAATCACATTATTTAATTATACCTTTTTAATTAAATCGTATTACTTTTGTAAGACTATTAATTGAACCATCCAATTAATTTACCGTGACCCTCGTTACTAACAACCATAAGGGCTAGCAAGGGAGCCTAATGGACCTACAGTTTTGAGCTCCAATAATACTTAGTAATATTAATTAAACTCTTTAATTAATATTTCATGATTATTAACCTCGGAGTTATTCCACTAAAAATCCGAAGCTGCACTCTCAGAACTGTAGACGTGTTTATACAATCTGAAGTCTCAGTGTCCATTGATATAGCTATTTTCATATAGTTCGATCCTCCACAAGTAGTTCATAGCTAGAGTTGGATCATAATATCCATTATACCCCTCTAGTTATATCTATTCCTTTAAGCACTGTTGATTCTATAATGAACAATTAAATCTTGTCTTCCTTACGGAAGAAGGAAATGTCTCATAATTGTCCAAGCCTTGAATCAACCCTTAAGAGAACTACGCTTCTACTTCAATCAAGAAGGAATGGATTCTACTATTGTGTTCATACCTTCCCAGCCACGACCATAATTAGTTGAGATTCACATCGACCTCACTTATGGTAAATCAAAAGCCACGATCCAACCTGAAGGAGTCGATAAGACACTTAGGATTAAGATCACCTATAAATAGCCATTATTTATCAATATATATGAATCTCATCTACTAATGGATCTTGGTAAGAGATTCATATAAATCGTGGCCCAGTCCTATATGATCTCATCATATAAGGTGCCTCCATTCTCATGTCAACTATATGAGCGGTCTAAGATAAGACCGTCATACATTACAGAATGGACCATAACAGTAGATCAATCACAAACAAAGTACCCAGCTTTGTTTGCTCTCTACAGACTCTTTAGATTGCATGTCTCAAAATGAATCCTCTTGTATATGACCTTCATATACTCATTCTGATATTACAACTTGCAATCTAGGATATTCTTGCACAATATGAATGTATTACTGAATATAAAACACTTTTAAACTATAATGATAAACTGAATAATTCTTATTAAGTCTTTAACCGTTTACAAATACAAACTTTAGGGCATAAATCCCAACACCTACGCATTGGCTCTTATGTATCAGCATAACTTGGTGAAACTTACTTACTTGGTAGTTGTCTTTGGTTGTTGTTGATTGAGTTAAATAAGTTAGAATGTAATGGCTATTTGTTAGGAGCTGTTACTCTTGAGGCTTCCTATTTCCGTGTATTATGGTTACTACTTTTTATTGAATTGTTGATGCATTGTACAGATCTATATAAAGAGACCCATTAAGACCTTTTGGATTATGTTGAATAATATCATAACTTACTTTCCCATTCTTCCTCTATTCTTCTACTCTTTTTCTCTTCTACTTTCTTTCTATTTTTCCATTGAACTTATAAATTAACTTACCAATTGATATCAGAGCCTAGTTAGCTTAAATGGAGACCTGTGGAAAGACCAACGTAGAATTTTGAATCGACGTAACTGACATTCTCCAGCAACACGAGCAAAGCTTCAGCCAACTCAATGTCGCAATGTAAACCCTTATGACAGACGTGCAAAGCTTGCGAATGTCTCACAACTCGAACACAATAGACTCTGAAAATCCATTTGCTCCAGCTGAATCATCCCACCAAGCTCAAACCACTGTCCCCATTTATTCTGTCCCAATTTCAAACCGTAACCATCACCCAAAGCTGACCTTCCCAAACTTCAACGGAGAGGACCCCACCAAATGGATTTACAAAGCGGAGCAATTCTTCAAATTCAAGAATATCACACCAGACCAACAGGTTTAGCTAGTATCCTTTCACTTGGAAGGAATAGCTCTCTAGTGGCTCACTAAATTTGGGGGACCCCTCATTTGGGTTGAGTTCACCATGGCAGTCTACCTAAGGTTCGGACCAACCGACTATGAAGATCCCTCAAATGCGTTAACCCGTCTCAAGCAGACAACCACTGTGGAGGCCTATCAGGAATCTTTTGAAAAGCTTTCATACCGTGTCGATAACCTTTCGAAATTGTTTCTTGTGGGTTTTTTTATTGCTGGGCTGTGCAACGAAATCTGACTTGTTGTTAAGGTAAAACAACCTAAAACTTTAACTGATGTTATTGGTGTGTCCAGGTTAATAGAGGAGCGAAATTCCTTGTTAAAAAAAATTGGCAATGGCATTAATAGCAGACCAAACACCAACCCATATCAACGCACTCATAACAACCCATCAACTGGCCTTCTCGGCCCACCTCCCACCACAAAAATAGGCTATACACCTAACCCTTAAGTCCGTCGCATCACAAGTCAGGAAGCCAAGAAACACCGTGAGAAAGGGATGTGTTTCTATTGCGATGAAAAGTACGTATTGGGTCATCGTTGCCAACGCCCTCAGCTTTTTATGATTGAAGACATACCAACATATGTAGAAGATGAAGATACTTCAGCTTATGAAGAACAGTTCATGCCTGAACCCTTACTTGAAATTTCATTTCATGCCATGTCATGGACTGCTCATCCTCAAACCCTTCGTATGGTTGGTCAGATAAAAAACAAAGAGGTGACGGTACTTGTAGACGGGGGGAGCACACACAATTTTATTGATCAGACATTTGTTCAAAAACTATCGTTATCAGTGGTACGTGATAGGTTGTAACATCTCGGATTGCGGGTAATGAATTTTTGATATATGTGAAATATGTAAAAATAAAATTTTACTATTTGAGGGGGTGTAAATGTAATTAAATGTAAAATTGGAAAACTGGACCAGAGAGCATCGCGACCTGGTCACCGCGACCACAGGTCGCGATGGCTCGCTCGCGGTGAAAAACGCAAAATCTGGCAGTGAGTGCCGCGACCAGTCACCGCGACCACAGGTCGCGATGGCTTGCTCGCGATGAAAATGGCAAAACCTGGCAGTGAGCATCGCGACCAGCCACCGCGAACCACAGGTCGCGATGGACTGCTCGCGATGAAATTGTCAAAAACAGGCAGAGAGCAACGCGACCATTCGCGCGACCAGGGCGCGCTCGCGACGAAGGCAGTGCGCGCACTCCAGTGAGTGTCGCGACCTGGTGCCGCGACCACAGGTCGCGACGGCGGTCGTGGTAGCGAAAAAAATATAAAAAAAAAAAGAAGTGGCTTCTCGAAGAAGCCAGAAATCATCACAGAACAGAGAGAGAGAGAGAGAAGAGCGAGAAAAAGAAGAAGAAGAAGAAGAAGAAGAAGAAGAAGAAGAAGAAGAAGAAGAAGAAGAAGAAGAGGAAAGAAAGAGAAAAGAGAGAAAGTAAGTGTAGGAGAAAGGAAAAGGAAAGACGAAATCGTAGAACCGCGATTCTCGAACGAAAAGACGGTACCGAGGTTGGTGTACGTTGTTTTTCGAAATCGTTACGAAAAGCATTTCGTTATCGTTTACGTTTTTGTTTTCGTTATGTTTCTCGTTTTCGTTTAGATTTCGATTTCGTTAATTGTTTCCGATTTCGATTTCGTTAATTGTTTTCGATTTTGATTTTGTTAAATGTTTTCGATTTCGATTTTCGATGTGTAAAAATTGATGATTGATATACTTATGGTTGATTATGGAAAGATTTTATACGAGATCGCATTTGTTTGTGTTTCGAATATTTCCGATTTCGTTTTAAACAGTTGATTTAGACTTGTATGTGAATATTGTTCATATTTCTTGAAGTTTATTATGTGATTTATATGATTATTGAATGATTATCGATTATTGAGTAATTATTGCGAAATTGATTGTGAATTCGGTTTATCGAAACGGCCCTAAGATACGTAGACATAGAAGTGGATATAGGAGGTTGGTATACCAGCTGGGTTTTATTGAGCAGTACTGCGCCGATATTGATTGATTGATATTGATGATATTGATGTACCTCCTCTTGGATTCGTCCAGAGGCTGGAGATACGTACCTCCTCAGGATTCGTCCTGGGGGTTGGGAGTTAATGTACCTTCCCAAGGATTCGTTCCTGGGATAGGGAGCTATGTACCTCTCTAGGTTCCGTACCCACAGTCCTAGAGTTGGGAGACACGTACCTCCTCAGAATTCGTTCTGGGGGTTGGGAGCTTGACCCATATTCCAGTCCGTATATGTTTAGTATTCTAGCGGGCCAGAATTGATTGGAATTGAAAAGTGTATTGAATGTTTTTATTGATCGAAAATTATATATTGACCTCATTATTGAAGTTCAAGTGCTTAAAATTATTATATACTTTGATTCTGCAATTTAATTGGTTTGAACATGATTTGAATTGATATATATATATATATATATATATATATATATTGTGAATTATTATTATTAAAAGTTATATATGTTTCTATATTGAGATTTTAGTACACCCACTAAGCTTTATGCTTAGCGCGTTAGTTTTGTGTCTAACGCGTAGGTACCAGGAATCCGGACGAAGGTAAAGACTGAAGAACTCGAAGAATTGCAGACCGAGTCACATGATTGTACAGTTGGGTAGCTATACTTTTGTTATATATATATATTCTGAAAGCATGCATATACAGGGAATTTGTAAATATGTTTTGTAAAATGTTTTGTAATTAACTAGTTTATGATTTCTGTATTTTATTATCAAAATGATTGTAAATGGTTAAGTTCGATTTATTTTATTTTATAAACTGTTTTGATAAGTCGCACTAAACGGCAGAGTGCGCAACTGTTTGAAGTGATATAGAAGTGTTGCTATTGAAATTGTATTGGAATTGTTTTGTGTAAAAACAGGTTTTGGAAAAGTCCGAAAAACAAACGGTACTCTGCCGGATTTTCGTGAAAAGTTTAATTATTTTTATGGGCTCACACTGATTTTAAAATGAAAAATGAAGTTTTAGAAAGTTCTGAATGTCCGAGTAGCGCACCCCGGGTCGGTCCGGCCGGATCGGGTCGGGGGGTGCTACATAGGTCCTTCCAAGTCATGGTGGGGAATTGTGAAAAACATTGAATGTACAGGGCGTTGTTTAAACCTCACTTTACTGATTCAGAATTGTGCTATTGAAGCTGATTTCTATGTTTTACCTGTAACGGCTTGTCAAGTAGTCTTGGGGGTGTAGTGGCTAGAGACTCTTGGGCCAATCGAGATAGATTATCGAAAGTTAACCATGACTTTCGTTCAAAAAGGCCAGCGCATCAACTCTAAGGACTCTATAGAGCCACACTTGCCCATTGGAAAGTAAGGAGTTGTAATAGCTCACATACATGGGGTTCTATTTACAACTTTCGGCTCCAACAGATAATACCACTCACGCTCCAACAGTACACAAAGGAAACCAAGCTGCCGAATTGGGTAAACTCTTATCTGACTTTCCTGAAGAGTTTTCTGATAATATGAGTCTCTCTCTTACCAGGAAACATAATCATAAAATACCATTAAATCAGACCAAGAGCCAATTAGCATGAGACCCTACTGATACCCACAGTACCAAAAAATCAAAATTGAGAGAATGGTACATGAGTTCTTAGATTCAGACATTATTAGACACAGCTTCAACACCTTTTCTTCACCGATTCTATTGATTAAAAAATCAGATGGTACGTGGCGGTTTTGTGTTAATTACAAGGCACTCAATAGCGTGACAATCAAGGATAAATACCCTATACCAATTATTGACGAACTCCTTGATGAATTATATGGTGCTCAATTTTTTTCCAAGATTGATCTTCGTTCCGAATTTCACCAAATCTAGGTTAAAAAGGAGGACATTCACAAAACGACATTCTGCACTCACGAAGGGCACTATGAGTTTATAGTCATGTCATTCGGGCTTACCAATGCCCCGGCAACATTCCAGAGTCTTATGAATGATCTTTTTTGGTCTATTCCTATGTAAGTTTGTCATAGTTTTTTTTTTTATGACATTTTGGTATATAGCAAGTCATGGTCCTGATCACTTGCAACAACTTAGAACTATTTTGGGAGTTTTATCAAACAACAAGTTAACTGTTAAACCTTCAAAATGTCACTTTGGCACCACAACAGTGGAGTATCTTAGACACATTATCACCTCCAAAGAGGTTTCGGTAGACCTTAAAAAAATTCAGGCAGTTTAAGGGTGGCTTGTACCAACTACAGTGAGGGGTGTTCGCGCCTTTCTTAGACTTGCAAGGTACTACAGCAAGTTTATTCGCGGTTTTAGAGCCATTGTCGCACTACTTACACGGCTAATTTCCAAAGCGGGATTTCTTTGGGATGAAGAGACCAACCAAGCTTTTAACAAGCTCAAACAAGCCCTCATAACAGTCCATGTTCTCTGCTTACCTGATTTTCTCAACAATTCATCGTCGAGTACGACGCTTGTGGCACGAGCATAGGTGCAATATTGTCACCAAAAGGCAAACCAGTAGCATTTTTTAGTGAGGCTTTGAAAGGTACATCGCTCACATTGTCAACTTATGATAAGAAAATGTTAGCATTTGTCAAAGTAGTCAAAAAATGAAGATCTTACCTTCTTGGACGTCCTTTTATTGTGCGAACGGACCACAAGAGTTTGAAATATCTTTTGGAGCAACGGATATCCACTCTCACACAGTTGCGATGGTTGCCTAAATTGCTAGGTTATAATTATGAAATAAAGTACAAGAGAGAGGCCGAGAACCAAAGGGCGAATGCTTTGTCTAGGATTGCCGAATTCGAGTTTCAAGTCATATCTATGTTACGTATGGATTAGTGGTTGTTTTACAACAAAAGGTATTATCTGATCATTTTTATGAGATGATTAAATCAGCTAGAGAACAAGCACCTCACAATTATTTATTGAGGGAAGAAGTTTGGTTCAAAAATGGTAGAATTCTTGTAATATCCCGGATTTCGGGTAATTAATGTTATATATGTGAAAATAAATTCTACTATTTGAGGGGGTGAAAATGTAATTAAATGTATGTTTATTTTTATGATATCCAGCGGACCAGATTGAATGGTTGAAAATTAATGTATGAAAAATTTAGAACTGAACCAGAGAGCATCGCGACCTGGTCACCGCGACCACAGGTCGCGATAGCTCGTTCGCGGTGAAAAACGCGATTTTTGGCAGTGAGCATCGCGACCAGCCACCGCGACCACAGGTCGCGATGGACTGCTCGCGATGAAATTAGTCAAAGTGCACTCGCGATGAAGGCGGTGCGCGCACTCCAGTGAGCATCGCGACCTGGTGGCGCGACCACAGGTCGCGACGACGGTCGCGGTAGCGAAAAAAATATAAAAAAAAGAAGTGGTTTCTCGAGGAAGCCAGAAATCAACACAGAGCAGAAAGAGAGAGAAAAGGCCGAGAAAAAGAAAGAGAGAAGAAGAAATAAAGGAAAGGAGAAAAGGAAGAAGAAAGTGGAAAGGAAAAGTGAAGAGAAAAAGGAAAGGGAAGGAAAAGAAAATCGTAGAACCGCGGATTGTCGAACGAAAATAAGGATTCCAGGTTGGTGTACGTTTGTTTTCGGAATCGTTATGAAAAGTTTTTCGTTATTGTTTTGTTTTCGTTTTTGATTTCATAGAGATTTCTCGCATTCGATTTCCGTATGAAAATTGTTTATTGTATATGAAAAATCGATGTTTGATGTCTTTATTGTTGATTTTGGACTGATTTTGTGATAGATCGTATTTCGATTTCGTTTTCGAATATTTCGATTTCGTTAAAAATAATTGATTTAGATTTTCGTAAAATTATTGAGTATGATTCTTGAAGAATACTATGTGATTTGTATGTTTATTGAGTAATTATTGTTATTGAGTACCTATTGCGACATTTATTGTGAATATAGTTTATCTGAAACGGCCCTAGGATACTTAGACATAGAAATGGATATAGGAGGTTGATATACCAGCTGGGTTTTTACTGAGCAGTACTGCGCCGCTACTGATTGATACTGATGATTATTATGTACCTCCTCTTGGATTCGTCCAGAGGTTGGGAGATACGTACCTCCTCAGGATTCGTCCTGGGGGTTGGGAGCCATGTACCTTCCCAAGGATTCGTTCCTGGGATAGGGAGTTATGTACCTCTCTAGGTTCCGTACCCACGGTCCTAGAGTTGGGAGACACGTACCTCCTCAGGATTCGTCCTGGGGGTTGGGAGCTTGACCCATATTCCAGTCCTATTATGTTTAGTATTCTAGCGGGCCGGAATTGATTGGAATTGAAAAGTGAACCGAATGATTTTATTGATAGCATTCATTGTTGACCTCATTATTGAAATTAAAGTGATTGAAATTGTTTAATGCTTTGATTTTGAAATTTAATTGTTTTGAAATGGATTAGAAATGGAATATATATATATATATATATATATATTGTGGTTTATTTCTTCTTAAAAGATATTTATTTTGTGGTTTATTTAATTGAGTTTATAGTACACCCACTAAGCTTTATGCTTAGCGCGTTAGTTTTGTTTCTAACGCGTAGGTACCAGGGATCCCGAAGAAGCTAAGGATTGAAGAGACGTTCCCTGCAGATAGAGGCGGAGAGTCACATTTTGGGTAGATATTTATGTTCATATGTAATATGAGTAATATGCATGCATATTCAGCGAGTCTGTAAATATGTTTTGTTCTGTAATTAAATAATTTATGATTTCTGTCTTTTAGTAGTAGAATGTTTGTAAATATTAAAGTTTGATTTGTTTTATTTCATAAATTGTGATTGATAAGCCGCACTAAACGGCAGAGTGCGCAACTGTTTGAATATGAGATATTGAAGTGCTATTGAGAATTGTTTTTGAATTGAATTGTGTAAAAACAGGTTTTGGAAAGTCCGAAAAACAAACGGTACTCTGCCGAATTTTTGTAAAAAGTTTATTTGATGGGTCCACAATGATTTTGAAAAGTTATAAAATGAATTTAGAAAGTTTTGAAAGTCCGAGTAGTGCTCCCCGGGTCGGTCCGGCCGGGTCGGGTCGGGGGGTGTTACAATTCTATTGAGTCTTAATTCAATTCTTCTTCCAGTAATTCTCTCTGATAACCACTTTACTCCTACGGGCGGTCATTTTGGGTTTCTTAAAATTCTGAGCTGTATTCAAGTAATGTTTTCTTAGTCTGGTGTATGCAATTCAGTCAAAAAGTATATTCAAGTGTACGATATATGCCAACGCTGTAAGGTTGACACTCTTCATCTTGCCGATCTTCTTCAACCTCTTGACTATACCAAAAAAAATATGGATTGATATATCCATGGACTTTATTGAAGGGCTTCCATTCTCCTATGGATATTCGTTGATCATAGTTGTAGTGGATCGTTTATCCAAATACGCTCACTTTATACCTCTTAAACATCTTTTTTCAGCTTCAACTGTGGCTAAGGCATTTTTTTTGATCAAGTTGTAAAGCTTCATGGTGTTCCAAAAACAATTGTAAGTGACCGAGATAAAGTATTTGTGAGTTCTTTTTAGAAAGCATTGTTTCAAATGTAAGGAACGATCCTCCAAATGAGTTCAAGTTACCCCCCGCAAACGGATGGTCAAACGGATGTCGTGAATCGGACACTTGAACAGTATCTCAGATGTTGCACGCATGACCAGCCCAGAAAATGGTTCAATTGGCTTTCTTAGGCTGAATATAGCTACAACACCTCAGTTCAATCATCCATTCGCATCACACCTTTTGAAGTTGTATATGGTATAGCTCTTCCTAACCTTCTTTTGTACATTCCTAAGACAACAAAGGTCCAAGTAGTAGATGAAGCATTAAGAGACAGGGAGATCATATTAAAGACTCTACGACATCAACTTCTAGAAATCAAGTGAAGGTTCAAGCCGATAAGCATCGGCGTGAGGTGTTTTTTGTTGGGATTTATGCCCTAAAACTTGTAATTGTAAACGATTAAGGACATAATAAGAATTATTCAGATTATCATTCAAGTTTATAAATGTTTTATATTCAGTAATACATTCGTATTGTGCAAGAACATCTTAGATTACAACATATAATCTCATAATGAGTATATGATGGTCATATACAGAGAGGATTCATTTTGAGACATGCAATCTAAAGAATCCGTAGAGAGTGAATAAAGCTGGGTACTTTATTTGTGATTGATCTACTGTTGCGGCCCATTCTGTAAAGTACGATGGTCTTATCCTAGACCGCTCATGTAGTTGACATGAGAATGGAGGCACCTTATATGATGAGATCATATAGGACTGGGCCACGATTTATATGAATCTCTCACCAAGGTCCGTTAGTATATAAGATTCATATATAATCGATAAACGATGGCTATTTATAGGTGATCTTAATCTTGAGTGTCTTATCGACTCCTTCAGGTTGGATTGTGGCTTTTGATATACCATGAGTGAGGTTGATGTGAATCTCAACCAATACCTCCGTATCTTAGAGTTGCGGTTTGGCTTGTGGCTGGGAAGGTTTGAACATAATAGTGGAATCCACTCTTTCTTGATTGAAGTAGATAAGTAGTTTCCTTAAAGGTTGATTCGAGGCTTGAACGATTATGAGCGCTCTCCTTCTTTCGTGAGGAAGACAGAATTTAATTGTTCATTAGAGAATCAATGGTACTTAAAGGAAAAGATATTTCTAGAGGGGTATAACAGACTTTATGACCCAGCTCTAGTTATGAACTATTTGTGGAGGATCACACTATATGAAATTAGCTATATCAATGGACACTGAGACTTCAAATTATATAAACACGTCTACAATTCTGAGAGTGCAGCCTCAAGTTTTTAGTGGAATAACTCCGAAGTTAATAATCGTGAAATATTAATTAAAGAGTGTTAATTAATATTACTAAGTATTATTGAAGCTCAAAACTGTAAGTCCATTAGGTCCCCTTACTAGCCCTTATGGTTGTTGGTAACGAGGGTCACGGTACATTAATTGGATAATCCAATTAATAGTATTACGAAAGTAATGTGATTTAAATAAAAGAGAATAATTAAATAATGTGATTATTTAATTAATTAAATATTTTAATAGAAATTATTAATTATTAATTATTAATTCTGTTTATTAAATATGAGGTCATGTGATTAAAGAATGACTAGGACAAAAGAATTAAAATAATTAGATTATTTTAATAATCCTAAAAGTCAAAGATTAAAGTATTTAGGAGATCAAAAAAAAAAGGATTAGGAATTCTATTTTGACTTAGTCAAACTAAAACCCTAAAGAGCTACAATATAAGTGTTATATAGTTAGAAAACATTAACCTAATACATAAGTGAAAAAAAAAAAAAAAAAAGAGTTCGGCCACCAAAGATAGAAGAAAAAAGAAAAAAGTTTTTCTAACTCTCCCCTCTTTTGTAGAATTCGGCCGGCCCCTAGGGAGAAGAGACTCTCCGTCCATTCTTTTCACATGAACTTCCATCTCTTGTCGTGACGTGCCCACACACGCTTTGTCAGACCACGGGTCATAGCTTGGAAGATCTAGTGGTAGATCGAGAAATCAGAAAAAGGAAATTAAAAAAAAGGTATGTAGTTTCATGGAATCTTTTTCTGTATATATACAGGAACTCGTTCCTGATTAAAAAATAGTTTTTCAATTAAAAGAAAATTTTTGAAACCTAATTCCGCATGTCATACATAATCAAACATTTTCTAAAACTCCTTTCATCTTTTAGTGTGGGTGACTATGTGTATTTGCGTCTTCAACCTTATCGTCAACAAACAATAGTTTTCCGGAGTTCTTTGAAATGATCTCTAAGATATTTTGGGCCTTATAAAGTCTTGGAGAAAATTGGATCTGTAGCGTATCGCTTAGAGCTGCCAACCGGTTCTCAGGTACATAACATTTTCCATGTGAGTTTGCTTAAAAAATTTATAGGCACTTCCACTCCTATGCAAACTAAATTAACCCCAATAGCTACTGATTCTACCTTGTTGCCCCAACCCGAAAAGATACTTAATAGCCGCATGGTATAGAAGGGACGTTACAGACCAAGGGAAGAAACTTTAGTTAAATGGTTGGGCGCTCCAACAGAAGATGCAACATGGGAAAACAAATGGAGGTTCAACCGATCGTATCCAAGTTTTTGTCCTTAAGGACAAGAACATTGTCAACAGGAAGGAGTGATACGCCCCTACATATTGGCTCTTGTGTATCAACATAAGTTAGAAGTAATGATTATTTATTAAGAGCTCTTAGTCATAAGTCTTCCTATTTCGGGGTATTATGGTTCCTACTTTCTAGTGAACTATTGATGCATTGTACAGGTCTCTATAAAGAGACCCATTAGGACCTTTTGGATTATGTTGAATAATATCATATCTTACTTTCTTACTCTTCCTCTATTCTTCTACTCTTCTTCTCTTCTACTTTCTTTCTATTTTTCCATTGAACTTAGAAATTAACTTATCATTTACTTTATTCAATCACATCAGCTAACTTGAGCGTTGGAGACTGTTTGGCTGGCACCACCCTAATCTCCCAAGAGTTTGACTATAGGTTGTTGGTCCTACCATCATCCAACCCGTAGACCTTCGGATCTACATTATAGATTTTAGCATCTACAATAGCGATGATGCACTTTTTTTTAATAAGTTTATTTTTTAAAATAAATTTTACGAGATTAATTTGTTATGTATTCTTTTATTTTAGCTTTTAATTTTTTATAATATATTTATTTTTTAAATTAAAAATAAATGTAATTTTTTATAAAATGAAAATAAAAAAATAATTTAATGTTGCATATAATTTTCTTTTGAGTAGAATTAGAATTATAGTAACTTATGTGGTTAGCTTGTAATATTTATTTAAGTGGATATATAATTATATAATACTTTAGGGTTAATATAAAATTATTTATTTTACTTAATAACCAAAAAGACCAAACTACCCATCTGGTGAATAGGTTGACTTTAAAGACAGGGAATATTTGTACTAGTGTTAGATATTTATTTAAAATTTTGCTTATATCATTAAATTCAAGGGAAGTTAGTACAATTAACCCTTAATTTTATTGTTTGGGTGACGTCCTGGTAAATTCTCGTGTTGCACCCTTATTAATATGTCAAAAAAATAATTATTTTTAAAATGTTAAATTAGAGTTTAAGAAGAATTTAATTTAGCGGTGGAATAATATTCATACTTTTTTAATTTTTTTTTAATCCCATAATTAATTAATTATGATTTGTGAATAAATAATGACAATTGCAAATCAAATGTGATATCTTTAAGATGAGGGTTTTTTAGATAAAATCCATGAAGTATTAGTATTAATCTAAAACATTTATGTTGAAATTAATAACAGTTAAGCATTCATAATTTTAAATCTAAGTTTAAATAATTTGTTTTAAACTAAATCTAATTTTAAATGTGTTTGGATACTATAAGGATGGAATAATTAGAATATTCCATATAAATTCTCAAATTATATCATAATATTCAAATTTTAATTTAAAATCTAAAAAAAATATTTTTTAATAATCATGATGTCAACTGGCATCAGTTTTTTTTTTCTTGTACTCTTGTCCATATTGGCATGGAATTTCTTGAATTTAATTAAAAATATATATTTAATGAATAATAACAAAAAATAAGTTTAATATTTTGTCCAAAATTCAAACTCCAACGATGCATTGTAATATAACTTATCATTGGCTATATCTATTTTATGATCTTAACAAGTATAAATGGTATGCTATACCATTTGAATATAAATTTTAAATAAAAATATTGTAATGTTACGTGTCTAATTTTATGAAAAGTTATATTGATTTTAGGGTACGTTTAAAATTGCTGTAATTTAAAAAAATAATTATTTATTTTATAAGTTGGGATAAAAAAAATATTTAATCAACTTCTCAAATTTTGTTAATTTCGTAATATGTTTACTATATACTTTTTCTTTTTCTTTTTGTCCCAACTTATGTGGTTCTCTCTAATTGAAATGAGTTCTCTTAAATCAACCAATCTTATTGTTTCTATTTTATTTTAATTAGTCTAAATCCACAAAATTGTTGGAAAATTTAAATTATCAAAATTTGTATTCCTTTCGTATCAATTTACTGGAATTACTCTCATAATAAACATAGTCCAGTACACAAATAAACATATATGGTACCTTTCTCATAAGTATTATTCGATCTTCCTTCAAGATTGTGGATACAAGACTCATGTCTTTGCCCAACGACGACGACATGTCTCTTCATGCTCAGGTATCTCATTTTGTGACTCTGTGTTAGTAATTTTTGTTATAGAAATTGCCCCATCAAAGGTTTGGATCTGTTTTTTAATTATACAAGTGTATAGTGATGTGTTATTGGTTATTCATATGAATGGAGATATATTTGGTTGCTTTGTTACTGGGTTATGCGCCCAGCTTTCTTCTCATTTTTTCGGGGATCTTCTGGATTCTGTCTTTGCTGATGTTGCGTCTGAGTGTCACCGGATAACAAGGTTGGGCATGAAGAGGAGGAGGAATTGAGGTTGTCAGCGCAGGCTCATGCTATGGTGGCCGATTCTAGTAACAGTGGTGAAACAACTAACAAGTATGTGGTTGATATATTTGGACAAACTCATCCTCCTGTTGCAACTGAAATATTTGATTGCATGAATTGTGGGCGTTCCATTGTGGCTGGAAGGTTTGCTCCTCATTTAGAGAAGTGCATGGAAAAGGTGATCATCTACATCGATCATTTTGTTGTCTTGGATTATATATCCAATTTGCATTTTGTTGGATGTAATTTCTTGTGAGAATAATTCTGATCAACCCATGATTGTAGGAATCTCATTGTAGCCTGAATTTATTGTTTGATTTCAAAAATCTTAACCGTCTTCTGTTGTCAACGTGCTTATGTGCATAACTCCAGGGTAGGAAGGCTCGTCTCAAGGTGACAAGAAGCAGCACAGCTGCACAGAACCAGTACTCACGAGGCACCCCTAGTTCCACATACTCTTATTCAAATTCCACCAGTATGAACCGATTATCAAATGGAGCACCCGGTGCTGCAGGTGAGGAATACTCAAACGGCTCGTTTGAAGAGCTATGACAAAAATTCAAGCAGAGGAGGTCTAACTAACCACCACCACAGCCCGTAGGAGAGCCATACATGTAATGCATCTTCTTGAATCATTCTCAAGGCTTTTTCATTCTTGGACTTAGGGCTTGTTTGGCTAAGCTTATAAAAGCAGTTTTTGGGCTTTTTGGACCCAAAAGCCGCTTTTGGGCTCGTTTGGATATTCCCGCAGAAGAGCTTTTAAACTTTAAAAACTCCTCCAGTCAAAGCCAAAATATATGACTTTTACAGAAAGAGCTTCCAAGAAACAAAAGTCTAAAGTAAAAACCCTGCCAAATAAGGCCTTAACATGGTGTTGGTTTTTCAGGCCATGTCAGCTTACTCAATTTCGATGTATGCTTGCATTATTTGGACTTGGAAGTCCACTTTGATGCATAAATGATAAATGAAAAATCGATATATAAACACTTTCTTGCAATGTATTGTCTAAAATCTAAATCCTACATAATTTAAATGTCATAAAGACAGATTATAGAGAAACACAGATTTGGAACCTCTAAACTGGTTTTTGATGGAAGGGCTAGTTACATTCAATCTAAGATCAATATACGGATACTTTCTGTTGTGGTACACTACATGTAGAATATTTTTTTGCTCTACAACAATGTTCTGACAGCTAAGATGCTTGAAGTAACACCCCCTGACCCAATCCGCTCAGACCGAATCAGGAAGCGCTTCTATATACTGAAATCTCTACTTCACTTTTATAAAACCATACTTTTAAAACTAAAACGTAAACTTTAATAATGACCCAATAAAATTTCTGAAAATTTCGCCAAAGTTTCCTCTATTTTTCTGACTTTTCAAAACCTGTTTTCAGTAAAATCATATAATCAACACTTCGAATTTATCATATCACTTTTGCGCACCCTTCCAAATTCAGTGCGACTTTCCAAACATTTTATACGAACTATTTAATCAAAATCAATTCAAAAGTGATAAAATCCATAATTCCGTAAAACATAAACATTTATAGAAAATATATAAAAACAACACAACTTTTACAAATATTTACAAAATCCTTCTGTATATGCATGCTAATCAAAAACATATAAATGGAACATAAAAAGACTACCCAAAAGCTCAGGAATGATGTGGCTCTGATCTCTGCTCCTGCAGATTCAACCCTTCACTTCTCTTTCAACTCTGGAATCTTCTTTACCTATGCGTGACAAAAATCAACACGCTAAGCATATTGCTTAGTAGGTGTACATAAAACTGAATTTTTACAAATATACTATAATAACATTTTAATCGATTAATCAGAAATATAGATAACAAATAAATGTTCAAATATGGGGCTCAATTCAATTCATACCAAAATAAAAATCTTATCAATCTCAAATATTTTCATATCATATTTCAATTTCTATTTCGGGCTCCTGATACACATAACATATATTACAGGACTGGATTACGGGTTGTTCGATATCGGACACTCGGTGCCTCTCCGCTGAACCCATTTCGACATCGGACACTCGGTGCCTACCCGTCGAATGGTATCACATGCATCTAATCCCGACATTGGACACTCGGTGCCTACCCGTCGAAAATGTATCATATCAACTCCCTACCCTAGGACCGGCACTCAGGGCCTGTACTATCCATAGGGTGGTACATCACAATATTTCAGTGCAGTACTGCTATATAACCCAATTGACATGTCAGCTTCCTATATCCCTATCTATGTTCATATATATCAGAGCCATTTTACAATATCATGCCTCAAAGTCAATATCAACACATTTCATTTCTTTCAGAATCAACAAATTCAATTTTCAAATCATTCAATTTCGATTTCGTAATTTCAATTCCAAAATACAATTTCACAAATCACTTTCTTATATTCAAATTTAACTTTCAAATATTTCAAATCCATAAATATATTTTTGAAATCCAAATTTCATTAATAATCATATATAAAAGAAATATACAAAATCATATACGAGTATATTTCTCAAATCAATAATCATATCAAATCAATCCAAAAATATATTCAAATATATTTCTGAAACCAATATTCACATCAAATCAATTCAAAATCATATTCGAATATATTTCACAAACCAATATTAAATCAAAATGCCCCAAAATCATTTTTCGATACATTTCACAAACATTATATAATCAAAATCACCTTCAACTATATTTCTCATAACAATATTAAAATCAAAACGTATTAAAATCAACTCATAATATTATTTGCAATCAATATTTCAGATATAAACTATATTTTAAGAATACGTAATTCAAATCTTTCCAAAATCAATTTCAAACTATAAACTATAATCAATATAATTCAAATAACTCAACATTAATAAAATTCAATCAATCCGAAATATTATGGAAAACTGAAAATTCGAAAACTAGTGTACACCGAACCTTGATAATTCCCCAACACTTTTCTTTTCCTTTTCCTATTGCTTTCTTCTTCTTCTTCTTCTTCTTCTTCTTCTTTATGGAAAACTGAAAATTCAAAAACTAGTGTACACCAAACCTTGATAATTCCCCAACACTTTTCTTCTTCTTCTTCTTCTTCTTCTTCTTCTTCTTTCTCTCTTTGGCCGAGTTAGCTTCTGGTCTAATTTTGTTTCTTCTTCTTCTTCTTCTTCTTTCTCTCTTTGGCCGAGTTAGCTTTTGGTCTGATTTTGTTTTTGGCCGAGTTAGCTTCTTCTTCTTCTTCTTCTTCTTTCTCTCTTTGGCCGAGTTAGCTTCTGGTCTGATTTTGTTTCTTCTTCTTCTTCTTCTTCTTCTTTCTCTCTTTAGCCGAGTTAGCTTCTGGTCTGATTTTGTTTTTGGCCGAGTTAGCTTCTTCTTCTTCTTCTTCTTCTTCTTCTTTCTCTCTTTGGCCGAGTTAGTTTCTGGTCTGATTTTGTTTCTTCTTCTTCTTTATCTCTTTGGCCGAGTTAGCTTCTGGTCTGATTTTGTTTTTGGTTCTTCTTCTTCTTCTTCTTCTTCTTCTTCTTTCTCTCTTTGGCCGAGTTATCTTCTTCTTCTTCTTCTTCCTCTTCTTCTTTCTCTCTTTGGCCGAGTTAGCTTCTTCTTCTTCTTCTTCTTCTTCTTCTTCTTTCTTCTTTCTCTCTTTCGGCCGAGTTAGCTTCTTCTTCTGTTCTCCCTCTTTCTTCTTCTTCTTCTTCTTCTTCTTCTTCTTTCTCTCTTTGGCCGAGTTAGCTTCTGGTCTGATTTTGTTTCTTCTTCTTCTTCTTCTTCTTCTTTCTCTCTTTGGCCGAGTTAGCTTCTAGTCTGATTTTGTTTTTGGTTTCTAGTTGTTGTGCCACTTTTTTGTTTGACTTTCAATTTGTATTTAGCTTTCTCTCTTTGGCCGAGTTAGCTTCTGGTTTGATTTTGTTTTTGGTTTCTAGTTATTGTGCCACTTTTTTTGTTTCACTTTCAATTTGTATTTAGCTTTCTCTCTTTGGCCGAGTTAGCTTCTGGTCTGATTTTGTTTTTGGTTTCTAGTTGTTGTGCCACTTTTTTTGTCTGACTTTCAATTTGTATTTAGCTTGTGTTTTTTTTTTTTTTTAGACAAGTGGAATTCCACTTGTCAAACTTTTATATATATATATCTCAACAATTGCAATTTGCTCCCTTGAACTTCTTAAAATTCTAAAATGACAACAACTTTACAATTAATTACTTGTGATTTACCAATAATCCTTGAATTATCAAACTGACCCACCAATCACATTCCATCTCAATAATATTCCAATAATATTTCACACTTATCCAATCACCAGATTGACTTCACCAATATTCAATTGGACCCATTATGATCCAAATACACAATGAAAATAATATCTCTAATGGGAGTTAAATCGGTTAAAAATCATTATTCGTTTATACACCATATACCAAATATATACTTTCCACCAAGTTAAATCACATACTTGACTGTTGCATGCTTAATAATAATTATTAATAATACTTTTCATAATTATGAAAAATTAGGGGCGTTACAATTCTTCCCCACTTAAGAATTGTGGATATTGTTGTCTCATTATTTCTTCGCTTTCCCAAATAGCCTCTTTCACATTATGGTTCCTCCAGAGTATTTTCACTAGCGGTATTTTTTTATTCCGAAGTTCTTTTATTTCTCTGTCTAACACTTGCACTGGTTCTTCTGTATATGTTAGATCAGACTGTATCTCAATGACTTCAGTCTGGACTCTGTGAGAAGGATCTGATATGTATCTCCTCAGTATAGATAAATGAAATACATTATGTATCTTTTCCAATTCCAATGGTAAAGCCAGTCTATAGGCTACCGGTCCCACAAGTTCAATAATCTCGTATGGACTAATAAACCTAGGACTTAAACCTGGTACTTATGGACAAGTACCAGGTTCGAACCTTAATGGGGGAGGCAAAGCAAAACCGTAAGGGCAACGTTAGCGGGTGACTCAAAAGCAGCCCCGAACGACCCAAAGCGGACAGTATCTTGTGAGTGACCGTTGGACCTCGCGGGGCAAACCTAGCATAGACCAGTGTAGGCAAATCCCGGAGGTGGACGTCATAATAAAAAATGTGCTTTCCCTGGATGGTAGTCAATAACACAATCATAATCTTTAATTAACTCCATTCATCTTCTCTGTCTCAAATTAAGTTCTTTCTGAATAGGCAGATACTTGAGACTCTTGTGATCAGTATAAATGTAGCATTTCTCTCCATATAGGTAATGCCTCCATATTTTCAAAGCAAACACTACGGCTGCAAGTTCCAGATCATGTGTCGGATAATTCTGTTCATGAGTTTTTAGCTGTCTGGAAGCATATGCAACCACATTTCCTTCCTGCATCAATACGCAACCCAGGCCATTGTGTGAGGCATCACTGTATATCACAAAATCTTTACCTGAAATCGGCTGAATCAGGACTGGAGCCTCTACTAGCATTGTCTTCAGTCTGTCAAATGCTTGTCATTCCATTCAAAAATCTGACATTTTTGTGCAGTAGCTTGGTCAACGGACTTTCTATGGATGAAAATCCCTTTACAAACCGTCGATAATAACCTGCCAAGCCTAAGAAACTTTTTATCTCTGTTACATTTTTTAGAGGCTTCCATTCCATAATTGCTTAAATCTTTTTGGGATCTGCCTTAATGCTCTCTGCTGACACAATATGGCCCAGAAATGCAATCTCAGCCAACCAGAACTCACATTTACTCAGTTTACCATATAGTTGTTTCTCCCTCAGAATCTACAATATCACTCTGAGGTGTCTGTTATAGTCCTCTGTCGTCTGTGAGTATACCAGGATATCATGTAACATCCCTAATTTCGAAAAATTAATTTTGAACATGTGGATATAAATTTTATGATTTAAGGGGTGTAAAACGTAATTAAATGTATGTTTATTTTTATGGTTTTCATGTGGACCAGATGGAGTGGTCCAGAAAGATTGCACGAAGTGAAGGAAAAAGTGAAAATGGAGTACCGCGACCAGTCACCACGACCTGAGATCGCGATGAGCTGATCGCGGTGAAAAATAGAATTTCTTGGCAGTGAGTATCGCGACCACTCACCGCGACCAGAGATCGCAATGAGTCGCTCGCGATGAAAAATGGTGATTTTTGGCAGTGAGCACCGCGACCACAGATCGCGCTGACTAGCTCGCGGTGAAAAATGTCAAATTCTGGCAGTGAGCAGCGCGACCATGGTACCGCGATGAGTGATCGCGATGAAGGCGGTGGAACTTCTCCAGTGAGTACCGCGACCTGGTAACGCGACCACAGGTCGTGATGACGGTCGCGACGACCGAACTTTTATAAAAAAATAAAAGACGTGAGAAGTCTCCAGAAAATAGGAAAGGGAGAAAACAGAGAGAAAGAGAGACCGAGAGAGAAAGAAAAGAAAGAAGAAGAAGAAGAAGAAGAAGAAGAAGAAGAAGAGAAGAAGAAGAAGAGGAGGATGAGGAAGGGAAAGAAAAGAAAGAATAAGAAGAAGAAGAAGAAGAAGAAGAAGAAGAAGAAGAAAAAGAAGAAGAGAAGAAGAGAAGAAGAAGAAGAAGAAAGGAAGAAAGAAAAGGAAAAGAGGAAGGAGAAAGAGAAAGAAAAAAGGAAATTCAGAAGAAAAACTGTTCGAAAAAAACGGAAACCAGATTGGTGTACACTGATTTCTGAATTCGTTATAATTTTTGTTATATATTTTTAGTTGAGTTTCCATATTTTGTCAAATCGAATTTGAAAAGTTATTTATGGATTTTGTATAATTATGTTTCGTTTACGAATATTGTTAAAAACTGTTTGAAAAATAATTAGGGAATATGATAGTATAATGGAATTTCTATGGTTTCAAATAAATTGTTTTGCGAGTAATGTTTGGAAACGATTTTGGAAAAAAATCGTATATAATTATTGTTTCGAAAAGAATATGTGAAAATAATTTTAGAATAGATTGATATGAGTATAAATGAAAGTTTTGGCTTTGTGAAAATAATTGTTGATTTTGAAAGAAACAGAAGGTTTTGATATGAAATTTATGAATAAATTATGTATTACGAATATTGTTTGCAAATTTTGATGCTTGAATTTAATCTTGATTCGTGAATTATTGTTGATTACTTTGAAAAAGAATATAACGAGTTAAGATTGCTGCATCTCGCGGGGCAAACCTGGCAAGTCCAGTTTAGGCGAATCCCGGAGATAGACATTTCACTGTATCTATGATTGCTGTTGCATCTCGCGGGGCAAACCTGGTATAGTCCAGTTTAGGCGAATCCCGGAGATAAATATTGTATTGATATTGAGATTGTTGCATCTCGCGGGGCAAACCTGGCAAGTCCAGTTTAGGCGAATCCCGGAGATAAATATTGTACTGAAATTGATGACTGTTGCATCTCGCGGGGCAAACCTGGTATAGTCCAGTTTAGGCGAATCCCGGAGATAGACATTGCACTGTATCCATGATTGTTGCCTCTCGCGGGGCAAAACTGGTATAAACCAGTTTAGGCGAATCCCGGAGATAAATATTGTACTGAAATTGATGACTGTTGCATCTCGCGGGGCAAACCTGGCATAGTCCAGTTTAGGCGAATCTCGGAGATAGACATTGCACTGTATTCCTGACAGTTACATCTCGCTGGGCAAACCTGGCTTAGTCCAGTTTAGGCGAATCCCGGAGGTGAACGTTACACCGATGTTACAGATATAGAGATGTATGATGAATGTACGGCCAGAATGGAGAATGAAAGTGAATAAAATGTTTATATGAATAAAATGTTACAAATTGAATATAATGAGTATAAAATAATTGAAAACTGAATTTTGTATGTTTTATTGATTGAATTTAGATGCTTTTATTAAACTGTTTTTATATGATTTCTTTCAGTGAGAAAGTTGAAGATTGAAATGTTTTTATACGATAATATTGGTATATTTTTATTATGAAATGATTATTGATTTTGATACTTGAGTTTAGTGTACATCCACTAAGCATTATTGCTTAACGCGTTGATTTTATCACGCGTAGATATCAGAGACACTGGGGGAAACAAAGAATAAAGAGGAAAGATTGAAGGTCCAGAGTCACAATTCTTTTGAGTAGTTACAATTGAATTTTAATTGTATATTGTATTTAGTTAAGCATGCATATACAGAAATTTGTAATTCGACATGTATATATATGTTTTGTAAATATTAATTATATATGTTTTATTTGAAACTGTTTGGAAGTCGCACTAAACGGCAGAGTGTGCATTGATTTGAAAATTTGGATATAGAAGTGTTGGAATTATATTATATTATATTTGTTTTATTGAAAACAGATTTTGGGAAATCAGAAAAATAGAGGAAACTCTGCCAAAATTTTTGAAAAATAAAGTTTGATGGGCTCACTAGAAACATATTTTTAAAATATAATTAATATGATTTTCACTGGTTTGTAATTTATAAAGTGAATTAAGTAAAGTTTTGAAAATCCGGTAGCGCTCCCTGGGTCGATCCAGACGGGTCGGGTCGGGGGGTGTTACATATCATCAATGAACACAACCACAAACTGATCCAGCTACGTTCGAAATATCCGGTTCATTAGATCCATAAAGGTTGCAGGTGCATTTGTCAGCCCAAATGGCATCACTACAAACTCATAGTGCCCATACCGTTTCTGAATGTTTTTTTCGGAATATCAGAGTCTTTCACCATCAACTGATGATACCCTGATCTAAAATCTATTTTAGAGAAGACACTGGCTCCTCTCAACTGATCAAATAAATCATCGATCCTAGGCAACTGATACTTATTCTTAACTTGTGAGCTTATTCAGTTGTCTGTAATCGATACACAATCTTAACGACCCGTCTTTCTTCTTCACAAACAATACGGGTGCTCCCCACGGGGAAACACTAGGTCGTATAAACCCCTTATCTAACAATTCTTACAACTGTATTTTCAATTCTTTCAATTCTGCAAGTGCCATTCTGTAAGGAGTAATCGATACTGGAGTGGTACCTGGTATCACATCAATCACAAATTCCACCTCTCTCTCTGGTGGTAAATCAGGAAGTTCTTCTGGAAACACATCACTAAAATTACATACGATGGGTATATTCTGAAGACTAGAATCAACCCTCTGTAAATCGACCACATGTGTTAAATAAGCTTTATAGCCTTTCATGATCAACTTTCTGGCAGTAATGGCTGAAATAACATTGGAGAGATAATCCCTCCTTTCGCCCACCATTGTCACTTCTGTATCATCTGCTGTTTTAAGCGTTACTCGCTTAAAACTGCAATCCAATCATAACCTGGTGTCTGGATAACCAATCCATGTCCAAAATCACATCGAAGTCATGGAATGGTAATTCCATCAAATCACCTGGAAATTCATATCCTTGTATTCTAATCGGACAATCTCTGTAAACCCTATTCACAATTACAATGTGACCTAAAGGATTACTCACCACTATAACATACTCAGTAGATTCAATTTTCAAATTTCTATTTCTCATCATAACATCACATATATATGAATGTGTGGATCCTGGGTCTATCAATGTAATTACAGTAATATTAAAAATAGAAATCATACCATAAATCACATCTGGTGCATCTTTTTCTTCCTGAGCCCTAACCGCATAGGCTCGAGCTAGGGCACGACTATCCTATCTTCCAGTAGACTCTGCTGCCCCTCTGTGCCTACTAGCCTCTGTCCCTATCTGAGTGGGTCTCCTCTCTCTGGAAACAGTGGGACCTGATCTCTCTGATGGCATAGCAGAAGCAGTCTGATTCTTCGAACAATCCCTCTGAAAATGATCGCGGGACCCATATCTGAAACAGGCTCCGATTAATTTTCAACACTCTCCCGGATGTCTCCTCCCACAATGCTCACAAAGTGCTAAGGTTGTTCCCCTAGTTGTACTTTCAGGAGCACTAATCACTGATATAGTTAACTGTCCTGGTCTGACTGTGAATGGAGGTCTTTGTGGCTGTCTCTGCCCACTAGTCTGAGGTCCTCTAAATCTCTTACTGAGTGGCTGGGACGAGCTAAACTATCCCAGACCTCTTCTCTGCTGGTTCCAGTTTTTTCTGGCCTGTTCATCTTTTCTAACCCCTCTCAACATTAAGGGCTGCTGATACTAATCTAGTAAAATCCACCATTTCGAATGCTGCGACCTGGAGACGAATATAATCATTCAGCCCATCTTCAAATCTCCTACATCTGTTCTCCTCTGTAGTCACCATCTCACTGGCATACTTACTCAACTTGATAAATTCCCGTTCATACTCTATGACGGTCATCTGCCTCTACTTCAGGTTAACAAACTCTCTTTTCATGTTATCAATATATATACGGCCAACATATTTTCTCTTAAACTCTCTCTGGAAAAAATTTCAAGTTCTTTCCTGAGGCCGTACTGTTTAAGCAATAGAGGTCCACTACTGGTAAGCGTCCTCCTGTAACAATGAAACTGCACACTCAAGGCTCTCATCTGGCGTGCAATGTAACTGTTATAATATTCTCTCAGTCCGCTCAAACCAGTACTCTGCAGCAGATGCATCCTCATCTCTCCTTCTATGGAAATCTGTAGGTCTATATTTGGCCAACCTCTCTATTGCTAACCTCTGTAGCGCTGCTCTCACCACATTCTGAAAGAATTCAGCCATCTGTTGCATATTCACTAGCTGACCCTGAATCTCTGGTCCAGCCATCCTCGGACTCACTGATTCACCTGATGATCCCCCAGCTACACTAGCAGGACTACCAGGTCTACCTCTATTTCCACTTCCAAAAGGTTTCATTTCTTTCTTTATCTTATACAAGACAGAAGAGAACTTCTGCAGATTAGAGTCACATCCTCCTATTTTTCTTTTCTACAATGCATGCATATATAAAAAAAAAAAAAAATTCCTTAGGTCTAGGAATGCCTAAACTATTGCTCTGATACCAAAAATTGTAACACCCCCTGACCCAATCCGCTCAGACCGAATCAGGAAGCGCTACCATATACTGAAATCTCTACTTCACTTTTATAAAACCATACTTTTAAAACTAAAACGTAAACTTTAATAATGACCCAATAAAATTTCTGAAAATTTCGCCAGAGTTTCCTCTGTTTTTCCGACTTTCCAAAACCCTATTTTCAGTAAAATCATATAATCAACACTTCGAATTTATCATATCACTTTTGCGCACCCTTCCAAATTCAGTGCGACTTTCCAAACATTTCATACGAACTATTTAATCAAAATCAATTCAAAAGTGATAAAATCCATAATTCCGTAAAACATAAACATTTATAGAAAATATGTAAAAACAACACAACTTTTATAAATATTTACAAAATCCTTTTGTATATGCATGTTAATCAAAAACGTATAAATGGAACATAAAAAGACTACCCAAAAGCTCAGGAATGATGTGGCTCTGATCTCTGCTCCTGCAGATTCAACTCTTCACTTCTTTTTCAACTCTGGAATCTTCTTTACCTATGCGCGACAAAAATCAACGCGCTAAGTATATTGCTTAGTGGGTGTACACAAAACTGAATTTTTACAAATATACTAGGGCGAATTGCACTAAGCTACCCTGAGTTTATGCATAATTACACGCATAATGCCAGTTTACCGTTTATTACACTCAAATACCCTTGACCACGTTAACTTCACTGTTGACCAACTATTTTTTTTGAAAATAACATAAATACCCTTATTGATAAATATTAAAATATAATATTAAAAATAGTAATTAAAAAAATAATAATAATAATAAAATAATAATTAAAAAAAAAACTTTCATTCATCATCACCAATCCATCTCCACCATCATCATCTTCCTCAAAATCCATCATCTCCTTCATTCAACTTTTCATATTCATCACCACCACCCATCCAACTTTAACAATTAATCCATCAACCATCCACCCAAAAATCAAACACCACATCACAACCAAAAAAATAAAATGGAAAGTACAAGGTGGAGCAGATCCGCTCCACTGGCGAGGCGCTCCATCGCGCAGATGGAGCTGATCGCTCCACAAGCGATGGAGCGGCCGCGATGGAGCGGCCGCGATGGGCGGCGTTCTCCATCTGCGATGGATCTATCTTCTTCATCGCAGATGGAGAAACTCCATCTGCTATGGAAGCGGCCGCTCCACAAGTGATGGAGCAGCAGCTACATCACCGTGATGGGCGGCGTTCCATCGCAAGATGGAGTTTTCTCCATCTGTGATGGATTTATCTTCTCCATCTGCGATAGAAGCGGCCGCTCCACAAGTGATGGAGCGGCCTGTGGAGTGGCCGCTCCATCGCCGCGATGGGCGGCGTTCCATCACAGATAGAGTTTTCTCCATCTGCGATGGATCTGTCTTCTCCATTACAGATGGAGAAACTCCATCTGCGATGGAGTTGAGTTTGTTGTTGTTTTTTTTAAAAAAAAAAAAAAAAAAGGTCTGAGTATTCCTTCTGCAATGAATTGAGTTTTGGTTTTTTTTTTTTTTTTTTAACTGTTAAGGAATTCAGATCTGGAAATTTTTTTCATTTCCAGATCTGAGTTTTTTTTAATTTGTTTTCAGAAAAAAAAAGATCTAAGTATTTTTTTAATTATTTTTTATTATTATTATTTTTAATGTTATATTTTAATATTTATCAATAAGGGTATTTATGTCATTTTTAAAAAAATAGTTGGTCAACAGTGAAGTCAACATGGTCAAAGGTATTTGAGTGTAATAAACGGTAAACTGGCATTATGCGTGTAATTATGCATAAACTCAGGGTAGTTTAGTGCAATTCGCCCAATATACTATAATAACATTTTAATCGATTAATCAGAAATATAGATAACAAATAAATGTTTAAATATGGGGCTCAATTCAATTCATACCAAAATAAAAATCATATCAATCTCATATATTTTCATATCATATTTCTATTTCTATTTCGGGCTCCTGATACATATAACATATATTACAGGACTGGATTACGGGTTGTTCGACATCGGACACTCGGTGCCTCCCCGCCGAACCCATTTCGACATTGGACACTCGGTGCCTACCCGTCAAATGGTATCACATGCATCTAATCCCAACATCGGACACTCGATGCCTACCCGTCAGAAATGTATCATATCAACTCCCTACCTTAGCACCGGCACTCAGGGCTTGTACTATCCATAGGGTGGTACATCACAATATTTCGATGCAGTACTGCTATATAACCCAATTGACATGTCAGCCTCCTATATCCCTATCTATGTTCATATATATATCAGAGTCATTTTACAATATCATGCCTCAAAGTCAATATCAACACATTTCATTTCTTTCAGAATCAACAAATTCAATTTTCAAATCATTCAATTTCGATTTCGTAATTTCAATTCCAAAATACAATTTCACAAATCACTTTCTTATATTCAAATTTAACTTTCAAATATTTCAAATCCATAAATATATTTTTGAAATTCAAATTTCATTAATAATCATATATAAAATAAATATATAAAATCATATACGAGTATATTTCTCAAATCAATAATCACATCAAATCAATTCAAAAATATATTCAAATACATTTCTGAAACCAATATTCACATCAAATCAATTCAAAATCATATTCGAATATATTTCACAAACCAATATTAAATCAAAATGCCGCAAAATCATTTTTCGATACATTTCACAAACATTATATAATCAAAATCACCTTCAACTATATTTCTCATAACAATATTAAAATCAAAACGTATTAAAATCAACTCATAATATTAATCGCAATCAGTATTTCTGATATAAACTATATTTTAAGAATACGTAATTCAAATCTTTCCAAAATCAATTTCAAACTATAAACTATAATCAATATAACTCAAATAACTAAACATTAATAAAATTCAATCAATCCGAAATATTCTAGAAAACTGAAAATTCGAAAACTAGTGTACATCGAACCTGGATAATTTTCCAACACTTTTCTTTTTCATTTCCTCTTCCTTTCTTCTTCTTCTTCTTCTTCTTTTTTTTTTTTTTTCTCTCCTTCTTTCTCTCTTTGGCCGAGTTAGCATCTTGTCTGGTTTTGTTTTTGGTTTCTAGTTGTTGTGCCACTTTTTTTTGTTTGACTTTCAATTTGTATTCAGCTTGTGTTTTTTTTTTTTTTTTTTTGCACAAGTGTATTTAGCTTGTCAAGCTTTTATATATATAAATATATCAACAATTATAATTTGCTCCCTTGAACTTCTTAAAATTCTAAAATGGCAACAACTTCACAATTAATTACATGTGATTTATCAATCATCCTTGAATTATCAAACAGACCCACCAATCACATTCCATCTCAATAATATTCCAAAAATATTCCACACTTATCCAATTACTAGATTGACTTCACCAATATTCAATTGAACCCATTATGATCCAAATGCACCATGAAAATAATATCTCTAATGGGAGTTAAATCGATTAAAAATCATTATTCGTTTATACACCATATACCAAATATATACTTTCCACCAAGTTAAATCACATACTTGACTGTTGCATGCTTAATAATAATTAATAATAATACTTTTCATTATTATGGAAAATTAGGGGCGTTACAACATTTCACTAACATACATTTCACTAACCTACATTTTACTAACCGACATTTCACTAACAAATATTTTACTAACCAACATTTCACTAACAAATATTTCACTAACCAACATTTTACTAACCAATATTTTACTAATCAACTTTTCACTAACTAACATTACAATAATATATTCTATAACAATTAAGATTTCACAAAATAAAACCAGTATCACCCAAATTCTTTCAACCACAAATTAAACACATTACACTAATAAAATAAAAAAATAAAAAGGGACAAAAATCCATAAAATACATTCTAAATAAAATGCAAAAATTTTCATAAAATTACCTCCAAGTTTTGATTTTGTTGATATAATAAAATTGGTAAAGACAAGATGATCAGTGTTTGAAAAATAAAGGAGTGTAACTAGCTTTCATGAAAATGACAAAAAAGAAAGAAAATGACAAGAAAGAGAGAGTTGAATGTGGCTGGAATAAAAGGAAAAAACATAATAAAAAAAAAGAGTTGACGTCGATGGCTGGAATTAGGGGTGGGTGTCAATTGGATCGGTTCAGTTTTTGTATGATCAGAACCAATCCAACAATTAGTCGATTTTTCAAAAAGTGATCTGATCTAACCGCAAAGTCTAAAGTGATCCGAACCAGTCCAAACCGAATTGAATCGATTCGATCCGATTCGATTTGATCGGTTTGTAGACCTATTAGGCCATACAAATGGAGTTGAATTTTATAATTTTGTTATTTATATTGTAAGACTATTAATTTAAGCTTCAAGTCCTCAACTATATAAAAGCTGTATAATAATCCAAATAACATTCCAAAATACAAGTCCTCAATATAAACTCCTTTAAAATTCAAATAACATTTCAAGTCTTCAATATAAATCTGTTCAAAATTCAAATAACATTCCAAGTTATCAATATAAATAATAAACATAATAGTTAACAGTCTATAAATAACTATCCACAAACAACTACTAAATAATATATAATAATCCAAATATCAATCCATAAATAATAACAAAAATTCCAAATAAACAATAAAAATTCTCCATTCTTGATTTTGCTCCATTAACCTTCAACAAGTCTGAATCATTTTTCATTGCTCAAAACCATCTCAAATGTCAAAATCATTCAATCTGACTCTATACATTTGAAAAATAAAATAGTTATGAAAAATAAAATAGTTATACGCATGTTTTCATGCTTCAATGAATAATAAAAAGTATATTATAATATTAAAAAATGGTTACCACTTACCATTAATAAATTGACATATAGTAATCTTTAAGTGATTGCTCACTAGTATTCCCCTTTCGGATCCACTTTTGTCAATGATGATAATGATTATAACAACTTTGCAAGCTCTAAATAGAAATAAAAGTAAAGTATTTATAAAAATAAAACATGATAATAAAACAAGATATGCAAATATTTAAATGGTTTAGTAAATTGAAAATACTTACCAAATTTCGCATCTTCGGATTAGGTTTTATTTTTTTTTAATTTATATACCTGTTTACCGATTCGGATTGCGGTTCCTAAAACTGATCCGCGAACCGATCATTCCTAAAAAAATGAACCGAACCGATCCGTTAAGAATCTCGATTCGATCAAAAATCAGTTTGGACCGGTTTGGTTCATCGGCTCAGTTCGGTTCATTGAATTTTTGCCCACCCCTAGCTGGAATAGGAAAAAAAATATTTTTGTTTTAAGTAGGTTTTAAATGTAAAATAGGTTTTTTAAAATTTTTAATAGATTTTTTTATAATTTTTTATTTCTCGGGGTCTTTATATAATTATCCAGTTAGAGAGTGGTTGAAGGATATTTATATTATTTTTTAATTAAAGTGGCAAAATATAATTATTTTTTCGTGACTAAAAATAATTTTTTTAATAATTATTAGACCATTTTTAATAATTTATACAGTTGATTTTTTTTAATAATATTTTACAACCGATACAACACGTGTCATATCTTCGGTGGAATGTGTCCACGTAAGATTTCCTCCCAATACAGAGCAGGGTTACACGAATCCGATGACCGAACATTTTCTAATTACCAGGGAGGAGAGAAACCATGAATACCTGCTCGTTTTGAGTAATTTTTTGGCCCCAACTTGAGCGAATCTCGACTCGAGTGACAGCTGCACCGCTCGGTGCTTGAATCTTTCTTCGAATAACCAAATCAACGGTATTCTCTAATCTCCATCTCTATTGATAATATCATAAACACGCTTTTTCTTTTTCTTTTTTCCTATTTTGTCAATTTCTCATGATACGATTTTGACTACTCAAAAAATACAAATGCAAATGCAGAAAGTAGGATCATATGCGCTTGATTAGTATTGAAAAATCGGTAATTAATGTTAATAATTTTTTTATTATGTTTTGTGATAATCTAATGTTTACTGATTAGGGTTTGGTTGAGCGAGCGATTTGATCCAATTTGTGTTTTAATTTATAAATTTGTGCATAACGAAGCTGGCATTACACAGGGTAAACAACAATTTGAGTAGTTTAGGGAGCAGGAAAAAATTTGGAGCTTGAATTGTCTTGCAAAAACGGATGGCAGGCATGGAATTTCTGTCGGAAAGTAATGTAGCATCTCGATTTTGATGTTATGAGGAAAATCAATATAGATTGAAGAATTTTTTTGGGGGTTCTTGTATGGAATGGGATTATGGTGATAGGAGATATGTTTAAGCTAGTGGAGGAGACTACATTGTACGTATTTGATATCTGATAAGCTTTAGGCAATTGAGGTGTTATTCAATCTATTTGTTTTTTTAATAGAATGCTATATATGTGTGTATAAAGCTTTCAATTCGTATATATTATGAAGTCTCTTTGAAGAAATCTGATAAAATGGGAACATTTCAAAGAATTTGTATGTGTTGTGAAGCTCGTGGAGCACTCAGCATAGCACGTTTCAGTTTTTAGTTTTACCGCGTATTAATATGAGAAAATATACTTTCACATTCGAGAAAGTTAATGGTTTCCTCATTTTCTTGCTTTGTTACGATTTAGGAGATTCATTGAACGTTAGATGGAAAGTAAATGTTTTGAGAAGCACAGAACAAGTTCTTTTTAGTGTGCTAAACCTCTATGCTTCTATTTAGACTGCCTGTTTTGTGTTGTAATACCAATTTACTGTTTAAGCATGTTTATTTTTATGAGAATCGGGTTTGTTGAGAAAATTTGGCATTTGCAGAAACTTGGCAATGGAAGGAAATGTGGACCCTGAGCACCGGTTAGTGATTGAAGAAAGTTCTCAACAAAGTATGCCAATGGATCCAAGTAGATCACGGTTTCCATGTTGCATTGTCTGGTCTCCCCTTCCTGTCATTTCCTGGCTGATTCCTTTCGTTGGCCACATTGGCATATGCAGAGAGGATGGAGTAATTCTGGACTTTGCAGGGCCTAATTTTGTGTGTGTAGACAGTTTTGCATTTGGGTCACCGACTCGCTATATCCTAGTAAACAAGGAAAAGGTAATTTCAAGGTCTTATTCATAAAGCTGAGGTTTGACTACTTCACAGTTCACAATCATATATCTCAAAAATGTTGCAGTATTACACTGGCCATCCTGCAGGTCCAAGGGCCTGTATAAGATTCACTGATAGAGATATGGCAAGCTATAATAATTGCCGTGCTCTTTCAGCGAATTGTTTGCTGGATGACCCATGCACCATGATGTGGTGAACGCTACTGCAATTTAGACAAGTTGGCATCTTATGAAATATTATAGAATCATTATATTCAGTAGATGCTTGCCTTTTGAACTGGTAGAGAACACGTGCATTAGTATTAATTTCCTAGCCTTACCGTTTCTATTCTTTTTTTGCTGGAAACTTGGTAAGCAGTGTTGCATTTCTCCCTATTTGTCTGCATTCAATGGTGATAATCCATACCAGCCAAACGAACCAGGAGTCGTAGACACATTGACATGGGACGATGCGCTTCGAAAGAGCACACAGGAGTTCCAACACCGGGAATACAACCTTTTCACTTGCAATTGCCACTCCTTTGTAGCCAACAACCTAAACAGGCTAAGCTTCAATTCCGGTGGGTGGAATGTGGTCAACCTTGCTGCCTTTATGTTCCTCAATGGTCGCTGGGTGAGCATAGCAGCCGTTTTGCGCACTTTCTTACCATTTGTTTTAGTCACCTTAATTGGACTCGCATTTGGGGGCACAACCTACCTAACTTTCTTGGCCTTCTTCACCTGCCTTCTTATCGGTTGGTTTCTTCTCGGTACTTACTGTTTCAAGAGCTTGATCCAGTTGTAAATTTTTTCCGGTGATATCTGATTGTCTTAATGTACACAATCTATAGCTCAACAAATTTACGCCGATTCTGGCATGTAGAAATTACTTAGACCGTGGTGAACTATGCAAATGAAGTCTATTTTTGCAAATTTTTCATTTGTTGTGGGCGAGCGCATGAGTCCATTTAAATTCTACATGTTTTAATCATGCAAAATGTTCCTTTACAGACTATGATTTCTTTCCTCATTCGGTCTAGCATATAATACCCCAGATAGGGTGGGCGTTTATCGGTTTGGTTTACTTATGAATCGAACCAAACCAAAACATTAAATGGATAGGTTCTTTATAAAATTAATCGAACCGAATCAAAGCACGAGAAAGAACTTAACCAAAACTGGTTGGATCGATTAAATTGTTTTTTGCCTGCCCCAGAATTTGCTGGTTTTTGAAGCTGACGACAAATGCACCACTCGATGAACATAATGAAATTGAATTGGACAATGGAAAGCACTAATGCACCTCTTGATGTGGGAGACCGCAACTACTTTAAAAGGACAACTATACAATTGCCTGTGGGTGGGAAAACAGAATCATTTTTAATTAATTATACCATTTACATTATATAATTACTATATTAGGTTATTTTGTCAAGTATTGATATGGAAATTCTTAGCTTGCAAGATTTTTTTTTTTTTTTTTTTTTACTGATTGCTTCGTGGTTGAGAGATATTATTCCTTTTTAAACACCGTAGAATGGTCTCCTCATTAAATTTCATAATTTATTATGAAACGAGTAATGGTACCATACATAATTTGTATAGTTATCAAAGTAAAACTTAGTTATTGAATTCTAATTTAACGGTATACAAAAATAAAAATTAAAGAAAACATTTTTTTCTCATAAGTCAAGACTACCCATTAACAATACAGTATTTGTATATTAGTTTAACGCTAATAAAAGAACTACATTGTTGTCTAATAGTTACAAAATTTGAAGAGTTTTAAAGAAAAGTAATTCTAAGCAACCCACAATATTAACCAAAAAATCAACTAAAAATAATGTGGTAAAGTGATTTATCTTTACCATATAAGTTGTCGAGTGATATTTTAAATAATTTAACGATTACATATTACTTTATATATCATTTAGATTGATTTTTAAACTAATTTTTTAGATTGTGTACTGTTATTATTTTAAAAAAAATCTCTTTAAATATTTTTAAAATACATATATATATAAGTTTTGAGAAGACATATACAGACAAAATTTGGAATATATCACAAAGATATTGCTTACTTAAAATAAAAATCCAAAGTGCAAAAAATACGCACATAAATCCACCGTCCGATATAAAACGATGAAACAAACTCAGCGTATCCAACGGCTATGATAAGCATAGAGTGTTCAGATACCATAGCATGGAGTTGCAACAAATCTGCAGCAGCAGCAGCTGGTTTGGTAACCGTCCTTTTTTAACGTTGCATGGAAATCTACGCATGTCTCGTCTTTTTACGGGTAAAGTCGTAAATAAATAACATTCCGGAGGGCATTTACATACGAGCAACAACCGTTTCGCATATTTAATGGTGTGAGTTGTGACAGAGTCTCACTTCACGCACAAAAGAAGAAAACACAATTTTCGCGAGAGAAGAAACCAAAAGGAAAAGAAATCAGAATCTGTTTGGTTTGTTTTTGTGAGAGAGAGAGAGACATAAAATGGCAGCCGAAGAAGGACAAGTCATCAGTTGCCACACCGTCGAGGCGTGGAACGAGCAGCTCCAGAAGAGCAATGAATCCAAGAAGCTGGTATTATTATTATTATTTGTTTGATTAGTGATTTGGTTTTTTTTTTTTTCTTCTGTGATTTTGATTGTTGTTGCTGTTGGTTCTATGTTATTGTTTTTTTTCTTTAATTTGATTATTGTTTTTGTCTTTTTGACTGGTTTTAGATTTTCGTGAAAGCAATGGCCATGATCATTATTATTATTATTATTATTATTATTATTATTATTATGTGTTAATAGCTCTAGCTTTTCTCCATTTTTGTTTTTTTATCATTTTTATTAGGGGAATCTGACTCAAAATTATTTTTTGGGTTTTTAATATTTAATTTATTATTATTATTATTATTATATTGCGGATAATTTACTTGACTCTCTCTAGAGGATTATCATTTTTCATGAAAATAATACTATGGAATCAAAAAACCAAGTAATTTTGTACTTGAAATGATAAAAGTGTTTGATTGGTTGGTATGCTGTTTTGATGTTTATGTTATTGAGGGTATGATTTACATCTCATGTGATTAGATAACACATGAGATGTCTTTGTAAAGGAATCTGTAGTTGTGCAGGAGAGAAGTTTCGAAGTGTATTATTGTCTGAAGAGCAAAACAAGTAGTCACTATATTAAGCTTGACAAGGTCTATGCCAGTCTTCTACTATGTGAGGAAGGGAACACATTTAACTCTGTCATATTGTCTATCTAGTGAATTTCTTAGGCTATGAATTGGATAAAGAAATCTGAAAACTAAAGAGCTTTGTATTGAGAGTGAAAAGACCGTATTTGTTTTCAGTAAAAAAAGTTGTAAGTATCAGGTACGGAATCCCGTATGTTTTTTAACATAAAAAAAAAACGTACGGAATCCCGCACCTGATACTTATTACATGTATGTAAGTAGTCACCACCACTTGGCATATAATATGTATAAGCTGGATGGCTATATATAACGCAGGAATGGTCATATATATATATATATATATATATAAAAACAGATTCTATGCCAGTCTTCTACTATGTGAGGAAGGGAACACAATTAACTCTGTCTGATTGTCTCTCTAGTGAATTTCGTAGGCTATGAATTGGTGATGAAGAAAACTGAAAACTAAAGAGCTTTGTATTGAGAGTGAAAAGACCGTATTTGTTTTCAGTAAAAAAGTTGTAAGTATTAGGTACGGGATCCCGTATATTTTTTTAACACGAAAAAAATATACGGAATCCCGCACCTGATACTTATTACATGTATGTATGTAGTCACCACTACTTAGCATATAATATGTGTAAGTTGGATGGCTATATATAGCATAGGGATGGTCATATATATATATATATATATATATACACACACACAAAGATTTGCAAGAAATTTGTTACGGACAATGAATTTGTACCAATACAAATTACTAAAAACAAAAGTTCAACTACTGAAATTTTGTTTAGTTGTCCTACATTTTTTTTATGTGAATATCCGTACTAGAGAAGCCGCTATATATCGAGTCGAAAACAAATACAAAACTCTTTTGCTCTTTATATAATGCCAATTCACAACCATGAGAAATTCATTAAGTGAGAGAGAGCTGGGATTTGTTTGTTTCTCCACATAGTAAAATAATCTTCCAGCATACTCAAGCTCAACAAACTACAACTTCTTTTTTCACTCCCCATATATACATTTTAAAACTTCTCTCTTGAATGGCAACATGGTCCTTTACAAAAACATTATTTTCTATGAAAAGAGCAACCTTTTTCCTTTTTTGCTGTGGTTAGTACTGAGACTGAATGATTGAAAAGAGCAAACTTCTCTCATGCCACATTTGATTTTTTTTTTTTTTTTTTCCCAATGGTTGATCATCTAACATTTGAATGAAATTGTTTACCTTTGTATGCACACCACTTTTTTGGTCCAATTGAACTAAATTCTCTTGTAGACTTTTTTTTTGTAAAGAGGATGGCTAAACACAACAGAAAACAGAAAACTGGCCAGAGGCACAAGCAAGCCTGCTAGTAAGACCCCTAAAATCATCCAAAAAAGAAGAGAAAATCATTGAGGGGGGCTCCTCAAAAAACACAATGTCCACATCCATCTTCTAACCCATGGAAGCTAACCCATCAGCCACTTTGTTGCCTTCCCTATAAACATGCTCAACAATGCAAATCCAGTCCTTCTTGATCATTAATTTACAGCTGCTAGTGATGCTGAATAGAGGATGATTGGAGTAACTATCCCTGCTTGTAGACTGTTTGCATAGTCAATTATAGACTATTTTTAGCATAGTTAGTCTTAATGCTATTTCTTCTCTGCTTTTATATTTCTTCTCTATTGTAGACACAAACTAGGTCTATAAAAATCCTAAATCAATAACAGATTTAAAACTCTAAACTAAAAACTTAGGGTAAAACTGTCACTCCACAATATAACTTATAATAAAAATTTCTTCTAGGGGCCCCTGCAAGCTAACCGGGCAGCTTGACCCCTGTGTTAAAAGAAAGTGCAAGGTGCGGGTCGCCTTACACCTAGGCTCCAAGACGACCTTGGAGTTTCTGTACGCCTTGCGCCTTAGACAACTATGGTCATGTTTATTATTGTTGTTGTAGAATTGTTTTGTTCAAGCAGAGCACTAATCTTAGCTTGCATTGGTGATAAGTTGGAAAGAGAGTAAAGTTTGCATGACCTTTTTAACTATTTTTCTCTTTGGCATGTACTGAGCTCCTTAATTTGACATAGGTGGTTGTTGATTTCACTGCTTCATGGTGCGGACCATGCCGTTTCATTGCACCTTTCCTTGGTGAGCTAGCTAAGAAACTTCCCAATGTCTTGTTTCTGAAAGTTGATGTGGATGAATTGAAGGTAATATTAAAAAATATATCCGTAAATGGTTTCTTAGGGAAAAAGAAACTTTTGTGCACCAGCAACAATTTTATTTATTCCTGATGTATAAACGTTCTTGTTGTTTTGCAGTCTGTTGCTACAGATTGGGCTGTAGAGGCAATGCCAACTTTCATGTTTCTTAAAGAGGGGAAGATTGTGGACAAGGTGGTTGGAGCGAAGAAAGATGAGCTGCAGCAGACTATAGCGAAGCACCTGGCCACGGCGTCTGCCTAATGACAGTGTGATGATTAGTTGCATTTTGCCTTAGCTTTTAGAGGGTATAGACCTCAAATCAATATATGCGGTACTAGTTTGGACCTCTATTTTAATATTTTGAAACTTTCTTTAAAGACTTGTTATGAATCTTGTGAGTTTCCTTGGTTTAATATTTACAACAGCATACAGTTCTATGCAAGATCATGTCATCGTCTTGTCAATATTTCACTACTTATTCAGTGTGCTTGTTCAAGTAGCAACATTTGCTAAAAGATGTTCCTCATTAGTCAGGAGATGTTGGTAGTTTAGTAATATTGGATCACATGTAAAAATCATTCCTGTTCCATTGTTTGGCAGTAATTCCTGTGAAACAGCAATTAGTGAAGATCATTGTCGATTTACATGGAGAACAATTTGATGTTTGTCCTAATCTATAGATCTATTAAACGGGTAACATCTTTGACGTTAGTTTTTCAAAGCAGTGGAGAAGGTTTTGGAAAACAATCACCTGTACAAGAAAAATTGTTAAAAGTGATGCAATGATAGGCGATAGCACAGATTGGCTCTGCATTTTGTGTTTATGGAACAAATCACTCAATTGTCGAAAGAAAGATGAATGTTATATATAAATTACAAACAGAAACAAAGGCTCTTGCATATTTCATCAGAAGCTGCACATAATAACAACAGAACAACGGTCACACTAGGATCCGCTCCCAACATGAACCCTAATAGGGGCTTTTAATCTTTCCCCCATTGATACCGAAAAACAAGTCACGCCATCAGAATTCACCAACTTTCCCAGTGCCCTGATCCGGTTAAAACGCCAAGGGCTGGGGTTGAAATTCACCTTATGGCCCCGCATTCAGGACCCCGGAATTTACAAACTCACCTTGCTAACTAACAAGAATCACTTTCCAAAGAAAAGAAAAAAAAAAACTAGCAAGAACCAACTATGTAACACAGGTTCAATTACCCCCGCCTAGAATCAAACATCTTTGGCCAGAGCTACCTCTACATTTGAGGGACTATGGCTCTCTACCTATCTAACTGAAGATAACATTACTCCTGTACTCTTCCTTTTATTCTTTCTTCGTTGCTTCTCGTGCTGATAAAGAGTATAGTTAATATCAGTGGATGCCATATTATCGAGTAATTTGAACCGACTAACCCCTCCAATTGGTTGGAGCGCAAATAGCTTCAACTGATAACCGCTTCAACACATTTGGACATGGGTCTTGGCCAAAGTTACTGTTGGATATGGTGACTGCACATCTCTGCTTCCCTACACACTTCTGTGGAAATTTAAGAACATAGAACAGGTCAGAAAAATATCGCCATTGTACTTTATTGTACGCAAGAATAGAGTGAGGCTAAGTACCTTCTCCAAGATGGCATAGGAAGTAGAAGCATGGCAGGAGCCTTGCTGATAGCTCCCACATGTTCCCAAAGGAGTTCCAAAGCTGGCGAATTTGATGGAAGAAATGGCCTGGCCTGGACTGCACTTCAGATGAACCTTGGGACTGTGGAACTCTTCTGGTTTTCCATAGCTTTCAATGTGCCAGTTCTTGATTGTCGGATGATACTCGGCAACATCAGCACAAACACCGGTTACTGATCTCTTCACAAGAGAAATCCTTGAGGGATCCCCTCCAAGTTCCTCAAAAATGACCAACAGATTTTGAGTCGGTTTCAACCAAGACCGAGGCACGTGATACCTGGAAACGAAAAATTTATTAGGACTATATGTGAAGGAGATTTTTTTACCAGTTAGGTCATTTGATGTTTGGTTATGTGTTTCTAACTTGTGAGTAATTACCATCTTTGAGTTGGTTGGCCACAACCAAGCTGACACTTTGTAGGTCTATATGCCCCAGTATAACTACAGCCATTGCAATTTCCACTAGCATAAGCAGTCCAATATCTGCCTATACTCTGCCCATTTATCCATATTTGACCTTTTCCCATACCCAACATGTCCAAAGCCAAAGGCTCATCTCCTTCAGGTGCATTGAAATAAGCCTGCCAAGTTAAGAGAACAAACAAGATTAGATTTTCTACAACAATCATTAACCGCCACATCCGCAAGTTGTCATTTTAAATGTGTTGTACCTTATGCCAGGTCAGTGGCTGCTGCCTTTGTGCAGCTAATGATGCCTGCATCCACTCCACAGAAGAAATACCATTTGGAGAGACGAGATTCATTGCCTCACCTTTCAGCCCAACCTGTTCAAGGAGACACCATGAGGAGAAATTCCTTCGTAATACAGAAATAACGCACAAGGAAGTACAAGTTAGAAACCTGGTAGGTCCATTTCTGCCAAGACAAGTCCCATTTTCCCTGATCAATTCCATGCAGGGCAACTGGACCAAGGATTCCCGTGTTCCATGTCTCATAGTGTCCTCCCACGTTCTTCATGAAGACAAACAAAATTGTTAGTTGACATTGAAAAAAAATGTAAAGAACATATCATTTTCTTCATATTTTTCCTCCAAAAGGTGAAGGATGCTCATAAACCTGTGGTTAATAAGGCTTACATACTGTTACATGGTATTTTACCATTGCTTAAACCCGGTTTATAATGCTTTTCCTATCCCTCTTGATCGATTTGTTAAATTCCATCAGCAAAGATATAACCTAATCGACTGACTGAGCTATCTCAGGTTCATCTACTTGTTAACGGGCTTGGACTAGGTGACCCTAGTGACTAAAATGTAGTTAAAATTACTTGAGTTGTTCAACTTTTCCATCACTTGAATAGAGATTAGAGAACAGAGGAAGAGGAACTAACCGGCAATCCCACAGCAACACTCAGCAATGCAATTCTGTTTGTTCCAGCACGCAGATTCACCTTGCCAGTATATGTGAATCTCCTGTTTTGTCTTGTTCCAAAGGCAGAACCTATAACAATAGATGTTAGGATAATTACTACTGATCAGGAAAAAAGGAAATATATAGAAAAACTACCACAAAAATATATACCTGAAAGCTGTCCATTAACAAAGATATGCACAGCATGACCCGATGATTGAACAATGAGAGTGGGGAGTTCCCCTCCGTGCAGGAAGGATTCAGATGAGCCAATATCAACACTGTAGTCAAAATGAAAAGAGAGATTATAAGATCCTTCCAAATGTCTAACAAAATCATGTTAACAAAATTGTTGTTTCTTTTTACTGAAGTGGTTACAGTTAATTTGAAGATCTTATCTTTTAGAAAGATGTAAGATGAGAAAACAAAACATGGAGCATGTATGGAATGCAATGTTAATGGGTGGATAAAGGAAAGAACGTTACAAGTATCAGTCATGATGAATGAAAAAAAACACATTATTCTTTTCCAACAAGCTAAAAAATATAACTGAATGGAATTGGATGAGGGTGGGGATATAAACATTAGAAGAAATGACTCGATAGCAGCAGATAACCTTGGTAAAATCATTAGAAAGGCGTATATAAGTAAACTGAAGATCAGTCTCACCTAGTTATGTACCACAAGTAATCGCTAGAGTCCCTAGTGACATTTATCTGCTCCAAGAGACCTTGAGTGGTGAATGTTGAGCTGTCATCTAGTGAAGAAATATCCTCATCATAACTCTCCCATGAGAGCATATCAGCATTGGTTGGCAACATTTCCATTTGTGATGTCTGAACTCCAACCTGCAAAGGAGGAACAAGACGCCACATTCAAGAACCAGAAATTTATGACCAAGAAACAGATTCAATTTTCACAATGATTGATTTATGATTAAATAATAGATGAAAAAACTAGCCTCCCTCTTCATCCCTCTTTATAATATATAGACCTCCACATGTACAAAACTATGTCTCCCTTAGAACGATACATTTTGCTTACCACATGCTATAAATGCTAATTATTATTTTTTTTATCCTATCAATCCAATTTGGCGTTATCATGTGATTAATGATAGGGTTGTCATAAATTCTCTACATCGTCGTCGTCATTATGCACTAAATCAGACAGAAAAAGGTTGTGCAACGGAGAGCGAGTTTGTTTCTAATTTCTACAGATCAGAATATTCCACAACAGTTTAGTAATTCATACCTTAGCAGTATTGAAGACTACATTTCTGCAGTCAGGCAGGACACTGATGGACCATGGAGGCAAGTTATAGTGCATGTTATTGAACATCACTCTTGCAGGAGACTTGGTATCATAGTTAGAAAGAAAGGCTGCACAATCGCCTGATTCTGAAGTATAGACGTGAGCCTGAAAAAATCCAACAGAGATGAGATTCAGTTAACTTGAAAATGACACAACATCCAGGTGCCGGGGGTTCAAGTTGCAAGGGAAAACCTGTTGAAAGTTTCCCATTGATGTAACTATAGGGTCGGCTGAAACTAAAGCTTTCTCGCACATCTTAATAGCCCTATGAAGCTCTTTCAGATGACCATATTTCGGTTGCCTGATCAGACCTATCAAAGTTTTTGCAAAAAAGCCATTAGTTACATTTTGCAAACTTCAGTGACCAGTACAATATGGTGGTAAACAAATATCAGCATTGCCCTTGGGCTTTCTTGCAAGTGGTCAAGGGGTTATACGTCTGGGATCCAATTTTACCAAGCAAAAATTGATTAGATATAATTTATATATACATATATAAACATCAGCATGCACAAACATTTTATATATAAACATCAGCATGCACAAACATTTTAGCAGTGTATTCATATGCTTCACAGTCCAGATCTTATTGTTGTTGGAGTTAGACCAAGCTTCTGAATCTTATTTCTTACCATATTCGTCCAATGGAGCATCATAATCATAGCTGGTGGTAATGAAAGGGCCTCCAGCTGAGCGTCCGAAATTGGTCCCTCCATGGTACTGTTTTACATATAACGAATTTATATAAGCTTTACACATTGTGAAATAAAGCATAGATAGGAAGGAATTTTGATAAATAAATAGCAACCATGTAATAGTTAACGAAAGATCCTCCTTTCTGTATGAATCGAGCAACTGCAAATGCCAAATCCTGAACTGGTCGCTGATGAATTGGGCCACCGAACTCTGTGAACCTTCACACAGAAGAAACAGATTGACTACTGAATTACATTTCACAGTAAATTTGTTAATTTGAGGTCACAAAGCCAAAACACAATACACCTACCAGCCACTCCAGTTCTCTGTCCATAATGTAGGCTTGTAAGGCTTGTTAGGAGTGAATGCATCACAGTAGAAACCATTACAGGTGTTTATCTGTCACAACAACCCAGAACACAGGTTCATTACACAAGATAGTACTACACAAGATAGAACAACATTCAACGCCAAACTACTTTCAAGCTTTGTAGTCCTCCATATGCTAAAAAAGGTTAAATTTCAGGTGTCTCATACATTCATCGAATCTAAAAAACCAATAAAAAGCAATAAAACTTATGATTCACTGTGTAGTTAAAAGAGAATGCAATGGGAGGTAAATTTTAGATCGGAGGCTTTTTTAAAGCGAGTCTACTCACCACTGGATCGGGGGCATCGTCTTCCTTGCACATAACCCAGGGGACTCCAGTTCCCATTTCTACAGCCATTTTTGCTGCCCAACTCATATAATTATAACCTGCAGACCCTAGTAACTTGCTCTGTACTCCATACTCATTCTCAATCTGCATTAAAACCAGATAAAAAAAATAAAACACCATCCATCATTGTAATCAAATCTAGACTAGAGAATTTCACTTCCATTTAAATATTAGATCACAGAAATTATTTTAAGGGTATTAACACATCCCTAGTATGCTAAAGAATATAAAAAATTTATAAACACAACAACAAATAAATAAAAATGAGTGAAAACAAAAAAGATAAAGACACCAAAACCAAACCTGAGAGAGGATGATGGGGCCACCCTGAGACTCAAACAATTTTTCACTCTTCATCAGTCCCACAATCTTCTCAGTGAACCCTTGCATTGCTTTCTGCAATAATATTAAACAAAATTATGTTAAATGTATTATATATATATATATGCGATAGTAGTAATTGAGTGAAGTGAAGAAATTTTGACCTTGAAAGGCTCATTGTCAGTTCTGAAACTGATGTCTGGTACATACTTCAACCACACAGGAAATCCTCTACAAAAACCCAAAAAAAAAAAATCATTACCAAACTAAGATTTGCAAAACAACCAGAGAGAAATTTCAAGACTTTATAGATCTAGAGAAGAGAAAAAAATTTGTGTGAGTACCCAAAGTTCCATTCAGCACAAACATAAGGACCAATGCGAAGGTGAGCATACAGTCCTGCTTTTTGTATGGTTTTTATGAATCTAACCAGATCATATCTTCCTTCAAAATTATACTGCAATCCCATTAAAGAAGAAGAAGAAAATTGCAAGTAGTGAGCATGAACCAATTAACAAGAACTAGAGAAAACAAAAAGAGCAAAAGGAGAGTGTGAACTTAATGAAGGTACATTGCCAGGAGAGGGCTCATGAACATTCCAGAAAACGTAAGTTTCAATAACATCAAGACCTCCATCTTTTGCCTTCTGTATCAGATCTTCCCACATCTGCAAAAACAAGTGAATACTGAATATTCAACAAAGAAATCACAAACCCACAAAAAAAATTAGAAAATAAAAACAGAAGCATATAATAAAAAAGAAGTGTTTTTATTTATACATCAGGGGTGCTTCTTGGGTAATGAATGGAACCAGAGAAGAGGATTCTTCTTTGTCCATTGATGACTATCGCCTTCCTATCGTAGGTCACGCTACACTGGATCAGCTGAGACCCCAAACAAACACCCAAACACAACACAATGAACAGCCTTGTAAAGGAAAAAGTTCCCATTTTTCTTCTCTTGTTTTTCCTCTCTCCTTCACTCTCAGCTTCTTCACACACACAGGGAATAAAGAACTCTCTTTTAGCGGTGGAGGGAAAATTGTGACAGAGAGAAGAGAGAGAGAGAGGTGGTGTAGAGCGGTTGTGTTGTGTTGTGTTGTGGTGTGTTGTTGGTGTCTACTTGGCTTATTGTGGAGCAAGAACAGCAGCAAAGTCCATATTTTTTTGCTTTGCTTTAGAAGAGACTGACAGAGGAGCAGACCACAATTTATAACTGGATTTTATTATCTCTCTACTATCCATCTACTCACATTCTCACCACCTACAAGTGTCTACACTCATGACCTATTTTCCCTTTTTTTTTTTCTTCTTTTTTTTTTCTCTTTTATAAATTACCATCTATAAATAAATCTTATCAATCACTGTAAGTACAATATTAAAAAAAAAAAAAAAATCTGACACAAACACGGTAAAATTAAGTAGCTTTTTTACGGTTGACAAAGTCAGATTAGTAGGAGTTCATTGGTAAGTGTTTAGCACGCGTTAACAGAACAAACCACTCACAAAAAAAAAAGTTAAAAAAAAAAGTAAAAGAAAAACTTTGCTTTTGAGATTATTATAATTTTCATTCAATTTTACACTATCTGGGTATAAATATATATATGATCTGCATTTCTTGGTTTTTCCATTCAAAGTTTTTTTTTTTTTTTTTTTTTTTCCAAAAACAAACATTGAACTGGTGTTGATATGCGCAAATTAGCAAGAAAATGTGTAAAGAAAAATTCATTCTTAATTGAAAAGCAAAACCCACAATTACACAAATATGATTTGATCAACAGTGTCGTTCACATCGTCACATGTCATCTCTAGCTCCTCTTCTCTCTGTCTGTCATTTTCTCTTTACAATTGTCATCTCCAGAAATTGACACCAACATTATTACTCATGTATATATATATATATGCAACTTAACTTGTCTGTATTATAAATTTATTATACATGTCACGGATCCACCATAACTATGCCATTACAAGTCACACGTATACAATACACAGTCGGTTTTTGATGCACCAGATTCCAAAAAATTTATCCAGAAAAAAAATATATATATATATATATACCAGCCCGCAGCCGACAATATCAATAATACACCAAAAAAAATGGAGGGATTAGACTTGTAAATATATGGTTACAGAAATGCTTTGCTTTGCTTCATTTGCTGCTAGTGTTTCGGGTCTCATTTTGGGTAAAGGGAGAAAAAAAAAAAAAAAAACTCATGGTCAGGCCCCACATTGATGCTTTTCCATGTGAACCAGGAGGCATCACGAAGCCTCCCATGAAATTTGTTTATTTTGTAATTTTTTTTTTTTTTCTGGTTACAATGAACCAAAACTTGTACCTTCTTCTATTTTGTCTCTCAAAGAAACAAAATCAAAATCTTTTCTGAGGAGGAAATCTCTTATCTTCTATGAGGTTCTATTTATTTAGTTTTTTTTTTTTTTTTAAGTGTCAAATCTTAGAACAACCAATAGCTGTCCTGTCACTGCCATTTTGTACTAAGCTTTTGCATTTATTCACAATATGCTATTTTTGTTCTTCTTCCTCATTGTTACATTTATTGTATTTTGATTTTACATTTCAATATAGTTGAAAAATAGATCCATATATATTGGTATATTAAACATGCTAGTACTTTACGTTTATCCCCATGTAACTTGATAACAAACTATGTTCACAGCCTAATATAATTTGATAACAAATTACGTTCATTTAATATAGTAGTATCTCATGTTTAAGTTACTGTATCAGAGTTGGTATATCAAAAATAAGAAGAAAAGTTATATTTGGACATTGAAATTGTGAGTTTGAGTTATGTATCCCCTTTCTAAAAATTCTGAATTAATTGTAATAATTCAACAGCAAAATAATAAGTGGAATTGTTATATAAAAATATGATCAAAACATGAAACTAAAAAATTAATAGAACGGTGGTAGCAGACATAACCTAGTAAAAACTACATCTCTCAATAAAATTGAGGTCCTGAATTCAATTTTCTCTCAAAGTCAAAAAATAATAATAATAAAATAAAATAACGGATCTCGAAAATACATAAATGTGTATATATATATATATATATATATAAATTTTATGTGTTCTCTTGTTGAAGATTTTATATAATTTTTAGGAACACTTGAAAATAAAAAAATAACAAAGGTGTCTGAAGTTTGAATGAGAGAAATGTTTTTTTTTATTTGATTTAATAAAAAGTTTGCTGATTTAAAGGATCTAATCTGACACATTAAGAAAACTAATTAAAAACCAAAAATAAATTTAGTCAAAATGACAATTTTTTTCAATCACGAAGGCAGCCGTCAATAAATGCAACTAATTTTTTGGACTATAAATGAAACTAATTAAATCAACATTAATTGTCAAAATTATGAGCAAACAAACCGTTGCAAACTTATACAGTTCGTGAATCATTTATTGCATGTAAAAAAATATTTCAAAAAAATATATATCAGGTTTGGTAGATTCTGACTAAATTAGGGTTAGATTTCAGAAAAAAAAAAAAAATTATGTTATAAACACAGAAACCGAGTGAAGACTGAAGACACAAGAAGAAGGTTCTAAATCATAATTTTTAATTATTTCTTATAATTTTGTGATCGAAATATATTGTATGCTGAAAGACCTGCCATCCATGTGAGTATATTCAACAAAAATTTAATATATATATATATATATATTGGTACACTTTACATTATAATAATCATATATAATTAACTTTAATAATCACATCTTAATGGTTGTGTTTAATCCAACTATTTTGAAATCAGCCAGAACCAAGGGGTGTCTGAATTTTTTTTTTATTTTTAGATTGGGAGAGTAGACGTGTGAGTCGTAGGCGTGGTGTTTGATCACGGTCACGATAAATATTTTATCAAATTGGTACGAGATTTACTTTTAAAAAAATTGGAAAAAAATAAAAATAAAGGGCAGTTAAGTGGGTTAGGTTGTTTTGTTTACAATCTTTTGTTGTTGGTTTTTTGGGTGTCGGGTGTGTTTTTTTTGGTTTGGTGGAATTCAACGGCGGGATGGACGGGAAAAAAGTTAGTGGAGTGGAATGGGAACCTAGAAACAGTGGGGCCACAGTCGCAATCCGCTAAATCTGGGCCCTTGGTGACCCACTTTGTTACCGCAGATTTCGGATTTTTTTTATAATAATCTTATAATTAATTAATTAGGTCAACCAATCATATTTTATATATGATTTATATCAACAAAAATGTAACATAGAAAAAATATATATACATATATATATATATATATATTTCTTTATATAATAATATACCACTTGTAATCTAGGATTAAAATCTAAAACTGAATAAATATTATTTATTATCAAGTCATATTAAACGTACTAATATAATTATTTATCAAAGTTCTATATTTTTTATAATTAATTTTTTTTTTGTTAAATTTTATTTAAATGTGATGACACTAGCACTTTTTTTTTTAAAGTACAATTACAATATTAATAACTGTTGGGACCTATTAAAATTAATTTATAAACGCGCACTCATACTTTTTAGTTTTAATAAAAAAATATATATTTCATAAATCAATTAATTTATAAATATATTGACATACATTAAGTGTATAACTATGTGCAATTGGGTATATATATTAAAAAAAAAAAGAACTACCTGATTGTCATAATCGCTATTTCGTATTCCTCTTGATTTTTTGATGTAGGTAATAATAATAAGTTTTCTGACCTAATTTGTACGAGTGATACCTTGATACTTCAATTTAGGGCACATTTTACTAATTATAAATAAAAAAAAAAGTTTCAGTAAAAATAGAATCGAGAAATAAAAGTTTCCTAAGAATTAAATTTTCTTTTAGATTTATGTGTGAAATTCACTTAATTTAATTCTCAATAATTTTAATAAATACTGTAATTATAAATTGGGAATTAAATATTATTTACCTCCTTAAAATTCTTGATTTATAAGCGTGACTTTTCGCCAAAGCCGGCGGTATTTGGATTTTCTTAAGTGGGTTGATTTGGCCATTATTATTAAGTAACTAAATTTGTTGTCATGCTTGGTTTTACATTATTTGTCATCTGACATTGTGGAGGCAAGCGGCATGCGGTTGTCTTTGCAATCATTTATATAATCAGAGTGGACACAGCCGCCACCACCACCGGTGATGCCACGGCCGCCGTACCATTTGCTATTATTATGATGGGTTGGCTTGTATAATACTGTAACATGTAGCTAGCAAGCATCGTGTTATTCTATTTGGCCATATTTCCTGATGTTGCGTAAAGATATGAAATTCTAATTTATGCTTTGCATGATTGAGCAAATTTTTATCTGAAGCGTGTAGGTATTGAATTTATGGACTAACGTATGAAGTAAAATTGTGAACCTTATTATTATATCAATACGTTGAAATCAAGATGAAATATTTAATATTATTCAAAATATTATATTATATGATAAATTATCTCATATAATTAGCATGGAAGGACACGGAGAGAGTTGAGTCACGATCTACCTATATCAAGCACTGTAAGTAAGCGTAATTTAATTTACTACTTGCATGATAGGGGATACGTCTCCTAATATAGGTACTACAAATGACTACAATAACTATTAGGCTAGATATTTATCTACATTTTGATAAATTGTGTAATTATAATAATAATTATAAATCCGTCGAGATCTATCAATAATACATGCACAATCTAGATATTGATTACTATAATCGGGAGGTTATCTACTTTGGATCCCATAAATGGGAGATATTTACTTCTACGATTAAGAAAGAAAACCTCTCTCATATACAGATAAATATGTATGGTGAGATTTTAATACTATAATTAAGATGAATGAAAAGGTGCTATGAGAACTTGAGCCAAATTATCACAAGGTTAAAAACGTTCTTCAAGTGTTATGACAAATCTACACGAAACCCATGTAGTATGGGGCTATAGCTAATTCCCAGCCACAACTTTCTGAGGCTTGACACGAGTCACATGGCATTTCTTTGCTGCCTTCTTGCCTAGTCAAGTGTATTATTGTATTGCAAAAGAAAAAAAGGAACTAGATTTATCATTAATTCAATAATCAAAGATTTAGCGTCCAATTCATATTAAATATGTGAAAGTTGCAAGGTTAAATTTATAATCTAAATTCTCAAAAAGTTATTATATTAATTATCTAATATATAAAATTATCTTCTTTTTCTAAAACGGTAGAACTGAGAGTTATTTTAACTGAAGATTCTAAATTTTTAATAAACGTGGAGAGTGACATCTCATGAATATTTTTATGGTGTGTTCTCACATGACAAGAACCGTGACAATCAAATTTTAGCATTTGAGAAGCTTTTTTGTCATCTCTATCTTCAATTAGATAATTGAATGTCCCACCACCACCTAACACTTCAGTTGCATTATGTATAAAGAGTTTCGTATGCAATATCTTACACAGGGTCGATCCCATACATGTTTTTCAAATGGAATCTCTAATTTTCACCAATAAGAACTTCCACACGTTACAAGAATCTATTTGACAGCTAAAATCTTTGAAATTTTGCTTCATTGGAAAAGAAAACTCCGTTGAAAATTAAATTTAGACATTAGCTTTATGGGGTAAAACATGTCGTTCGAGTAATTAAATTTACACCGTACTACGCACCACCAACCTCAAAGCATTATACAAATGGATGCCCACTTATCACATCTTTTTATGCCATTTAATGGTCACATTGTAATATTTTTGCTGTTGAGCATCGAGGGGCCCTCTTCTAATCCCTATTTGTACCCTAATTAGACGCTATTATTTTATTTAACTAACGTGTGATGTCATATTAAATTTAATAAAAATAAAAAATAATGTTAGAGATTTTAATGTGTATTTGTTCATCTACACAATAGTCAAATAAATCTACCATGTTATGAATTGAGATGTAAATTAACATTCAAATCAAGATGTTATCGTTGTCAATTAAAAAGAAAATGTTTACCGTGACGGTCTGTCTAGGGCATTAATTAATTAAATTTCTAAAAATATTATGGAGAGAATCGGCAAAAAAAGAAAGATGGTGGAAGCTGCAAGAAGTCACGCGACGGCTTGGTTGGGTTTGGGTGGTGGCTGGTGGGGGACTGTACACGTGAAAGAAGGTGGTACTACAAGCGAGGCTGTCTGTCTCTGGAGGAGGATGGGTCCATTACAAAAATTAAATAAATAATGTATATAATATGTGCGTCGGTGCACGTGCCAGGCATGATTGCTCTTTGGAAATTAGAACCAGAAAAAAAGAAAAAGAAAAAACGTGAGTTGACACTTGATACCTCTCTCGAGCCATAAACTAGAGCTAGACGCCGTTACTCACCGTTACTGCGTGTCCGGTTTTGATTCGCTGAGGGGTGTTAAGAAGGTAGTCTGCCGTCAACGTCGGTGGAGGGGATTCCGTTACGGTTCGCTTTGCAAAATTCTTAGGGTGGAATATTTTTTTCCATATTTTTGCCGTTGCGCCATGTGAGATTTGTAAGCGTACGGTGATTCGGTCAAAATCTGGGCGAGTTCCGTACTTTCACGCTCGTACGCGTCGCGTGTGGTGGGCGTATTCGTAAAAAGCTACGTGTAAATAATAAAAGAGAATCTGTGTTGGATTGGAATCCTATGACATGTTCGCAGCCACGTGGTTAGATTTGGCACCTTTGACTCGCATCTGCCTTTTCCTTTTTTGTTTGATTTTCATTTTTTCATTTTTCTTTTTATTTTACCAATTATTTAATTTTATTTGTGTGTATTTGAAGCTTGTGATTAATTATTACAAAATGAGAGGAAATAAATATCAATTATTTATTGTTAATAATAAAAAATGTAATCGTTTTATTAACTTTTGTAACACATGGTGTGATTCATAGAATATCCAAACGTCTTTTATCTTTTTTGTCAAATGGCCCGTTAGAGCAGTGAAAAGGAACCAAAAAAAAAAAAGTTTTATTAGCTTGTTAAGATTTTCATTAGTGTAATAATTAATCGGCACATGATCTTTAATTACCGTTGATAGAATCATAACAAGTGTGTGGTAGGTGGGTACCAAAAGGTCCATAAACACCATTAGACAAGTCTTGAAAAGTGATAGAATTTGATTCATGATCTTTAATTGCCGTTAATTGAGCTGCTGTACATATTATCTTTTGTATTTGTGATGAAAGTTCGAGTCTCACATATAATTTCAACAATTTCGACAGACTTTTTATCCATTATCGGTATTATTTTTTTATTTTTAAAATCTAATACCAGTGAAATTGCGAGAATATCGAGATTTGATAAGATCAACCACTACAAGTATGATACGAAAAATTAAAGGTCTGTTAAGATCTGACTAGATCAACTATTGCAAGCACGACCTAAAAATAACTCCAAATATAAGGAATTTATTGATAGAAGTGAGACTTGAACCCTTATCACGAATATAAAGTAATAGTGCATTTTCCACTTAAGCTATTAATTTTTTTTTTTAAATTAAAAAATTAAAAATTTCACGTACGAGACATGCTTAAATGATGTAATTTTTCATATGCTTATATGAGAGTTTCCTTCTCTCTTTGGGGCCTATATGTTGGTTCTTTTAATTATTCTTAGGGTTCCATGGTATTCCTTCTAATAATGGACCGTGTTTTACAAAGCAAATTGGAATTAATCTCGCAGACTGGAGCTTTTTTTTTTTTTTCCTTCTTTTTGGGCGACAAAGCCGTTATTTTATAATGTTAATTTGGGCGCCAATAACGGTTAAAAAAAGAAGAAAAGTATCATGGTTTCATAGTTTATTATGTCGAATTAATGGTGCTTTTTTTTGTGTAGAGTATATGATATGATGATGGAAAGTACTTTTAAAGATGATAAATTAGTTTTGTTAAAACATTTTTATTGTAATTTTGAGAGAATGAGATATGTGATTATAAAACACTGATTATCTATACAAGAACATTGCCCTTATCATTTTTTTTTAAACTAATTCTGGTCGGGTGAGGAATTTATTGAAAACTGATAAAATCAACTACCGTAAATATGGGTTATGGCGTGAGAGAAGTCTCCCAACACTTTGTTTATTTACTAAAAACAGTAGAACACAAACTCCTATTATGAATAATCTTTACATGGAACTTGGTAATTAATTATATATAAATGTTCTTTTGTGTCCCACTCAACTAGGCAGACAAAGAGCCCCATCGTGAATATGTTTGGTTTTGTAATTATATATTTTTTTAAATGTGTATAGATTGATCACAAAAACTAAACAGGGACAAGTAACGCTCCTGATATGATTATATTTTGTGATTATGTTATTCAAAAGGTTAATTAATTAGCAGTATACAATATTGCATGCACCACTGTATATTCATCCCACAAGCTCTAATATATATATATATATATATAATTTATTATTTCTTTTTACAGTTATGACTGTTAACTTATACATGTTGAATTGTAAAAATTGAATCAATATTGTTCGCTTCGAACTATTATCTCTAAAGTTTTAGTATTTAAACTCTTGTATTCTTTGGGTTTCTGTAGGAGATAATAAAACAAAAAAGAGTCATTTTGAGTTTATGTTTTATAAATATTGTTTGACTGTAAAATTGGGTGTTGGTGCGCTCCGTGAACGTAGGAATTATATTGATCGCCGAACCATATAAAAATCGCATATCTCATTTATTGTTTTTTGTTCTTCTATTTGTGTGTGCGATTTATTATTATTTGAATATGTATATATTTTGTAACAAAACATGTTTTTTATATATATGACAAACTAAATGAAACTAAATATAAATATATGTGGAGACTACAAATTTAGGTCATGTGCAAATATAGATTTTTGCTTCAAAACTAAGCAAGAAACAAATTATTAGTTGTTCCATGCTCTAATGATTAGATTAGTTTATTAAATTTGTATATATATATGGAACTGCATGTGGATTGTGGAGTTGAAACTTGAACGTACTTGTCAATCAAGAGTCAAGACTCGAGAGTGAAAGCAGTAAGCCAGTAACAATAAGTACATAAAAAGTATGTTTTGTTTTTCGTATTTTTATTTTATTTTATTTTAATGGGGCACATTTAATGACAACATCAAAATACAGTTGATGTTATATAATATGGTCCAAATTAAACCCAGGATTTCTGGTCCAGCCACCACCAGCAGCATCATAATTATTCATGACGGCACCCAGACCTCAGCAACAAGAAATTAACATGGAATATTGTTTCTTAATTGTACATATAAGTTATTGAAGATTCAAATGAGTTGTATTGTTTTTATAAAAAAAAAAAAAGTAAATAACTTACTTAGAAAATTATTTTAGAATGAGTTAAAATATTTTTTTGAAAAAAAATAAATACTATTTGGTATTAATAAATAATAAATTAAAGAAAAAATTACATAAAATCCTTTAAATTTAGATAATATTTAGACAGTTGCAAATTTTATCTTAATTATACAAACATGTTTTAAATCTGTTAACTAATGGGTGGACTAACGGTTATCTAACTGATTTAAAGATAAAAATGTCTTATATAACTTCTTTTTTGTTTGATGAGACTTTTTATACCAAATTTTAAAGCTATCAAACAATACAAAATTACTATTAAAATAAAATACTTGAATTCTTGAAAAAAAATATAAATTAATCTCATTAATATCAACATCAATGAATATTTTCTTATTTTTACAATATAAAATATTAAATTTTACTATAGTCAACGGATTTTAGGAATATTTATAGAATTATAATAAAAATTATCATTGTGTACAATATTATCTAAATTTGTGAGAGTTCGAATAATTTTCTCTAAATTAAAATAATATATATTTAAAAAATTTGGGCTGGACTGGGCTGGAGTATTGAAGAGCTCAGCCACCGGTCCAAACCAATTCATTAATTTTAATTTATATACGGTAATTCTCAATAACGGATTTAACTATATAATATATATATATATATATTGTACTGTTAACGGGTAATTATGAGAGTGAATTATATATATATATATATACATTTTTAATTCTATGAACCTTTATATTATATTGTTATGCATACACTTGCAAAAAGGACAATGCTTGGTATGCAAGACATGCTATCGAACGATGTACTTTTTTATGTTCTTGTAATATGATTATCTATATGAGAGTTTCCTTCACACTTTGGTCCTAGATGTTTGGTTCTTTTTATCATTCTTCAGGGGTTATGACCTCAATTTTTATCTGTGCAGGTCTACTTCTCTTTAACACTTCTTTTTTTTTTTTAAAAAAGGAGAGATTTATACTCTGAACTTTAATTTCGCTAAGAGGTGCGGTTAATATTAGGTTATATCTGTGACCATCTCTCAACATTTTTTTATTAACTGTATGTAAATCTAAATCGTTATGATAACATTCGGAAACGACTACTTTATGAGTTTATTAATAAGATGAGATTGACTAAGTGTACACCCCTTACACCGTTGATGTTATGTGATTAAAGTGATATCTTTCCTCCTCAAACTTGAATTAATTATAATAATTAAAATATTATATATATATATTAGTTATTGTGTTTTTATTGATCACTCCTCAGAATTTCTACTCATTAAATAATGTCACCCCTCCCATCTCCTTTATTGTGCAAATCTAATATAGAATTCTATACTCCAAATAGATCACATTTTGAAAAGCAAATTGGAATCTGCAACTTTCTTTTTACCTTTCTCTACTTTTGGCGGGAGTGTCAGTCATGTAAATTTTGGCGCCAACAGCGGTCAACAGAATACATATATAGGTTTCATATAATATATATATATATATATATATATATATATGGAGTGTTGCTATTTTTTTTTAAATAGCATAATTACAATATTAATAATAAATCTGATGAGTCATGCTAAAATAAATTATAATATCTGCATTCCGAATATCTATTATAATAATATATAGGGAGACACATACTTTAACAATACGAGAAGAAAACTCTCTTACACATGTTGATAATATATATAGTTGGAGTGGAACATCTACCAATAACGTGGAATGGAGATACTTAACCATTTAAAATATGAATAGATGTGTTGGATTGCTGCTACTTGCTATGCAAGATTTCAATTAAAGCTTTATTTATAAATAAAAAAATAAGACCATTTGATGGGTACTTAATTGGATCACTAAGACAAAAAATCTAATATGATTTTGGAGCCGGGGTAAGTGATATGACTTAGAATGCTATTAATATTGAATATTAACATGTATTTTTGAACTACTTATACTTTCCATAGGTTTAGAACCAATATATAATTAAGTTGATCCAATAAACAAAGCAAGAAAAACCTATCTTGTCTCTTGATGATATATATATATATATATATATATATATATATATATATATAGAGAGAGAGAGAGAGAGAGAGAGAGAGAATTGCTTCAAACCTAAGCGAGAAACAAACAATGATTAGTTGTACTACAATGCTCTACGTATTAAAAATTAATGTGTATTAAAATTTGGATAACTGCATGTGGTTGAACCTAATTATCAATCAAAGATTAAAGAGTGCAACCCTTGTGTGTTGTGCGTGTAGTGTACAAAGCAGAAAAACATGAGTAGCAGCAATCAATTAAAAATTTCCTTGTATCGAAGTATGTTTGCTATATAATAACATAAGCATGCAAATTTGTGTCCCAGAATTGGTGGTCAAGCTATGGCCAACTCGAACCCAAGATATCTGGTCCATCCATACTATTTATTAGGGAGATTTTTGCAAAGAAAATAAAATACCCCTCAGATTTGACAATTTTTATTTTATTTTATAAATAATCATCTAATTTTAAATTTAGGCAAAATTATTATATGCTGCACCACAATGAACTCTGAAATTTGCAGCCCATTAAGTGGCCCAAGTTCCACTGACTATCCGAACGAAGCCCTTTAGCACTCAGCTGTCAGCAGTCCACAAGCCCGATTGTTTCCATCGAGGTTAGCTAAATAGTAAATGGTAAATCTCTCATACGCACACACGAGATTACACGTCCAATCATGTATCCTTCCTCTCTTCTGACTTTTAAATTTGTTCTAATTTTTTTATTTTTTTAAAAAAAGCTTTAAATCTCAATGGGCATTGCAAAGTCCAAGATCAATAAAATTATATAGAAACCAACTGGGGTGCATTTAGCAACACTCTTTGTATCACAAATGCTCCAAGAAAACTAGAATTCGGCGCCTCCCTTGTCTACACGAAGTCCATCGAAAAATCGAATGCTTCGCAAACCAATTCCAAGCTTTCTCGCTCCATTTATTTACCAACAACGTAGTCTCGGGAAACTCAGTACCAAGTCAAGCAATCGACGCACTCGTAAAAATCACGACGACGACCAAAGGATTATTCCTTATTCAAATGAAAATCAAGAAGATAAAATACGCCTCCACAAAAGCAAGGGTCAGCACATCCTCACCAACCCACGAATCCTCGACTCTATCGTTAGAAAATCCGACATAAACCCAGACGACACCGTTCTCGAAATCGGACCCGGTACCGGGAATCTCACCCTCAAGCTTCTTGAAGCCTCCCGAGATGTAGTCGCCATCGAAATCGACGAGAGAATGGTAAATGTTCTCAACAAACGCGTGGCTGAGTGCGGGTTTCAAGATCGGCTCACTGTAAGTCAATCTGTTCGATGAAATGCCTAAACGAAAATCTTTGAAGCTTGTAACATGAACCGAAATGAATTGAGTTGTTTTTAAAACTGGGGTTTTCGCAGGTTATACGTAAAGATGCATTGAAGACGGAGTTTCCGCGGTTCGATCTTGTCGTGGCAAACATTCCGTACGGGATATCTTCGCCTCTTGTGGCAAAGTTGGTGTATGGAGCGAACCGGTTTAGGAGTGCGACGCTTCTTCTACAGAAAGAGTTTGCGCGGCGGCTGTTGGCGAGCCCTGGTGACTCTGAGTTCAACAGATTGGCTGTGAACGTGAAGTTGATGGCTGATGTGGAGTTTGTTATGGACGTAAGCAAGAGGGACTTTGTTCCTTGCCCGAAAGTCGATTCCTCCGTGGTTATAATCAGACCGAAAGCTGAAATCCCGGAGGTGAATCTCGACGAGTGGTGGGGTTTCACGAGAACTTGTTTTGGCAAGAAGAACAGGACGCTAGGGGCCACGTTTAAGCAGAAGAAGAAAGTGTTGGAGCTATTAAGTTTGTCCAAGAAGATGGGTCCAAACAGGGAAAATGTTGTCGTAAACACTGACAGTTCTGGTTGTGCTGAAGAAGAAGATGATGATGATGAGGAGGAGGAGGAGGAGGAGGAGGAGGAGGAGGAGGGGGAGAATGGTGTTGAAGATTGTTATACATCGTCTTGCTTGCAACCAGAAACGAGTTTGTTCAAGGAAAAGATTGTTGAGGTTCTAAAATCAGGTGGGTTTGAGGATAAAAGGCCATCAAAGCTGTTTAATGAGGAGTTACTGCATTTGCTCTCTCTTTTCAATCAAGCTGGTATATATTTTCATCCTCACCCAACAGAGCCAAAGAAAAATGCAGTAAAAACGTATGCTGCAGCTTACAGTTCATAGCAAGCAACACTTCGTTTTGCTAACTTTATTATTTTGAGTTTTCGTAATCATTTGTTTGCTGTTGATATGTTGTATGAAAGATTTTTCACTACTAAATTTTAACAAGGTGGAATTTAGAGTAAGAAGTTTTCTGGATTGAGAAGATTAAGCAAGCTGTCCTATTTGAGTAGATACGTGAATCATGATTGGATGAAAATATCGGTGCACTTGGGGGCATAAAATAAAAGATTGGGATCATAAAAAATTATTAATTAATCAAGATATTATTTACTCGATAAATTAATAAATTATTAATATTGATCTTATAATTATCGAATTATAAATTATTATTATTCTATGTATTTATTTAACAAAATAAGTTGATGAATGTAATTAGTCTAATTAAATAGAAATTATGAATCTATCCATTTTAATAATAAGGGAAAACTTTAATTTAATCTCTATTTTTTAATAAAATATTATTTTTTAATTACGTTTTTCTTTTTAGTTTGTGTGGTTTCCTGACGTTTTATAAATAGACCAAATTAATTCTTTAACCAACTATTTAACGGTCAATCATCACTATTTGACACTTTTACCATTGAAGAATTAATAGAATTACAATTTGACATTTCAATTAAAATATAATAAAAATAAATAAATAGAAAAATAATAAAATAATATTAAATTAAATTATAAAAACTTAAAAATATAAAACTTATTAAAAAATAATCAAATTAAATTATGTTATTAGAAAAAATTAATATTAAAAAATAAATAATAAAAAAGGTTAAAAACTGCTAAGAAATAAAATAAAATAAATAAAATTGAGAATTAAATTTTATTCTTTAATTTTTTTTAAATGTTAATTTTTAAATAAAATAACTTAATTTGAATATTTTTTTAATTTTTTAATTCTCCATTTTTTAATTTTATTCTATAATTTTGTAAATATTAATTTTTCCAAATAAAATAACTTAATTTGAATATTTTTTAATAAATTTTATATTTTTTAAGTTTTTATAATTTAGTTTTATATTATTTTATTAATTTTTTCTATTTAATTATTTAATTATATTTTAATTAGAATGTAAAATTATAATTCTATTAGTTGAATTATTTAAGGGCAAAATTATCTTTTAAAAATTTTGTGATGGTTAACTATAAAAAAGTTAGTCAGAAGGACCAATTTGATCTATTTAGGAAACGTTAGGGACCACACGAACCACGAACCAAAAAAGAAAACGTAAGTAAAAAAATGATGTTTCATCAAAAAGTAGGGATTAAATTGAAGTTACCCCTTATAACAAATTAAAATTACATTCGATCAACAGAAATAGTACGGTGGACTTGGGTTTTACTAGCCAAAAATTTAATTGGGTTGCTAAATGGGTACAGGGGATGATATTTGGGTGAGGTTGCATATGACCCTTTGTTCTATGGATTGAAGATTGAAATGTGTTGAGTGTTTTATTAGGCATCTCCCTACGGTGAATTCTGGCCACTGCCCCATTCTTCTTTAGATTCACACTCACCACATTCCTAAAGGGTGTCTTGAAGCCTTTTAGGGTTTGACTCAAACATGGGTTGTTTGCTGATTTTATTAATAAAAAATGGAAGATATGTGAGAATGGTATTGAAGAGAAGGTTAAGAGGCTGATTGAGAACCTTAAAATCTGGAATAAAGAGGTGTTTGACAGTCTTTTTCTTAAAAAAAGTATACTGCTGGCCAGATTGGTGGGTATCCAAAACAGCCTTAGTAGAGTCTTTAATAAAAGATACACTATTTTGGAGGCTAACCTTTTGGATGATTATAATAATATTCTTGAGCAGGAGGAAATCTTTTGGTTTCAGAAATCTAGAGCTGATTGGTTGAAGGAGAGTGATAAGAACATTAAGTTTTTTCACCTTACTACTCTAGTTAGAAGAAGGCGTAGTAAATTGGAAGGTCTCAAGAGGGATGATGGTGTTTGGATTAGTATAAGAAGGGTTTAAAAGAGGTTGCTGTTAATTATTTCAAGCAATTATTCATGAGTATTGATCCCCTTGGTAATGTTGTTAAGCTGCCTAATTATTTTCCTGGGTTGAGTGTAGACTGCTAGGGGGAACTCGTGAGGAGGAAGTCAAGGCTAGTGTATTTAGTATAGGAGAGCTTAAGGCTCCAGGCCTAATGGGTACCTAGCCTTTTTCTTTCAAAACCATTGAGAGTTGTGTAAGGATGATTTAATTAAGCTTGTGAATGATAGTCTCTTGCAAGATAAGTTCTATTTTTCATTAACCAAACCCTTATCACCCTTCTTCCTACAAATGGCAACCCTTTGACATAACCCACCTAAGACCGACCAGTCTTTGCAATACGACTTATAAAGTCATTAGTAAGGTGATTGTCAGTAGAATGAGACATCTCCTTCCTAATTTAGTTAGTCCAAGTCAGGTTGCTTTTGTTCCTAACTGTCAGATGCAAAATAATATTATAGTGGCTCAAGAAGTGTTGCACAAGTTTAAGACCATTAAGGGTAAGAAAGGCCTTATAGCTTGAAAGATTAATCTTGCTAAAGCCTATAATAGACTGCAGTGGGATTTCATTAGGTAGGTTTTGGAGGAGGCCGATTTTGGAGGTAAATTTGGGAAGCTGATCATGCATTGCATAACCACTATTTAGTATAAAGTTAACATGAATGGTGAAATGTCTGAGATTTTTATTCTTGGGGCTGGTATTAGGCGAGAGGATCCCTTGTCCCCATATATCTTTGTCTTATGTATAGAAAAACTTTCTCATATCATTATGAAAAAAGAAGTCTTTTATTGCGGATTGATCCGCGGCAAAAGCAAAATGGACTTTTGCCGCGGCAAACAAGTTGTCACAAATATTTAATATTTGCCACACACAACAATTTGGTGCAAAAACTCTTTTGCTGCAATAAACTTTCACGGCAAAAATGTTGTTATACATATTTAATATTGCCTGCCACGATAAAAAGGTGTTTTACTTTTTTTTTTTTTTTTTATAAACTTAAATAATCAATTAAAATATATATTAGCTAAAATGGAATCAAATATATAGCTTAAAAAAAATATAAGAAGTAACAAATTGTATAAAAAAATAACATAATTATTCATTCTATTATTATTAACTACAATAATCTTAACCCGAATACAAAAATTAGAATAAGATAATCAAGAGCCCAGTGCTTAATGTTGAAACAATGCTAAGATGATTATAAGACACAAGGAGGAAAAAAATAAAATAATAAAAGAAGATACTACAAATTAGTCCATTTATATACACATGCACTAATTTGCTGCATTTGGAGCTATATAGATTTCATCAATCATACTCAAATGATCATGATGAGTGTTTTGTAAGTCTTGACATATTATGTGTAAATTGTTGAGTGAAATCCCAGATCATACAGTAAAATCCCAAATCATGGTCATCCCACCCTCAGCATCACAAATTTTACATTTAACTTGTAAGCTTTTCAAATTTCATTTTGCAACAAATAAACCACTTACAAACAATAAACTAATTCTCAATCTCCTTCAAAACCAATCAAATTGAAAATTTGATTCCAGAGTCACGTAACAATAAAAAGAGCTACAGATTCAATATTTGTATAGAGAAATACTCAGTTGGCACTCACTCACTTGGCTACAGAGGATTGAATTGGATAGAATAGCTGTTAACAAAAGAAAAAGAAAAGAGTAAATCAAAATATGTCTAATACAAAATTAATCAACATGCATGGTAACTGTTGGCATGGAATATGGGCAGAGTTCTGGTTTCGAGCGAGTTCACTAATGCTGCCAAATTCGTTCGAAAAGAAGAACTACAAGATTTTAGGTTAGAAATAAAAACAATTAAATGCCTTAGGGTTTTTTTTTTTAATTATTATATTATACCTCAGTTGCAGAAGTTGTAATATTTGCTACAGATGACAGATGTTCTATCTGTGGCAAAAACTCATAAACATATATTAATAAAGGGTTATTATTATTCTCCACCTTATATTTTAAAATATTCTTCATTTTTCACCCTCTAATTTTATTTTTCTCTCTTTTACACCCTATAGTTTACATAAATCACCAAATTACACCCTACCGTTAATGTTCCGTTTGAAATTAGTTGCCTATCAAATTTGTAAGGGTAAAATAGTAAATTAAAATTAATAAATAATTTTTAATTTTTAAAAAATCTTAATTTAAAAAAATTAAAAAATATAAAAACTTTTACTTTCCTCTCATCCACTTATTCTCTCTCTTTTATTCCCCACTCATTCTCTCTCTCTCTCTCTTTTCTTCCCCACCTGAATTGTTTTCACAAACCCAACATTTCCATCTCCTTCCTCTCTCTCTCTCTCTCTCTCTCTCTCTCTCTTTCTCTTTCTCTTTCTCTTTCACTTTCTTCACACTTTTATCTCTCTAACTCCAACGCCAACTCTTCCCTCTCTCTCATCTTTTATTTTTTCTTCCCGTCTATCTTTTCTTGTGGATAGTGGTTTGGGGTAGTGTTGTGCACTTGGCGTCGGCGACGAGGAGGAGATCGATGGCGGTGGTTGGGCGTTGGTTTGGATGGTGGTTGAGTGAATTTGGGGTGCTTTTAAAATGGTGGTTGAGTGGATTTTGGGTGTTGTTTGGGTATTTTGAGTGGTTGATAAAAAAAAATTGAAAAAAAAAATTCAATTTTGTGATGGTGGGTGGGTTTGTTTGGGTATTAATTTGGCTGGAACAGTTTGTGTTTGAAAATTAGAGTGGTTGCTTAAAAAAATTTGAAGAAAAAAAATAAAGTAGTGCTAAGGTTTGTTAGATTGGTGGGTTTTGTGTTTTGAGTGGTTGATGAAAATTTTTTTGAAGAAAAATTATAAAAATTCGGGTGCTAGGATTTGCTTGGTGGTATTTGAGTTTAGAATTTGGATTGTGTTTTGAGTTGATGCTAATAAAATAATTAGACAGAAAAAGAAATGGTGGGGATTGTGTTTGAGTTGTTCACTGTTTGTAATGATGGAGGAGAATTGAGATTTTTATAGTAAAGATGATGATGAATAATAAAATATTGACAGTGGAAAGAGTGAATTTTTTAAAGATTTTTTTAAAAGATATTTTAATAAAGATTATGTTTATTTTTTTATTGGTATGAAAATATTCAAGTATTATTTTATAAAATTGAAGGGTAAAACCGTCTTTTTGATTTTAATCTTAACAGAAGTTAACAGAGGGTGTAAAAGGGAGAAAAATGAAACTAGAGGGTGGAAAATAGAGAATACTTTAAAACATAGGGTGGAGAATGATAATAACCCATTAATAAATTATAGTATTTTGTATTTTTAATTATATTTACTGCAAATAATCTGCGAAAAATACATTGCGACAATTGCTACATTGCGACAATTGTATCATCAATCAGAAGCTTAGAGGTAGTGTTTGAAAAGCTGTTAAAGTCTCTAAGGGTGGCCTTGAGGTATCTCATATATTTTTTGCGGATGATTTCATTCGTTTTGGGCAGGCTTTTAGAGGTTAAGCAATGATAATAAAGGAGTGCCTTGACACTTTTTACAGCTGCTCGGGGCGGAGAGTCAGTTTTGAGAAGTCTGGGGTTTATTGCTCCAATTCATTGGTAGTGATTAGAATTGGAAGTTCATTTGGGTGGACCTTTCTGCATAGAAAATTGCTTACTAATGTTCACAAGACCAACATGTGCACCTCTCTTGATGAGACCTGTCCTAGATGTGGTATTGGTAGGGAGGAATTAGACCATTTGCTGAGAGGGTGTAAGTTTTCTATAAGGGTTTGGGAAGGCTGGATGAAAGGAATTTCAAATTCATGAGCCTTTGATGAGAACTTGGAGGTCTGGTTGGCTAATAATCTGCAGGATAGAAGATTGGGTAAGAGTATGATTCATAATTATATGTATTTTATCTTTATTATTTGGTTCATTTGGAAATGACGTTGTAAGTTTGTGTTTGAGGAAAACTTTAAATGCCTACCGTGCCTTAAGGGATCATTATGAAGGCTGTTAGGGAAAGGATGTAAGCTAACTTTGGTGCCATGGTTAACAACACTATGCAGACCTGTCACATTGCTTGGGATCCTCATTTGGTTGGTTGGGTTAAACTCAATGTGGATGGAGGAACATTACCTCGGGATCCATAGCTGTTGGTGGAGTGCTTAGAAACCATGATAGACAGTGGATCAGAGGGTTTGCCACGAATAGATACAATGGCAGCATTCTTGAGGTAGAGCTATGGGCTGTCTTTGAAGGTCTTAAAATGGTTTAAAATGATGGCTACAGGAAAATGCAGGTTAAGTCTGATTGTTTGGAGGTTATCTCATTGATCCAGAAGAGTTGTAATATTAACAATCCTTTATGGTATCTCATTCAAGGTTGCAGAAGTCTGCTGGGTAACTCTTGGTGCTGTTAGCTTTCTTATATCTACAGAGAAAACAACTATCTTACTGATGTTATGGCTGCTCTTGGCCAATTTTTAAATTGGGGAGTTTTTTTTTTTTTTAGGATCCCCCTCCTCTTGTGCTTTCTATTTTTGTTAAGGATGCTGATGGTCTAGCTTATGCTAAATAGTTAGCTGAGTGAGGTTGTTGCTTGGCTCTTATGCCCTCCTTTATACCAAAAAAAAAAAAATATTACATTTAATGTATACTTAATTAATATACTTCATGAATATTAAGTCAAACAAAAACATATATATTTAAGTAGTAAAAAGAATACATAGTATCACAAACGGTAAAAACTAAAGATAACGGTTTCTCATTTCAAAGGTGTAAATCAATCAACAATGACAGATGAAATGCATAAAGCATTGTGAGACTACAACATAGAAAATCCAACTTGCACCTACAAAGCAATTGCAACATTAGGTGTCAGAAAAGTTTAAATTGCAAGTGAGCCAAGCAACGATATCAAATACGATCAAGAGGTCATCATAGTATCTATCATCCAATATTAAAAGAGGTGTTGTCAAACGACACAAAATCATAAAATTTTCGGAGCTAGAGAAGGTTCTCTATGAGCGGTTTGTTCAATACCAATAACATGTGAATATGACCGGAGAACTAGTTGCGGAGAATGCAAAGGAGTTTCTAAAAAAGATGTATCCTGTAGATACGTTAGAATTCCATTTTTCTCAAAGTTAGCTCAAGTGCTTCAAATCAAGACATGACATCAAGACATATCGTCTTTTCGGAGAAAGCGGATCAGTTGATATGGAGCACCTGGAGAGAAATTTGTAGTCCATAAAAGAGAAACTAGATCAATTTTTCATGAAAGATATTTTCAATATGGATGAAACAAGATTATTTTATAGGCTACAACCAGATCATTTTCTTGCAACAAAGCAACTAGAAGGTAAGAAATAAGACTAGGAAATGTTTACAATTGTTATTTGTTGTAATAAGGATGATTTTGAGAAAATTCTTTCATGGTTCATTGGCAAGTATGCTAAACCACAGTCTTTCAAGAATGTGAACTCGAGTAGTATGAACTGCGAGTGTCATGCCAACAAACGAGTATGGATGACTGGAATTTTATTCCAAGAATATGTTCTACAACTTGATATAAAAATGGATGGTAGAAAAGTTCCCTTGCTTGTTGATAATTGTCCCGCTCATCCAAAAACTATTGAAGGTTTAAAAAATATTGAATTGTTTTTCTTGCCACCCAACATAACATCAAATATTCCGCTTTGTGATGCGGGGATTATACGAGCTTTCAAGATGTATTATCATCGTCGATTTTATCGAATGTTTTTGAAGGATTATAAAATTAGGATCTCAAATCCAGAGAAGATAAATGTTTTAGATGCAATGGATCTTGCAATCTCAGCATGGACATATTGTAACATCCCGGATTTCGGGTAATTAATTTTATATATGTGAAAATAAATTTTACTATTTGAGGGGGTGTAAATGTAATTAAATGTATGTTTATTTTATGATTTCCAGCGGACCAGATTGAATAGTAAAAAATAAAAAATTGAAAACTGGACCAGAGAGCATCGCGACCTGGTCACCGCGACCACAGGTCGCGATAGCTCGCTCGCGATGAAAATGGCAAAATCTGGCAGTGAGCATCGCGACCAGCCACCGCGACCACAGGTCGCGATGGACTGCTCGCGATGAAATTGTCAAAGTTTGGCAGTGAGCAACGCGATCTCTCGCGCGACCAAGGCGCGCTCGCGATAAAGGCGGTGCGCGCACTCCAGTGAGCATCGCGACTTAGTGGCGCGACCACAGGTCGCGACAGCGGTCGTGGTAGCGAAAAAAATATAAAAAAAAGAAGAAGCTTCTCGCAAAAGTGAGAAAAACAGAAACAGCAAGAGAAAGAGAGAGAAGCGACCGAGAAAAGAAAGAAAAGAGAAGAAAAAGAAAGAAGAAGAAAGAAAAGAAAGAAGAAGAAGAAGAAGGAGAGAGAAGAGAAAAGGAAGTGTAGGTGAAAAGAAAAGACGAAATCGTAGAACCAACGAAAAATACGGATTTGAGGTAGGTGTACTCTCGTTTTCGAAATCGTTTCGAGAAGTAGTTCGTTTACTTTTTCGTTTTAGTTTTCGATTTCGTTTCTCGTTTATGTTTTCGTTTTCGATTTCGTTAAAAGATTTCGATTTCGATTTTTGTATGAAAAGTGTTTGCTTATAAGAAAAAAATTGAGGATTGATGCATCTATTGTTGATTTGGAACTGGTTTTATGTTAGATCGTGTTTTGACCGTATTTCGATTGTGTCGATTTTGTTAAAAATACATGATTTATACTTTTGTATGATTATTGTTTATATTCTTGAAAAAAATATTGTGCGAAATGTATACACTGATTGTGAACCTCACTTATTGTAACGGCCCTAGGATACCTAGACATAGATATGGATATAGGAGGTTGGTATACCAGCTGGGTTTTCTGAGCAGTACTGCGCCGTTATTATTGTGTGATTGTTGTTGCGGGGCAATCTCGGACAATCACACCGATTTTAGTGATCGTTGTTGCGGGGCAATCTCGGACGATCACAATGATACTAGTGATTGTTGTTGCGGGGCAATCTCGGACAATCACGTTGATATCAGTGACTGTTGTTGCGGGGCAACCCCGGACGTCACATTGACCCATATTCCAGTCCTAGAATGTTTAGTATTCTAGTGGGCCAGTATTGACTGAATTGAATGATTTTATTTATTGATTTTTTTTAAATGTTGATATTGTCATTGAAACCAAAGTGATCGAATCTGCTTTAAGGTTTGGTTTTGAGATTAACATGATTTCTGTCCATTATTGAGTTGATTTGAAATATATTGTGTAATATTATTCCGATTTAAAACTTATATATATATATATATATATATGATTTGTTTTATATTTGAGATTTTAGTACACCCACTAAGCTTTATGCTTAGCGCGTTAGTTTGTTTCTAACGCGTAGGTACCAGGGATCCGGAAGAGGCTAAGGGCTGAAGAGATAAAGGGTTGCGGACAGAGTCCCAGAGATTTGTACAGTTGGGTAGCTATATTTTGTTATGTGTATATATAATCTGAAAGCATGCATATACAGGGAATTGGTAAATATGTTTTGTAAAATGTTTTGTAATATATTTTTAATTAATTACTTTATAATTTCTGAATGTCTGTATATATCAAAGTTTGAACTGTTTTATTTTATAAATTGTGATTGATAAGTCGCACTAAATGGCAGAGTGCGCAACTGTTTGAATATGAGATATTGAAGTGCTATTGAGAATTGTTTTTGAATTGAATTGTGTAAAAACAGGTTTTTGGAAAGTCCGAAAAATAAACGGTACTCTGCCGAAATTTTCGTAAAAAGTTTATTTATTGATTGGGCTCACAATGAATTTTTGAAACGTATAAAACTGATTTTGAAAGTTCTGAAAACTGGTAGCGCTCCCCGGGTCGGTCCGGCCGGGTCGGGTCGGAGGGTGTTACACATATATTCAAGCAAGTATAATTACAAATTATTTTTGCGTCAGCACTAGCGAAAAAGAAGTTGACATTGTAAAATTAGGTCTATGGATAACAGGACTTCAGAGAACTTGGATCAACACTCGGATGATGGATGTGTTCAACAATTGTATGTTCTAATCAAAAAGTTGAAGTATCGTGATACAATGAACGTTGAGTACCTTTTGAACTACCAAGGAGAAGACAAGGCAACCTCAGAGTTGTTAAATGATGAGAAAATTATTGAGAATGTCATGGGAAATGACAAAGAAGATAAAGTTAAAGACGATAGTTCTGTACTAGAGTCTATCTCGCGCAAAGATGCACTCAAGCAACAATCACATTGCATAATTTTCTCTTGCAATATGAGAACACCACAGCAAAGCTTCTTAATGTACTAAGAAAAGTTAGAGATGAGGTACAAGAAGATATCAATTTCAAGGCGAAACAAGTAACATTGGAGTCATATTAAGGCCTCCTAATTGAGTCATGTATGTATGTATATATATATATATATGTATATATATATATATATGTAATTTTGATGTATAATGAGATTATTAAATTATATATTAAGTGGGACCTATGTGTTTTTTAAAAATGTATTATCTTATAAATTTATCAAATTATTAATTTACCACATTAGTTTCAAGTCGTGACCGACTAAAAATATTATTTAATTAAGGTTATACTGTACTTTAAATTTAAGGAACAAAATCATAAGTGACCAAAAAATTATGAAAAGAATTGTTTTTAGCCTGAAAAAATAAAATAATCGTTTTTAGCCATTTTAGAATTGACAAATTATGTTTTAGTCCTAATATATATAGATTGGTAAAATTTAACTTTTCAGACTTGATTTCATTAATTAAAAAACCTAATTAAAAAATCAAAAGTCAAAACATATATTTTTCTCCCTCTCTCTTTTTTGCCGCACATTACCTTCATCTTCACTCTCTCGCCGCCGTTTCGTTTCCCTTGGTTCTTGCCGTTCCGTTTCCCTCGCTGCCACCGACGTCTCCCCCTCTATCCTTCGTTGCACATTACCCTCAACCTCTCGCCGTTTTGTTTCCCTTGCCTAGCCATTTCGTTTCCCTTGCCACCGCTGGCGTCTCCCTTTCTCTCCTTCGCCGCACATTACCTTCACCCTTTCGCCTCTTGCCGTTTCGTTTCCCTTGCCTTGCTGTTCTGTTTCTCTCTGCAGTCGGCATCTCTCTCTCTCTCTCTCTCTCTCTCTCTCTCCTTCTGGGGCGGATTTGGACGATATTGTGAAAGGTGGAAGAGTGGATTCTCTCTTGGAGTGGCCAAGCAAGAGGTCCCTGAAGAGGTGAGCCATTGTTCTCTCTAGTCAGACAATGGACTCTCTGCTCTCGATACTATATTGTTCTTAGAAAGAGAGAGAGAACGTGTTTGGTAGTTTTTGGATTTATTTTAATTCGTTTGTTTGTTTGTTTTAGTTGGATTTGTGGTGTGAATGTGGTAATAAAATACTTTTTCTTTTTAGGTGTGATTGGAGATTGGCGTCTCCCTCTCTTTCCTTCGCCGCACAATACGATTATGTTGTTTTAGGTGAATTTGCGGTGTGAATGTAGTAATAAAAGACTTCGTCAAAACGATTCAGTTGTGTTATCGAAACGATTCTGTTGTGTCTGAAAACGATTCAGTTTCAATTTTGAAAGGATTTAGTTTCGATTGTGTTCTCGTGCGATTTCAGTTTAGTTTCGAAAAGAGAAAAAAAACCATTCAATTTCGGTTGTGTTCTTGGTTGTGTTATCGGTTGTGTTCTGTCTCTCTTGATTTTGTGAACAGAGGTAGTTTTATTATAAGTTGTTATTTATTTATTAATAAAGGTAGTTCTTGAATTTACATGATCCCATTTGAATTTAATTTGATATTCGATATTTTAGTTATGATCCCATTGGTTGGCGGAGTTGAATTTACTGCCCAGAGGAGACTTGTTCGAAGACAAATGAGGCCGTCTCGATGCAATGATTCCATTACTGCAGAAGTTTTAACGTTGGAGATGAATCCCGGCAAGCAGCAAGCGATGGTCAGTTGTTAAATTTTTTATAAAATTTATGAAATATTTGGTTTGTGAAATGTGTGAACTGCTGTTGTGAAATATTTGGTTTGTAAAATGATTGATTTGTGAATTGTTTTGTTATTAAAATGTTTTGTTAGGGAAATATTTTGTTATTGAAAAAGGAACTAGGTTTGAAGCAAGTAAATAAAACTTTGTATTCATTTGTTTTTGCAAGATATTGGTGGCTAAGACCTAATGTCTCTGCCGATGATTTTTGTGAAGGCATCATTAATGCCCATCTGAGGACATAAGATGGAAGTTACCCTTCACTTAGAGTGAGGATTGCTTTCTGCTAATTGCAGTAATCGTAAAAATCCAAGGGAAGTGTGAATGTGATGTCTTGTAAGTTGTCGAATTTTTCTGTAGCCTTCAGAAATGTAGTTAAGAGCTCTAAAATGATGGCTAATGTAAGACATGAGCTTGTATATATGTTGTTGCTGTTGTCTTGAGCAATATTTATTTGTTATTAAAAAACAATTGATTCTTTCAAAAAAAGACATTATAGGCACAATATATATTTCTTGATATTTTGTTCTACTGAATTTAATAGTATGCTTTGTTTTTTCATTTTAATTTGTTTTTGGGGTTTATTGGCATTAGATGGTGTAATTAATGTTTTATACCAATGAAATCATGATTTGATTTTGTCAGCTTCTAATCTGCTCTAATTATGGCGTTTACATTCAATTTTATACTCAATTGAAAGAATAACGCTTCTTGTTGGAATTTTTTTTGGTTAATCCTTTAGGAGCTCTAATTATTCTGGTTTGATAAAATACAATCAGCCTTTCATGAATATTGAATTTCCAATTGCCCTCAATGAGAGCATAAAAATAAGGAATATCCAAACAACAAAAAGGTCAAGGTTCAGGTAAAAAATGATGGATACATAAATCATAATGAAAAAAACAATTCAAGGATTTTACAGACCATTACAGATCCAAATGCTATATAAGTACACTTAGAATCCAAAATCACAATCTTCTAGGCCTCTTAGCTCAAGCTAAATTCAAGTATAAAGCACAAATAATTAAAATTTATTTTCAAATCAAGAATGCCCCTCAGATTATATAATTTATTAGGAAATGTTTGGTTGGTATATTGATGAGGTTAGTTTGGTTTGTAGTGGATTTTGTGTGGAATTTTATTGGGGTGTAAAATGTATTGAGTTCTTCATGATTGATTTGGGTTTTTTCTTCCTTACAGTGTTTAGTTTACTTGTAAAATATTTTGGACTAGAATGAAGTTTCTTAATGAAACAATGCCTATTGTCACCATTGTAGGTCTTTCTCCCATATTGTATTGACAATTACCACTGGATTTTGTGCAAAATAAATTTGAGGAAGACAATGATTATCCTTTATGAGTCCCTCCAGAAGCATAAAGATTCAAAATACCGCATTTCACAAATAAAGCCATTGATAAAATTCTTACCGTTAAAGTTGAGGTGTGGAGGATTCTTCGAAAATACAAGTATCGGGACGGTATAAAGGTTGATGTACTTTCGCCCGACAAACTGCCACAGTAACCAGACATGTAATGGATATTCATGATTTATTATTTCTTTTTTTTTCAGTATACACTTTCTAAGCTTATTAAAATTACAGGAGCAGTTGTAGGGCTTTCGTGATGAAATACATGGAGAACATTATGACATTTAAAGAATTTAATTGGGATTTTATTAAAAGATATGCAAAAAAAATTCGGGAGGAGATTATTATGAAAATATTTGTATATAGTATACCCGTGGAGTGATGTGAGAAATGAATAATTTTGAGGTGAAAGGTGTTACATATATGTTTATTAGGTGCTGTTTTTTATTTTTTATTTTTGTGTGTGTAAAGATAGATTGTGGTAGATTTTGCTGCTTCATGACAGTACTGCTAGTGGTGGTAGATTTTGTGGGAGTATATGAATTTTTTTTTTTTTGGGAAGATAGATTTTGTAAATTTTTTTTTGTGGTAGATTTTGTTATTTCATGACAATAATGTTACATATATGTTTGCTTGATATAGTTACAGATTATGAAACACTCCATACAACTTGTTAAAACAGCAACACATAGATTAATACAACACTGAGATATTGCATATTGATTCAGGAATTAATGTGTATAAGTGGTCCCATATTCGTAATTAAGGGTGTACCAATTCAACATGAGATATTGCATTTTTATAAATAATTTTCAACAATGCAACACTGCAGTATATTATAGCAATTCTTTATACCATACATAGCAGATAACCAACATGTGTGTATTTGTATGTTATTGAGGCATCATTTTGCCCAGTGCCAAGAAGAATCTTGTGGCAGCAAAACAAAAATAAAATACAATGTATATGAAAATATGTCACTCAATAGCATGCATTTTCATCAATGTATATGCACAACGAAAAACAAAACACAAAATCTACTTGAATAGCCACGTAAATCCCAAACCCATACCTAATGCATGTCAACCGCAACAAATTTGAGGATAACATGAAAATATGCAACATATAACAGTTTATAACTAGAAACAGAGTTAAATATTGTAGGAGTGTCGGATTAAATAAACTTGCAAAATAGTCAGAATAATTTCACAAAATGTTTCAGGAAATCAACAAAGTTCATCTCTATTGTGCACTTCCCCCTGTACCCGTATTCGTCTCGATGCTGGTTTGAAATGATCAACAAACTGGCATGTTATGCAGTTATGTTCTAACTGCTTGAAGCACCGCATTTCATCTGTCGACGTACCAGAACTTCTTGATTAATAGGATTGCTTGGCTCAGTAACTGTAGTTCTTCAGCATGGGTTTGGGCAACACAAACTATTGTGACCAGTTTCACCGCATTTTTTGCATTTGTTCAACCGTTGGATCTCACCACTCGAAGGTATTCTGGACTGTTTAGGTCTTCCTGACTGCCTTCTACCTGTTGGTGGTAGTACAACCTAACTGCTTACCTCTATAGGTACATCCCATTGAGATTGATTGGGAACTGGATTAATTGGTAGTTCATCCTACACTTCACTAACCAATATTTCACTAACCAACATTTCAGTAACATACATTTTACTAAAATACATTTCACTAACATACATTTCACTAACCTTTCACTAACCAACATTTCACTAACCTACATTTCACTAACATACATTTCACTAATCGACATTTTACTTACCTACATATCACTAACCGACATTTCATTTACCTACATTTCACTAACCTACAGTTCACTAACCTACATTTCGCTAACCTACATTTCACTAACCTACATTTCACTAACCAATATTTTACTAACATACATTTCACTAATATATATTTCAGTAACCAACATTTCACTAACATACAGTTTGCTAACATACATCTCACTAACATACATTTCACTAACCTATATTTTATTAACAAATATTATTACCAAATGTTTCACTAACCTACATTTCACTAACAAACCTTTTACCAACTAACGTTTCACTAACTAACTTTTCACTAATATATTTCATAGCCATTAAAATTTTACAAAAATAAATCTCAATATCATCCAAATTCTTTCAACCATAAAACAAACACAATATACAAATAAAATAAAAAAATAAAAAACTTAAAAAATCTATAAAATACATTCTAAAAAAATACAAACAATTCCATAAAATTACCTTAAAAAATATAATAAGAGAGAGGGGGAAAGAATAAAAGGTAAAAATATGTTTTTGAGTTGTATGGCTGCACAGCAAGCAAAGCAAAATGAGTTTTTTTTTAGGTTAAAGTGTGAATGGATTTTTTTTGTAATTTTTAATGGAACTTTTTGTAATTTTTAATTTTATGGGATTATTTTGTAATTATCCAGTAAGTGAGTGGTTGAGGGTGTTTATGTTATTTTTTTTCTCCAATTGGCTAAAAACGATTATTTTTTCATCTGTGGTTAAAAATAATTTTGTCAATAATTTTTAGGTTATTTTTAATAATTTTTACTAAATTTAATTATCAACGCGATAAATGGTGTAAAATAAAAAATTTCAAATTTTTCTTATGGGCTTACTTGCAAAGTCCAATAACAACGAATTATGTATCTCCGCTGGCCATTGGAGACCGAGTGGTGAGGCCATAATTCGGAAGGGAAGGAATCACTCACTCTTACAATTTATTTTTATGTCAATTGCTGATACTAATAATTAATTTTAATGTGAGCTCCTGGAATATACATTAAGGGTGCGTTTGGTATATGGGACTAGGAGTGAGATTGAATTATTTACTCATAGTTCCATGTTTAGAACATGTTGGGATTGGACATATCCAATCCCAACAGTTCCACCTAATCCCATATTGGTGGGACTAAATAATCCCAATTGGTGGGATTATTTAGTCTCACCTCTTTTTTTTTTTTTCAATATAATATAATATTTAATAGAAATAAAAATTAATTTTATTTTATTTAAATTAATTTTAAATAATTTTATTTATTTTAAAAAATAAATTAAATATCTTATCTAATGTTTTTAAAATAATATTTAATTTTATTTAAAAATATTTTTAAGTAAATTTAATTTAATATTTTTATTTTTATTTTATTTAAAATTAATTTAAAATGATTTATTTATTTTAAAAATAATTTAAATATTTGTTTATTCAAAAAATATACATTTTTAATTAAATTAAATTTAAATATATTTTTTATTTAATTTAAAATTAATTTTATTTTTTATTTAAATTAAAATTAATGTAATTTACTTCAAAATATTTTTATTTATGTGAAAATTAATTTAATAAATTTATTCTGATTTTATCTTATCAATAAAAGACAGTACTATTTTTAGTCCAAACTGCACCAAACACATCACAATACTAATTTAGTCAAATCCAATCCAATCCAATCCCACAAAAATAATTTAATCTAATCCCGCGTAGCAAACACATCCTAACTGTTAATATCGTAAAAAAAAAAAAAAATCTATAGGTGAAAAGTAGAATAATTACAAAAAAGGAAATCAGCATGAATGATGAATTTTAGGCTTTTTCGGCCCTTATAAGAAGCCCAAAACGCTTAATTGGTTGTCGTCTCAGGATCTAGAATCCCATATTCGCGAAGTGGAAGAAGCGGCTTGAATTCGCAGTTCCCTGAAGCAGAGAAGGAAGCCGAGAGAGATTTTAACAAATGGGTTTTGGAGCCCTTAGAAACATCGTCCGACCACTCTCAAGAACCCTAATATCACGCGTCTCCTCCTCCACGTCGTCGTTTCTGTCCTCCTCACCGTTCGTAAAACCCGACCCGCGTTTCGTCTCGGTTGGGCAGCAGTTGTCTCCATGGATTCCGGCGGCATTGAACCATTTCCACAGCTTAACTGACACGCGATTCCCGAAGCGAAGGCCCGTCGACAAGCCTCGTCGAAAAAGAGCCGGCTTGCGTCCTCCAGGTCTTCATCCGTACATTTAGTTGATGTTTTTAATTTGAATTTGAATTTGTTTTTATTTTATATCAGTTTGTAAACTAGGGTTTTATTTGATTTTTTGCAGGACCGTATGCTTGGGTACAGTACACGCCGGGGCAGCCGATCAGTCCCAACAATCCCAATGAGGGGAGTGTCAAAAGGAGGAACGAGAAAAAGCGAATGAGGCAGCGCCGTGCCTTCATTTTGGTGAGTTCTTGACGAATTCTTTTAAACTTGTACATTGATTTATTTATGTTTTGCAATTAATACTGGTGCAAATGGAATGGTAATTGCATAGGGTTGATAATTGTGTAAATTTACAGTATTTGTATATAAGCAAACCTTGCTATTTTGTTTCGTCAACGGAGCTTCTTCTAGTGAGGCTGCACGTAAGGCTGATATAGATTAAATTTTAATTAATGATTCCTGTGATCACTAGTTTGATAAATGTTTCGTAGCGAGATGAAGAGCTGCATGAGTTTTATCTCACAGCATGATTTACATTCGAAAGATCATCAATTTCTTACTCAAGTTCTTACTCTGCATTCTTTTCAGCATTTTGTTGGTTTTGTTATTACTATTTTGGTCCTTGTGGTTTGACTTTTATATACTTACATTTCTTTAGGTAGAGTTGGTTTTCATGTTTATTGCTTATTAATGCTGCATACACCCTACTGAATCTGCTCATACTCTATTTTTTTACTTAAAAGTGATTTCTAGTGAGTAATCTTGAAGTGTTGTTTTAGCAACATTCGTGTATATACCTGGACAGCCTACCTACTTTTTTCTTTGTTGTCTGAAAGTTCCTCGATTTCTTTTATCCATTGGGTTCTACACTGAGAACAATTGCTGGACCATACAACCTTGATAGTTAAGAGTAATCATGAATTACGGTTCTCAGGTAGGTTACTGTAAGGAGATTTTAGCCTTTGACCTCTTGGTTGGAAAGCAAAGGTCTTACCATTTCAACCCATCCCTTGGGGTTGGACAGCTTATAACAAAAACACTGTCAATTTTAAATTCTACTCGGGGATGCGCGCCTATTTAATACTTCTGCAAAGTTGGAGCGTGGAAGTTGTACACATCATTCCATTGTAAATGCATAGTTAGTCTCTCCGATTTACTCCCTTCTGATCTTGACTACTATATCTTGTCTAGTTTGAAATCATCAGTGCTGATTATAGTGTACTACAAACCACCACTTTCTATACGAACTTGCTTGCCACAAGGTTTCTGTGGATTCGTAATTGTGACCTGTGGCTTGTCACTTTATATTTCTATGTAACTTGACCAGGATGGTTGATCACTAGTTGAGATGGTGCCCATATCAAATTTTGTTATGGGTTTTCCAAAAGATTGCTTATCTTTTGAGCTTGATTTATTCAAAGGAGGTGAGCCTTAGGAATTTCTTCAATCTCTTGTTCTTACATTACTAAATATCATGCCACAGAAGATTGACTGGTGGAGTGTTGTCTTTAGACCTGACCTGACTTTCTTACCTTTTTAGTACATTAAGTTATGGTGAGTACAACTTATGGTAATGATGTTTGGCTTCTTGTTTTATGTCTTACTCGGGGATATATGCATATTACTTCAATAATATATAAACTTTTGACAGTCGCTATACAAGGCATGATCTCAATCCAACGAACCTATCCAACCGTGTGGATACCTGGACGCTAAATGCATCATCTGCAGTTTCATTTGTAGTTTCTGAGGGAATCTCACTAGCATCAAGTTCCTAGTTTTATAACTGGCATAGTGTCTAGAATCTACAGTTACTGGTTGTCTCCTTGAAGCTCATAATAGCTACTTGTGTGGATGCATTCCCTCTTCCCTGTCATGCCTTTCTATTATTAAATCTTCACTATCTTATTTGCCCTTATACACTTGGTAACATCTTCAATGTTTATGCATCATAGCGGACTTTTTATCTGTCTCTTGTCAATTGTCATAATGCGTTAATAGGCCTTTCATTTCTCTCGCTTATTAGAAAGATGATTTAGAATTCCACGAAATTTAAACTTGTGCTGATAATATTTAACTTCAATAGGAAGACACTAGCAACATTTTCTTTGCGCTTAGGTTTACATGTTTGTTATATTATTTTGGGAGTTTTGGCAATATTTTGAAATTAATAGTTGACTTGAGAAGTCTTTGCTGTTTGGGCTTTCATTTAGCTTCTAGTACATTAGATTAGGATTTCTTTAACAACTTGATAGTGCTTCCCGTATAGGGAGAGTTATTGTTCAAAGACAATTATTCCTTTTCCTTTTTAAAATCTCAAAGTGGGCTTTGAACATTTGCAGTCAGAGGCAAAGAAGCGGAAAGCTCAGTTGCAGGAGGCTAATAGAAAGAAGAGAAATCAGAGGGTAGAGCGTAAGATGGCTGCTGTGGCGAGGGAAAGAGCATGGGCTGTAAGACTGGCAGAGCTGCAATGGCTTGAAGAAGAGAAGAAAAAGTCCATGGCATGAAAGATTCCTTCGTGTTCGACTTAAGACTTCACATGTAATGCTGCATTTTGACATTTTTGGTGGTTCTGATACATCCAAATTTCTTGTTTCCTAGTTTATGTTTTGCAAGAACCATAGACAATTATCAATACCATCTAGTTTCCGAGCCCATGAGTCCTTTACTCTGTAATGAGTTAACATCCAAAAAAGAATAAAAAAGAAAAAAAAGAGATCAAGTTGTGTCCCACCATTAACATGTGACCCTACAGCTGATTCAAGATTTTTCATTGTTTGGTGTTGATCTTTATTGTGTTAACTTTACGGTACCTAACTTGGTAACCCTGGCTGCTTTTCTATTCAAGTGGGACGATGACACTGGTCTACTAGCCTGTTGTCAAATGGCTTCGTCGGCACGTTAAGCGTACCATTTTAATTTGTCTGTTTTCGATTTTTATATTGTACTCCGAGGGTCATGCAGTCACTTAGATTGTCAATAAATGCTCACGTAGTTTGGCTTGGATGGTTTCTTTTCATCTTTTGAAATCTATCATTGATTGATGTATTATGATTGATCTTTTGTCTTTAATCCATGTCTATCAATTGAAGTTTACACCACTATCAAATATGTTGAATTGATTGTTTTATGATTTGATATAATCTCAAGAAAAAAGAGTGAAACAAATATTTGATTGACATGATGAGGCTTTGGATGCTCAAGAGTCCTTGTTCTCTATTTCTCCCTTCACTCTCTTTCTTATTTCTTCCAATTGATCTTTTTTTTTTTTTTTTCGGTACAAAGGAGGCCAAAAGGCCAGATACTACCCTACACTACCAACAAATCCAGCATGAACCAACCCTTCCGCATCCTTAGTAGCAATATGGATGACTGTAAAGGGAGGAGCCTCAAAGAAACAAAGTTTAATTATAAAAATTGTGGCCCAAATTAGCCATGGTATCAGCAAGAGAGTTGCACTCTTGTGAAAACAAGGAAAAGTTGGCAACTCCAATCCTTATTCAGCAACCTTATGTAACTCTGGACCAGGACCCAAAGAGGGTTATTGTCAATGCACTCAAACTGAATTAAAGAGAAAACTATCTGATTCAATAATAACCTTTCTATACTTAACATTCTACACCATATTCAGACTTACAAGAACCGCCCAAAGCTCTGCCTCAAGAATGTTTCCAGACACTCTGTGCACAGCAAAGCCCTTTAGCCACTTGCTGTTATGATCCCTAATCACCCCACTAGTAGCTAAAGACCTAGACTGACTTTTCCAACTCCCATCCATGTTGAGTTTGACCTAATCTACCATAGGAGGATCCCAAGCCAAGAAAACAGTATGAAGGGACTGACAGTTCATACCGCCATTAGAAGCAACCCACCACTCCTTGACAGCCTTGAGGATGATCCTTTGAGGGGCAGAAGGCATCACAAAACCTGCTTCAAAAACCACACAGTAGCGCCATTTCCAAATATACCAAATAGCAAAAACAAATAGAATATAGTTAGGAAGGAGACTCTTATTACCCTTATTATCTCTTAGATTTTTATCAAGTCAGCCTTCCAAACTATCACCAAAGGAAACAGACATCGAGATACCCTGCAACCACCCTTTCCAAATGGCCATAGAGCACCTATACCCCCTCAGCAGGTGTTCCAAGTCTTCACTACCAGTGCCACACCTAGGGCAGGTGTCATCCGCAACCAAGCCCCTTCTGGCTCGTTGGAAATTAGTGAGTAATTTCTTATGGAGCAGGTTCCACAGGAAAAACTGGAGTTTATGAGGAATTTTAAGCTTCCAAATGAATTTCCACCTCCACACATCCTCGCTAAAGAAGCTGTTATAAGCTGAACTAACAGAAAAATCATAATTTTCTGCATAACACACACATGAAGGACAATAACTAAGTTCCTCATGTTCCAGGTTCCATTCTCCATGTACTTATCCACTTTCTCATTATCTAAAATATCAGAAACATCATGAAAGGCATGGCCAGCAAGGATGCCCACTTCCAGAATCTAGCAGTCCTTCCAAAAGTGGATTAAGTTGTCACACCTTAGACGCCAAATCAAACCCCTGTTAAACAACTCTATCCCAAACTTGACAACCTTTCAAGTGCTGGAACCGTACCTAATCTGGTTGGGTGAACTGTAGATACTGGTCTGATCCTTCAGGTATTTGCTTCTAAGAATTCTACCCCACAACTCTTGCCTATCATGGCTTAATCTCCAACCAGCCTTGGCCAACAAGACCTGGTTCATATGCTTAGACTTCTTAATACCCAAATCTCCAAGGTTCTTGGGCAGGCAAACCACATCCCAGTTGATGAGGTGAATCTTCTTACTATCAGAAGAGTGCCCCCAAACAAAGTTTCTATTCAAACTATCAAGTTTACTACAGATTTTTCCTAGGAGCTTCACAGACTGCATGACAAAAACAGGGAGGGCAGAGGTAACTGATTTCAAAAGGGTAACCCTTCCAGCCATGCTAAGCGAGACACTTTTCCAAACAGCCAAATGTTTGTGAACACATTTCACTAAATTTTTATAAGTATCCGAATTAATTCTGCCATGGATTAAGGGAACTTCGAGGTAATTACCCATATCTGTGGTAATAAGAGATCCACACCCAGCAGCTAACTCCCTAGCCTCTATACCACAAATGTTCCAGGAGTAGTAGACTCTAGATTTTTCAAAGCTAACTTGCTGTTCCGAGCAACTGGAGAAGGTATCCAGACAATCTTTCATAAACCTAGCTTGGAGGAGGCTTGACAAAAAAAGATGAGGTCATCAGCAAAAAAGAGGTAGGACACCTTAGGGCCACCCTTGGAAGTTTTAACAAGCTTCCAGCACCTTTCCCTGAGCTTTTGAGTAATGATATGACAGAGCTTCTCCATACAAAGGACAAAAATGTATGGAGATAAAGGGTCCTCTTCTCTAATCCTAGCCCCTGGAGAGAAACTGTTGGAGGCCTCACCATTTACATTAATTTTGTACTGAACTGTAGTGATACAATACATAATAAACTCCCCAAACTTCCCTCCAAAACCAGCCTCCTTTAAAACCTTCCATATAAAATCCCATTGGAGCTTATCATAGGCTTTGGAGAGATTTATTTTCCAAGTTAGGAGCCCTTTCTTACCCTTAACAGTCTTGAATTTGTAAAGAACTTCCTGAGTTACCACAATGTTATTTTATATTTGTCGCCCAGGCACAAAGGCTACCTGACTAGGGCTCACCAAGTTAGGAAGGAAATGTCTCATTCTATTAACCAAGACCTTGCTAATAACCTTGTATAAGGTGTTACAGAGGCTAATAGGCTGAATGTGAGACATGTTCCATGGACTGTCAATTATGGGCACCAGGGTGATAAGGGTTTGGTTAATAGAAGCAGGGAACCTTCCAAACGTCATACTATCCATCACAAGCTTGATAAGATCTCCTTTGCACAAATCCCATTTATTTTGAAAGAAAAGAGCAAGATACCCATCAGGGCCAGGGGCTTTAAGCCCTCCAATCCCAAATAACCCAGCCTTAACTTCCTCCTCACAAGTCCCTATATTCAAATCGACACAGCAGTGCTCTTGAAGCACAAAAAACAGATTAGGCAGCTCTTTAATCTCACCAGTAGGCTCCACATAGGCAAACAACTGCTGGAAATAGCTGACAGCCAGCCCCTATAAACCCTCATTGTCACTAACCCTCACATTATCGTCTTTCTTAAGCCCTTCAAGCTTATTAGATCTTCTACGGATTAAAGTAGTAAGGTGAAAGTACTTAGTGTTTCTATCCCTCTCCTTTAACTAATTAATTCTGGACTTTTGGAGCCAGAACACCTCTTCTTGGTCAAGAATAGTATTATACTCCCTCAAGAGTTTGGTCTCCAAATTATTAAACTTATTATTGAAGACTCTGCTAAGACTGTTTTGAAAGCCCCCCAGTTTAGCTAGAAGTCTATTCTTTCTCTTAAAAAAAACTACCAAAAACCTCCTTATTCCAAACCTTAAGTTCTTAGTGAGTCTACCAAACCTTATCATCAATCCTCTCCCCTCTCAGTTTCCAGGTTAACAAACTTATCAAAAAACTCATGTTTAAACCACGTGGCTTACACACCCCTAGGAATATGAATACTATGAGTCTGGAGTAATAAAGGATAGTAGTAGGGGTGTCTAATATACCCATCATCACACTTAACCCGCCAATTCATAGAGCAAAGGGCCCTATTCAATCGAATCCAAATATCCTCACCTACTCCCCGTTTAGCAACCTAAGTGTATTTTTGCTTCGTAAACCCTAGGTCCACTAGATTATTCCTATTGATCCAGTCCATAAACCCTATTTTGACAAACTGAGATCTACTTCCTCTTTTTTCACTACTACAAGTGATTTCATTAAAATCACCCAAGGCCTAATAAAACAGTTCCTAACCCCATCTATGTAGTCCTATAACCTCCTCCTGGAACTAATGGTAAGGCTAGCATAAACAACAGTTAAAACTCATAAATAATCTCCTTCATCCACACAAGCACTTATAGATTGTTTAGAATTAGCCAAAATTTTAAGGTGAATCTTGGGTTCATTCTACAATAACCACAAACCCCCTGAAAAGCCATCAGCCTCTACAACAAATTTATTAAAAAACTAGTTTTTTAATAATAGCTCCTACCACTAACCCTACGCTTAAGAGCAACAAAAATATCAAAATGATACAAGTTTTTAAGATTCATCACAGTTCTATGAAAATTCTTTTTTCCTACACCTCTAACGTTCCAACAATACAACATTAGACTAGAAAAGATTAGGATCACACCTAGCAGCAGAGTCACTCCACAACCCCCACTATAGCCTCCTTGAGCTTGGAGGCCACTATATCAAAACAGCTTTGATCAGCTTCAGTAATGTCAATTTTGGCTTTGCTTCCATCTTTAGAAGGCTGCACTAGATTCTTGCTACTGTCCATCTCTTCACTGTTAGGAGGTTGGTCAGTCTTCATGGCATTCACAATGTCTAGGTGAAGTTGTTGGAGAACTCCAACTTCCTCCCTTATAGCCTGAGAATTATCCACAGTTGAATCATGAGGATTTCCTGAACAGAGAGTAAATTTCTCATTCCCACTGCTAGTATTGTGCATAAGTTGCTTCTTACCCTTGCTGGAAGAGACCCCAGACTTTTTCTAGGCATGACTACCATCCCCTACAGTAGCAATTACCTTAGCTTTGATAGGCTTCTTGCTATTGCTAGGGGTTATCTTTACGTTAGTAACCTCATAGAGAACTCCTTTTTTTTTGGCAGCACCACTCTTACCCTTCTGCGAAATATTAACCTCACTGTTACCATCCTCCATATCCTTCAGAATATCAAACCTAGAACCCTCAGATTTTCCAGCATTAGTCCCACTAGTCCCGCGCCTTTGGATCCTACCTTCTCCTTCAAGATCTCCCCACCTCGTACCTCAAGGTTATCAGCAGCATTTGACTTAAAAACAGTAGGACCATTAAACCCAGCTTTTGTCTTATCCTTAGATTTCACATTAACAAGCCCATGCCCACTCTTATTATCAGCCCTAACGTTCCTACCCCCAACACCATTCCAACCAGACCTATGACCTTGGTAATTTCTACCTCCCCTATTATAAGATACAGACATCCAAGGGCCAATAGATTTGTTGATTACCTCAGGTTATGGCGGGGGAATGATCTCAGTCTCTATCGCAACACTCTCCTTCTGACTAGATTGTATGCCCTCACTGTAGCTTTCCCTACCATGGCCAATCCTCCCGCAATTGAAACAGATAAGGTCCTTCATACTCTCATATTCCACCATAACTCTACGGTCATCAATCTTCAGTGTGCCACGGAAAGGCTTGGTGACATCCACTTCTATCATTGACCACAACATACCCCCAAAGTTCCAAAGTAAATCTACCTCTATCCACTCCATGGGCAGGCGGGACAACCTAACCCAGACATGCCACTTCTCAATATCCTGCTCACTAGGAATGAAGTTGGGCCTCCATCACTGGACCACGAGGTATTGGTTAGCTATAACCCAGGGAACCCCTGTAACATCCCTAATTTCGAATAAATATGAAAAGTATGATTGAATTAATCTTGAGTATGTGAATATGATATTTATGATTTGAGGGGTGAAAAATGTAATTAAATGTATGTATATTTTTAGGTTTCCTAATGGACCAATTTGACAAGTCAAAAACAATGCACGAAGAAAAGGGTGAAAGCTTGAACAGTAAGCATCGCGACCAGTGCTCGCGGTGAAAATGGAGAAAATTGGACCAATGAGCACTGCGACCAGGATCGTGACCAGCGCTCGCGGTAACTGCTCGCGGTGAAAGTGGCAAATTTCCACCAGTGAGCAATGCGACCGAGCGACCCGACCATCGCTCGCGGTACGCGGTCGCGATGACTCAAAAATTTGAAAAAAAATAGCACCGAGTGGCATGAAGCAGTGCCACTTAAAGGCAATAGAGTGAGCATAAGCTCATAAGTTGAAGCACATCAGAAACTAGAGCAATCGAGAGAGAGAAAGAAGAGAGAAGAGGAGAGAGAAAGAAGAGAGAGGAAGAAGAAAAAGAAGAAGGAAAGAAGAAGAATAAGAAGAAGAAAAGAGGAAGAGAAGAAGGAAAAGAGAAGGAGGAAGAGTTCAGGTTTGGTGTACACATATTTTTCGAATTTTTAATTTTTCAAAAATTTTCGGAATTGTCGAATTTTAGAGTTTTTGAATTAGTTGAATTATATTGATTATAGATTATAGTTCAAGTTCAGTGTACACGTGTTTTCAAATTTTTCCGTTTTCCAGAATATTTCGGATTGATTTCATTTGATTTATTTTGAGTTATTTGGATTATATTGATTACAGTTGATAGTTTGAAATTGATTCTGGAATGATTTGAATCGTGAATTATCGAAATATAGATTATATCTGAAATTTTGATTATAAATACTATTCGGAATTGATTTTAATATGTTTTGATGTTAGTATTGTTATGGAAATATATTGTTGAAAGTGATTTTAGTTATATACTAATTGTGAAATGTACCGGAAAATGATTTTGGGGCGATTCGATATGAAATTATGAAATATGTTTGAATATATTTTTGGATCGATTTGATATGATTATTGATTTAGAAATATATTCGTATATTTCCGTTATATGATATTTGATGAAATTTGAATTTCGAATATATATATATATATATATATATATATATATATATATATATATATATATATATATATATATTGTGACACCCCCCGACCCGACCCGGCTGGACCGACCCGGGGAGCGCTACAGGACTTTCACCACTTTTTAAAACTTCATTTTACATTTTAAAATCATCGTGAGCCCATAACAATAAATAAACTTTTTACGAAAATTCGGCAGAGTACCGTTTGTTTTTCGAACTTTCCAAAACCCTGCTTTTACACAAAACAATTCCAAAACAATTCCAATACAATTCTCAACAACACTTCTATACAGTTTCAAACAGTTGCGCACCCTGCCGTTTAGTGCGACTTATCAAAACAGTTTATAAAATAAAACAAAACAGACTTTAATGGTTACAAACATTTTTAATAATAAAAGACATAAATCATAAACTAATTAATTACAAAACATTTTACAAAACGTATTTACAAATTCCCTGTATATGCATGCTTTCAGAATATGTATACACATAACAAAAATATAGCTACCCAACTGTACAATCTCTGTGACTCGGTCTGCAACTCGTTCTTCCTTCAGTCCTTAGGCTCTTCTGGATTCCTGGTACCTACGCGTTAGACACAAAACTAACGCGCTAAGCATAAAGCTTAGTGGGTGTACTAAAAACTCAATTAAATAACTCACAATATAATTGTTCTTTAAAGAAGCAATAAACCACAATATGAATTTTATTTCTAAATCACTTTCAAAACAATTAAATTAATAACGAAATCAACATATGAATTCGATCCATCAAATCATTCAGTTCAGTTTCAATTCAAATCATTTCTGGCCCACTAGAATACTAAACATTCTAGGACTGGAATATGGGTCAATGTGACGTCCGGGGTTGCCCCGCAACAACAGTCACTGATATCAACGTGATTGTCCGAGATTGCCCCGCAACAACAATCACTAGTATTATTGTGATCGTCCGAGATTGCCCCGCAACAACGATCACTAAAATCGGTGTGATTGTCCGAGATTGCCCCGCAACAACAATCACACAATAATAACGGCGCAGTACTGCTCAGTAAAACCCAGTTGGTATACCAACCTCCTATATCCATTTCTATGTCTACGTATCCTAGGGCCGTTTCGATAAACAATTTTCACAATCAGTTACAAATCAATATTTACTCAGTCAATCTAAAATTTTACACGATATTCTTCAAACGCATCAACAATAATCATATAAATATCGAAATCAACTATTTAATACGAAATCGAAACATTCGAACCACAAACAAATACGATCTAGTATAAACTCTTTCCGAAATCAACCATAAGTATATCAATCATCAATTTTTACACATCGAAAATCGAAATCAAAAATATTTAACGAAATCGAAATCGAAAACATTTAACGAAATCGAAATTGAAACGAAAACAAGAAACGGAAACGAAAACAATAACGTAAACGATAACGAAATATTTTTCGTAAAGATTCCGAAAATAAAAGTACACCAACCTCGGTACCGTTTTTCGTTCGAGAAATCGCGGTTCCACGATCTCTTTTTCCTTTCCTTTCCTTTTCTCTTCACCTACACCTTTCTTTCTCTTCTCTTTCCTTCTTCTTTTTCCTCTTCTTCTTCTTTCTTCTTCTTTCTCTCCTTTCTTTTCTCTCATTTTCTCTCTTTTTCTCGGCTCTTTCTCTCTCTTTCTCTTGCTGTTCTGTTTTCTCGCTTCTGCGAGAAGCTTCTTCTTTTTTTTATATTTTTTTCGCTACCGCGACCGCCGTCGCGACCTGTGGTCGCGGCACCAGGTTGCGATGCTCACTGGAGTGCGCGCACCGCCTTCCTCGCGAGCGCGCCTTGGTCGCGCGAGTGGTCGCGTTGCTCTCTGCCCGATTTTAACAATTTCATCGCGAGCAGTCCATCGCGACCTGTGGTCGCGGTGGCTGGTCGCGATGCTCACTGTCAGGTTTTGCCATTTTCATCGCGAGCAAGCCATCGCGACCTGTGGTCGCGGTGACTGGTCGCGATGCTCACTGCCCGAAATTGCGTTTTTCACCGCGAGTGAGCCATCGCGACCTGTGGTCGCGATGACCAGGTCGCGATGCTCTCTGGTCCAGTTTTCAAATTTTTCATTTTTCACTATTCAAATTTTTCATTTTTCACTATTCAAATTTTTCATTTTTCACTATTCAATCTGGCCCGAAATTTTTCATTTTTCACTTTTCATTTTACATTTAATTACATTTTCACCCCCTCAAATAGTAATATTTATTTTCACATATTTCACATATATCAAAAATTTATTACCCGAAATCCGGGATGTTACATATATATATATATATATATATATATATATCGATATGAATTGAAATTGATTAAGTTGAATTCGATGATTCGGAAAGAAATGAAATATGTTGACATTGGATTTGAGAAAATATTTTGGCTCTGATGTGTATAAACATAGATATGGATATAGGAGGTTGACATGTCAATTGGGTTTCTGTCTGAATAGTACTGTGCCGATTATACCACCATTTGGATAGTACAGGCCCAAAGTGCAGGTCCTAGGGTTCTGAAATTTGTTATAGGATATTTACAGCGGGTAATTCCGTTGGTGTTTCATTTTGATCTGATGTTCGGCGGGTAGCCCCGTTTGTGTGTTCGATGCTGAACAACCCGTAATCCAGTCCGATAACTTATGTTTTGTATGTCAGGAGCCCAATCTAAAAACTGATTTGTTATATGAAAACGTTTGAGACATAATGAAAAAAATTTGTCTGTTGATTGATTTTGGATATTTGATTTGATATGAGCCCCATATATTGTTTATATATTTGTTATTTATAGTTTCAATAAACAGATTGAATTATTTAATATAGTATATTGTATATACAATTTTGTGTACATCCACTAAGCAATATGCTTAGCGTGTTGAGTTTTCTCGCACGCAGGTAACAAAGGTTCCAAAGACGATAAAGATAAAGAAGAGTAGAGACTGCAGAACCAGAGTCTGGAATCACATCTTTCCTGCATATATTTTGGTAGTTCATTTGTAATAAGTCTATATATTTTGATACCGCATACATATATAGAAACTGTTTATAAATATTTAAGGAGCTTGCGCTATGTAAATATTTTATTATATATTTATGTTATTTGAATCTTTATAAATTATATTGTGATAAACTGGTTGGTAAGTCGCACTATATTTGGAAGGGTGCGCAAAATTGATTTAAGAATTTAGAAGTTGATTTTATGAATTTTAACTGTAAACAGGTTTTGGAAAATCAGAAAAACAGAGGAAACTCTGACAAGATTTTCAAAAATTTATTTGGACCACTTTCAAATGTTTTTAATATAGTTTTCAATTATGGTTATATAAAAGTAAAAGTTAGAGTTTAGTATATAGTAGCGCTCCCTGATTCGGTCCGAATGGATTTGGGTCAGGGGGTGTTACAACCCCTACCAGAATGTTCTCCAAATCATCATTGAACTGGAAGCGAGCAACAAAGTAACCTTCCTCCAAGTTAGTGAGTTGTCGTTGACCAATGAGCCTCCATTTCTGTCTGAACTTGGTTAGCATGAGGTTGAGAGTCTGTGGTCTCCCCATATTCTTGAGAAGAAGGGCGTTTTCCTAAGATTTGCTCAACTTCTTCTTCAAGCCATTCGACATACTCATTTCAGAGCCTTCATGACCATCTGACAAGAGTAAATCCCTTTGTTATAACCTTAATTTTTCTTTGGTCGCACCAAACTCTTTCCAGCACTTAGAGTTAGCCATATTAAGCAGAGTAGATTTGAAGCTCACCACCGCAGGTTTGCTTCGCACCTCTTCCCCAGACTCTGATCTGGCTCTCTTCGAGCTAATCGACGAGTTCGAGGGCTTCGCTGTCTCATCCACCATGGTCTCCTCCACTGGTTGGGCCAAGAAAATGAACACTTCGTCAGTTTCCATAAAAAAAACAGACAAAAAAAAGAACCCACTAGAAGCGTGTGAGAAAAATCTCCCCCAAAGTCGCACCACGCGCTAGGTGCATACAAATTCCCTCATTTTCCAAAACTTTTTTTCTTCCAATTGATCTTACCTTCTGTCTTTTTATGCTCTCTTTGAAATGAAAATTGATTTGTTTATCATTAAAAGGAGAATGAAAAGCTAGGTGGACAAAGAAAGAAAGAAAGACAAAAAGGGCAGCCAACTTAGAAGGGGAAATTCTACATCATGTAAAAACTAAAATCTTGTCGCATCATTAAAGGTCTTTTATCTTGGTGGTTGGAGCTTCACAAGTTTCTTCAGCCTACTAAGATTAAACCTTAGTATTATAAACATTATTCCACTATTCCTTATAAAATCGTAAAAACCCCAATAAGTGTAGGAAGACTTCTCTTTCAATATTGGAAGTAAATTTCTTCTGATTAATCCGAGTCGATCTCGGTGGCTTATTAACCCGTCATATGTAAAAAAGATAAAAAAAAATCTTGTCGCATTGATCAATACTTATCCATTTCATCCTGGAGTTCTATATCATAACAGATCTCAATTTTCATATTCTATAAAATCAATTGAAAGCAATTTATGAACATACTTGTTCAAATTTATCTTAAATCGAAGACTTTAATTCATTCTAAGATATTTCTTTCAATGAGTAAAGATTCATTACGACTCCTTTAATAAAGGGTAATTTTCTTTTTATATTTGATAAACTTTTCCTTGTACTCTTTGAGGTTTCTTAAAAAAAAAAAAGTCCTAGCAAGATTTGACGTCCTTATAGAGAAAAAGTGCATACTTTTGTTCCTGTTGACATTATGTTGCCAATGAGAAGTGAAACTTTGCTAACATGATTTTGATTTTGTTGTATTATATAGCTCCACCACCAACTCATTAATATATTATTGAAAGGGGAGATAGATAGTACGCAACAAGTAGTGGATCATCATGTGCATTGTGTTCCATGTATGATCAAATCACCATGACCTGTCCTGTTGATCCTAACCACCACCACCACCACCACACATGTGATTATCAATTCAAACGAAAAAAAAGAAAAAAGATTTAAAATGGATGATAGAGACCAGAGATAAATTCAATCAATCCCCCACCTGTATTCAATTTTCAAGGGACTCTCTTGAAAGGACCCCAAAAAAAGACCCCTCTTCCAGCTGCTGCTTTGTTAAAAAACGATGTTGACACCAGAACTAACAAGATATCTTTTATATTATATGATCTATTTCAATATATAAATATATATATATATATATATATATATATATATATCAGTCTCCTCTCTCATATATAGCTCTACATCTAGCATTTTATTGGTCGACAGTGATTGGTTGCACTGATGATGATGATGATCAGGTGATAATCCTCATTGGTGTAACTGTGATTGGGAGCTTCTTCTTCATCTTCACTGTTGGAAAGTGAACTATATCGTCCTTTTCAGCAACCCAACTACACATGACACAAGATCATGATATAAACACATATTTATATATATGTGGAAATTAATGGTATATGATAAACTTATAGAATTCAAAATTCCATGGTAACTAAGGTAGCTCGTAATTTCGATCATTAATTACCCGTAAGTAGTGACTAGATGGTGAAGAAAGATTGAGATTTCGAGCCGAGATAATTCTAAACCAGGGCACAGCCTCTGACCCCCACCAAATGGTGTAAAGTTATTGTTGTTAACACCAGAAGCTCCTATTTTCTGTGTAAATGCATCAAAGAATTGTACATGTAACATGTCACATGTATGTATCCAGAATTGTTAGTAGAATCTTTATATGCACTATAATAATGAAATGACAAAACAAGATATACATATATATATATATATATATATATATAAATTAAACGTTTACCTCCCATCTCCATGGATCAAAGTGGTATGGATTCTGATAGTTTTCTTCATCCATGTGAACAGAAGTAAATGATGTCAAGACACACCATCCTTGCGGTATCAAATACCCTGCAATTAAAATACCCACCATAGAAAGTAAAAATCAAACATGATGGAACTCTCTCTCCCTCATGTATATTAATAAGTAAACTATATATTCTACCTAGAAATGTTTAATGACACATAAAAAACTAAAATAAAAAAATTCTACGTAGAATTGCCGTTAATAACCATTAATTTAAAACATGCGAACCATCCACACTAAATGTAAGTACCTTTGATTTCTACATCTTTGAGAGCTTTTCTCCAAACAGCATTGATGATATTTGCCATTCTAAGAGTTTCACTGATCACCTAAAGAAGGCCAGAAAAGAAAGAAACAGAAAACACTATATAAATACATACATTCATGTGTTATAAATAATAATGATCCCAGATTCATCTTGCAACATTTGATACTCACATTTTGAGTAAAGGTCAAAGAAGTGTAGTCAGTCCAAGTATAATCATCACAGGAACCAATCTTCTGCTTCTTCAATTCCATGTTCTCCTCCTTTAAAAGCACCAAATGCTTCCATTACAAAAGAATATATATATATATATATATATATATATATATATCTTCAACAAAATATACATAAATTAATGGTAAGACATGGATTTTTTTTCCATTCTCTGACAGTATCAACAGATTGTTACGTTAATATGGCAAGGTTCTTTTGTACACAATCGAAAAAGAAATACAGCACAGATACTATAAAAAGACCATATAATTATTACCTACTTTTCCAGCATATCTTAATGTCAAATGAACCCAAAACGGCACACAACGGAGTTGGGTACTTCTGGTGCGTTAATTATGGGATCGAGACCACACCAACATTTAATGGGTGGTCTCAACTTTGTCTGCTGCCTTAATTTTTTTTTTTTTTTTTTATTGTAAGTTGAGGCTGCTCAAGTCAGGTATCTATCAGAACACTGTAAATACCGTCTGAAAAATAACTACCATAACGGAGAAAAAGATCTATTCACACATTGTTTATTTACGGATAATATAGAGATTTGAAGCACTAAACACTTGAGTTTTGAACGTGTAACGTTAAATCTATTTTAATAAAAATAAAAATATTATCGCATGATAAATTTTAGTAATATAAAATAAATATTGATTTCGATAGATATATTAGGGTCTAAATTAATAGAAAATATAATCAAAATTTCTGACATTTCGATGATATTTTTAATATTATTCTTTCGAAAATTCCATAAAGATGGAGAATGTATCGAAAATATCATTTGAAAATACTTTTTATTGTAAAAAAAAAAAAACGTTTCTTAAAAAAGAAAAAAACTGACACTGACTACATAAAAGCCAGTGGTCGCAACTCGCATAGACAAGGGAGTTAATTGGGTGGTGGTCCTCACACGACAGCCGTCCAATCTTTATCGTACGGCTGAGAAATGCGTGGGGTCCTCGCACACGAACTCATATCCATCTCAGACGTTGCTTGCATCCATTCGTGTGTCTAATGAAACGATGAAAGGGACCTCTCAACAAAAGTCAAACACTTTTTTTTTGCGGAAATCAAAATGATCCTAACCGTTGGATGAAAAAAAGCAAATGTCTTCTTCTCAAATGTAAACTAAAACATACGTACCATGAGTTGCTTCAAAGCGACAGGGCTGTCACTGAGGTATTTGACAGCTAGGGTCATGGCCATGGGCACAGTCTCTTCTCCTGGGATCATCATCTCCACGATATTCCCACTGATGAAATCCAACGGTAGAGATTGCTTCTCGTTGGATTCAACATATTCACGTAACAGCACGTCCACCGCATCATTATTATTAGCTGCACCTTTTTCATGATCATCATAATCTGAATATTTCTCCATCATCTCCATGCCCAGTTTTCTCTCCTCCACGATCCTATTCACTATCTTTAACATCCTCTCCTTTGCCTGCATGAGCAAATATAATTCTGTGTTACATCAAAAACCCTATAATAGGACGGTTTTTGAAAAAAATATTTCAGGACTTGGTTTCATACCTTCAAAGATTTGTACAGTCTGGTTCCAGGAAGTTTGATTGGCAAGCAAATCAAACCCTTGATGAATTCTTCAAATTCTTTCTTGAGAGAGTTTAAATCATCACCAGGACCAGTGCTCATCAGTACTTTTACCAAGATTTGAAATGTTATCTGAAATACATACCACATAACGTTATTTGAATTTGTATGATAAAAATATATTGTATAGTATTATTGTATATATATGAGACCTTTTTGGTTTCTTCTTGGACGTAAACAAGGTTCATGTGTTTCCAGGAAGCCAAGGTGAGCTTGACAGAGTTTTCGATGTCTTTAGTGATTGTGGATTTGAGTTGGGGTGATCTGAGGAAGCCACCGATGAGTGCATGAACTCTCTTTTGAAGGTTTCCACTAATTTGAAGTATGGAGGATTCTCCAAATAATTCTCTTATCGATTTTGGGTAGGCAGGGACAAATGTGTTGCCATGGTTTTGCAAAACCACTTTGTTCACTTCGGGATCTGTCGAAACTATGATGGGTGTTCCCAAGATGTGTGTTTTGAACACCTTTCCATATCTGTAAAAAGAGAAAAAATATGTAAATAAAATATTTTCTTTTCCTTTTCCTCTTTCTTGATCGTTTTGCTAGTTGTAATCAAATTGAGAAAAGCTTTTAATGCAATAGGTATAGCATATCATACGTACGTCTATTGACGCGCATCCCAATAAATTCAATGAAGGAATTAAATGGTCAGTTTAATGGGAAAAGGCTGAAATGTTTTGGAAAAATGAGGGTGTGGTGTGGTGGTTGCTGCCTGCACAAGCAACAGTGGTTTTCATGAGCAATTTAGTGTTTGTAGGTCTAGTTTCTGCTGTTGTATATAGGGCAGGAGGCGGGGGGTATTTTTTACTTTCAATATTCAATTCTTGGGACTATTACTACTTTTTTGCACTCATGGTCTTTGTTATTTAATGCCATTACCAGTTTTGAAGATTGGAAGCTATATGAGTAGATTTGAGTCATAAATGAGAAATAAAATTTAATTGCTGTCTAATTTAAAAGCAAAAAAAAAAAAAATTCATTAATAGAATATGTATCTACAATTTCTTCATCCACTATCAAACCTTCCTTTTTTTTTTCTTTTTTTTTTTTTGAAATCAAATGAATTATGTGAGTTCTCAAAAATTTAAAAATTCACATTCTTTGGAAAAGAAGAAAGGGATAGATAGATTCTCTTTTCTTTCTTTCTTTTGATTTGATGAATCAGTTCTGAAACGTTTTTGTTTCAAAAAAAGAAAAGAAGAAAAAGTTCTGAAACGTTTTTGTCAACATTGATAAGCAATTGTCAGTACATCATATGATTGTCTTGCGATAGAAACATAATTTTAAGGTGAAAAAAAAATCAAAAAAAGGAAAATGAATCAAACCAATATAGGATGTTATCAATTGTTATGTTAATGGAAAAAATTAAAAGATAGATAACAAGAAAAGAAAATCAGCAAATCTAAATAAATATATATATATATATATATTTACCAACCCATCATCATCATTATAAGAACAAGATATGTATACAAAACAAAAATTGTGTCAACTGTAACTAGGGTTCTTATCATCAAAGCTGAGAAGATTAAAGGGTCATGATAATTATTAAATAGTAGGGTCCTCTAGAACATAAAAGAAGAACATTTGATAAATTTAATGAGGGAAAAGTAATTGAAGAATTAGCCCAAAAAAATCATCAGAGGAATAGATTTTTTTTTTTTTTTTGGAAAAATTAATCAAAAGCTTACAGAGATTTTCGTTTGTCCATGAAGCTGACAGGTCGAGAGGTGTAACCGGTGGCGATGAATTCAAGAGTCTCTCCAATGAAAGGCCAACCCAAGTTCCCTTTTGGCACTCCACTACTCTTCTTGTCTTCTTCCATTTTCTTCACCTTCGTATACCAAATCCACCCGGTAACAATACCCACCAGCACCCAACAGCATCCGATCATCCAAGAATACCCCATATTTACCCTCTCCTACCTAGGTAGCTAGTTGATCAATGATCTAAGAGAAAAAGAAAGCAAGACAAAAGGGTTGCGTTCCTCTCAGTACATGCAGCTTTGTTATACAGTTATGTGATGGGTGTGTGTGTGTGCGAGAGAGAGAGAGAGAGAGAGAGAGAGCAAATTGTGATGTTATTTTGTGCTAGAGAGGGAATTGATGAATTGAATGAGAGGTGTGGGGAGGATATATATCTAGAGAGAGAATATTTGGAAGATTTAATTAGTAGGGCTTTCGGCAATAACATTTAATGAGGTGGGGGGCAATATTGGGTACACGAAACACGACACACTTGTTCATCTTTTGTCTTCGTTTCATTTAGATCTAGAGAGAGAGTACTGGCCCCCAATATCACATTTATTAGATTGGATGGGCGTGGACTTGTGGAGTGTGGTGTGTTCCTGTTCCACATTTCTGTAAATTTTGGATACCATGATCAAAGTATTATTATTCGACATGTCATCAAATATTAAACTTACAATTATACAACGAGAAAACTAGCTAGATTAGTTGCTGGACAATGGCAGCAGTGCTTGTCAAGTTGGATTAAAATCAATTTCGAAATTAGACAATCTAGGTAGGGTTTCTTGTGCTACTACTTTTTCAAAGATTTTCGTAATAAATTTTTTTTTTGAAATAATTTTCGTAATAATTTTATTTGGGAATAGTGAACGATTAAAATCATGACTCATTGTCATTATTGTTTATTAGACAAATGTGTATAATATGGATGGAATAATGTGATTCACTTTTAGTTTTTTCTTCCAAGTTATATATATATATTGAGACTCAAATATGGCTTGCAAGTTAAACTTTGTAATATATATGGAAAATTATATTTGCTAAGCTTTCTTACCTTGAATGATTATTTTCTGCTGCTCTCTCATGTCTATATATAGAGTATATATGTATAATAAGGTTTTTTGACAGATGGATTGTCTAAGTTTGGTCTTCTGCGTTTACATTTCAATGGTTAGATATTCCAGTCCTCATCGTGTGTGTATGTGTGTGTGTGTATAATAGGGTGTTTTTTTACAGTTTTAGGTAAAAAAAATTCACACAACCTCATGTTCTTGAAAAAAATAAGAATTTTGTCAACACGTTTGAAATCACTATAGGGCAGACCCTTTTGGAGGCTAGGGTACCTTGGCCCCAGACCTTTTTTTTTTTTTTTAAAAAAAAAATGTGAAATATATTTTATAATTATGTTTTTGGAATATAGGACATATTGAATTAGAAATAAATTATTAGAACAGAAGAGCAAAAAAGAATTATATATAAATAGTTTGTATATTAATTTCATCGACTTTTTAAAGGCCGTACGCTAATATATATGGTAATAACTAACAAGTCTCCAAAAATCCATCCTTTGACATATCTCCCATTTATTTTCTATGACTTCATTGTATAAGTATTGTCATATTCTTCTATAGTTTTAACCTATTTTGGTAGGGCCCTTTGATATATTTTAAAATGTTAAGTATCATAACTGTATTTAGCTATTATACAACTGTTGACAGTAAAAAATGGGTTACGAGGTCAATGATGGTCAACTATACACGTGAGAATACTTGTGGTTAGTTAAGCCTAATGAAATAGTATTTGTCCTCGAACTCCTGCGAGAAGGTTCTCGCCGAGGATGAGGATTTGTTGGATATTGCTTGCGAAGTTTCTATCTGTGAGAATAAAAAAAAATCGGTGAGAGTTGGCGGACTTTAGCCGGTTATTAGCCTCCGATGATCAAGTCAGTTTTAGATCAAAGAGAGATTAAATGAAGTACTTTAAAGAGTTTTTAAGGTTGTTCAGAGTATTCCATAGCTTACCTTTGTTCTCCATAAATGTTTTTATTTACACCTCCACAGACATTTCCCTTACTTCCTTCTATTTTGGAGATATTCAAATTATCAGAAGGTATGATTAGAAGGTTGTTACCTTAAACGTGTAACTTTTGCTTTCTCGGGAAACCTATCTGCAAATAAGACAAAATAGTATAGTTGAACGGTTACCTGCAGTGTTATAAGACATTTAATTCGTCTGACTTTTATCATAAAAAGGTTCTAACTTTGACTGAGGTCGTCATAAATGTCAAACTGTCGCGCTACAATCTGTCAGGTTCTTTTTTGACATAGCCAAGCTGTTCATGGTTGGTATCCTGCACGATGTTCATAAATGCGCTCCAAGAACACTCTGGCATTAAGAACATTCTCGCTGTGACACGGAACGTTCTCGGCTGCACTTCTTCAAATGACATCGAATCATTCTAGCTTGGAATCAAACACGTATTGATCATATAATAGCATTTGGCCATTTGGTGATAACGTGGCGGTTAAGTGCACAGAATTTACCCACAATAAGCAAATAATTCGATTTTTTTTTTTATGAAAGCTGATATTAAACGGGTAGAGGTGTACTGTGACCTATTGAAGTCAATCATTACATGTGCGACCCATATATTTACTCTCATAATTACGAGATAATTATTTTAAAGTTTTTGTCAATAATTTTAAAAAAAAAAAAAAGAAGAGATTTCTCTATGATCACGAAAGTCGAAGTTTAGATAGTTGAATAGTAAATAACCCACACTTCTGTTGATGAAATTCTGTGTTTGTGTGATATAATATCTTATTTTAACTCTAATAATAATAATAATCTCAATCTCAACAAAATTCATATGGAAAAGAATATACGGACTTTATGATATACTTATAATTGTATAATAATTAGACAGAAAGCAGACAAAAAAATAAAGAGGAGAAGTCAAGTCGACTGTGAGTAAGCTCTGTCGAGAATACGTGTGAGATGGGAGGAGAGAAAGGGCGTCGGCCTCTTTCGTTTTCCCGAATCAACTTGTTTTTTTTTTAAACATAACGATTTATCAGATTTATGGGAACAAACCAAAACCATATCATCGTCTTGTCTTCGTCATATTTTCAGAATCCCCACAACTCACCAGTCACCACCCCACCCATACTCTCTCTCTCTCTCTCTCTCTCTCTCTCTCTCTCTCTATATATATATATATATATATATATATATGCTTTTCTCTCTCTTTCATGCACACTACAGCTTCTCTGCTTCCTGTGCATGCATGAACACTTACACACCAGCATTTGAAGTCACTGTAGTTGTGAGTTATGACCCAACAATGAATTCAAATGGATGGCTGCCATTTGACATGCCTCATCTCATGGCTGCTGTTCCAGCAAGCGGTCTGTTTCCTGCATCTGTTTACTATGCGGGCATGTGCAGTGCAACTACACTAACACACCGCTTTGATTGCTTCCTGCAACGATTAAATTCTTTTTAAAAATTTTAAAGATGATATTAAAGCTTGCTTGGTACACATAAAATTGAAAAATACATATTTTTTGAAAATTAACACCTCTTACTCTAAAATTCTGAAACGCATCACGCATGATCCCAATTTTTGTCATTTTATCTTTAGCAAAGTTGCAAGTGAATATGAAACGTTACAAGTTAATTAAATACAAAAATTTCAGACAAAATCATCCTATTCTTTTTTTTTTTAATCTAATATCTTATAGGTCCAGATTTTTAATTCCGTAGCAGAAGCCGTATACTCCCTACACAGGAGAGTCATGTTAACTTCTATGTACAACGGTGGGATAATAGGTAGATACCAAAATTTAAATGAGAGTGATGTTAACTTCTTTTTAATTTTAAAATAAATTTCTTCTTTAAACTATTGAATTCTAATTTAAACAAACCATGACTCTACACAGGTGCTCTTCACTGACTTGACAACTTTTTACATGCTTGAAGGGACTCACTAACTTAGACATGACTGATCAATGCAATTTGTGCTTCACTGAAAGATTCTGGGATGCACATGGGTGGGTGTGCGGGTCAAATAATAACCTTGGAGATTTAGTTGTGTCATGATTAGAAACCAAGAAAATAATTTAAAGGAACATTAGAAATTACAATCAACAACATTCTTATATCAGGAATCATGTGTTTTGAATCAGCCATACCAAAAACAACGGGAAAGGAAAGGAAAGAAGAAAAGAATATTTATCATTATAATTTATATTCTCAACCAGACACTACAGGTACAAAAATGTTGCCCACACAAGCCATTTTGAAGTTGCAGCTGCTAATTAGTCGAGATTTGGTCGGTATAGTAAGCTCTCATTCTCGAAACCCCTTCAAAAATGACCCCAATCTAGCTACCACATCATGTACATCAAACTTAGTTTTCACTGATTAACAAGGATCTTGTAATCTTGTAGTCATTTCTTCAAAGAATAAGGAGAGGGAAAACGCTGGACCACCCTTAGAGGAGCAAGGTTTCAACCTCTACTGGCACAGGCAACAGCTTCTTCATCCGTGCTATTGTAAAATGTGCTTAATTTAGTTATAGCAAGTGCCTCACCAAAGAGCGAGGCTCGTGAAGATTTTGTTATTCGAACTTCTACAAAATCACCCACAACCGGGTTCCGCTCATCACTAATTGAATTATTTCTATCTGGCAAAGGCACATTAATGAATGAGACTTTATGGCCTCTATCACTCTTGCCCATAAGCTCAGTATCTGGAGCTCTCTTGTTGGGTCCTTCAATCAACACAAGTTGAACAGTTCCAACCTGCAGGTCGAAACACTGACCTGTACTCTCACGGAAAGCTTCGATAAGTTCAGTAAGTCTCCTCTGCTTAATATCATCGAGAACATCATCAACATAATTTCGGTGGGCATGAGTTCTCTCCCTCATGCTGTATGCAAACATGTAAGCCATATCATAACCAACAGCTTTCATTAAGCTTAGTGTGTCTGCATGTTCTTCTTCTGTTTCTCCACAGAAACCTGCAAAAAAGAAATTCAAATAATTAGTTGTTAAAACCAATAACTACAGCCTGATTTTTCACTGCAAAATAAATTAGCCCATAAATAAGTCAAGGGGTTGCTATTCTGCCAGGAATACACTGATCATCTAAAAGCTAGATCTACATTAATGAGCAAATAAAGCAAATCCTCGAATTGGGGAAAGGATTGTCAGGACAGAAGATTTTTAGCTTCTCATAACATAACAGCAAAGGTACTCATTTACTACATTTCAAGCGAAAAAATAGATATACACCAGCACTATTACTGCAAGTTAGCAAGTAGAATATATATGATGCAACTGCAGAACATTTATAGCCTGACAAATTGGAAAAAAGGGTGCTTTGTGAAATAAAGAAGAACAGCCCACAAGCTACAAGTTTCTGTAAGTCTGGGTTTTGTTGACTATATACATCATGGGGCAAAAACAGTTCAACACTGGATGCTTTACAGACAACAGGCCAATTGTAAGAGCACAACGACTATGATTAACATCTCAATAAACCTCCTTTCAAGTAAGAAAATCCTAAGTCCATCTGACTAAATATCACCTCAATTATGGCTGTGATCAACAATAGAAAACTTAAAACTAGGCCTGAAAGATTTTTGCAACACCCCACAGTGTAAGACCAGCATCCTACACAATATTAATTCCAATCTTCCAATTATCCATACGTACACACAAAAGTATGAATGCTAAAGAAATGTTTATTCATAATTCATACTCTATGAACTGCTCAAATTTCAAACATAAAGAATATTATAAAATTACAATAACTTGGAAATCACTTACCAACGATAAAATCACTGCTTAGACCCACGTCTGGGATAATTCTTCGGATCTTCTGAACAAGATCTAAGTACGCCTCTCTGGTATACCCCCGACGCATTCTTTCAAGCACTGTGCTACTCCCTGACTGTGCAGGTAAATGGATATAATTGCAGACATTGTGCCTGTCTCTCATGACATATAGTAGTTCATCTGGGAAATCTTTAGGGTGTGGAGATGTGTATCTGAATCTTATCTCAGGAAACTCTGTGGCAAGTCGATCCAAGAGATCAGCAAAACGTAGTCCCATGTTTTTTACCTTACACCTGCTGGAAAAACCTTCGCTAAGTTCCCAATTAGTTCCCGGTTCAACTTCTTTTTCTAAACCAGATGTATCATTATAGCTGTTTACATTCTGACCCAGAATTGTTACCTCTTTCACGCCTTCTTTCCAAAGCTCTGCCACCTCCTTCACTATTGATTCCACTGGACGTGACCGCTCTCTACCTCTAGTAAAAGGAACAATGCAAAACGAGCACATATTATTGCAACCTCTCATCACTGAAACAAAAGCAGTAACTGAATTTTTTGAGATTCGTACAGGACTAATATCAGCATAAGTCTCCTCAAGTGAAAGAAGAGTATTTATCCCTTTTTGACCATAGTCTACCTCTTCTAACAAACGTGGCAAGTCTCTGTAAGCATCAGGACCGCAAACCACATCAACCATCTTATCTGCATCCAGTATCTTGTCTTTTAACCTCTCAGCCATACATCCCAATACAACTATCTTTGGAGGATGCAGAGACTGTGATCTGCCCGTAGACTTATTTTTCTTCCATTCCCTCTTTAGAAACCAAAAGTAATTGAGCCTCTGCCACACTTTATGTTCCGCATAGTCCCTTATAGCACAAGTGTTAATAAAAATGATTTCGGCACTCTCAGGAACGTCGACAACTTCATCATATCCAGAATTCTTCATGACGGAAAGGACAATCTCCATATCATTGACATTCATTTGACATCCATATGTCTCCTGATATATTCGGCCTCTTGTAGGAACTTCAGAAGCAGGCTCTGAAGAAACTTCAGAAACTGGCTCAAGACTGGACAGGAAAAAAGAAACGAAAGAGAAAAAATAAGCTATAATTCCTATTTTATGAAATGCCCAAGTCTAAAATTGAAGAATCGCTGAAACAACATTCAAGCAATCAAATTTTACAAGGATTACTGATAAACGAGTAACCTCCACGACAGAGGGATAACGATAAGAACTTCCACAACACAAACAGATATCTAATCCATCAAAAGCGGAATTGGTTTTGGGGCTTAATTTATATCCAAACCTCTCCTAATAGCTTGGCACCGAAGCAAAAATGATCAATCAAATAGCATAGTGTCATGCCACATCATACATTATGGACATTCGGAGAAAAATGCCCCCTACAGGTTGTCCTGTTCTATCTTTTGTTCATTCTACATCTCTTTCCCTCCCCCGTTGCCAAGATTATTGTTTCGTTGATAATTTTTACAAATTTTCCAGAACATAATATACCACAATTATCCTCCAATCACCAACACAGAGCCAAGTGAGTGCCAATCAACAGTAATAAGTGATAATAGGCAATAAAGTATGTTGATTTTTCTATTAGTTTCATATTACTAATAGAACAGAAAAACTGAGCGACTGTAGACGTAAATATCAATAATTTATCAAAATTATCGTGTAAATATCGGAATTCTGGAAATATTTTCAATACTTCCATAAATTTGGACCACAGTATATACATCTAAACCAATATTTACTTTTCTTGGAAGTGACAGAAAAATGCAGTAGGCAGATGTTCTTCAAAAAAATACTAGGTAATATATTCATATATATGTAAAAAACATGTCAACAATAACAATAGAGCAATTTCATGCACGCAATAGAGTGGACTTACTCGAGGTGGGGCTGGGAGGCGGTGAGAGAAGCTGCTTGGGCGATGAAGTGGTGGAGAGTGGGGCCCTCAGGGAGGTTAACAGACTGAGAGAAGCTTCTGGAGAGATTGAGAGGAGCCAAGCTTCGCTTGAGTTGACGCGCCGTCAGTCGGCGACAGCAACGGGAAGTGAGAGGAGGACACTGGTGGTCTGAGGAGGAGGAGGAGGAGGAGAGGAATCTGAGGTCGAAACGGCACCGTTTCTGGATTCTGATGCGAAGAAGAGCGCATTGTGGCTGGTTCAAGATCGACGAGAGGGACGAGAGAGAAGATGCCATCGAAAGGGAGAGAGAGTGCGTGTGTGTGTTTCACGGTGTCGCAGAAGTTGGATAGGGCTTGGAAGAGATCATCTCAGTCGTTATTCACCAAAACGCAGCGTTTAACATGGTGTTGTTGGCACGACTACGCGCCTGTGTTAATATTATATTTTGTAAGTTTAATTGGATTAAATAAAAAATAAAGCTAATTGCATCCACCTCCCTTAAAGTTTTATTAACTATAAACGGACTCAACTTTATCGTTTATTAATAAATACTTCATCTACCCTTAGTAAAGTTTGATCAAATATAGTAGTTGATTAGGGGAGGTCTTTGTCAAAATTAAAAGTTAACTAACGGGAGGGGAGATCTTTGTCAGTAAATTCAAAAATTAACTCCGCCTGTAATTGAACAAACCTCAAGGGAGGTAGGCATTATTTACTTTAAAAAATATTTCCTAAAATAATATTTGATGAAAACATATTTGGATTGAATTTTGGTGATATTGTGGATGATAAATTTTGTTACGTGATAAAATCTGGAAGATATATATACATATAATGCATAATTTTTTTTTTAATTTTAATACAAGTATATAATTATGCATCCACTTGGAGAAAAATTATTATAATAAAAAATAGGGAATTTAGTAAAAATGCCTAAAAAATAAATAAAAATTGTAAACCTACTCACTCCACATTAATTTTTGCATTTACTGCCCAAATATTTATTTGAGACAAAAATACCCTCCTATTTTAACTCAGCTCACAAACAATTTTTTTACTCTTCTTCTTCTTCACGAGTTGTCTGATTTTTTTTTCTTTTCTCTTCTCCATAGCAGCAACATTTCTTTTATTCTCTTCTCTTCTTCATAGACCAAATTCACATTTCTTCTCTCATCTCTTCAACTTCATCGAAAAGTTAACACCTAAACGGTAGACGATTTGAAGCTGAAGCTGTATTTGTTGTTCGATTGAAGCCAGACGCTAAACTTTCAGTGGTTCTGCAAGGAGACAAATTGTAAGGAAAAATAAGGTAAGATGTGATCTTCTATTAACCATTATTTCGTTTATAAGCATCAATTTCTTGCACGTCCCCATAGATTTAGGGTTTAGGGTTTACAAAGATTGTTTGTATGTAATAATGAAATAAACAAATGTGTTAGGTTACTTACGTTGTGGGTTTTTCAATTTTATAACTTTCGAAGCTTGATTTAGTTGAATCGTTGATTGATTTGGTTGAATCATTGAAAATTTGTGCTTAAGTCGTCATCGGGTCGCTTGACCCGATAATATATTTATTGGGTCTACTGTATTCGATGACTAAATGATATGTTTCAGAGTTCAAATTGTTTAGAAGTTAAGATATTTGCAAGTTGTTGCTTTAGATTTCAAATTGTTTAGAAGTTAAGATCTAGTCTACTAAACTGTTTGATGTTCTCATGTCTCGATAACAAAATAATCGGGTTGTAGTGGCACGATGATAGTAAATCACCGTGTTGTAATGACGCGATGAAAAATGTTGACAACGCTTTTGTTTTTCTTTCAATTACTGTTTATTTATTAAGGTTTACTGACGAATTCAAAATATTTTTTTATTTCAGGGTAGAAATCAATGGGTTCTAAGAAATTAGTTAATTCATTGACAATAAAGGAAAAAGATTTTTTTCCATGCAAAAGTAATCACTTATTGTAAATGGGAAAGTATTGCTTTGATAAAGAAAAAGCTTACAGAACGACAATAAGGGAGACTTAAAGGCATGTGCTTTGGCCATTTTTTAGATGTTTATGAACTTGTGTTCTCTGCTCAATTTTGTCATCAAGTATTCATGTTCGAGATGCTGAAAATGATGTGGTTTTGTAACACCCCCTGACCCTACCCGACTGGATAGACCTAGAGAGCGTTACCGGGTTTTTCAAAACTTTTCTTCATTCTGTTTATAATCTGAAAATCAAATAATTTATAATTTAAAATCATTTCTAGTGAGCCCATCAAAATTAGTTTTGAAAAATTTTACCAGAGTTTCCTCTGTTTTTCTGAATTTCCAAAACCTATTTCAAATAAAATCTCAAATAAAATAAAAACCACAGTTCAAATCTCTTTTTCAATCAAATGCGCACTCTGACATATAGTGCGACTTTCCTAAATATTTACAATAAAACAATACATAAGTTATAATTACAAAACTATAACTTCAAAACCACATACACTATAAAACAAATATTTACAAAACTTATACATTAAAAATTTTCACATTCTTTTATATTCAATTGGACCTATTATTCTTCAAATGCACCATGAAAATAATATACTTTCTACCAATTTAAATCACATACTTACCTCTTGCATGCTCAATAATAATTAATAATAATTCAAGGATATTTATTTTATTTACGAAAAATTAGGGGCGTTACAATTCTTCCCCTCTTAAGAAATTTCGTCCTCAAAATTTTTACCTCAGTCAAACAGTTGAGGATATTGTTGTCTCATGATTTCTTCGCTTTCCCAGGTAGCCTCTTCTACATTATGATTCCTCTAGAGGACTTTCACTAGTGGAATTTTTTTATTCCGTAGTTCTTTAATCTCCCTATCAAGAATTTGCACTGGTTCCTCTTCGTATGTCAGGTCCACTATAATCCATATTGCATCATGTTTACTCCAGGTGAGTGGCAACCCTGTGACAAAATCCATTGTAATATGATCCCATTTCCATTCAGGTATTGATATTGGTTGTAACAATCCTGATGGAACCTGGTGTTCAGCTTTCACCTGTTGACAAGTCATGCACTTATTCACAAAATCCACCACATCTTTCTTCATACTAGACCACCAATACTGAGTCTTCAAATCTCTGTACATCTTTGTGCTACCTGGGTGCATCGAATATGGACTACTTTGTGCCTCTGTCAGGATCATCTTTTTCAACTCTTCATTATCTGGAATGCAAATCCTGTCTCTGAAACTTCACCAATATTCAATTTGACCTATTATTCTCCAAATGCACCATGAAAATAATATACTTTCTACCAATTTAAATCACATACTTAACTCTTGCATGCTCAATAATAATTAATAATAATCCAAGGATATTTATTTTATTTACGAAAAATTAGGGGCATTACAGGTTTGCTATCGGCAGAAATAGAATACGTTTTAGTACAAATGAGTTTTGTTTAGTTAGTGGTTTACGATTTGGGAATATGGTCATATCTACTAAAAATACCAAAACAAATGAGGTTGACATAATTCGTCGCAAATATTTTAATGGAGTCAAAAAAGTTACTAGACTGATTTTGTAAGGTTTCTTTGAAGATGGACTTCAGAAAGAAAATGAAAGGTCATAACAACACGAAGCGTAAATCACATTGAACTTTATCTGTTTAGAGAGATTGTGATTTTATATTGTTATATAATTGACAGTGTTGCTATATTCATTGTATTGTAGTGACAACTGTAGTGCATTTGTGCTTATGTATGCTGAATACATTATAGCACACAGACATAAATTTGATTTCAAAGCAGAGCAAATGAAAGGTCTTAGGCGAAAGATGTCTATTGAAATCTTTATGAACTCTACACCGTTAGACGATGATAAAACATGAGATTGCAATGTAGTTTTTGTTTTTTTTTTTTTAAAATTTTTTTTTTAAATTTTTGTTATGTATAGAATGATACATCGATATTTGCTTTAATGCGCCTCCTTGCTACTAATGTTTTGTGGTAATTTTGTTTAATAACTGCTTAGAAATGCTTATTGAAATGCTGGTGTCTAATAAAGTTCGATTAATTCCAATTTAAATCAATTGAAAATTGCAAAGACAAGTTTGATAGAAAGTCCAAAAATTAATAAAACAATGTAAGTGGCAAATATAGAAAGTCCTGTCCATAACAGCTTCAAATAAAACAAGTTTGAAACGTATATTTTAAGTACGGGTGCCAAATAAAACAAGTTTCATATCCTGTAGTTAATCGAAGAACTGCATAAATGTTAAAAATAAAATTTTAATGTTCAGGTAGAATCTCCAAATTGAGAAGACAAAGGTTTCGCACAAAAGAACTGAAGAATTATTTAATCAAAGAGACTGAGGCCTATATCCTGCAATGAGTAAAAGAAAAAGTCAATTAGATACAATAAAAAGGAGAATGATAAGTAATAAAAAACTTTTTACATATGGTTAACAATCATAAACCCACCAGATTTAGCTTATTTAAATAGACAAGAAATTTATACATGTACCAATTTAATTGAACAAATTTTAATAAAATATAACATATACGTAATAATACCTTCAACAGTTTATCATCATCTCGATGGTTCAGATACTTTAGGATTCTTGCATGTTTGGCTATTGTGACTGTGGCACGGTCACTAACAATTTCTACACCTTCCGCGTATAATGTCTTCTCCAATGGAAGGTATGTTGGGGTTTTTGTCCTAAAATATATAATTTGTAATTGGCTTTTATAAATAAAGAAAAGAAAAGTTCAATTCATTCTTATTGTGCCATTTATATTATATAAACTTGTGCATTATAACATCCTAGATTGCCGGATTTAATCTCGTACTGTGTATATGAGTGCCATATACAGATGGATACAGTAAGAGATGTGCAATCTAAAGAGTCCATAGATAGCAAATAAAGATGGGTACTTTATTTGTAGTTAATCTATAGCTGCGATCCATTCTGTATTGTACGATGATTCTATCCTGATGGAGGTACCTTGTATGATGTGATCACATAGGACTGGGCCATGATTTATATAAATCTCTCACCAAGATCCGTTTATGGATGAGATTCATATATATTAACTTATGATGGCTATATATGGATGATCTCAATCCTGAGTGTCTTATTAACTCCTTTAGGTTAGATCGAGATCTTTGATATACCATGGGTGAGGTTGGATGATTATTCCCGATCAATATTCTCAGTATGTTGGGATTGCGGTGTAGCTTGTGGCTGAAAAAGTTTGTACACAATAGTGAAATCCACTTCTTCTTGTGAGAAGTAGAGAGTAATTCCCTTAAGGGTTGATTCAAGGCTTGAACAATATGAGCGCTCTCCTGATTCCATGAGAAAACTAGATTTATTGTTCATTAGAGAATCAACGGTGCTTAAAGGATATATATAATTAGAAGGGTATAACAGACATTATGACCTAACTCTAATTATGAACTACTATGGAAGGTCACACCATATGTAATAGCTATATCGATGGACACCGAGTGATATCAGTCTGTGTAAAAGTGTCCACAATTAAGAGAATGCAACTTCGGATTTTTAGTGAAATAACACCGGAGTTGATAATCAAGGAATATTAATTAAAGTGTTTAATTAATGATTCCTGAGAATTATTGAAGCTCAAAATACTGTGAGTCCATTAGGTCCCCTTGCTAGCCCGATCCATTTAGGTAACAATGGTCACGTATAATTAATTGGATGGTCCAATTAATAGTGTTGCAAAAGTGACACATGTCAGAAGTTAATTGAGTAATGTGATTATTCAATTAATTAAATAATGATAATTATAACAATTAAATAATAAGATTGTTTAATTATGTAATTAGTCATAAGAAAAGGGTGATAGTTGATAGTGAGATAATAGGATTATTTTATTTATTAAATAAAATAAAATAAATTTGAATTTAAAAATTTTAAATTCAAAATTTACTGATAATAGTTTATATTTTATTTTAAATAAAAAGATAATGAGATTATCTCATTTATTAAATAAAATAAATATATTTAAATTTAAAGAGTTTAAATTCAAAAGTTACTGATAAATTAATACAAAGAGTTTTTATTAATTTAGTAACTTAAATATATATATATATATATATATATATATATATATTAAAAAGGAGTTTTTAATATAACATACGACTGAACCAAATTTTTATATTCAAAGTGTTTGTACGTAAAAGATACAGAGAAAAAAAAAAAGTGACCTAAGAGATAAAGTATCTCTCTAACTCTTTTTCATTCAACCTCTTCACTGTTCCTGATAACGTGACGCGCCCACACGCAAGTTACTGGTGCCGGGTATAGCAAGGAAGGCATAGTGGTATAGACAAGGAGAAAAAAAAAACGAAGAAGCCTCCAATGGTGGTATGATTCTTTTTTTTTTTTCTTAATTGATTACAATTTCTTGTTTGTAAAACTAAATATATATGTGATATATATTAATTTTATCATTTCGAAAATATAGTTCAAAAGTTTTATTGGTCACAGATCGTTTTTGCGATCTGTATAAAAAAAATTTTAAACCCCACTTCCTCTGCGTGATCAGTAGAAGGAAAAATAATTCCTACAATTGGTATCAGAGTCTTGTTATTTTCGAAACAGGAAATTATTTTCGATACTCCTCATATATGATTGTGTAGGCATTTTTTTTTATTTGACTGTATGATTGTTTAAATTAAATAGTTTAATTTTAAATATAGTTGGTCATAATTTTTTATAGTATTGTGAATTTAGGTGTTAATAGTTTGTAAATAATTTATTTTATTTTTTTAGTTTTCTATTTTTTATTTTATTTTTTAAAAATATAATCGAAGATAAAGATGTCGAAAATCGAAGAGCAAATTATGATACGAAACTGGATCAATAGGCTGTGGACATAAGGCGCAATTGTTGCGCCCTTATTTAGTACATTTGTGCAAATTTTGGTGCCCTGTCACATGTGCAAAAAGCCAAAAGTTTGGTGCGCTGATGTCATATAAAAAAGAAAAGAAAAAAAATCAACATCATGACAGTACGCATTAATGTAAATCAGCATTATCACAATGCTGGACAATACACGCACAAATTGTTTAGTGCATGTGTCATGTGCACAAATCCTATCTGTGCGCTGATCTAAAGTTTTTTTATTTAGTGCACAAATTAGTTATTGTTCTAAATTTATGAAATGAATTAAAGAGTCCTGAAGAGATTGAAAAACTATAAAGTTACAACAAGATCAAGGAATGTTTTGGGGTTATTTTTGTAATTTAGTTTTTAATTTTTTTAGGTTAAATAATCCACAACACTCGGTCAACTCATGTATACTTTATTATGTGATAATTTAACATTGTCATGTATATACATATCATTTAGATTTAAGTATGCCTACACAAATATATATTAATATTGTCGTACATGTATTATAGCATTTATATATATATATATATATATATATATATTTTAATGAGATTAAAATGGTAAATAATATATTTATAGTTTGCTATGAAAAAGGATTAGTTTTTAATAGTTAAAAACTTGGTAATTCTCTTAATATTAATATTGTTATTAAAGTGTTTAATAAATTTAGATTAATATGATCATTTATTAAAATTAGATTTAATATGATTAATTACCTAATAAATAAATGAACCAAATAATGTATTAGAATTTTAAATAATTAAAACTTGGTAAACACCAAATTAATAATCTGACTTTAGTAAAATATTTACCTGAGTTTAGATTATTCACTTATAGATTTTTAAGTGTAAAAAATCATTAATATTTAGAATCTGATTATAATAATAAATTAGTTAATGCCCTAGATAACATTATTAAAATTAGCTGTTTGATCCTGTAGAGTCTAGGTGCATTAACGAATAGAAAACCTTAAGTTTTAAAATAATAAGTGGGAGAGGGATATATGACATATATATCCCGCAGTCTCCATCATTAGTTCAACACCGTGAGATCCGAGTAGGGCCTCATGACGGCTTTACTTTCGTCCTCCCTAAGGAAGGTTTCCACGAAGATCAATACCAAAGTTGATTTCCTAATGGATAGAATTTCTGGGGGTATTTCGAGTTTGGCCGACTCTAAGGCGGCACTCTCGAGTTAAGCTCATGAGATCTGAAATGATGGGTTACATTCACAAGGTTTAGATTAAATGTGGTTAATTGAAAACCTACTAAATAAACGATGGTTGAATAATATGGAATAAGAGTTATTCTAGAATATTATTTGATTGAGAATGTCTCGGTTCAACATGCAAGGACTTGATCGACCATAAGGCAGCACTTCTTTGTGGTATGTTGAATTATCGTGGCGTAGTAACTGTTTTTATTGAGGTAGTTCTAGTTCGTTAAACATGTACATGTATCATATTTAAATTTATGTCAAAGCATTAGCACTTGTTTTTAATATATGACTGAATGAAAGTTTATTTATTTTTTCACCAATAATGTCTTCTGTCTTATTATAAATACTTGCACACGACAAACTAACTGGTGATAAATATATAAATTGGAAACTTAACATAAACGCGATTTTGGTCACCAAAGACCTTAAGTTTATGCTTATGGAAGGAATGTCCTTCGCAACCTGTTGCCAATGCCCCACAAAGAGTTTGTGAGGCATACCAGCTATAGGTCTCATCTGATAAAAAAAAACCCGTACATATCTGTTAGCTTCTATGACAGAAGTGCTTGTCACAAAGCACGAAGCAATGACTACAGCATTCGAATCATGGAGTCATTGCAAGCTCTGTTCAGGTAACCCTTTGAGCAAAAGTGCCATGAACTTGTTCGTGCCGCTATGCTTGCTCGTATAAAGGAAGGTACATCTGTTCAGGAACATCTTTTGACCATGATGTCCTACTTTAACACGGCAGAAATCAATGGTGGGGCCATTGATGAACCTAGCCAAGTGAGCATCATACTGATAACTCTTCTGAAGAGTTTTGATCAGTTTAAGAGCAACTACAGGACGACCAAGTTGCAGTTCAGTACTCACTCAATTGCTCAATGAGCTCGCCACCTTTGCCTTAACTAAGGACAGTAAGGTGAAGACCGGTGAGACAAATGTTGCCGAACCATCTTCCTCCTCTAGAAATAAAAAGAGGAAGAGGTCTGCTGAGGAGGCTAAAGGCAAGCCCAAGCCCAAGAAAGCCCAAGGCAAAAAGAAGGGCACCTTCACCGACAAAAATAAAGGAAAATGTGTTTCCATTGTAACAAGGCCGGGCATTGGAAGAGGAACTGTCCTCAGTACTTGGAGGAGGTAGCCAAGAAGAATAAGGAGAAAAGTAAATATAATTTACTAGTTCTTGAATCTTGCTTAGTGGAAGATAATTCTTTACCCTAGATAGTTTATTTGAGGGCCACTAACCATGTTTGTCCTTTTTTGCAGTGGACTGATTCTTGGACATAGCTAGAGGAGGGAGACTTCTTAATGCGTGTGGGGTTAGGGGATGTTTTATCGGCTCGAGTAGTAGGTTCAGTAAAATTGAATTTTTGTAATAATGCTAGATTTTTACTTTTGGACAATGTTTATTATCTTTCTGGATTTACATGGAATTTAATTTCCGTTTCTAAATTGTTAAAGCAATTATATTATGTTTCTTTTGATAATAAATCTGTTATTATTTCAAAGAATTGTTTGAATATCTGTTCAGGAATTAATGAAAACAATTTGTATGTGTTAAGGCCATTAATACATACAACACTGCTCAACACCGAATTGTTTAAGATTGAAAAACCTAAAACCAAACGACATAAGATTTCTCTAGTGATGACATGTATCTTTGGCATCTAAGGATTGGTCATATTAACCTTGACCAGATAGACAGATTAGTAAAAACCGGACCTTTAAGCGAGTTAAAGGTTGGCTCCTTACCTATCTGTGAATCCTATTTAGAAGGTAAGATGACTAAAAGACTTTTTCCTAGAAAAGGCCTTAGAACTAAAGAGCCATTAGAGCTTATACATACTGATGTCTGCGGACCGATGAATGTTAAAGTTAAGGGTGGTTATGAGTATTATGCCACATTTATAGATGACTACTCTAGATACGGATATGTCTAACTGATGAAACGTAAGTCAAAAACTTTGAAAAGTTCAAAGAATTCCGAGCTGAAGTTGAGAATCAGTTGGGTAAGACTATCAAGTCTCTACGATTGGATCGTGAGGGTGAGTACCTTGACCAAGAGTTTAAAGACTTTATGGTCGAGCATGGGATAATATCCCAACTCACAGCTCCGGGTACATCTCAATAAAATGGTGTAGCGGAGAGGAGAAATAGAACCCTAATGGAAATGGAAAGATCTATGATTAGTTTCTCATCATTACCAAATTCCTTCTGGGGATATGCGTTACAAACAGTGGTATACATTTGGAATGTAGTGCCATCCAAATATGTTCCTAAGACTCCCCTGGAGTTGTGGAATGGTTGCAAAGTTAGTTTGCGACATTTCTGCATATGGGGGTGTCCAGCGCAAGTGCTGAAGAACAGAAGTGGAAAGCTAGACTCCAAGTTTGCGGTCTGCCTGTTTGTAGGATACTCCAAGGAGACCAGAGGTGGACACTTCTATCGTCCTGAAGATAACAAAGTGTTTGTATCGACAAATGCAACATTTCTTAATGACAACTATATTAGTGACCATAAGCATCAATCCAAGATTGTGTTAAATGAACTGAAGCTTGGTAAGACCAGCATTCCATCAACAAGAGTTGTTGATCCACAAACATCTGAGAGTCAAATGATTCCTGATCGGGATACACTACCACCTAGACGTAGTGGGAGGGTTGTGATACAACCTGAACGCTATTTAAGTATGGGTGAGGGACAAGGTGTTGTCTCTACTGATAGTGTGGATGACCTATTGTCATTTAAGAATGCAATGGAAAATCCTGATAAAGAGGAATTGCTCAAAGTCATGAATCTCGAGATGGAATTTATGTACTCCAACTAAGTCTGGGATCTTATAGACTTACCAGATGGGGTAAAACCCATTGGGTGTAAGTGGATCTACAAGAGAAAGAGAGGAGTAGACAGGAAGGTAGAAACCTTTAAAGCAAGGATAGTGGCTAAGGGCTATACTTAAAAGGATGGGGTCGATTATGAAGAGACCTTCTCGCCAGTTGCCATGTTTAAGTCTATTCGGATTCTTTTATCCATTGATGCCTATTTCGATTATGAAATTTGACAGATGGACGTCAAGACTGCATTTTTGAATGTCAATATTTACGAAAGCATCTATATGATAAAACCATACGGATTCGTGTCCCCAAATCAAAAGCAAAAAGTTTGCAAGCTGCAAAGGTCCATTTATGGACTTAAGCAAGCATCTAGATCTTGGAACATAAGGTTTGATGATGTGATCAAAACCTATGGCTTCAAGCAAAATGTTAATGAGCCTTGTGTATACAAGCGCATCATTGACAAAAAAATAGTTTTCTTAGTCCTATACGTAAACGACATCCTACTCATTGGGAATGATGTGGGAGTGTTGTCTGATGTTAAGGTTTGACTAGCTAGCCAATTCCAAATGAAAGATTTGAGAGAGGCGCGTTATGTTCTAGGTATCCAACTTATAAGGGATCGTAAGAACAAACTTATAGCATTGTCTCAGGCATCGTATATTGACAAAATTCTTGTGCGATTTTCGATGCAGAACTCTAAGAAATGTAATTTACCTTCTAGGCATAGAGTTCACTTGTCTAAGGAATAGTGTCCTAAGACACCTCAAGATATTGAGGATATGAGACGTGTGCCCTATGCATCTGCAGTAGGAAGTCTCATGTATGCTATGTTATGCACGAGACCGGACATCTGCTATGCAGTAGGAGTAGTCAGCAGATACCAGTCCAACCAGGGATTAGATCATTGGGTTGCTGTCAAGACCATTCTCAAGTATCTTCGGAGAACGAGAAACTATATGCTCGTGTATTCCGGACAGAATTTGATCCCGTTAGGATATACGGATTCTGATTTTCAATTAGACATGGATTCTGGGAAATCCACTTCTGCATCAGTTTTCACCCTGGGTGGTAGAGCCATTGTGTGGAGAAGTATTAAGCAATCTTGCATTGCTGACTTTACCATGGAAGCCGAATATGTAGCTGCTTGTGAAGCTGCTAAAAAGGCTATTTGGCTCCGCAAGTTCTTGAGTGATCTAAAAGTTATTCCAGATATGGATAGGCCTATCATACTTTATTATGATAACAGTGGTGCTGTGGCTAAATCCAAAGAACCAATAAGCCATAAAAGAGGGAAGCATATAGAGAGGAAGTATCATCTCATTAGAGAGATAGTGCAAAGAGGAGATGTGATCGTCACCAAGATTACCTCGCAAGACAATTATGTTGATCCATTTACGAAGACCTTACCGGCTAATGTATTCACTGGTCACCTAGAAGGTCTAGGAGTTACGTCTTATGCCTCACATACTTTAGTGCAAGTAGGAGATTGTTGGGGTTTTTGCCCTAAAAGATGTAATTTGTAAATAGTTTTTATAAATAAATAAAAGAAGAGTTCAATTCATTCTTATTGTATCATTTATATTATATAAACTTGTGCATTATAACATCCTAGATTGCTGGATGTAATCTCGTACTGTGTATATGAGTGTCATATACAGATGGATACAGTAAGAGATGTGCAATCTAAAGAGTCTATAGATAGCAAATAAAGCTGGGTACTTTATTTGTAGTTAATCTATAGTTGCAGTCTATTCTGTATTGTACGATGATTCTATCCTGAATTATTCATATGAAGATATTGAAGGGAGTTTTAGAAAAGATTTTGATTATCGTATAACATGCGGAATTGGGTTTCAAAAATTTTTCTTATATTGAAAACCTTTTTTCAATCAGGAACGAGTTCCTGTATATACGCAGAAAAAGACTTTAGAAACTACATACATTTTTCTTGATTTTCTTTTTTTCTGATTCCCCGATCTACCACCAAATCTTCCGAGCTATGACCCGCGGTCTGACAACGTGTGTGTGGGCACGTCACAGCAAGAGATAGAGGTCACATGAAAAGAACGCCGGCCGACTCCTGCAAAAGAGAAGAAAGTCAGAAAAAACTTTTTTTTTCTTTTCTTCTCTCTTTGGTGGCCGAATTCTCTTTCTTTTTCACTTGTGTGCTACGTTAGGTTTCTCCTAACTATATAACACTTATATAGTAGTACTTTAGGGTTTTAATTTGACCAAGTCAAAAAAGGATTCTAAATCCTATTTATTTTTAGTCTCCCTAAATACTTGAATCTATGACCTTTTGGACTATTAAAATAATCTAATTATTTTAATTCTTTTGTCCTAGTCATTATTTAATCACAGGACCTTATATTTAATAAATAGAATTAATAATTCATAATTAATAATTTCTATTATTTTATTAAATATTTAATTAATTAAATAATCACATTATTTAATTATTTTATTTTATTTAAATCGCATTACTTTCGTAACACTATTAATTGGACCATCCAATTAATCTACCGTGACCCTCGTTACCAACAACCATAAGGGCTAGGAAGGGGACCTAATGGACCCACAATTTTAAGCTCCAATAATACTTAGTAATATTAATTAAAACTCTTTAATTAATATTTCACGATTATTAACCTCGGAGTTATTCCACTAAAAACTCGAGGCTGCACTCTCAGAACTGTAGACGTGTTTATACAATCTGAAGTCTCAGTGTCCATTGATATAGCTAATTGCATATAATGTGATCCTCCACAAATAGTTCATAACTAGAGCTGGGTCATAAAGTCCGTTATACCCTTCTAGAAATATCTTTTCCTTTAAGTACCATTGATTCTCTAATGAACAATTAAATCCTTTTTTCCTCACGGAAAAAGGAAAACGCTCATAATCGTCAAGCCCCGAATCAACCCTTAAGGGAACTATTTATCTACTTTAATCAAGAAGAAGTGGATTCCACTATTGTGTTCAAACCTTCCCAGCTACAAGCCAAACCGTAACTCTAAGATACGGAGGTATTGGTCAAGATTCTCATCAACCTCACTCATGGTAAATCAAAAGCCATGATCCAACCTGAAAGAGTCGATAAGACACTCAGGATTAAGATCACCTATAAATAGCCATAGTTTATCGATTATATATGAATCTCATCTACTAACGGATCTTGGTGAGAGATTCATATAAATCGTGACCCAGTCCTATATGATCTCATCATATAAGGTGTCTCCATTCTCATGTCAACTACATGAGCGGTCTAGGATAAGACCACCGTACTTTACAGAATAGACCGCAGTAGTAGATCAATCACAAATAAAGTACCCAGTTTTGTTCGCTCTCTACGGACTCTTTAGATTGCACTTCTCAAAATGAATCCTCTCTGTATATGACCATCATATACTCATTATGAGATTACATTTTGCAATCTAGGATGTTCTTGCACAATACGAATGTATTACTGAATATAATACATTTATAAACTTGAATGATAATCTGAATAATTCTTATTATTGTCTTTAACCATTTACAATTACAAGCTTTAGGGCATAAATCCCAACAATCTCCCACTTGCACTAAAGCAGATGAGACATGTCTCGTAATCCTAGACCCTCTAGGTGACCTTCAAACACTTTAGCCATCAAGGTCTTTGTAAATGGATTAGCCAGGTTATCTTGCAATGCAATCCTCGTCATGACTACGTCTACTCGCTGTACTATCTCTCTTATGAGATGAAATTTCCTCTTTATATGTTTCTCTCTTTTGTGGCTTCTTGGTTCTTTGGAATTGGCCACAGCTCCACTATTATCACAATAAAGTGTCATGGGCCTATCCATATCTGGAACAACTTTCAGATCACTCAAGAACTTTCGGAGCTAAACAACCTACTTAGTTGCTTCACAAACTGCTACATACTCGGCTTCCATGGTGGAATCAGCAATGCAAGATTGCTTGATACTCCTCCAAATTATGGCTCCACTACTAAGGGTGAATACTACCCAGACGTGGATTTCCTTGAATCCTTGTCTGACTGAAAGTCAGAATCTGTATATCCCAATAGAATCAAATTCGGATAAGAATATATAAGCATATAGTTTCTTGTTCTCCGAAGATACTTGAGAATATGCTTAACAACAACCCAATTATCCAATCCTGGGTTGGACTGATATTTACTGGCTACTCCCACTGCGAAACACATGTCGGGTCTTGTGCATAGCATACATAAGACTGCCTACTGCAGACGCATAAAGAATTCGTCTCATATCCTCAATTTCTTGAGGTGTCTTAGGACACTATTCCTTAGACGAGTGAACTCCATGTCTTGAAGGTAAACTACCTTTCTTAGAGTTCTGCATGGAGAATCGCACAAGTATCTTATCGATATACGATGCTTGAGACAATGCTAATAGTTTGTTCTTACGGCCCCTTATCAATTGAATCCCAAGTCCCAAATCTTTCATTTGGAATTGGTTAGCAAGCCAACCCTTTACCTCTGACAATATTCCTACGTCATTCCCAATGAGTAAGATGTCATCTACGTAAAGGACCAAGAAAACTACTTTCTTGTCAATGATGCGCTTGTATACACAAGGCTCATCAACTTTCTGCTCAAAACCATAGGTCTTGATCGCAGTATCAAACCTAATGTTCCAAGATCTAAACGCCTGCTTAAGTCTATAAATAGACCTTTGCAGTTTGCACACCTTTTGCTTTTGATCTTGGTATACAAATCCCTCTGGTTGCATCATATAGATACTCTTGTCTAGATTGCCATTCAAGAATGCAGTCTTGACGTCCATTTGCCAGATTTCGTAATTGAAATAGGCAGCTATGGATAAGAGTATCATAATAGACTTAAACATAGCTACTGGCGAGAAGGTTTCATCATAATCGATGCCTTCCTTCTGGGTGTAACCTTTAGCCATTAGCCTTGCCTTGAAGATCTCTACCTTCCCGTCTACTTCTCTCTTACGCTTGTAGATCCACTTACAGCCTATGGGTTTTATCACATCTCGTAAGTTTACAAGTTCCCAGAATGAGTTGGAGTACATAGACTCCATCTCGAGATTCATGGCTTTAAGCCATTCCTCTTTGTCAGAATCTTCTATTACATATCTAAATGTCAATGGATCATCCACACTATCATTAGAAATGACACCCTGTGCCTCTCCAATGCCTAAGTAGCGATCAGGTTATCGAACAACCCTCCTACTACTCCTAGGCAGTAGTGTATCCTAACTAGGAATCATCTGACTATCAGATGGTTGTGGAATAATAACATCGTCTACAACTTTTGTTGACTGAGCACTGGTCGTACCAGGTTCTAGCTCCTTTAACACAATCTTACTACGAGGTTTATGATTACTCATATAATCCTCCTCAAGAAACGTTGCATTTGTCGATACAAACACTTTGTTTTTTTGTGGATTATAAAAGAATCCACCTCGTGTTTCCTTTGGGTACCCTACAAATAAACATACTTGTGAACGAGGTTCCAGCTTTCCACTCTTATTCTTTAGTTCATGTACTGGACATCCCCATATGCAAAAATGTCGTAAACTAACTTTACGACCATTCCACAACTCTAGGGGAGTCTTATGAACATATTTGGATGGAACTACATTCAGTATGTAAGTCACTGTTTGTAGTGCATATTCCCAAAAAGAATATGGTAATGATGAGAAACTAATCATAGATCTCACCATTTCCATCAAGGTCCTATTTCTCCTCTCCGCAACACCATTCTGCTGTGGTGTACCTGGAGCTGTGAGTTGGGATACTATCCTATGCTCAACCATGTAGTCTTTAAACTTTTGGTCAAGATACTCACCCCCACGATCCGATCGTAGTGATTTGATTGTTTTGTCTAATTAATTTTCAACTTCAGCTTGGAATTCTTTGAACTTTTCAAAGGTTTCGGACTTGCGTTGCATTAGGTAAACATACGCGTATCTAGAGTAGTCGTCAATAAATATGACATAATACTCATAACCACCTCTAGCTCTAACACTCATAGGTCTGTAGACGTCTGAATGTATAAGCTCAAGTGGTTGCGTGGCTCTAATCCCTTATCCTGTAAAAGGTCTCTTGGTCATCTTACCCTCCAGACAAGATTCACAGATAGGTAAGGTACCGATCTCTAACTGATTTAAAGATCCATTTTTTACTAGTCTGTTTATCCTATCAAGGTTTATATGTCCAAGTCTTAGATCCACAGATACGTGTCATCAACTGGAGAAATCTTTTGTCGCTTTGTTTTAGGTTTTTCCAACTTTAAACAATTCAGTATTAAACAGTGTTGTATGCATTAACGGTCTTAAAACATACAAGTCATTTTCATTTATTTCAGAACAATCATTCATTCCATTTCTTAAAATGATAACTGATTTATCATTTTAAAAACTTTATGAAACTTTTTCATGTAATCTGGATACAGAAATCAAATTCCTTATAAATCCAGGAATGAAACATACATTGTTCAAAAAATGAATATTTATTTTGTATCTACCTACTCCCACTGCTTGTATTGAAACGACATCCCCTGTTCCAACGTGCATAGTGAAGGACCCCTCCTCCAGCTTTTGCCAATAATCATTCCAATGTAAAGAATAACAAAATTAGTTAGTGGCCCCTTAATCTACTATTCAAGGTGAAGAATCATCTTCCGCTAAACAAAATTTAATGATAAGTAAATCTGATTTACTTTTCACTTTCTTTTTATTGGAGAGCTCCTCGAGGTATTGAAAACAATTCCTCTTCCAATAACCAACCTCTATGCAATTGAAACATTTTTCCTTTTGCTTAGTTAGTCGTGGTACTCTTTATTTGGGCTTAGCCTTTACTTTACCAGTAGACCTCTTCGTCTTCTTGAAACCAAAAGAAGATGGCTTAGTAACATTTGCTTTGCCGGTCTTACCCTTGGTAATTGGTCATGTGTTAGTTACAGGCTCTGGAGGACATTCCTCCGTAAGTACAAATTTAAGGTATATGCAGACCATGATTGTGTTCACGTTATGTTCAACTTAATATAGTTATCCCGGTTAATGTTTCGTTTGCGAGGAAATAATAATGCAAAAGATAACGCTGATATTTAAAGACATAAATCTAAATTAATATCATTCATTTCATACATTCATATCAAATGCTATAGTTCGGCATAAAATTAAACATGATGCATGAGTATATTTTAATGAACTAAAAAATCCCTAAAATTAGTTGTTATGCCACAATAATCCAACATTCCACAAGTAAGTGCCTAGGTAAGCTAGGTCAAATCCCTGCATGTTAGATCGATACATTCTCAATCGGATAATACACCAGAATAACTCTTTATTCTTATACTATCTAACCATTGCTTTGATTTAGTCAAGAGAATAAATTAACAACTTAATTAAGTCCTTTATGAGTGTGACCCATCGTTTTAGAATTCATGAACTTAACTTGAGAGTGCTTAGGTAGGCTAGGTCAGTCCCAAAATACATTTTGAAAACCTATCCGTTAGGAAGTCAACCTTGGTATTGACTCTTGTGGACACCCTCCGTAGGGAGGACGAAAGCAAAGCCGTCACGAGGCGCCACTCAAGTCTCACGGTGTTGAACTAACAATAGAGACTGCGGGATATAATATCATATATCCCTTTCCCACTCACTATTTGTAATTTAGGATTTTCTTTAAAGTAAGAGTTTCTAAAACTCTATGTTTCTAGTCTTTACTTAGATTCTACGGCTACTATAAAATTTAAGTTTACTAGTTATAATAAATTATTCAATTTTAACTCTTAAAATATAATTTATTATTTCAATTTTTAATTTACATGAACTATTTAAATAAACTAGAAATTAAATGTGAAATTACCAAGTTTTAACTATTAAAACTAAATCACATTATTTGGTCCAATTATGTCATTAATGTTTAATCAAATTAAATCTAACATTAAATGGACCTAACTAATCTAATTAAACACTTTAATATATAGATTAGTTATTAATGAGACTTACTAAGTTTTTACTCCTAAAAACTAATCTCATTATTTGATTCTTTTTAATCAAGTAATTAATCTAATTAATCTTAATTAATACAAAGAATCTAACTAATCACTTTAATTAAACACTTTAATATAGATTAGTTATTAATGAGATTTACCAAGTTTTTACTTCTAAAAACTAATCTCATTATTTGGTTCTTTTTAATTAAATAATTAATCTTATTAATCTTAATTAATGTAAGAACCACACTAATCAATTTAATTAAACTCTTTAATTGGTTGATTAGTCATTAATGAGATTTATCAAGTTTTTACTCTTAAAAACTAATCTCATTATTTGGTTCTTTTTAATTAACTAATTAATCCAATTAATCTTAATTAATGATAAGAACCTAACTAATCTTTTTAATTAAACTCTTTAATTTGTTGATTAATTAATTAATGGATATTACCAAGTTTTTACTCCTAAAAACTAAATCCATTATTTAATTATCATTTATGAAATTGTTTCCTATTTTAATCTCATTAAAATAAAACAATATAATATGACAATTATGCATGACATATTATTATATATGTGTAGGCACACCTAATCTAGATGACATTTATATATATGACAATGCTTTAACATCCATATAATCATCACATGAAAATAAATAAAGCATACGTAATTGACCGAGTGACATGGGTTATCTAACTTAAACAACTCTAATTACAATTGTATTCCCAAGGCATTCCTTGGTCTTCAAGAGTTCTTCTTCGAGTTGAATTCTTCTTGTCTTCGTTTTCCTAATCAAGTCAAACTTGATTTTTGTCAAAAATCAACATCTTTTCCAGAGGTCCACGTGTTACCTTAACACGCAACCTAGGTCAAGACGAAACCCTAAACAATCCTAACGCATGGGAAAGTGCAGCTGCTAGTAGCGTAGCCGCACGCACGTAATGTAACACCCCTGACCCGACTCGGCTGGATCGACCCAGGGAGCGTTACCGGGTTTTAAAAAACTTTTCTTAATTCTATTTGTAATTTGAAAATCAAATAATTTATAATTTAAAACCTCTCTAGTGAGCCCATCAAAATCAGTTTTTAAAAATTTCGGCAGAGTTTCCTTTGTTTTTCTGATTTCCCAAAACCTATTTCAAATAAAAACTCAAATAATATAATTTAACACTTCAAATTTCTCTCTCAATCAAATGCGCACTCTGCCGTTTAGTGCGACTTCTAAACATATTCCAAATGAAATCAATTCATAATTAATGTTTACAAACCTTTGGAAAAGAAAGCATAAAACATAAAGCAATTATTTACAAAACATATATAAATGTCGAATTACAGATTTCTGTATATACATGCTTAACTGAATATAATATATATACAAATCTGTATAACTACCAAATAAGTATGGTGACTCTGGATCTTTAATCTGCAGCTACTTCATCTCTATTCTTTTCCTCCCTCTGTGTCTCTGATACCTACGCGTGATGAAATCAACGCTCTAAGCATATAGTTTAGTGGGTGTACACTAAACTTATTTATCAAAATCATAAAATCATTTCATAATAAAAATGTCACAATGCTATCGTATAAAAACATTTCAATATTCAACTCTATCACTGAAATAAATCATACGAAATCAGTTTAATAAAAGCATCTAAATTCAATTAATAATTCATACGAAATTCAGTTTTCAATTATTTTATAATCATTTACTCAATTTCATTCTCAATTCTGGCCTTATAGTATACTCATCATACTTTTCTAGACTAATATCTGTAACATTGGTGTGCCGTCCACCTCCGAGATTCGCCTAAACTGGACTATGCCAGATTTGCCCCGCGAGATGCAACAGTCATGAATATCAGTGCAATGTCTATCTCCGGGATTCGCCTAAACTGGACTATGTTAGGTTTGCCCCGCGAGATGCAACAGTCATGAATATCAGTGCAATGTCTATCTCCGGGATTCGCCTAAACTGGACTATGCCAGGTTTGCCCCGCGAGATGCAACAATCATGAATAACGGTGCAATGTTTACCTCCGGGATTCGCCTAAACTGGACTATGCCAGGTTTGCCCCGCGAGATGCAACAGTCTCAACTCGTTATATCCTTTTTCAAAATAATCAACAGTAATTCACGAATCGAAATTAAATTCAAGAATCAAAATTTTCAAACAATATTTGTAATACATAATTCATAAATTTCATATCAAAACCTTCCGTTTCTTTCGAAATTAACAATTATAATTCTCAAATCTTAATTTAATTCATCAATATAATTTCCAAACAATAATCATAATTTAAACGATACTCTCAAACACTTTTCTCTAATATAATCATTATAAATCGAAAATCGAATTACGAGTAAAATAAAACAGTCAATTTAATAAACAATAAACATATATATATATCAAAATATTCAAAAATTGGAAAGTTCATATCGAAACTCATACTGAAACCGTAAAATTTTCAGAAATGAGTGTATACCAATCTGGCTTCCGTTTTTCGAACGGTTTCTCTTCTGAATTTTCTTTTTCCTTTCTCCTTCCTCTTTTCCTTTTCTTTCTTTCTTTCTTCTTCCTTTCTTCTTCTTCTTCTTCTTCTTCTTCTTCTTCTTCTTCTTCTTTTTCTTCTTCTTTCTCTCTCTTTCTTTCTCTCTCTTTTTCTTTCTTTTCCGTTCTTTCTCTTTTTCTCCTCTCCCGTTTTCTCTCTTTCTTTTATGGTTTGCTTCCTTGAGAAACTTCACTGCCTTTTATTTTTTATAAAAATTAGGTCATCGCGACCTGTGGTTGCGCCATCTGGTCGCGTTGTTCACTGGAGTGATTTCACCGCTTTCATCGCGATCAACCATCGCGGTACCTGGTCGCGCTGGTGGTCGCCATGCTCACTGCCCAAAATCCACATTTTCATCGCGAGCTAGTCAGCGCGATCCTTGGTCGCGATGCTCATTGCCAAAAATTACCATTTTTCACCGCGAGAGACTCATCGCGATCTCTGGTCGCGGTACTCACTGCCAACTTTTCTTTCTCTTACATGGGTTGTTTCTGAACCGCTCCATGTGGTCCACCTGAAAACCATAAAAATATACATACATTTAATTACATTTTTCACCCCTCAAATCATAAATATTATATTCATATACTCAAAATTAATTATTTGAAATTAGGGATGTTACACGCAAGGTGCACGCAGCTCGCGCAAGCCGCGCTTTCGCACGCGTTCGTGGGTCGTTTCGCCCATGATTTTTCGCTCCGATTTTCTACCACTTTTCTAGGTTAATATTCACCAATATTTTTCAAAAAATACACAGCAAAATTGCTCACAAAAAATCCATAAGAACAGCTCCAAAACCTGCCATGACAATCCCTTGCGCACAAGTGCACTGCCCTGTTTCGAGTCTGCTGCACAGCCGGCTTGTGGTGGAAGGTGAGGGCGAGTCCGGGATGATTTTTTGATTCCATTTATGCGGTTTTCTTCGTCCGGATCTCTTCTTTCCACCGATTTTTGAATCGCCTTAATCTGACACCGTTTGCTATGGTTTCGCATCAGTTAATTACAAGATGTACGAAATAGCTAATAACAGATTCGGCTTTAACAGAAAAAAACGAAAAAAGAAACGTAGAACCCATTACACCATATAATTAACGATCAGTTACGCTTTTATAATCATACAATCAAATCATATAATAATAAAACAAATCATACATTCTAGATTTGTGCCTACACAATAATATATCAATAGATCAAGAATCAATACAAAAAAAAAAAAAACAAGAAAGATGTAGTTTTTTTTTTTTTCTTTTGCGTATATACATGAACTTAGAACCAGACTCTGATACCAATTGTAGAGAGTTTTAGAAAAGATTTTGATTATCGTATAATATGCGGAATTGGGTTTCAAAAATTTTTCTTATATTGAAAACCTTTTTTCAATCAGGAACGAGTTCCTGTATATACGCAGAAAAAGACTTTATAAACTATATACCTTTTTGTTGATTTTCTTTTTTCTGATTCCTCGATTTACCACCAGATCTTCCGAGCTATGACCCGCGGTCTGACAACGTATGTGTAGGCACATCATGGCAAGAGATGAAGGTCACATGAAAAGAACGCCGGCCGACTCCTACAAAAGAGGGGAGAGTCAGAAAAAACTTTTTTTTCTTTTCTTCTCTCTTTGGTGGCCGAATTCTCTTTCTTTTTCACTTGTGTGCTAGGTTAGGTTTTTCCTAACTAACTATATAACACTTATATAGTAGTCCTTTAGGGTTTTAATTTGACCAAGTCAAAATAGGATTCTAAATCCTATTTATTTTTAGTCTCCCTAATTACTTGAACCTGTGACCTTTTGGACTATTAAAATAATCTAATTATTTTAATTCTTTTGTCCTAGTCATTATTTAATCACATGACCTCATATTTAATAAATAGAATTAATAGTTAATAATTATTAATTTCTATTATTTTATTAAATATTTAATTAATTAAATAATCACATTATTTAATTATTTTCTTTTATTTAAATCGCATTACTTTCGTAATACTATTAATTGGACCATCCAATTAATCTACCGTGACCCTCGTTACCAACAACCATAAGGGCTAGGAAGGGGACCTAATGGACCCACAATTTTAAGCTCCAATAATACTTAGTAATATTAATTAAAACTCTTTAATTAATATTTCACAATTATTAACCTCGGAGTTATTCCACTAAAAACCCGAGGCTACACTCTCAGAACTGTAGACGTGTTTATACAATCTGAAGTCTCAGTGTCCATTAATATAGCTAATTGCATATAGTGTGATCCTCCACAAATAGTTCATAACTAGAGTTGGGTCATAAAGTCCGTTATACCCTTCTAGAAATATCTTTTCTTTTAAGTACCATTGATTCTCTAATAAACAATTAAATCCTTTTTTCCTCACGGAAGAAGGAGAGCGCTCATAATCGTTCAAGCCCCGAATCAACTCTTAAGGGAACTACTTATCTACTTCAATCAAGAAGAAGTGGATTCCACTATTGTGTTCAAACCTTCCCAGCCACAAGCCAAACCGTAACTCCAAGATACGGAGGTATTGGTCGAGATTCTCATCAACCTCACTCATGGTAAATCAAAAGCCACGATCTAACCTGAATGAGTCGATAAGACACTCAGGATTAAGATCACCTATAAATAGCCATCGTTTATCGATTATATATGAATCTCATCTACTAACGGATCTTGGTGAGAGATTCATATAAATCGTGGCCCAGTCCTATATAATCTCATCATATAAGGTGCCTCCATTCTCATGTCAACTACATGAGCGGTCTAGGATAAGACCACCGTACTTTACAGAATGGACCGCAGCAGTAGATCAATTACAAACAAAGTACCCAGCGTTGTTCGCTCTCTACGGACTCTTTAGATTGCACGTCTCAAAATGAATCCTCTCTGTATATGACCATCATATACTCATTATGAGATTACATCTTGCAATCTAGGATGTTCTTGCACAATACGAATGTATTACTGAATATAATACATTTATAAACTTGAATGATAATCTGAATAATTCTTATTATTGTTTTTAACCATTTACAATTACAAGCTTTAGGGCATAAATCCCAACAGATATGGGAATGGAGGCACCTTGTATGATGTGATCATATAGTACTGGGTCATGATCTATATGAATCCCTTACCAAGATCCGTTTCCCGATGAGATTCATATATATCAACTTATGATGGCTATATATGGGTGATCTCAATACTGAGTGTCTTATCGACTCCGTCATGTTATATCGTGATCTTTGATATACTATAGGTGAGGTTGGATGATTATTCTCGATCAATATTCTCAGTATGTTGGGATTACGGTTTTGCTTGTGGCTGGAAAGGTTTGTACACAATAGTGGAATCCACTCATTCTTGTGAGAAGTAGAGAATAGTTCCTTTAAGGGTTGATTCGGGGCTTGAACAATATGAGCGCTCTTCTAATTCCATGAAGAAAATTGATTTATTGTTCATTAGAGAATCAATGATGCTTAAAGGATATATATAATTAGAGGGGTATAACGGACATTATGATTCATCTCTAATTATGAACTACTGTGGAGGGTCACACCATATGTAATAACTATATCGATGGACACCGAGTGATATTGGTCTGTGTAAAAGCGTCCGCAATTAAGAGAATGCAACTTCGGGTTTTTAGTGGAATAACACCGGAGTTGATAATCAAGGAATATTAATTAAAGAGTTTAATTAATGATTTCGAGGATTATCGGAGCTCAAAATACTGTGGGTTCATTAGGTCTCCTTGCTAGCCCGATCCATTTAGATAACAAGGGTCACATATAATTAATTCAATTGTCCAATTAATAGTGTTACGAAAGTGACACGTGTTAGGAGTTAATTGAGTAATGTGATTATTCAATTAATTAAATAATGACAATTATAACAATTAAATAATAAGATTATTTAATTATGTAATTAGTCATAAGATGGGGGTGATAGTTGATATTTTATTTTGAATAGTGAGATAATAGGATTATCTCATTTATTAAATAAAATAAAATAAATTTGAATTTAAAAAGTTTAAATTCAAAATTTACCAATAATAGTTTATATTTTATTTTGAATAAAGAGATAATGAGAGATTATCTCATTTATTAAATAAAATAAAATAAATATATTTGAATTTAAAGAGTATAAATTTAAAAGTTACTGATAAATTAATAGAAAGAGTTTTTATTAATTGAGTAACTTAAATATATATATAAAAAGGAGAACACTTGACTGAACCAAATTTTTACGTTCAAAGTGTTTGTACGTAAAAGATACAAAGAAAAAAAAAAGTGACCGGTGAGATACATTATCTCTCTAACTTCTCTTTATTCAACCTATTCACTATTCCTGACAATGTGACGAGCCCACACGCAAGTTACCGGTGCCGGGATATAGTAAGAAAGACGTAGTGGTACAGACAAGGAGAAAACAAAAAAAGAGCCTCCAACGGTAGTATGGTTCTTATTATTTTTTTTAATTGATTACAATTTCATGTATGTAAAAATAAATATATATGTGATATATATTAATTTTATTGTTCCGAAAATATAGTTCCAAAGTTCTACTGGTCACAGATAGTTTTTACGATCTGCATAATTTTTTTTTAAACCCCAATTTCTCTGCGTGACCAGTAGAACGGAAAAATGGTTTCTACAAGGTATACGTTGTTTCCTTGGTCAACCTAGTGGACGTTAGGCGACAGGTGATAGAACAATCGTATTTGCAACCTCAACAGGTACCAACCAGTCTTTTTAATGGCTAACAGGATGCATTTCACCACTGTAAGCTGAAACAAGATAAGCAGTCAAGTAATTTGGTGAGGTGAATGTTGTATAATGTAAACCGCGATGTTTAATGGCAGTTAAAGAATATGCACATGGAATCTGATCAAGATCAAATTCTTTGCCACTGTATGTACGGTTTTCTAAATCAACTATTCCATTTTATTTTCCATCGTGCACCTCAAACCAATACAATGCAATTGAGGAAACCTTCATATGTTACGCAGATTCATCCCTAACCCTAATAAGTGCCTCATCCATTTCTATCAATTGTGTATGATAAGAACTTGCCACTGTACGTCGATTATGAAACCAACGTTGCATCATATCTTGAATACGGTCAATCATAGCAACAATGGGTAACTCTCGAAAATCTTTAACTGCATTATTCATCGACTCAGCAATATTAGTTGTCATAGTATTGTACATTTTTCTCGAAAAGAAGGCTTGCAACCATCGCTATTGTCCTACATCAACAACGTACTTATGAGCTCCAACATTTATGTTCGATAATTGTTGCATGTAAAATGCGTGATCATTAACTCGATAGGCCTTTTTTTTAGCTGCCTTCCTAAATGGTACGGAAAGAATTTTGTTCTTATAAATAGAAATCATGTTTCGTTCTAAATGCATGAAACAAACACTGTGGTATGCATATGGAAAAACTGTTAAAATCGCTTTGACAATACTATTTTTCTTGTCAAACACAAAAACAAGGTCTTCAACCTCTCCAATGGTATCATGCAAACAAGATAAAAACCAATTTCATGCAGCATCATTCTTAGAATCCGTAACACCAAATGCTAATGGGAATATTTGGTCGTTCCCGTCCTGACGTACAACCACAAACAAGATGTCACCATATGAACCCTTTAGAAACGTGGCATTGACACGCTCAAACGCGTGGGAATAAATCCCAAGTGCAGGATGCGTCGAAGTAATAAATTTCCGTGAGTACGGAGTCGAATCCACAAGGAAGTGATGGAACTAATTCTATAAACTAGAGATTATAATAGGTAGTGCTGTAAAGTAAATCAAGTTGTTGGTTTTTGGGTTTTTTAATTAAAATATAATTAATTACTAATGCAATAAAATAAAGCGAGACGGATACGATGGACGATACTGCTAGGTAGTCTCACGGTTCCAATTCCGAATAAGGAAATATATTGACTATTATGAAGCACGTTATTAACATGATAAGAATAATTCAACTACGGCCACACCACATGGTATTGCTCCCGCAATGGTATGGTATGTGAATTCGGTCAACCACACCTATTGGTCGTAGAGTGCAATTAATCGAAAACCATAGTTAATCTAATGCCTAGGTTAATTAAGTAATTTCTTATCAAAACTAACCCAGTATTGATTTTAGAGTCAATTAAGCTCGATTGCAATCTCAATGATTTCTCATATAATATTACAATAAATATTAAATCGGTTCTCATCACGGGGCATGCAATCTACTTTCGCAATCGCAAAACACCATAAATCAAACACAAAGTAATAGTATAATACACTCAAAATCAATATAATCTCTGACAGTAAATATCAAATCGATTCTCATCACGAGGCATGCAATCTACTTTCGCAATCGCAAAACACCATAAATCAAACGCAATAAGATAATGCTCAAATAATCTCAAGGACAATATCATGAAATAATATACAAAATATATTCATAGTCAATAAATCCGAATCCGTTCATAGTTCCGAAAACTACCTAACAACAAATCTAATCACTCATACAATCGATTAAACATAAAGATAGGAAAAGGGAAGTAATACAACCCATTCGATGAAGTCGAGAATCGAAACCCGCTTGTTTCCCGCTTAGATTCGTCCTCCCTCATTCTTCGTCTTCTCTTCGACGAATCTTCGATGTAATCGCAACTAGAGATGTGTTAGTGTTGTGTGATGTTTGGGATGTGTTTGGGATGGGCAAAATGGGTGAAGAATCACCCTTGGAGGCACTGTCCGAGCTCGCCTCCTTGCTGTCCTGGGCGAGATGCCCTCTGCTGCCACCCCAGCTCCCTGTTATTTTCTGCAATTTTCTTTTTATAGCAGCCCGTTAGGGCTGCCATTTTTCTTCACCGCGACCACCATCGCGACCAGTGGTCGCGGTGGCTTGGTCGCGGCCTTCACTGGTCGCTGGGAACTGCTGGACGCGAGCTGCATCGCGAGAAACTGTGGTCGCGCTGTCTCCTCGCCACCTTCACTGCTGCCTTTTGTTTCTGCACCGCGAGCTCTCCACGCGAGCACGGGTCGCGCTCGGTTCCTCGCGCTGCTCACTGGACGCTGCTATCTTCTTCATCGCGAGCTGCACCGCGAGCTGGGGCTGGTTTCGGTCGAGCTCGCGCTGGACGCTGCTGCTGGATCGTCTTCTTCGCGAGGGAGCTGGTCGCGCGAGGAGAGGGCTATGCATGGCGAGACTGGGTTTTATTTTTTTTGTTTTATTCTTTATCCAAAACGACGTCGTTTTGGACCAAAGCTTTGGTCCAAAACGGCGTCGTTCAACTTAAGTCCCATCTGCCATCAAAACGCACCGTTTCATTAATTGCTGGGGTCAACTTTCTGAATTTACAGTTTGACCCCAGAACTTTAGCATTCTTTCATCGATGCCCTTCCCCAAAGTTACTGAAATTATACTTTTGCCCCAAAAATATATAAAATCATCACTGAGGTCCCTAAACCTGCACACTCAAGGAAAACACGTGAAAAGCACCAAAAATACTCAAGAATACAATTAAAAGATACGGTCTAAGGGTCGTAAATATGTAACAAATATTGATCGATCAGGCATCAATTGCAATAACTGATCTAATGGCATTATTAAAACCATCTATGCACGCTTTTATGGAAAAGAACATATACATGAACCTATTTTCAGCATCAGTTTTAATGTTCATAATCGTCTCTGGGTTTGTTTCCTCTAACATGTGACAATAATAAGGTAATATACTGAAAAATACTTCAGCTGATCTGTGTCCCTCTTCAATAGCAATATGTTTAGCCCGATATTCTTTGTGGTAATTTAATGTAATATCCAATTCATTTTGGATATCCCTTATTATTTGTTTTGGTCTGTAGATACGACCATCATGAGATTTCTCTTTAATATGTTCTCCAATAAACTATGCACTAGCATTTCTATTCCATGAAAACCTTGAGCAATTGTGTTTGTGGTCAAATCTTGTAATTCGAAAAAAAATCAGTGTTTGTGACCTTGAATGCATGTAGCCGTAATTTGCATTCTCCAACCGCACAATGTACCTCAAAATGTGAAGTATCCACTTCCATACTTTAAAATTGAAACGATTTGCAGTAGCATACCTTTTTAATTGGGAGTGCAACTCTTTTTAACTGTCAAAATCTTCCCCCTCTGCAATAAAAATTGACGTAGGTCTCGAAGTAACTTCACCATCATCAATTGAACACATTACAGAGGTGGTTGGAACCAACTCTTTGTTACTATTTCGAACACCCTGAACATCTTCTGACTTGTCACTTTCTCTGCCTTCGTTATTAAAATCATCAACAAATTGAACTTAATCATGAACTGTCAAATCATTGAAATTTGGTATGTAGCCCTTATGAATATCATTTGTATAGATGTACGATCGAGAACAATTGTTTATTTTAGTGATCAAAATAAAATTAGAAATATGATTACTTTCCTTCGATGTAGGAAACTGAAAATTGATGGGATGATGTTATTGATTAGATGACTCTGAACAACATTTCTACTTTGATTATGAGTGATTATGCTCAATCTCAAACACGGTTATACAAACTAAAGGGTCAACATTCTTTTGACGCAATAATAATACAACATCATCATCATCACTAATCTCTACAGGCATGCTTAGGCGGATAGTATGAACAACCGTCTTTATAATAACTAGATAATTGTTTCTATCAATCCTAGTGACATCATATACCTTATCTAATAGTTGAGCAAAAGTTGCATCTCTTGGAAATAATAATCATTTTGATCTCTTGTCATCATACCAATAAATCCCTTGTTCACATACCCAATATTCATCCCAATTAATTATTAATTGTACATCAACCATATTCATTTATACATAAAAACAGATAAAATTAAACTTTACATCACGCTGACCCGATGGTATCAATCATCGGGGACACATGACCCGACAATACCAAATATCGGGTCTTCTCAACCCGATAGTAACAATCATCGAATAGGATCGATTCGATGGAAAGTAAAGAAATGAAGAACAACGTTCTTCGTTTTTTTGATAGAGGATTAACAAATGTAAAACCAACGAAACATAATTGAAAACCCAGAAAGATAGAGGATTAACAAATTAAAAGCATTACAGTAAAAATGAAAGCTAACCTTGTGATTTTTCAATGATGGGAGTTTAGGAAGATGAGAAAAAGAGATTTTGTTGGCTTAGGTTTGACAAGAGGTATGTGGAGAAGAGAAGAGAGAAAAAATTTAGATGAAGCCTAAGAGATGAGAGAAAAAAAATTTGAGTTTGGTCTATAAAGAAGTGAAGAGAAGAGAAGGAAAAATTGGTATGTGGAGAAGAGAAGAGAAAAAAAAATTACAACTGACACCGTGAAGAAAAAGAAGAGGAAAAAATTATTTGTGGACTGAGTTAAAATATGAGAGTATTTTTTATCTCAAATAAATATTTGGGTAGTCAATACAAAAATTAATGTGGGGTGGGCAGGTTTGTAATTTTTATTTATTTTTTTGAATATTTTTACTAAATTCCCTAAAAAATACATTGTTTTTTTTAAGGGATACAATTACAATATCAATAACTATCAGGATCTGCCGAGATTAACCACCAAACGTACGGCCCATATATCTACTCCCACAGCGGGGGAATACTACTCCTATAATAAGGAAAGAAAACTACCCACACATACATATAGTGGGAATCGAATCCCTCACCACTGAGGTGGGAGAAAGGTGCACTAACCAATTTACTATAAGTGAATGTACCTAAAAAAATACGATGTTGAGGCTGCAAATCGCCTGATAAGTTGAGAATGTGTCTGTTTGGTTAATTGGCACACATAATTTGATTTCTCTAAATCCGTATGAACAATAGTCCTAGGCTCAAAGTTTAGATTATTCAAGCCCAAGTTATTTTCTTTAAATATTTTCTATTTATTTTATTAAATACTTTTTAAAAAAAATATTTTATTAAATACTTAATATAATATATTTTATTAAAAAATAAAAATTAATATTTTTTAATAAAATTAAAAAATAATATATATTCACTCATAACTTAAATAATTAATTTTTTATAATTAATTTTCTTTTAAAAATAAAACTAAAAAATAATTATTATTTCATATTTAATTCTAAATAATAATTATTTATTTTAAAAATTAATTAATTTAATTTAAAAAATTATTAAATATTTTTAATTTAATTTAATTAAAACTAAAATTAAATCTAATACTATTTTTAATTCAAATACAAACTAATTTAACCAATCTAATGATATCAAATTCCATCATAATATATCCAATAAAAATATTCTATCTAATTATTCATTCCAGTATATGGCAATTTTGATTTGCGTAGCGTATGACCTCCACTCCAGTTCCATACTGCAATTTTCAACTGTAAAAAAAAAAAAAAAAAAAAAAGGGATAATGGAGAAATGGAGAATGACTCATCGTCTCCTCAGACACTCATCGAAATTACTCTTCCATCATCCTTCAAACCTTAATTCTCATAATTTCGTCGCTGCTCCAGGTACCATTATTAATTTACTATTGTTTTTGTTATCTAAAATTCAGCTTTTGATATGCGTGATGAATTTTCTTTTGTGATAGTTCAGGTTTCGCATTGCAGAGATATTTTCGACGAGAAGATTGGAATTTTCGGAGATTTTTTGGTTCAGCGGCTGCTGTAATTGAGCGAAACGCGTCGTTTTCGACCTTGAATTCTGACGACGTAAGCTATTTCAAGGATTTATTGGGTGAAAAGAGTGTCGTTGAGGACGAAGATGTGTTGCTGACTGCAAATACAGATTGGATGAGAAAATACAAAGGCTCTAGTAAGCTCCTGCTACAACCAAAGTCCACTCATGAGGTCCACTGCTTTCTCTCATGCGTTTTTTGTTTTGTTTTGTTATCTAACTGTTAAATGTATGTTTACTTGCAAGCGCCGAGGCTGTCTTGTTGTATACTAATTATAGATTTTTTTTTATATTTAATTTTGATTTGTGTATCTTTGGATGCCTATGAAAATTAAATTTTTTTAGCGTTTGTGTGACATTTGACAAAGAGAAAACACAGTACCATGTATGATTGGTGAACTTTACATGCTTCACAGTTCTCGCATTGCTTGTAGTTAAAGTGAAGTATTTTAGTTTCTTGTTACATTTACTAGATTATGACTCCAAATTGTTGTTTCTTTCCTCTTATTCTTTCGTATGCAAACATTGTTTGGTGGATTTGTTGCAACTTTGTGATCTTTTACAAAATGTTTTGCGATCTTTTACAAAATGAAGCCTTTACGGACACTTTTTATTCATGTCCTATTTCAGGTATCCCAGATTCTTAAATACTGTAATTCCAGGTGCTTGCCTGTTGTTCCCCAAGGTGGAAATACTGGTCTTGTAGGCGGAAGTGTTCCTGTCTTTGATGAGGTAACATAGTTCTTTAACCTTGATGACCTATAGAAGAAGTGTTTGTACAATGTGGTACATGATATCGCACGATAATTACTTGGACACGTGATCCTCACTATTGTTTACCAAATTTCTTACCATTTGATCTAGTCTGATGACTTGAATATATAATACGATTAATACTCTGCATCATCATTGGCGATGACAGAGAGACACCAAAACATACATAGACACATTTGCATTGGTAGAATGGGCTTTGGAAGTGACAGAACTAGTACTCAGAGCTTAAATTTTGAGCTCAAGCTCAATTCATTCTGCCTAGTATGTTTAGATGTGGATTTAACAAGGTATGCTTGGGTTACCCAAACATAGATCGCCTTCTTATAAGCAAACATGGATATATAATGATACATGTGTAGATGCACAGACAAGCATATTTTATCTACACGATCTAATAATCCATACTCTTCAAATTAGAATGTACTTGATTTAGAAAATGTATTAAGTTTTCAATATGAAATCTTCTTAATATTTTCTTTACATAATTTGCAGGTGATTATTAACATAGGTTCAATGAATAACATCATATCTTTGGACAAGGTAGATAATTTATACCATTGTGTTGAAGTAGTTTCAATTTTCTTCCCTTCCTCTCCATGATGCTCTTGCCATAGACTTGTTTTTATTTATTATGGATTTTGCTTGCTGATTTCTCTAGTAATATGTTTTCTATTTATATTTTGAATTTCTTTCCAATAGTGCATTGTATAAGAAAAGATGTGGTTTCCTTGTTTAATGAGCTTGCAACTGCATAACTATGCACTTCGTTTAAACGTAGAATTTATGCTCTTTTTAGGTCAGTGGTATACTGGTATGTGAAGCTGGATGCATATTGGAGAATCTTATTTCATTCCTAGACAACCATGGGTAAATGTCTAGTAAACCATCCTTTTCTTTTCTTGGGAGACCTGTAACATATTAAAGTTTATCCATTCTTGTCCTGTAAAGTAAATTGTTCTTCCATCCAGTTTTGTTATGCCACTGGACTTAGGTGCAAAAGGAAGCTGTCAAATAGGTGGAAATGTTTCAACTAATGCTGGTGGTTTGCGCCTTGTCCGTTATGGTTCATTACATGGAAGTGTCCTTGGTGAGGATTGTTTGTTTAAACTCTGTTGTTTGGTGAAGTGGAACCATTTTCTTCAATTGAACTTCTTTCAGTTTGTATTTCTGTTTATTCATAGATCTCTCAAATAATTCTTCAGTTATTCATTTCCCTTTTTCTCTGTTTTCCGTAAACTTTTTATCTTGGCTCATCTCATAGGTCTTGAAGCTGTTTTAGCAAATGGTGATGTGCTTGACATGCTTGGGACTTTACGTAAAGATAATACTGGCTATGACTTGAAGCAGTTGTTTATAGGTATGTGAGTTACTAATGACATGGACATTTGTGTCACAAATATAATTCTTAATAACAGATGCATTTGGGCTATGCTTGATGTAGGAAGTGAAGGATCCTTGGGAATTGTAACTAAAGTTTCAATACTTACCCCTCCAAAGCTATCTTCAGTAAATTTAGCTTTTCTTGCATGCAAAGATTATTTCAGCTGCCAGGTATGATCAATTTCCTCTTCCGAAAGTTTTTTCTGTTCCTCAGAACATAACTTTACTAAATTAATGAAATATTATGCAAAGATTAGTATCTTTGTATTATATCATTTTCTTGTTACCAACAAGGCTGGACCACTTGAATGTTTAGCTGCGAATAGTCTGACGGCTGTAGTTTATTTCTGCTTTGATCGGTTCAAGATTTGATATGATTTTCGGTTCTTTATGCTGCTTTTTGTAAATTAGACTGTTAGTCACTCTAACAGGGAACTAAACTTTAGGTTTCATACTTTGTATGTCTACACTTGAGCTTGGGTCATGTTGAGATTTGGTTAGATTTGTAAATATTGTATAGTGGTATTTTCTATTTTAGTTTTGTTGAAATATGTGTATTCAATGGTTGGTGAGTGTTGAAATATGAGTAGTCAATGGTTGGTGTATGTTGAAATATAAGTAGTCAATGGTTGGTGAGTTAGGTGGTAAATTAGTGGTTGGTGAGTTAGGTGAGTTAGGTGGTTAATTAGTCAATAGTTTTTTCTATTTTTTAGGGATTATGTTTTTCCCTTCTTTGTATATATATTCATTGTTTTGTATTCATGAAATAGATGAGTATACACTCTTTTCTCTCAAATTCTTCAAGTTTGTTTAGGTTTCCTACTCTGAATAAGAAACAATCTCCTTAGAGTCAGCAGACTATTACTGCTGAGATTTGTATATATTTATAGGGCTGCTGTCTAATGTGAATTAATTTAGAAATAATAGAATAATATTCACATGGTATCAGAGCAAAACCCTAGCCGCTGTTGAGATTTTTTTTTTCAGTAGCTACACTACTTATTCTGACAGTGTTTATCAGCCTTCTTAGCCTTTATCTCATTCTCGGCCGTACCTCTCTATACCAAACAAAACCCTAGCCGCTGCCATGGAGAAAACCGGCAGCACTTCTGATTCTGTTACAGAGGTAACCTCTGATTTTGCCATGACTGCTACTAGTTCCGGTGGCAATTATTCTGACCTACCCCACTTCCCTCATCTTTCCATCACCGGCCACAAACTCAATGGTAAAAATTACCTACAGTAGTCGCAATCGGTATTGATGTACATCAGGGGCAAAGGAAAGGCATATTATCTTCTCGTTGATGTTGCAACACCAGAAGAAAAGGATCCTGGATACAAGACAATATGATCATGTCATGGCTAGTCAATTCCATGACAACTGAAATTGGAGAAAATTTTCTTCTTTATTGCACAACAAAAGAAATATGGGATGCAACGAAAAAGACCTACTCAAACAAAGACAATTCATCTGAGTTGGTGGCGATCGAAGGGATTCTCCATGATCTTCGGCAAGGCGACTTAAATGTCACTCAATATTTTAACGTTCTTTACAGGAATTGGCAACAATTAGATGTGTTTGAAAAATATAATTGGGCACACCCTATCAATGCAGCCTTGTACAAGAAGATCATTAAGCAGAAGCAAGTGTTTAAGTTCTTCTTGGGCCTCAATAATGATCTCGATGAGGGAAGAGGACAGATTCTCGGTATGAAGCCTCTCCTGAGCTTGCGTGAGGCTTTCTCGGAAGTCAGGAGAGAGGAAAGCCGCAAGAAACTCATGCTCGGCCCTAGAACTGATGCACCAGCCGCTTCCTCCACTGAAGCTTCTGCTCTTGCTGTGAAAAACATGTAGTTTTCAAACCAGCACAGAATTGGCAGGCCTTGGTGCGATCACTGCAAGCGTCCGGGTCACACGAAGGAAACATGCTGGAAGATACATGGAAAACCAGCCAACTGGAAGCCAAAGATGCCACTGCCAAGAAGGAAAGCCGGGGACAGATGGCTGCCAACGCTGATTCAGAGCTGTCGCTTAGTCGAGAATAACTTGATGCACTTCGAAAACTACTACAGCCACCAACCTCGGTAATTGGGTCTGGTTCCCTTGCCCAATCAGGTAATTTTTTGCATGCTTTTCCACATAAGAACAAAATAAGGTTTGGATTATCAATTCTGGAGCTACTAACCATATGACAGGGGATAAAAGTTTTTTTCATACATTTATCCCTTGCACAAACAACCTGAATGTACGGATTGCTGACGGCTCCTTGTCTAAAATGTCGGAACAGGGACTGTAGTGTTGCAAGGGGGTTTAATTTTTCATCATGTCGTTTTTGTCCCAAAGCTGAATTGTTGTCTCCTATCTGTAAGCAAACTAACTCTAGATAATAACTGTATGGTTAAATTTTTCCCTCCATGTGTGAATTTCAATATTTGGATTCGGGGAAGATGATTGGCACTGCTGAAGGGCAGGCTGAACTTTATTCTCTTCATGTTCAACCATCGTCTCCAAATTCAATGGCAGTGAGTGGACCTTTCTTATATGAGATCAATTCCTATGTTACAAGTGCATCCCATAGTGAAACTAGGACTAATAGTGATAGGGCTATTATGATGTGGCACTATAAATTAGGCTATCCAAATATCATGTATTTGTCAAAAATGTTTCCAACTTTATTCATCAATTAAAGTTCTATGTTATTTCAATGTGAAATGTAGCAATTTTCAAAACATACTTGTGTTTCTTATCCAATTCAAGCTTATAAAAATTCCAAACCATTTTCAATGATCCACAGTGATGTAGGGGGTCCCTCAAAGACCCCAACTATCACTAGCGCTCAATGGTTTCTCACTTTCATTGATGACCACACGAGACTCACCTTGATTATTCTCATGAAAAGTAAAGCAGAGGTGTCACAAAATTTTAAAACTTTTAACACTATGATTCTAACACAATTTAATGCAAAAATCCAAATTTTTAGAACGGCAATGGAAAGGAGTTATTTAATTCAACCCTTGGCCATTACCTATCTAGTGAGGGTATCATACACTAAAGTTCATGTGTTGATACTCCTCAACAGAATGGGATAGCCGAGAGGAAGAATAGACATCTCCTTGATGTTGCCCGAGCTTTCATGTGAATGCACCACATCGTTTTTGGGGTGAAGTTGTCTTAACTGCAGCTTATCTCATCAATAAACTCCCTTCAAAAGTGTTAAAATTTTTATCTTCAAATTAGTTTCTACTTCAAAATTTTCCCCAGTGTCGACTTGTGTCAAATCTTCCTCCAAAGATTTTTGGATGTACTGCATTTGTTCATATTCTCACACATCAAAGGACCAAGTTAGATCCTAGGTCACTCAAGTGCATGTTTGTCGGTTACTCTCTATCTCAAAAAGGATATAAAAGTTTTTGTCCTCAAACTAACAAATTTTATCATACTATGGATATCATATAACATTTTTTTTTTTGAAAACCCAACCATTTTTTCACAAAACTGCTATTCAGGGGGAGAAAGTTAGTCCAAATGAGTTAGAATATCAGTTTTTTAATGACACAAATGTTTTACATCCTAGTCAAAGTGCCCATCATGAGTCTAGTTACTATCAACCTCAAGATTTCACACTTCAGCCCACTGAAACCACCTCAGCAGCAGTTGATTATTGCACAAATTAGACAACCCATCAAATGTACCAAACTCACTCACAAATTAGCCCAGCGCTCAAAATCAAAATCTGCCAAACACCCTAAACTAGTCAAATACAACACTGGCAGTTCTTGTTTATCAAAGAAGAAAGGGAAAACAGAAAGAGATTGGAGCTCCAGTGCCCGAGATTGTTCAATCAGCTGAATCAGAAATTCGAATACCTGAATCAGACCTGGAGAGTGAAAAAGTCAATCCTACAGTCGAGTCTAGTAGTAACGGTGACGATACAAATGATAGTGACCTTCCAATTGTTGTTCGGAAAAGAGTAAAAGAGTGTAGAAGCCGGCCCCTCTATCCAATCATCAAGTATGTAAGTTATGAAGGTTTGTCTCCTGATTTCAGAGCTTTTACTGCTAGAATTTCTAAAATTTCAGTTCCTAATACTGTTCATGAAGCATTGAAACATTCGAAGTGGAAAGAAGCAGTAGAAGTAGAAATTTCTACCCTTATGAAGAATCAAACATGGAAGATAAATGAGTTACCTAAAGAGAAGTCACCACTAGGTTGTAAGTAGATTTTTACTGTAAAACCCAAGGTTGATGGGAGCATTGACTGATATAAGACAAGATTGGTTGCCAAGGGTTTTACCTGGTCATATGGTATAGATTACCAAGAGACTTTTGCACCAATTGCAAAACTCAATACTATTAGGGTGCGTTTGGTGCGCGGGATTGGATTGGACTATTTTTATGGGATAGGATTGGATTGGACTGGACTGGACTAAATTAGTACTGTGATGTGTTTGGTGCAGTATAGATTGGACTAAAAATAGTACTGTCTCTTGTTTGGTGCAGTATGGATTGGACTAAAAATAGTATTGTCTCTTATTTGGTGTAGTATGAGATTGGATAACATCAGAATAGATTAAATTAATTTTTACATAAAATAAAATTATTTTAAAGTAAATTACATTCATTTTAACTTAAATAAATTTAATTTTAAATAAAATAAAAAATATTTTTAAATTAAATTTAATCTAAAAAATATATTTTTGAATAAACAAAATATTTAAATTATTTTTTAAAATAAATAAAATTATAACGTGATATATTTTATCAAATAAACATAGCCAGCACTAAACATGATAAGTTTTAAATTTTTATGTTATGGGTTTGTACAATGAATTAAACCGGTAGAGCACGTGTATATATATTTATATATCTATATATATATATATATAAGAACAACAATAGCGTTATAAAATCTTGTCATTTTATCAACGTACTTCAATAGTCGTTTACATGTTATTCTTCAATGAAATAGAAGAATCGATGGAAGGAAGCAAAGTTTATTTTGTACTATGATTCACATGCTCTTTGGATTCTTCTCTTCCTGTTGAGATTTGTAATCAAATTTTACATATTATTATTCTTCAAGCTGTTGTTGTAGGAACTTACATTTGCAGAGTAATAATTTTACATATTATTATAGTTGCAACCACAAAATATTTTTCCAAGGCTTCAGCTTAGGCTCAATATGAGGATTAGATTTCAAACCACAGTTCGGTAGAACGTTTGCTAATCGTACTTCAATAATTCTCAACGTTCCGGCTTTAAAAGAACCACAGTCTGCACGCCGACCGGCTGCTACAATATTATCCATGATATTTAGTAAAGCCTCTTCTTCTTCTTTCGTCCATACACGCTTACTTCCTCCTCTTTCTTGCTCGTTTACTTGACTACAACCTCCAGTATTCATTTCTACATAACATAACCACAAAACAAATACAATCAACCAAGCTATCATGTAACATAACAAATACACCATAAATAAACAAAGTAAACCAAGTTGCATCTATACAGAACTATAATCACTAGAACAAGTGTCTATATATGCACAATAATAGGTATCAGAGCACAAAATTATATACTTAGATGTTTGTTTAGAATTTTCCATAAAAACAATGCCAAGACATATAGAATCTTTTTTAATATTTACTCTTTTATTTAATCAAATGTGTAGTTTCCTGGAATGCTACACTATTTTACTACTGTAATGTTCTGCTTTAAGATATATTTAAAGCTTCAGGTGCATCAATAAAAATTTAGGATGTCAATCAATGAACTTCACTAATAGCAAAAATGCAAAATCATCTTACATATAAAATAACCTTGTTAACATGGTATGAATTTCCAACTTTGCAATACCTCAGTCATCCATCTTTATCACAGACAATGCAACAACTAAACTCTACAGATACTAATAGAAACAATGGCAAAGTCACAACCAAGTATGAGGAGAACAAAAAATAAATATTCTTCAAAACAAATTTGCACATCGTGCAGCTGTTTACTGTGTTAACTTCGTTGAATTAAGAAAGAAAATGGTTAAAACGTCTTTAGCACTGATCTCACTTACAGAAAAAGAAAAGGCCAATTTTAAACTAAAGAGTGTTTAAACCGTATAAATCAAGCGATTGTACCAAACACAACCAGTTTATTTCTCTTTAATTCATACCAAAAAAAAAAAAAAAACCTAAACCCAAATATTCAAAACCATCCATAATTAACGGTAATAAATCAAAGTTCAACAAGGAAACTCACCTTAAAAGCTCCAATATTTGATCCAAAAGGAGAAGTAGAAGCAATCGGAGCGGAATGAAGACAAGCAAAGAAAAATTTTGCAGGAGACGCGTGAAATGGAGAAGAGAGAAGAGAGGAGGAGAGGAGTAAAAAATGTACCAGGACAAGTTAACCCAGCTAAAGGGAGGGGTTTGTTTAGTACTGACTGGGATAAAAAAGTCAACCGGATTGTATTAAGTAATGTTGTTGGACGGGCCAAACAATTAGTCCAATCCCATGCTTAACCCATCCAACAAACAAGCCCTTAGAGTACTTTTGTCTCTTGCAGCAAACCTTGACTGGCCACTATACCAGCTTGATGTCAAGAATGCATTCCTTAATGGAAACTTGGATGAGGAAGTTATATAAAAATTCCTCAAGGCTTGGAAGTTACATCTAATAGAAATAAAGTGTGCAAATTGAAGAAACCTCAAACAGTTTCCTAGGGCATGGTTTGAGAGATTCACAAAGGTGCTGAAGAAACATGAGTATTGGCAGGGACAGGCAGGTCATAAAATGTTTGTGAAATAGTCAGTTCATGGACAATTAGCTAGTTTAATAGTTTATGTTGATGATATTGTCATTACAAGTGATTTTGCAGAGGAGATACCCAAGATTAAACAGTTTCTGGCTCAAGAGTTTGAGATTAAGGATCCGGGAGAACTCAAGTACTTTATTGGCATGGAAATGGCTAGATCAAGAAATGAAATTGTTGTTTCTCAGAAGAAGTATGTGTTGGATTTGCTCTAAGAAACTGCAATGCTGAATTACAAGCCAGCTGAAACTCCAATGGATTATACTACAAAGAATGGTTCAAGTTAGAGAGTGCTCCAGTTGAAAAGGGGGGAGTGAGAATGAATTTCAGTTTTTGGATCATAGTCATAGTCATGTTTTCCATGAAAGTTCATCCGTATCTAACAGTGAGTCTCATCTTTCTAATGTGCCTGAAATTCCTCTTTGTGAGTCAAACGTGTCTCCTGTTTATCCAAACATGACAAGTAAGTTCCAAGCAGAACCTGTTGTATACTTGAGGAAGCCGAAAGAAAATAAAGATAAACCGGACAAGAGTGTACCTCAGCAAGACCAGGAGTCTCAACCGGAATTAGTCCACATACCTGATCCCAATACTGAACCCTTGAGTGATCCTAGCACCAGCCAAGATACTAACCAGACCAGTGAGTAAGTTCTTTCAGATACTGAACCCTTGAGTGATCCTAACACCAGCCAAGATACTAACCAGACCAGTGAGGAAGTTCTTTCAGATACTGAAATACCTATCGCCCTAAGGAAATCGATAAGAAAGTGCAGAGAGAGACCTCTTTACCCTTTGAGTAAGTATATATCCTATGAGGGCCTTTCATCTAGTTACAAAACTTTTGCTCACAATATTTCTCAAGTGTCTGTTCCAGTAAACATTCAAGAGGCTATGTCAATTTTAAAGTGGAAAAATGCAGTTATGAAAGAGTTTGGAGCACTTCAAAGAAATAAAACCTGGGATATCACATAATTGCCAAAGGGTAAGAAGGGTGTAAGGTGCAAATGGGTTTTCACAGTGAAGCATAAAGCGGATAGCAGTGTAGAACGTTACAAGGCTAGACTGGTGGCTAAGGGTTTTACACAAACCTATAGGATCGATTACGAGGATACTTTTGCTCCAGTTGCTAAACTGAATACAATCAGAGTTCTTCTTTCCCTAGCAGTTAATCTCAACTGGAAGCTTCACCAAATGGATGTGAAGAATGCTTTCCTGAATGGAGAATTAGCAGAGGAAGTTTATATGGAAAGTCCTCCAGGCTTAGAAAATGCATATGGGGACAAAGTCTGTAAGTTAAAAAAGTCTCTATATGGGTTGAAACAGTCTCCCAGAGCATGGTTTGAAAGGTTCACGAAAGCCGTAAAAAGGTTTGGTTATACTCAATGTCAAGCTGACCATACCTTGTTTGTTCATCATGCCACATGTGTTATTACTATACTCATTGTGTATGTGGATAATATGATTATGACTGGTAACAGTAAGGAGGAAATTCAGAAGTTAAAATCCTTTCTAGCCAAGGAATTTGAAATCAAGGTTCTATGAAGTATGAAATACTTCTTAGGAATGGAAGTTGCAAGATCAAAAGCAGGGCTTTGCATAAATCAGAGGAAATATATCCTGAATCTTCTCAAAGAAACTGGGATGACAGAATGTAAGTCGGCTGATACACCAATGAACTATACGACGAAGTTGGGTCTCATAGAAGAAAGTCCACTTGTAGACAAAGGAAGATATCAACGGTTGGTGGGGAAACTGATCTATTTATCCCACACCAGACCAGATATTGAATTCCCGGTGAGCACTGTTAGTCAATTCATGAACAGTCCGAATGAAGAACATATGAGAGCAGTTTTAAAAATTCTAAGATATTTGAAGATGACGCCAGGACAAGGTATATGTTTCAAGAAAAATGAGGATAGAGGTGTTAGAATCTTCACATATGCAGATTGGGTTGGTTCAGTGGTAGACAGGAGGTCTACATCAGGGTACTGTTACTATGTTTGAGGTAATTTGGTCACTTGGTGAAGTAAGAAACAGTCTGTGGACTCTCGTAGCAGTGCTGAAGCGGAATTTCGAGTAATGGCTTATGGAATTTGTGAGGGAATTTGGTTGCAAAGACTACTAAATGAACTCAAAGTTCCTATGGTTAAGCCAATGGAACTATTGTGCGATAATCAAGCCACTATTAGCATCGCAAAGAATCCAGTTCACCACGACAGAACAAAACATATGAAGATAGACCGGCATTTTATCAAAGAGAAAATAGAAGCAGAGTCTGTTACGATAAGTTACACACCTACCAATTCTTAGACAGCTGATGTGTTTACTAAGGCTCTACCTAGAGCAGTTTTTGAAGGGTTGTGTTCCAAGTTGAGTATGATCAACATGTACTGCCTAGCTTGAAGGGGGGTGTTGAATACCGTGTAATTTAGTCAATAGTTGTTAGCTGCTTTAGTTAGATTGTCAATGGTTGTTAGCTGGTTGTTAGCTAATAGTCAGATTGTCAGGATCCAATCCCTACTTCTAAGGGATTGTGTTCTTTTTCTTTGTATATATATATATATATATATTTCTAGTTAAGTTCATTGTAATATAGAATATTGAAATGGAAAATTCAAAATTCTTCAGCAAGAAGTAGTACAGAGGCAGAGTTTAGAGCCATGGCTCAGGGCATATGTGAAGGAATTTGGTTGAAAAGGGTTCTAGCAGAGTTAAAGGTTCATTCTGATGGTTCTATCAAGCTTTGGAGTGATAGTCAAGCTGCAATAGCATAGCAAAGAACCCTGTTCACCGTGATCGTACTAAACATATTGAAATAGATAGGCATTTTATCAAAGAAAAGGTGGAAGGGGGAGATGTATTACTTATCTATACTCCATCAATTTTGTAAACTGCAGATGTTTTTACAAAAGCTCTTCCTAGAGCTAACTTTGAAGATATGTGTTGCAAGTTGGGTTTAGTGAATATCTACAACCCAACTTGAGGAGGAGTGTTGGGATTCGGTTAGATTTGTAAATATTGTATAGTGGTATTTTCTATTTTAGTGTGTTTGGGTTTCCTACTCTAAATAGGAAACAATCTCCTTAGAGTCAGCAGACTATTATTGCTGAGATTTGTATATATTTATAGGGCTGTTGTGTAAAGTGAATTAATTTAGAAATAAGAGACTAATATTCACAGGTCACAACTCACAAGTTTCAAGCTCGGACTGTCTTGACAATCTGTTTGTGTTCTCTTATGTTTAAAAGTGCATCAACTTTCATTAATTAATTTATCTTGTGAAAGACTGAAGTTGAACTGGAAACTTATTTTTATAACTTGCTTTTGTAATATTTTCTTCCTTCATCATTTCTTTTTTTTTTTTTGGGGCTGTTGCATCCTTACCTTCATTCTTTTATGTTTATTAGAAACTTCTAGTAGAAGCAAAGAGGAGACTGGGGGATATTCTATCTGCATTTGAATTTTTGGATAATCAGTCAATGGATTTGGTAAGCTTTTTGTGGTACATTATATTTTTACTTTTATCGGTTGAAATCATGCATCACTTTGCAGTTACAATTACAGCTAAAGCTTAATTATGATCTTTTTAAACTATGATGCTAAGTTTTTCCTATCAATGCATTGTGATTCTCTTGAGTGCAAATTTAAATGAGCTTATTATGGATGAAATATGTGATGATTATATGTCTGATATTTATCAACTTTTAACATGCTAAAATGCTGACTGAAATTGTATTTGCACGCATGTCTGTATATTTCACTTGTTCTACACTGTCATCACTTATTTTTTCATAAAGAGGGAAAGCGTTAGAACTGCAGTGATATCATGATTGATAATTAGTATTTACACCATTTTATGTCCTCTTACTTTTTGATTGGAGTACAAAGCAAGTATATGTACTTTCTCATGTGGTCAAGGAATTATCTTCCGGAGGTCACCCTTATTCTTTACTTTTTATCTTTTAAATTTTTGGAACCTGCTTATTGTATCTTATGTATCAGGTTTTAAATCATTTGGAAGGTGTACGAAATCCATTACCTTCTTCAATGCACAATTTCTATGTCTTGATCGAGACGACAGGCAGTGACGAATCGTATGACAAGTAACCACCTTTTCCCCATTGTCCTTTTTTATATTGTTTACTTATGCTTTTGTAATTGATACTTTCTTGCTACCTGTCTGAACTCTGAAGGTTAACTTCTGAGTTCAGACCTAAGAAGAAAGTGATCAATAATTTATAATTTTATTATCTTACTGTAGAATCGCCTTAAAATACAAAATAATGGAATAGGTTCCCTGATTTCTCCACATGGTTAAAAGCCAAGCAGTCAACAGATTTGAAACTAGGACGTGGGCAGAATCTCTTTAGTCAATTTGTCTTTTGATTTTTTCCCAATGTTTGACAAAAGCTTATAATTGCTTTCCAATTTATGGATGCAAATAGCATCCTTGGCTCATGATTTATTCCTGTAAGTAACCTCCCCGTCACTCGATGAGCATGCATATTTGGTGGATCCATTTTCCCTTCTAGTTATCATGTTACTTGCTAAGATTCTGCTACATATGGACTGATGGACATTTCCAGAGAGAAGCTTGAGGCATTCCTACTTCGTGCAATGGAAGGTGGATTGATTTCTGACGGTGTTCTTTCTCAAGACATTAACCAAGCATCTTCCTTTTGGCGAATACGTGAGGTTTCCATCTTCAACTCCATTGATTTTCTTCTTGCATTGAATTCTTTGCATTTATAATATCCAGAACAAACCTCTTGTGGGTTTTACTTTTATAACATGAATGAATATTAATTTGTGATGATAATTTCCTTCTAATTTGAACTTCATTTTAATACCGATTACCCTCCCATTTTTATGGATCTGTACTGGTAAATGTCCAGTGGTTTTATTACCCGGATTTTGAGTCCAGAAAAGCCTTTGTATCCGCTGTCAGTATGTGAACTCCTTTCCTGCTATTTTTATTCTGCCAAGGTCTTATTTTTCTATTAATTTATTGTTTTCATTACCTTGTTTATTATATTAACTATAAGTTGTCTTCCCCTTATCCTCGTAGCACCTTCAACTCTATAACATCAATCCTCATTGTTGCAATGATCAATTGATTGTCACTCATTAGCGAACCATTCAGCTTAACTTCTTTTGCACATGGTTTAATATGAACCCTCTTTACGTTGTCCTTTCTCGATTTCAAATCCGTGCCTTTGTCACTGGTTGAAATCCTTTAATCCTAAACCAGGAATTACATGAGAAAAAAATTATCCTATCTAAGAATGTGTCTTGATGGATCTTTTTGATCCCAGGGTTTACCAGAGGCATTGATGAAAGCCGGGGCTGTTTACAAATATGATTTGTCAATACCCGTTGAAAAGATGTACGATCTTGTTGAGGAAATGCGTATAAGACTGGGTAAGCAACCTTATAATTTTTTATTTATTCTAAATGAAATTTTCTTCTCAATAGGGTGTCAAGGCAATCCCTGTTTGGTAGTATTATTGCGATCTTACATGTGCATATTTGGGAAAATTAATCTATTAGTCCAATGTAAACTTTTTATTATGTGTTTTAAATTTTAGGCCAGACAGCCAAAGTAGTAGCATATGGTCACCTTGGAGATAGCAATTTGCATCTTAATATTTCAGCTCCACAATATGACGATAAGGTAATTCTCTCTCAACTACTTATGGGTTGTTCATATTCTATATTACTTTTATATTACAGTTGTTCGTTTTGTGTTATATTGCAGATTTTAGCACAAATTGAGCCTTATGTCTATGAATGGACATCAAAGCACAGAGGGAGTATTAGTGCAGAGCATGGTCTCGGACTGATGAAGGCAAATCATATTTCCTATAGCAAATCGCCGGAAACTGTGAGTTCTTTTTCTCTCTTTTTTTTTTTTTTTTTTTCCCTTGAACTTTATTTTCGGACACAGTATTCTTGCTCTTAACAAAATGCCTAAAATGAAAGAATCTGTTTGGATAGGTGCGACTAATGGGCTCCATCAAAAAGTTGCTGGACCCGAACGGAATACTCAACCCATATAAAGTTCTACCTCAGTCCCTCAAATCCTGCCACTGAGGTTAGAGACTTCATTTGTTAAACCAATTCCCTCATTTTGGATAATTCATTTTAATCCGTCCTGAAGGATGATCCCATTATTGCTTAATATCTAGACTTGTTGTGCTCGGGAACATTAATCCAAAAAGCGAGTTCAAAGAAAACAATTAAAGAAAAAAAAAAAAGAATAGAGAAAGAGGAGCTGTGATAGGTGGAACTGCAAATATAGGAAAGGGGAATATATGAACAAGATTTATGGGTGGATTTTTATGTAAATAATGAATAAATGAGAATAACAATCAAGACTTCAAGAGGAGATGTATGGTACTGTTGTTGAAAAAGTAGAAAAATGAAACCGCTTTTCAAATAGTAGTGTTGTTCATCTTTTGGAAGTGCAATATTTTTTTTTAGATATGTTCATATCTCTTTAGTATGTCTCAAGTCAAAAAATCAGATAAACTGGGAATAATGAATTGTTTTTTTTTTCTTTCCCTAGTTTTAAGCATTGTATCCATGTCGATTTCTTGTTTCATTTTCTAAGTAGGTGAGGATCAGAACCTTATACTGTGAACTCACTTTTTGACTCTTGATTGAGAATGGAATATTTGCAATTCTTTTGCATACACAATCATGAGATGTTCGACCTTCTTGGGTTCTGTTTGATATATATATTTGCCCAGTGAGACGTGGTTTCACAAAGGAGCCACCATAAAAGACTATCAAGGTGAATTGCAGATTTCATTGATGTAACAGGAGGATTGTCTTTGTGTAGGGGTGGGCCTTGGTTTTCACGTGTTCCAGCTTCCTGGTATAAATTCTACAGTTAAAACTGAAACAAAAGCTGACTTCACTTGAAAAAAAATGAAAAAAAACCTTCTCAAAAAGCTCAAAAAAAGGGAAAATAATTTTTTTAATATTAAAAAAACTCTTCTCTAATGATATTAAACAACTAAAAATAATTTTTTAAAAATTATAACATTTTAAAAAACTCTTTTACCGGTATAGAAATAATTTCTGTAAAGTCCGAAGCATCCTAAAATAAAAGCAATTCCAAAGGAATATAGATATAAATTATTATTTTTGTCCTTAAATGTGTTTTTATGTCAGATTCTTGTTTGTCAACGTAAACATTTTGTTTGCTTTGCTTTGTCATCAACCATATTCAATCCAAGCTTAATGGTTTATTAATGAACAACTTGTGGAGGAAGATATCCAATAACCGAGGCTAGGAATATGCTAATCCTGGTTTCAGAAAAGTTTGATATTGATGGAGAATAAAGAATAAACTTAGATCATAAGTAAAAAACAGAGGGAGCATATCCGGCCTAGACGGTAAACGTATTTTACAATCCGAAACCAAATGTTGTTTATGTTACACGTTGATAGTACATTGCTAAATGTAAAAAAAAAAAAAAAAAAAAATTATAGTCCAATATAACTATATAAATATTTATTTAATTTAATAATATTTTAAGTTTAAATCGTACTATTTATTAAATAATAAGAATAAAAGTAATAATTAAATAAAAACATAATGTAACATAATAATAAGTAAAACTTTTGCCTTTAAATTAAATAAAAATTAAATATTTAAATTAGTATAATTAATAAAGATAAGTTTTAATTATGTTTAAATTAATAAGACCGGTGAAAATATTGTAATATGTTAGATAAATTTAACCCCTCTCTCTCTCTCTCTCTCTCTCTCTCTCTCTCTCTCTCTCTCTCTCTCTCTCTCTCTCTCAAAATGTCTAATCCCTCGATTGCACAACTTGATGTACAACTTCTGACTCATTATTCACTTTTTCTACTTCCAATTGACAATGATACAAGTTGGTCATGAAGCCAAATTTTATTTTAGAAAAATTACATTAAAATACACTTATGTTTATTCATATTAAAATAAAATTACAAATTTAATTTTAATTATCCGTTATTACCTTTGACTAATTGATTGATCATTATAGTGGAGGGTAAATTAATAATTAAAGGGTAATATGGTTATTTTCATATTAATTTCTTAAAAAAATTAATAAAATTTTAAATGAATCTTCACTGTCCATCAATTATATTGATTAAAAAAAAAATCAAATTTTAGGAACTGAATCTACTCCACCAATGAGAGCATATTAAGTTCCTACAAATTTTTTTATTTTTGCATTCTTGTTAAGTGAAGATTCAATCTTCAAATTCGATCTCCATTTTTTTTTTCTTTTCTTTTTTTGTAAAAAAAAATTTCTTTTTATTCTTTTTTCAATATTATCTCCACTGTTTTTTTTTTTAAAATTTAAACTGGGGGTAATTGTATCATTTCAAGTAATTTTTTCAAATTATTAGTTTTGACTGAGGCAACTAACAGTAGGGTACTAACCCATAATTAAGGTTAAACTCGCAATTTCATTACAATATGACCAAATATTAAGGTATACATTATAATTTGTCTTTTTATTTATTTATTTAACATTGAGTACAACAAATATATATATATATATATATATATTTCAAAATTTTAACTATGTTCCCTTTTTCTTTTTTTTTGTCTATTCTTATTAAGCCCACTATTACTATAAACAGGAACAAAGCAACTCTCTACTGAATATCAATTAATAAATAGTGAAGAAAAAGTGATGCTGCTGCTGATGCATATGATATATAATTATTATAATGAATCCATTGAAAAAAAAATTTTTTTAAAAAAAAATAGCTGAGTGCTTATTTTGGTGCTTGAATTTTGATGGTATAGCTATTTAGTGAGCATGAGACATGTAGGTCCAAATCCAATTAACTTGGTCACCAAAAACATGTCCTCTTTTGTTTTGTCAGTTCCCCAACCATCTAAAATTGACTTTCCTGGCTCCCTTGTCAAATCTCTACTGCTTTTGTCTGTCTCTTGGATCTCCAGTTTTTACTTTTACTTTTACTTTTTTTCTAAAGTTGCAGTAATCTTTTCTTTTTTTTTTTTACTATAGACATTGTCTTCATTGTTGAGAATAAAATAAATAAAAATATAAAAAAAATTGGGTGCACAACTAGAGAAAATATTTCGGAAAAATCTCGGAATACTTATGTACAATTGTATCGTGTATTTAATTACTAAAGATGTAATATGTGGTTAATATATGTATTTTTTTTACACGTTTGATTTTCCTGTAATGTGTTAGTGTGTTACAATTTTAGCAACACTCAGCAGTGCAATAGCTGTACTGAAGATTTTCTCGTATAAGCATATATAAGAAAAAGTTTGGATTATTTTTATTTAAATTTTACTAAGTAGTTAACGTATAATTAAGTTTAAATTTATAATTTTATTAAATATAAAAATATTTTATTATAATTTATTTTTAAAAAAATTATTTTAATAATAATTTATAAATTAAAAGAGGTTCATTATAATATATCAAGAGGTACCGACTATAAAATTTATATATATATATATATATATATATATGAAATTCTAAGATAGCTAATACTTATAGAAGTGACATCATTTATTTAATATTAAAAACGATCAAATATAATAAGGAGATTTTAAAAAACTCTTCAGAATTTGACTTTTTTAAAAAAAAAATTAAAATTGAGATAAAAATATACTTTTGAAATAAAAATTAAACTTGGGGAAATTTTGGAAATTTATATGATAATATTCTCAACTGATCTCAAAAAAAAAATAAATTAATAATAATATTCTCAACCTAAAAGAAAAAAAAAATCAAGGGTAAGTTACCTTGGTGATTGGACGAGCCTCATATAATCCTTTAAGTCACCAAAGTTCAAAACATATATATGTATATATATGCATAAAGCATAATTATTGTGGGTAGACCTCTCCGGCATTGGAAGTAGAAGCCAGGCAAATGTCAGATCTACAAAAAAAAAAAAAAAAGAATAAATTACAGCAAACTTATTTGATGTTTGTCATTTTATAGACAGAAATAACTTTATAAAAAGTTGACAGCGAACCCCCATGCCGTTACTGTTGATCGTTAAGTGCTAATAGTTGACCCTGACTAAAAGGGTAGAATGATCATTGTGCCATTTAAATTGAGATAAAACTAACAGTTAACTCCTTTGTCACTAGTCAACCCTTATAAAATGTTAGTCAACATTGATTAAAATCAACTACTCCAAGGGCAGTTAAGTCATTTTAATTTGTTTTAAAAATATTTTAAAATAAAAAAAAAGTTTAAGATCTCCACTGTCCATCTATTTTGAGATGAACGGTAGAGATTTATTTTAAAAAATAAAAAATAAAACATTTAAGATTTTCATCATCCAACCATTCATCTCAAATGGACGGTGGTTATTAAAAAAATAAAAATAAATAAAAAAACCTGGCAACTTTCATGGATCTCCATGGGAGATCTATGAAGATCAGCAAACTAAAGGAAGCAAATAACCTTCATTGGTTCGACGAAAGGAAGGGGAAAAACCTTCCTTTTGTCGCAAGAGCAGGTTCTTCGCCTTCCCAGGTGTGACGACCTTCGTCGCACGACAAAGGTGAGGCTAGCCTCCCCTTCATGATGTCCCATGGAGAATCTCTGTGGATCTTTAATAGATTATGTTTTTTTAAAATCTTAAATGTTTTATTAATTACTTTTTTAATTTATACTTAAATTTAAATTTTTTATTTTGAATAAATCTCCAAAGTGGATGGTGGAGATATAGATTTATTTTTAATTTTTTTAATTAGGGGTATTTTAGTTTTTTATACTTTAAAAAAGATCAACAGTCATATTTAACGGTCAACGCTAACGACAGGTGAGTTAACTGTTAGTTTTTTAATAAGTTAATTTCACTCGTAAAAAGCTAAACCATAGGTAGGTTGGCTATAATTTATCATTTTTTATTTCATTTTTTTAATTTTTAATTTTTTAACTAGAGGTATATTGATTTTTTTATACTTTTAAAATGGTCAATGGTCATATTTAACGGTTAACGGTAACGGTATGAAATTTACTGTTAATTTTTTATAATGTTATTTCCGTCTATAAAAGAGTCAATTATAAGTAGGTTGGCTGTAATTTGTCGAAATAAAAATATGTAAGAAAGAAAACGACGTCGTTGTTGAGAAAGATAATAAAAAAATTTGCCGGGAGAGAAAAAAAATTGCATAGACAAGTTGAGATATCCAATAGAAAAAATATAAAAAGGATATGGTGGGGGTGGGGGACATGAACCATTAGTGATATTGTGCTTGGTTTTTGTCTCTTTCGTCAAACCCAAACCCAAACCCAAACCCAAACCCATCTCAATAAAACCTCCCTCTCTCTCTTCTCTTCTCTGTTTTTTTTTTCATTTTCTCTATTCAGATATGACCGGCTCCTCCGCCACCGCTCGTAAGGTCACCTTTTTACAACGTATTCAGATTGATTTTTTACTTTATGAAGCCAAATTGATTCCATTCAATTTTGTTTGTTTGTTTTCGTTTTTCATTCCATTTGAATTCTTATTGGGTTTGGGTTTCCGGGATTTTTTTTTTTTTTGGATGGTTCAGGCACTGAGCAAGATTGCTTGCAATCGTCTTCAAAAAGAGCTTCTGGAGTGGCAGGTCAACCCTCCTTCTGGTTTCAAACACAAAGTCACCGATAATCTCCAAAGGTCCTCTCTCTCTCTCTCTCTCTCTTTGAAGACTAAATTTTTTGGATCTTTTAATATTTTTGAGAATCAGAAACGAAAACTTAAAAATGGCTGGAAAAAGTCAGCTTTTTTTTTAATGCTCTTCATCAATTTACTTTCTTTCAGAGTTTGTAAAAATGTTAGCTTCTTAAAAGAATTCAATAAAATAAAATTGTGTAATTATTGGGTGGTTGTTGTTCTTTGTTAACTGTAAAAGGTGGGTCATTGAAGTGAATGGGGCTTCAGGAACTCTCTATGATAATGAAACCTACCAACTTCAGGTTGATTTTCCTGAGCATTACCCAATGGAAGCTCCTCAGGTTCACACAAAATTATATATATATATATATATAAATATATATAAATATCAAAAGAAAAAAATTCCCTTTTTATGTTAATTCATTTTATTTTATTTTACACCCTTGATGATGATGATGATTCTTTTGGTTGTGGGGATTACAGGTTATTTTTCTCAATCCGGCACCGCTTCATCCTCATATCTACAGCAATGGCCATATATGTTTAGGTAATTTTTTGTGGCCCATCTAAGCTTCTCATTTGGTTCATATAAAAATATCTTGCTCTCTGTGTATGATTATTTTTCTGATATTTGTAATTGGTTTATAAATCCAGCTATAGCTGGTGTGGTTTGATCTCCTAGATTGAGATATAATGGCCCACTATTTTTGCTTCTTCTGCTATGTCATCTCTCAATTTGCACTCTCACCTCCACACCATTAATGTATTTGTTTCTTTGTTTTAGCATTAGATTTGGTACACTCATTTTTTTTGAAAGTGATGGTTTTGTCGGCAAAAATGTGACTCATATGTATTAATCCTATTTCTCTTTTTTTTTTTTGTTTTCTAGTAGAAGATTTTTATGCTTTATATGAGGCCAATGTACTGACCGTGTAGCTTCATTTGATCAGATTTTCTAGCAGATACATTTAATGGTCTAGTGGTTGTTGGCAAATGTAAGAGATGACATGAAATTTTAGTTTTTAGCCATAAATTTTTGGGAAATGAGCAGACAAAATTCTCACCAGCAAAACTTACAAGCTTTTGCTAAGATTTTGTCCCTTCCTCTCCTTCACTTCTCAAAGAAGCCAGTTTGATTTTGCCTTTAAATCACAAAAGTCGTATAATGAGTTTTCGTATATCATTTGCTTAATAAATGCTTTTTACCCCCATCTTTTGCTTATGCTTACTGTCGTGAGAAGCTTTACGGCAGTTTATTTCCTCATTCTGTGACAATTGTTTTTGCATCAATACACTGTTTATTGGTTTGTAGGCAGGGAAAAAATGTACTTGGATGAAACTGTATGGCTGTTCATCAGAAGATTTATCTATCAAGCAATATAAAATTTTACTTAGCCATGCTTTCTGAAATAGTATTTGTGGATGGTAATAACTCAGAAACAAGCTTGGCATTGCATCATTAATTACTTGCCGACCCTGTGGAACTTTTTTTTTTTTTTGATATGGATTGTTAACTTCAGTTTTATGTGTTTGGACACTTGATGCTATCGTGTTATGAATCTCACCTCTTAAATTGAACACACAAACGCAGAGAGACAGGGAGAACTTGTTTCTTAGTTTCTGGTCCGAGCGAACTCTGTTGATGGATTTTGAAAACTATTTTACCCATGTCTGACTGCCATGGTATAAGGCTACATTTAAATATGTTCAGCAAGTCTTGACATTTAATACATAATCATTGCAATGAATTGTGTAGATATCCTGTATGATTCATGGTCGCCGGCGATGACTGTTAGTTCTATTTGTATCAGCATTCTGTCCATGCTATCGAGCTCAACTGTGAAGGTTTGAATATATTTTCAGCTATTGTTATTATTACTATTTGCTTTTTTTATCCGCGCCATAGTTATGTCACAAGTGTTTGTATGTCATGTTTTGGTACTTAATTACTTGGGCCCGTACTCAATTAATTTGCTGAATTATTCAAACTGGGAAATGATCAACTAGCAAATGACGGCATGTCATTTATATAATTTTGAACCATATCATCCAACAAATTCTAGCACATTTTTTTTTTCTTAAAATAAAGTATCTTTTGCTTTAAATTATATCCATCTTGACCTTGCTTGCAGCAACGCCCTGAAGATAATGACCGCTATGTAAGGAACTGCAGAAATGGCCGATCTCCCAAGGAGACCAGGTGGTGGTTCCATGACGATAAAGTGTAATCAGCAAAGCATGTTGCATCCTTACCTCAAATAATTAGATTAGGCGGCGGCTTCCTTTTTTCAGAAAGCTAATGAAAGAAAAAGAAAGCATTTCTGATAATGCTATCTAGACTGCATGCTTATAATTGCCTAAAAAGAACTTGTGTAAATTGGCAGTAGTCTGGTATTTGTAAAGGAAGTTTAACTATTTCTCTCTTAAGCGAAGCAAAAATGAAACAGACTTGGTGCATTGTAAGACTGAAATCTTGTAATCCTTGTGTAAGTATTCTTATGACATTGTTAAGTCTCTTGCTTATAATTTAGCGGTGCAATAGACCGACATCCTTATGATTGTCTTTGCACTATGCAATTCATGAAAGTAGTGCAGTAACTTTCAAAACAGCATAATATATCTTCTACAAATGTCATTGTTTTTTTACATATTATTTAGTTGTGTCTATGTTGAGTGGATTTGATCTCGAGATTTTTTCTTTTTCTGATGTTCGTTTTCCAAAAGATCTAGCTTCGTTCAAATAACGGATTCTAGCCAAGTCCTCGGAAACCTCTGGCCACATTACTGTTTGATATTTCTTGGCCCACGATTGGCCAAACCACCTGGGCATGAGGTCCAATGTGCGTAGAATTGCTTAGCCAGGCTTTATAATTGCTTGTCCCAGTGGATTTTATTTTTTGTTATAGAACAAACTGTGGTTAAAAGTTAAAACACAAGTGTACATGGCACATGCTACTCTTTGTAAATGTTGTTTTTATGGAATACATGTTCAAAACTTCTTAGTTTGGAAGCACAGGTTTTTCATAGACAAGTGGTTTGTTCTGAAAGTTGGAGAAAAGTTTCAATGCCTTAATATATTATTACGTCTTTTAATAATATCATTTTATGTGTAACGAGATTAACTTTATTTGGTTACTCATACTACATGGGATGATACGGGTGGAAAGTGTATTGAAGTTGAAGTTTTATCTTTTTAAGGTAAGATTAATGTCTGAAATTGTTTCTGTACAAAATTATTATCAGAAACACTACCCGAGCAGTATTTTTAAACTGTATATGCACAAACGTAATCGAATGGACTCAGTAGATGACTGACAAAACATTCACTCATGAGTTCGGTCCAAGAAGGCTATCTGGCAACAAACATCATCTCTAAGTCATCACATTGAGAGAAGCCATGTTATATTATCCAAATGTTTACGTAATAAAATACTATCATGTCTATGTTTTAAGTAATTAGATATTAGTTTATATTCTGGTAAATCCTTTGGACATTTTTGGAGCATCTCTAAAGAGTACATAAGAATTTTCATGCAACTATGGCTATTGCGGTTCATGAAATTAAGAGAAATGGGCAACCTAGCCACACTAGCAGCTACAGTCTCTCAATTGCATGGTTTGATAAATCCTGGCCTCTGATAAACGGATATTATAAAGGTGGGATAAATGGATGTTATAAGAGATAATATGTGCATCCATTTATCTATGGACACATTATGAGTTGGAATCAAGTCAGAATATAAAGATGAAATGTCTAACATTACTCATTTGTAAATTCGTGAGAAGATTCTATAAAAGAATCTAACAGGTCATCAAGATTCGTAGCCATTCACCATTCTAGGAATATGACTAAATAAAATAAAGGTAAATAAAAATCAATGAAACTCATATGTGGCAACCTTTTTTTTCCCTGCTTTCTCAACTTAAGGAATATTATTAATATTGAAATTAATTAAGGAAACTGAGAACAAAACAAAAATTCAGTTATTTGTTCTTGCCTTGTGCAAAAATTTCAGGACATTCTCGTACACAATAAATGTTATTGAAGCAGCAGGAGCATTTTTCAAGAGGTTTGCCGTGATACCCTTGTAAAAACCCCGTAAACCTTCAAACCTGCAAGCCAAAGAAGAAAAATATTAACGCATAATGAGAGAAAAATAACTTGCTGGTTTACGAACATCTAAAATTCAGAAACAGTAAAGTTTGCCCTTTGCTAGAAAAAGCTCATATGTCTAAAATTCAAATCTGAGAATGGCAGCTCTTTTGTTTATTTTACAGTTGTTCGAGTAATGAAGCATAACTGAAAAGTCATTTCTCTCATAATAGGCTTCTTTTAATTGCGGTTATAACTAACACAGAACGGATCTTTTACACAAAAAGGTCACAAGAGAACTTGTATTCATTGGCAAAGGATACGAGGCATGGCCACGAAGGAGTTTAACAGGTTTCTCCATTGGCAATTAAAAAAAGATAATGAATGTTTAGGTTCTGCTGTCAAAGAAGTCCGGCAAGAAAGCATTTCCCAGTAAAACTGAAGCAAAATGCAAATTTTAAAAAAATAAATAAAAAAATCCCAATGTTTGAACAAATCCTAAGTTTTGTGCTGAAAATTAGTCTAACCTTGCAGTTTCCCTCACAACATGCCAGCTATCCATATATCTGGGAATCCCATCATTACTAGGTCTTTGCTGCAGATATATATAAAAATATTACCCAAATCTAGTCATTAATAAGAGAGCCAAGAAAATTGATAAGCTAGACAATGTCTCAGTAAGCAAGTTTATGACTGAGTGAGGAAAATACAGTCATCCTAACAAACCTAGCAGCTGTATACAGCGAGTGGTACACTATTTTTTATCTTGAAAAAGAATTTCCATGCATATAAAATTTGTTTTTTTATAACTCATTTTAAATATTGCCCCATAACTACAGTAAGGGCAACTCAATTTACTTTTTGTTTTCCCTAGAGCATCTCCGGCCCTCTCTTTTGTTCCGTTGTGTAAATATTTGTTCTTTATAGAAAGTTCTGTTTCTGATTGAAAATTTTTAAAACCTAATCTGTGGTTGTCCTTGGCGCTCTATAGCAGCTCGGATTTAAAAATTTTAAAATTTTCAACAATTTGACAACTAAAGGAGATATACAGACATATTTCAAAATCAACTATACCTGCAAGCGTGCTCGAATAACCTGAAAAAACAAATTCCCCAACCACACAAATGATCAACAAAATATAAAATGACCATATACCAGAACTACACAACATATAATAATGCCTACCTGAAATGGATAAGTCATAAAAATTGCAGCAACTTTAGAAGAACCCCCAAGGATTGCATAATCAACTGAATTCTGAGGAAATATGCTAGAGACCATTAGAAGTTGTATACCAACATAGACTGGCCAATGAAAAGATTAACGTCTATCAAAAAATCAGAACTGACATCTTACATTGATATGGAAAGCTGTGAATTAACATGAACAGAGTGAAAAAGGAAAGCAACCCATGTAAATTTGATTATTATAGGAGTTACTGTAGCATGTGAAGACCTAGACTAGTTCACATGAGTATCTTATTGAAAGTAAATATATGCAAATAAACATCTCATTTACTCAAAAAAGCCTTATATCTTAATGCCTATTTATAAGCTTTAGTGAATATCAGATACACACGCATCTACCATATATTTGCTCACCAAATTTCTTGTTCTTCTTATTTAATTATTATAATATCTTTTTAGGAAGAGAGAGGAGAGGCAGAAAGAAGGAGAACGAATTGACACATAAAATGTATTTTAAAAAAATGGATTGGATTGTATAAAGTAAAGATCTTTAGAAACGAGCATCATACTTCTGCTTGTATAAACATAAGTATGACAAGAGAGAGCCATCTGACACACATTTCCTTGACAGAGACCATTGTATATATCATGAATGACACCCCAAATTAGTTGTCTAAAGAATTGTATTATGCAGTGTCAGAGGTATGTAAAATGGCTCAGGAAATAGGCATCCATTTTGCCCAACCATGAAGGTCTCTGTATGATTGTATGAACAATTCCAGCAGCAAATCAAAATGTTCAATGGTGAGTTCCATCTAGTCTTTCAAGACTTACCAATAAATTATCAGCTCCATCAGAATTTTGTTTCCTTTGTTTAAAGTGAACAACAACTTTACGTAGTTCCTCATATGCTGTGAACTGAATAGCTCCATGGGAAACCTGCTGAAGCAACAGAATAACTAGTGAGTTGCAAAAATCTAGAACAGCAAAACTATGATATTTGATTAACCTTATTTTATAAGAGACATTTTTATCATTTAACTGATACAGATATCTGTCATTCAGCTCTTTGATCTTCACATCTAAGTAAAATCAAGACCACGCAATATGCTTGCCCTTAATTACTCTTATGATTCAATTGATATAACCATGTGAAACTCACCAATTTTGACATTATATTCATTACAAGCAAAGGTTCATAAGAAATTGGATGAATAACATCATCATTACTGTTGCATAACAATAAACATAAAATAATAAATAATTGTAAGCGAAGGAAAAGGAAAGAAACCTACCAGAAAAAGGCTGGGGACAAACCCTTTATAAAGTCCACTCCACCCTTCCTCTCTTATTATGGTTCTTAAGGCATCTGGGTTTGATGACACATTAAAGAGAACTGTATTATTAGAAAGCAACAATGTAGATAAATAGTGAATTTAAGCACATAAACAAAAAACTAGTCAGCTTTGCAAGTAGAATGTACTTGAATGTCGCTTATAAATTATAGGGTTCCTTTTTTTCTATTTTCTTTTTAATATGCTAAAGTTTATAGCCGGTGGAAAGTAAACTATGTAGCTTCTGCTTAATCAATTAAATTGAATAACCTAAATAATGAACCAACATTGTTGATAACCAAAATCAAAAGAAAATATGCTGGTATCAGAGATCTGACATGTTGACATCCATACTTGGCACTAACTCTGGATTTAAATCCAAACAGAAGCAAACCTAATGGCAATTTTAATACCAACAAAATGAAAGTGGTAGGGTTGTCAACGAAAAATTAAGAACTAAAATTTAAGAAAAGGAAAAGAAAAGGAAAAGGCCAGTCTTCAAAGTCTACGAGTCAGCATCACTAGACTAATCTTTAATTCACGAGATAAACAATTACTTGATTTGATTGCTAATATGGAGTCGAAGTGGTATGACTCACAAGGAAATAGGATATCTCAGAGAGCAGATTATTAGCATATTAATGTAAGATGCGGAGCAGACCATAAAGCCCAGAATATGGTCGAGTTTGATGAAGAGGTGTCTGAAGCTGCAATCTTGTTTTTACAAGCCAAACAGGATTTGTGCACAAACAAACCTGACAAATGCCACAAGGTTTAAGTTATCAAAAGTTGTAACACACCGTAAATCACAACTCACAAGGAAAAAGAAAAGGAAACATTCTATCTTCTGTAAAAGCAAATTTCAAACTAAAACAGCAAGCATCACTAATAAGAATACAGCATCCGTGACATGCCACCATACTGCACAAGCTGCTCATACATAGCCAGGAGCCAGCTGTATTCTTCTTCCTTTTTTCTAACTCTCATTTTATTTATTTATTTTTTTCAAAAGATCTTTATCTACACCGTCGTGAGACTATTATATCTATTTATATTGTTATTTACGTGATTTATACTATATAGAGTATGGACATTTCTCTACACTTCCAACATATTAGAAGTTGATGTACTCACCAAAGCTCCAGCTTCTGCAGCAGAAGCTAGATGAAGACCAGGGCTCAGATTCTCCTCCCCATTTTTGGAATACCTCTGTTTGGCTCTACCATAGCTACAAATAAAAAAGAGCCTTTAATTCAAGAAACTGAATGAAAACATTATTTCTAGAAAAAGGAATTGACAGTTGAGTGAGACGATCACATTTAAAAGTCACTTACAAGAAGAAATACAAACCCCAAGAAACAGTTGACCCGATTACTGCAGGAGAAAAACCAGCATAAAGCCCTCTCAGACCCTGCAGTACAAAGTATTGAGGTTGTTGAAAACATTCTATATGAATATAGAGCACAACGGAAAACATTTCATTATTAAAAGGTGAGGAATCTTCAATGGCCTTTGATCCATAAGATGTATAAACGAAAAAACAATAATGTTTAACTAGGTGTAACTTTCAAGAGGCAACCAGCTTCTACCTTCTAGATACCATAGTGAATCTAGATGTCTTCACAATTCCTTCACTGAACATTTTCATCGTATGCATTGAACTCGTATTTAGTAGAATGGAATTAGAGCTCTAGCTCTGGAATTAAGCTGAATCGGAGATTTCCGCATAAGATGACCTCCAATTCCTTGCAATTTCAGTTCTAATAACAAGTTCAAGATTGACACACTACTTTCTTCCACTTTTCTCAATTTTCCACTTTTATTTATAACTAATAATTATGAAATTTAACGAAGAAAAAAAATTCAGCTACTGCTATCAATGTTAAGCTAAGCTAGAAATTAAGAGGACCAAAAAATTGCAGCATACGACACAAACAAAAATAAAATAAAATACAGGAGTGGCAGAAACAGAAATGACAAACCTCCAAGCGAGCGATGGTTAAAATAGCGTGTGCAGTGTTCTTGTAAGTTGGAAGATTGGACACTCGACCATCGTTAACTAGTGTTATATTCAATCACATCAAATCATCAATAAAAATTCAACACTTATGCTTTTTTTTGTGATCTTTTAATGATAATAATAAATAAGAAGAATAAGAGAACCTTGAAACCTAGTACGGACGACGTCGAGAGGGTGCGTAGCGGCCACAGTGGCGAAGCCAGCGACGGCTCCGGCTGCGGCATTTTCCCATTGCCACCGCCGCCGCCGCCGCCCTGACAGTGACTGCGAATCTGGCTGTGACGGTGATTCTGGCATTATGTTCGACGGACTAGCTTGCTCATTTGAACAGTTTGGTCCGTCTACTAGATTCTAGGGGAACGTCGTTTAAGCTCTGCCAGTTATAATGTTTAACAATAATTAATTATTCACGCCGTTATTCATGAAGTTGCATCGTCGCAGATTTCTATCGTTCTGTGTCACAGAACGACATCGTTCGCAGGACTCTTTTTCGCTCTCTAAATCCCCGATCGGGCCGGATCTGTCAGTCTCGTTTCCCGCATGAAACTAAATAATAAAATTTAGGTTAAATTGTAACGGAGATATCTCACTTTTGATTATATTATAATAAAATTGTATCTTTTTTTAAATTATAATTAAATATTTTAAATAATTATTAATTCGATTTCTAATATATTTAAAATATTATTTTTAATCTAATTTTATTTTTTTTTACTCATATAATCTCTACCTTTTTCAAAATATATCAATTTAGTCTCTATGATAAAAATTTTAATAGTCAAATCTGACATAAAGTATAGATTGACTATCTTACAATTTTTATTAAATTAAAGACGATTTTACTATCTAACTTTTTATATTTTAACTATTTTACCTATTTGGATAGTCCAATAAAAAATTAATATGTGTTATAAAAACTCAAATTATTTTTTAAAACACACTTAAAATAATTAAATAAAAAATAAATATTATAAATTCATTAAAAATTTAAAATAATTATAAAAATTTAAAAATAACATCATTTATTAAAAATAAAAATAAAATTTAAGGTTGAATACTTATAAAACTCAAAATTAAGTTAATAAAAACTAAAATGTTAAAATATTATAAATATATATATATATATTTAGAGTATATTATATAGTATATATACATTATATATAAAATATAATATAATAATACAATTACAATATATATACATTTATTATTATTATATTATAAAAAATAAAAATATAATAATAAAATTACAATATATATATATATAAATTTATTATATGTATATATGTATTAAATTACTAAATTTTGAGTTTTATAAGTATTTAATCTTAAATTTATTTTATTTTTAACAAATGATTTTACTTTTAACATTTTCTAATTTTTATAATATTTTTTATATTTAGTTTTTATTTTTATAATTTTATTATATTTATTTTATTATTTAATTCCTTTTAAGTATTTTTTTAAAAAAATTAAATTTTTATAATATATATTAATTTCTTATTGGACTATCTAAATAGGTAAAGTTGTCCAAAAATTAAAGGATAAAAGTATCATTCTAATTTAATAATTTAATAAAAAAGGATAAGATGCTTAATTTATATTTTATGTCAGGTTTAACCGTCAAAATTTTGATAATATGAACTAAATTGATATAGTTTGAAAAAAGTAAGGACCATGTGAGTTAAAAATGTAAAAATAGATTAAAAAAATAATATTTTCAAATATATTAGGGATCCAAATAATAATTATCTGAGGTACTTGATTGTAGTTTATGAAAAAGTGCAATTTCATTGCAATATGACCAAAATTAGAGTATTTTATTACAATTTTCCCTAACATCTATCTTTCAAAAATAATTTTTTTTTAAATCCGATACCTTTACGGGTGAGAGGACTACCGAGACCAACAGAGATTAAATCATACAAGCAAGGTCTGGACAACTACTCCCAGTAACGGGAGACAAGAGCTACCGGGACCAACAGTCCGGACAACTACTCCCAACAATGGGAGGGGTATACTCCCAATACAGGGGAGATGTTTATCCACACAATTGTATTTTTATAGGTAATTGTGGGAATATTTATTTTCCAACAAATTTAAGGGCAAATTGCACTAATACCCCTAAGGTTTGGCCTTATTCCACTCGCTAGCAACTTATGCTTTTATTACACAAACAACCCTTGAAAAAAGTTAACCAAACGATTGACTAACCAAAAAGTTAACGTTTAGTTACTGCAGCAAGGGGAAAATCGTCTTTTTCCTGGCACGGAGAAACCTGTTTCTTCTCTGAAGTTGAAGAAATAAGTTTATCTGATGAGCATAATTTTTTTTTGTCTGAAGTTGAAGAAAACAATTTATCCACGCGCGAGGCATTTTCAAAACCGAAGAACACGGTTCAAGTTTAAAAAGGTGCGATTTTTTCTTTCCCTCCGTTTTTATAGTTTGCATGTGATGATAAGTGATGAACATTCATCTTATTTATTGGATTTCATGGTTGGATTTTACAAAGGAATGTGCTGGTTGGTGAATAATTTAAAAAAATTTGTGTTATATTTAATTTTTCTTTTGTTTCGATTTTATATAGAATTATGTGGAAGGTATTGTTTACTTCGAAGAAATTTATGTTTTTTTTTTTGAACGATTGAGGGTTTTAGTTTTAGTTTTAAGTATGTATTGAATCTGCAAATTTATTAGTTTATTTAGTTGTTAAATTGATTGTGGGTTTTTAAATTTATTGTGAATTATGGTGATTGTAATTGAAATTTTTATGACTGACAGTGTTTGTATGATTTAAGGTTGTTAGAAATTTTTTTTTTTGGTTTGTTTAATGAGTTTACATGGGAAAGTTCTAAGTTTGATTGGAACTGAGTTTTTTGTCATTGCTGTGACTTATTTATACTTTGAGACTCACATATTCTGTTTCATTATTGTAAGTTAATGGATGATTTATTTTGTTTGATTTTGCTTATTAATGTTAACAGTTTTTCAATCACTTTTAGGTATAAAAAAAAATGGCACGCTTACACTTTTCTGTAAGGTTTATGGGTTCACTGCATCATTTTTCAATTCCAACCCAGAAAACTATACATTGCAGACATTAATATGTGATGTATACATGCTGCAATGAAGCACCTTTCCATACCGTACAAAGAAATTTAGAACCGAGATTAATTTACCATGGACTGGGCGGTATGTGCTTGTCGAAGATGACGTTCACCTACAACAGATTTTTCACATGTTCACTACCAGAAAATTTGACAGAATTATAGTGGACATGGAGTTACTTCCACTAGCCACGATGCCTGCCGTGGATAGCAAAGACCCTGCACCAGAAGCTAATTCTGCTTCATCTTGCTACATAAGAACTCCACGTAAGAATACTACGGCTGACAATGTGGTTGACATATCAACTGATGATGAGGTCAGTGTTAACCACACAGTTCATACTGCTGGTGAAGATATAGAAAGTCAAGAAGATGAAGACTATTACCCAGTTTTTGGTGGATGAATTAGTGAATAATCAAATGATAGCAAGACGTTTTAGGTCTTAAATGAAGTACAATTCAATGAAGAAGAAGCCGAAAATTTAAATTCATTTGCTGCAGAGAATGCTGTTGAAGATGAAGTCCCTAAGGATACCGAGTCAGTCGAAGATATACTGTCAGATGCAGCCTCTATTGACTAGAATAATGATTCATGTATGATGGTGCTACTGATGAGGAATCTGATGGTAACGGAAGACCAGAAAAGGAGTGCCTTTTTCCACATGTTCACTACCAGAAAATTTGACAGAATCATAATGGACATAAAGTTACTTCCATTAGCCACGATACTTGCTATGGATAGCGAAAACCATGCAACAGAAGTTGATTCTGCTTCATCTTGCTACCGAAGAACTCCACGTGAGAATACTACGGTTGACAACTGTGGTTGACATATCAACTGGTGACAAGGTTTGTAACACCCTCAGACCCGACCCGTCTGGATCGATCCAGGAAGTGTTACCGGGTTTTCAAAACTTTCCTTAATTCACTTTATAAATTACAAACCAGTGAAAATCATATCAATTGCATTGTAAAAATGTGTTTCTAGTGAGCCCATCAAACTTTATTTTCAAAAATTTCGGCAGAGTTTCCTCTATTTTTCTGATTTCTCAAAACCTGTTTTCAATAAAACAAATATAATACAATATAATTCCAACACTTCTATATCCAAATTTTCAAATCAATACGCACTCTGCCGTTTAGTACGACTTTCCAAACAGTTTCAAATCAAATATATATAATTTGATTTTGATAATTGAGTTTAGTGTACACCTACTAAGCATTATTGCTTAGCGCGTTGATTTTATCACGCATAGGTATCAGAGACACAGGGGGAAACAAAGAATAGAGAGGAAGTAGCAGCAGATTGAAGGTCCAAAGTCACAATTCTTTTGAGTAATTACAATTGAATTTTAATTGTATATTGTATTTCGTTAAGCATGCATATACAGAAATCTGTAATTCGACATGTATATATATGTTTTGTAAATAAGTGCTATCCATTCTCACACAACAATCAATTCTAATCCGATATCTCGATAACCTAAAGTTATACCTCACTTCATTCAAATGCTCATAATTTATAATTGCCATCAAATCATTAGACAATTCATAGTCTTAAATCGTAATTAGACAATCTTTATATATTTATACTCTGGTTACAATCATATTGTATTAGAAAACATGACTAACTACTACTTCATATTCAGTTGGTTCAACTTCAAAAGATAAATAGAACAAATGTATTAATACCGATATGTCTTAATACAATAACATTAATCTCAAAAATAAACATCATACAAGTTATCGCGTCAAATACATTCTTGTCTTTCTGAGCTCTAATACCATAGGTTCATACAGGAGCTCAATTATCTGATTTTGCCATTGATTTTGACACCCCTCTATGGCCACCTCCTTCAGTTCCTGTTTGACTTGGCCTCCTACCTTTGGAAGTTGTAGGAGCTGATCTCTCTGATTGTTGAATAGGAATAGGTTTAACCTGTGGGCATTCTTTCTGAAAATGATCATGGGATCTACATTAAAACAGGCTCCTATGATCCTCCGGCATTCTCCAGGATGTTTTCTTCCACATTGTTCACACAATGTCGAGGCTGATCCCCTAGCTGCACTCCCAGGGGTACTAACTATCGAAGTTGCAGATTGTCCCGGCTTAACTGTGGGTATGGGCCTATGTACTTGTGTCGAACCACTAGACTAGGGTTTCTTAAATTTCTTACTCTATGGCTGAAATGAATTTGATGGCCTTGCTCCCGTTCTCTGTTGACCTCTGTCTCGTCTGGCCTGTTCTTCTTTCTTAATTCTTTCTACATTCAGAGCTGCAGAGACAAGTCTGGTGAAATCTTCAAATTCAAATGCAGCAACCTGTAGGCGGATATAGTCATTCAATCTATCTTCAAATCTTCTGCACTTATCCGCCTCAGTAGCCACCATATCTCTAGCATATTTACTCAACCTGACAAATTCTCTTTCATATTCAGTCCCTGTCATTTGTCTCTGCTTCAGGTTGGTAAATTCCCTCTTCATTTTATCCAAATATATGCGACCAACATACTTCCTTCGAAATTCCTTTTGAAACAATTCCCAAGTCCTGTCTTCTGGTCGCACTGACTGTATAACGGAGGTCCACCATTGGTAGGCATCCTCCTGTAATAAGGATACTGTACACTCCAATCTTTCTTCAGGTGTACAGTGCATCTGCTCTAAGATTCTGTCAGTTCTCTCAAACCAGTATTCCGCTGCAGATGCATCCTCATCTTTTCTGCCATGGAAATCAGTCGGTCTGTATCTAACCAGTCGTTCTATGGCTGATCTTCGTGGCGCTGCTCTGGCCACATTCTGAAAGAACTTAGCCATTTGCTGCATAAATGCTGGCTGACCTTGAACTTCTGGTCCAACCGCTCTAGGACTTACTGATTCTCTAGATACTCCCCCAGCCATGCTGGCGGGACTCTCAGATCTATCTCCGCTTCCTTCCATTTCTTTTATCCTATATACGACAGAAGAGAGGTCTGTAGATTAGAGTCACACATTCCTATGGGTACCTTTATACAATGCATGCATATACAGACTCTTTTGGTCCAAAAATGCCTAAACCGCGCTCTGATACCACTAAATGTAACACCTCCAGACCCGACCCGTCAGGATCGACCCAGGTTCGTTACTGGGTTTTCAAAACTTTCCTTAATTCACTTTATAAATTACAAACCAGTGAAAATCATATCAATTGTATTGTAAAAATGTGTTTCTAGTGAGCCCATCAAACTTTATTTTCAAAAATTTCGGCAGAGTTTCCTCTATTTTTCTGATTTCTCAAAACCTGTTTTCAATAAAACAAATATAATACAATATAATTCCAACACTTCTATATCCAAATTTTCAAATCAATGCGCACTCTGCCGTTTAGTGTGACTTTCCAAACAGTTTCAAATAAAACATATATAATTAATATTTACAAACATTTGAAAAGAAATATAAATCATAAAGCACTTATTCACAAAATATATATATACATGTCGAATTACAGATTTTTGTATATGCATGCTTAACGAAATACAATATACAATTAAAATTCAATTGTAACTACTCAAAAGAATTGTGACTCTGGACCTTCAATCTGCTGCTACTTCCTCTCTATTCTTTGTTTCCCCCTGTGTTTCTGATACCTACGCGTGATAAAATCAACGCGCTAAGCAATAATGCTTAGTGGGTGTACACTAAACTCAATTATCAAAATCAATAATCATTTCATAATAAAAATGTTACAATGCTATCGTATAAAAACATTTCAATCTTCAACTTTCTCACTGAAATCATATAAAAACAGTTTAATAAAAGCATCTAAATTCAATCAATAAAGGATACAAAATTCAGTTTTCAATTCTTTTATAATCATTTTATTCAATTTCATTCTCAATTCTGGCCGTACACTTATCATACATTTCTATATCTGTAACATCGGTGTAACGTTTACCTCCGGGATTCGCCTAAACTGGACTATGCTAGGTTTGCCCCTGCGAGATGTAACTGTCATGAATATCAGTACAATATCTATCTCCGGGATTCGCCTAAGCTGGACTATACCAGGTTTGCCCCGCGAGATGCAATAGTCATCAATATCAGTGCAATATCTATCTCCGGGATTCACCTAAACTGGACTATACCAGGTTTGCCCCGCGAGATGCAACAATCATCAATATCAGTGCAATATCTATCTCCGGGATTCGCCTAAACTGGACTATACCAGGTTTGCCCCACGAGATGCAATAGTCATCAATATCAGTACAATATCTATCTTCGGGATTCGCCTAAACTGGACTTGCCAGGTTTGCCCCGCGAGATGCAACAATCATCAATATCAGTGCAATATCTATCTCCGGGATTCGCCTAAACTGGACTATACCAGGTTTGCCCCGCGAGATGCAATAGTCATCAATATCAGTGCAATATCTATCTCCGGGATTCACCTAAACTGGACTATACCAGGTTTGCCCCGCGAGATGCAACAGTCATCAATATCAGTGCAATATCTATCTCCGGGATTCGCCTAAACTGGACTATACCAGGTTTGCTCCGCGAGATGCAATAGTCATCAATATCAGTGCAATATCTATCTCCGGGATTCACCTAAACTGGACTTGCCAGGTTTGCCCCGCGAGATGCAACAATCATCAATATTAGTGCAATATCTATCTCCGGGATTCGCCTAAACTGGACCATACCAGGTTTGCCCCGCGAGATGTAACAGCAATCAACTCGTTATATTCTTTTTTCAGTTAATCAACAGTTTCACAAATCAAAATAAAAGTCAAGAATCAACATGTTCAAACACTATTCGTAATACATAATCCGTACATGTCATATCAAAGCTTTCCGTTTCTTTCGAAATCAACAATTATACTCTTAAACAATTTATTTTAAAATAACCGTTGTAAATCAAAAATCGAATTAAATCAGAATATTCAAATCAAGAATTCTATAAACATATATTCATTAAAATATTCAAATAAACTTAGATTCAAATAAAAAACACAAAGGTTTCGAAAAGAAGTGTACACCAACCTGGTTTCCGTTTTTCGAACAGTTTTTCTTCTGGAGTTCCTTTTTTCTTTCTCTTTCCTTTTCCTTTCTCCTTTTCTTCTTCTTCCTCTTCTCTTCTCCTCTTCCTCTTCTTCTTCTTCTTCTTCTTTTTTCTTCTCTTTCTTTCTCGGTCTTCCTTTCTCTCGGTCTCTTTTTCTCTCTTGGCCTCTTATTTTTTTTATAAAATTTCGGTCGTCGCAACTATTATCGCGACCTGTGGTCACGGTACTCACTGGAGAAGTTCCACCGCCTTCATCGCGAGCACCCATCGCAGTACCATGGTCGCGTTGCTTAATACTCAAATTTGATATTTTCACCGCGAGCTAGTCAGCGCGATCTGTGGTCGAGGTGACTGGTTGCGGTGCGCACTGCCTATTTTTTCCTTCACTTCATGCAATCTTTATGGACCACTTCATCTGGTCCACCTGAAAACCATAAAAATAAACATACATTTAATTACGTTTTACACCCCTCAACTCACAAATATTATATCCACATATTCAAAATTAATTTTTCGAAATTAGGGATGTTACAAGGTTAGTGTCAACTACACAGTTCATCCTGCTGGTGAAGATACAGAAAGTCAGGAAGATTAAGACTACAACCCAGTTTCTAGTGAATGGATTAGTGAAGAATCAAACAATAGCGAGACGTTTGAGGTCTCAAATGAAGTGCAATTCAATGAAAAAGAAGCCGAAGATTTAAATTCATTTGCTGCAGAGAATGATGTTGAAGATGAAGTCCCTAAGCATACCGAGTCAGCTGAAGATATACTATCAGATGTAGCCTCTTTTGACTGAGATAATAATTTCATGCCTGATGGAGTTACTAATGAGGAATCTGATAGTAGTGGAAGACCAAAAAAGGCCAGAAGAGGAGTGACTTTTAGGTTAGGGCCAAATGGTAACATCAAGTTAGAGGTTGCTCAACGTTTTCAGACTTACACCACTTTAGGCAAGTAATTCGTGACTTCGCTATACAGGAAGGATTTCAACTAAGAAGAATTAAGAATGAGAGGGATAGATATACTACTAAACGTGCATACGAAGGATACATATGGAGGATTCATGCTAGTCCAATTGATGACAGAAGAACCTTCATGATCAAGACTATGGAACCTCAACACAACTGCCAAAAAGTAAACAAAAATCAGGAAGCCAATGTTGCTTGGGTAGCAAGGAGGTTCAGAGAGTTAATAGAGTCAAACCCCGACATAGGTATAAAATTCTTGTGCAATGAGATTCATCGCATTTATGGAGTAAGTCTTCTTGTTTGGACATTGTACATGCCCAAACGCAAAGTGCTGGACAAGATAGATGTTGTAAATTGCAACCTAAACAATATGTTTTACATATATAGTAGCATGGTACATGACAAGAACCCTAATTCCATGGTGAAGGTTAAGACAGTGACACCAATTCATGACAGTTTTACCAAGTTCCAGAGGCTTTTTGTAAGCATCAAGGCATAGAAAGATGGATTTTTGAACGGTTGTAGGCCATTACTAGGGCTCGACACTTGTCATTTAAAAGGAAAATTTACAGAAGTGTTGATGTCTATTATCGGGATGGATGCCAAAAATGGTGTGTACCCTATGGCATTTTGTATTGCTGAAGGGGAATCAAAATAGAGTTATGGATGGTTCTTAGAACACATGTATTTGCATTTAGGACTAGATGAGAATAGGATATTGATATTTATGTCAAACAGGCAAAAAGGGGTTCTAGATGCAGTTGAGCTATATTGGCAAAGATCAACAAACCGTTTATATGTGAGACACATAATTGTAAATCTACAAACCAAATGGAAGGGACAGTTGAATGGACAATACATGTGGCATACAACGAACAAGAGTAACAAAGCAAAGGTTTTAGAAAAAAATGGAGATGTTGAAGGTTATGTGTGTAGATGTCTACAACTATATCATGGCAATCCCACTGAAGTCTTGGTGTGTGCATGCATTTGACACCCATGTCAAATCATACCACACTACTAACAACATTGCAGAAAACTTCAATAAATAGGTTGACAAGTTAAGGGCTCTGCCGGCCCTGAAGTTGATGAAGTGTATTAGGCGTAAGTTGATGAAGATGTCTCACAATAGGTTGGTCAAAGCAAAGAAGTGGACTGGACCTATACCCCCAAAAATTTGTTAAAAACTTACAGAAAGGCAGGATGAAAGGAGATTTGTGATAGTTTTGTACTCGACAGATGCACTCTTCGAAATGAAGGACGATACAAAGAACTATATTGTTGACTTGGAAACCCTTGCTTGAGATTGTTGATTATGGAAAGTGAATGGAATACCTTGCAAACATGCAATGGCAACGATAACTACAAAATGATTGAACAACCATGAGTATGTCCATAAGTACCTTACTAAAGAGTACTACTAGAAGACATACTCATATACCATAAACCCTATACCAGACCAGTTTTTGTGGCCTGATACTAAAAATGCTGAGGTGCTCCCACCAGAGAAGAAGAAGAATGCTTGGAAGGTCAAAGAAGAACAGAAAGAGGGGCAACAATGAACCAACCAAGTGTAAGAGAAGTGGTGGTCTACATGGGAAAGCGAGGAAACAATGAGACAACAATATCCTTAATTGTTCGACTGAGTTAAAATTTCGAGGACGAAATTTCTTAAGAGGGGAAGAATTGTAACATCCGTAATTTTTATTAATTACGAAAAGTGCCCATAAGTGTTGTTAATTATGTGAAAATAATATAATGTGTTTATTTAGATTAATTTTTAGGTATGCAAGTGGACCAGGTGGAACGGTCCATGAGAAGTGCATGAAAGAGAAGGAAAATATTGGCAGTGAGCACCGCAACCAGTTACCACTACCAAGGATCGCGATGAGCAGCTCGCGGTGAAAATGATAATTTTAGGCAGTGAGCACCGCAACCAGAGATAGCGATGAGCAACTCGCGGTGAAAATGTTAAGTTTGGGCAGTGAGCAATGCGACCAACATCGCAACCAGACACCGTGATGGTTGATCGCGATTAAAGCGGCATAAATATTCCAGTGAGTAACGCAACCAGGTGGCTCGACAACAAGTCGCGAGGAGCGGTCGCGATGGCCAAATTTTTATAAAAAAATTAAGAGGCGGAGAGAAGCTTCATGAAGAAGCAAGGAAAAAAAAACAAACAAAAATTAGAGAGAGACCGGGAGAAGAGAAAGAAAAAGAAAAAGAAAGAGAGAGAGAAAGGAGGAAGAAGAAGAAGAGAAGAAGAAGAAAGAAGAAAGAGAGAAGGAAAAAAGGAGGAAGAAAGAGAAGGAGAAAAGAAAAAGAAAAAGAAAATTCAGAAAAGAAACTGTTGTAGAAACGGTATCCAGGTTGGTGTACAAATAATTTTCGAAAGATTTAATTGAATTAATTTATGAATATTCATTGAAAATGATTTTGAATTACATAAAAGTGATTTATGTTGAATTTATTGATTTTAATTTTTCGAAATCTACTGTTACGTTTCGATTTCTGTTACATTATATGTTTTGATAATCTTATTCTACACACATTGATTGATATTGATTTTGGACTAATTCAGAAAATTTTTATTTTTATGAAATCTATTTGAATGATTTATAAAATCTGTAATATCTATATAATGGCCCTGATATATGTATAGGGAAATATGGTTATAGGAAATTGACATGTCAATTGGGTGCATTTAGCAGTACTGCAACGAGATGTTTGATGATTTATGATGATATATGGATACCATTTCATTTTGAAATGGGAAACCGACTGTGAAATTACGGATACCATTTCATTTTGATATAGGAAACCGACTGTGAAAATACGGATACCATTTCCTTTTGAAATGGGAAACCGACTGTGACTATAGGGATACCATTTCATTTTGAGATGGGAAACCCGACTGTATAAACCAGTAATCCAGTCCTGTAAACCCTGTAATATGTATTAGAGGCCCAATTAAGAACTGAAAACTATGAATTTGAATGTTGAAATAAGGAAATGTTATTGAGATTTAAAACCAGAAGCTCTTGAAATAATTTACTTTATATAGTTTCAGTATTTGAAATCTAATGTTTGTTCTATATGTATTTTAGAATTTCAGAATTTTAGATCTATTGTTTTATATTATATTGAAATTTATTTTAGTGTACACCCACTAAGCATTATTGCTTAGCGCGTTGATTTTATCACGCGTAGGTAACAAAGATACCGAGGAAGGAAAAGACTGAAGAGGTGATAGCTGCAGACTGAGGATCAGAGTCACCATACCTTTGGGTAGTTATATAGTTTTGTATATTATATTCAGTTACGCATGCATATATAGAAATTTGTAAAGGTGTTATATATATGTTTTGTAAATAATTGTTTTATGGTTTATGTTTTCTTTTCAAAGGTTTGTAAATATTAATTATGAATTGTTTTATTTAAAAATGTTTGGAAAGTTGTACTGTATGGTAGAGTGCGCATGTGCTTGAGAAAAGAAATTTTGAAGTGTTAAATATTATATTATTTGAGTTTTTGTTAAAACAGGATTTTTGGAAAAGATTGAAGAGGTGATAGCTGCAGACTGAGGATCAGAGTCACCATACCTTTGGGTAGTTATATAGTTTTGTATATTATATTCAGTTACGCATGCATATACAGAAATTTGTAAAGGTGTTATATATATGTTTTGTAAATAATTGTTTTATGGTTTATGTTTTCTTTTCAAAGGTTTGTAAATATTAATTATGAATTGTTTTATTTGAAAATGTCTGGAAAGTCGTACTGTATGGTAGAGTGCGCATGTGCTTGAGAAAAGAAATTTTGAAGTGTTAAATATTATATTATTTGAGTTTTTGTTAAAACAGGATTTTTGGAAAGTCAGAAAAACAGAGGAAGCTCTGGCAAAATTTTTCAAACAGTTTTGATGGGCTCACTAGAAAGAATTTTCAAATATAATTTATTTGGTTTTCAATGGTTTTCCAATTATAAAGTGAGTCAAGTCAAGTTTTAAAAACCCGGTAGCGCTCCCTGTGTCGATTCAGATGGGTCGGGTCAGGGGGTGTTACATTTAAGTGGTATCAGAGAGCGATTTAGGCGTTTCTGGACTAAAAGAGTAATATTCTGTATATGCATGTATGGTACAAAGACACCTATAGAAGTATGTGACTCTAATCTGCAAACCTCTCTTTTGTCTTATATAGGATAAAAAAAAAGAAATGGAAGGAAGTAGAGATAGGCCTGAAAGTCCCGCCAGCGTAGCTGGGGGAGCGTCTAGAGAATCTGTAAGTCCGATAGTGGCTGGACCAGAAGTTTAGGGTCAGCCGGCATTTATACAACGAATGGCTGAATTCTTTCAGAACATAGCCAGAGCAGCGCCATGAAAATCAGCTATTGAACGACTAGCTAAGTACAGACCGATAGATTTTCATGGTAGAAACGATGAGGATGCATCTGCCGCAGAAGGATTGGTTTAAACGAACGGAAAGAATCTTAGAGCAGATGCACTATACACCTGAAGAAAAACTAGAGTGTGCAGTATCCTTATTGCAGGAGGATGCCTACCAATGGTGGACCTCCGTTATACAGTCAGTGCGGCCGGAAGATAGAACTTGGGAGTTGTTTTAGAAAGCATTTAGAAGAAAATATGTCGGTCGCATTTATCTGGACAATATGAAGAGAGAATTTACTAACCTGAAGCAGAGGCAGATGATAGTGACTGAATATGAAAGAGAATTTGTCAAGTTGAGTAAATATGCTCGAGATATGGTGGCCACAGAGGCGGATAGGTGCAGGAGGTTTGAAGATGGGCTGAATGACTATATCCGCCTACAGGTTGTTGCATTTGAGTTTGAAGATTTTACCAGACTTGTCTCTGCAGCCTTGAATGTTGAAAGAATCAAGAAATAAAAGTAGGCCAAACGAGATAGAGGTCAACAGAGAAGTGGAACAGAGCCATTAAGTTCATATCAGCCCTAGAGTAAGAAGTTTAAGGGACCGCAGTCTAGTGGTCCGATGCAATCATAGAGACCCATACCCACAGCTAAACCGGGTCAGTCTGCAACATCGATAACCAGTACCCCTGGGAATGCAGTTAGGGGACCAGCCCCAGCATTGTGTGAGCATTATGGAAAGAGACATCTAGGGGAGTGCTGGAGAGTTACAGGAGCCTGCAACAGGTGGGGATCTCGTGATCATTTTTACAGAGATTGCCCCAAAAACCAGATTACTTCTGTTCAGCAACCAGAGAGATCTATTCCTACTGCTTCTAAAAGTAGGAGGCCCGGTCAGGTAGGAATTAAAAGTGGTAGCCACAGAGGGGTGTCAGAATCAGTAGCAAGACCAGATACTCGTACCTCTGCACGAGCCTATGGTATTAGGGCTCAGGAAGACAATGATGCACCAGACGTGATTGCTGGTACTATTTCTATCTTTGACACCACAGCTATTGCATTGATAGATCCAGGCTCTACTCATTCCTATATATGTGATGCATTGTTGAAACAACGAAATTTGAAAACTGAACCTACTGAGTATGATGTACTAGTTAACAATCCGATAGGCCAAAGTGTAGTTGTGAACCATGTGTACAAAAATTATCCTATTTGGATTCAGGAATATGAATTTCCAGGAGATTTGATGGAACTCTTATTCCATGAGTTTGATGTTATTCTAGGCATGGATTGGCTATCCAGACACAAGGTAGTGATTAACTGCAATTTAAAACGAGTAACACTCAGAACAGCTGATGGTGTAGAAATCACGATGGTGGGTGAATTCTCTCCAATGTTATTTCAGCCACTACAGCCTGTAAATTAATCAGAAAGGGTTGTGAAGCCTATTTGGCTCAAGTGGTTGATTCCAGAAAGATTCCTTCTACGATTCAGAATATACCCACTGTGTGTGATTTTACAGATGTATTTCCAGAGGAGCTTCCCGATTTACCACCTCAGAGAGAAGTTGAGTTTGTGATTGATGTGGTACCAGGCACTACACCAGTATCAATAGCTCCTTACAGAATGGCACCAGCATAACTGAAAGAACTGAAGATACAATTACAAGAATTGCTGGATAAGGGCTTCATCAGACCCAGTGTATCCCTGTGGGGAGCTCCAGTACTATTTGTGAAAAAGAAAGATGGGTCATTGAGATTATGTATCGATTATAAGCAGCTGAATAAACTCACTGTCAAGAATAAATACCTGTTGCCTAGAATCAATGACTTGTTTGATCAGTTGAGAGGAGTCTGTGTCTTCTTAAAGATAGATCTTAGATTGGGGTATCATCAGTTGAGAATAAAAGATTCTCATATTCCAAAGACCGCATTCAGAACCAGGTATGGAACACTATAAATTTATAGTGATGCCATTTGGGCTGACAAATGCACCTGCAGCCTTTATAGACTTCATGAACCGGATATTCCGACCATACTTGGATCAGTTTGTGGTTGTATTTATTGATGATATCCTGGTATACTCACAGTCGACGGAGGACCATGACAGGCACCTCAGAGTAGTATTGTAGATTCTGAGGGAGAAGCAATTATATGGCAAACTGAGTAAATGTGAGTTATGGTTGGCCGAGATTGCATTTATGGGCCACATTTTGTCAGCAAAGGGTATTAAGGCAGATCCTAAAAAGATTGATGCAATTGTGGAATGGAAACCTCCCAGGAATGTTACAGAAATCAAAAGTTTCTTAGGCTTGGTAGGTTATTATTGACGGTTTGTAAAGGGATTCTCCTCCATAGCAAGTCCGTTGACTAAGCTACTGCACAAAAATGTCAGATTTGACTGGACTGACAAATGCCAGGCAGCTTTTGACAAATTGAAGATGATGTTAGTGGAGGCTCCAGTCCTAATTTAGCCGGCCTCAGGTAAAGATTTTGTGATCTATAGTGATGCCTCACATAATGGTTTGGGATATGTACTAATGCAGGAAGGCAAAGTGGTTGCATATGCGTCCAGACAGTTGAAAACTCATGAGCAGAATTATCCTATACATGATCTGGAACTTGCAGCCATTGTATTTGCTTTGAAAATATAGAGGCATTACTTGTATGGTGAAAAATGTTACATATACACAGATCACAAAAGTTTGAAATATCTGCCTATTCAGAAAGAGCTCAATCTGAGACAGAGACGATGAATGGAGTTGATTAAAGACTATGATTGTGTGATCGATTACCATCCAGGAAAGGTGAATGTGGTAGCAGATGCTTTGAGGAGAAAAGCATTATTCACCCTAAAAGCCATGAATGTGCAATTACAGTTGAATCCAGACAATGCATTGGTCGCTGAATTGAGATGCAGACTAAGTTTAATTCAGCAGATAGCAGAAAAACAGAAGTAAGAACTAAGACGATAGAATTCAGATGATATGTAGACAGACCCCAGAGGGGAAGCATCCGGATTTTATAATCAGAAATGATGGTATTGTGTGTTTCAGAGACAGGATTTGCATTCCAGATGATGAAGAATTGAAAATGATGATCCTGACAGAGGCACACAGTAGTTCGTATTCAATGCACCCAGGTAGCACAAAGATGTACAGAGATTTAAAGATTCAGTATTGGTGGTCTGGGATGAAGAAAGATGTTGGTGGACTTCGTGAATAAATGCATGACATGCCAACAGGTGAAAACTGAACACCAGGTTCCATCAGGATTGTTACAACCAATATCAATACCTAAATGGAAATGGGATCGTATTACAATAGATTTCTTCACAGGGTTACCACTTACCCGGAGTAAATATGATGCTATATAGGTGATAGTAGATCGCCTGACAAAGTCAGCACATTTTCTACCTATCAGAACTGACTATTCACTGGATCGACTGGCAGAATTGTATATAAAAGAAATAGTCAGATTGCATGGAGTGCCTGCATCAATAATATCATATCGGGACCCGAGGTTTACATCCAGATTTTGGAAGAAATTTCAAGAAGCTTTGGGTACTCGATTGAGTTTCAGTACAGCTTTCCATCCGCAGACAGATGGACAATCAGAAAGGGTAATTAAGGTACTAGAAGATATGCTCAGGAGTTGGGCTGATCACCTCCCATTGATTGAGTTTGCATATAATAACAGTTACCAATCGAGCATAGCTATGGCACCATATGAAGCAATGTATGGAAGGAAATGCAGGACACCATTATGCTGGACAGAGTTGGGTGAAGACAGGTTAGTAGGCCTAGATTTGATCAGACAAACTGAGGAGAATGTGAAGATTATTAAGGAAAGACTGAAAACAGCATTTGACCGATAGAAATCATATGCAGACCTGAAAAGAAAGGATATAGAATATGAAGTCAGTGAAAAAGTTTTCTTGAAAGTATCTCTATGGAAGAAAGTGCTCAGATTCGGCAGAAAAGGGAAGTTGAGTCCTAGGTTTATTGGCCCATATGAAATTATTGAATGTGTGAGACCAGTAGCCTACAGATTTGCTTTACCTCCTGAATTAGAAAAGATTCATAATATATTCCATGTGTCTATGCTGAGAAGATACAAATCTGATCCTTATCACAGAGTCCAGACTGAAAGTATTGAAATACGACCAAACCTGACATACGAAAAGGAACCAGTGCAAATTCTTGATAGAGAGATTAAACAACTAAGAAATAAAAGAGTTTCACTGGTAAAAATCCTTTGGAGGAATCATAATGTAGAAGAGGCTACCTGGGAAAGCGAAGAAACAATGAGACAACAATATCCTCAATTGTTCGACTGAGTTAAAATTTTTGAGGACGAAATTTCTTAATAGGGAAAGAATTGTAACATCCGTAATTTTCATTAATTATGAAAAATGCCTATAAGTGTTGTTAATTATGTGAAAATAATATAATGTGTTTATTTGGATTAAGTTTTAGGTATACAAGTGGACCAGGTGGAACGGTCCATGAAGAGTGCATGAAAGAAAATGAAAGTGTTGGCAGTGAGCACCGCAACCAGTCACTGCGACTAAAGATCACGATGAGCAAGAAGAAGAGAGAGAGAAAGGAAGAAGAAGAAGAGAAGAAGAAGAAAGAAGAAAGAGATAAGGAAAAGAGGAGGAAGAAAGAGAAGGAGAAAAGAGAAAGAAAAAGAAAATTCAGAAAAGAAACTGTTGTAGAAACGGTATCCAGGTTAGTGTATACATAATTTTTGAAAGATTTAATTGAATTAATTTATGAATATTCATTGAAAATGATTTTGAATTACATAAAAGTGATTTATGTTGAATTTATTGATTTTAATTTTTCGAAATCTACTGTTACGTTTCGATTTCTGTTACATTATATGTTTTGATAATCTTATTCTACACACATTGATTGATATTGATTTTGGACTAATTCAGAAAATTTTTATTTTTATGAAATCTATTTGAATGATTTATAAAATCTGTAATATCTATATAATGGCCCTGATATATGTATAGGGAAATATGGTTATAGGAAATTGCCATGTCAATTGGGTGCATTTAGCAGTACTGCAACGAGATGTTTGATGATTTATGATGATATATGGATACCATTTTATTTTGAAATGAGAAACCGACTGTGAAATTACGGATACCATTTCATTTTGATATAGGAAACCGACTGTGAAAATACGGATACCATTTCCTTTTGAAATGGGAAACCGACTGTGACTATAGGAATACCATTTCATTTTGAGATGGGAAACCCGACTGTATAAACCAGTAATCCAGTCCTGTAAACCCTGTAATATGTATTAGAGGCCCGATTAAGAACTGAAAACTATGAATTTGAATGTTGAAATAAGGAAATGTTATTGAGATTTAAAACCAGAAGCTCTTGAAATAATTTACTTTATATAGTTTCAGTATTTGAAATCTAATGTTTGTTCTATATGTATTTTAGAATTTCAGAATTTTAGATCTATTGTTTTATATTATATTGAAATTTATTTTAGTGTACACCCACTAAGCATTATTGCTTAGCGCGTTGATTTTATCACGCGTAGGTAACAAAGATACCGAGGAAGGAAAAGACTGAAGAGGTGATAGCTGCAGACTGAGGATCAGAGTCACCCTACCTTTGGGTAGTTATATAGTTTTGTATATTATATTCAGTTACGCATGCATATACAGAAATTTGTAAAGGTGTTATATATATGTTTTGTAAATAATTGTTTTATGGTTTATGTTTTCTTTTCAAAGGTTTGTAAATATTAATTATGAATTGTTTTATTTGAAAATGTTTGGAAAGTTGTACTGTATGGTAGAGTGCGCATGTGCTTGAGAAAAGAAATTTTGAAGTGTTAAATATTATATTATTTGAGTTTTTGTTAAAACAGGATTTTTGGAAAGTCAGAAAAACAGAGTAAGCTCTGGCAAAAATTTTCAAACAGTTTTAATGGGCTCACTAGAAAGAATTTTCAAATATAATTTATTTGGTTTTCAATGGTTTTCCAATTATAAAATGAGTCAAGTCAAGTTTTGAAAACTCGGTAGCGCTCCCTGGGTCGATTCAAACGGGTCGGGTCAGGGGGTGTTACATTTAAGTAGCTCAATTGGTACTCAACTTGATAAGGCTTGGTACTTAAGGACAAGTACCAGGTTCGAATCCTGATTGAGGGAGGCGAAGCAAAACCGTGAGGGCACTGTACCGGGGCGACCTCGGGTGACCCAAAGCGGACAGTACCTTGTAAGTAACGTTGTACCGGGAGTTGAGTGATGTTGTACCGGGAATAACCCTGGGCGTTACATACAGTGTAAGGGATGCAATAATTTTGGCCACAACATTAGGACTTGTCCTCATCAAGTAGGTAGTACATCGGTAAAAAAATACCAAGGTATGTGCAGTATGTAAGATACAATTTATTTTACAGTATTTCAGTTTATGACAGCCATGATTAATTGAAATGTTTTCTTTGCAGGGAAAAAAGACTGCAACTAATATGACTACACAAAGGACCTTTGAGGCTGGTGACAACTTAAAATCAGCTCCCAAACGCAGAAAAATGGTAATATTGTCAAGTTTGTTTTTCTTATTTAACAAGTTCAGTGAGTCCAGGTTTTAATTAAATGGTTAATGATTTGTACAGAGTGTGACACCGGCTGCTGAAGGAGTTACATATACAACACCACCACAAACTACAGCAGCCCCAGAAGTTAAGGCAATGGTAGTTACTAGTTTAATGTTTTCATTTATCTAATTTTTGTTTGAAATAAATTGAAGTAGATATTTAATTTGGATAAATCCACATATGATTCAGTAGAGGTCCACCAACATTGCACCAATTGAAGCCTCATTACAAGCTACTGCATGTCCAAGTTCCCAACCAGTTACTGTATCTGTCCTTTTGCATTCTAGTCAGCCTGAATCACAGTTACAACAATTTATGTCAACTAGATTTATAACTCAAGTCAAAAACCAACTTCTTTTTCCAACTTATGTTGATTACTACTAATTTTTTAAAAACATTTTTTGTAGTTGAGACTGTGGCTAGAGTGGATGTTGACTGGAGTGAACCATTTTAGGCCAGCAAAACTTTACTACTGAACTTTATTTAAACTCTTTTATTTTTATGGTTTTTACTCTAATGTTTGAACATTGGTGTATGCATATTTAGTAAGGCTGCATGAACGGGTGGGTTAGGATAATGTTAGACCTATCTCTGTATATGTGTAGGTATTTTTGTCTACTGTTAGTCTTTTGGTTACTTGGCAGTGGTTTGAAGCATTTTAGTTTTTTTGTGACCTATTGATGGACAGTTCTAAATTGTAGTGGAATGTGTGACCCGCTATCGTAGGAAATTGAAGTTAGATTATTTTGTTTGATCATATGGACTATGTTAGAAAGTGTAGTTGAACTGGGTAGATTGAATATTAGTGCTACATGGGATAGGTTATAGTGAACCAGGTAAATTGGACCACACACTTTTTGTTGATGTGGTATGTGAAAATTTTTGGAATTTTTGTGTAGACAACATAAGGTGTATAAGTAGGTACTTTGCACACTTGTACATTTTGTTGCACATTTAGTTAATGGGTATTATCATGTTTCATGCTTTTGATTAGTAACATGTATGGTGACAATTGTTCAAGGCCAGTAATAAACTTTTATATAAAACTTTGTACATATACAACATATGATGTTGGATATGGTTCCGTGGTGAATGTAAATTGATAAGATATTATTTCATTGGATGAGTCTTTACGAATGCATAAAAGTTTATTTCCTTAATATAATAAGTATTACAATACACATTATTACAGAAGCACAAAAGATAAAGTAAAAACCAAATTCAGAAATTACAACTGTTTGACATTATTGTTGCTTTCCTCAATCTTTTGATTTTGCTTCTCTATTTTTTCTAAGCACTTAATAATATATTTCATGTCTTCAATGAGTGTTGTCAGGGCAAGGCCAATGTATCATACCAAATATTTCATCATTTTGGTGTTAAAAATGCATCTTTATGGAATATACTTACACCAAATTTTTTTCCACTCCAATGTTATTAACACCAAATTGGTGTAAAGAGCATCTTTAAAGAATATTCTTTATATAATATTATTAATTTTTAATTGATAACTTATATAAAATTAATTAATTTATTTGATATACTTAAATAATTAATTATATAATATTAAAAAATAATTATTTCATAGTTATTACAAATTTAATTTTAAATAAAAAATTTAGAGATGAGATAAAAAATAAATTTAATATATAATATTGGGTTCATTTTGAAGATCTCGACGAGATCTTTCCAATGGTATATTTTTTATAATATTTTAATTTATAAATTTTATTATTTATCAAAATTTATAAATATATTAAATTGATAAAAGGATATAAAAGAAATCAAATTTGTTTGAAATAACTAAAAAAGGGTAAAATAGAAAATTTATAAAAGTTAAAAAAATTTGGTGTGGTACTATTCACCACACCAAATTTTTTTTTTTGGGAAGTGGGATTTGGTGCTCCATTGGAACACCAAATCACACCATTTTGGTGTTTTCACACCAAAATAGTGCTACATTGGCCTTGCTCTCACTGTCTGGTTTTCCCTGATTTTTTTCTCAGACTTGTGCACTTCATTATCAATTGTTGTAAATTCATCTTTATTAGGACACTAAAATAAGTAATAACTGTATTTTCCTTTCTCATGGAAAAAGTATAATTTGGATGGATTTGATCTTGACTTTGAAATTTTAACACCAACTCTTCTACCACATCTACATTATCTATTCTTGAATTTTATCAAGCTGCCATTAACTTTACTGCTAACATTGTTGTATGAAGCTTCCATATCTGTAATTGCAACTAGTTAATTTGTAAAAAAAAAAAAGATTAAGTACGGAAGAGAAACAATGAAATGAAAAGATGAAGATTTAATTTGTAAGGAAAAAATTTCAGTTTGGAAGAGAAACAATAAAATGAAAAGATGAAGAAAAATTATCTAAGTATAACATAAATGGATCCATATATATATAGCAATTTTCAAGTGACCATTTCCAAACCAACGATCAAATTAATCTAATGGTCAAGTTTTAAACAATTTCATCCAAATATCAACTTTCAAAATAAATTAATGGTATTTATAAATATTATATGGGCATTTATGTCAAAACACAATTTTATAAAAGTTGGTAGGACCCACACAATCAGGCTTTCAGTCAGTTGTCACATCAAGCAGTGTTCGAAAACTCGGCCAAATTGGCCGCCATCTAAAAATGGCCAAATTGGCCATTTTAGGCGGTCGGCGCCTAGAAAGTCCTAGGCGGCCGATTCGGTCTCGGCGACCACTGAGATCGCGCCCGCTTAGGAGAGTGCATTCTATCTCTGCAGCCACACAGCCGCAGAGATAGTTGAATTTGTTTTTTAATACACACCCAAAATAACGTCGTTTTAGGTGTGTTTTAAAACAAGCACAAAACAATGTCATTTTGGGCTTGTTTTAAAATATAAGAGAAAGCAGCAGTGCGTAGCAAAGACAGAAAGCAAGCAAATGCAATTTTGTTTTTACAAAAGCACTGCTTCTTCTTTACAAAAGCACTGCTTCTTCTTTACAAAAGCAAATGAAACCCTAACCCTTAGTAATCTTCTTCTTCTTCATTTCAACCCTTTTTCATCATCATCATCATATACAAAGGTATTCTACTTTTTTATTTTAGTATTTTAAAGATTTTTAGTTGTAAGAAATGTGATTTTATGTATGCAATCCAAGTGTTTGATTAAATGCCTAGATGAATATTTTTTGTAAAATTGAGAATATTTTTAGTTTAATTTTCATTGTTGATTACCATAATGTTATATTGAACTTGAAATAATAATTTAAAAATTAAATTATGACAAAGATTTTACTATTTTAGCATTTTAAATTTGTAATTAATATTTATGTAGGAAATAACCAAATAGAAAAATATGAAATTTATGAAAATTATGAAATTTAATCATTTATAGTCATAGATAACTAGATTGTAGTTATATACTTGTAATCTTGTATAGTTAAATTTGTATTATTTTATTTATATCTTTATGAATTATGATTAAATAAATTATAAATGTTTGTTAACTTTTCTAGGTTGTTATATTACTGTTTGTTAACTTTTCTAGGTTGTTATATTTATAATGACATCATCGGCAGTCTCAATGGACCAAACGGTCCAATCCACATCCGAGTCATTGCTTAAAAGAAAGTCAAATGATGTTGGATGAGAGTTTGGGGTGTTAGTTGATGCAAAGAATTTGGACAGGATCAAATGTATCCTATATGGAAAAGTGATGTCTGGAGAAGCGTATAGAATAAAAGAATACATAGGCCAAAAATCAGGAAATGTTGCAGCTTGTCCAAAAGCAACACCAGAAGCACAAATCAAGTGTAGAAATGCCATTATGGAGGCTAAAAGTAAGAAGAGAGGTAAGAAAAAGGAAGAGTTGTTGTTGAGGTCACAAGTAAACGTGGTTGATACAACTGGGGAAAAAGATGCGATGGAAGAATTATGGGTGAGGAGAGATCCCCATTCTCTTGGCCTCATGGATCGATTTGTATCGGGAATCAATTTTGAAGCTTCATTGAATGTTGGAATTAAGAGACAACAAAATATCCACGAAGCACTTTTTAAACAAATGACTCATAATGTGCACCAGTATGTGGGTAGATGAGTGTACGGAGCAGGGATTCCTTTCAATGTAATTGACAATGATGATTTCAAGCTGATGATGGAGGTGGTTGGTCAATTTGGACCGGGATACAAATCGCCAAGTCAATACCAATTGAGGGAATCGTTGTTGAAGGAAGAGGTTAAGAGAACAAAAGAGTTACTGAAGAAGCAAGAACAAGACTGGGCTTTAAATGGGTGCTCCATTATGACGAACGCTTGGTTTGATAAAAAAAAGGAGAAGCATAATGAACTTGTGTGTCAATTGTAGGGAAAGAACCACTTTCCTTTCCTCTAAAGAGTCTTTAGATGAGGCACACACGGCTGAGCACATTTTTCAATATGTGGATGGGTGCATTGAACAAGTTAGACCGAAGAATGTCATTCAAGTGGTCACAAATAATGCCACAAACAACATGGCAGCAGCGAAATTGCTCAAGGGGAAGAGACCTCAGATATTTTGGACCTCGTGTGCAACTCAAAGCATTAATCTTATGCTTGAAAGTGTTGGTAAGGTCTAGAAGTTCAAAAAAACCATTGACCAAGCCAAGAATTTTACCATCTTCATTTATGCACACCACAATATATTATCCTTAATGAAGTCTTTCACAAAAAAGAGAGACATAGTGAGGCCGGGAGTGACTAGATTTGCCTCTTCGTTTCTAACATTGCAGAGTCTGATGGAGAAAAAAGCTCAATTGAGGACAATATTTTCTAGTGACCAATGGAAACAATGCAAATGGTCTAACACTAGCAAGGGAAAAACGACATATGCTACTGTTATGAGTATGAGCTTTTAGAATAGTGTGACCGTTTGCTTGAAGGTCTTTGCACCTTTAGTGAAAGTACTTAGATTTGTTGATGGAGATAGAAAGTCAGCCATGGGGTTTGTATATAGAGAGCTACTATAAGCAAAAAAATACATCAAAGTGGCAATGAACAATGCTGAAAAGGAACTATAAACCGATCTTTGACATTATTGATGTAAGAATTAAAAGTCGGCTTGATATTACATTGCACTTGGCGGCTTATGTCCTCAACCCATACTACTGCTTCAGAGATCCAACAATTAAAGATGACGATGATATGAATCTTGCACTGCTTGATTGGGTGGAGGCTTTTTGTGGTATCGAGAATTTGGCGATACAAAGTAAAATTGTAAATTCTGAAATTCGAAAGTATAAGTTTCAGGAAGGATGTGAAAATAATGATGAGAAATATGATCCAGGTACTATTTTAAACTTGTAAACTTGTAGTTGTAGTTCTTTACTTTTTCTTTTTTTTTAATATTATGTTCGAAATCTTAAAAACTTGAAATATGTATCTTTATGATTATAGCTTTTTGGTGGTCTAGCTATGGAGGTCAAACACCCAATTTGCAAGTCATGGCTAAAAAAATCCTCGACTTGACCACGAGTTCCTTCGGATGTGAACGAAATTGGAGCATTTTTTAGGGAGTGAGTACACCACTAGTTCACTATAAATTTATAAAGTAACTCTTAACTAACAATTTATTATTTTATTGATTTATTATTATTGTCATTTTGATTTTATAGATATATACAAAGAAAAGGAATATATTAGATATGAGTCGATTGAATGATCTAGTTTATGTCCAATTCAATTCTAAGTTGAGGAACAAGCAAAAAAGAGCAAAGAAAAAGAATGTAGATGTCATTCTTGCTAAGGATGCCGAAGCCACCAATGCACAAGAATGGATTATTGAAGGTGGTGGTGATAATGATAAAGTAGAGCCTGGAACGGGGATAATTTGGCAAATTGATAGACGATGCAACCGGTGTAGATGATATTCTACAACCTAGAAGGAGTTTTAAGGTGACAATGAGAGATCTTCAGAAATGACTTCATATCGGAGGATGAGGATGAAGAGGAAAATCAAGTTAATGTTGAGTTTGAGTCCGATGAAGAGCGTGTAATGGAAGAATATGGAGAAGAGGAGCTTGATCATGATGTTTAGTTTAAGATTTTATATTATCATTTCATCATATTTTCATAATTTCATTAGTTTCATCTTGTGTAGAATGTTTGAAATGATTTATTTGTTTAGAAAAACTTAGTTTCATATTGTTTAGAATGTTTTGAATGACTTATTTGTTTGGAATGACTTAGTTTCATATTGTTTGGAATGTTTGGATTTTAAAATGACTTATTTGTTTGAAATGATTTAGTTTCATATTGTTTGGAATGTTTGGAATGACATATATTTTTGTTTTAGATGCATTTACATGTAAATTGTTAAATACAATCATACAGAAAAAATTTTCAGGTGGTTAACGGTGCAGTCAACATATTGACTGTTAACCGCACCGAGGAACCGCCTAGGCGCTAGGCACTAGGCCGCCGAACGCCTAGCGCATTTTAGAATACTGACATCAAGTAATTTTGTCTTCCACCAAACAGTCACATGTAAGGGTAATTTCGTCATTCTACTAAAAACGTTAACTTTTTGGTTAGTCAATCGTTTATCAACTTTTTTCAGAGAATGTTTGTACAATAAAAATATAAGTTGTCAGCGAGTGCAATAAGACTAAACCTTAGGGGTATTAGTGCAATTTGCCCAAAATTTAATCATTAAAAGAGTTACTATTCAGGTAAGTCATATTATACCAAACAAAGAACAATATTTTACCCCCAAAAGTTGGTTAAGGTGATAAGAGCACTCATCAATTTGAGTAAAGTTCCAAATTTGAGCTACCGCCACGGCCTTTGATGAGATAACATATTTACGTTCAAAAAATTTATCTACGGAGATCCCCTAAACTTTGGCCCCAATATAGGTGCAGTGAGGAGCCCTCCAGATGTGTGGAGTACTAGGCACAATGTTCTCTGACGGACTAGACGTCAACCTCTCCTCAACCCATTTTTCTTACCCAAACTATATATATATATATATATATATATATATATATATATATATATTATAAACCAATCCTTATCCTATACTGAACACGAGTCCATAGTTTTACTATGTACCCAATCCAATTTTCCTATACAATGATGTGAATTTTCTTCTTGCAATTTGATGTCTCTGCAATACTTCGGTTTATGGCCTCCATTTCTAATCTGGTGAGTGGGTGGTAGCGAGCGGGCTGTTCTTTTTCCTATACAAAAAAATTGTTAACAGCCATGGGCCATTGATTATTTTTGTTTCTTTTCAAATGTGCTAACATGCCATTCATTTACTATTATTGATATTGAGATGCGAAAAAATTGCTACATAAATTCTCTGTCCAACACAGTGGAAAAAAAAACCACTGAAGGCTGCAAGACAAAATTCTCTGGATTTTTAATAAGGTGAACCTAATCAGAGTTAATTCTACAACAGCTATTGTAAGCAAAAAAAAAAATGCAAAATATGCAAACATTCAACGCACATTCAACGTGAGCTCAGATACGCTTCTTCTAACTCAGGAAGAATAAGCAATCAGTTTTATATCAAAAGAATGTCCTGCATTATGATGAAACCTACATTTATCCTCTGTCATGTGCAAGCAATCCCCCAGCATTACACTTCAATATCAGCGACTGTCGAATGTTGATCCATGCCACTGAATCCTTACAGCATCACGTTCTTCATCTTCCTCAGGCTAGAAACAGAAAACAAATTTCATCACATATCAAAATTGCAGAACGTTACAGAAACAAGTATGGAAATACTAGCATTACAGTAGCATTTCACAGAATAATTATCCTCACTTCCCCAACAAGTACAACTTAGTACATAAGATTGAAAAAAACCCCAACATGTACATGAGATAAAAACCCCAAACGGAAGAGTCTAAGAGCATTACTGTTGCAAATATCACTATATCAATTTCTTTTCAACCCTCAAAACTTGCCTGCAGCATGTCTAATATGACCATTGCTTGTAATGTGCAGAGCTAGTCAATAACTCCAGTATGTACTCAATAAAAGCTATTCCATTCGTTCCTCTTCTAGTTTTCGTAATGCTCCAGTTCTATTTCTTCACCACCATCATTACACAAAAACAGCCAACTTTAAAGTATATATAGTCAGCTACATCGGCCCTCACTCCTTTCAGCAACTGTTCAACAGGAATTACTTCAGATGCGCCAATGCACAGAAACTTCAAGTTACTTGCCTAAATTGTTCGTTGTTAGGTCCCAACATTCATATAACAAAATAAAGATATTCCTTAATTCTGAATCTTCTGATACAAATAAACAAATGCCACTTACAGGAGAGCTTGAGGTGCTTGACAAAATATATCCATTTGTTATATCTCACTTCTAGTTCTACTCCTCGACAATTCTAACTTTATCATGAACTATATCAAATATCTGATCTTTATTTATTTTTTTCCGATAACAAATGAACTAATATCTAATAATACCTTTGCAAGATGAACAACATATAAAATCAGAGAAGTAATATATATATGATATTTGCACCCTGAACCCATTACCCGTATAGAATCATCCCTTTCCCTCTCTTCTACATGGTGCCATTAGTTCTTCAGAATTCAGTTTTCCTGTCAATCTGGTAATCAACCACGAAACAGAATACGAACTACATCAAAATTAACTATTCTCCCTCGAAACAATACCGACTGAAATGCTACCGTATATCAAACTTTCAAAGAAGAATTTAGTTCTTGAAACCAGCTCCGTTTAAGTCATCACATTGCAGAGTGCATCATTTTCAGTTGCCAATATCACATAGTAATAATAATAGTATTAACTCCTTAGGTCAATTAATCGTCATTTATTCCATAACAGTCTTAAAATAACCAAATTGTTCTCAAGTCTTTGTGCTGTTGTATAGCAACTATCATCTGCATTACTGCTTTGCATGGAAACACATGTAACTAAGAATTGGATTCATTAAAAGTAACACGATTTCACGAATTTTCAACTATACCAAATTCATTCAATTGCACAACTTACAATTACATTCAACATAACACAATATATATATATAACAGTACCTCACTCCATGGAGACTTTGGCGCCAACCTCCTTCATTTTAGCAATAATCTTCTCGGCCTCCTCTTTGGTGACGCCTTTCTTCAACAAGGTGGGCGCTTTCTCTACCAAATCCTTGGCCTCCTTCAGCCCCAAATCCGTAAAACTTCTCACTTCCTTGATCACCTTAATCTTCGCCGCCGCGTCGAAGCCTTCAAGCTTCACATCGAAAGCAGTCTTCTCCGCTTTCTCCTCGGCCTTGCCTGGACCGCCTCCGCCTTTTGCGGCGCCCTTGACGGAGAACCCCATCCCGGGCATCATGACGAACATGTTCGGCATCTCCTTGATCCCCAGCTTCTGCCGGAGGACCTCGCTGAGGTCGGAGACCTCCAGCAGAGTGAGGGCCGAGATCTCGTCGACTATCGCGGCGACTTTCTCGGATTTCTGCTGGGAGGGAGTACAGTACCGCCGCGTCGAAATTGGAGAGAGGTGGAGGGCGGGAGCGGTGCGAATTGTAGGGTTTTGAGGGATGGATTTGAAATGACGGGAAAAATGTGGGTATATGGAGCGCAAATTCCTCATTTTCTATGGAGGTTTTTTGTATTGGAATTTGGAGATTCTGTTTTACATGGAAAATGGAAATATTAGCGAGGGAAGGAGTCGAGTGTTGAGTTGCATAAACCCTACGTACAGTGGAGAGAGGACTGGAGGAATTGAGTTGAGTTAGCTGCGCTATTACAATTTTGTCCCCTCCCAATTTTTTGGGGTTTTGCATTTTATCGGCCTGGGCCGATAGTTAACGTTGGGCTTCGATTTGGGATTTTGTATTTGTAATGCTAATATTTACAGCCCTCTAAAACTCTATTTACACCCCAAATTAGTATTTTTATCAAAATTCCAACATTACCCTTAAGTCTCGAAAATTTTCAATTCGGTGCACTTACAATTTTTAAGGGGTGCAAATATTGTCACTCTTTTGCATTTTGTTGGTTTAGGGCTAGTTTTGTTGTGCGGAAACAGAATTTGAATTTAAACGTTTTCTAGAACGAGAAGGTACTAGTCATCTGAGCTGTAAGTAATGTATCTATTTCTGGAGTTTTATTACATGTCAAGGTTTTGGCTACCAATTATATCTCTTTTTGGCATTGGTTTTTTTAGTTTCCTTGCTCTTCTTATTATGGTGTTGCCTGAACATATTTTAATCTGCCTCATTTTCAATGAAAAATCACTCAAATAGGTCTTTGCACCAGAAACCTGGACCCATATTTATAGCTCAAATTCATTAAATTTCCTGTTTTTTTTAAAATGATTTATGTAGTGATAGTGAATTTAACCAATAACTTTAAGATCCTTTACAATTGTTACTAATTGTGTTGAATTTGTGAAGTCTAAATCGGTATCGATGTGCTTCGCATTTAGAGGGTTTGAAACTTGCGACCTACAATAGTGATATGGTGATCACAAGAGAAAGTCGTGTGTGAATTCACTTGTGAGGGAGAACTAGGACCATAGGCTTGCGGTCGACTCTAGTAGTTGCTCACTAGTCACCGCTCGTGAGGGAGAACCGTGACCGTAAGCTCGCGGTCATTGCTAGTGGTTTACTGTGGAGTGACAGTTTTACCATTAGATTTTAGTATTTAAACTCTTGTATTCTTAGGGTTAGATACATGAGAAAAGAGAGAAAAAAAAAAACAGAACCGTTTTGAGTGTGTACTTTATAAATATTGTTTGACAGTGGAAGCTCTGTGGACGGAAAGATCACATTGATTGTCTAGCCACGTAAAAATCTCGTCTCTTTTATTATTTTTCATCCTTTTATTTATTTGAATTTATATATATATATAGCAACAGATTAGACTATATTTATATCAAGTACATTATTTTATTTTATATTAGGCCACACTATATATGTGGTGGTAAAATATTAAGAGCACTTTTGTATCAGTATCAGTATCAGGGAATAAATATCATAGAATAAAGCGGACCAATTCATAAAAAAAAAAAATAACTTGATATTCTGATTTCAGTTTCTTATCTTAAAGAAGAATAGCATAAAATTTCACTAAACACAAATACAAACACAGAATCCACAGAATTCAATTATGCAAGTCCAGACCACAATGTCTAGCAGCTATGCTACAAGAAGCTAGACAGTTGAAATTTCTCAACTGGAGAGAATAAAGAAAAAGGAACATTGAAACAGCTAAGGAGACACATTTAACTTATTTTTATTGTTGGTGCCCATAGGTAATATATTTTAACTGTTAATTTTCCTGCAGTTCTTTCTGATATCTCCTCTGGAGCCTGTCAATGGAGAGATGTTGCCCATCTTAATCATGGACTTGGCGAATTGCTCAAAGAAAAGCGCGTTGTTCTCTGCGTATTTCTTCACTAGCTCCATTGATGCCTCATTCTTTGTCAAGAGAACTTGGTCAGAGTTCAACAGGCCCTTTGAAGCTAACAAGAGTTTGAAGTAGCTGTTATCAAACTTTGTTGGGCTGGCAAAGTCCAAGAAGAACAGGTTCTGGTCACCACCTGATCGCGGGCACCGGGTTCGTAGTTGAGCAGCGTATGACTGCTGGAGGCTGTAGTCTGGTTGTCCATTGCCTGACTGGTTGTAAAGCCTCTGCCTGAAGCTGGTGCAACGAGCATTTCCAATTGTGTGGCTCCCTGCATCAAATAATTTGTGAGAAACTTTTAATATTCCTGAATATATATTATCAGAGTATGGAGTTTTGTTTTGTGGCTTGAATGAATTGCAGAACTCGAAACAATTTCAAGGAAAACCAGTAAAGCTGTTAGGAAATGATCTGACTCTCTAATACACCTCTCATGTGTCGGTACAGCATGTAACCAGTAAATTTAAAAGGTCAAATTGTTAGGAAATGCTAATGATATAAGACTTTGTAACGGGAATGACCCTTGACAAGTTTAGTTAATGATTTACCAGAGAGTGCTACGAGATCGACAACATTAAGGCCTTGCAACTTGAACTTAGTGAGAATAGTTTGGAAAGTGTTGTTTGGAGCAGGAATGTTGTTGTTAGAGCCACTCAAGCTAGCACCTCTGGAGTCTCTTCTTCCTAGTGGGACTTCCCAGCTAGGTCCACCAGTCTGCAAATACAAGAAATTATGGTCTGATGTAGATGATTTGGTTTTCGTTTATTGACAAGGAAGAGATAAATTTCCAACACTTACCAAAACAGTGGAATCTCTAGCAGCTAGAGCCATAATATCAGCACAAGATACTATATGAGGACACTCCTTCTCCAGAGCAGATTTGATCTCATCAATGACTTCAAATCCTCTGGCCGAGTTACGGTTAGGATTAGACCTCTTCTCACTGATTATGGCGCCACTGCTGTCCAACAAAATCGATGCATCACAGCCCTGCAACATTGACAACACAGTAAGAATTTAACCATTTGAATACTCATTATAAACATAAGAGTTTTAGTAAACCTTGACAAAACAATCATGGAAATGGAGCCTAAGCAATGAAGCAGCCATGCGGGCTTCTTTTGCAACAGCCTTGGCCACAATGGACTTCACTATCTGCTGAGCTTTCGGGCAAGAGTGATCGTAAAATTGTGGATAGAGGTAGCCATAATTGAGCTTGGCACAGAAGCATAGAGGTGCAAATGCAATAAGAGAAACAACAAGAAGAAAGCTCACAAACTGAGCCATGGCTTGCTTATATATTTTCAGCCTCTTACTTTCAATATACCAACAAATTCTATACAAGAATAGACTTTAAAAGCTTTTGATGAGAGTTACTTAAGGGTTCTGGGTATTTATAGAAGAGCTAGACTTTGTAGAATGGTCTTTGAGGGAAATGGGAAAAAACAAATTGGAGGGAATTGAAGAAGGGAACAAAAAGGTAGGAGTTGGTAAGTAACAGCTTCATATCAACATCAATCATCCAATTGAATGCTGGAGTTGGTAGCTTTTCATGCTTATTAGGCTGACCAAGATCACCATTGTCACAGCTGTAACCTGTAACTAAACATGTCAATTTTCTTGATTACATGCAGTGGAGCAGAAGTTTGGAGTAGAAGCCAAATATTATAGATAGATACTTGAATTGGAAATGAGTTACAATAACACGTGTTGTTATTCTTTTTTCAGCTGATTTCAACCTCCTCTATAATAATTATGTCCTTGAAAAACTTGAAACCTAAGCCTTAAAAATGATGCCCACTATTGGTCAAATGTCTAATATTTAATCTTCTCATGATGTTCAAAGATTACTTCATTAAATTTTTTAATGGAGCAATAAAGCTTGGTCTACGAATGTGATTTGGGTTAGAATATTTAAATATTATTATTGGGCTATTTCCTACCGATTTAAATTTTTAGATCTGTTAGTTACTATTATAGTGCCATAATTTAATTTGACTCATGAATCCTAAATTCGAATTCTCTCTTAATTAAATTTGTGATTGTTTCTGAATTTATGAATTCAAATTCTCTCTTTTGATTGAATTTATTTTTATTTCTAAATTTAAATAGATCTGATACGTGAAAGGATCTTCCCTATTGGCGAACATAATACTTATTCTATTCTTACATGTACTATCTTCATCCGTGATGAAAATTAGTACATGTAAGAATATTAATTAAAAAAAATCATCTTAATTTTTTCTTGATCCAAAAGTTAAAACTAAAGTTGGTGATAACCGTGTTGATCTTTTGGTGATTTAATTTATTATTTAAATAATCACCCCATGTAACCAATGAGCTCATTATGTAGATTAGATATAAGACCTAGATTAAGTTTAGGCTTGAGTGCTTTGACTAGTACTAAAAAAAAGGCACATTTGAGAGTTGAATTTGGGTCAGCTTTGGTAGTACTACTATTTTTAAACTCTTGAGTCCTTTGGATGAGGACAAGCATGGGAGAGAGAAAGAGGCAGGAGTAGGAGTAGACTTACCTGCTGTTTGGAAAAAACTTGCCATCTCAATACAATTGTCTCCAATTTTCTTGAATATGTGTGTGAAAACTATCTATGGCAATTGATGCACCAATTTGACAGCAGAATATATTTTATCTCACCTTAATATTATATATATATATACACACATATACATATAAGAATCTCTTTCTTTTTCTTCATTTTTCAATTCTTTATCATTTTCCCCTATCATTATTACTCATGTGGGGTATGTCTTTTTTTGATATCAAAATCAATGTTACCATAATGGGGTTTTATTTGTTTTTGTTGGATTGAATTGATTGATTTTAATTTTTATTTTAAAGGTATAATTATAAAATTAAGTGATTAATTTAATATACTTATATCTTAATGATGAGAGTTCAAATCTTATTATACTTATTTATGAGTATGTGTAAGTAGTTTTTTACTCTTATTGTTGAGATAAATATATAAATCGTACGTTCAGTAATTAATCTCGAAAAATCACGATAGATTTAATTGAGTTTAATTTTGAGAGTATAAAAAGCTAATCTATGTATAAAGCAAGAGATGAGAATATTAGGTTAGTATGCGTTAAACCAATAATATGATAAAGGTGACATAATAGAGCTAGCTAGGGTTGGAGAGCTACTCCTTTAAAAAGCCATACAAAAATCTATTCTAATCCTTCGAATGGAAGGGACCTCTATAATAATATTAAGAGAACATTTCTTTGTATATGCTCCAGACCTTTTGACTATTTCTAATAGAAAAAAATTGTACAAAGAAAAAGAACAAAGTTTGTGTGGCATGCATCCTTATAATATTAAATTATTGGTGGCCGTACACGCGGCAACTACAATTGATCCAAGGATCAACACATGCAGCGTAGCAAGATTTGCTTTTGTTTTTGAAAAATGAGAAATGAGAAATTTGAAATTCTGTTGAATGATGTGATTTTGGACAGGTCACTTTGTTTCGATCAATAAAAAAAGAAGCACTTTTCTTTGCTTTATTGGCTGCTCTCCTACATGAATCATGAGAAAAAGATAGCCACCTTCTTATTATTGGCTTGAATAGCTAAATACCATTGATTTCAATACATCAGTGTTATATCGATGGTTGAAATATTAAATCTGAATCAGTATGGTTAAACTATCCTCGTGCATTCGAGAATCGAGTTCCAAGAATTTTAATTATAACTTTTATTTTAATTGTTTAATTATAAATTTTCTTGTGAAATTACAGTTTTACCACTTAAAATTTTAGTATTTAAAACTTTTATATTTTTAAAATTTATATAAAAGAGAAGCATACCCGATTTAAAGTATATATGCTTTGTAAATATTGTTTGATAATAAAATTGAGTGTTAGTATATTTTATAAATATAAATATCACATTAATCGCCGAACCATATAAAAATCTCATATTTCTTTTATTATTTTTTGTTCTTTGCAGTGTGTGTGTTTGATTTATATTGTTGTTTGAATTAATGTCTTGAAAAAACTAAATGGAGAATTGCAAAAAAAAAAAAAAAACAAAAAAAAAAAACAAAACCACCAGTTCAAATTCAAAGAATATATCTATCTCACAATTCACAAACTATCGCTTCAAGTTCCATTACTAGCAAAAATTTTATGTCAAAAAAGCATGTGTAGGTTTCTAATCTCCAATATCTATAAAAGTTCATACATGTAAACTTGCTCTAGGAAAGTTCACTGAAAATGTTATTATCTTCTTTTTGGCCGTACAGCGATCCGCTGAAATTCTGAAAATTGCCAAGTAGGTTGAAGTTTCAAATGGCACCATATTTTCTATCATTCGGTCTCCGTACTCCTTGAGGAGGAACAGACGGCCGTTCCCAAGAGGCTTCGTTGGCCAAGCCATTGTTAAGGTCTTCTGGATGCGAGTAGCCTTGCCCTGCAGCTGCTGCTCCGCTCGCCTATTATTACGTCCCAAAATTCAAACAAATGTTAGTAATGTTGCGCACCAGGCAAAACAATTGTATTCCAAATTGAACATTTTTAGACGAATAACACCGAGATCATCAAAAAATTTCATGGAGTCGAGAATATGATGAACGTTTTGCTATCAGGGTATGGAAGAGCCTCCGTCAAGGAGGAGATTGATCTTGCCTATCAACAATTTCAAACTGATAATATCAAACTTTGGCCAAATTGACCAGTCCAAACAGAGTTGAGTCCTTCAAGTCTCATGTGTAAAGAATTAAGAATATTAACCAAGCCAAAAATGACTATCGTCAAGCCCAAGACTTCCGGTATATAATTACTTACAGTTTCTAAACACGCAGAAAGAATAGTCATGCCTGGCAATGCATCAAGGCCCCGCTACATCCAATGAAAATATTAGAACACAAGAAGATACTTCTTTGGGAAACAAATAAAATAAAATGAAAAAACACCAAAAATAGAGACTACCCAAACAGCCTACCAGTCGTTCAAATCGTGTCTTGTAAATGAATCCTCCACAACAAAATAGAGTTGAACCGACAATGAATCTGCTCGATGGAAATTCATTATATATAAAAGGTTAGAACAAACAAAGCAGCACCACCAGTTTAACTCAATAGCAAGAAGTTAATTTATTAAAGAGATGGCGTGAAGTTAAATTTGGTCCATGTACGACACATAATTCAACAATTGCCTATGAAAAAAAATTAGACAAAGTAAAAGGTTTTGCGATGGATAGTAAAAGATATATTTTATCAACTGGGAATTTGGCACTTCTATTCCAGTAAATTATCCTTGTGAAGTTAAGAAACACAGGAAAGGCAAGATATGAATGAGTTACTATAATAAATTAATAATTTAAAAGAGTCATCAACCGAGGGTCAAAAAGAAGAACAGTAACCATTGTCCACATAACCTCCTATAAACACACTAGATTATTATGATATAATATATCTTAATAGGTGAAACATTATTCTCTTTGTCCTTCCCCACTTCACGTTTCTCTTTTCCACCCTCCCTGTCTCTTCTTCTCTCCTTTATCTCCCTCTTACAGGGTCAATTTCCTTTACCAATACTTGAAAGTATGTCTTTTAGCTAGTATTTATATCTAAAGATATATTGGATAATGTATTAGTCAGCAAACACCAAAGCATACAAGTTAGACTACACTGTATGATACACAGATGCTCACATCATATGTAAGTTACTTTATTTTGCGTGATCAAAGCATGCTCTCAGTACTTTCATCATTTCATAAAACGAGATTAGGGATTTTGACATACATGCAAGATATCACCCCAAATATAGCCCACCCTCTTGTAGAGTCCCCTTCTTGATTCTGCCTATATTCTGCAAAATTTAAATAAAACCAAGGTCGAGTCAATCAATTTAGAACATACATGAAATATCAACCAGAAACTGTTAATTTGTAGAAATATCAACCAGAAACTGTTAATTTAGAACATACATGAAATATCAGCACCTAAACCAACAAAATTTTCCTTTATATCACCTTTTCTGATCGCCAATTTGTAGAAAAATGCAAAATTATGATATAACTAGAAACTTGCTCACATTTTGGTGGATTTAAAGGATATATTACAATTTGATATCAACTAACAAGTGCTGCGGAAAAAATAATTCCAATGGCCGTAAAACGAGATACTATGCGATAAGAAAAGTTTAAACTGTTGATGATGAAGCCTACAAGTAAGATGAGAGAGCCACTCTGATTAGTTAAAGGAAGATGAGCTTACTACACATTTTTGTAAGAAAAAACTGAATGGGTTCATAACCCTCCACTGGTATAGTAACATTAACTTCATAAGGAGTATCACGAGCCGTCTCACCTGAAAAGGTGAAAATTTTGACAGTTCAGAAGGTAATATATAAGGGAATACATTGAAATCATTGAAACCAGTGATAGAATACATCTCCAATCCACAATCATCATTGTGGGTGACAAAGTTGTAGGAGGATTCCCGGCTGCTGCTGATCCTGATAATCTAACCTCAAGACCTTCATCTGGAAAAACCTAAGAAGCAACTCATATAGAACAAGATCAATAGTAACAAAATTACTCGGTACTAATAAATTCCCATCATTAGACTAATAGGAAGTATATTACCTTAAAACTAGGTTTCCGCACCAAAGTGGAAACAGAAGCAATTGCAGTCATGTAAAGGACCACTTGAGTCTGTTCGGTCCCAAAGCTGCATGGTGAGACAATAAACAGAAAACAAATATTGGACAACGAATCAAAGAACACACTGCCACTGATGAAAGAAACAAAAACAAAATATGACAATCCAAACAAACCATAAAGATTGCATACCTGAAATCATGGCGAGACTTTTCAAAACCTAGCTGAGTCATGCCGTTGTAGACCTTAAAATTAATAAATAATGTTCTTTTGTCAAATACTTTTCTTTGCTCCAGACAAGTTAACATATGTCAGTGAGGGTTATAGAGTTCCTTACAATTTCCCAAGATCGTGGATGAAAACCAACAGTGAAGCCTTCAAATACCCGTGGACCTGGTTTCTCGCATGGAATTGCAAGTTCCACAAAAACTCTGCAACAATTGAAACAGCCAGCATTTAGAGAAGTTACAACAGTATAATCATTTTTTTGGAAAATTGAATGATAAATGACTTAATCGTTGTCTCAAAGTAATAGAACATTATATATTGAAACAATTTTGCAACTCTAACACTAGCATGTCTTTTTCTATTTCACCACCATTCTCTTTCCAACTGTTTCCCCTTCGACCAAAATTTCTCATCAAGATACTTGATTCAGATATATTTCTCTTATGGAGATGTCCAGCATTCTAAACCTCTTCTAAGCTACAAGACACTAATATGAAACATTTAATCATTATATTATTTTGGCTACTCAGAGTTATTAAAGGACTAAGCAAATTGGTACATATTAATCTTTATGAAGTTGAAAAACAACATAAGCGCTAGACAACATTGGAAGGAAAGTTTGAAACTTTCAACCCCCAGATTCTGAGAAATAGGTGAAATCATAGTAATTAATAAAAAAGAAAAGGTTTTGGTTTTGTAGATGACTTGAATAAAATTTTGATCTATGAAGAGCTATCATACTTACCAGTAATTTTAAGCATGTAAGCAATAGTATGTAGCTAGGTCATGTAGTTTACTCCCATGGCCATACACATCTCAATTGAACTTAAAAAACTACTAAATTAACAAAGTTTCATATTTTCGGCACACCATTCTCAAAACTTTCCATATAACATGCCTCAAGTTAAGTCTAAATATCTAACATTGTGATAAGAACCATACTAGAAGAAAGGGAAAAGGAAGAAGTTTCGCGGGATTCCAGTGAGTACCGCGACTTGTGCCGCGACTCGGGGTGGCAACCACAAGTCGTGGCACTCACTGTCTGCGAAGTTATTAGTTTTATTTTTATTTTGTTTTTTAGGTTTTTAGTATTAGCATTGTATTAGGTTTCTATTTTATTTCCTATTAGCATTGTATTAGGTTTCTATTTCATTTCCTATTAGAATTATATTAGGATTCAAGTTATTTATTTCCTATTAGCACTAAGTTAGGTTTTGCAACTAATATAAATAGATTATCATCATTAGAGTTGTAATCTATCTTGAATGAATATCGAATAAACAGTTTCAATCTATTGGCTTTTACCAGAGACGAATTATTTCGGCTCTTCTTGAGACCAAAAACTTGAGATTTGCTTGGGCTAGGATTGGGTCTCCACAAAGACTCGTTCTAGATTTATTTTGGCTTTTTCTGAGACCAAAACCTTGGGAATCGCTTGGGCTAGGGTTAGTTCTCCAACAAAGGCTAATTCTAGAGGTTTGATTAGTTGAATTCTTGACTAGTCAAATCAAAAACTCTCTAATCTTAGAACTCAATTTTTAGGGTTAGGGTTTCGATTTGGGATTTGGGGAAATTTGACCTAGGTCCTCAACACATTGATATCATAGAAGTAGTAGTCTTGAAGTTTATAACATAAGTTTGAACTCTACATTACAATAAAAAGGAAAAACCACATGGAACTCAAGGTGCTACAAAGAAGACCTGCAAGTTGAATCATAGCTAACACTGCAAATGCATCCAAGTCCACCTGAGAAAAGACAAGAAAGAAGGTCTTAAATCACTTTGATTTACAAACAGACCAAATACATGGGCAATCAAAAAGATCATAAAAATCTAAAGAAACAGCTTTCAGCTTAGAAGCAAGTTAAAAAAGAAAAACGAAAAGCACTAAAAAAAAATAAATCAACAGTAATTTATCTTGACAATACATAGCATCTGAAAGATTCAAGGCTAGGAAATCCAAGAAAACTTAGTATATGCTAGATTTTAATCCTCTGATCTCAAATAATTAGATTCCATGTTTGCATTCAATTGATACCGTAAGAAGATCTAAGAGACTTGCAGGAGAAAAACCATCCAATGGGTGTAGTGACCCTTAGCGCAACTGCTGATCGCCATACCCACTGGTCGGGTTGAAGAATTTTGGGAAGAAAAGACAGTGGGTGAGGCGACCCCTTGGCGCGACCAACAGTCGCCATACCCACTGGTCATGTTGACGAATTGCTGGAAGAAAAGAGAAAAAGGGGACAGTGAGTGTCGCGACCTGGTTGCGACACACTGTCGTGACCCCAGGTCGCACGTGCGGAAAGGCCTTCCTAGCCTGTTTTGCACGGATTTGTTTCCTATTTTATCTGTAATTTGTTTCCCTTTTAGAAGTAGACTCTATTTCCTAGACTTTTCATTATTAGAACTTAGCTGGTATAAATAGTTTGCTTTTTATTAGTTTTGTATTCATCATTATTATCAATAAACTTGAGAGGCTTTCTCTGTTTTCGGCTTTTCTAAAGGTTGGGCTAGTTCTAAGGCTAATACCCCTAGTTCTAGATTAAATCGGCTTTTCTTGGGATTTCATACTCGATGATTGCTTGGGGTAGGACAAGGGCTAAATAACCCGCATTTTAGAGAGTTGGTGATCCCTAAGTAAGGTGATCTAACTCAAATATATTGTGTGTGTGTTGCTTGTTGTACAAGTTAGGGTTTGTTGTTGGGTCTATACCTAAGTCCTCAACACATTCCTATCTCTCCACAGAGCCAACCCTAACAAAGGAGACAAGATGGTTGCATCAAGTTGAAAGTCCAAAGTTGCAGCAAAAACATGATTACATTTTTACAACATTATAACATGTTACCAAGGGCGCACTAGACATACCACATTAACAAAACTTCTTGTGAAATCTAATTATTCATTTGAATTTTTTCATAGGCTCTATTAGCAAGTTCAAAGGATGAATACCATTTCTTCTAAGATATTGTCTTCCTTGGTCAAACACATTACAAATTCTTTCAAAGAATTTGTTAGACTATAATTATTTAATCCAACGTCCTAAATTCCACTCATAAATTATGCTTCAAAATAATGACCTCATGTCGTAGGTGATATTAGAAGAATTCACAAAAATTCCACATGTTCAAAAGAAGGGTCATAAAACTCCTAGCACACAAAGCGACAAGATTTTACAACTTAAACATGAAGAGCTGACAAACCTTTGCATTGACCATTTAAACATTTGCCGCAAATAACATTTACCTGACGTTACACACAACAATTTTTATTAGTTGCTTATATGAATACAATTGGGAAGATGAAGCAAGATTAAAAAAAAATATCATATAACTTGTGAACGTAAAAAAATGTCATGTAATACTCAAAATTTGTTATAACATACCTGAGCTGTACGTCCCATTTTATCATAACTATGCTCACAATTCACAAGGTCACCACTGTAAAACCCCTAGCATGCACAGAAATTTAAATTTATCAGGTTATGCAGATTTACAATCAATCACGATCAAAACTTTTAAGTTTACGGGGAATGATGTAGAAAACTTGCACATTCAAGTTTATAGAGTGGCATCAATTACAATCTGTCCAAAAGGAGTGGGTGTCGGTTTGGGTTGGTTAAAGTGCTCTACGCCTCTAATCAACCCAAAACAAAAATGATCAGATTGTGAAAAATTAAAAGCTAAACCAACCCAATTAAAAGGCTCAAACCAAACCAACAAATGTCGGGTTGCTTAGGATTTGGGCTTAAGCCCAATAGTAGTATAGTGTGAAATTTATTATATAACTTTGTTTGACTTTTGAGCCTAATTGAAAATTGTATGTTTTAGTTTCTAATCTATTCTTCTGTATTCTACTGAACCATTCCTACTCATTGCATGAAACGAAATAGCACTGCAAAGGAAGTGCCACTTACTTCACTATGAATACTGAGTTAGTAAATTCAGTTTAGTGGGGCTTACCACTTACCTGAACAAAGTCAACATGTCCTGAACCAGCAACAAAGTTATTGAAATTGTCAAATCTGCCAAAATCTACATACCCCTGCATAATTACAAGCATGTTAACGTAGGTAAATAAATCATCAAATAGATTATGCATAATGTACACACGAAATTATATACCACATAAAGAACTAAGATCATAAATAGCTTTAAAGTTGGTTAGTGATAAGATCAAAATGGAAGAAATCTTCAAACATTAACAAGTTGGAATCTATGCCCAAAAGAACAGGAGCAACATGCCTTCCTAATGCAGAAAGTTTCCACTGCAATAAGGAAACTTGATTCATCCCTTCTTTTACCATGTTATATGCATCTAGAATTGCTCTTTAGTAAGCACGACATCTTAGACAACAGAAAGAAATATTGATAACCATCATCTCTGCTGAAAAATAAAGCAATGAAAAACTTGAATCTCTCTCTTCAAACTTGTTGCCTATTTATTGTTCTAGTCTTTAACTTGCTGGAGTACAGTATCAGATTTCGAACTTTCACTTACATTTAAAATACATTACGAAATCTCTAACACATACCAACAAAGTAAGGGTATCATGCATAACAGAATAGATGCATAGCTTCTAATGCTTTCATGATAAATAAGAAGAAAAAAGAAAATAAGATGGAAAGAAACAGAATCAAGTACACTTAATCAAGGTTCTGTTGCACCAAGTAGTGAAGTTTTCTGAGACTTCGATGACACAATAACTGTTAATGCGTCTGTTCTCTTCATACTTGATTGGTTTTCTGGCAACTGGTAGCATACTTATAATGGAGGGGTCAGGCTATATGCCTCAAATTATAAAAACAAACAATTACGACTTGTCTAAAAATATTTTTTAAGACAATCATAAATCTATTCCCTTTCCCAATTTAAAGATGAGAGCGTCCAGCTAGACAACTGTAATTCTCAAGTAGGTGTGTCACGTTCGTTTCTCTAATTAAGCAACTTCAATTATTAACAAGGAAAGAAAAAGCACAATGATTTAGTACTTGGGAACATGGTGTTATGGACTACCGTTTGTGATCTACTCTCCACGTCTTTGCAAAACCGAACCACCAAGTCAGAGTCCTGTATCACAACAAGCTTCAGCTATCACACTCACAGGCCACCCAAAATTCATAAACAAAAACACTTAACATACTCTAAACAGCTGGTTTTCATTGTTATTATATAGTAACAGAAGTAAGTCACCTTATCTTCGTACTCAAAAGGCTGTCCGATCCAGCTACTCTGAGCAACAACTTAAGTGAAAACAACTCCATAAAACAGTAAAGCCAAAATTTGAAGCCAAGCATGAGTAATAACAGATAATAAAGATAACTAATTCAACCATATTTTCTCCAATCTTAGACAAAGATTCTAATTGCCAGACCTCTACAGTATAATTACCGGAGCTTATTCATTATTTTTAACGTAATGTTGGATACAAAATCAACAATGCGACTGGAATTATCAATAGCATAGCAATTGGATTTCGGCACTACAACTGCGACTGCCACAAGCCCCTTTAAAACAACAGCTGAATAGAAAAACATCAGATTAATATACACATTTGCGGGGGACCAAATAATAATAACATAATCTACACAATCTGGAGTACAAAATCAAAATGTCAACCTCACCTGTAACTACTAAAATTAAGTACTCCAATACACGCGCGTTCGAAGAAGAACATCCCTCACTTCGCATCGCTTCAATATACAAAAAGAGAAAACATATACACACACAGAGATGCTACTTAAATTTCAATTTCTATAATACGGCGTACAAATGCAAGGTAACAATAATATCTCCGTAATCACGGAAAATGAATCCGGTTTAACAAACACACTTTGCAGCACAATGTAATTGAAAAAAATAAAATAAAAACACGTGAACAATCGGTTTGAAATTACAATGTGCAGCAAAAGAGCTAAGAGACGTCGTTGGTTGCGAGTGATTGCAGAGATTTACCTGAATGTGGAGATCTTCACCCGAGCTGAAGTGAAAATTTTGTGAGTTTATTGGGAATTTTCAGTGACACAGACCGTCCTTTCTTCGAGCGTGTTTCTTCTGCTAATATAAGTGTTGTAAAAGGCGCAACCGACACGTCGTTACTGTTTAGTTTTAAGCTTTTTGATTTTGAATATGAATAGCATGTTTATGTAATTATGCGTTTTAATTAAGTTAATTAATTACACACCTTGTTTGGACTGGAATTTTAAATGTGGCAAGGAAGGAGAATAAACGACGTTGACGGAAGTGGATGGAGCCGAGTGGAGGAGAATTAACGACGTTGACAGATGTCACAGAACCATAGAAGAATCCGTCGTCTACGTTAATAAAAATGGTAAATTACAATAAAATATTTTGAGATTTGATGTCTATGCAATAAAACGGTAATTTTATTTTTAAAAAATTACAGAAAAATATAGTTAATTAACCCTTTAAAAGCTAATTTTAACTGTTGTCAATCATAGACATCTTCTTCTTTCATTCTTAAATAAAATAACAAAATTTCAAACAAAAAACTCAGGTAAACATCAAACCAAACCAACAAAAAACTTCATCATCCATACCATCACCAACTCAATCAACAACTTCATTACAATCTCTAACTCCATTTCTATTTCCAACTCCATCACCATAATGTTATAAAAAGTAAAAACGAAAAATAAATAATGAATAGGTCCGAATCTTCTCCATGGGAAACCTATTAATGGATATATGAGGAGATTACACTTGATACATATTTTAGTTCTTTTAATAAATAAATTCACATGTCATGGTTAGATTAACGGTAAAAGGATTTAATCAATAATGGAGCCTAATATTTGACTATATTATAATAAAATTATAAATTTAGCCTTAATTATATATTAGTATCCTATCGTTAGTTGACTCAGTCAAAAGTAACAGTTCAACCAAAATTTTTACTTAAAATAACAAAAATATTTCTAGTTAAAAAATAAGATTAATTATTAAAATGTTCAAAATTTTTAATTTTTTTAAATGGACGGATCCATTTAAATTATACTTTTAGTTTTTAATTTTTTTAATTTTAATAATTAATATTATTTTTATATTTTTTTAGTCAGGAATATTTTTATCATTTCACATTAATTTTTTTTTTTGTCAAACTGTTCTTTTTGACTGAATCAACTAATGATAGAGTACTAATTTGTAATTAAAAGCTAAACTCACGATTTTATTACTATATGGGCAAATTTCAAGATACTCCATTACAATTTGCCCAAATAATATTTTATAGGTTCAACTCTTCCAGATTTATGTTAATAAAATTATGAGTTCGGGTGAAAAAAATAGTATGGTTGAGAACTTGTGATAAGTGGTAACATAAGTTATGTAAAATTGAAAATTAAGATAAGTCAATCACCTCTTAGTAATTATGTGAAAAATATAATTATATCTTCAATTTATTATATACGTAGATTTGAAAAAACCCCTAGGTGTAACTATTTTTAAAAAATAATTATCTAATTTTAACCTTAGGTAAAAATTTATTAATCATATACCAAAAATACTTTAAGATTAAGAGTACGTTTGAAAGAGTTTTTTCAAATAGATATTTTATAAGTAGATCTTTTCGAAATAAAGTTTCTACAAGTAGAGTTTTTAAAGAAAAATGTTAGGCATTTGAATGTCAATTAAAAAAGGATAAATTGCAATTGAATACCCTGACGTTTGGTCATATTATAATAAAATTGTATTTTCCTTAAACTACATCAAGTACTTCGGGTAATTATCAATTTGATCCTATTGTATTTAAAAATATCACTTTTTGATCTATTTTTAATTTTTTAACTCATATGGTCCCTATATTTTTTAAAATATATCAATTTAGTCATTATGACTAAAATTTTGACAGTCAAACCTGACATTAAGTATAAATTAATCATCTTACTCTTTTTTAATTAAATTATTTAAATTAGAATGATGTTTTTTTCTACTTTTTTTAACAATTTTACCTATTTTGATAATCCAATAAGAAATTAATATATGTTATAAAAAAATTAATTTTTATTTAAAAAATACTTTAAAAGGATTCAATAATAAAATAAAGGTGATAAAATTTATTAAAAATAAAAAAATAAAAAATATATATTATAAAAATTTTAAAAGTAATATTATTTATTAAAAATAAAATAGAATTCAAGATTGAATATTTATAAAACTCAAAATTTAGTAATTTAATATATATATATATATAATATAATATATTCTAAAATATGTGTATATATATAATATTTTAACATTTTAATTTTTTTTAAACTAAATTTTGAGTTTTATAAATATTCAATATTAAATTTTTTTTTATTTTTAATAAATAATATTTTTTTAAAATTTTTTAAATTTTTATAATTATTTTTAATAATGAATTTATAATATTTATTTTTTACTTAATCATTTTTTCAGTGTTTTTTTTTAATTTAAGTTTTTATAGCACATATCAATTTTTTATTGGATTATCCAAATAGGTAAAATTGTTAAAATGTAAAAAATTGGAAGGTAAAATCGTCTTGCTAATTAATAGAAAAGGGTAAGATGGTCATTTATGTCAGGTATGACTGTCAAAATTTTGGTCAAACTGATTAAATTGATATATTTTCAAAAAGGTAGGGACGATGTGAGTTAAAAAAGTAAAAATAGATCAAAAAGTAGTATTTTCAAATACATTAGGGACCAAATTGATAATTATCCGAGACATTTGATTGTAGTTTAAGGAAAAGTGCGATTTTATTGTAATATGACCAAAACGTTGTAGACCTCGAAAATTGCTGGGGAAGTGTAGGGCATTACAACATGCAAAGATAGAACACGTGTGACCCGTAGGACGTCTAGGACATTGGGGTGGTGCCAGCCAAAGTCACTTCGACGGTCAAGTTAGCGATTTATAGTGGACGGAGTCAATCAAATAAGAAGAAAACAGAAAAATACTTCCTTAAATTGAAGGATTGGGACCTTCATAACGAATGAAGGGGTAGAATGATGGATCGGAATCATGATCGAGAGATGGTCGAAAGTGACTGCAGTTCGCCGGAGATTGAGTATCGGAGTTTGACTTGTTCAGTTCTTAGTTCTCAGAGAGTAAGATTACGCATGGGGGACTCTTTTGAGAGTCAGTCCTCCATTTATAGGGGGTGATCCACCCGTTGGAAGAGTGGATCACATCTTTGAACAATAGGCCCAAATTAAGGAGGATTTGGCTGCCTTCTTAACTTGGTCCATCAGACTTCAAATTTGAAGTCTGATGGGTCGGGTCGTGGACCTGGAGGTCCATGGATGGATCATGGGTCGGGTAGTCATAAAGTGGGTGAGTCGTCCAAGGTCGGTATGTCGAGCGACATATGGCATTGGCGTCGAGCGACCGCTGGTCAAATGGTGTTGGTTCGTACGGCGTGAGAGCTCGGCGTGAGGCTTAGTGTCGCTCGACACTGGGTCCTTTGGTGTGTCGAGTGACATGGGCTTTGCGTAATCCATGTCTCTTGTTGGCGAATTTGGGCCGTGTAGAAGGCTTTTCATGGTTTTTGGCCAAATTATGTAATGTGATTGGGCCTTGGGCCTATGTATGGAGTGGTCGTGGACTGAACTTTGTTTTCCTCGATTTTGGGCCTGACAGATTTTGGCCATTACAAACGTTAGTGTATTTTATTGCAATTTGCCCTTAAAAAAACTATTTGAAATAATATGATCACAAAAAAGAACATGATTTTCAGTTAAAAAGGCACTGTAAAATTAATAAAGTGTAAGAGAGTTATATTAGACATTTTAATATTCTTAAAAATTTAAGTAATCTACTTGGGAAAAAAAAAATGAAATTTGAGTTTCTTTCAGCAAATGTAAAATAACTTTTTAATCGTCCAAAAACTCTACTAGAGTGGCAACCAAACGATACAAATTTTTTTTAAAAAAAACGCGTGGAAGAATTATTTTTGAATATATACTATATATTTTCGTTATTCAAGAATTTAAAGTATATTTTAAGTATTTTGTTAGCATTTAACAAAGTAAAAAAAAAAAAAATCAATTTTGATATTTTCAGTATTAAAGAATAAGTAATTTTTTTTTAAACCTAAAATGAATTAGTAATAAATAGGTTAAAATTAGGTCAAATATTATATATAATTATTCGTCCTATAAACAACTTAAATAATTTAATTATATTATAATACATAAAAATTTTAAATGGGTCGATATAATATATTTATATTTTTAAAAGTCACTGAAAGTCTGTTATATCTTTTTTATAGATAAAAAAAAATATTTATGAATATTTATAAAAGTCATTTGAAATGAAATTTTATAAAAGTCTTTTTTTTTTTAAATCTATAAGTATATAAAAATTTATTAAAATTATTTGAAATGAAAATCTATAAAAGTATATGATAGTAATTAAAAATTCATAAACAAATTCATTAAAAATTCAAATTGAATAAATTTCCTAAATGCAAAAGTAAAAAGTTAGATTTAAAATATAGTTAAACTTTAGGGAGCTTTTGCAAATATCCCTTATTATATATATATTTGAATCGATGTTTGGATTTGATTTTTACATCGAAAACGTGAATTTTGATCATGATAAGCGGCGACGCCCACCAATCACATACACACACAGTAGTTGAACAGTAGTTGTATCAGTGTCACTTTACTGTCAACAGAGAAAAAAAACAGAATTCAAAACGTAAACACAGAAAAGAAACACATTCAAATTCAAAACCGTACCAACCCAAACTCAGCTACAGCAAACGCGGAAAAAAAAAAAAAAAAAAAAAACCCACTCCACGACGAACCTCGTCTTAACAAGCGTCACTGCTCGCGAAGCCAAATGTACACAATCCATCACCACAACAACAGCAACCCATACCCAAACCCACAATTCGAAACCCTAAGATGCCGATTCTCGTGAAGACAACAAACTACTCCAACGTCAGTTACACAACAACAACAAAGGAGGAGAAGAGTAATAGTAGTAGTTGTAGAATAAGAAGAGATGGCGAAGCACTCGGCTGGTTGGTGGGTCCCACTGCTGCAGAATCGGTATCTACTGGCTCTGCTGGTCATGCTCTCCGTCTCCACGCTGGTCGCCTTCTTCATAAGAGCCGCCTTGGACGCCTGCGACCGCAATCTCGAAGTCGCCGACAAACGGGTCAAGCCCGTCCCGCAAATCGCCGTCAAACCTAGCCCTCTCAGCTTCATGAAGTCCAATCGCGTGCTCTTGGTCTCGCACCAGCTCTCTCTTTCTGGTACTTTCCAACATTTTTTAGTAGGTTCTCTGCTTTTTGGGACTATTTGTTAAATAAAAGTAGTACAGTTTATTGATGCATAATTAGAGATTGGTGTAGTTTGAGTGTTTGATATAGTTTATTGGAACTAACAGATCTTCGATACAACAAGTTAGTTAAAGTTTAAGTAATTGAAGTAGAGATGTTCGTTGAGGAAGCTTCAATTAACAATTAAGAGACATAAAAGTTCAAGATTGTTTATTACTTATATTAAGTTTCTTTAAAAGTGATATTTGGATAGCATGTGAGATTAAATCTGCAAGTTTCCACATGGCGATGAAACTCATTTAATGACGAAAATAGGGCAATGGTGTGGACACCCATTGGTGGTCTTCCCTGTTACTTTGGGTTTCATTGTAAAACATTTGAATGATTTTAGGGTTATCTCCTGGTGAGTTGGCGTGTCACCATCTAATTGGCGCAATGCACAAACTAGCACGTTTTCCAACTGTCAATTGGTTGTTTGCTTGCTTCTATCAAGCTGTTATATAATTGAAATGACAGTGTCCGAAAATGTTTCATTGTTTTTGGAGGTTCTCAGATGGGAATTTGCCATGCCGTCCTTCTATTTGGAATTTGTCATCTTTTATAATAATAATAGAAAAATACTATGTGTAATATATATTTCATTGATTTAAAGTAGATATAATGAATACTATATAATGGATTAGTAAATTTCTTTCCATATGAGAGATATTTAATGAGATAATCTTCCCCTCTTTTAGTTTTGTTTGTCTAATCTTATGTTTTCCTTGTAACGTTTCTTAGGTGGACCATTGTTGCTGATGGAGCTAGCATTTTTATTAAGGACTGTTGGTGCCGAGGTTTACTGGATTACAATCCAGAGGCCAGCTGAAGAAGATGAGGTGATATACAGTTTGGAGCATAAGATGTTGGACCGAGGAGTACAGGTTATAAGATTTCTGCACTACAAATCCTGAAGATTTACATAATGTTGTCATGAGTTAACATCTATTAGGATTTTTATTTTTTATTTTGATATTTGTTCCATCATTTAAGTGGTTCTTGGTAATTTATTTTTAATGATTATGTGTAAGTCTCAAGTCTCAACTCTTGTGGCTCCTGTTATTGGCAGAAAAAAGCAGTCACCTCAATTTTGAATATTGCTTATATTTTTGATATTATTGATGCTTACTCATTAAAATTTTTGAAGTATTAAGGGTTAAAAGATAGTTCTAACTGTAGTTATTCTGTTATACTGCTGCATGTTACGTCTTTTCACTCTTTAATGCGGGCTATGATTTTGAGGGAAGTGAAAAGAGTCTAGCCCTTTTGAGAATAATAGAAGCTGAATGCATCCTTGATTTCCAGTTAAAGGTGTTGTAGTTGTACTCTTTCTACTGCTAGCGCTATACCAGTTGTACAGAGTTCAACTGGAGAGATTCAGAACCGCCATTTTTTTAGGTTTAATAACAATTGACTTTGGTGTATGTGCAGTTGAGTATAACTCCGCTGCTAACCAACAAGAAAGTTCATTTGGTACTTAATTTGGCTACTCAAGTTTAGAATATTGCAAACTTATAATTTATGTCATTTAATGAACTTTTTACTAAAGCTGAAATGGAAATGCAAAAAGTCTTAGGCTAATTAAGAGTTGGGAAAGGATACAGTCTGAGCAAATTCATATTCCTTTATATGGAGCAACAAGCATCAGCACTCGTGGCTTGATGTACATGCACCACCTTGAAGCCAAACGTGTAAGCCAGTGATCACTGGGCCTATTCGTTTATATAAGCCATCTCACTTCTTCACTACATTCCTGATGTGGGATCCTAACCTTATAAACTCAGCACCATTGTCATGGTTATTTTGGTCCACCAAAAATAATACTGCTCCAGTTGTGTTTTTTTTGCTTTATAATTTCTTTTTATTAATTTTTTGTCTTAGTTTGTAGTTCTATCATTCTCTCTTTCTCTCTATCTGTGTGTTGCTGCTGTTGGACTTTGTATCAGTATTGTCTTCATATAAAATCTTTTGGTCCTTGCTTTTGTTCAGAGTTCTTAGATTTCATTATATTTATGATAGTTCATGTATGACAGATCAGCACACTTTCACTTTTCATGAGAGCTTGAAATGATGTGAAAAATTGTGCCTAGCTTTTAACAATGCCTTGTACACATTATTAGGTTTTCGATGCAAAGGGTAAAGAAGCTATAGATGCTGCTCTGAAAGCTGATCTGGTTGTTCTGAACACTGCGGTTGCTGGGAAATGGCTGGATGTTGTTCTCAAGGAAGATGTTTCCCATGTTCTTCAAAAGGTACTCTGGTGGATCCATGAAATGCGAGGGCATTACTTCAAATTGGACTATGTCAAGCACCTTCCTTCCGTTGCCAGTGCGATGATTGATTCACATGTAACAGCAGAATACTGGAAGAATAGGACTCAAGAGCGTTTGAGGTGAACTTCTAAAACTTGTATGTGTGCTCCTTTAGTGCCTTTATAGATACAATTTTGTTACTGTAGAATATATATTTTCATTTTGTTTGCATTTGGAGACATTTCTCAAATAATATCACAGGAGTTCATTGGATCAAATTGGTCAGAAAGTATACTAAAATGGTAATAATTCGCTTGCAATTATCATGACGTGCATGTTTCCCTAATCTCACCTATGGCTGAAATCTTTACACAAATTTGGTCTTCATCTTCCATCACTTGTTCTCTGCAGGATTAAAATGCCTGAGACCTATGTAGTTCACCTGGGAAATAGCAAGGAACTTATGGAAGTCGCTGAAGACAGTGTGGCAAAAAGAGTTCTGCGAGAGCACGTCCGGGAGTCACTTGGAGTGCGAAATGAAGATTTACTCTTTGCCATCATTAACAGTATGTTTTTAATGCTGATGATATCACATCTTAAGAATTTTGCTGCTCTGCCCTTTTTCTTTGTTTTAGATCAATATACAATCTTACTTAAAAATGGATAATCCAGTGTAATTCAGCATGTTTTTAAGCTTGCTTCACCCGTGCGGCTCATTCAGTTGTATGTGTTACCAATATTATGTGGGATTTGCTCAATTAAAAAGGGAGGCTAAGAATTTTAGCTCTGTTCTTCAGTTCACTTTCTGGTTTTGATTTATATCCCCCCCTTCACTCATCATTTTTAGATCAATGTATGAGAAGCTGACAGAGGAAAAAGAAAAGTGGAACGTTTTCTGTGCATCTGAGTTAAGTTAATGCTATTAATTCTAGATTTACATTTTAAGACTACTGAAATACTATTAACTTCAGGTGTTTCGCGTGGAAAGGGGCAGGATCTATTTCTACGTTCCTTTGTTGAAAGCTTGCAGTTAATCCAAGGAAAGAAGCTGCAGGTGCCAACTATGCATGCAGTGATTGTAGGAAGTGACATGAATGCTCAGACCAAGTTTGAGTCTGAATTACGGAATTATGTTATACAGAAGAAAATTCAAGATCGTGTTCACTTCGTAAATAAAACTCTGACTGTTGCCCCGTATCTAGCTGCAATAGATGTTCTTGTTCAAAATTCCCAGGTAACTCTTTTGTTTGTGCCTGTAGCATTCTTTATTTCATAGTTATATTTTCTGCCAAACCCTTCATCAATTGATTACATCATTTCCTATCTTATTGCTATTAGTTTGGCACCTTCTTTCTCTTGTTTAGTAGTACTTGTTTTAATAATCTCAAGTCTTGTTTATTGGTTTCCATGGATGTTTATTGGGCAACAAACAAGTGAGAAAAATTCAAAACTTTTTTGGCTCACCCGTATTGGTCCTCTATTGGTAGCAGGAATTACTTACTGGTTCTCTGTGGAATGATCTGTATTTGGTCTTCAAATGCTGTGCTAGGAAAAAAATGGCCTTGAAGCAAAATATTTGAAAGCATATGAGCTTAAAAACGAATTGAAACCATTGATGAATGTGGAGATTCAGGCACCATATATGTGCATCTAACTAGCAAACTTTGTTAATTTTTTTTTTTTTTTTTAAAAAGGGCCATCTAACAATCTTGAATATTTTAGTGGGAAAAATCTGAATTAGGACGTGAAACAATTCTCTGTCAGCCGAACAGAATACATGATACATATGAAGGCTTATTTCTTATTTCTTATCTCTAGTCTCTGCTCCATGGATTTCACATTTCTCCTATTAGGTGTTACAATATATTGCTTAAATGCTTTATTCATTCGCTTATGCTTCTGGTTATTGTGATCACGTTCTCTATGGAGGATTTTGTTGTAGAAAAATGTTCTAATGAACCTTTTTGCCTTCTTCACTCCATGCAGGCACGGGGAGAATGCTTTGGGAGGATAACCATCGAAGCTATGGCATTTCAGTTGCCTGTACTGGTACTTAGAAAACTTTCCCCCGAAATTCTTAGTGTTTACATAAGGTTCTATGCACGAGACCTGAGTTTCTTTTTTTTATGCTAACTATTATTTCATCACTCATCCCCAAAACCTTGAATTAGGGAACGGCAGCAGGTGGCACCACAGAGATTGTAGTAAACGGGACAACAGGTTTATTACATCCGGCTGGGAAAGAAGGCGTCAGTCCTCTAGCGAGAAACATTGTCAAACTTGCTACCCATGTAGAGAGGAGGCTTACGATGGGGAAGAGAGGCTACAAGAGGGTCAAAGAAATGTTTCTGGAACAGCACATGGCAGAGAGAATCGCTGCAGTACTGAAAGAAGTCTTGAAGAAGTCTAAAAGCAATTAGCTTCATCTTCATCTTCGGGTGTGCGCCCCATAAACATCAAGCAGAGCCAATTCCTACCAGAGCTTCATCAGTTGATCACTCTATACAAAAACTAATATTAGGACTAAAATGAGAGGTCAACCCGAAATGGAACTTCAATTATGGCTGTTGTTTCTGATGTAAATCATGTACAGACTCAGGCATATCTTCTTTGTTTTCTTCTTTTCCCTATATAGATGACAAGTTCTTGTTATAGTATCAGACTTTCTTCTTGTTCCTCTTTTTTTTTTTTTTTTTTTTTTCAGTATTCACAAAATAAGTAAACAAACGAAAAATGAAAGAGCCTGTGATAGACAATTATATTAACATGGAAAATATTACATTAGAACCTGAAAGTAAACACATAATCAGCAAATTCTACAAGCAAGTATCGTGGGCGCAATCTCAAGGCAGCTTCGGCTTAGAAAAAACGTTAACTGGTTTTGGTTGGTTGTTGATGTTGGTGTTGTTGGGTTTTGTGAACCAAGTTGTGTACAGAAATTGCTTGTGAGGACCGACATGGTTGCAAACAAGCCTGAGCTTCTGTCTCTCCCTCATCCATCTCAACACTACTTTCATGTGACTTTTTCCTGTCAATCCTCTCAATCCAACTTCCTAAAAAGAAAGGTTTCATTTCCATATAAATTTTCATGAAACTGGAAGAAAAAAATATTGAAAGTGAAAAAAAAAAAAAAAAATTGACAAACCTTAACGCGATCCCAAGTTTGAGTAACAGTGAGCGGGCCATGTTCCTTGACAATGTCGAATATAACTCTTGTGATGGTCTGAGTCTGCTCCGGTGGCATCTTCAGCTCTATCGGCTTCATTTTCGGCTTGGGCTTCGTCGAAAAGTATCGCATAAACATTTTCCCCCAAAATCACAAACATGGAGACAAAAACGGTGCGCGTGTGTAATTTTATATGTTTTCTACAGATAAAACGCTGTCGTTTTTTTTTTTTTTTTTTTTTTTGTGATTGGTTTACCTCGTGTGTTTGTAATTGTGTTTGCGCGCGCAGCTGTAGAGAGAAACTTTGAATTGTGTAATGAGAGCTCTCGCAATCGTACGCAAATTCTCGACGGCTCGGTCTGTGTTTTATGTACCAAAACAATTCAGTCAACAATCACAACAACAACAACCAAACTCAACCGAAGAAGCTTTCGCTCCTTTCAGTCAACTTCAACAGCAAAGGAAGCTCTTAGAATTTGAATTGATATCCACACTCGATGGCTGCGATGATCTTCTCCAAATCAAACAAGTCCACGCTCGCATTCTCCGCAAAGGTCTCGATCAATGCTGCTTTGTTCTCACCAAGCTTATTCGCATGCTCGCTAGAATTAATATTCAAATGGACTCCTACCCTCGTCTTGTTTTTGATCAGGTGAGATATAGAAATCCGTTTCTCTGGACTGCTCTTATTCGGGGTTATTTGTTGCAAGGGTCGTTGAGAGAGTCGGTTGTGTTGTATGGTTCCATGAGGAGAGAGGGTATCGACCCTGTTTCATTCACGTTCTCGGCGCTTTTCAAGGCTTGTTCTGAGGTTCTTGATGCGAGCTTGGGTCGGCAGATACATGCCCAGACGATTTTGATAGGTGGGTTTACGTCTGATTTGTATGTTGGGAACACTTTGATTGATATGTATGTGAAGTGCGGGTGTTTGGGTTGCGGGCGCAAGGTGTTCGATGAAATGCCTGAGAAAGACGTGATTTCTTGGACTGAGTTGATTGTTGGGTACGCGAAGGGTGGGGATATGGAGTCTGCCTGTGCGCTATTTGATGGGTTGCCTTTGAAGGATATGGTGGCGTGGACAGCAATGGTCACAGGCTATGCACAGAATGCTAAGCCTAGAGAGGCAATCCAGTATTTTGAGAGAATGCAAAATGCAGGCATTGAAACGGATGAAGTTACTTTGGTTGGTGTTATTTCGGCCTGTGCTCAATTGGGTGCAGTTAAATATGCTAATTGGGTTTGCGATATAGCTGAAAGATCAGGATATGGGCCTATGAATAATGTTGTTGTGGGATCAGCGTTGATTGATATGTACTCAAAGTGTGGGAGTGTGGAGAATGCATATAGGGTTTTTGAGGGGATGAAGGAGAGGAATGTGTATTCTTATAGTTCAATGATCGTTGGCTTTGCAATGCATGGTGAGGGTCATGCAGCATTGAAGTTGTTTCATGAGATGGCAGAAACGGAGACAAAGCCTAATAGGGTTACCTTTGTAGGAGTTCTTACGGCTTGTAGCCACATGGGACTGGTAGAACAGGGCCGGCAGTTATTTGCAAGCATGGAGAAATATTATGGTGTTGCTCCATCTGCTGATCACTATGCTTGCATGGTTGATCTTTTAGGTCGAGCTGGGCGCTTGGAAGAAGCACTCGAGCTTGCCCAAACAATGCCCGTAGAGCCCCATGGAGGGGTGTGGGGAGCACTTCTTGGAGCATGTCACATTCATGGCAATCCAGACATTGCTCAGATTGCTGCTGACCATTTATTTGAGCTGGAACCTGATGGTATTGGAAACTACATATTGCTCTCTAACATATACGCGTTGGCAGGAAGGTGGGATGATGTTTCAAGGGTAAGGAAGCTGATGAAAAGGAAGGGTCTAAAAAAGAATCCTGGTTATAGCTGGGTGGAAGGAAAGAATGGAGTAATCCATGAGTTTGTTGCCAATGATTTGACCCATCCAAAATCCAGTGAGATTAAGCAGGTGTTGGAGGACATTCTGGATAGATTGAAGGCTCATGGGTACCAGCCCAATCTCAGTTGTGTACCTCGTGATGTGAGTGATGAAGAGAAAAAACGTATCCTGATGACTCACAGTGAGAAGTTAGCTTTAGCATTCGCAGTGCTTACTACAAGTGCTGGTTGCACCATAAGGATCATGAAAAACCTGAGAATATGTGAAGATTGTCACTTGTTCATGTGTGGAACATCTCAAATTATCGAGAGGGAGATTGTTGTGAGAGATAACATGAGAATCCATCATTTCATGGATGGCAAATGTTCCTGTGGTAACTTCTGGTGATTGAAGGTGGGATTTGAATGTTGCTTCAGGTGTGATCTCAACCTCATTTACATCCTTTATTCATGAAGAAAGTTGGTTACGATGTAACTGTCAAACACACCAGTCGTTTTGAAGTTATGGTATTATGCAAGTGGGTGGGTGGGTATAAATAGTGGCAATATTTCTGAACTTGCAACAAAATAAACTGTTTTCCAGTTGAGGGTGGTGCTCCTATGAGTTTTGATCCATGAAGAACCGAAGGTAACAAGGCCGCAATTGCACTATGTCAAGATGACCTAGAGGTATGTTGGTTATCGGAAGATATGGTTGATATCGCCTGCTTGAATTCTTTTCGGGGTGAATATTTGATGGAATTAAATTATCATTTTGTAACTTCTCAATACTAGAGATCTTTTTTATGTTCTCTTCCCCTAGAGGACACTTGCTACAATTCAACGCTTGACTTCTGTACTCAGGAGGTTGTAAATTCCAGCAAAATAATCAAAATTTTCAACACTCAATTTTCATCTGGTAATGTTTAGTTGAGTTGGGGCCATATCGTTTGAAGGAAGATTTTGTTGATCTATTGACCATAACAAAATGGGAAAAATGAAGGTTTCGAAAGGCCGCAAGGAGATATTAGAAAGTTATGTAGCTATAGCCAAAGAGTCATTTACTTCTGTATGTGTGAACTGTGATGGCAATGTGTCTATCCTATCATATACAAAGTTTATATCATGTTACGTGCTAGAGAAAATCCTTGGTGGAACATGTACCACATTAGCAGTGAGAATTTTAACGGTTTCCCATTTTAGAATTGAGACTGCAGGTAGGCCTCCTATTACTAAATTTTGTGGAAATGGCAGGAGAAGCCTTAGATGAAATCTGGTTGAAAAATCGAGATCAACCTATGAATTTCAAGTTTCAATACTTCAACCAAATCAACTAAAAGTATAAAATGTGTCTACATATAAATAGGTCGAAACTGTTTGACAAAACATAAACATTACTTTCACAAATACATTAAACCGGTCCTTATGTTTAAGCTATATTGTAGATACTTTTTGCTTTGTACATTAAGCCGGGTCTACTTTGAAGCATCGATAATGAATTTAAATCCTAGTATATACATATTAAGCATCTTCCCTTAACAACAACAGACTAAACTAACAATTATTGTAATATTAACTAGGTAAAACAGGCCTGTGCAGATGCATAACCTGATTGAAGAAAAGCTATTTACTTGTAGGAGAAGTCAGCTTATTTTCCTCTGAATCAAGTTTTGATGAAGCATCCCCACCCATCAGTTCCTGGAAACCATCAACCTTCACCGGTGGAGCTCTAATAACACCCGTAGGCCTGCATGCAAACAACATCTCTCAGAATTTCCGTAGGCATGACTTTTAACTAGCCCTAAGTAATGATTCGTTTCTATTTTTTTTTTCTTTTTATTCTTTTTCTTGGTAATATAAGTAAAATTCATTCCTTCTTTAAATTTTCCTTACGGTGTCTGCATTTGAGGAATTTGAACAGACATTGACGGCCTAAACTGATTGTTTGATTGTGGATGGAAATTTGACACTGCATTGAGTTGTTGCTGCCGGAACTGCATTTGGGATGGTCTGGTATTGATAGCATTAACTGGATCCATTGGCAGTTCCGATCGATTTTCCATATTGACTTGTAGCATGGCTTGGTCCTTATCCATATCCATACCAGGGCGGGGGGTGGATGGTTGGCACCTGTGCATCCTTTCTAACTGTTGCTGCTGTAAAGCCAAATTTTGTGGTTGAACCAAATGCTGCATTGGCTGATGCATTTGCCTTTGGATCTGCAGCTTCACCATAGATTGAAACAGAATCATCTTTACAATAATGCTATATGCAAATGTCAACATTAAAAACACTTGTGGTCTACAGCATAAGCTTCATAAAGTCAGTAACTCTCCTCTACGCTCACAATTTATTTGTTTATTTATTTTATTTCCAAGAAATCACCGAACCTTTCTTTATTACACTCTAAACTAAAGACTAATGCTGAATCTAACAACCTTATTAGTCGGGAAACTCATCCAAGCTCACACTTAAACCCCTAAACCATGATGATGGCAAGAGTCAAGAGTCTCAGACACCATCCCTCTAGAATTATTAACAAACTAGCCATTAGCTTCACAACAACAAAAATCACTAACATGCTGGAACTTCATAAACTTCAGGACCTACATCAAGAAAACCAGCTAACTGATAATAACCTAAACTTCAGTCTAAATGATTTTGCTCAGAAAACACAAAAGACCCATACATGCATTAATTTTCACAGTTTCTTTTCTTTTAAACACTGCCTAAGGGGGAATGACAGATTTTATTTAGATATTTCAGACTTTCAGTAAAGGAACAGGGTACAGTTTGGTTGAAACTAAAACAGCTAGATATGAGTCTGTTCCAAGAACAATCTTCAACCAAATCCTATTTGTGAAAAAAAAAAAAAAAAATCAGATGCACATACCTGCTGGGTTAGTCGAAGGGAGCTTTGCTGCTGCAACTGCATTCCGTGTACTTGTTCTTGAGTTTGTTGCACAGTGGTCCTAGCGCCCTCTTTAACAAGCTCGGCTAAACTCCCAAAATTACTATTAGAAAAAGAGATATATGTTAGATAACTGATACAACAAAAAACAAAGTGAGAGAGAGAGAGAGAATGCAGTGGAAAACACACACAAATGGATTGAAAGCTATGCTAATTAAAAGAAGTTCCCATTCATGCAGAAATAATCACAATTTGCATCATCCTCGAAACAGAGAAATTATATGCTGTGAGAGCGAAATGGATATTCTCTTGATTGCCTCAATTAGCACAACTATAACTGTTTTCAAGGCTTACACGCTTTATTTCCTTCCCCTTTGTTTTACAAGGAGCATAAAGGGTAAATAAGTTGGCTGGTTTTATGTTTGAAAACAAAAGTGTCATTATTCAATCACAAAATAATATTGTCAGAATCCCATGAACAACATTATCACAAACATTTGAATGTGAGTTACATATAAAAACATGACTTTATAATACAAAATTAGCATTTATAATAACATTTCTTGGGAGGGGGGAAATCAAACATTAGTCAATGCAAAAATTAATATAAAAAATAACTCTAAAACTTACCTTAATCCAGCCGCTTGAAGAAACATTTTAAATAGTTCAATGGCAGTACACTGCCCTCTGTAACTATTATCAAGAACATTCAAGATTCGGCCTAATTTACAAATATTACTACTGAGCAATTGAGAAAACACTTCCAATGGGACCTCAGTGGCACCTTCAAACCCAGCACCTGTTAGTATGTGGGCTGTCACCTTTTGAGATATCTGTGATGCCTGTTCTTCACCAAGGCATTTCTTGTTCCTTTCGGACCCATTTTTCCCATGATGTAAACTTCCTCCTTGTTCCATGCCAAGGCAGTCAGCCCTTATACCAAGTCTCTCAATCATAACCGGACTCCTGACCCTAACCGGAGGCAAGGTATCAAGAACTCCATTGAACTCCACTTTCTGGTTAATGTTCACTCTAGTTATTGGTGGGTGTGCAGTATCAGGTACACAGTTCAATGTGAACATTGTTTCGGGGAAAAATATGTCACCGTTAGCTGAGTTGCTAAATTCTAAAACAGAATTTGGATGCATGTTAGATGTATTCTCTAGGACAGAATTTCCGAAACCCATGTACTGACCCTCCTGAAATGCTACATGCCTTCTCTTATTTTTCTCACGAATTTTAAGGTAAGCAGCCATATCCTCAGGGGTACGTTTGTTTGATTCTCGGTCACCATACGACAATTTATATGGTTTGCTAAGTTTATACTTCTCAATGAATTGATCATACCACGTTTCGGGCAATTCTTCATTCTTGAATCTCTGGGATAGATTATCAAATTCAGATTCACCATATCTTGCTCCAGCGTAACCTGATTTGGGTTGACTCTGTGCATCCAATCAATATAGTTAAACAACCGGAAAGATACAATTCAAAAGCAAATGCCACTTGTCAGTTAGTGCAACAGAAACATTGAATACATTTAAAAAAAGTTCCAAATAAATCTAGAAAACATGTTTATTGAATTAAAGAGGAATCATGAAAGAATATTTCAAACATTCAGGTAAAATATATTATTTACTATCTCACCAAGTAATCATACAATACGTTGGAGCTGAATTGATGATAATGTCCATAACAGATTGTCATCATTTATATGAATAGACGAAGTGCAAATAAAAAGTTTGGACAAGTGCCGATAGAACAAATATTAAACCAGGCATGCGGACCAAAATAGTTGGCATAAATATTTCATAAATTTCAACTTATATGAGAGAGTATGTTGGTGTTCAGGGCTCATTTTTAGTACTATGCTTGTGAGGTTTTAAACTCCTTCGAGAATTAAGCAACCTCAATGATTAAGGAAACACAACTTCTTCAAAGAAATGTATTATGAATCCTCTTAAGAATAGAAAATCTCGATATGCACTATAAATAGAGATTGTAAATCTTCAAGAAGCTTGGGGCATCTGGATACCAGCGGGAAGCTCTATCATACACTATTGGATATAGGGATAGCGAGTAAACTGGGGAGGAGCTTTGTGAGGAGTTTTGTTTGGGTTTATATTGTCATGTTTTTAAATTTTCATGGCATATTTTGTAATCTCGTAACTTTATAATAACCTATTAATTGTATTCTCTGTCATCCATAGAGATGCAGACATAATGGCCAACCCACATATTGTTGCATTCCTTGTGTGCTTGTTATTTGATTTTTCTATATCCTGTTTTTACTTGGCTTTCTTGGTTTTGAGCAGTAGCTGCATCCTGCTCGGAAATTCAGGCTTTAATTTACTGTGATTTATAACAACATTATAATTCCAGGTCCTTTCCTCATGCTCTATAGTGTATCTCTTCTACTAAACTCAGTTACCCTAAAAGGTTCTACCCATCCAAATTCACACATAAAAATTAAAAAGAAATACATGTGATAATTTTTTTTAAAAAGAACAAATATTTCCATAAATATGTTAACTTTAAAATCACCAACTCCATTTGCCCGCAGTTAAATTCCAAGGATTGAATATGCTTATTGCAGTCATAATAAGCCACTTTTTTCCTATAAAAACTAGATAAAAATTGTTTCTTTTACAGAATAGCTAGACGCGAATAGCATATGCAATCCAATCCATTCAATAAAAATTAAAATTACAATGCAATTAAGCTACCAAACCTTGAATGGTATAAAAACTGTTTCTTTTACACAATAGCCAGACGCGAATAGCATATGCAATCCAATCCATTCAATAAAAATTAAAATTACATTGCCAATTAAGCTACTAAACCTTGAATGGTATAAAAACTGTTTCTTTTACACAATAGCTAGACGCGAATAACATAAGCAATCCAATCCATTCAATAAAAATTAAAATTACAATGCAATTAAGCTACCAAACCTTGAATGGAGCCGTATTGGACTGTTGAACCCCATCTTGCGAGCCACTTTCGAGAGTGAAGTACACGTCACCGCCGTTCAACTGAAGATCTAAACCCTAAAAACAAATCAGTCAAAATTCGAGGACATGAAATATTAACAGAGAGAACACCAGACACTCACAATCGGCATTGAGGTTCGAGACGGGAGCGGAGGAGGAAGTTGGAGCCGACGGAAGGAAGAGAGAGATAGTGGCTTTGTCGAACAAGAGGGCGCGTGCACGGAGTTGCAGGTGGAGGTGAGTCCTGGACTTGGAGTCGTCTGGTCGCATGAAGGAGTCCCAGGAGGAGAGCGAAGCGAGGGAGTGAATGAAAGTGGAGTAGCAGGAGTCACCGAGCCAGGCGCGCCAGACGCCGGATTCCTCCAGCTTCCGGGCCAGCTCGTAGCCGAGTCCGTCGTCGCCCAGTAGTGACATGGAGTTGGATCGGGTCGGGTTGGTTGGGGTGGGAATTGAACGTTGAAGTTGGCAAGGTATTTGTATTTTTAGCTTCCTTAAAAGGAGTGGTCTTGAGTCTTGACTTGTGACTTTGGGGGATATCCGTTTCGGAAAAATCATTAGAAGTAAGAATTTTTAAAAATTTTGGTGAATTTATCTTAAATATCATCGATGTCAATGCGTTCACAAAATATTAAAAATATTTTAAAATATTTTTTATTTTAATATTTTAAAAAATTAAAAATATTTCAACCGAAGTATTAATATTTATTTTCTTAGTTATTATTACTGAAATTGTATTTTACATCCAGAATAGCTCCAAGAAGACATGATTCTAAGCAGATACTTAACATGTCCCTCCTCTTCTAGGCCCATTAGAAGGGAAATGAAACCCAAGATTTAGTTTATCCAGTTTCAAATGCGAGGTACGAGCAAATAGAACTCATTTTAAGAGTATCAGTACGAGCAAATGTGTGTATTTATGATTTCTACAGTACATTAGCATATGATGTACTATTAAAATTTTACCTTATTTTGGTATGGTCACATACAATATATACATATAACTTAACGCGTATGTACTGCATGTGATCGGTCAAAATAAGATAAAATTTTAATGGTGCACTAAAGATGATCTCATATTGTGCTTCAGTTGACATGGGTTACATATAGTACAAGAATTTGTTAGCATTTGAAATGTTATGGTTATGGCTGGGCACGGTTCGATTTGATTCGGTTTTGGATAAAATCGAACTGAACCGAAAAAATTTCGATTTTTAAAAATTGAAACCGAATTGAAGTTGTGAACTGAATTGAACTAAACTGAATTAACTCGGTTTGATTCATTTCAGATTTGGGCATAATCGACTTTTTACATGTATTTGAATTTAATGGGTTCTGAATGCTAATTTTGGACCATAATTGTTGGTTTTAGCTTTTGAGTTGCTGACTTTCATATGAAAAGTCCAAATTCAAATAAAATAAATAAAACAAATTATAATTAATAAGTAATAAATAATATTCTAACTTTTAGGTATCCATTTTTAACAAAATCAGATAAATAAAATATAACAAATAGCTCCGAAATAATAAGATTAGATTTTTTTTAGTTTTTATATTACGATTTTCGGTTCAAATCGGTTTTAAAAAAATAAAAACCGATTTGAACCGAATTTAATTCGGTTTTTAATTTTGAAACCTATTTGAACCAAATTAAGTAGATGAACCGAGCCGAACTACACTTTTTGGTTCGAATAAGAGTCGATACGGTTTCCCATTTTTGTGCCCACCCCTAGTTATGGTGGTAATTGGTGATGAAAAATCACTAAGGGGTGTCATTTTTTTTACTTCTTAAATTAGTTTTAACACTTAAATTAGGTGGATTTGCTTTTTTTTTTTTTTTAAGTTTAAATCTTATATCAAGTTATATATATATATATATATATATATATATATATATATATGTTGAGTTGAGAATTGATGGTCAACCTACAAAAGAATTATAATCTCTATAGAATAAAAAAGTCAGAAGCCTCAATATTCTAAAGTTATTGAGTAATTTTTGTAAGAATATTTATATATTAACACGTATTGATTGCATAAGTATGCATAAACTTACTTGGATATAATTGAATCTATAACTACTTACTTTCATCCATAATTACTTAACCTATAATATAATTGGACAATATAAACAAGAAAATCGGTTAAAAGGATGATCTTCTACTTTCTTCTCACCCTCATCAGATAACCTAATGGGAATGTAATATTATTCTGAATTATTGAACGAGAGAGTAAGGACCTTTTATATATAATATGACTTATTGAATCCTATCCTATAAAGCATTCATAATCTTAATAGGATTAAACTAGGCCTACACTTATACAATTTTCCACATCAAATCTTATACTAAACCAGTATAAATAAGGTGCAACAAGCCCAAATAAAACAAATTGATCATAACCAATAACGGTTAATCCGGTTAACTCTTTGATTATAACAATCCAATCAATTCGGTTTTTTACAGACTCATAATATAATGTCATGTGCTGCTCACAATAAATAAATTTTCTTACATTCTCCCACTTGACCTGTACAAATATTATTATTTCGAAAGAAAAAAAAATATTTTTTTTAGAAAACCACACTCCGAATTGACATGCAACTATGTGGCCACTAAACAGAATGTTATAGAGGAGTAACACCTTATAAACCTCCCCCTTAGTTTAATAAGCCATAAATATCCAACTACGTAGATCATTACATCTAAAATCGACATATGACCATAAGTAATCAAAATACTCTTAGCTATATCAAACTCGGATAATAATGGTATGCAAGTGTGGTATGGAAATTACATGCAAATGTGATCATTATGTCTATTTCCATATAGGTCCACCTTTCGCTTTGTCCGAAGCATCTTAAGATGGAAAAAATTTTATGTCTCAAATCATTTACACTCATAGGTCAAAACCTTCGTACCATACGAGTTAATTGTCCCCTTAAAGTAAAACCGCTTTAAGACTCCTACACTCATAGGTCAAAATCTTAATACCATATGAGTTAAATGTTTATAATCAAAACATACGTGTACACACAACAACAAATATGTCATATAACTTAATATGCATACACAATGCACTAAAATTATTTTGAAGAATTTAAAACAAAATTGTATAGAATAACTGCAGTTAATTAAGTCAAAGCCTGACTCCCCACTTACCAAAAACATCAAAAGTATCAATCATTCTACGCAGGATATAACATGCTTCTAAAACCTTAAGAGACAAAATTACTTTGGTTCGAATATCAACAATCTTTTTACCATTGGCTATAAAAACTTGCAACTCATAAACCTTCACTCTCACCACAATATTCATATGCTTAAATCTTAAAAATCTCTTATTGTAATTAGAGAAGGTAAATGTAGCAGAACAACCACAATCTATCATTATAGGTTTTATTATCCAAAACCTCAAAAGAAGATTTTATAATCGAGCTGCCATATATTAAGCCACATATTTCTTTCCGTGTTTGCTAAACACTTCTTCATTGTTAGGATCTCAGCCAGTGCTTTGATGCCACTGATAGGATCCTGTATGTGGAAGCAATATACCGCAACTAAAGTAGAGATTTGAGAAAAATGGAGAAGAACTTGACACACAGTATTTATGTGGTAAAACCCTCAATTAATTTGAGGGAAACATCCACGGGCAAAGATAGAATGACTTTACTAGACCAAAATAATTACAACCTCTCTCTAATAACACTAGGAGAAAACAACCTCACAAGAGGCTTTAGGGAGAAGAGAAGAGACTACATTTTTTGGGTGAGTTACAAATGAAGGGAAGGGGGGTATTTATAGGAAAATTTCGGGCACTGTTCACGCGTACGTTATTGTTCACCGTGTGGGACTCACCTGTGGCGCCGTCATTTCACTGTTCACAGTGACGTCACTGCTTACGTCAATGTTCAAGTCGCCATTCATTGTTCATATTGGGTCGCCCAATACTATTCCTGGATCAGCCCAACACTATTCATTTAACACTGTAGCAACCACTGGGTCAGCCCGATACTATTTATACTTACTATTCTTACTGGGTCAGCTCAATACTATTTGAGCTACTACCCTCCCTTATCTTGAAAAATATCTTCACACTTTCTACATTCTCCCACTTGAAGTTATTTTTCATGGTCCATCCGTCTCTTTCTAATCTTTACTCATACTCATGCTGCTTACGTTTCTACTAGGCCGAATGAGGATCAACACCATATGAACTTGTCAGTATTGATTGGCTTGGTCGTTGCATCTGCTAGGTTCTCCTCGGTGTGAATATTTTCACATATCCACACTTCCGTCTTCCACTACTACTTGAATTCCTACGTGCTTTATCCTGGAATGAAAAGGTCGGAATCCTTGCAATATGCAAGGCACTTTGACTGTCACAAAATAGAGGAATTTTCTCTTGTTTGTGCCCAAGCTCCTCCATTAACCTCTTAATCCAAATTGCTTCTTTACAAGCTTGTGTAGCTGCCATATACTCAGCTTCTATTGTAGATGAAGCCATAACAGTTTGTAATTTGGAAATCCAGCTCATAGCTCCTCTTGCACATAACCTGTAGTGGAATTTCTTTTATAGAGATCTCCTGCAAAATCTGACTCTTCATAGCCTCTGACAGTGAATTTTGATCCTTCACAACATAATGCAACATCTGAGGTTCCTCTAATGTATCTCAGAATCCTCTTCATACTATTCCAATGCTCTTTACCAAGATCCGCCATGTACCGACTAGCTACTCCCACTGCTTGTGCAATGTCCGGTCTTGTATATATCATAGCGAACATTAAACCTCCCACTGCCGATGCATACGGTAATCGAGACATCTCCATCCTTTCTGCTTTATAGCTAGGACTCATACTTGAGGATAACTTGAAATTAACAGGAAGAGGGGTAGAAATTGGCTTACAATCTTTGCATATTGAAGCGGCGCAAGATTTTACTGAGATATGTCTTCTCGAAAAGCCAAACCTTCATATTATTTCTGTCTCGTTGAATTTGCATCCCTAGAATCTTGTTTGCTGGTCCTAAATCCTTCATATCAAACTTCCTAGCCAACTGTGCCTTTAATTCTCAGACTCAATCTTTGTTGGGGCCTGCTACCAACATGTCGTCCACGTACAACAACATTACGATGAAATCACTATCATCACCAAACCTCTTGTAATAAGTACAATGGTCTGCACTAAGTCTGTTGTACCCAAGGCTTATAATGAGGAATCAAATCTCTTGTACGAACACCTCGACGCCTGTTTTTAAACCGTACAGAGATTTGGTACACCTGCAAACCAAGTTCTCCTTGCCTTTTTCAGCAAAACCTTCTGGTTTGAGCATATAAATTTCTTCTTCAACTTGTCCATGAAGAAACGCAGTTTTCACATCTAACTGCTCTAAACGTAGATCAAATACAGCACACGTAGCCAGGACTACTCCGACTGTTGTAAGTCAAACCACAGGAGATAATATCTCACTGAAGTCAATACATTCTTTCTGAGCATATCCTTTCACCACCAGTCTTGCACGAAACCGCTCCACTTGATCATTGCTATCTCGTGTGATCTTATAGACCCACTTTTTTCCAATAGCTTTTCTTCCATGTGGTAGTGGTACAAGTTTCCATGTCGTGTTCTTATGAGAGCTTTTTTCATGCATTACTGTCATTCACAAGGATACATTTGGGCTACTCATTGCTTTATTGAGAGTTAATGACTCTCCATCCTTTGTTAAAAGACAGTATGCAACATTCCCCTTTGTAACATACTCCAAGTGCCATACCGGTCCTTTCCTCTCTCGAGTTGACCGTCGAAAATCATGAGCCTCGGACTCGTCTGGTACTTATGCCTCGTGCCTCGTGCGCTGATGCTGCTTCAGAAGAATCTGAATCTTCTTTTTCTGAATTTTCCTCCTGAGCTATTGTAGTCTCTGAATTTCCTTTTGAAGTGCCTTCGCCTTCTTCCTTCTGTATTTGATTTTCTACAAAGATAACATCCATGCTGACCATGACTTTGTAGGCAGTGGGGTCCCACAAGCGATACCCCTTTAGTCCGTCAGCATATCCTTAGAAACACTTGATCCTTTTTTTTTTTTTTTTTTATGAATCAAGTTCCACCCGCGCTTTAAAAGCTTTAAAAACTGCACACATATCTAACTTTTTCTTGATTGGGTACACCCAGCATCTCCTAGAGTAATCAGCAATGAAGGTCACTACGTACCTTGCTCCTCCTAGGGATATATCTGATGATTCCCAGACATCAGAATGAATCAAGTCTAGAATGCATTATCTTCTAGCAGTATTGCTGCTGAACTTCAATCTATGCTGCTTGCTTGTAACACAATGCTAACATGAGAATAGATTTGCTGATTTGAGCCCAAGAAACAGATTTCTATCGGAGAGAATCTTCAAACCTCGTTCCGATATATGGCCTAGTTTATGATGCCACAGTATCGTTGACTCTTCTCCATGGTTGGTGGACACATCACATGAATCTGCTTCTTGTAGTGTTTCCTCTTTAAGCATGTATAGATTTGCAGCGATCTTCTAGGCCTTCATCATTATAAGCGCGCCTCTGACAATTTCTAAGATCCCATTTTCTACATAGGTCTTACATCCAAGATCTAATTGTCCCAAAGAAAATTGATTCTTCTTCAGGCCATTCACCTGTCGTACCTCCTGAGTGGTGCGAACCGTACCATCGAGCATTTTTATCTTGATGGTACCAATACCAGCGATCTCCTAGGCATGATCATTACCCACAGATCCTTCAAGATAGGTTCATATTTGTGGAACCATTTTCTTCGTGAGGTCATGTGTCATATGGTTGCTAATCTAGACGCCAAGCATCAGCAAACCGTTCTCTGCCTTCACTATCAGTAGTGTCCTCGCTGTGTAAACTTCACCATCATCTGAGGTGCTACACCCTTGAAAGCTTGATAACTCTGGAGATCCGTTATCCCACTCTTCTTCTTGTGCCAACACTCTAATATGGCATGCCCGCTTTGCCACAGTTGTAGCATTTGATACTCTTCTTACTTCTTAATTTTGACCTACCATGATTACGACTCCCACTGGGGCCATGTTTCGTTGATCTTCCTCTCACCATCGTTAATGTTTCTGCCTATTGTGGAATTGTGAATCTGTCTTCCTTGTTTTTGCGCCTACTCCCTTTATCTAATACAGCGGCTGCAATATCATTAAAGACTAGATGCTCCACAATACTTGATGATGAGTTGATCATACAAATCTGGTAGACTCTGAAGTAGAAGTTTCGCACGCTCATTTTCAAGGTGTTGATGTCGTCAGTCATCGTCGAAGATTCTGCCATTCGAAGAGTATAGAGTCTCTTTTTTCAAGAAGATTTTGTTGTGTAGTGACTTGGCCTCATATTACTTTATCAGAGTATCCCATGTCTCATTTACCGTCTTCTTATCTGCCATACTTGATAGTACTTCATCAGCAAGTGCCAAATGCAGATTGGCAACTGCATTACCTCCCATCATCAGTAATCTCTTTTGGTCTGTCTCCAATTGCTGCCCTGCAATTGTCTTTTATTAGTATTGCCCTCATCTTCCTCTTCTTCCACAACATGAAATTGCTTCCGTCGAACTTCTCAATCTTGAACTTTGTTGCCATCATGTTGATGATGATCTGCTTCTCACTTGGACCGATTCACACTATATCACCGTATAGTACCCGTATACTAGAATAGTGACCGTAGTTATGAATAGTGCACCAGGTAAGTTCCCAGGAAAGAGAGGTGGGTCACAACGGACACTCTTAAGTACCAAGTCTTTCCTTAGCCAGAACCTATCCTAAACATGCACTTTCTATACCACCACACTTATTTCCAGCAACGACGAATCTACCGGAAGCTCCTTAGTCAGTAAACTCGAGAACAATTCTTTTCTGATGTGGAAGATTAGTAAATGCTGCAACCACAGAGCATACTAAGAATTTCCTGGAGAATCTGACACCTTAGCAACTCGGAATACAACCTGAGTCTCTGATACCACTGTTAGGATCTCAGCCAGTGCTTTGATGCCACTGATAGGATCCTGTATGCGGAAGCAATATACCGCAACTAAAGTAGAGATTTTAGAAAAGTGGAAAAGAACTGGACACACAGTATTTACGTGGTAAAACCCCCAATTAATTTGAGGGAAACATCCACGGACAAAGATAGAATGACTTTACTAGACCAAAATAATTACAACCTCTCTCTAATAACACTAGGAGAGAACAACCTCACAAGAGGCTTTAGGGAGAAGAGAAGAGACTGCATTTTTGGGGTGAGTTACAAATGAAGGGAAGGGGGGTATTTATAGGAAAATTTCGGGCACTGTTCACGCGTACGTTATTGTTCACCGTGTGGGACCCACCTGTGGCGCCGTCATTTCACTGTTCACAGTGACGTCACTGCTTACGTCAATGTTCAAGTCGCCATTCACTGTTCATATTGGGTCGCCCAATACTATTCCTGGATCAGCCAACACTATTCATTTAACACTGTAGCAACAACTGGGTCGGCCCGATACTATTCATACTTACTATTCCTATTGGGTCAGCCCAATACTATTTGAGCTACTACCCTCCCTTATCTTGAAAAATATCTTCACACTTTCTACATTCATGAAATGGCACTTCTAATTATAAAATCTAAAACAGATTTTAAGTTTTTTTGGACAGTCTACATAATCAACAACCTTAAAAAGGTCTAAATACATATAAACATAAAATACTTAATCCTCTGCAAACATGATGAGACATTATATTCCACTATCCAATAATTTATGCCAAGTTCATTCAAAATCTGCAAAGTATGCTAATGTAATAGTAGTACTAACATACATATATTTATCTACCTTAAGCATACATCAAAATATTAATTGCATTTGCATACATGACATTTTTCCTTTAAAGAACACTCCAATATATTTTGAAGAATTAAAGTTATGTAAGTTTATCACTTTTACTAATATGTATCTCAAACAAGAGAATATGAATCATATTAAACCTTCAAGTACTCTTCAAATATAGTTTTTTAATAGCATGATAAAAGTAAGCTTGCCGAGATCTTTCATTTCAAAATGCTAGAGAGAAAATCTTTAATATCACATAAAGGCATCAACATATAATACAATAAAGATAAATTTACACCCACTGACCTTTAAGTATATCTAAAGAACAATTAAAACCTTTAAACAGTCTAAAACACAACAACATCAAACTCAAACATCATTGTTTGAAAACTTATTTATCCTTATAAATGAACTTTATAAGTATGCAAACTTAATACTCAAAACTTCAATGATATACATAAATTTCAATTCAACAAACATGATAATTATCCAATGTGAAAATAGAAGACATTGAATAATATAAGCAAAATCTCTTCAAAAAAAACATGTTAAGACTCAAAATATCATTCCACATTATATTCAACATTAAAAGACAATTAGGTCATGTTTGGTATAATGGATTAAGGTAGGATTTTACTATTTTTGTTCTAATCCTATGTTTAGTGACACATCTTGACATGGGATTAACAATATTGATTAGAAATTTAGTCCCTCACCACCGGACTATACAAACCCAGCTACCCCCACCGCTATAAATCTCCAGACTAAAAATAAAAGCTTAACTGTGCTTTTTTTAAAAAAAAAAGACAATGTGGCCCTACATATTTATTGCCCACTTTCTTTATCACCTACCCCCACTCATCTCTTATCATCCTCCCAATTTTCTTCATATCTCCATTTTCTTCTGTGTCTCGATTTTCAGATATGTTTTTTTTTTTTTTTTTTTTTTTTTTTTAATCACTTGAACTTTTTTTCATCAACTTTTTTTTTTTTTGTATATATGTTACCGTAGCAAGACGAATTAAATATATATTGTAATCATCCTTATAACAATAATGATGCTGCAAAATATATAGTATTTACTACAAAATGTAATGAACTCTTTTTTTTATATTATCTGATGATATTCAGAGTATCTACTAATATTATTTGATGATATACTTTTCTTTTTTTGTTTTAAAGTGGGGTATGATATATTATGTTTTCGTATGAAATTAATATTTAATCACAAATACAGTAATAATTTTGGCTACCATTATTGTTGTAAGGTAGGTAACTTTTTTCCCATTACTAACAAATATAGGTTATATAAATATATACCTGTAAATTATATATTTACTATAATTATATTGACAGAATTTATAACTGTATGCTTCAAATTAAAATCTAAAATCTAAAATTAATAATTATTGATATGTTTCTTTTAATAGTAAACTTTTTATTTTATAAAAAAAAACTAATCCCTAAACTTTTATTATAGTTTTTAATAAAATGAATTGAATTTATAGCCTTTTTTAAAACTGAATTTACAATAGATTAATATGATTTAAAGTAATTTTTTATATTATTTTATTTTAAAAAAATTAAATTAATATTTTTTATTCAATTATTTTTTTAATTTTGATTTAATTACAATTTATGTATATCTATTTTAATAGATCAATTATATTTAAAATTATTAAATTATAAATATATAATAAATATTTCATCACATTATTTTTAGTTTAATCCCTAATCATTCCAAATATAGTATTGGACTATTTTAATCTTATCCCATATTATACCAAACAATAGATTGAACTATTTTAGTCTTATCCCATATTACACCAAATAATAGATAATATTATATTTAATCCAATTCAATCCAATCCAATCCAATATCAGTTCAATCCAATCCCATAAAATAATGTAATTCAATCACGCGCACCAAATGGGCCTTAATGATTATTTCTTAAATGCAAGCCTCAACAATTATACATTCTTAACAATATCAATGTCACCTTCCAAGAATGTATAATGTATAGATACAATAATTCTCATAAACATGTTTGTATGGTCTATTTCTAATAGCTCCCATATTTCTTATGATTTTTTCTTTCCAAATGTGATGAGACTACCTTTGTTACTATCAACTCAACTAAAAATCTGAGAAGTTAAAATAATAAAAATAATTTCTCAATTAATTCTTTTCATTCTTCCTTTAGACATGTGACTCGAATGCTTATATCATAATATAGAAGAATAATCACCCTCTAATTCTATAACTTAATTGTAGAATTATCATTACGAGAAGAGTTAGAAAATCCATTAAGATAAGTAGTGAAATAAATGCAATTTACTTAGACCACCATATAAATTATCATGTAAAGACATAACTAAGAATATTTTATCTTAAATAAGCTTCAACATATTACTGCAAATTCACAATTTTATTATAAAATTGAATTATGTATTAGATAACTAATATCGAGAATATCATCCAAATGAAACTTATAGAGGTTAAAGATAACATAAAGATTATTATAAATTTATATGAATTCTAGTAAAACCTCTCAATCAATAGGTCTCTATTAACTCCTAATTTTTTAGCTTATTGTGTTGAATTGTCAAACTTTTCAGACTTCTTCCAATGGTGTTTGTATATGTCATCTTTATAAAAAATATTTTTATCCTTGTTATAACTATGAGCAACCTTGTTAAACCTTTCATTCTTACTCTTGCATATCACCTCTCCCAATTGAGGCAACATCAACACACCATTAGGGAGAGACTAAACTAATTCATAACACAAGGTAAGAGTTAAGGATAACAACCATGATATCCCATCAATTTCATAGTTATTCAAGTCATTTTTAAAAAAATGCCCAGGGATATCATTAATATAATCACAACCTCATGTGCTACAGCTAACACAATCAATTTTCCTAAATAACCTTAATAGACAAGGTAATAATCATATTATCAAGGAAGTTATTCGCATTGTAAACTATATAATGCAATTTAAAATTATTGTGGTGACAAACAAATGCATACATTTGAATAATTGATTAAACTCCATTTATTAATTAAAAACTTGACCTTAACAAAACTTTCTACAGTGGGTGCACTAGACTTATTTATCCTTAATTCTCATAAATGCAAAAACCTAATAGAGTATCCTATCTAATCCATCAAAATTTATCCCTACTCAATATCTTAATCACGTATGTTGAAGTAGAATTTGTAGAGGTATTCAACATTGAATCAAATCATATAATATTCATGCTCACTAGATTTCCATAGACATCATAAAATAATGACAATGTAATATAAACTTTCATGGAAATCAAATACAACATCATGATATGTTTTTATGACATGGACCACAACTTGTTCATGAAAATCAAATATAACATCATGATCTATCTTTAGGACAAAGACTATAACTTATTCGTGGAAATCAGACACAACATCATGATCTGTCTTTAGGACAAAGACCACAACTTGTTAAATACTTCCATTCAAGTGATGAACCTCTTTGGAGATCAAACCATAATTTATACTTTAATGCTCACAAAAACTTACCACAAGCGATGAGCCTCTCAGGGAGATGATAAACACACGTATATATTTTACACAATTGCAGTTCAAAAATAGGGAAAATTGTACAAACTTCTCACGAGTTTAGGTAACATTGCACGCAACGACAACTTTTACTATAATTGCACAAACATCCCTTAGAATTTGTTGACTAACGGGTGGACTAATTGTCTATTAACTGATTCAAGAGTATGGTTACTAAATCATTTTTTGGTTTGATCAAATCGCCCTTCAAATGACTATTTTTTAGTTTAGAGTCAGTCAAACTGCCCTTCAAATAGTTATTTAGTAACATTTATTGAAAAATAAAATAATAATAAAATAACTATTTGAAGGGCAGTTTGGTCATTTTTCAATTTAGGGCCAGTCAAATGTGAAATTTAACTATGGTCAACAGATTTTAGGAGATGTTTGTACAATTATAGTAAAAGTAGCCACTGAGTGTAATATAACTTAAACTTGAGGGAAATTTGTGCAATTTTTCTTAAAAAAGACAATCATTGAAAATGCAACTAATATTGTGGAATTTTAGTGACTAGTTCACTGAGCCATCCAACTCTATAAATATTTTAAATATAATTGAATATATAATTTTTAACAAATAATTATTTTAAAATCTTAATAGTTAGTCTATTAAGTAGTTACATAACCATCCAACTTTATAATAATTTGAAATATTTCAATCTTATCAATACATTATGAAATATTAATAATTAATCTATTTCATAGAAACATAATCATCAAATTACATAATTATTCATTTATATAATCATTTACCTTTATCAATAAAACAAATAATTATTATGAAATCTTAATTGTCAGTCTATTTAGTAGAAATATAACCATCCGATTTCATAATGATTTCACATATAATTTACATATATGAACTACAATATTAATATCAATGTACTCAATATAAATTACTATAACATTGGTAATAATTTTTCATTTACTAAATATAGTCACACATAATAGTAATCCAATGAGATAATTGTAATCCAAAATTATGCATAATAATGAGAAACTTAGTCTCCACTGGATATATTGAGTAATTATTAATATGAGCATATTATTCTCTCATTGTGGTTCAAAATTTTAATGATGAGTTCATTAGATAAAGATATAATTATCGAGTATATTCAAACTAAGCAATTTATTAAATTTTAAATAAACTAATATAACTATTATAGAAATTAATAATTAGTATATTAAGTAAAAACGTAATCATCCAAAACTACATTAAATGTATATATAATATGAACTGTAATTAAAATTGTAATGTTGGATAATTATGAAATAGCATCATAATTTCATTTAATTTCAGTTTTGCACATATATTTTCTAAAATTATAAATCAGCCCCTAATAATTTGCTTAATTCCAATTCTGCCTATAATTTTATAAAATTATAAATTCGGACCTGAACGATTTGTTTAATTTTAGTTCTGCCTATAAATATTTTGAAATTACATATCAACCCTAAAAGTTTCATAAAATTAGAAAAATAGCCCCAATATATTTACAACAATTATAAATAGATCTCATTATTTAATCTAATTTACCAAACTAACCCATGACCAAAATCAAACCAGAAAACCCTAAGTGCGCTGCCTCCAAAACCCAGCTCTGTCGGCCATTAGAATGGTGACGGTAAAAGCCCATGCCGTCGCCGATCGATTAACCCCCGATCTAGTGACTCAAAACCCATCGATTTAAGGATAATCGCGGATCTACAACCCAATCAAGATCCGTAAAAGCGCATGATACAATCTCACATCCACTAAGTATGGGATTAGTGGTTGGTATATAATTTGCTAGGCACCCTCTTCTTACAAGCCGATTTTTAAGGGTGAGTTCTACCTAGTGGGTTATTATCAAGTGGTATTAGAGCCTGCACCACGCGCACCCGCACGCTTGACGCACGAACGGGGCGACCTGGGGATAGCTGCTACCCGATGCGGGATCCGTGGAGTCACTCAACTGGGAATGATGGGCCGCCGTAGACGTCGGCTGTGGAAGCATGGTGGAATGTTACGATCCCACATCCACTAAGTATGGGATTAGTGGTTGGTATATAACTTGCTAGGCACCCTCCTCTTATAAGCCGGTTTTTAAAGGTGAGTTCTACCTAATAGGTTCTTATCAGCACAAATCTTCTTCAACGCCAGCCACTAATGCCATTGTTGGAAATGAGGCGGGCCAAAAAGCAACCCAGTCAGACCCACGCCTGAGCATGGGTCTGCTGCCCATTTACCTAGATCTGGACGTGGGTCTGATGCAAAAACTCCTCAACCCGTGAGAGATCCACGCGAATCTCAAGAACGTTGGCGCACCACGACATCATCGGCGAGGCACCATACCAGTCAACCAGCGACTAGGTGAGGGTCTGCACCAAAGTTCCCGACCCACGCTTAGGCACGGGTTAAACTGCAATAAAACCCTCGACCTGCGCTTGGGGCGGGTCTGGTTCTCATTCGACTCGTGCCTGGGCACGATCTGGGGTTGGTTCAGTGACATGCGTGTGGGTGCGAATCTGAAACACAGTCTTTCGGTCGAACTAGGTCTGGGTCATTAAGGACCCACTGTGTGTGTTAACGGGTCTGGTCCTCCACCCATGGTGGACCTTTTCAATCATCAATGATTCAATTCAATACAATATTATTATTATTATTTTTTTGGAAAAGATTCGATACAATATGTAATATTATGTTCAACATATTTTATTCAATTACTAAATCAATTGATGTATCCATAACAAAAGTAATATTATTCAACCAAAAATACGAGAGGTTCTAATACCAGTATAAGCATATTATATATTAATATGTATTAATTGCATAAGTATGAATAAATATATTCCTTCTCAAAATATATATATATATATATATATATATATCCGAATATAACTGAACCATAAATACTTACTTTGTATAGTAGTTATTTTATCTGCAATATAATTGGACAAAATAAATAAAAAATTTGGTTAAAAGGAGGATTTTCTACTCTTTTCTTACCCTTCTCAGATAATCTAATGGGAAGGTAACATTATTCTGAATTACTGAGCGAGAGTAGAAACATCCCACCCTAATAGGATTAAACTAGGCCCATACTTATAAAATTGTTCATAACAAGTCTTATACTAAACTAGTATAAATAAGGTGCACCAAGCCTAAATAAACCAAATTGATCACAACCAATAACAGGTTAATCAGGTTAACTCTATGATTATAACATCTCAATTAATTCGATTTTTTTACAAACTCATAATATAATGTCACTGCTCACAATAAATGAATTTTTTTATAATTTTCCCACAATTGCAACGTCACCATTGCTTCTTAGCTCATATCCAAAATTTACTTCATTGTCTATGTGATTCTAAAGAATTTGTGATAGTTAAGAGTGAAAATGTAATCTGGAATGGATATGATGGAAGGTAAGAAAGAGCTAATTTCAGACGAAACATTAATGCCCGTTATCTATATTTTTGGAGGTAATTGCATAAACACCCTTAAATTCAGTCTAATTGTATGAATATGGATCTTTTATTAAAATTGCCACAAATATACCCTGTCGTTAGTGATCAAAAGTTAAAATTAACCATTGACTTTTTTTTTCATATAAAAGGTTCAAAATACCCCTCATATATTTATTATTTATTTAATAAAATATTAATTTAAAAAAATCAATTTTCTCTTCATTTAAATTTGTTTATTTTAAGTGATAAAATTGGGTATTTGATGGGTAGTGAAGTTTTGTTTTTTGTTTTTGTTTGATTTTAAGTGATGAAAATGAAGTTGAATATTTGATGAGTGATGAGATGAAGTTTTTTAGTGTTTGATTTTAAGTAATAAAAATAAAGTTGGGTATTTAATAGGTGATGAAGATTTTTTTTTGTTTTATTTTGTTTGATTTAAGTGATGAAGATGAAATTGGATATTCGATGAGTGATGAGATTGAAGTTTTTTTATATGATTTAAGTGATGAAGATGAAGTTGGATATTTGACGGGTGATGAAGATGAATTTTTTTGTTTTTGATTTAATAAATTTGGGTTGATAAAGATGATGAAGATGAAGATGAAAATGGAGATAAAAATGAAAATAATGAAAATGATGAACATGAAGATGAAGAAGAAGATGAAAATAAAGATGAAGATGATTTATTTTTGTTTTTTTATAATATTTATTTTATTTTACTTAACTAAATGATTTTAATTCATTTAAAATTTTAAAAAACCATTTTACCCTTTAACCGTTATCCTCTAACTGGTGACCACTAACAGTAGGGGATGTTTGTATCAATTTTCACAAATATGCACATGCATGCAATTAGTCCTAAACTTGGGGATGTTTGTCCAATTCTCCTTATTTTTTTGAAATACACAAATTTGGGACTTCGAATAGGGGCATACACAGGCCCGGCGGAGGCCCAGAGCGAGCAGAGCGATCGCCCTGGGCCTCACTCAATAGAGGGGCACCATCAGGCCCAATTTTTTTTTTTTTTTTGTTATGGGAACCAAACCCAATTTGTATTTTTTTTTTGTTATTTTTTTGGCAATTTTGTTATTTTTTTTTGTTAGTTTTGGGCCCATTTTATTTAGAAGACCCATACACAGACCCGGCGAAGGCCAGAGCGATCACCATAGGGGGCACCACCAGGCCCAATTTTTTTTTTTTGTTATGGGAACCAAACCCAATTTGTATTTTTTTTTTGTTATTTTTTAGCAATTTTGTTTTTTTTTTTTTGTTAGTTTTGGGCCCATTTTATTTAGAAGACCAAATTTTTTTTTAAAAGGTCTACTTTTTTTTAAGAAGAAAAATTTAAATTTAAGGTTTTCTGAGAATTGAACTCGGGACCTCCCACACTAAGGCGAGTACTATACCACCAGACCTAACCACCACACTTGGTTATTTTATTTATTTTAACAATAATAAACCATTAGAGTAAAGTGCTACAGTATACCTTAGATCTTTAAAAGTTTGACCCCAAGTCGAGGGCACCAAAGGGCCACAAATTTTTTTTTTTCGCCTAAGGCGTCAAAACTTTGTGAGCCGGCCCTGGGCATACAATCAATTAACCCACAATCACAATGCGTGAAAGAATTTATGACTGGTGAACCTCAACTTTTATCAATATAACAAAATACTAAAATGTCATTAAAATAATGTGCTAAGATGTTGTTGGACTTAGTGTGAATCTTTTATAAAAAATGATAGTGTTTTTTATTTTAGTTGTGAGTTCTCTCTCTAAGATTGTCTCACATTATTTGAAAACATATCTTTAGATGTGTATATAAGCCGAAGGACTAAGATATTTCGGCCTAAGATATGGGTTTGGGACCCAAGGGGTACCCACTTTTGTGGAAGGGAGAGGAGATAGACCTTTGTTGGTCCACCATACACACGCGCCCACCGCCGCCAGTCGAGCCGAGCCGAATGTGGTGGTGTAATATATTATTCATTTTAATTAATATTTTTATTATTAAAATAATAATATTTATTTCTTTTTGACTTGGTAAAATAGAGAGACCCAGTCATCCAGTTCGGTTGGGAGACCAAGTCTCTCTCCTTATTTTGGTCCTACTATCCACGTTTATTTCAGTTTATTTTTTAAACGTTACATAAAATATTCCTTTTTCTATATAAGAGCAGTGGACAGCCAGTTTTATAAATACAGAATACAAATAAAATTCTTTCACAGCAAATAGTGTCTTCAAACAACAAACAACAAACAACAAACTTTTTCTTCAAACAACAAATAGTTTCTCTTTTACTTTTCTACAATTTTATTTTTTCGATTTTCCGAGCAATATTTGGGGTGTTAGTATTCCGGTTTTCTTCAGTACAAAGAATTTCGAGACAGAGGTAATTCTAGGTTGTTTTATTATAGGGACGACGAAGCTGAATACTGTTTGTACAACTTTAAGCAGAGCCGCAAAATATCTTAAAGAAAGCAACCTAGTCCGCAACTCAACCCAAGTTTGGTATTTTTGTTCTGTTCGTATTTTGTAGCAACATTTTTTTTATTTACCATTTTGCAGCAACAATTTTAAGACGTTTTCTTCTACTGCTATGACTACTGATATTATTAAAGCTACTACTGATCTGAACAAACTTTTCTGTTTTGAGATGCTTTATTTTAAAAGATAGAGGCACAAAATACTATTTTTCTTAACTACAAAAAAGGTTTCTTATGTTCTTACTTTTGAAAAACCAATTCTGTCTGTTCCTCATGCTAAACGAACTGAAACTCAAACAAAGGAACATGAGTCTTAGATCAAAAATGATTTCCTTTGCAAGAATTTTATTATTAATGGTTTATCTGATAATTTGTATGACTACCACAATTCTGATAAATTTGCTAAGAAAATTTGGGATACACTTCAGAAAAAATACGACACAGAGGAGACTAAAGCAAAAAAGTCTGCAGTAAGTCACTACCTGAAATGTCAAATGCCTGATGACAAATCTATAGAAATCTAGTCACATGAGCTACAAAAGATTGCACATGAAATCATATTTGAAGATATGTCTCTGGATGAACAATTTCAAATTGTTATTTTAATTAATAAACTGCCTCCGAGTTGGAAAGATTTTAAAAGTGTCCTTAGGCACAAAACTAAAAAATTTTCTTTAGAGAATTTGATTACTCGTCTTTGGATTGAAGAAGCAGCCCGTAAACATGATATAAAAGATGAAATACTTGTTATTTCTAACAACAATGCTAAAAAGAAATCTACCTCTGTTATTTTGAAACCCAAAGGGAAAAATATGAAGAATCAGAATCGTAACAACCAGAATCGCAAGAATCAAAATAAGAATAATTCACATAATCATAATGGACAACAATCCCTCTCAAGGAATAATTCAGGACAGTTTATATGTTATAACTGTAATAAGCCAGACCATTTGGCTCAGAATTGTTGGAATAGGCGTTGTCCTGCTCCGCCGCGAACCCTAAGCAACTTATTGTTATGATTTCTAAAATTAATATTATTGGTGAATTCGAGGGGTGATGGGTAGACACCGGTGCTTCTCATCATGTTTGCTTTAATCGTGCTATGTTTAAATCCTATTCTAAAACTATGAACAAGAAAGTGTTATTGGGTGATTCTCACTCCACTATTATTGCTGATATTGGTGAGGTGAAATTGAAGTTTACCTCTAAAAAAATTATTATTCTTAAGGATGTACTGTATACTCCAGAGAAAAGGAAGAACTTAGTTTTAGGCTACCTTCTTAATAAAGCTGGGTTTGTTCAAAATATTGGGACTGATTTGTATGCTATTACTAAAAATAATATATTTGTTGGGAAAGGGTATGCAACTGATGGAATGTTCAAATTGAATGTTGATATGAATAAAAATGCTCATTCTGCTTACATGTTGTGTTTTTTTAATATTTGGCGCGCATGCTAGACTTTGTTAAGTAAACAAACGCATTATTAAGAACATGAGTAAATTAGAACTGATTCCTAAATTGTCTTTGAATGATTTTGAAAAATGTGAATTTTATAATCAAGCTAAAATTACCAAAATCCCGTATAAATAAGTTCTTAGAGAATCTAAACCACTTGATTTGATGCATTCTGATATTTGTGAACTTGATGGTGTATTGACTAGAAATGGAAAACGTTATTTTATTATTTTTATTGATGATTGCTGTGATTATACTTTTATGTATCTTATGAAAAATAAAAGTGAAGCATTTGATATGTTCAAATTATTTTTTACAGAAATTAAAAATCAATTTAATAGAAAAATAAAGAGATTTCGAAGTGATAGAGGCATTGAATATGATTCTGGTATTTTTAATGATTTTTACAAAACTCACGGAACCATACATGAGAAAATTGCACCTTATTCTCCTGAAATGAATGACAAGGCTGAAAGAAAAAATAGAACTTTTACTGAGTCTATAGTTGCTATTTCACTTAACTCCGGTGTTGCTTCCGTTGGTGGGGAGAAATTTTATTAACTGTTTGTTATGTGTGAAATAGAGTTCTCAAGTTAAAAAGTAAAATTTCTCCTTTTGAAGTGTGTAAAAACAAGAAACCTAATCTTTCTTATTTTAAGACCTTGTTTGGCTTATGTTCGAATTCCTGATCCTAAAAGGAATAAGCTTCCTAGCAGAGCATATGAATGTGTATTTATTGGTTATGTTGTGAATAACAAAACTTATAAATTTTTTGACTTGAATAATCATGTTATTATTGAATCGAATGATGCTGATTTTATGAACATAGATTTCCTTTTATATTGAAAAATAGTGGGGGATCCACATCTAATAATGTGTTTATGAGTAGAATTAATGAGGAAGTAGAATCTGAACCTAGGAGAAGTAAACGAGCCCGGACCACTAAAGATTATGATTCTGATTTCTATGCATATACCTTAGAGAAAGATCATCATACTCTTTAGGAAGCCTTATCTTCTTTAGATGCCAACTTATGACAAAAGGTTATTGATGATGAAATGGACTCGCTTGAGTCTAATAGAACTTAGCATTTAGCTAACCTACCTCCAGGTTGAAAAACAATAGGTTGTAAGTGGAATCTTAAGAAGAAACTAAAACCCGATAGTACAGTTGATAAATATAAGGCTAGTTTTGTTGCTAAAAGGTTTAGACAAAGAGAAAATGTAGATTTCTTTGACACTTTTTTACCTGTTACTAGAATTGCATCTATTCGTGTGCTATTTTCTCTTGCTGCTATTCATGATCTTGTTGTGCACCAAATGGATGTTAAAATCGCTTTTTTAAATGCTGAATTGGAATAAGAGATTTATATTGATCAACTTGAAGGTTTTATTATTGCTAGTCAAGAACAAAGTATGTAACCTTGATAAATTTCTTTATGGTTTGAAACAGACACCTAAACAGTGGCATGAAAAATTCGATAATCTTGTTATCTTATATGGTTGTGAATGAAAGTGATAAATGTATTTATTATAAATTAGAAAATGACATTTGCACTATTTTATGTCTGTATGTGGATGACTTGTTATTAATATTCATGTCGCGAATGAAGTGAAATATATACTTTGTACTAATTTTGACATGAAAGATCTCGGAGAAGTAAATGTGATTCTTAAAATTAAGATCACTAAGTCTGAAAGGGAAATTTCTTTGGATCAATCTTATTACATTAAAAATATCTTAAAGAAATATAATTACTTTAACTGTAAACCAGTATGTACTCCTTATAATCCTAATGTAAAGTTGTTCAAGAACATCAGAGACGGTGTTAGACAAACTGAGTATGTGAGCATCATTGATAGTCTATGATATACTATTAATTGCACTAGGCCAGACATAACTTATACTGTGGGATTACTATGCAGATTTACCAATAGACTTAGTATTGAGCATTGGCATGCTATTGAAAGGGTCATGAGACATCTTAAGAAGACTATGATTATATTATCAGAAGTTTCCCGCTGTCCTAGAAGGATACAACGATACTGATTGTAACACCCCTTCAGATGACTCAAAGTCAACTAGTGGCTATATATTTAGCATAGCTGGTGGTGCTGTTTCTTGGGGGTGCGTTTGGTACATGGGACAGTACAGGACAACATGAGACAAGTTGCTCCTGTCCCATATTTGGTGCGACATGGGTGTTAGACAACGTTGGACAACATGGGACAAAAAACCCAAAATCTTGTCCCATGCTAGACCCTAGGACAAACTGTAGCATAATATGGGACAAGGTCTAAAATGACTGATATACCCTTATTTATTTTAAAAATTACAAATAAACCATTACATATAAAAAAAAAAAACATAAATTTTTTTCCATCCGCCTCTCATCTCCTTTCTTGCACCTCTATTCTCTCTCTCTACTCAATCCTCTCTCTCTTCCTATCCTCCCAACAAAACCCACATCAAGTTTTTAAGAATAAAAAAGACATTTTTTTTGCAGCAAACCCAGAAAAACAAAAATGAAGAAAGCATAGAAAAAATCAAAAAAATAAAAAGGGAAGGAATCATAAAATTTTATATATATATATATATATATATATATATATATATATGCTTTTGAAATTTTATTATTATTATTATTATTATATTTTTTTGTGTTTATGAGTTCTTGGTGTGGAGATCCACCAAGAACACAAAAATACAAAATAAAAAATTTTAATTTTTTAAATTGGTTATTTTATAAAAAATTCATTTTTTTTATTTTCTTTTCAATACAATCTCCATCCATCTATTTTTATTTATGGAATTCCATATTCTTTTGGTATGGATTATATTTAATAAAAACATTCAAATTTTGTTCTGTCCTGTCCCATTTATCACTAATATGTTGTAACAAACATTAGACAGAACAAGAAGGGTACTCTGGTCATTTAAACATCTTGTACTGTCCTGTCCCAGTCTTACCAAACGCATAACAGTACAGTACACAGTTCTGTCCCAGACATACCAAACACAATATGGAACAGCTGTCCTGTCATGTCCTGTCCTGTCCCGTCCTACCCTGTTCTGTCCCGTCCACGTACCAAACGCACCCTGGAAGTCTAAGAAACAGACTATTTTGGCTCAATCTATAATGGAGTCAGAGATGATAGCTCTAGCATCAGCTAGTGAGGAAGAAGGTTAGTTAAGAAGTCTCTTATCTGATATTCCTTTATAGGAAAGACCGATTCCAGCTGTCTTGATCCATTGTGATAGTAGCGCGACTATTGCAAAGATTTATAATCGTTACTATAATGGAAAAAGACAACAAATACGTTGCAAATAGTACTGTTAGAGAATTTCTCTCTAATTGAGCTATAAGAGTGGATCACATAAGTACTGATGATAACTTGGCTGACCCTTTGACGGAAAGATTAGCTAAAGAGAAGGTTTTCAAAACCTCGAAAGGAGCAATAAATTACTCATGATAGTAACTCAACCTATAAACGGGAGATCCTAAGAATTAGGTTCAATGGATAGTAACAAGCCATTAAGTGATTAGTGGTGAATCATGCTATTATAATAATCATAAGTTCCATTCGATATATTACGTGTAGTATGATATCCTGAAGCGATAAAAGGTTGAGTTTATTTTAAACTTTTAATGAGTTCTATACTCTATGTGGAGTGAAGTACCTAGCTATAAGAGTTCTCTTGATAGACTCACCTAAGTGAATGTGAAAGTGTGACTGCTTTCTATAAAATTTTGGACAAATTCTCTAGAGCATTCACTATACTGGGATACACGTGCATGGCCGTAAAACACGGGCTTTTTGACATCACCTTAGTAGGGTTGTATGTGAGATGTTTGTTTAGAGTTAGAGTTCAAAACTACGAGTTACTCTAGTATAATCTAAATCATCTACACTATGGAAGGGTTAAAGTCGATAGACATCTTTATTTATGTATAATCTTATATTAAATTATATTGCTCAATGAATTTTTTTTTTTTTGTTTAATATTCAAGTGGGGGATTGTTGGAGTTGATGTGAATATTTTATATAAAAAAAATAAAGTGTTTTTTGTTTTAGTTGTTAGTTCCCTCTTTCTAAGGTTGTCCCGCATTACTTTGAAACATCTCTCACATGAGCGCCGCCGCCATCGCCGTCCATCCGGCCATGTCGAGCCGAGCTGAATGTGGTAATGTAATATATTATTCATTTTAATTAATATTTTTATTATAAATAATAATATTTTTTTAACTTGATAAAAGAGAGGGACCCAGTCACTCAATTAGATTTGGAGACCAAGTCTCTCTCCTTATTCTTCTCCTATTATCCACGTTCATTTCAGTTTATTTTTTAAACATTACACAAACTATTCTTTTTTCTATATAAGAGCAACAATCATTTTTACAAATACAGAATACAAATAAAACTTTTTCACAGCAAATAGTTTCTTCAAACAACAAATAACAAATAGTTTATGTTCTACTTTTCTACAGTTTTGTTTTTCTAATTGTCCGAGCAGTATTTGGACTGTCAGTATTCTAGTTTTTTTCACTACAGAGAATTCCGAGACATATGTGATTCTGAGCTGTTTTATCATGGGGACGACATGGCTAAATACTGCTTGTACAACTTTGAGCGGAGCCGCAAAACATCTTAAAGAAAGTGACATAGTCGCAACTCAACTGATTATGGTATTTTGTTATATTGGTATTTTAGAGCAAATTTTTTATACCATTTTGCAGCAACAGTTGTCATCAAACAATATGGTGAAATTAAGTGATTCGGAAATTGGTTTGATCTGTTTTGTTGACTAGTTTGCTGGGTTTGTGTAATTGCACCATACTACTGATTTTTCTGATAATGTAACCTGAGATGGATGTGATGGAAGATCGGGAAGAGCTAATTTTCAAACAAAACAATAGTACCCGTTATCTTTATTTTTTGAAATACAAATTTTGAGTTTGGAATAGGGAATATACTAACAACTTAACCCATCAATCCCAAGACGCTGAAACAATAAGTTTACAGCCAAATTAACCAAAATTTATTTTCCTACTACTTTCGACTATGATGACAGATCCTCCACTAGAAAGACAAGTTTTGACTCGATATCGAGTCAGATGACAGAGTAAATTGAGTTAATACCTAGTCAGCGTAGACTGTCGAGTCAGGACAACGAGTCAGACGATCGGGACTCGATTATCAAATCAAAACTTAACTCCGTTGAGTCAGCGGAGTCTGGTCAATGATGGCTCAGTGGTCGAGTCACCATTGACCCGAGTGGAGTGAAGTGATGATCGAGTCAATAGTCGACTCGCAGACCATTATGCTGATTGAGGTGACCGACACACATGGCCAGGGTTGACTCGATAGTCGCACAACTGCACATCATCCTTCAGTTTCCTTTGTGTGTGGTGTTGATCTTTTTATTTGCAGATGTTTCTTAGCAATCTTGAAGGAGAGAGTGATCTCTACCATCAATCACATGTACAACTCGATTCAGAGAATCATAGGCGGCTTCATTTTTTAGCGAACTGCTTCCAGCTTCTCTAATGGACACAGAGAGGAGATTCTATCACAAACACAAATATATAAACTCCTCTTTAACTTCTGTGATCAACCCATGCCAGCCAATATATATTAAGCAAGTGTTTATACGGGAAAATGAACGGAGAAGATCATCATGCTGTTAACTATAAAATCGCAACAATTAACTATTAAAACAACTACCTTAATGGCTATATATCAATTAGATATTAGTATTCAAGATGAGAACATAATCAAAATACAACAGAACAAAATAGTCCACACGCGAGAGTATATATACTCCTCCACATGACATCTAGAGTATAAACATATACACACATATAATATAAAAGATCTGTGTGTAAAACTGTTAAGTTATAACTTAGACACCATGGTGTCCATGAAGCTTCTCTCTGATCTTGTCCATCACTCCTTTCTTCATAAGCTAATAACTAGCCTTGTAAATATATGTATAGTAGTAGCAGCATGACCCAAACTCATTAAAACCCTAATTTCGTGGCAAATTCTCATAAATGAAACATGAAATGAACACTTTATAGAGCTGCTTGATGAGTGTCGGTATATAGCTTTAGTATAATATTAGCCCATTGGGCTTAGTCCATAACTTATACATAGCCTATACAAGGCGCTCTCTATTGTACATTGTTCATACACATCAATATACAGAATTTACATTCTCAACATGGTATCAGAGCTTTGTTTCTAATTTTCTGGTTACTGTGGATATCTCCGGCAATATTCTGCTGCCCTCGCTTTCGTCCAGTACTCACTATTAGAAGCGAGTCATCGCCGTCACCCACAGTCCTCATTCGTTAGTGCACTGCTGCAGTTCGTTCGACCCACGTCAACTCAACCAGTACCACCATCTCGCTGCTAGCTGGTCCCTTCGCCCTCGCTGCTGCTGCCTTCACCACATCGCTGCTAGTTTCTTCGTCGCCCACTGCTGCTGCCCTACCCGCCACCGCTCTCTGTATTGCTTCCCTCGACCACGGCCGCTCTCTGCTAGTTTCTTCGCCACCCTGCTGCTGATTTCTTCGTCTCCCACTGCTGCTGCCCATTGGACCAGAGTCGCACATCAAAAATGCCGCCATCGGAGCTACGCCGCACGCCAAGCACCTCCCAGCTGTCGTTGCTCCTTCCGTGGCTGCTGTTCTTCTCTTCTTCTCCGGCGAGCTGTTGGCAACCTTCATGCACCGCCACCTTGCGTAATCGGAGCTGCGCTGTTGCCACCTTCGACCTCTGTTTCTGTTTTGGTTTGAAATGCGCCGCTGCCACCTTCAAAACTCATTTAAAATTGGTTTTTTATTTGAAGTGGTAAATTACCGTTTCACCCTCAGTTGGTAAAATTACCATTTTACCCTGACACGTCAGCCCTACTACCACATCAGCACTGTTGCCACGTCAACCTGTTGACCGTTGACTAAAAAAAAGTCTGTCTTGCTCAGTTTTTCGCGTAGATTCCGATTTTGGGCTCCGTTTCTTCATTATGGCTCAACAAAACGAATGAGATATCATTTGTCCTATTACCATTGTGTTGGATGGTTCTACTAGCTATCATGCATGGTCTCGAAATATGACTGTCTTTCTCAAAGGTCGTAAATTGTGGAGATATGTGACTGGTTCAATCCTTAAGCCAGTACCAAGCCCTCAGTCCAGCGCCACAGTTGCTGCAGATGCATCGAAAACTGTTGTTACAGCGGATGATTATGAAGAACGTCTGGAGGAATGGAAAAGTATTCAGAGTAAGATATTGTATTGGTTTATCAATACTTTTATTCCCTCCATTCATAATCTTCTTCCTCGTCTTAAGACTGCTACAGCTGCTTGGAAATTTCTGGCCGATCGCTATAATTGCACTAATGATTCAAGTTTGGAGTTCCACATTGAATCAAGGCTTTATCAAATGCGCCAAGAGACAGGTCAGTCTATTTCTAATTTTTATTCTCAGACTTCTACTATGTGGAAACAACTCTCTGCTGCAGATCCTCCACTAGTGTGTTCTAAGGACATTGAGCTCTTTGTCAAGTATCGGGATCGTCGTCAATTTATGCATTTTATGATGGGTTTACGTGAGGATTTTGAGCCTACTAGAGCCTCTCTGCTTAGCCGGTCTCCTACTCTTTCTCTTTATGCTGCAGTCAATGAGCTCATTTTTTAGGAGAATCGTAGGCCTACTCATCACATGTCATCCTCTGATCATGTATTGGCTACACCATCTCCACAGCCTCCCATTGCTGCATTCACTGCTCCTCCACGAATAAACTCTGGGCGTCCCACCTCTCAGTCTTCCAAAGGTACTCACTGCGAGTTTTGCCGTGCTAAAGGCCATGTCATCTCAGTTTGTCGCAAACTGCAGAAATTTATACAAGAGCAGAATAAAGCTTCTCTTCCTCAGGCAGCTGCTGTATGTCCTTTAGCTCCATCAACTCTTACAGGTCCATCTTTGGCTTCTTCCCTTAATACGGCTGATATTGAGGCAGTAATTCAACAGGTTTTATCCCGAACTTCCACTGCCCTTTCAACAGGTTTTTTGATACTGCATGTTATAACCATATGACTCTTGATGAATCCCAATTTTCTGATAAGGCACCTTTAGAACACCCTATCACTATTTACACTGCTGATGGAACTCCTATACTTATTAGTCATAAAGGAAAAATCTTCTCTTCTGGTTTATCTATTAGTGACACTTTTCATATTCCAAAGTTGTCTCTCAATTTGCTTTCTGTTGGTCAACTTTGTGAATTAGGTATAGATCTTCTATTTACTAATCATGGTGTGTATGTGCAGGATCCCTGGACGGGTCAAGTACTTGGGACAGGCCGTAAGGTTGGTCGTATGTTTGAGGTTCATGACTTGAAGATTCCTTCATAAGTTGCTTCGGCCGCTGCTACCACTGCCACCCCCTCACCTGATCTATGGCTTGCTAGTCTTGGTCACCCATCATTATCTCGTCTTCAGTTGTTAGCTTCTCAAGGTCATTTAGGTTCAATTCAGTTTCAAAAATTTGATTGTACTTCATGTCATTTTGATAAACAAACAAAATTGCTCTTTAATAATAGTGTCTCCTTTTCTTCAGCACCTTTTGATCTTATACATTCTGATATTTGGGGTCCTGCACCTATTCCTTCTGAGGGGGGATCTAGATATTCTGTCTTATTTGTGGATGATTTTTCTCGTTATACTTGGATTTATTTGCTTCATCATAGGTCTGAACTTGTGTCTATTTACCAAACATTTCATAAAATGATTCAAATATAATGATAAATCTTTTCTATCCTTTTTAGATAGTCATGGGACCCTTACTCAGCGATCATGTCCTTACACCTCTCAACAAAATGGTCATGCAAAACGAAAACATCGTCACATTCTCGATGTTGTCCGCACCCTTCTCATTTTCACCTCTCTTCCTGAGCGCTTTTGGGGTGAGGCCGCACTCACTGTAGTGTACACCATTAATCGTATTCCTTTACCAACCATACACAACAAATCACCATTTGAGCTTCTCTATGGTCAATCCCCTGACTACTCCTCTCTTCGGGTTTTTGGTTGTGCTTGCTTTATTTCTGTAACACCCCCTGACCCGACCCGGCTGGATCGACCCAGGAAGTGCTACCGGGTTTTCAAAACTTTCTTATTTCTGTTTATAAACTGAAAACCATATAATTTGTAATTTAAAAATCTTTTCAAGTGAGCCCATCAAAAATAAACTTTTTACAAAAATTTCGGCAGAGTTCCGTTTGTTTTTCGGATTTTCCAAAATCTGTTTTTCAAATAAAATCTCAAATCACCAACAATTCACAAAAACACTTCAAATCTCAATCCATTCAAATGCGCACTCTGCCGTTTAGTGCGACTTTCAAACAGGTTATAAATCAATTCAATATCTACAATCCTTTTTGAAAAATGCAAAACAGAAAACATAAAATAATTATTTACAACACATAATTACAAAACATAATTACAAAATCTTCTGTATATGCATGCATATCTAAGTATAATATACATAAATACTTATATAACAAACTACCCCAATGATGCTGTGACTCTGAGCCCTTCTCTGCAGCTGATGCCTCTTCAGTCTTTTCCGTCCTCGGTATCTTTATTACCTACACGTTAGAAACAAAACTAACGCGCTAAGCAAATACACTTAAAATAAATGTTAATATAGTATAAAACAGTATATGTGAATTCAGAAATTCAAAAGTGTATATAAATAATAAAACTTAAACAAGTAGTTTACAATTACTAAAACTAAGTAAACAGACCGTAATTCAAAACTTTCTAGCAATTCAGTTTCATATCATTTCTTTGTTTTCCACAACATTTTCTAATCATAAATTCTCAACTTGGCCCGTGATACACATAACAGGGTGTACAGGACTGGATTACGGGTTTTACAGTCGGGTTTCCCATCTCATATGAAATGGTATCCCTATATAAACAGTCGGTTTCCCATTTCACGAGGAAATGGTATCCGGTATTCAGTCGGTTTCCCATTTCGCGAGGAAATGGTATCCGTGGTAAACAGTCGGTTTCCCATTTCACACGGAAATAGTATCCGTAGTCAAGAATCAGAGACATTATACATCACGGTGCAGTACTGCCATAAAGTCACCCAATTGACATGTCAATCTCCTATATCCAAATATCCCTATACATATATCAGGGCCGTTAAAACTCACAACAAATCGATTCTTTGGTTTCAGAAATCAACGAAGACCATTTTAAATCAAAATCCATAAATAAGAAAATCAAACAATAACTGGAAATCAGATTTTTGAAACACACGATTTTGTTCAACTTTCCACAATAATAAAATAATGCACAAATAACTCAACAATATATAAAAATGCAATACGAGTATATTCACAAATCAATACGAATGTATAAAAATCCATAACTATATATATATATATATATATATATATATATATTTAACATACTAAATCAAAACTTTTTATCAAAATAAGTTCGGAATCGTGTGTACACCAACCTGGATACCGTTTTTCTCTCGACGATCGCGGTTCTACGTTTTCTTTTCCTTTCCCTTTTCTTTCTCTTCCACCTTTTCTTTCTCTTCTCTTCTTCTTCTTTTCTTCTTCTTCTTCTTTTCTTCCTCTTCTTCTTCTCTTCTTCCTCTTCTTCTTCTTCTTTTTCCTCTTCTTCTTCTTCTTTTCTTTTCTTTTCTTTTTCTCTCTCTCTCTCTCGGTCTCTCTTTTCTCTTTCTTTTTCTGTAGCTTCCTCGACAAGTTTCTCTTTTTTATATATTTTTCGGTCGTCGCGAGCGTCGTCGCGACCTGTGCTCATGGTGACCAGGTCGCGGTACTCACTGGACCAACTTCACCACCTTCATCGTGAGCACACGTCGCGGTATCTTGGTCGCGATGGTGGTCGCCATGCTCACTGCCCGACTTTCATCTTTTCATCGCAAGCAGTTCATCGCGATCTGTGGTCGCGGTGACTGGTCGCGATGCTCACTGCCAAGAATCACCATTTTTCATCGCGAGCGGCCCATCGCGAGCTGTGGTCGCGATGACCAAGTCGCGATACTCACTGCCTCAGTTTTCAATTTTCATGCATCATTTCTGGACCGTTCCATCTGGTCCACCTGGAAATCATAAAAATAAACATACATTTAATTACATTTACACCCCCTCCAATCACAAAATTTATATTCATATATTCAAAAGTAATTATCCGAAATCCGGGATGTTACAATTTCTCTTCCTCCTCATGAACGCACAAAGCTCCAGCCTCGTGCTTGTCTCTGTTGTTTTCTTGGTTATGGTGTATCTCAAAAGGGGTTTCGCTGCTATGATCATATTTCTCATCGTCTTCATATCTCCCGTCATGTTGAGTTTTGGGAACATCGTTCTTTCACGAGTCTCCATCAGTTTCATGCGTCCTCTTCCTCCGAGTCTCCCATTTTTACTGATCTTTTTATCCCTCTCTATCCTGAACTTGTGGAGGATTCTCCGACATCGGCTGCCTCTCCAGACAACTCATCTCCGGTTCTCTCCCCGGCATCTGACCTGTCTATTTTGGATTCTGTGGCACCACTCTCTCCTGAGTCTCTTATTGGTCCTGAACTTCGTCGTTCCACTCGGGTAAGCAATCCTCCCTCTTATCTCACTGATTATCACTGCTCTTTTGCTCTTGCCACCCTCTATGAAGCTCACACCTATCGTGAGGCCCATACTGACCCTTTTTGGCAGCAAGCTATGAATGAAGAACTAGATGCCCTTCAAAAGAATCACACTTGGGATATGATTGACTTGCCTCCTGGTCAGTCTGTAGTAGGTTGTCGATGGGTTTACAAGATCAAGACCAAGGCTGATGGATCTGTTGAACGACACAAGGCTCGCTTAGTTGCCAGAGGCTTTACTCAGGAGTATGGCATTGACTATGAGAAAACTTTTACTCCTGTTGCTCGACTTACATCTGTCAGATGTCTCATTGCTGTGGCTGCTATTCGCCATTGGCCTCTTTATCAAATGGATGTGAAGAATGCTTTCCTAAATGGAGATCTTCAAGAAGAAGTGTACATGCAACCACCCCCTGGCTATCCACACTCCGGCAGTCAAGTTTGTCGTCTTCGCCGTGCTCTTTATGGCCTCAAGCAGGCTCCTCGAGCTTGGTTTGAAAAGTTTAGCTCAGTTGTTGCTCAGCAGGGTTTCACTTCGAGTCCTCATGACACTGCTCTCTTTATCTGACGATCTTCTGTTGGTATCACTCTTATTCTTCTTTATGTTGATGATATGATTATTACTGGAGATGATTTTGTAGGTATCCGCTATCTTTAGCACTTCCTTAGTCAGCATTTTGAGATGAAGGATCTGGGTACTCTCAATTATTTTCTTGGGCTTGAAGTTACCTCATCATCCGATGGATACTATCTTTCTCAAGCTAATATGCTTACGATCTTCTCACTAAGGCTGGTATCACCGACAATAAGACTGTTTCCACTCCCTTGGAATGAAATGCAAAGCTCACACCCTTGGATGGCGAACCTAAATCCGATGCTACTCGCTATCGTCAGTTGGTTGGTAGTCTAATCTATTTCACGGTTACGCGTCCGGATATTTCACATACTGTAGGTATGGTTAGTAAGTTCATGGATGCTCCTCGTTCTGTCCACTATGCTGCCGTTCTTCGAATTCTTCGATATGTCAAGGGCACTCTTTATCATGGTCTACACTACTCCTCTCGGTCTTCTATAGAGCTCCATGCTTACTAAGATGCGGATTGGGCAGGTAATCCGACTGATCAATGTTCTATCACAGATTTCTGTTTTATATTGGGTACTTCTCTTGTCTCATAGCGTAACAAGAAGCAGGATGTTGTTTCCCGTTCCAGTACTGAGGTTGAGTATCGTACCCTTGTCGACACCACCTACGAGCTTATTTGGCTTCGCTGGCTCTTGGCTAACATGGATGCTCCACAGCCCACTGCCACTCCTCTTTATTGTGACAATCATAGTGCTATCTACATTGCTCATAATGATGTCTTCCATGAACGCACCAAGCACATTGAGATCGACTGCCACATCACTCGTCAGCATCTCAAGAAAGGCACTCTAAAGTTATTCTCCATCTCCTCTGCTGACTAGCCTGTTGATACTTTCACCAAATCTCACCCGCCTGGTCGTCTTCGAGATCTTATATCCAAACTACAGTTGGCTTCCTCCTTGCCACCTCGAGTTTGAGGGGGGATGTTAGTATATAGCTTTAGTATAATATTAGCACATTGGGCTTAGTCCATAACTTGTACATAGCCTATATAAGGCGCTCTCTATTGTACATTATTCATACACATCAATATATAGAATTTACATTCTCAACAATGAGCCATCGTCACGATGGAGCCTGTGATGCCCTCGATCACTGTACCTCGTAGCCACACCAGTGCTGATACCGGTTTCATCGGTAGTGCCGAGGTTTTGATAACTACTGTCACCAGCCTCCTCTTTTTGGGGTCGAATTGGATTGCCATACTCATCAGTCTGTGGAATTGCACCGTATTGGTTCTAGTAGTGTGCCATTTTCAAAGCCTATTAACAACAACAACAACAACAAAAAAATCTGATCAGACAAGCGATTATATGTAGATTGGCGGATGAACTGCAGAGGTGATTTGTGATCAACACTGGTTCGGGTTTACATAAGCACAGAGAGAGAGAGAGAGAGAGAGAGAGAGAGAGTTGCATGGCACCTGGTAGTCAAAGACTTGCATGGCACCTGGTAGTCAAAGACAATGCCACGCAACTTGCATAGTGTTGTTTGTGTCCGCATGTCGACACGTGTCCTTTTTCGGTGCAAGAAGATTTGAGAATATATTCTTGGACCCACGTGCTTCTATATATCGCCACGTGGACTATAATCAAAATGTATCAAACTTGCAAGTGTATACCTATTCGATTTATCTTTTATTATTTTGTTTCTGCTGAATTTATCCTTTATCATTTGGTTTCAACTCTTTCAAGTTCTGTTCACATTTGATGAGAAGATTGTGAAGTTTAGTTTTGTATTTATTTGTAATATTATATTTAGTTGTAATAAAAAGAGAAAAAAAATCTTATAGGTTCATGGATAATTATGTCTTTAATTTAATTCGGCTTACTTTAGTATTCGATAAATTAAAGTTCTAAATAATTACATAAATAGTCGGGTAATTATTCTCAATAAAAATTAAAATTACTGGTTCAAATTTTCCTCCCCAACTAAAAAAAAAATTATAAAACTTTCTATTGAATATAGTATTTTCTTTTTATTTTAAAAATTGGACAACAATTAAGAGTATTTCAAATTATGTACGAATCAGAAATCTATTTCCATAATAATAAGAGACATTTATTGATAGATCGATCACTGTATAAGTTTTATCTAATTCTAAGCTTAGGTTTTAGTGAAACTCCATCAAGCAACTGATTTTTAATCCATCAATTAAGAGTAAATATGAAAAATTTTGAGGAAGCAAAACCTTCTCGCGAAATATTAAAATTGTCATAAACTATATTTGCTTAACAATGAATTTCTGTATTTAAGTGGGCACTGACAATGGCTGATATGATATTTTGCATAGTAAATGATATAAATCTTCTAGAATGATCTTATAATTGATCTGAGAAACCACAAGATTAAACGATATTATAAGTATGAATAATTAAGGAAGAGTACTTAAATTATTATTGTTTTTTTACATCATAACATCAACGATTGTCCTGGTTATTACGTACTATGTATCCTGGTCAATTCCTCCATCCAATGGTGATACTGGAAAGCATTGTTGACCATTCTGGATGGTGCTACTATCGGGATCGACAACTATACAGGTTCATTTAAAACTAGTTGGATACTAGAAAACAATATTACAGGTTTATTTAACACTCGTGATATTAGAAAACATTATTGACCACCACGGCGGTACTGATATACAGGTTTGTTTAAAACTCAACAAAACTCATTAGATTTCAAAATTAAAAGTAGATAATATTTCTCTTGGTAAAAGTAGATGATGATTCTCTTGCAAATACCATCTACTGCACTCCAAATTTTAATTTATTTTCTCAATCCGGAAAAATCACATCACTAATCCATAGGGTTTTATATTTGAGATACGTTATAATATCACCTCAACCATCTTATTAATTAAAGTATTAATTATATGTGAAAGTGAACAGCGAAAATCAACAAGCTATGAACTATAAAATCACAACAATTAATTCTTAAACCACTGCACATATATAATTATATGGTATATTAGTATTCATTATTCAAGAACGCACAAAATACAACAGACCAAAACAGCCCCACAGGAGAGTACATTACATGATCACTTATTGTGCAACAACATATATAGTAGATGTGTGCGCGTGTGTTTTCGTATATATAACTCAGTTATGACCATGCTGTCCAGGAAGCTTCTCCTTGATCTTTTCCATCATTCCTTTCTTCTCATGGCCGTGCTCACGTTGATACTGCCCCTCACCGGCCACTCCATAACCGCCAGGACCGCCGGGAGTGGTGCCCGTATAATGAGGCCTGTCTTCGTCTCTGTGTCCGACACCTGGTATCTTCTCCTTTATCTTCTTCTTTATTCCCTTCTTCCTCGTTCCTTTTCCCTCGTCCTCAGACTACACGACATTCACGAACAAATAAAAATACAGGAAGTCACCAATATGTATAGTTCATAATATAGAAAGTCACGAATGCGTATAGTTCATAGATAATTATGAGCAATAATTATAAGATATAGCTCTTTTCAATTTCTAATTTTTTATATTTCAAACTTTCTTGAATTAGAATCCAGATACTGATACTACTATTACAACTATAAAGTATGGTCTCATGACCCAAACTTAAAAACCCTAATGTGACAAATTCATGAATGATCACTTACAGAGCTGCTTGATGAGCCATCATTATCATGATGAACCCCGAGATGCCCTCGTTCACGGTGCCCGATGGCCACGCCCTTTCCAGTGCCGGTACCGAGCCCACCGGTGGTGGTGGTGCCGCCGGTTTGATAACTACCGTAGCCACCCTCGTCTGTTTGGCGAATGGTGTTGCCATACTCGTCAGTATCCTGTGGAAATGCACCGCGTGGTTGGTTCTGTGCCATTTTCAAAGCCGATTAAACAACAGCAGCAATAACTATAACAAAAAATCTGATAAGACAAGCGCTATATGTAGACTAGAGAGTATTTTGCAGAGGTGATTTGGGACTAACACTGGTTAGGGTTTATATAAGCGCAGAGAAAGAGAGAGAGATCGACTAGCAGGGCACCTGGTAGTAGCAGGTGATGCCACGCAACCATTGGAGGAATTGCTTGGCGCTGCCTGCAAGTCAACACGTGTCTTTCTTTTTTGGTGTTAGATAAGATCGACTATTTAGAAATATATTCATGGACTCACACTCACATGCTTCTATATGAGGATTTGGATTGAAATTTAACTCTATATGATTGACACATGGAATATAATATAAGTATATAGTCTCTGGCGCGTCACATACTTGTATATGGATAGTTACCAAATCGTGTTGAAAGATGCTAAATGTGTTACATTTCAGTTTATAATGTGTTAATTGACGAATTGGAATTTTAAATTAGCTTGTCTAGTATTAGTTATTTACATTTTATAATTTCATTTTAACTTTTACTTTTTGTTCCTCGTCTATTCATAGCATAAATCGTGTATGCACCTCCTCTATCTCACTTTTGGTGGGAGCTTTAAGTTCCACCTTGCATAATTAAAAGTATGTGTAGGGAGATTTCTCCCCGTATTTGTAAGAATAGATATTCGGCTCACTTGTAAATGTTTAATTTTAATTGTTACCGACAAACTCACTCATTCCATATTAGATTTTTTTTTTAAAAAAAAAAATTAACTTTTTGAGTTATGTTCACAGTGGGTGAGGAGATTTGTGGAGTTTAGTTTATATTTCTTATTAATTACTTGCTTAACCTTCTGTGTGATGATATGTATATAAGTATATCCAATTCATATAAAAGTATATGATGAAGAATTTAAATAATATTTGAAATGAGAATTCAATAATATTTGGCCCAGTTTATTGCTTGGGTTTGGCTTGGGATTGGACCATTCCCATGTTTGGCCCATCCAAACATATTGGACTAAATAATCCGTAATTATTTTTTATCCCATTGAAACAGGTTAATTTTGTCCATTAAAATCTGGGCCACTAATTTATCTTCTCTCTCCACTTTATTTTTTAATTTTTCTTGAACTTTTTCATCTTCCTCTCACTCTCTCTCTCCTCTGTTTCTTTCTTCTTTTTCCTTTATTTTTCAATTTCTCATATTTTATTAATCTATTTAAGTATAAAACTAAATTTATTTTATATATTTTAAAAGTTAATTAAATATATTAATAAAAATATTGTAAAATTTTAATATTCTTGATATCAACTAAACATACTATTATTTTCTTTAAAATTAATTTCAACTTTATTTATTTTAAATGATATTTTTTTATTCAAAAATTTAATAATCATATATTATTTTATTCAAAAATATATTTAAATTTTATTTGATTTATTTTAAATAATTTTAATTTAATTATATAATATTTAAAAAATATTTTATTTTATATGAAATTAATTAAATCAAATTTTTTATCTACTCTCATTCTACACCAAACAAATGACAATACCATTTTTAATCCTATCCCTATTACACCAAACACATTAAGTACTAATTAGTCCAATCCAATCCAATCCTATCTCATAAAAATAGTTCAATCCAATCCTGCGCATCAAACACGAGTTTAATTTGACCTGTAAACTGCTTTGAAGATATTGTGGATGTGATGTGTTCTCCATTTTATGTGCACTGCAGAGAAGGATGCCAGGAAAGTAGTTTTTTCAATTTAAATTCTAGTGAGAGACTTTACAAGTTGATTAATGATCTATCCATGTCTTCTTAGGTGAGTCTTGAAGATGGTACAGTTCAAGGTTTCGGTATCCGGCCGGACCGCCATCTCTCCGATCCAACTTCACATTTGCCGGCAAGTTTTACACCATGCGCATGATCACAATGTGCATTGTTATCCTTTTTCTATATAATTAAATTGTTGGCAGACTTCCTATAATAATTTCACTGTTGTGATTTTTTACAGCTTCTAGCAACTGGATCTACAGATAAAATGGTGTAATTTTTCTAGTTTTTTTTTTTTCAAAAAAAAAATTTAATATAGACATCCATAGGCCTGCCAACTTGCCAAAGGATTTGTATAGTCTTTGGTAGAATTTTTCTTTATTTTTAAAGAAAGTTTAATTTTAACTAATCTCATAAATTCAAGAAACGTAATTGTGAATTCTTAATATCCGGATAGTTTAAAAATTAGTCAGAGAAATTTTTTAACGGATCTCGGAAATTGAAGAGGGTCTTCTTATACGGTTTTCAATTAGAACCCCGATGAATTTTTTAAAGAAAGGTTTTTAACGAATCTCGAAAAGTCAAGATATACGTCTTAGATGTAAACACTCACACATATATACACAAAAAAGAAGGTGGATGATATTTACCTTGAACACCATTTTTGTTTGTTTGTTTTTTCTATATGTAAGCGATTCATGGCTTTTTTAAAATCTAATTTGATGAGGTAGATAATTGATTAGCATATGGTGAAAAATTCTATATAAATTGAAGGTGGGTTGTCACGCTCTGTTCTCAATGTGTATCTAGGGAGGTATCTTTTCTGACTATTGGAGGCTCCAGGGAAAAAATTACAAGTGAGTTGGAAAAATGTATAAATATTTTTGTTTGATTTGTTAATCTGAAATTCTTTGGAGCCGAGAAATACTTTCGATGTTGTCGAAGATGATTCTATAAATTGATTTGCTAATAAGTGTATTGATACACTATTAAAATTTTACCTTATTTAGTATGAGCATATGTAATTCGCATATTATATTAATTAAAGTTGACCTAATTATAGAATAATTGTATGTAATCGATGTTATTTTTTCTCCTTTTCTTGGACCTAAAAGGAACATACAAGTGAAATTAAAAAAAGGAAAAAGTTTATATGATTTCCTCTTTGTTATATAGTGAGCCAAAGTCTAGTAGATTGGATAATTTCAAAATTTTGAGGTTTTTGTTTTTAATTAATTTTTTTGCCTCACCTACCATTCTTAATAGGCGATGGACAGGGACATAATGGGTTTATGAATGTGCATTCCTCAACCCTCCACTATGCCGATTGGACATGAGCAAGAAAACAAATATTGACGACCATATGACATATGACCATATGAGAAGCATTGAACAATGTTTTCAAAGTAAGAAGATAGACTACTTTTTCTTCAACTATATCATAAATCAATCTTCCTACACCAATCACGAGTCCAGTAATAGCAAAGTGTCATTGGGAAGCAGAAAATGACACTTTTTTTTTTTTTTAAATCAAACACATGATGGGTTAGAGATTACCAAAACCTATTAATACGATCTAGACATTTACTTCTATATCGAAAGCCATCTATCTCCAATACTGAAATAGAAATTTGCTAGATTTTCCTAACCATGTTATTTAGTACAACATAATTAGTTATTTTTCAGAGATTATTGAAATTTATTAGCACAGTTTGGACATCTACTACCTCCAACACTGAAATAGGAATTTACTATATCTTCCCTAAAAATGTTATTTAGTACAAAATAATTTGTGAGGCTGCAATTATCACGTAAATAATATTTGGGAGAAAAGACACTATTATTATTATTTCTTATTTTAGCAAAATAAAATAATAGTAAGTGTCCCTAGGAAGCAGAAAATAACACTTACTACTAGTCATAGTCGTCTACTACTACTACAACTATTATTATTATTTTCATTTAAAAAATAATAATAATAGTATCGGTGGGATGCAGAGAACGACACTTACTATTATATTAGGACAAATTGTAATAGGATACTCTAACATTTGACCATATTATAATAAAATCGTGAGTTTAGTTTTAATTAAATGTTAATACTCTACCGTCAATTAATTTAGTCAAAAGTAACAGTTTGACCAAAAATTTTATTTGAAATAACACAAATACCACTGGATAAAAAATTAAAAAATAATATTAATTATTAAAATTTAAAAAATTTACATTTTTTTAAATGGATCTCTATCATCAATCAAGATTGATGGACGATGGAGATCATACTAAAAAAAATTAATTTTTCTTTTTAAAAAAAAAAAGACGATGAAGATTCAAACTGAAGATTAGATCTCCACCTAACCAAGAACACTAACAACCCAAAAAAAAATTGCATATTAGAATCTTGATGAACAAATTTTTTTTTTATTTTTTTTAAAAAAATTTATCAATATAATCTCCACCGTCTGTAATCTTGATGAACAGGTGGAGATTCATTTAATTTTTTTTAAAAAAAATCATTTTATTTTTAAAAAATTAAGATTAAAATAATTATATTACTCTTTGACTACTGGTTGACCATCAACCAGTCAGTCAATAATATTAATGCGTAATTAAGACTAAAATCATAATTTTATTATAATATAATTAAATATCAGTGCACTCTTTTATAATTTGTCTATTATATTATTATTAGTATTTTTATTTTAAAAATATAGATAAAAAAAATAGTAAGTGCTGTTGGGATGCAGAAACGACACTTACTATTATTATTATTATTAGTTTCATTTTAAAAAATAAAATAATATCAGTCAGTGTCGTTGGGATGCAGAAAATGGTATTACCTATACTTTTCAATTACAGATTACCCACAAACACCCATTAATAAAAGCAAACAAACAATATAAGAAAAAGAAGCAAATATTTAAAATTATACTCACAAGATGAGATCGGTCATGTGGTATACTTCTTACATTTATATTTTTAGACCTCGTTTGTTGCAAGGGATAATATTAAATTATTTATATGAGATTGAATGAGATTAGATTGGATGAGATTGGACTGGATAAATTTAAAAATTGTCTTTGGTGTAACGTAGGATATGATTAAAAATAGTGTTAGGATAAGATTAAAAATAGTGTTAAAAATTTTATATTTATATATAATATGAAATTATTTAAATAAAAAATATATTTTAAAATAAATAAAACTATTTAAAATTAAATCTTAAATAAAATAATAATTTATGTTTTAGTGGATATTGAAAATATTAAAATGTTTTAATAAAATATATTTAATTAAATTTTAAAATACTTTAACTAAATTTAATTTTATATATAATAGTTTAATAAAATATAAGAAATTGAAAAAAGAAAAAAGAAAAGAGAGAGAGAGGAACTAATTATTAAAAAAGTGCAGAAAAAATAAAAAATAAAGGAGAGAGGGGGATAATAAATTTAACTTTTACTTTTAGAGGGATTTCATTTATCCTAGTTTGGTGGGATAAAAAAGGTTATTAGACTAAATAGTTCAAAGTTATTGGTGGCTCTAAATAAGAGATTGGACTAATTTTTATTCAATTCCAAGTCTAACCCATACAACAAATATGGCCTAAGAGTGTACGTTTGAGTCGTATTTTCCTTTTCAATATCCTAAATTAATTATAATTGCTCAAAAAAATTTACATAGAATAATTAATTGAGAGGAACAAATTCATAATTTGTCCCTTAGATTTATAAAGAATTATTTTAAACGCATACAAATTTGTAATTATTTTTAACCATGTCTGGATTGAAAAAATAATTATTTGCCCCCTCCATGAAACACATCAAATTTCTTTCCCACTCTATAGCCACTAAATTACAAAAAGGACTCTTGAACATTTACCTGAATACCCTTAAATATTAATTTTTTTTCCTCTTCCACCGTCTTCTCTTTTCTCTTTATTTTCTTCATCTTCCTCCATCGTTTCTCTATTTTTTTTTTCTCCCCTACATTCTTTACACCATCATTTCACTTCTACCCAAAATCAAATTTTAACATGAATATAAGGGAGAGGTTTCATCATTCCTTTTTTTTTTTTTTCCATGATTTTCTTTCCTCCCCCATCATCTTCTTCATTGCTCTTGTTTCATCATTTCTATTATTTTTTTTTTCATTATTTAGGTACTCGTTAAACTCTACATATACTACGGGTTTTGTTTGGTTGAATTAATTGTGTAACTGTTTTGTTGGAATCTTAAAAATCAAAAAAATTCATTTTTGCATAAGATTTCACAATTTATCATATTTTGTGAAATCATTTTCGTGAATGTGGTCATATGAAATCTTAGTTCAGAAATTGTAAAATCATTATTCATGATATTGTGAAACCATAATTTAGAAATAGTAAAATTATATTTCTAAAATTGTGAAATCATCATTATATTTCACGAAAATAATTTCACAGAGCCATAAAAAATTTCACAAAACCAAAACAAGATTTCATGAAATAGATTTCACGTTAATTTTCGGAAATATTTAACGTATTTCCTAATCCAATAGAATGTTTAATGGTCATATCCGATTTTACAATATTGACCACCTTTGGTCAAATTTAATTCAATTAATGACATCTTAGGTTAAGTTTAATTTGTTTAGTGACATATTTTCCAGCTGCTTGAATCTTTTTGTGAAATTTATTTCATGAAATATGTTTTTTGACATCGATTACGTGAAATTTGTGTTGTGGACATCAATTTCATGAAATTTTGTTTTGTTTTTGTGAAATCTTCAAATTATTTTATAATTTTTAAATGATGATTTCACAATTTTTGAAATTTGATTCATAATTTCTGAACTATGGTTTTACAAAATCATGAATAATAATTTCATGATTTATGAACTAAAATTTAATGTGATCACAATTCAGGAAAATGATTTCACAAAAATAATTTTACAAAATATGATAAATTGTAAAATTTTCTGGACAAATGAATTTACTTGATTTTTTAGATTCCAACAGGATACCTTATAAAATTAATTCAAACATATACAGCGTTTTATAAGTACTTAAATAATAAAAAATGGTAAAACAAGAGGAATGATGAATATGATGTAACGAAGATGATGTAACGAAGATGATGCAGTAGAGTCTAAGACCTTATTTATTTTATAAAATTTATATATATTTTGACTTAAAATAGATTTTAAAATTTAAAAACTCTTTTATGAGAATATTTAAATATTTTTAAAAAAATTTTTAAATTTAAAAAGTAAAAAAAATAGACTTTTAAAAATCCTGATAAATAGATCTAAATATATGGAAATTATGATTTTAATAGTGTGAATGGATCTAGTTCGCAAAATGATTTTAAGTTTTGATATTTGTCGTGGCTTCCAAAAAACGAATCTCTCTCACTTAATAATGATTTTTTTTATTAAAAAACAATCGTTTTTTCCTCAAAAGATGTCTTTCCTTTCTTGAATCTCTCACCTAATATTGTTTTCTATTAGAAAAACAATCATTTTTTTTCCCTGTGGAGATGCCTTTTCCTTTCTTGCAACTTCCAGTGAAATAGGTTGAGCCCATTCAATTATATATGCATTCCACTCATTACGTGTCTTTAGGCCATGGCTCGTATTAAAAATGATGTTAACTAACTAATATAAAAGAGAGATATTGTATTACGAAGTATCACCAATTAAGTAATTGTATACGAATAATATAATATTGAGTTAATAATACTCTTTTTTTTTTTTTATTTTACCAACTATAAGTGAAGTCAATTTTATCGATAATGGATAAAGACCCCCCCTGTCATTAGTTAACTTTAGTCAAACTTAACATGCACAAAGATATTTTCATCTTTTCTCATTTTTTAATTTAATTTATTAAATAAAAATTTAAAAAAATCTAACCCTTTCATCTTTGAGATAATGAACAATTATGAATTTATTTAAAAAATAATTTTTTTTAAATAACATTGATTAAAAAGAAAATCTCCAGATTAGATCTCCAACGTCCATCAAAATTAATGGACGGTGGAGATCCAATCTAAATTCCACCAAGAACAAAAAGAAAAAAATTTGAAACGTACTACTTCCTTACTAATTTCATCAAAGTAATACAAATTAGTTACCTAAAGTCTACGTCATCACTATATTTTTGTCACTAATGAATTTTTTGTCCTATTAGTTACTAAATATTTTGTTATAAATTTATACAATTCATCACTAAAAGTATAGATACAGGGACGAACACTACTACTCTTCACTAATTTCATCAAAGTGATACAAATTAGTTATCAAAGTCTACGTCATTACTAAATTTTTGTCACTAATACATTTCTTGTCCAATTAATTACTAAATATTTTGTTATAAATTTACAATTCATTACTAAAAGTATAGATACAAGGACCAACATTATTACTCCTTACTAATTTCATCAAAGTGATACAAATTAGTTACCAAAATCTACGTTATCACTATATTTTGGTCACTAATTCATTTATTATCTTATTAGTTACTAAATATTTTATTATAAATTTACAACTTATGACTACAAATATAGATACCGAGACGAACACCACTGCTCCTCACTAATTTCATCAAAGTTATACAAATTAGTTATCAAATTCTACGTCATCACTATATTTTTATCACTAATTCATTTCTTGTCCTATTAATTACTAAATATTTTGTTATAAATTTACAATTCATTACTAAAAGTATAGATACATGTACATATATTACTACTTCTCAATAATTTTATCAAAGTGATACAAATTAATTACCACAATCTACGTTATCACGATATTTTTAATGAGTTATTTTTTTTTTACTTCTTCTTCAAATTCAATGCACCCCAAACCACTTATATGTTACACGACTCTCTTTTTCTCCGTCTCTTTTTTCTTTGTCCCTAAATCCCCATCAAAATTAAAAGCCCATCATTTTTATTATTTATTTTGTAATTATAATAGAGTTTTGTAAGTTTTCTATATCATCTCAAAAATAAAAGCTATTCTATTGAAAACTACTTCTAAAGTTTGATCTCCTTTTTTTTTATCATTCATTTTTCTAATTCCTAAATATTTTAATTGAATATTTATTAACTTCCCTAATTAGAGAACTACTAATTATACTCTAATTTAATATTCATTTCACATATTTATGGGTGAAAATTTTGAATGGAAAATTTTTAATAGTTTAAAATAAACCACGTCTATTTTTTCATTTTTTAAATTTTCACTTCATTTTGTTTTAATTTGTCTCTCTTAAATATTTCTTATAACCTCTCCCAATTTTTTTTCTTCTTTTGAAATCATAACTTTTTTTAGTTTCTGTCTTACTTTTCTTAATTAATTTTCTCTTTTTCTTCCTCCTTTTATGTTTTATACCTCTCCTAGAATAAGATTTTTTTTAAAAATATAAATAAAAATAAAATAAAATTACTATTATCATTTTTTTAAATTTACATTGTTGTCAATTCCACATAGACAAGAGTTTCCTATCTTATGTGCAGTCATTGCAGGAATTCTCAAGTCTTATATATATAAGGAGCTTCATATGAGGACCCTCTTACCATAATACAATCAGCATCATTTACTTGTAACATCCCTCGACCCTACCCGACTGGATCGACCCAGGAAGCGCTATCCGATTTTCAAACTTGACTTGACTCACTTTATAATTTGAAAACTATTGAAAAACTAAATAAGTTATATTTTAAAATCCTTTCTAGTGAGCCCATCATAAATGTTTTGAAAAATTTCGACAAAGTTTCCTCTGTTTTTCTGACTTTCTAGAAATCCTGTTTTCAACAAAAACTCAAACAACATAATATAATATTCAACACTTCAAAATTCATTTCTCAATCATTTGCGCGCTCTGCCGTATAGTGCGACTTCCCAAATATTTTCAAACAAAACAATACATTATTAATATTTACAAATTTTGAAAAAACATAAACCATTAAATAAATATTTACAAAACTTATATATATATATATATAACAAATTTACAAACTACTGTATATGCATGCTTTACTGAATGATATACACTCAAAATTCAAATATAACTACCCCAAAAGTATGTTAACTCAGGACCTCTGTCTGCAGCTACCTCCTCTCTAGTCTTTTTCTTTATCTCCGCTGATATCCCTGGTACCTACGTGTGATAAAATCAACGCGCTAAGCAATAGTGCTTAGTGAGTATACACTAAACTTATTTATCGAAATCACAAAATAACTTTCAAAATATAATATCATAATACCATCATATAAAACATATTACTATTCGATTCAATTAATAAATTAAATTATATGAAATCAATTTCTAAATTCATTTATAAACAATTTATTCAATTGATTTCAATCTTGGCCCTTTAGTATACTCAACATAATTTTCTGGACTGGAATATGGGTCGTTCGACATTGATCACTCGGTGGCTGCCCGTCGAACATAACTCCCAACCCTAAGACCGGCACTTGGGGCCTGTTCCATCCAAGGGTGGTACATATAACTCCCTACCCTAGGACGAATCCTTAGGGAGGTACATAATATCAATATCATAACTCCCTACCCCAGGACGAATCCTTAGGGAGGTGCATAATATCAAGATCAATATCAATATCGGTGCAGTACTGCTGAAATAACCCAGCTAGTATACCAACATTCTATATCCGTTTATATATTCAAGTATCCCAGGCCCGTTTCACAATACAACAATTTCAATTTTCATTTCAATTCATTTTATTCCCTTCAAATTAACATTTATTAATTCAATAACAATAATATTCACAAAACAATATTCGTAAAACATATTCGAAAACATACGATATCACAAATCCAAAATAAATTTTCAAAATCAATAATAAATTCTCAATTCATTTAGTCAAAATATAGAAATTCAAATCAAATCATATAACGAAATGAATAAGGTTTTCACAAATACATGTACACCAACCTGAATACCGTTTTCTACAACAATTTTATTTCTGGATTTCCTTTTTCCTCCTTTTTCTTTCTCCTTTTCTCTTTATCTCTCCTCTTTTCCTTCTCTTTCTTCTTCTCTCTTCTTCTTCTTCCCTTCTTCTTCTTCCTTTCTCCTTCCTTTCTCTCTCTTCTTCTTTCTCTTCTTTTTTTTTTTTCTTTTTTCTTTTTCTTCTCCGGTCTCTCACTCTCTCTCTCTCTCTCTCTCTCTCTCTCTCTCTCTCTATTTCTGTTTGCTTCTTCGTGAAGCTTCTCACCGCCTCTTATTTTTTTTTTATAAAATTTTGGTCATTGCGATCGCTCCTCGCTACCTGTGGTCGCGCCACCTGATCACGTTGCTCACTGGAGTGATTTTACCGCCTTCGTCGCGATCAACTATCGTTGTGTTTGGTCACGATGTTGGTCACGTTGCTCACTGCCCAAAATCAACATTTTCACCGCGAGCTGCTCATTGCGATCCCTGGTCGCGGTGCTTACTGTCCAAAATCATCATTTTCACCGCGAGCTGCTCATCGCGATCCCTGGTCGCGGTGACTGTTCACGGTGCTCACTGCCATGATTAACAAACCCATTACACTCATACACTCTTTCTGGGCCGCTCCACCTAGTCCACTTGTATACCTAAAAATTAATCCAAATAAACCCATTACATTATTTTCACATAATTAACAACAATTATGGGCATTTTTCATAATTAATAAAAATTACGTATGTTACATTACTAATAGCCCTTGGATCAATTCAAGGGCTATTATTAAATGGTGCTTATTAATATTTTAATTATTAATTAAAAAATAAACTAAAAGATAAAAATTACTAATACTTAATCCATACAGACTCTTCCTCTTCCTTTATAATTCTTTTTTTTTTTTACAGAATCACAACAATCCTCAAACAAACACCCCAAGACTTAATTACCTAAAAAAAAGTAAATAAGTGTAATGTCGATTGCGAGATGCACTACAAATTTAGGTAATTAAGACTTGGGGTGTTTGTTTGAGGATTGTTGTGATTCTGTTAAAAAAAAAAGGAATTATAGAGGAAGATGAAGAGTCTGTATGGATTAAGTATTAGTAATTTTTATTTTATTTTTTTATAACTAATAATTAAAATATTAATAAGCACAATTTAATAATAGCTCTTGGATTGATCCAAGAGCTATTAGTAAATGATGCTAATTATATTATGGTAAGGGAGTGCTGATATGAAGCGCCACGTACTAATAGCTCTTGGATATATGGAGCTTAATATCAGCACTCCCTTACCATAATACAATTAGCACCATTATCAGCACTCCCTTACCATAATACAATTAGCACCATTTACTAATAGCTCTTGGATTACCCCATGAGCTATTATTAAATGGTGCTTATTAATATTTTAATTATTAGTTATTAAATGGTGCTTGAAAAAAAAAGGAGGAAAAACAAGCATCATTTAATAACTAATAATTAATATATTAATAAGTATCATTTAATAACAATCCTCGGATTGATCCAAGAGCTACTAGTAAATGGTACTAATTGCATTATGGTAAGGAAGTGCTGATATTAAGCTCCATGTGTGTGTGTGTGTGTCTATATATATATATATATATATATATGAACATGTACATCTATGTATACAATAAATCCTTTAAATTTAATTTTAATAAGTATAAAATTATTTAAACTAAGTTTCAATAAAATAAAATTATTTAAAATTAAATTAAATTTTGTTAAAAAAATATTTAAATTAAATTTTAAATATAATAAAATATTTAATTATCTATTATTCTCTTAAGTTTAATCTAGAAATAGTTATATAATCGATCACCATAAATACACATTATTGACAAATTGTAAGAGCATTTTGACTAAAAACATCATAATTCATAAGAACTCACTTGAATGTCCAAAGATACAGGTCCTTGTTTCTAGCAACTCTACCTATCCGAGCTTGCCACATTCCATGTTGATGATGTCTGCTAAAATTGAAATGACAACAGAGATTTCAGGGTTATATCGTTTACTTTCACAAATCACAAGACTACTTTATATCATATGAAGAAGGTGAAAAGAGAAGCAAAAAAAAAATGGTAATGACTTGCAACTATTATTTCAAGGAGTTTAAACGGAACAAATCTGAAGGATACGACACATACTAGAAACATATCAACAACAATCATTCAGTCGAAGTATCTCTAGTACACGGACAACAACAAATTGGCATGTACACATCTTCTAACCATCATTTATTTAAATATAGTGATCAATGTAATAGGGAATAATTACCTAAGATGGTAGCTGTAGAATATTTACCATTTAGTTTTGGTGAACAAATCGATTTTTTAAAATATTGTCATATTGTCTTAAATCCCGCTGTATGTAGGGTATCTAAGAATACTCTTAAACGTACCATATGAGAAATTTATAAAAAAGAAAAAAAAAGGTTTAGTTAGATATTTTAAAAAATTATGTAAGTCGTGTGTCTGTTTGTGTCAATATCTGGAGTGATCATTAGTAAATGCATTCATACTTAGGTGTTACATGTCATTATATTGATGAAGCATGGGTTTTGCAAAAAAGAATTCTTACATTTAGAGCTTTTGATGAATCGCATATTACTGATAATATATATAAAATAATGAAAATTATTTTTGAAGAATATTCGATTGAAAACAAAATTTTTGCAATTGGTTTTGATAATACTGCAAACAATACTGCAGTCATTCCATAATTATGTGAATTGTGTAACCCCTATTTTGATGGCAGATTTTTTTATCAAAGATGTATTTGCCATGTTTTAAATTTATGTGTACAAACTGGTTTGCAAACACTTCAAAATTTTATTAAACCAATTAGGGATGTTCTTTATTATTTGTGGAAACATCCTATTACCATGAAACAATGGGTTAGGTTTTGCAAATCTCATGGGAAACATCCAATTAGATTTTTCCGCGATGTTCCAATTTGTTGGAACTCCACGTATAAATTGTTGTGTGAAAGTTATGAGTATAGAGATTTATTAGTTCGTTTTATGCAGTATAATTGTAGTAGTATTAATTTATATAGTCAGCATTGGGACATTTGGACACATATTTGTGAATTATTAAAAGTTTTTAATGATACTACTAATAATTTATCTGGTATATATTATCCTACCACACATTTATCTTTTGTAGAAGCCCTAAATATTGTTGGTGCACTTTCTGAGTGTGCACAAGATCAAATGTTTACTGAATATGTTAGAGTAATGAGATTAAAATGGTTAGATTATTATAGGGATATTCCTATAATTTATGTAATTGTTTTATGTTTTGACCATAGGTGTAAATTAGATAATTTATTTGAATATTATATTGCTTATTATCAATGTTTAGGTATAAATGATATTGAAATTGTTAGTTTGTTTAGTACTGTTAGGAGTTTATTTTATGAACTATATGATGAATATTGTTCTATATACGGTCTCTCACTAAATATTAATGTTCAGCAACCAGAAAGAGATTCTTCATTTAATGTTCCCTCCACATTAAGGAAGTTAGGGTCAAGTATGTTATATAAACAAACAAAGAAAATGCGAAGTGTGTTTTCATCAACCTCTACTTCAGAGGTTTATATTTAATTAAACATTGCATTCGAGTTTGTGAGCGATGACTTCAACCTTCAATACTGGTGCAGGGATCACGAGAGAAATTTTTCAATTTTGGCCATCATTGCCAAACAAATTTTTGGAATCTCTGTCTCGACCGTGGTAGTGGAACAAGAATTTAGTGCCGGCGGCAACGTTCTCAACGAGAGACGATCGTTGCTGAATCCAGACTCAATTCAAATCCAGCTCTATGTTGACGACTAGACCAAGGCTCAATACAAGCAACAGCAAATTGAGGCAATCTACGTCTATATGCAAATAGCTATATCAATGGACACTGAGACTTCAGATTGTATAAACACGTCTACAGTTCTGAAAGTGCAGCCTCGGATTTTTAGTGGAATAACTCTGAGGTTAATAATCATGAAATATTAATTAAAAAGTTTAATTAATATTATTGGAGTTCAAAACTGTAGTTTCATTAGGTCCTCTTACTAGCCCTTATGGCGGTTGGTAGCAAGGGTCACAGTAAATTAATTAGATTGTCCAATTAATAGTGTTACGAAAGTAACACAATTTAATTAAAGAGAATAATTAAATAATGTGATTATTTAATTAGCTATTTAATAAATTAAAAGAATATTAATAATTATGAATTATTAAATTCTATTTATTAAATAAGAGGTTACAGGATTAAACTGTGACAGAGACAAAAAAAATAAAAATAATTTAATTATTTTAATTGTCTCACAGGTCACAGGTTCAAGTTTCTAGGGAGACCAAAACAAAAGGATTTAGAATCCTATTTGATTTGGTCAAACTGAAACCCTAAGAGCCTAGTATATAAGTGTTATATTGCTAGAAAAATTTGATCTAACCTCAGAGAAGAAGAAAGAGGGATTCGGCCAAGCAAGAGAGGAAGAAAGAAATTTTTTTTTTCTAACTCATTCTTTGCAGGGTGTGGCCGGCTAAGGAAGAAGAAGAATTCTTCTTCGTTCTTTTTCGTGTATCCTCCATATCTTACCGTGACGTGCCCGTACACACGTTGGCAGACCGCGGGTCATAGTTCAGAAGATCTGGTAATGAATTAAGGAGTCAAGGAATCGAAAGCGACAAAAAGGTATTGTAGTTTTGAAATTATTTTTCTGTGTATATACAAGAACTCGTTCCTAATTGAAAAATGTTTTCAATAAAAAGAAATTTCTTGAAATCTATTCCGCACATTTATTTGATAAAACAATAATTTTCTACCTTTTACAAGGAACCAAAGACTAGATGATTATGTATAGACAGACGAACAATCTGGAAGTAATTGGCTACTCAGATTCTGACTTTGCTGGCTGTGTTAATTCACGTAAATCCACATCAGGTTATATTTTTATGATGGCCGGTGGAGTTGTATCATGGAAGAGTGCCAAGCAGACCTTGACTGCCACTTTCACTATGGAAGCCGAGTTCGTTTCATATTTTAAGGCTACTTCGCATGGTGTATGGCTTAAGAGTTTCATATTTGGGGTTAGAATTATGGATTCTATCTCTAAGTCATTGAGAGTGTATTGCAATAGTTCAGGTACTATTTTTATGGCTAAGAACAATAAAAGTGGAAGTCGAACTAAACAGATTGACCTTAAGTATTTAGTCATAAGGAACATATTAAAGAAAAGAAAGTGGTAATTTAGCACTTTAGCACTGAATCGATGATTGTTGATCCTTTGACTAAGGGCATGCCACCATTGAAATTCAAGAATTATGTAGTGAATATGAGACTTGATTCCATTATATAGTTTTTCATTGTATAGACAATATTATTTAATGAAACTCGTACTTATTGTGATTTTTTTTCATATTTATGTGCACCTTAATTTAATTTTGAGAAAATTCATGTGTAGGACTATAATAAACCTAGGGTTTATTCATTAAGAAATTGTTGTCACATAAAGTATAATACTTAAGAAATAAATACATAGTAATCTATAATATATGGAAGGTAATACTCGTTATTTAGAGGATTTAGCACATTGATTCATGTATTTGTTACTTAATACAAATTATCGATGGGTTTAAAATAAGATATTAAGTTAGAACTGTGGACCAAGTGGGAGAATGTTGAATGAGTCTTCAGCTCCTTCGTTTTAGAAGCACAAATGAAGTGGTCCAACACTCCAACACTTCGTAACCGTCTTTATCACGTTTCCTAAGGATCAGGAACGTGACCCATAAAGTTGCAACGAACAAACCGAGTCATGACCGAGTGTTTGATGGGAGCCTCGACCAAGCTCGGATATATGTGTGTGTGTGTGTGTGTGTGTGTGTGTGTGTATTTAGTCCCCAAACTCGACACTCAACCTTATTTAGTAATACACCATCTAATTCGAGTTATTAGAGTTCTGGAAGAACCAAAAACGAGAGAAAACAGAAAGATTGCATCAACGGCTGGAGGTATGTTTCTTGGGCATTTTCATTTTTTCGATCCTTATTTGAGTTTAATTATGCATTTGGAATCGTGTTTAAGTTTAATAGAAGTATCCGAGCTACAAGGAAAATCTTTTTGCTGCATCAAAAACCAATAACCGTTTTGGACCCTATAGTTTCCAAAACGATCAAAAGGCCAACTTAAAATTTCAGGACTTGAGAAAAGGTAAACTCAAGATAAGATCAGCTTCTTCAGGGAGAAAATCAACTGAAATTAGCCCACGGTCCTAACCTCTGGAAACAGTCTTAAGAATATTGACATAAGCCTAAGGGTCAAGCGTTGGCCTAGAACAAACTTTAACTGTGAATGGTCGCAGAATCCACCTGTCTTTATAGATTTACACTTGATGATCACCACAAATACAACAATGGGAACCTTGATGAATAAGCTCTCCCCCCCACAAAATACTATGCCAAATGAAAGAGGAAGAACTGGTAACTTTAGCCTACAAAAATGAACATTTGGAGAAATAGAAGATACGAAGAATCCATGAGCAAGGGACTTCGGGCACCTGTCTTTATAGATTTACACTTGATGATCACCACCAATACATTAATGGGAACCTTGATGAATAAGCTCCCTCCCCCATAAAATACTACATCAGACGAAAGAGTAAGAACTGGTAACTTTAGCCTGCAAAAATGAACATTTGGGAAAATAGAAGATACGAAGAATCCGTGAGCAAGGGAATCCGGGCACCTGTCTTTATAGATTTACACTTGATTATCACCACTAATACACCAATGGGAACCTTGATGAATAAGTTCTCTCCCCCACAAAATACTACGCCAGATGAAAAAGGAAGAATTGGTAACTTTAGCCTGCAAAAATGAACAGTTGGGGAAATAGAAGCTACAACGAATCCGTGAGCAAGGGACTCCGGGCATGTAATGATGCACCAAGATTGCTTAGCCAGCACAACTTTATTAAAACTGGCAAAAGTTATTCTTGATACTTAATTATCTCTTATTGTAACTAGAATAAGTATAGCATATCCACGGCCATACAAAATTATATATACAGATCGACTTTTAATACGTTTTCATTTGCTATAAGATTTTTAAAGTACACATTAAATTTGATTTATTAACTTTCAAAATTCGGAGGGTATGGTCACTCAACCGTTGAAAGGGGGCCTTCGTTTTGAGTTCGGGGACAATGGTGAGGTATGTTCTGCGCTTTTGTATTATGAGCATCTCCCAAATTTCTGTTTCTTTTATGGTTGTATGGGTAACTTGCTTACGGACTTTCAAATTAATGATAGAGGTTTGTTAGATCACTCATCTCTGAAATTTGGGGTGTGGTTGCCAGCCCCATCTCTAATTCGGCCTAAGTATAATAGGAGCAGTTCTTTTGTACCTGAAGTTGCTGGTTCTGAAGGTCCTAGTGAGAAGCAAGGGGTAAATGGTGAGGCTTAACCTAAGCATTCAAAGGTTCCTGTTGAACCAGTCCATTCTAAGTCTGAGGTGTCTAAGGTGTCGGTGGTGGACAACTCAGTTACTCTTGATCACTCTGCAGATGTGAAGGCTACACCTGCTGTGGAACAATGTTATGATTTGGTGACTGATTCAAAGCTTGTAGTGAGTGATGCTTCGAAGGCGATTATTGAGCTGCTTAACGGAAGAAGAGAAACAGAATTCAAGGGCTAATGGGTGATGATGAGAGGTGGAGGTATAAAATTGATGAAGTAGAACATGAGGATGCAAGATTCTACAGAAATCTATTTTCTGCTGATGTCTCTTGCAGGGAGTCTATCTCCGAAGTTCTTTCTTGTATGAAGTGTGATGCGGATTTTATGCAACTCGCAAGTGTACGAGATCAACACAAGTAATAAAGAGTGAATAGAGTATCGTTCTCATGAGGACAGTAAATATCAATTACCAAAATTAACTCAACCTAATTCTATTTGGAATAACAATGTTTTATAAATTGCAAATTAACTAAAAACAATTAAAAACTACTGATTCGAATTCAAGGGAATTGAGGTGTTAGGATATCCGATTTCATTTCGTTATTATTATCAAACACTCATGAGTTACTATCTAGATTTTATTACCGATGGTTGAATGTGTGCTTAAACTAGATTAACAAATAATCTCTCTCGAGTATTACCAGAATTATTCCATCGCACAGCAATACCCTATCTCTCGATGACTACTGAGTGTGCGAGAACACATTAAGAATAAATAAGCACAAAACAAGCAACACAAACCAATTACTATATCTCTATGTAATCTAGTATGTGATAGGCATTAATACAAGCACGTGGCGGGCGTCTCCTCTCGGTTCATAACCCAACCACCTATGATGATTCTAAGTGATAATTAGACACAATAGAAAACAATAAACTCAATAATATATATTCAACACATTAATAACAAATCTAAATAGAAAACCTCAATTATATTCAATAATTAATAAACCAAGATCCATCATTAATCCTAACTATGGAAAATTAGTTCATGCTTGAGTAAAAGAATAGAGCAATAATATTCTTAAATCCCAGCATGACTAATTACAACGAAAAAGTAAAGGAGAAGAAATTTTAGAAAAACTCCGTTGATTTCCAATCGATTGCTTTCCGAGGTGATGCGAAATTGACTGATGAATGCGATGCGGAACGAAGATGTTGCTTCCGAACCCTAGAATTTTTGACCTCCCCTCTTCTAATTGATTGAGTCTCTATTTATAGCTTTCCCTAATGAAGACTTTGAGAAGGAAACAATCACATGAGTTCGTGCTAAAAAACGCTACCTAAAAGCGCTAGCTGAGGTAGCGCCACCTGATGGAAAAAACTAGGAGAAGAAAAGGGCTAGCTGGGAGCGCTAGGTGAGGTAGCACCTCTTGGTAGCGCCACATGATAGGCGAATTCTCAACCAAAAGGTGATACCTAAAAGCGCTACCTCAGGGTAACGCCTCTTAGACTTGCACTTTAACTTGATTTCATAGTCTATTGATCCGAAATCATTCAAAATATCATCGATCATTGAATATCACCTGCATACTAAATAAACACATCAAAACGTCCAATTTTCCTTAAGATCGAGCAAAAACGATAAATAATGGGATCGCAAATCATGCAAAATATGACATTATCAAAGTGCAATGTGTCGGAAGGGATGAATAGAAGCTTGATTAGGGTTTTTAGTGGGGAGGAGGTGGTTCGAGCTCTAAATCAGAAGGATCCTCTTAAAGTTCCTGGACCCAATGGTCTGCCGATTTTGTTTTACCAGAAATTTTGGTCAAAAATGGGGCCTGGAGTGGTAAGAGCTGTGCATGCTATTCTAAACGGCAATGTTGATTTTGGGTCGTTGGGTGAGGCTTTGATAGTACTAATTCCAAAAGTCAAGACTCCGGTGTGGATTAATGAGTTTAGGTTTATTAGACTTTGTAAAGTTGTGTATAAGTTAGTGGCGAAGATTTTGGCTAATAGGTTAAAGAATGTCCTTGACAAGGTGATAACCCCTCAATAACGTGTTTTTATTATGAGTTGCTTGATTACGAATAACGTAATTTTGGGATTCAAGTGCCTTCATTCTCCAAGGGGTAAGAGATCGGGTTCTAATGGGTTGATTGTGCTTAAACTTGACATGAGGAAAACGTATGATAGAGTCTAATGAGATTATTTGAGGTGTATGATGCTTAAGATAGGTTTCGAATCGGGTTGGGTGGATAAGGTGATGAGATGTGTTTCTTCAGCTTCTTACTCTTTTCTCATTAATGGAGAGTCAGGGAGATTCGATCAAACCATCAAAGGGGCTTAGACAAGGCTGTCCACTATCTCCGTATCTCTTCCTTTTTTATGTTGAAGGCCTCTAGGCCATGCTGGCTAAGGCTGAAAGAAGTGGGTCGTTGTACGGCTTGCAAGTGGCTAGGACTGCCCCTCAAGTTTTCCAACTCTTATTCGCAGACGATAGTCTGTTTTTTGTTAGGGCTAATGAGGTAGAATGCTTGGGTTTTAAAAAGGTTTTGGACTGTTACGAGAGAGCCTAGGGTCAGTCCGTGAACTATGACAAATCAGCCATCAGTTTCAGCCCCAACTCATCACAACTAGTGAGGAATGTGATCTTCAATCTTTTCAATATTTATGAGGTGTCTTACCGTGACAAGTACCTAGGCCTCCCCTCAGTTATTAGCAGAAATCGAAGGAATGCCTTTGAGAATATTAAGGAGAAAGTTTGGAATAAACTTCAAAGCTAAAAGTATAGGCTATTTTCGGTAGAAGGTCACAAAGTTTTACTAAAGGCTGTTGTGCAGGCAATCCCCATTTACACGATAAGCTGCTTTCGCCTTCCGTCCTCTTATTGAAGGATATTTAGAGAATGGTGGCAGATTTTTGGTGGGGTTTGAAGGATGGCAAAAGGAAAATACATTGGTTGGGTTGGAACCACATGTGTGCTCCTAAAAAGGTTTGGGGGCTGAGCTTTAGAGATATAGAAACTTTTAACCATAGCGATACTTGCAAAGCAAGGTTGGAGGTTGTTGAACTCTCCCTCTTTGTTGGCTGCCAGGATTTTGAAAGCGAGGTATTTTCCTTCGTCCTCATTTCTCAATTCCTTTCATGGTAACCATCCCTCTTTTATTTGGAGAAGTATTTTGTGGGGTAGGGAAGTGTTGAGAAAGGGTTTAAGATGAAGGGTAGGCGATGGCTTGAGAATTTTGGTGTATGAGGATCAATGGATCCCGAGGCTTTCCACTTTTAGGGCAATCTCTCCTCAGTGGCTGCCTGAGGGTGTTAGTGTAGCAGGTCTCATTTTAGCAGATGGTTTTTGGAGTGAAGAACTGATTCGCAATTATTTTATACCTGAGGAGGCAGAGTGTATTTTGAGCATTCCGTTGAGTCACAACCCCTGTCCTGATTCATTCATTTGGCACTATGATAAGCTGGGTGTATTCTTGGTCCAAAGCACCTACAAACTTACTGTAACAAATTTTTTAGAGAAGTGGGGCTCTTTTTCAGGAGGTCCTAATCCTTCATGGAGAAGGCCTGTGGAGCTTGCAGATCTCTAGCAAAATTAAATTCTTTTCCTTGAAGGTTTGTAGGAATATCATTCCTACTCGTGAGAGGCTGAATAGAAGGAATATTATTGCCTCGGATTTGTGCCCTTTTTACAACAAAGCTGTAGAAACTTCGGATCATGTGCTTTGGAGCTGTGAGAATATTATTGGTTTGTGGAAAAGTTGTCTTTTCTTTGAGGTTTTGAATAAATTGTTGATATAATTTTTTGGCTTGATTCTGGTGTGAATAGAGACTGCGTCTCTCAATTTTTAGTTGCTGCTTGGTTTTTGTGGTATTGGAGAAATCATTTGGTCCATGGTAGGAAAACTGTCATGGCTGATTGCTGGACCAGGGCTTCTGAGTTTATTTCAGAGTTCCAGCTAGCAAGGCAGGTGGTACCAGTTGCTCCTTCCTTACGTGCTGATCAAGTTTGGTATGTGCCCCCTTCTAACTCTTTTAAGCTTAATGTTGATACTGCTGTGGTGAGCAGTAAGACCTGTTTTGGTGTTGGGTTGATCTTTAGAGATGATTCTGGTTCGATTATGGCTGCTAAATCTCAAATGTGTGTGGGTTCAGTTTCTGTTTTAATTGCTGAATCTAAGGCTATGTTTGAAGGTATCTATTTAACCTTAGAGCTGGATTTATTCCCTCTTTTTGTGGAATCTGACCCTCTGAGTGTAGTTCAGTTGTGCAAATGGGGGATGATCTCTAGAGCTGATGTGGGTGTTCGTATTCATGATATTCATGTTTGTGTTGCTGGTAGAGCTGATATTTTTCTGTCTTTTGTTCCTAGAGCTTGTAATTTTATTGCTCATTGTTTAGCTGAGAGGGCTCTCAGTCTTGACTTATCTGAGTTTTGGGATTCTCTGTTTCTAGTTTGGCTTCTAAAGCTTGTTAACACTGATGTTATTGTTGGTTGTGTTTGAATAAAGCTATTTTTCTTTAAAAAAAAAATAAAAAATCGGAGGGTATGATAGTTGGAATAAAAGAAAGAACATTATCAATTTGGTCCTATAACTTTTGAAAAATTATCAATTTTTTAAACCAGTTTCGTTTATTGGTATCATTAGACCCTAACTTTCTGGAAACGTATCAATTTGGTCCTTCTGTGAGTCAACCTTTAGTCAAACTTAACTGTTATAGGGGTATTTTTATATTTCAACCTACCCCTAATTAAAAATTAAATAAATAAGTTAAATAAATTAAGGGATAATTACACTAACATCCCTCTATTATCGCGTGTTTACACATGCTAGCAAGTTTATCTTTTATTGCATAAACATCCCGTGAAAATCCTTGACCGACCAGTTGACTAACCTGTGAACTTAACGGCACGTCCAAGTAGTAAGGGCAAAATCGTCTTTTCCCTTGGTTCATTTGATTTAAACGTGTCTAATGATTGCAACACACGTTTATTTAGGGAAAAAAATAATAAAAAATTAATGACTTGACTACTGCATTTAATGCAGTCCAATCAAGTTAGCAAAAAAAATTTTTTGCTTGCTCTTCACTCTATCACTTTTTTGAAGGAGGCGGATCCTCAGCTGTTTATGGCGCCAAACAACTCTTACCCACTCAATCACTTTGTTATGGGTTGTTTACGAAGAAAAATTTTTGTGGATTATTTACGAAGAAAAATTATTGTGTGCCTCTCACTCTATCACTTTATTGAAGACGAACTTTACGAAGAACCCAGAAAAATTTATGAAGAAACCAGAATCCCAAAGTTGACTGGTGAAGACGAAATAGACGAAAAGGCGAATAAGCCAGAAGGTGTAAAGGTGCGAGTTTTTTTTTGTTTTTGTAGTCAGAACTTGATTTTTGCTCCTTTTTTTGTTTGGGTTTTAGTTTAGTTTTGATTTACTTGATGAATAATGAAATAATTTTCTATTTTTTTTTAATATTTTTTATTTCTTTTTGAAATGCACATATGTGTTGTGTTCTCGATTTATTTTTAGCCAGAAGGTGTTCTTGTTGTGTTCTAAATTTAGGCTTTATAGTAATAGATATAGTTATTTTATTTGTTGCTATTCACTGAATTATTTATCTGACTTTTGTTATGCTTAAGCTTTGAAGTATAAAGAGAGTAGGTTCGGCTATTTTGTGTTGGTTTGTGCTTTTAGCTCTGTGCCGCTTTCTTTCAATTGTTTTGACTAGAATCTAACAAAATTGTTAGCTTTAGTGGGTGTGTGGCGTACATATGAGCTTTAGTATTTGGCTATACTATGTTATTCTAATGGAACTGTTTGCAAGTCCTTTGGTGTTAACATCCTTGGAATATAGCTATTTGTAGAGGATTAACCCTTAATAATTTTTATGGATTGTTTGATATATCCAACACCCAGAATTCTTGAAACCATTATTTGAAGAAAAAAACTTTTTTTTGTTGTTGTTAAAACACTAAAGCAGTTTGCGTATAACCCAGAAGGTTACTTGTGTGTTTGTTTTAATCTTGTTAAATATGTTTTTTTTTTCTTGTTTGTTTGAAACCTATTAGTTCGTATAGTTCCATTGTTTGAAACTGTTAGGGTTTTGTTATAGTTAGGTTAGTTGTATTTCTGTAAGATTTTGATTAATGGCTATTATTTCGTATATTTTCATTGTTTGACAGTATTAGGGTTTTGTTATAGTTAGGTTACATGTACATTTGTTATTGTTAATTTGTTTAACAGTTTTTTATTAACTTTCAAGTGTAAAACAATGGGCGTCATGCACTTTTCTGTGACGTTTTTGGGTTCAAATCATGTAATATCCCTAATTTCGAATAAATATGAAAAATAGTTGAATTAATATTGAGAATGTGAATATGATATTTATGATTTGAGGGGTGGAAAATGTAATTAAATGTATATTTTTAGGTTTCCAAATGGACCAATTTGAACGGTCGAAAACAATGCACGAAGAAAAGGGTGAAAAACTGGACAGTGAGCATCGTGACCAGGGATCACGGTAGCTACGCGCGATGAAAATGCAGAAATTGGTCCAGTAAGCACCGCGACTAGCGCTCGCGGTAGCCGCACGCGCTGAAGGTGGCAAATTTCTACCAGTGAGTATCACGACCGAGCGACGCGACCACCGCTCACGATGGCTCAAAAATTTTTTTAAAAAAATAGCACCGAATGATGAAGCGGTAGGGATTCATAAACGAAATTGAAGCAAAAAACACAGCAAATACACAGAAACAGAACAAAGCAGCAAACGAGAGAGAAAGAAGAGAGAAAAGAAGAGAGAGAAAGAAGAGAGAGAAAGGAAAGAAGAAAAAGAAGAAGAAGAAGGAAAGAGGAGGAGAAGAACGAAAAGACTAGGAGGAAGTGTTCAGATTCGGTGTACACGTATTTTTTGAATTTTATTTCAGTTTTCCAGAATATTTCAGATTGATTGAATTTGATTAATTTTGAGTTAGTTGAATTATATTGATTATAGATTATAGATTATAGTTTAGGTTCGGTGTACATTTGTTTTCGAATTTCCAGTTTTCCAAAAATTTTTGGAATTATTGAATTTTATAGTTTTTGAATTATTTGAATTCTATTGAATAGAATTGATAGTTTGAAACCGATTTCAGATTGATTTGAATTGCGAATTCTTGAAATATCGTTTATATCCGAAATTTTGATTGTGAATAATATTCGGAATTGATTTTAATACGTTTTGATACTAAGATTGTTATGGAAATATATTGTTGAAAGTGATTTTAATTATATAATATTTGTGAAATGTATCGGAAAATGATTTTAGGGCATTTTGATTCGATATCGAATTATAAAATACGTTTGAATATATTTTTGTATCAATTTGATGTGATTATGGAATTAGAAATATATTCGTATATTTCCGTTATATGATATTTGATGGAATTTGAATTTCAAATATATATATCGATATGAATTGAGATTGAATAGTTTGAAAGTTGAATTTGATGATTATGAAAGAAATGAAATATGTTGACATTAGATTTGCGAAAACTTTTCGTGAAATGGCTCCGATGTGTATAAACATAGCTATGGATATAGGAGGTTGACATGTCAATTGGGTTTCTATCTGAACAGTACTGTGCCGATATACCACCCTTTGGATAGTACATGCCCAAAGTGCCGGTCCTAGGGTTCTGAATTCTGTCATGGGACATTTACAGCAGGTGATTCCGTTGGTGTTCCATTTTGATCTGATGTTCAGCGGGTGGCCCCGTTTATGTGTCCGATGCTGAACAACCCGTAATCCAGTTCGATAACTTATGTTTTGTATGTCAGGAGCCCAGTCTGAAAACTGATTTGTTATATGAAAGCATTTGAGAAATTATGAAGATTTTGTCTGTTGATTAATTTTGAATACTGTATTTGTTGAGTATATGATTTGATTTGACATGAGCCTCATATCTGATTTATTTATATGTTATTGGTATTTTTATTGAAAATAGATAACCTTATTTGATATACTATATTTGTATATATAATTTTGTGTACATCCATTAAGCAATATGCTTAGCGTGTTGAGTTTTCTCACACGTAGGTAACAGAGGTTCCAAGGGAGACAAAGACAAAGAAGAGTAGAAATTGCAGAGGAGAGTCCAGAGTCACATCTGTCCTACATATATTTTGGTAGTTCTTTTGTAATAAGTCTATATATTTTGATACCGCATGCATATACAGAAACTGTTTGTATATATTTAAGGAGCTTACACTATGTAAATAATTTATTATATGTTTATGTTATTTGAATCTTTATAAATTATATTGTGACAAAGTGGTTGGTAAGTCGCACTACATCTGGAAAGGTGCGCAAAATGGATTTAAGAATTTAGAAGTTGATTTTTATGAATTTTAACTTGTAAAGAGGTTTTGGAAAGTCAGAAAAACAGAGGAAACTCTAGCAAGATTTTCGAAAATTTATTTGAACCACTTTCAAATATTTTTAATATCGTTTTAAATTATGGTTATATAAAAGTAAAAGTTAGATTTTAGTATATAGTAGCACTCCCTGATTCGGTTCGAGTGGATTGAATCAGGGAGTGTTACACATCATCACTTCACAGTACAGAATCCAAAAAAATATACATTGCAGTAATTAATCTGCGATGTATATCTCTTACAGTACAATACCCTTCCAGCCCCTGGAGAGACATTTAGAATCGAGATTCATATGCCGTGGACTGCGCGTTATGAGGTTGTCAAAGATGACGTCCACATGCAGCTATTATTGCAGCAGTTCAATTGACATGGAATTACTTCCACTAGCAACAATGCCTAGGGTTGGCAGCAAATCTCCTTTGTCTTCGTACATAAGAAATCTACCTAAGAATACTCATCCTAACAACATGGTGGACATATCAAGTGATGATGATGATCCTAGTGAAGATACAGACGACGAAGATTATGATGCTTACAATCCAGTCCATGGTGGATGGATTAGTGAGGAGTCAGATGACAGCGAATTGTTTTTGAACTCAGATGAAGTTTGTATCAATGAAGAAGAAGGTATAGATGTAAATGATACAGACGATGCAGCTGAAGATGAAGTGGACCATAATGATCCAGAGGATACTCAGTCAAAATAGGATATAATGTTAGACGCAGCCTATTATGACTGGGATAAAGATTTCATGGCTGATGGTGCTGTTGACAGCGAGTCTGATGGAGAGAATGTTAGACCACAGAACCAAAGAAGATGAGTGCCTTTTGTGTCATATTGAAGTAGGAAAATACTGGTTGGAGGTTGGGCATCTTTTCCAGAACTTACACCACTTTATGCAAGTTATCCGTGACTTCGTTGTACAAGAAGGATTCCAACTAAGGAGAATTAAGAACAAGAGAGATAGGTATACTGTGAAATGTGTGTACGAGGGATGCGGTTGAAGGATTCACTGAGCAACTGAGTGAGACTGAACTGCAATTTGTTCATCCCGTAGTTGCTCTTAAACTGATCGAAACTCTTTGAAAGAGTCGTCAGTATGATACTCACTTAGCTAGGTTCATCAATGGCCCCGCCATTGATTTCTGCCGTGTTGAAGTAGGACATCATGGTTAGAACATGATCCCGAACAGATGTACCTTCCTTCATGCGAGTGAGCATAGCGGCACAAACAGCTTCATGACGCTTTTGCTCAAAGGGTTGCTCGAACATAGCTTGCAATGACTCCATGATTTCGAATGCTGTATTTATTTTTTCGTGCTTTGTGACAAGCACTTCTGTCATAGAAGCTAACAGATATGTACGGGCTTTCTCATCAAATGAGACCCATTGCTGGTATGCCTCACGAACTCTTTGTGGGGCATTGGCAGCAGGCTGTGGAGGACATTCCTCTGTAAGCACAAACTTAAGGTCTTTGGTGACCAAAATCGCGTTTATGTTAAATTTTCACTTTGTATAGTTATCACCAGTTAGTTTATCGTGTGCAAGTATTTATAATAACGCAGAAGACATTATTGCTGAAAAATAAATATACATTCATTCAGTCATTTATTAAAAACAAGTGCTAATGCTTTGACATAAATTTAAACATGATGCATGTACATGTTTAACGAACTAGAACTATCTCAATAAAAATAGTTATTATGCCATAATAATCCAACAAACCACAAAAAAGTGCCGCCTTAGGGTCTGTCAAGTCCTTGCATGTTGGACCGAGACATTCTCAATCAAATAATATTCTAGAATAACTCTTATTCCATATTATTCAACCATCGTTTATTTAGTCAGGTTTTCGATTAACCACATTTAATCTAAACCTTGTGAATGTAACCCATCATTTCAGATCTCATGGGCTTAACTCGAGAATACCGCCTTAGGGTCGGTCAAACCCGAAATACCCCCAGAAATCCTATCCGTTTAGAAGTCAACCTTGGTATTGACCTTCGTGGAGACCCTCCTTAGGGAGGACGAAAGCAAAGCCGTACCTCACTCGGATCTCACGGTGTTGAACTAACGATAGAAACTGCGGGATATATATGTTATATATCCCTCTCCCACTCACTATTTTAAAACTTAGGGTTTTCTATTCATTAATGCACCTAAACTCTACAGGATCAAACGGCTAATTTTAATCAAGTTATATAGGGCATTAACTAATTTATTATTAGAATCATATTCTAAATAATTATGATTTTTAACACTTAAAAATCTATAAGTGAATAATCTAAACTTAGGTAAATGTTTTACTAAAGTTAGATTATTAATTTGGTGTTTACCAAGTGTTAACTATTTAAAACTCTAACATATTATTTGTTTCATTTATTTATTAGGTGATTAATCATATTAAACCTAATTTAATAAATGACTAATCTAAATTTATTAAACACTTTAATAACAAGATTAATATTAAAAGAATTATTCAATTTTTATTAAAAATTAATTATTTTTCATAATAAATTATAAATATATTATTTACTATTTTAATCACATTAAAACAAATAATATATAAATGTTATGATGCATGTATGATAATATCAATATATATTTGTGTAGACACACTTAAATCTAAATAACATGTATATGCACGATAATACTAAATTATCACATAATAAAGTATACATGAGTTGACCGAGTATTATAGATTATTTAACTTAAAAAAATTAAAAAATTAAATTATAAAAATAATCTCAAGACATTCTTTAGTCTTTTTATAACTTCATAATTTTCTAATTTTTTCAGGACTTTCTAATTCATTTCATAAATCTAGAAAAATAGCTAATTTGCGCACTAAAACATTTGTGCAATCACAAAAAAAGTTGCAAGCATTTAATGCTTGTATCCAGCATCTTGTACAAAAAAACAATTTAATGCTTGTGTCCAGCACGTGATTGTGAATGACATCACGGCGTCCAAAACAAAATTTGCAAGCATTTAATGCTTGTGTCCAGCATCTTATACAAAAAAGATTTTATTTTGCGCACGTGATTGCATTAATTTATTTGTCCAGCATCTTCGCACAAACTCAAGAAGTAAACCAGCTTCCATTAATGCTTGCGTAAACAAATTGATTTGCACATAGTCAGTACATTGTAGCGCAACAATGGTATCTTCTGTCCACAGCCAGCTGATTACATTCACAACTTATTCTTCGATTTTCAGTATTTTTGTCTTTAATTATATTTAAAAATAATAATAATAAAAAAAAAACGAGTTAATTACACTCAACCTTCCTGAGGTTTGACTAATTACATTCAGAATCAAAGTTTGCATTAATGGACATTAACCTCCCCTCACGTTAACGTTGACCGTCAAAATAACCGTTGACTTTTTTCAAATTTTTTAAATGATCAAAATACCCCTGTCAATTTATATTATCAATTTTTTTACTATTCATTTAAAAAAATTAATGGTGAAATTCCAGATTGGATCTCCACCAAGAAAAAAAAAAAAATTTTGAATGTTCATCGTCGAACCCAAAAGGGTTCGAATCGAACCCTCTGGGTTCGTGGAACCAAGAGGGTTCGATCTCGAACTCAGAAGAGTTCGAAGAACGAACCCTCTGGGTTCGATCTCGAACCCTTCTGGGTTCGATGAATCTCGAACCCATAAGGGTTCGAATAGAACCCTCTGGGTTCGACGATGAACATTCAACAAAATTTTTTTTTTTTTTCCCTTGGTGGAGATCCAATCGATCCCGATTGGATCTCCTACTGGGTTCGATCTCGAACCCAGAAGGGTTCGAATCGAACCCTCTGGGTTCGAGATTCATCGAACCCAGAAGGGTTTGAAGATCGAACCCTTCTAGGTTCGAGATCGAACCCAGAGGGTTCAATCTTCGAACCCATAAGGGTTCGAATCGAACCCTCTGGGTTCGTGGAACCCAGAAGGGTTCGAATCGAACCCTTTGGGTTCGAGATCCAATCTGGATTTCACCATTAATTTTTTTTAATGAATAGTAAAAAAATTGATAATATAAATTGACAGGGGTATTTTGGTCATTTAAAAAATTTAAAAAAAGTCAACGGCTATTTTAACGGTCAACGTTAACATGAGGGGAGGTTAGTGTCGATTAATGCAAACTTTGATTTCGAATGTAATTAGTTAAACCTCTGGGAGGTTGAGTGTAATTAACTCAAATAAAAACTGAAAAAATAAAATAAATTATTTATAACCCAGTAACACCTAAATCCACAATACCATATAAATTTACGATCAACCATATTTAAAATTAAACAATTTAATTTAAATAATATATATTCAAATAAATAAATAAAAATGTGCCTACACAATCATACATCAGGAGCATCGAAAACAATTTTATGTTCCGAAAATAACCCAAACTCTGATACCAATTGTAGGAACCGTTTTTCCGTTTTACTGGTCACGCAGCGGAAATAAAATTTTAAAATTTTTATACAGATTGCAAAAACAATCTGTGACCAGTAAAACTTTGGAACTATATTTTCGGAATAATAAAAATAATATATATCACATATATATTTATTTTATATACAGAAAATCGTAATCAATTAAAAAAAAAATTAAGGAACATACCACCATTGGAGGCTCCTTTGTATTTTTTTTTCTGCAGCTCCTAGTCTGTATCACTACGTCTTCCTTACTATATCCCGGCACCGGTAACTTGCGTGTGGACGCGTCACGTTATCAGGATGAGTGAAGAGGTTGAATGGAAAAAGAGTTGGAGAGATCCTGTATCTCTCCGGTCACTTTTCTTTTTTCTGTATCTCTTACGTAAAAAAAACTTTTTAACGTAAAACTCTTTGATTCAGTTATCTGTTAAATTAAAAACTCTTTTTAATATATCTATTTAAGTTACCAAATTAATAAAAACTCTTTTTATTAATTTATCAGTAACTTTTGAATTTAAACTTTTTAAATTCAATTTTATTTTATTTTATTTAATAAATCAGATAATCCTATTATCTCTTTATTCAAAATAAAAATAAAAATAAACTATTATCAGACTTTTGAATTTAAACTTTTTAAATTCAAATTTATTTTATTTTATTTAATAAATGAGATAATCATATTATCTCTATATTCAAAAAATAAAAATAAACTATTATCAGACTTTTGAATTTAAACTTCTTAAATTCAATTTTATTTTATTTTATTTAATAAATGAGATAATTATATTATCTCACTATTTAAATTAAAATATCAACTATCACCCTCCTCTTATGACTAATTACATAATTAAATAATCTTATTATTTAATTGTTATAATTGTCATTATTTAATTAATTGAATAATCACATCACTCAATTAACTCCTGGCACGTGTCACTTTCGTAACACTATTAATTGGACCATCCAATTAATTATACATGACCCTTGTTATCTAAATGGATCGGGCTAGCAAGGGGACCTAATGGACTCACAGTATTTTGAGCTCCAATAATCCTCAGAATCATTAATTGAACTCTTTAATTAATATTCCTTGATTATCCAACTCCGGTATTATTCCACTAAAAATTCGAAGCTGCATTCTCTCAACTGCGGACGCTTTTACATAGACCGATATCACTCGGTGTCCATTGATATAGCTATTACATATAGTGTGACCCTCCATAGTAGTTCATAATTAGAGCTGAATCATAATGTCTGTTATACCCCTCTAATTATATATATCCTTTAAGCACCGTTGATTCTCTAATGAACAATAAATCATGTTTCCTCACGGAATCAGGAGAGCGCTCATATTGTTCAAGCCCCGAATCAACTCTTAAGGGAACTACTCTCTACTTCTCACAAGAAGGAGTGGATTCCACTATTGTTTGCAAACCTTCCCAGCCACAAGCCAAATCGCAATCCCAATATACGGAGAATATTGATCGGGAATAATCATCCGACCTCACCCATGGTATATCAAAGATCACGATCTAACCTGAAGGAGTCGATAAGACACTCAGGATTGAGATCACCCACATATAGCCATCATAAGTTGATGTATATGAATCTCATCGGTAAACGGATCTTGGTGATAGATTCATATAGATCACGGCCTAGTCCTATATGATCACATCATACAAGGTGCCTCCATTCCCATATCTCCATATGAATGATTCAGGATAGAATCATCGTACAATACAGAATGGACCAGCAGCTATAGATTAACTACAAATAAAGTACCCAGCTTTATTTGCTATCTATAGACTCTTTAGATTGCACATATCTTACTGTATCCATCTGTATATGACAATCATATATACAGTATGAGATTACATCAGACAATCTAGGATGTTATAATGCACAAGTTTATATAATATAAATGACACGATAAAAATGAATTGAACTCTTCTTTTATTTATTTATAAAAAACCATTTACAAATTACATCTTTAGGGTAAAAACCCCAACAGAACCCTAGTTCTATGGTCAAGATGAAGACAATCACACAAGTTCCTGACGGTCCTACTGAAGTTCGAGAGGCTTTTCTTAAGCTTTAAGGCACAGAAGAATGATTTTCTGACCGGTTGTAGGCCACTACTGGGGCTGGATGCAGACCATTTAAAGGGTAAATTTCCAGGGGTGTTGATAGCTGCTACCGGGTTGGATGCGAATAATGGTGTGTACCCGGTGACATTTGCCATTGCTGAAGGTGAATCGAAACAAAGTTGGGGATGATTTTTAGAATTATTGTATAGGCACATAGGAATGGGTGAGACTAGAAGAGTGACATTTATTTTAGATAGGCAAAAAGGGGTTTTGGATGCAGTTTAGCTATATTGGCTAAGAGCAACACATCGATATTGTGTCAGACACGTTATTTCCAACATACAAGCAAAATGGAAGGGACAGTTGAATGTCCAATACATGTGGTGGGCAGCGAATAAGACCACCAAATCTGAACTTTTAGAAGAAATAAAGAAGTTGAAAGTTGTGTTAGTGAATGCGTACAATAACGTCATGGCAATCCTACTGAAGTGTTGGTGTGTACATGCATTTGACATCCATGTTGAATCAGAACACACCACGAATAACATTTCTGAAAGCTTCAACAGTTGGGTTGACAATTTGAGGGCTCTACTGGTATTGAAGTTGATGGAGTGTATTAAACGTAAGTTGACTGAAGAGATGTCACATGAGGTTGATGGCAGCAAGGAAGTGGAGTGGACCTGTACCACCAAAAATTTGTAAAAAACTTGCAGAAAGGCAGGATGAGAGGAGATATGTAACAGTGTTGTGCTCGACCGACACACTGTTCAAAGTTAAGGAGGGTACCACATACTACATTGTTGACTTGGAGAAGCAAACTTGTGACTGTCGTTTATGGGTAGTAAGTGGAATACCTTACAAACGTGCAATGGCGGTGATAACAACAAAAAGATTGAATTCCCATGACTACGTTCACAAGTACCTTACTAAAGATTACTACTTGAAGACGTACAGTCACACCATTAACCCTATACCAGACATGTCATTGTGGTCTGATAGTGAAAATGTTGAGCTGCTGCCACCAGAGAAGAAGAGAATACCTGGAAGGCCAAAAAGAATAGAATGAGGGGAAAGGATGAACCAGCCAAGTATAGGAGAATGAGTACTGTGAGGTGTATAGGATGTGATGAATTTGGCCACAACATCAGAACTTCTCCACGTGGAGCAGCTAGTTCATCAACAAGATCAAAGAAGGTATAACATGTATTTCATTATACTAACAATTTATATTGAACTATTAATTTGTTATTTTTATTTAAACCAATTGTTTTCTTTATAGGGAAAAAAGTCTGCAACTAATCCCACAACACAGAGGGCTGCTCATATTGAGGCTGCTGCAGGTCCATGCTCCTAACCAGTTACTGCATCTGCCCATTTGCAGCCTAGTCAAGCTTAATTGCACTCAATGCAATATACGTCAAGTTCAGCTAATCCAGGTATAACATAAAACTAATAGCCTATTTTTGTTGATTAACTTAATATATTTAATTTAATCCAGCTAGTCCAGCTTTGTTTTTAATTTAATATATTTCATTAGGGACTGTGGTTGGATTGGATGCTGACTGGAGTGGACCATTTTAGGCAAGGGAACAATTGTTGGTGCATATTTTGGTTTATTTTTAGTTTGTTAGTTTTATGATTGAACAGTTGTTAGTGCATATTTTCTTTGTCTACTGTTAGTGAAATGTTTTGATGGATTTTGGTGAAGTGAACTGTTTTGATGGATTAGTGGCAGTGGAAAGTGATGGATTGTTTGTAGGCATATTTTGCAGGATGTTGAAATTGTTTTGTTGGTGGGTATTTTAGTTGTAGGCATATTTGTCAGGATGTTGGAATTGTTCTTTTAGTGCATATCTTGGAATTTTTTATGCAGAAAGTAGGGTATTTTGGAAGCATTTGTGCAGGATTTTGTGCACACAGTTGGGGTCTTTGACAGTAGGATTTTGGCACTTTGTTCCTTATAACATATGTGCAGTCAATATACAAGGCCATTTAGAAACTTTTATGTAAGGCTTGTACATGTGCAGCATGTAACACCCCTGACCCGACCCGGCTGGATCGACTCAGGGAGCGCTACTCGGGTTTTCAAAACTTTCTCAATTCAATTTATAATTTCAAACCATTTAAAAATCATATCAATTTATAATTCAAAAAGACTTTTCTAGTGAGCCCATCGAATTAATATTGCAAACCATTGAAAAAATCACATAATTTAAAATTTTAAAACTAATTTTCGAGTGAGCCCATTGAATAAACTTTTTACAAAAATTCGGCAGAGTTCTGTTTGTTTTTCGGATTTCCCAAAACCTGTTTTCCACAACTCAAATCAAATACAAATTCAATAACACTTCAAATATCATTTTCAATCAATTGCGCACTCTGCCGTTTAGTGCGACTTTCCAACAACAGTTTATAAAATAAAACGATTCAGAAGTCAATATTTACAAACATTCTGAAAATGAAAAACAGAAATCATAAACCAATTTAATTACAAAACAGAATTTTACAAAACGTTTGCAAATCTCTGTATATACATGCATATCAATCACAATACACGTCAACATAAATATCTACCCCAGCAATGCGACTCTACTCCTCTGTCTGCAGGAAACTTCTCTTCAGTCTTTTGCCTCTTCAGTATCCCTGGTACCTACGCGTTAGAAACAAAACTAACGCGCTAAGCATATAGTTTAGTGGGTGTTGTAACGACCCGGGACGCTCTACGGCTCTTGCCCGACCCCGTTACTCACAGGTACTGTCCGCTTTGGGTCGCAACAGCGTTCTACCCCTCACGGCTTTCTTTCGCCTCCCTCATCAGGATTTGAACTTGGTACTTGTCCATAAGTACCAATTCTTATCAAGTTGAGTACCAAGTTGGTACATCAATTTTTTTAACCGTTAGTGGGACCCACACAAACAATCATGTTAGGGGTAAAAAGGTCTTTCAGCCAAAAACGTTAAGTTCACAATTAGTCAACTGGATGGTCAACGATTTTCAGGGGATGTTTGTGCAATAAAAAGTAAACTTGCCAGTATGTGCAAAAATACAATAATAGAGGGGTGTTAGTGTAATTATCCCAAAAATTAAATGAAAATCTCCACCATCTATTAAAATTGATGGACGGTGGAGATTATATCGAAATTTTAAAAAAAAAATTAAATTGTAAAATTTAAATTTTATTTTTACTATTTAAAAAAAAGTTGATATTTTCGAACCCAGTAATTTTAGCTTATTTAAATGGAGTTAAGGGCAAATCAGTCTTTTTACTAATTTCATAAGGTTTGGCCGTTAAAAAATTAGTTAAAAGGATTAAATTGATATATTTTTATAAAGTTAAGGTATAAGAATAACAATAAATGAAACTGATTTAAAAAATTAATAATTATCTAAAAATTAAGAACAAAATTAATAATTGCACTGCAAGAAAAGCTTCGGTACATTCTCTACCGCATATACTTTGTGATACAAATAATCAATTACATACAAATTGAACCTAGACTAACATCAGGACCGCCGACAACTAAGAGATTGTGATTGAACCGAGTTCGGACTATCATCATGCCTTTTCTGTCACTTGGACTTATCTAACAAAGTCCAATAATAGTAAGTGTCGTTTTCTGCTTCCCAAGGGTACTTTCCTACGAATTACCCACAATACCGTTTAATAAAATTACATATAATGATTAAATTGAGAGTGAATCAAAATTCTAAATTGATGTTTATTCATATGAAAATCTCATAATCTAAAAACACAATAGAGTAATGACAGGATTAGGTTTATAACATGTGCGAGCATGAGTCATGCCTTTTTCATTATGTTTTTGTAATTGGACAACTTTAGTTGATGGATAATCCTTCTAGTTAATGATTTCAAAAAATAAATCTAGCACCGAGTGAATAACAGTATTTATGTCCTCCTCACTTCATGATTAATATTTTGCCCAAAATCTATACACAAATACATGTTACTTGACAACCAATTATAATACTAGTTTACCATCCTCATAATTTAAGTTGTTAGTGTATCTCCATTTCACTTCAATGAAGGTTTAAATCCCACCATGCGTATTTACTAGTATGTATGAGTAATTTTTTCTCTTTATTTTAGGAGTAGATATATGAACAGTATGTTAAATGATTAATTTCGACAGGTCTCGATATAATTATTATTAATCTTATAATTGTATCTTTAAAAATATAAAAATTACAACGCTAATTGTCATGATGGAGAACAACTTACAAACACATGAATTTATCAATAATCATCTCTAATTTGAGATCTTGAGATCCTATGTACATTAACAAACACTTCATTTTATATAGAACAATGACAAAATAATATATGCATGACATATCAAGTACATGCATGTGAATTCTGCCACATAGAAGTCATGTTAACCAAAATTTCATTGCAGTTTCATGGCAATTTTATCTCCCATTTCTTCTCAAAACAAACACAGAGACCATTCAATTATTGTGGTTGTGGGGTATTTGTAGCAAGCACCAGCATTGCAGCAGAGCCTAGCTATAAGGAAATTATGACTTTATCATGAGTTTCATTTCCATGCAATTGTATAAATAGTGTGAATGAATATCGATGATTTGAGTTTTGATCTTGGAAGCCACTTTTGGATAATCATTAACTTTTTAACACAGTTTCATTTATTTATATTTTTGAACCCTAACTTACTAAAATGTATTAATTTGATCATTCTATAAGTCATAAATTAGTTAAACTTAACGGTTCCTGCGGTATTTTTATCATTAAACCTATCAATGGGTCAACAGTAAAGTTTTTGGTAAAATAATATATCTACCCCTAATTAAAAATTTAAAATAAATTAAATTTAAAAAATTAAAAATTAAAAAAAAAATTAGTTGGATCTCCACCGTTCATCAAGATTGATGGACGATGGAGATTATATTAGAATTTTTAAAAACAATTGAAAATCAAATTTTATTTTTAATTTTTTTTTTGTTGTTCTTAGTAGAGATCCAAATGGATCCAAGAACAACAAAAAAAAAATAATAATAATAGAGAAACTCGAATCTTCGAAGACAAACCCATAAATTTTCTGGGTTCGTCAAGCTGGAGACCTTCGATCTCTGGCGATGGAGGATCGCTTCATCTCCAGCGATGGAAATCGATCTCCATCGCTAGAGATGCTTGTTTTTTTTTAAAAAAAAATTTTGTTCTTAGTGAATTGAATCTCCACCGTTCATCCAGAAAAGTATCTTTTTTTTTTTGCTGAACAGCAAAAAATAAATTTAAAAAAAATATTTGATTTTCACTTTGAATTTTTTTTTTAAAAAAATTCAATATAATATTCACTGTCCATCACTCTTGATGGACGATGGAGATCCATTTAAAAAAAATATTTTAAATATTAATATGAAATGATCATATTATCCTTCTAATTATTAATCATCTTTTTAAAATTTGAGGTTATTTTGACTCATTTATATAGAGTTAAGGGTAAATCAGTCTTTTTACTAATTCTATTAGGTTTGACCACTAGAAAATTAATCGAAAGGACCGGAATGATACATTTTTAAAAAGTTAAGTTCAAGAATATTAATAATAAAATTATATTAAAAAATTAATAATTTTTAAAAATTAGAAACCAAATTAATAATTTTTTAATTTTTTACCGTAAAGACGTCTTTTTCCACGCACAGAGTGTGAATGAATCTAGTCGGCGCGATGATTTGAGTTTTGATCTTTATCGTGGCTCCCAAGCAATCGAATCACTCTCACTTTTTGACTAATATTTTTTTTTAATTAAAAATTTTGGTGTAAAGTTTTCTTTCTTGCAACTTCCATTAAAATGGGTTGAGCCCATTCATTAAAATGCGTATTCCCCACTAATAACTTGTCTTTAGAGCGTTTTTTGCAACCTGCAGTATATTAGGGGTTTAAAATATATTATATTATTCTTATTATATAAGTTAATATATTTTAATTGGTCTAATACAATAGAGAGGTGTTGTATTAGCTAATACAAATGATGAATAATACAAAATATTACTAAACTGTGCAATACAATTCATTCTAATATAATTCAATATAATTAACGTGTTATACGAGCTCTTAGTAAAGTTTCAAGCTAACGATTTAGAAAATCTTCATTGCGCCAGCTATATTAATAAGGGGTGCAACTGATTACTGAAATTATGATAATGTGGTTGATACATATAATGGGCAGAGCCCTTTAGGGACTTGGCTGGGCCTTTTTTTAATTTTTTTTTTAATATAGTATGAATTATTTATATTATTTTAGATAAAAAATTAAGTAAAAATTTAATTATTTAATTTCTATCTAACTCATAAAAATTTAATCTAATCCAATAAGAGCTCAACAAACCAAACATAAATTAAACCTCATAAACTAAATTTAGGGGGTGTATTCAATTTTGACTTTTAATGACTTTTACAGACTTTTTTTAAGTGATAGATTTTTATAGACTTTATCGACTTTTATTGACTTTTATAGAGTTTACAGAATTCTAATAAACTTTTATAGACTTTTATGGACTTTCATTTTAAAAGATTTTTATTGACATTAATAGATTTTTATTGACTTTGATAGAGTTGAAAGAAATTCTATAAATGACTTTTATAGACTTTCATTTTAAAATAAGTGCATATTATATCAAAATTTGTTGGATGGTGTATTAAAATCAAGTACATAATGTAAAAAAATATGATACATTCTTTAAATAAATAATACATACCCGTTGATGACTTGACAACCAAAATAATAAGTTTTTTAAATAATTTAATTGTTCATTAATATAATATCTTTAATCTAAAATAAAACAAATACCGCAACGAGAATTAAAACTTAAAAAACCCTAACAATTTCAAGCTTCATGAACCTATATTTATCCAAACTCAAATGATAAACAACGAGAAAAAGAATTCGATAAAAAGAAAACAATTAGGGAAAGAACAAAGTGAAATGAGAGATATATCCCTCTTTATATTTATTATTTTTGTGGAATTGCACTAAATTTTGAGCAATAATAAGATATGATCTTTTGATTTTATTCTATCATGGTGATTTTTTTAATAAGTATGTATTTCGATATCATATGGACATAAAATTCTTTGCTTTTTTATTTTTATTTTTCTTCTGTTACTAATTGTTTGCATAAGTTCATATTATTCTGATTACGCATGTCAATGATATATTGATTGTCTAAATTATATTTATTTTCTGACTCATTTGTTGTAAATTTATTATATCAATTGTTGCACTCTCCTTACTATAATTTACAATAAAAAGCTTCAATGGGATTTTACAAAAAAAAAAAAAACATAATTTGTATGTCGAATCCAACCAAGTCGATCCTTTTAAGAAAAACTATTGCTATGTGGTCTAACAATTCGAAATTGAAACATTGTCAAGTCGAATAAGTGTAATTTTCTATCTAAGCTGTTTCTTAATCCTTATATTTTCAAATCACTCAAGTTAATTTGTTTTTAGACACGCTGATAATAATAAACATATAAATTTAGGCAAATTGAGGTAAAAATAGTGGAGGAGGAGATACGAATTAAAACTTTTTTCCTACACATGTTTTCAATACATCTAAATGGAATGTAAACCAATGTGCAAATGTTAATAACCAAACTTAAACTTATGTCCTACCTACATTATTAATTTTTTATTTAAAACTAAAAAATCAAAATCAACAAAAGAAGAGTACAGTATGAAAAAGCTATAAGATCAAAATCAACAAATCAAGAACAACTATTTTAAAAAAAACAATAATATAAAAATAAGAAAAACGATTTGCTTACCCAGAACTTGAACCGTAGGGGGGTTATAAAAATCTATCACTTAAAAAAAGTCTGTAAAAGTCATTAAAAGTCAAAATTGAATACACCCCCTCATACGTTGTTGCTTCTCAAATTGAAAGTCTACAAAAGTTTGTGGGGTGAATGGTGGAGAAATTATGAGATGAAAGTATTTATAGTTTACAATAAAAGTCTATAAAAGTCTAGATTTTTTATAAGTCCATAAAAGTTTGAACTTTTTGAATACCCTATAACTTTTTTATACTTCATAAAAGTCTATATTCAATACCCCATGACTTTTATGGACTTTAAAAAAGTCTATATTGAATACATCAAAACTTTTGTAGACTTTTAAAAAGTATATAAAAATCCATATTGAATACACCTAAACTTTTAAAATCCACATAAGTCATTAAAAGTTATTAAAAGTTGATATTGAATACACCCCCTTAATATAAATTCGAATCAAATGTATAACTAAAATGAATAAAAAGTAAAACTAGAAAACTCTCCACCACACTTCTCTTTCTTTCTTATTTTCTCATCAAAAGAAGAGAGTCGTACTTATTTTACTTCATTGATTCGTTTAGTGTTGACTCTTTCTATTTCCACAATGAGTACATAATATTTATTTTCAATTATAAAACTTGTTAAATAATCATTTTAAAATAAGAAAAATGGCAATTTTTTTACAAATTGTTTGGTCACCTACATTGATAGTAAACTTATTGATACTATTGACTCAAAATCAGTAATATTTTTTTTTCTATTTTTAAATTACATAGTGCACAACTTTGATAAATCTTATCGTATTTGTATTTTATGCGTATTGTTTGCAATTTTTTTTTTTTTACTTAAGTTATGTATTTGAGAATATGAGTCATTATCCTTTATTTATTATTATTAATAGGGGGTAACTTTAATTTAGTCCCTAAAATTTAAGAAACATTATTTTTTTTACTTATCTTTCATTTTTTAGCTCATATGATCCCTCACATTTCCTAAATAGATCAAATTAGTCATTTAATCAATTATTTAACAGTTAATCTTCATAATTTTTTTAAAAGACAGTTTTGCTCTTAAAAAATTTAATTAATAGAATTACAATTTTGCATTCCAATTAAAATATAACAAAAATAAATAAATAAAAAATAATGAATAAAATAATATTAAATTAAATTATAAAAACCTATTAAAAATATTCAAATTACTTTATTTTATTAGAAAAATTAATATTTAAAAAAGTAAATAATAAAAAATTGTCAAAATTTGTTAAAGAAATAAAATAAGATAAAATAAATAGAGAATTAAAAAATCTAAAGGAAATGTTTTTGTTTTCGTGTTTTTTCAAAATATTTCTTTTACTTTTTTAATTCTCAAGTTTATTTATTTTTTTTATTTTTAAGGAGTTTTTAATTTTTTTTATTCTTTAATTTTTAAATACTAATTTTTCTAATAAAATAATTTAAATTAAATATTTTTTAATAAGTTTTATAATTTAGTTTAATATTATTTTCTTTTTTATCTATTTATTTATTATGTTATATTTTAATTGAAAGGTAAAATTATAATTATATTAATTATTTAAGGGTAAAATTGTTTTTAAAAAAAAAATTATGATGATTGACTATTAAAAAGTTAGTCAGAAGATCAATTTGATCTATTTAAGAAATGTTAGGGACCAAATGAATAAAAAAAATAAAGATAAATAAAAAAATAATATTTTATCAATTCTTTTTTTTAAAGACTAAATTAATAAATTCTCTTCTAATATTTATATTTAACTATTATAAATAAAAATTTTACATAATATAAAATAGTCTAACTTTTAAAAAAAATTTATAATAATCCCACAATATAAAACTTCTAGCTAAGCCCTGTATTTAGTACATGTGATTTTCTGTCATCGAGTACACCATTCAATATTACACCTGGTGATCTGAATTTTCTCCGTTCGTCCACGTAACCACTCTCCACGTGCACGAACACGGTTTGTCCTCGCATTGCTGTCTATAAATAAATTCCCTGAAGCCTTCGTCAATCCGTCAACCAAAAAACTATTTTTTTTATAGAGAGAGAAAGACAGAGCGAGAGAGCTTGAAAATTGAACAACAATGGCTGGTTACTTTTCGTCTTTCGGCGAGATGCCTTCCCTCTCCACTGTCCTGACAACATACGCTTCCATTTCTGCGATGATGATGGTGGTTCGAACTGTTTTGAACGAGATGATTCCGCGACCTATGAGGGAGTTCATTTCTTCCAAGCTATCAGAGTATTTGCTCTTCAACTTCTCTAACGAGTTCACTTTCGTGATCGAGCAGCGCTGGGAGGCTGTTGTCAGCGAAACTTACAAAGCTGCGGAGGTCTATCTGCCCACCATCGTTGGGTACTCCACGGATAGCTTGCTTGTTGGTTCCAATGACACCGGCAACAGCACTGCAGTGCCCAAATTGGCAGTCCCCATTGGAGTCAAGATCGCCGACCACTTCGAGGGCATGCGCCTCCAGTGGTCGCTTCACATGAAAGAAGCTAAAAAGTACTACAACAACGACAGGAAGTACTTCCACTTGACTTGCAAGAAGAAAGACAGAGACAGAGTCCTCGAAAACTACTTCCCTTATGTTGCTCGCAAGGCGCAGAAAATCTTGGACGATAGACAAATCCTCAACATTTATACATACGAGCACCAAGATAGCATGTGGCAGTCGGCCATTTTCAAGCACCCATCAACCTTCGACACTTTGGCCATGGAACCGGACCTCAAGCGATTTATAATTGAAGATCTCGACCTGTTTGTCAACCGAAAAGGTTACTTTGACAACGTGGGTCGCGCTTGGAAGCGCGGCTACCTCCTCTACGGCCCGCCTGGGACCGGAAAATCATCGCTGGTTGCCGCCATTGCAAACTACCTTAAGTACCACGTTTATGATCTCCAGTTGCAGAGCGTCAAAAGCGATGCTGACTTGAGGAACGTCCTCACAACCACCACCAATCGCTCCATCATACTGATTGAGGACATTGACTGCAGCGAAAATACATCCGGTGATCGTGGCCGCCGGAGCTCCAGCCCAGATAAGAAAAACGAAACCAACACGGTTTTTATAGATCCTGGGGTATGTTACCTACTTAACTGTATCATTATATTCTCTAGTTTGGATGGTCTTAAAAAAAAAAAAAAAAAAGTTTCAGGCCTCTGTTTTTGTGATAATAAATTGACAGAATAATGTTCTGTTTGTTTGGTTTTTTTTTTTTTCACAGGCAACACTGTCAGGGATGCTTAATTTCATTGATGGTTTATGGTCGAGCTGTGGAGAGGAGAGGATCATAATCTTCACTACAAATCACAAGGAGAGGTTGGATCCTGCTCTGCTGCGTCCAGGTCGAATGGATGTGCACATCGAGATGGGGTATTGCACTCCTCCAGTTTTTAGAATGCTAGCCAAAAGCTATCTGGGAATCAAAGACCACGCCATGTTCGGGCAAGTAGAAGAGCTTATCAAGAAGGTAGACATCAGTCCAGCTGAGATGGCGCAACACCTCATGAAGAGCGATGATCCCAGTATTGCACTCGAAAGTCTTGTTGAATTTCTCAACATGAGAACGATTGGACACTTGGACGGAGGAGATCAAACAACGAAACAAGCTGGTGTTGGCAGAGAAGACAACAAGAAGAAGGTAGATGATGAGATTGAGGTTATTTTGAATGATAAGATTTGAAGAGCTAGCGAGTTTGAGGAATTGGATAGAGATGGTTCCAGCTGATTTATTTGTCATTAAATAAATGTCTTTTGTGCTTTTTCTTTTTGTTAAATGTTATACAGTAATTAGCATCAGTAGTTAGCACTTGTAGTCTGAGTCAGAAAAAGCAATCTAAACTCTTCCTGTTTTATGAATAATTTGTCTGCGATTGATTAAGATTTGTATTTTGCTTCTGTTGGGGTGCGAGGCCTACGTCTAATGTAAGGTTTTTTTCAAATTTTTTATTGCAATCTATGTGAATAGCTTATGTATGCTTTTATAATAATAATACACAATCTGACTTGCTTGCATAGTTTATAATATTAATTGGAACTCTTACAATGATATAATTAATTTTAGAGGATAAATTAATTAACGGGCTTGCGCTTAGTGCGGTGGGCTGAGATGTGTGTGGAATGCGTTGTAAAGTTTCAAAAAATAAAAACTCAAATGAGTAAATACTAAAATATTTAAAATATTTATTTAAATTCATATCAAATGATGTGGTTAACACTAAGTAAATTATAAATTTAGACACTCTAATATTACTCATACTGAATAAGACCTTTCATCATTCATGTTTACAACGACAATCTTCAAACAACCATCTATTAATAGCTGCTGCCAGCCCCTCAAGCATAATCAATTAAAATAAAATAAAAAACATATTTTGATATGCTTAGTCCGCTTTGAGTCTCCAGTTTCTTTCCTCGAAAGAGTTGGTAAGACTTGCTCTTAGGTTCCAAAGATATGATATTCAAATATCATTTGCTTATCAATGGCACTGCACTTTTTTCGTCGCGGCGGGCGGGCGGGCATTGACATGGGGTGGCCCGCTGGTCTTAATAAAAAAATATTGGAGAAAATATGGACCACGAAGCTTCCATCAGGGTGCAAAAAAGGTTATTAATCCAGGGAAACTCTAGACACGAAATTGCTTAGAAAATTTCATTGGTACCAAAGTCCTTAGTTTAGAATTACACCACTGAACTACCAAGGCGAATACTCTTGCCTTTTTTGGTTAATAAAACATCTTCCACTAGTCAATTTTGGATTCCATAGATGATAGAAAGGTTACCTCATCAACGACGACAAAGGTAAACCCTGGATGGAAGTACATGAAGGAGGAAGTATATCCTTGGCTGATGCCAAAACTTTAATCAACTCCTCTATTTGGCGCATCAACATGAAAACTTCATCAGCTAGATTCTTCGTTAGCCAACCTTCTAACGTCCTGCATAATATCTCAATTCTATTAACTATAATGAGTAGAAAATTTGAAGTGAGCGCTTAATGAATGTCAAGAGGTCCTAATATTACTCTAGTGGGACAAACAGCTTGTCAGATAGTTAATTATGATGATGGGAAACAAAGGGCAATGAATTCTCTCTTGTTTTGCCGACTTGAATATAATCAAAATATTAGACGAGATACTATACTTGTTGCAATTGATTTCTCTTGTATTAATAACATTTTTTGGTTGTGTTTCCTAAGAAAACAAAGATGTTGCAATGACTGAATTCTGCTATTGTCCAACTAAAATCAAGTTGTTCTAAAGGTGTAGGTCTGATTCCAAAATTTGGAGGAAATGACATGAATCGTATCCAGTATAGTTTGACATTAAACTTATGTACAGTTAGAACTTAGAACCAAAAAGTGTCGGATGCTATCAACTCTCAATATACCATAAGTAAACCAACAAGTGAAGTACTCCGAAAGAGAATCATTCTGTCACCGTACCCCGCAAAGGAGGGAGGAAGATCGTTGATATACTTTGTGTCAGACTAAGTGTGTCAAGGAGTTTGTTCAATTTTTAGAACAACGTAAATGTAAAGAAGAAATTGGAGGCATTCAATTGAAAAACAAACCTTAATTCAGATTCTGAGTTGTTGCTGCAATCGGAAAACAGCACTTTAATAATAGGGTGTAGATCTAACTTTAAAGTTGATCCTATGGGGCTGTCCGAGTCCAAGCAATAACCAGTACAGCACCAGGAATTCGGATTTAAGAGAACAATTTGTACCATTGGGGATTTGGTTTTTAAATCCCTTACTACTGTCCGAAATGATAATTCATCTTTTGCACTTTCTAGAAGTTGAGTTGTGAACATTCTTTCCAAGGTATATTTCCTGTCAATAAGAGAACAGGAAAATTTATACACCAGCAACAAAAACAGATTATGCATCTTCTTAAGCTGTTTGTCATTTAATATATATAAAATAACCCACAAACTGTAGATTACCATTTACTCACCGGAAAATGTCACCTGATCCACCAACTGGCAAACAAGTGGAAACAAAACACTTAAAGAATCGAACACCACCATCTATTGGTGCGATACCATTAATACAAGGGTAAGCTCCAAGAAGAGATGAACACTGGGGGCATAAAAATTCCATCCATTCAACATCCTTTGAGAGATTGGAGGATCTGGCCATGAAAATATTTCCAAGAAAGCCATTAAGAAAAGATCTCTGATCTGCCAGAAGCTCCATGGTTCTCATAGTTTTTTGATCTGCTGGAGAAGAGTCAGACAGTGTATGTCTGCAAGTGTCATCAACATGACCTGGAATTTCACATGCTGTATGAACATAACATCCAGCTGTGAAAGACACAATTTCTGATGACTCAGATATTGATAATGTGTGAAATAAGCTATTGACATTAGTTTTTTCCTCATTAACTTCGCACTTGCCATTTGCACTTAAGTTCTTATCATTCTTGACAGACATAAACCTTGATTTTCCATCAGAATCATGCATCATATCACTTAGGTTGTCACAACAAGTAATTATTTTATGATTACTTCCACAATCTACTGCAGGTTCACTTAAATCATCTTCACCAGTGAACTCTGTTTCTCCCTGATACTTCTGGCCCTCATCCCAGTCAGGAAATTTACATTCCACAAGATCATCCTTGAAAAGGGTAACAGTGGCATGAGTTAAGAGGCACATATCTGTCACACATATGTAGGATTTTGCATACCTAGTTACCAACTTCTCACTTATGCCGCCAAATGAACAACAGCAACCTCCAAACCAGTTATCAGCAGCCTCTTGCCAGTTAACTGATGGCATTTCCACAAAATTTCTACATTTATGAATAGAAATAAGCATACGAAAAATAATAATTTAGAGTGATGTTAAATACTTGAGTGAGAACCAAACAGCGGAACCTTGTTCCGTAAGACAGCGTACAACAGATTCAACAGTGCCAATTTACTAACATGACTACTGGTATACTGCCATTTTTCTGACACTCAGCAACAAGGGAGTTCCCAGAAGCTAAATGATATTCATATTGCAGCAATACATAAAGAAAGAAAAATTCAGAAATAAACTTCAGTTGAGAAGCAATTGATCCATTTGGATGCAAATACTACCGCATGGTAAAAAAGCCCGATTGACTATTTGTTGCATGAAAACGATGCTACTGGCTTAAATTATGAGACAGTGATTAATACTACATGCTTAAGGCATATGCAGAATGCCAAAATCTGCACAGTGCTCACAATAAGATGAATCATCTTAAAGAATGAATTAACAGATCAGTTATCTTATAACTAATTTCTCATGAAACTCCATGAGTATACAGTACGTTTTCAACCCTTATTGTTGATGGACCCTATACAGTTTAAAAGATGTTTTCACTTTCCAATTGACTGCAGTTTCATTTAATCATCCTTCACATTAATTGATCAGTTGGCTTGCGAAACTTAAGTCTAGTAGTCTACTATATAGACAAAATAAATAGTTTCTTACCTAATAGGCCTTCGAGTCAACTTAGTCAAACAACATCTGCAGTAAAAATGTACTCCCTCCTCCTTCGACGATAAACTCTTCAAATCTTATCCAACCAATCATTCACATATTAAAAAAAAAAAAACAATGTATTCATACATAAATAATTCTCAGGAGCGATAACGAAAGCATCTTGAAATACGCGAGCATAACACTCACCAAAATCCATCACGAGCACGTCAGGCTCTGCAACTTTTGCGTCTTCATTCAAATGAAGCACGGAATCGAAGCTCGAAACGATAGGGTGATCAACAGGAAGAAGAAGCAGGAGCTTGACCTCGATGTGGTCACTCAAAGCTCGGTAACTGAGTGGAGACTCCGGGTCGATCAAGACTTTCGGTACTGGAACCGTGAGCGAGAATTGATTTCGCGTGCCTGGTTGTTGAATCCAGGAAATGGAAACATGAAATTGCGTGAGATTGAGGTCGACTTTGAGGTCCTGACATTGAGTTGAGGGTTTTGTGTGAGAATCGAAGAGGAATAATCTGAGAGTCGGAGAGTGAGACTGAGCCTCCCATGTGAACCGCCATTTTCTAGGGTTTACGTTCGACATTGATTTGATTTTGTAACATTTGTGTTTTGGCTCCGCTTTTGTGTTACCCGCTTAATTCAAAAAAAAAAAAAAAAAAAAAGGGATAGTACTGGGCCTAGGCTTAATTTCTGTATCCCCAACACCCGTACAAGTCCCAGATTGGAGTTTATTTAAAATGTATGGAGAGAATGACCCAAAAACAACTCATGGTCCTTCTGGTGGGCCTCTTAAAGCCCAATGCATAGATAAGAGTCAAAAGTAGGAGGCGGAGGTAATCAAGCTTAACTCTTTAACTTTATTTTATATATATATATATTAACTCTCGACTCTTGAAAATGAAAATCGAATCTCCTATTAACTCAAGCAGTGCACACCTCTCTTTCAGACTTTCATGTTTAGTTAACATGTGAGGAGAGACATCTCTGTTATATAGTTAGGAGTAGATATAAGGTAATGCATCTAGTGTTTTGATATAATGAGAAGTTATATGTGAGGGAAAACATTTTTCTTATAATTGGCACTTTAGATTAGGTGCTTGATTTGACGGAGAGTTTGAGTAATTACTCATTTCGTCCATATCGTGCTTGATTTATGTGGGGAGCATATTTCTTATGTAGAACTTGCTAATTCAAGGAATATATAATGATCACAACCAGCTCATTACCATTCAACTTTCTCTCTCTTCCTCTTTTCTCTTTTCTATTATTTCTCTCCAAAGCTAAAAGGTATCATATTTGTTAAAGAAGATACGTTTGGAGTAGATATAACGTGCTTGATCCAATAGGAAGGTCGAGTATCTTCTTGTTTCTTTGCTTAAAAAATATATATATAAATTACACATTAATATTACCAGACTTTCATCATTACATATATATATATATATATATATATATATGCATCGTTACGTACAAGTTATGACTCTTAATATTGGCTTAAAGAACGGGAATTATCACTGCTACAAAATAGTTGGAAGAAATTGGTTGTTTTAAAACAAGTATATCTTCGAAGAAAGAGCTAGCAGTAAGACAGGAAGTAGGAACAAACACCCACTGCTAATACCATCATTCATTATATAGAGAGATAGGATTAAGCACAGGATCAAATGGTTATTTTACATACTTAACATCGGTTTTCTTTGATTTGGTAACCGTTGTCTATTTCACATATACTAATCAAAAGTAGATTATATAAATATATGAAATTAAATAATAACTAGATAAACCTGCCATCTGCAGCCATGATGTGTTGGTTCATGCAGTAGAAAGGACAAAATGGGATGTTCGTAGAGAAGTACCCTCTACTGTTCATCATCACAATAACGAATTGGTCTGATCATCACCAACTCCATAGCATGATGATGATGAGCTAATCATGATGATATCGACCATCTCTTTGAGAGGCAATAGCCTGTAGCGGAGCTCAGCCATTTAAGCCCTGAGAAGCGACTTCTCACTTCTCAGCCTCCATGTTCAAGTAAAGTTGATCGGAGAGGCTCATGGTCTGGACCATCCGGTTGTTTTCCTCCTTTAGCTTCCCCCATTTCGGCCAACAAATTGTTCAGGCCGTGATTCTTTTTCTTCAAGCGGGATCGACGTGCCGATTCCCAATTGGAAACCAATCTCTTGCGCTTCTTAATTTGATCCTTTTAACATCAACCAAATAATCTTCCTCAGAGCATGAGTTTCGAAACTGGATTGAACCTGAAGAAGTTGCACTGCTTGAAGCAGCAGCCATTACAATTAGCTTGTTATAGGAGGGGGTGGTTTATTATAAGCCAAAGGCTTGAAATTTATCATATATATAAAACCAACGAGAAAGGAGTACTTCAAAGGACTGGACACACATGATGATCGATGACCTAACATCAACAACAGTGAATTTGAGCATTAACAACAAGAAAAGAAGAGAGGCTGATGATCAGATATATCTTGTGCATGTACTGAGTTTGCCGAGCCTAGATATAAGATCTGTCAGAGGATCATATGATATGAAAATGTCACGGAGAGAGACTAGAAATCTACAGGGAACAAAAATGGAGATTGGAAGGGAGAGGGTTCTTTTTTTGTGGGTTAGAATTTAAAGATGGTTTTATACACCAGAAAAATGTTCTTAATTTGGAAGAAATAAAATATATATTCCATGTATGGTGCCCCATAAAAATTATATCACATGATAACTTTTAAAACTTTACTTTAGTTTTATCTAATTATATATAATATTTTATCACATTACGTATTTTGATTGAATGAACACATTAAAAATACCTAATTAAAATAATATTTCAAAATGTTTATAAAAGTAGGTCCGAGTTCAACCGCAACCAAGATGAGATTCACTAGTCAAAATATATGAAAAAGGTGCCAATTAATGGCTGAGAAACAGAATCACGCAAAACTACTAGATACATGCAGTTCTTCTTCTCCCTTTAGAAGATATTCATCATCATCTACTGTATTTTGTTTTTTTAAGGGAAAAAAAAAAAAAAAACAGAGAGAAGAAAAATTTACATTGAATGGAAATAATTAGGTGACAGACATAGAAATGAAGGCCACAAAAGGCAAATTACAGGAGGTTAATTATCATGAACTGATGAGTAGAAACTTCATTATATATAATTACTAGATACAGACAGTAATTTTTTTTTTTTTTTTTGAAAGCTCTACTGGACGAATGGAGTAACGGGAGGGGTCTACTCCCACACAATTACGTGTTATAAGCAATGATGAGAAATAATAATTATTTACAATACATCACCAAGTTTTGAACTTCGGTGGCTTGAAGGTTTTTGAAACCTTCAAACCACCAAAGCTTTGTGTGTGATACAGACAGTAATTAATCACTCAAAAACCCTAGTTAAATAATTATCTAACTTGTATGGTAGATCTTTTCATAAAATGTATGGTAGATCTAGCAGAAGTAAGAATTATCTAGGATTGATCATTAAACAGCCAATTAATGTTAATTGTAACTTTATCGGACAATTACCCGAATCTTCCATATGGATGTATGAGTAGATCCATTAAATAAATAGTAAAGTTAGCTTGCATGTGCAACAGGAGAGAGAGAGAGAGAGAGAGAGAAATTATTAAAATTTTGTAGTGAGATTTTCAAGGAAAAACGACAGATATAACATAAAATAATATATGATTAGTTAGAGGTATTATGTTAAAAAAGAAAAAGAAATTGGATGAAATTTATGGGAAGACCAGCTTCTGGAAAATTTCTCCTTTCATGCACTTCATTGCAGTACCATCTTAAAAATTAATCATATATCTTCTCCAAAATTGGGAAGACCAAAGGCAAAAACTTTGATAAATTTCATTAAAATTGTAAGATATTGAAAGGTAAACTGTTAACTAACTTAATTGATAAAATTTCCTAATATTGTATAAGGGTTTTACGTTCGAATCCTCCTGCTCACATCGTGGTGGGTGTGGAGGGGTTTGAATTTATTTGTTGTCACAATAAGAAAGGTTAAATAGTCACATTTATTATTGTCAGACTCAACCAAAAATTTTTATTTAACGATTATCTGTGTGTATTATAAAAGATTAATGTTAGACATTCTATCTTTTACATCTCATTTTCCTCCTAACTAATAATGTGGTAATTTATAAATAAATTCACATTAATGATCGAAGCTGGTTCTTATTTGGTCATAAGGATAATCGTTCTTATTAATATTAAGTTAGGGGTGGCCGATCCGAGAGTTTACCTCAATTGTCATATAAATTCATTCATTATTTAATAATTTAATTGAAATACAAGTTAGAATTCAAGGTAATTATAAAGAAGTGTCATAAATAAACAATATAGGCCCTAAACTTCTGGAATATGGAAGAAGCAGTCCAAAAGCAATTATTCATCCTTCTAGTTAGCTTCTTAAAGCCCAATATATGGATAATCTTAATGTCAATAACACATATTACCAATATTATTCTTAAAAACAGGAATTGCAAAATAATATGTTAATGATTGGTTATATTACATATTAATATTATACCGTAATCGACTCAGTTAAAAATAAGGGTTTAATCAAAAATTTTATCTGAAATAATAAAAATATCTCTTATTAAAAAATAAAAAAATTATATTAATTATTAAAATTAAAAAATTTAATTTTTTTAATAGACGGATCCATTTAAATTATATTTTTTTAATTTTTTAATTTTTTAATTTTAATAATTAATATTATTTTTTATTTTTAATCATGAATATTTTTATCATTTTAGGTAAAAAATTTGGTCAAACATTTACTTTTAACTGAGTCAACTTATGGTAGTATATTAATATATGATTAAAATTAAACTCACGATTTCATTATAATATGACTAAACGTTAGAGTACTCCATTATAATTTACTCCACTTAAAAACTTAACCTGCCGAGTAAGAGTTTCAACAACTAAATTTATATTTTTAAGGTATCTTTTCACATGCAAGATAGAACTTTTAGACTTATAACGTGATTTAATACCCATGTTCATCTTGCTATGTGTTGTAATTATATATTTAATTAACAAAATAGAAGTTCAACCAATTAAGACTGTTAGATTAAATATGCTTTATACTATATAGGTAATTGTTGAACCCAAAAATTTAAACCGTCAAATAAAAGGCTTGACATAGTATTTTATATTTTAATAAGACAAAGCTCATTAATCTTTAATTTTCAATGGGATTATGTCAAGCTTAACTCTTAAGAATATGAAAATGCTCATTGACTTTAGGTCTTACACATGATAATTAATAATAGGCAAGTGGATCCTCTTTGCGAAAAGTCTAACTCCACAATTCCAATAATCTCATATACATATTTAACATATAAAATAATAATAACCAATTACAACTCCACTAAACCAAAATTAAGAAACATACAATCTTTTTAATTTCTTGCTTTGGTCATGTGGACCTTCTATATATAAGTTCTGACCTGAATATATGGTTGGCCACATGCTTCCATCCATGACATAAACCTCTTTCCATTAATATAAAAAAATCATTTATCCTTTTAATTTTTAATTAATTAGTTTCTACCATGCAATAATTATATATATATATATATATATTAAAAATTAGAGAAATTTAGTGATCGTTTTTCTGGTTTTCTCTATAATATATAATATAAATCAAAGGACAATTTCTCTTATTATTTTTTCTTCAAAATATAGTGATTGATCTCGATAAATTTCAATAAACTCGTAATTAATCTTGTAAAAAAAATATAATAATTTACAAATCAAATATCCTTATGTTCCATACAACTTTGTTATTCTTTTATGATTCAATTACTATCATATATTTATAACGGATGATTTTGGGGTAATTTCAAAGCAAAATAAATTTTCTAAAATGTGCTTACTTCGTGCTAAAAATAAATAAATGAATAATAATAATTCGAAAGAGAAGGCAAGCAAAGTTGATCACCACACTACAACAACCAGTGAGATATATCTCTAATGTGATATTGATTATAAAGAAAAATTACAATGATATAATCCTATCCTTATTAGGACCATAGAGAAGAATACGTACACGCCACTAAACATCCACCACTCAAAATCAAAATACTTATCCAACATTAATTATACAAATATATATTCCATGCATGCATCATTATGTTCAATAATGTGACTATTAAATTCTAAATTCTTTTGTCCACTTTTTTTTTTTTTTCATGACATCTCTAGAAATAGTACAACTATAGTGCGTTTGGTGTGCGAAATTAAATTGAACTATTTTTATAGAATTGGATTGGATAAAATTGGATTAGACTAATTAGTATCAGCTGCATGGAAAATCCCATAAAAAACTGAAATAAGTCCAATCTCATATTAATCCCACTTAACAAACAGACCAATATATTGTTATAGAGAGAGAGAGAGAAAAGTACAGAGAGCACAATAGGACAAAAATGACGGTGATCATCATCTAAGCACAACAATAATCACATAAAAAATTTTTTGTATGCACCACGATGAATGGTGTATCTCTCATCATAATTTTATCACGTAATAAAATTTATCATATTACAATATCAAGTGTGGGAAATATGCCATACATTCGTCACGATTTATGATATATTTTCCATCATAATTTTATCACGTGACAAAATTTATCACATGATAATATCATGATAGGAGATGTACTGTACATCTCTATATAGTCAAATAGTTATAAACAATCATTATTATAAACGGTACACCCACCAAACTGAAATTTTCGATCAAATTATTGTACAACTTATAAGAGATGAGAAAAACCCAGTTCCGATACTACAAAGATTTTGCAATCAACAATGATAACCAGAAAATCAACCCATGTATATAGACAAATTAAAAGGCATAATATATAAAATTAATAGTACAAGACTTTTATTACATAATATTTTTATAATGCATCCTTACATAAATCCCTTAATATTTTTTCGGCTTACACAGAGAAAAATTGAAAGTTAAGATCAAACACTCATGGCTAGTTCCATAATGTAACGTTACATATATATATATATATATATATATATAGTCAAGATTCCGAGTAAGATCCCCCGCCTCATAACTTTTAATATATTAAAATAATTAACTAAATAAACCTGCCAGGTGCAGCCATGGTGGTGGGTTGGTTCAAGTAAAATGGACTAGCTAAGACGTTCTTGGAGAAGTAGCCTCCATTAATGTCCATCATCACATTAACACTACTATGATCGAATGGAATGGTAGTACTGTCACAAACTCCATAGCAAGATGAGCTAATAACGTTGATGATTTCTTTAAGAGAAAATAGCCTGTAGGTGAGCTCGGCTATTTGAGCCCTGAGAACCGAGTTTTCAGCCTCCATGTCAAAGTAAAGTTTATTGGAGAGACTCATCGTCAGGAGCATCTGGTTGTTGTCCTCCTCCAGCTTCTTCATTTCTGCCAACAAACTGTTGAGTTGATTCTGCTTCTTCAAGCGGGAGCGACGTGCCGATTCCCTGTTGGAAATCAACCTCTTGCGTTTCTTTTGGTCCTTAACATCCACCATTATGCCTTCCTTATCAGAGCTTGAGTTTCGAGGCTGCAGGCTTGAACCATCTGGAGAAGTTCCAGTACTGCTTGAAGCAGCCATTAATAATATGAAACAGAAGCTGGTTTTTTATATATTTGCTATATAACAAGTGCGAAGTGTGTGTGTGTGTGTGTGAGTGTGTATCTATATATATAAGTATAATAGCTAAGAGAGACCAACAAAAGAAAATGAAGAGCTAGCTAGGTTTTATGCGGTCAATATGGGGAAATGGTGTATAGTTCATGAAAAGACATAGAACCAGTACAAGAAAACAACAGAAAAAGATTGAACAAGGTGGGTTCTAAGCCTAAGACTTGAATTTATCATAAAACCAGAAAGGAGTACTTCACAGAGGACTGGAGACATCATGTCCCTAACATCAACACCAGTGAATTGAGCATCCAATTTTTTGTCTAGCAAGAAAAGAAGAGATAGATCAGGTTGATTAGATCGATATCTTATATATGTACTGATCAGTTTTTTTTTTTTTTTTCTGCAGGGGGGGCTAGATCATGAGATGTGTCAGGAGAATCATATGATCGATCTGCAAAGAGAGAATGCAAATCTACAGGGAACAGATGGAGATGGGAAGGGAAACGGGGGTTTTGGTTAGAATTCAAAGATTGTTTTTATAGACCAGGAAAAAAAGAAATGGGGCCCTTTGGTTTTGTGTGTATGCTCCCATCCATTATTATCTGTCTGGATCATACACAAAGCTAGCTAGCCTTAAATTTTGTACATTGATTCAATGTTTAATATTATTCACATTTTGTAGTGTTCAAATTCACAATTTTAACTACATATATATGTTTAAACCTTAAGTATTATATTATCAATTTCATATGTAATTACACATGTAATTATAATTTTTTAACTAAAAGTTAAAAAAAAATAAAGTGAAAGGACGAATTAAGTTGATGTTGGTTTCTACGTATGGTAAATCTCTAATGCTCATATATCAAGAAGATTTTACGTTTCTACTATATGGTCTCATTGGGAACTACCCAATTAAAGTTGTGGTCCGATAAATTTTGTTATATTTTGTTTTTTCCTTCTTCCAATTATATTTCATTTTCTTATAACACAACATATTTATATTGTAAACACACAAATAACGTGATAAAATTGTTCCGTATTGGACTCCTAAACTTATAGGAGATTTAAAAGATTATAATAAGAAGAAAAGAAGTGGTGCTACATAGAAATTGTTGTCTTTTTTATTATCTTCTTTTAGAATTATATTCATCTACTCTATATATATATATATTTTCTTGTTTTATTTTTCAAAGAAAAGCGAGAGAGAGAGAGATCAAAGCCAAAAAGGTAATTAAATAGAGAGTAGGTGTTAATTGTTATTGAACTGACTAGAAATTTCATTGTAATTACTCGATACAGTAACTAAAACCAGTCTCGATTTTGCTTCTTTAAAAAACCTAGTTTTTTTAACTTGAGTTGAGAGATTCTTATTTTTCTTTGTCAGAAATGTACGGTAATCTAGTATTTTCTAGGTTTAAAATCATTAAACTGCACAAAGTATTCTTTTTTGTAATCTTTATAGTACAATCATAGGAATCTTGCCAGGGTGGATCCACATATTTAAAACGCCATTTTTTTTTGTAAAAATTATGATATATGACGCTTAAAAGTAGACTCGAACTTTTACTGGTGTGCGATTTATAGCGGATTTATAATAGATCTCTCGCTTCTTCTTTTACTTTTTATTTTCTTTAATAATCAATTCTACTTTTTAACGGTTAAACTTAATACCAGAAGAATTCAGTGTGAGTTTTTATAAACTTTATTTTCTAATATAATTCTATTAACCTTATGTTGGTTCAGTATATATTTGTTTTAAAATTATTTTAAACTATGTTTAATTATTTATTCATTTATTAAGAAAAAATAAATGTTAAGATGCTCCTTTCAAAATTGTAAAAATAATATATATATATATATATATATATATATATATACATATATATCTTTTAAGACATTAAATTATTAGGTATATTATTAGGTACTGATGTATTAAAAAAATTGTATAAAAATTATTTATTTAAATTTAATTAAAGGGTTTAAAGTTCTCTCCATAATAATATAATTAGCTAATAATAATGTTATAATTGGTCATTCGTCACAATTTTGATTAAAACATATTAAATTTATCATCGACTTTCATATCATAAACAAAATGTAGCTTAATTTTGTTTAAAATAAAAATAAAAATTTAAAACGATGGAAACTCATATATCTAAGCAGACATATTTACTTACTTCAAATATTTCAACTTTATTTATTATTTTTTTGTTGAAACTTGAAATACACATCACTGTTCTTTTTTGGTGCTCTATATTTCTCTCTCATTTCACCATATATAATAGTACTGTTAGCTGTCACGCACAGTGATTGATCAATCACATTACAGAGTGTGTATATATTAGTTTAAAGGGTGAATTCCACTAACTTACCCTGATTTTATCCTTAATTACACATATAATATAAATTTACCGTTTATTACACTCAAGCACCATACTTTCAGTTTATCAAATTAAAACTAACGGTTGACTAACTTTTTTTTGTAAAATAATATAACTGCCCTTATTAACAAATATAAAAAATAACAAACAATCACTATTCATCATCTTACCCATTACCATCTCCACCATCACCATCTTCCTCATTCAACCACCATCTTCCACATTTAATTCATTCAATCTCCCATCCATTTTCCAAAATCAATCCATCAACCATCCATTTATCTTCCACAAATAATCCATCAACCATACTTCCAAAATCCAAAAACAACATAAAAAAAAAAAAATACTCCATTAAGTGCCAATCTTCTATTAATTTTTTTAATAAAAAAATTTAAAAGAATTGAAAGCAAAAAGTACTCCATTTTTGTTTTAGTGAATCTCTCTCTCTCTCTCCCCTATTGTTTTTCTTTTTTTTTTTGTTATTTTTTTCTCTGACTCTTCACTTTTTCTTCATCTTAGACTCCTTTTATTTATTTATTTTTTTTCTCAATCTCACAACTCTCTTCCATCTCTATCTTGTGGAAGCCATTGTTGTGGGAGGTGGAAGAAGAGGGAGTTGACATTGTTAAAGGAAGAGATCTGGAAAAATTTCAGATCTCTTTCATTTAATTTTTTTTTTTTTGTAATGTGGAGGAAGAGATTTGGAAATTTTCAGATCTCTAGATCTCTTCCATCTAAATTTTTTTAAAATTTTTATTTTAAAAGTGGAGGAAGAGATATAGAAATCTCCAAATCTCTTCTATTTGAATTTTTTTTTTTAATGTGAAGGAACTATTTAATTTTTTTTAATATATATATTAAATTAATTAAAATATGACGTGGCATGTTCTTATTGGTTGGATAATTTTTTTAATTTTTTTAAAAAAGAATTTAGCCTGTAACTATTTGGTCAACCGTTAGTTTTAATTTGGTTAACTGAAAGTAAGGTATTTAAGTGTAATAACTAATAAATTGATATTATATATGTAATTAATAATAAGTTTAGTGTACTTTAGTGTAATTTACCCTAGTTTAAATTAATTTGCGTGTGTTTGCCTCGTTTAGGTAGAAAGGCGATACTTTTTCAAAAGAATAGGAGAAATTGGTGATGTGGAATGCATAAAAGGCCACTTTTTCTTTTATTGTCTAATTGGAGTCAAGCTTTCTGATGTTGGATGCTTAATTACTTTATGAGCATTTGAACTTCCTTTTAAGTCTCTTTCATTTTTTTTTGGATTTTAACTTCCTTTAAGTTGAATATATGGTTTATTAATGTTAGTAATATATAAAGTAGTGAGATTGTGTGATCCAAAATTAACGTAATATTATTGTGTTGGAGAATTGATGTGTTATGGGATTGTATTTTTTGTCCTAAGTATGATTGGTTTAATTATCTTTTCCACTAAGCTATAGTATATAAGCATATTCCTTTTTTACTATAGATGTTTGCTTTATGGGCTTATATAATATTAATTGCTTTTCAAATGACATATATTATTTTAGTTTCATATACATAGTGATATTCGAACCAACTTGGCATCACAAACATGAAAAGAATTAGAGATGTACACATCATTCTATCGAGAGCAAATGTAATTTAAATCTTATTACTTAAACATACTCAAAACTCTAAATAAGTATATATAGAAGCCCCACCCAATTTTTTTGGTTTTTAAAAAATTTATGGGTCATAAACAGTTTCGAAGAAGAAAACAAAACGAGACCCTAGAATCTAGATTTTTGTTTTTGTATACATAGTACAACATGCAGGCAAAAAAACCCGAGTTTGCTTGGTTCCAATGCAAAAAAAAAAGAAGAATAGAATGGTCACCCAGGAATCACGAGAGATGGTGTACCCATATGTATCTCCCATTCAAACATGGTCATAATTTCGAATAGTGTTCTTGGCTCGTGCTTCTCTGTACTGTGTTGTTGAAATGGGAGGAGAGAGATGGTGTAGTCCCATGATGTTTAAAGATCCCCACCACCTCTCTCCAAAGCTGCATATTATTTGGCAGTCCATTTTCAGCTTTTCCTTTTTCCCTTGTTGCTTGTCTTTCTTTCAGTCACTCAATTCACTGACTTCACCTTCTTCTTCACCAATCACCACCTAACTCTTCAGTTTATTCACTCTTCACTTAGAAACTAAAAAGACTATTTAAAAATCATTATTAAAACGTGTTTAATAGGAATGAAAAATTGATAAATACCCTAGTCAAGATTCTTACAAGTTCATCAATATATATATATATATATATATTTATTTTAAACTTTAACTTGGAAGTTGGAATGGAGTGAAATGGAAGTCCATTGTGCCGGGACTACTGATTGTCGGAGGTATGGTCAAAAACGAGATCGGAGCTGATGAAAATGGCAGTGGAGAGCTAATGGGCTAGCCCCATATATATATATATATATATGAATGAGTGTGGGGATATCTTCACATTAGACAAAAATTGATCCATCCTATTATGAGTCAAAAAGCATAAGTCGACACACTAAAAATGTATAACTGGATTTAGGTATACCGAAATAATCCTTTAACAAAATAATCACACACCTAATGTATCAATGCTAAAATATTCTAGAATATTTGACATTAACCATATTTGTTATCCGGATGTCTGAAAAAGACAAAAATAATTAGGGTAGTCCATAAAATATAGGAAATAAATACGACATAATATTTACTCTTCTGATATATCAACAAACAACTTCAGGTATTTTGAAAAAAAATGAATGTAACTTTTTTAAATAATATGCATGTGCCATAACATTTTTCATAATTTATATCAACAATATAAGCATGTAATTCTAAGTTTTACAGCACACACACACACAGAGATATATATATATATATATATACACATACATATATATATATATATATGGGGGTAGATGTAGATTCCTGAACTTTGGGCTATTTGTAGATGTAGATTTCTAAATGCAATCTTCTACTCATTTGAAAGTCAATGGAACTGTACGTAGAAGGTAGGCAGCGAGCCTCTGTTGGTTATGGACTCATGGTCCTCCATTTGCATATGTTTATTAAACTTTGTGATAGGTGTATGACTTTTTTGATTGGGTCCAAGAAACTTACATTGAAAGCTCAACAAGAAAAAATATGTATAGCCAGGCAACAACAGCTGCCATTTCGTGGCGATTCAATGCATTAAATATGTTATCAAGATTCAAGAAATATGATTCGTTGGTGCAAGTAATGTGGAAAACATTAACCTACTCATAATTTCGGGTGTGGGTGGGTATTTGTTAGGGGCAAAACAACTCAATACACAGAGCATAATACATAGGGCCAAAATGTATGTTTCTGGAGAATAGTTTTAGTGCACAAAAAAAAAAAAAAAAAAACTTGTTTCAGTTCTATGGGCGGTTTTCCCTGGTACTTACCCTGTAGCTTGTAAGTGCATCTGCCAAACAAGTTTGTATATAAATCATCTTCTCTCTGCAGTGAGCAGAAGTAGAATTCATCAGAGACGTTTGCGCACACAGCTTTTTCTTTATTATTATTAATTGAGAGGAGATTTGAGCTCCGACATTAGGTTGAGAGGCCTGGTGGTATGTCTGCGATCACACGTCCATATCTATTACTCATCAACAATTCTAGTGTGTCTCCTTTTACATGGACTTAAATCAGCAAAGATTATGCAGCAATAGTAAACTATACAATAAAATAAGTGCTGATAATAAGAAAATAATGAGATCTAACGAATTATTCTATCAGAAAGAAGTATAATTATTGATGCTCAGCATCTTCAGTCTTTTCACTGGATTACTTGGAAGTAATGTCATCAAATTCATACATGAATCATAAAATGATACAAATGCCGCAATATCTTAAAAACTACGAAATAACAACTTACATATTTACAAGTTTCATGGAGCTCAAAACTAATAAACAACAAGATCCTAAAACAAAATCTTGGTACACTCACTTTTGACAGCACAATTTTTTGATAGAAATCTTCTAAACAAAATGGTAAAATCCAGTGACATGATTAAGCAACAGAATCGGAGGTAGCTTTAAGGGCATTACCTATGCATTGGCAAATTCAGCTTCAGGGTGGTAATGAAGTATCTCGTTCCACATCATCTCCCTAATCACCTGTTCTCCTACATTCTCGTCAATGTCGAGATCAACTGGGACCTGAGCAGGTGGGTTGCATCGTGGATCATAGAGCCCTGACATGTAAGGGTGTTGGAGTGCTTCTGTGACCGTAATTCTCTTTGATGGTTCAAACACGAGCATCCTTTGCAGCAAGTCTATGGCTAAAGGATCGGCGTGGGGATAAAGATGGGAAAAGGGGGTACCCCTTGAGTAAGGGAGTGATTTGATGAACCTCCTAGCTTTTTGATTTTCAATGAACTCGAGATCAGTTTCATGTTGGCTTCCAAGGACATTGATAATCAGCTTTAGCTGGTTAAGGCACTCTGTTCCAGGGAAGATAGGTTTCCTTCCAAGAATCTCAGCAAAGATGCATCCAACAGACCACACATCAATGGAGGTCCCATAGTTGTCGCAGCAGAGAAGAAGCTCAGGTGCACGGTACCAACGAGTGACAACATACTCAGTCATGAACTGTTCATTGCCTCTGCTGGTTCGTGCCAGCCCAAAATCACAAATTTTCAAGTCACAGTTAGCATTAACAAGAAGGTTCCCAGGCTTCAAGTCCCTATGAAGGATGTTTGCTGAGTGAAGATACTTCAGCCCTCGTAGCAACTAATATTTAAAACAAATTAGTCAGAAACAAACAAAAACATGAACAAAAAAAGTTAGAGAATCACCAATAACACCACAGTTTCTGAGCCTAACAAGTCACACAAGCAAACATTCTTTACAGCATGATCGTAATTTCTACAGGCAAGAGTCATGAAGGTTCTTCGAGCTTTCAAGTGTTTCTACTAAGCAGCATTTTCACCTACCCATTCTTAGTAATCCATTTCATAGTCATAAGAGGAACAAAGGGGCACTTGACAATTGCTAGTAAAGTAAATAGAGCAATCTACGATTGGCAATAAGGCTGAACCAGAAGACTTTTAGCAGTAAATGCATCAGTTGGCCGAAAACTGATGCCTGATTATTAGCTTAATCTGATATTATGAATCTATAAATAGATTTACACCTTTATAACCACATAAGAGGAGGGAAAAACTATATATATATACACCCACCCACACACACACATCTTTTCATCAACTAAATTAAATAAAACGGGGTAAGATAAGCATCAAATTTATCAGAAGCCACAAATAGGGGATAAAAGCAAATGATAAGTAAAAGGAGCAATCGATATTCCAGCGAAACTACATGGGAATGATATCCCAGTAACACAAAAAGTCATCTGTAGTCTTTCCCGGCCTGCTGTCGTCAACGGTCGGGTTGAACCCGCCTTAGAGACCATTTTTCTTTAGGCACTAAATCAATCTATAAAGCAAGAACCCAACCTGAAACAAGAAAACTGTAACAAGCCTGATATATCAGAAATCAGCAATCTATAAAGTCCTTAGATTTAATCTAACATCATACCCAAAACTTAACACAAGCTAATCCTTCTTGCGAAATTAGATGCATTTGCCATTTGAAGACAAATGAAGATTCAGCATATGTTAGTACTACCACTAAAAGTACAAAATATAACTATCATCAAGAACACAGTTCCAAGGCAATCACACTAACTGCTTGAAAACCCCTCTAACGTTACTATTTCTCTGCTAAAAAGTCAATTTATGAGCCGTCTAATATCATATCTATTATTACTAGAGTATTGACACCAATGGATATTCTGTGTTTCAAATTATTTAGCTGATTTTATGCAATGCAAACAATAAACCCAGATAAAAAAACACATGACCGGATAATTTATATATCACTTTGATTTCAAATGCGAATCTCAGTACCTGAAAGAGAAAATATTTGGAATGATCATTGGACAGCGGCTGCGAAGATTTGATAATCTGATGCAAATCAGTATCCATGAGCTCACAGACCAAGTAAACATCCCTGAAGGTCCTCCTGTGAATAGGCATCATCACATCCTTCAAAGCAATCACATTGTCATGGTGAATATGTCTGAGGACCTTCAACTCCCTCAGAGTCCTCAAGGCGTCGATTCGATTCTCGAACACATTGTGGATCTTCTTGATGGCGACTTTCTCATTGGTCTCCCTATTGATCGAAGAGCACACCACCCCGTACGCTCCTCTGCCAATCGGCTTGATCGGAACGTACTTGGTGTCGATCTCGAACAACGTCTGCCACATTGAGTAGTAATGCTTCCCTCGCTGCCTCACCCCGTTCGGCGGCTCCACCACCGTCGCCATTTCCCTGCAAAAATCGCCGCCTAATTCAATCCAAAATCACTCCAATTTCTCAGTAATTGTGAAACCCACATGACCACCATCAACGCAAGTCAACATTAAACAAAAAAAAAAAAAAAACACACACACACACACACACAAAATACTTACATTGTTTTAAAAAAAAAAAAAAAAACTTACCAAACAACTAAAAATTGAAGCAAAACTACACAAACCAAAAACAAATTTGAGCTATATAAAGAATTTGTAACTATATATATATATATATATCATGAAAAGGAAGGCTTTAGAATCGATACTTACTTGCCGCTTCCCACTTGTTTGCTTTGATCGTTAGTGATCCGCGTATTCTCTTTCACTTTTTTCAGTTCTCAACGACTTTCCAAGTATAAAATTTCACTTTTTTTTTCTTCTTCTTCTTCTCTCTCTCTCTCTCTACCTGGACCCAATTCGCGGCAATTTTTTGTTTCGTTGTTGATTAATTTAAAATAAAACCACAAAACCAGCTCAAATTCTTGAACTTTGTCCACCGTCTTCAAAGTTTGAAACTGGAGTTTCTCGAATTTATTTAAAAACTAAAAAAATAATGGGATCCGATCTGAATGGAGGAATTTACAGATGATCATGTGTTGGTTGGAATTTTGGGATTCCTTGTCTCGTCGCGATCGGACGCAGAGAGCGGAGGAACTGGAGCGGATATATACGTAAAGAGGAACAGAAACGTGAAGCTAACACGCACATTTTATTTTATTTTTTTTACTACACAATTTACAAAACGACAGCTGCTACATGTTTGCTTTGGTTTTTAGAAAATGTCACCACCAAAAAGCTTGCTGGCTGCAGACTTTGAGTCTTCGATTTTCATTTCATGCACAGACATATTATTATTATTATTATTTATTTTATTAGCATATATATATATATATATATGTATCAGTACAATCATCACACGCTGCTGCCGCATGCAATATCGGCTCCAATTTAGCTCCGCTACTAGCCTACTACGAGGCTCTTTAGCTCCAATTTAGCAATATCGGCTCCGATCAGTTGCGTTGGAAATTAATTTCTTGCTCTGTCTAAAATTGAAACTATTTATTTCTTCGGTTTTTGTTTTAAAAAATAATAATAAATATCACATAGTTAGTTTACCTAACCTTTTAATTTTACTAAATGTCTCTCTTTATTAAAGTGTATATTAGTTCAGCCCTAAAATTATTATTTTTCTTAATTGATGTTATGGAAGTAGATATTAAAATCTTACTGTCTTTTTAATAAATTTATAATTAATATTATAATTATATAATTTTAAAAAGTAAATCTATTAATTTCTTCTGCCCTAAAACTAATGTTTTTCTTAGTGATATTATATGATCATACTACACTACTAATTTGACAAAGTTCGGACATTATTCTTACGAATATTGAGATAGTCTTGTAAATAATCCTAATTTTGTTAAAATTTTGATTAATTTTTTTATTTTATTTTAAATACGAATTTGGATCCTCTCCTCACCTCACCTTTGTTCCTCACTTTATATGTGATTGAATATTAATAAAATAATAGTGAAAAGTAAATATATCCTAACCACTTATTTATTATAATAATAAAATTAAAAAAAAGTAAGTACAGATTAGGTGAGGAGAGTATCCTAATTTAACACACATCTTATTCCCTTGATAATTCTCTTTTTTTTTTTTTTTTTTACATTCAATAACTTCATGTTACAGATAAAGTTTAAATACAATTGCATTTAAAGTTTGATTGAAATTTGAGGAGAATCGACCTTTAAATTTTAGGAGTACTGAATTATCTCATAAGAAAAATACATAAATTATATGGGCTCATACCCAATAGGAAGGTAGCCGAAAGCGAAGGGGTGTGGGGTTGGCTCCAAAAAGTCCTAATAAAAGTGGCTTGCATTGGAGGAAAAAAAACGTGGAAGAAGTGCTTTGATAGTACTTCTATCTAGCCTTTGCTTTCATTTCAATCCATTGCATCTCGTGAATGTTTCAAACAAGAAACATTCTAATTTATATAAACAAACTTCAATCTATGTACAACTACAGGCATATGTTACACGTCGTATTCATTAATAGTAAAATAATTAAATATTTTCGAATGCTATATTAAATCTTAAAGTGTAAAAAAAAAATTTACTCACAAAAAAAAAAATATTATTTCCGACTGAATTTATTTATAGCGTTTAATTTTTTCGATCAGCGGTCTTTACCACACAAGTACTTTTTTGCATTGAGAAGCAATCGGTGTGACACGTGGAAAGTCATTTTTGCGAGGCCGGCTGGGTGGCTGGCTTGCTTGCGGTAATTTGCCCAACTTTTCTCACAGTGGGTCCGCTCTATCTAAATGCACGTTAGGTTTTTTTTTTTCGGAATCCTATTTTTTTTTTTTGTTATATATATATAAGAAGACTGTTTCTAAATTCAGATTTTTTCTTGTTCTTGTTTTTGCTAAATCTTATCCGGACGTGTAACCGAATAGTTTCGATTGGAAAATGCTACATGGGTTTGTTGGTGCTATTTTATCCTATAAGAGATAACAAAAGGCGTGTTAATTTTAGTGATATATTATCCAATTAAATTACTTATTAGGTAAAATCTTTTCCCATATAAGAAGATGTGGTGTCATCTCACCCAGCATGAGTAATTGCTAATTGAAAAATCTATAATTCTTGTTTGGAGTGTGACGGTCTAATTAAAATACCTTCTGATAATTATAAATAGACTAAATGTGATAAAAAAAAGAGAAAAGTAAAGAAATTTATAAGTTACCATCGTCCAATATGGTTCGGTGGTAAAGACGCTTATTCAGCTTGACAATAATTCAAATTTAAATCGTCACCACCGCAAGTGGTATGTCAAAAAAAAATTATAATTTTATAATATGGTTGCATGTGATTGGACAGGCACATCACACCCCGTTCGATGTAAGTTTTTCTAATTGATTTGACATACCAATAGTCTGTTTGTTATACAAGACTGGATTGAAGTGAACTATTTCAAATCTAGTCATGTGTTTGTTTTATGTATGAGATTAAATTTCTCCAATCCCATGTACAATTTTAGTACAGGTCGGCCTTATTGTCACGACGCCTGATCATCTTACGATGAAAAGCAGGTATATTCCGGGGTAAACCACAACGAGTAAGCGAGATAGGGTGAGGTAAAGCCTCAGAACGGTCAAAAGAGCCTCTGTAATACCTCATCAGACAGGTAGCGGAAGCTTTAATATAAAGACCGGTGTTCCGCCACCCAGCCCTACGTCTAAACTCATAGACCCATCGAAAAAACAAGTAAATCGCTATACTGCCTTCCTTCGTCAGCCTACTAAAGAGGCATAATTGGACCTTGTTAAAGAGCCCAACAATGCGGTGCAGGACTTCTAAGTCCGCACGCCATGTTCGCAACCCGAGCCTCTCAAATATATTGAATAAAAGCTTCTTATTTTTTCATATTACAAATGAAAATTGGAAACCAAAAGTCATTTAGGCCATAAGCGCGGCCGTGACGCCTCGGGAAAATCGAACAACTCATCCTATTCCGCAATCTTTCGAAAGCAGAGGGAGGGGCGTCTTAGTAGCTTTCTAGGACAACCATGACTCAGCCGTAGAGGATTCGATCTCTGTACTGTGCCAAGGCTCGAGGTTAATGGTGAGAAAGATCTCTGCCCTCACCATCGCCTCTAGTCACAAACTGAACATAAGCAGCGTGTTCGCTGCAAGACGCTCAGAGTGTGAGGCGGTAGCAATGCCTTCGGACTCATAGCGTCGTTGTGAACTGACTCTTTCCGCTTCTGTCGCTGTAGAAGGTAGGGCGATAGCGATAGACACAGGAACTGAAATAGACTAAAAGATGACTTCCGTAGAGGAGAGGGGAAACCCGCTTAGATAGGGCGATAGCCCGGTTTTGATTGAATATCCTTTCCTTTATTGATTTGGGAAAGTCTTTCGACGGTAACTGGTGGATCCATCTCCCTTTGCTTTGCCAAATAGAGACTGAAAGAAGCTTCTATTTATAGGCGTTGGAGGCCCTTAACCCTTTCTTATTATTAGTAAGATTAAGATAGGTTGTCTTGGTTCCGTAACATGGTTCAAACCTGGCCTTTCATGAATATGTAACCCCATCCACTAAATTTTAGTGCGCTGAATAATTCTCCCCGGGACAGCCCCCTGAATAGTCAAGAGCGGGGGAGAGCATATAAAGCTAACCGTAGCGCCAAGTATAGGCCGGGTCGAGCTACTCGACAAAAGCAAGCCGGTTAGAGAGCCGTGGATAGCAAAACCTAGTCAGGGAGGGAGAGCTACTCAAAGTCAAGTTCCGAGCGCCTCTGAAGGTAAGCTCGGGCCCAACGGATACACTAAGAAGACAGCCGTGACGAGATCTGAACAACAGATGTTTTCCCTGTCCATCTTCATAGGTACGAGTGGTGACGACAGAGCCCGTCCTTCCATTCCTATAGCTCTTTTGGCGTTAACAGCACCAAAACAAAGCCCCAGGGTTATGCAGCCACAGGCAAACAGACAAAAAATCTAAAGATAGACCCCACTGAGACAACTATAGACATAAACATGTATTACTTAGATTTAGTTCCGTTCCGTCAGGGGGAAAATTCGGCATATCCCGGAGAAAAAGTACTCCAGCTCAGCTTTGGGATTGAAGTTGCGCTGTTTGTTGGAGGACCGTCAAAGTATGACTAACCAGTCGTTCTCACATCTGCTTGTTTTATGTATGAGATTAAATTTTTCCAATCCCATGTACAATTTTAGTACAGCCCAGGTGAGATAATTGAGTCTTGCTTGGAAGCACGAGACAAATTTGTCTCATGTTTTTATTTTTTATACTTTTAAAAAAAATTAAATTTACATAAATACTTAATATTTAATATATATATATATAAATATTTTAAAAATAATATTTTTAATATCAATAAAAAATAAAATTATTTATAATATTAAAATATTTATTTTATTTAAAAAGTAATTTTTAATTTTTTAAAACAATTTTATTTTAAAAAAATTAATTTAATATAATTTTATACTTATCAATCTCACACCATATAAACATAAGATATAATTATATTTCGTTCAATTTCATATTATACCAAATAAAATACGGGTCTTGATAATCCGATATTTTTAGATTCTTTTAACTTTTTTTAATATTTTTAATATTTAAATAATTACTGTAATATATTTTATTTATAATTAATTTTAAAATATTTAATATAAATATATTTAGTTTTAAAATTTTATATTTATTTTAAATAATTTTAATTTAATTATATAATATTTAAAAATAATTTTATTTTATTTAAAAATTAATTTAATGCAATATAATTTTATCCAATCTCATTCTATACCAAATAAGGGATAATATTATTTTTAATTCAATCCATACTTTACCAAACATATTAGGTCATGTTTGGTGTGAGAAAGATGATTGGATTATTTAGTCCTACATTTCAAAATATCCTATTGTAAAGGGATTATATAAACCCACACATCACCATGGTATTATATAGTCTCATGCTCTTGAGATTAATTTTTTTTAACATAATATTATTAAATAAATTTAAATAGTTTATATAAATAAAATATATTTTTGGACTAATTGCAATAAAGTACTCTGACGTTTGGTCATATTGCAATGAAATCGTGAGTTTAGCTATAATTACACGTTAGTACCCTTGACTAATTGATTGACCATTAGAGTTAACGGTCAACCAATAGTCAAAGGGTATTTTGGTCATTTTAAAATTAATTTATTTTTAAAAAAATTATAAAAAGATTAAATTAATATCCACCGTCCATCAAGATTGATGAACGGTGGAGATTATATTGATAAAAAAAATTAAAAAAAAAATTATGTTCTTATTGTTCTTGGTGGATATCTAGATTTCCACCACCAAGAACTCAACCTAAAAAAAAATAATTTTGGTTTCTCCTCAGATCTGCTCCATCAACGGGAGCAGATTCGCTCTCGTTGATGGAGCACTCGCGTTGATGGAGATCTGGGCAAATTTTTTTTTTTTTTTTCTGTTTGGGTTGAGTTCTTGGTGGTGGAGATCTATTTTAAAAAAAAAAAGTTTTTTTTTTCATTTTTGTTTAATTTAATTTTTAAACTAGGGATAGTTTTGTTATTTCGCCCATAAGTCAAAGTCAAACCGTTAAGTTTGACTCTGTCAACTGACGGTAGAATTATAACTTGTAATTATAACTAAACTCACGATTTCGTTGCAGTATGATCAAACGTTATGGTACTTTATTGTAATTAGCCCTATATTTTTATATTTAATTAAATATTCATTTAAAATAAATTTGGTATAATAAATAATTCATTAATATATATATATATATATATATATATATATATATATATATATATATACACACACACACACACAATAACATAACACTTGATTTGTTAATAATAAAAATTATTAATAACTATATGAGTGAATGTCACATAAGTTTAAATAGTTTTATTTATTTTTAAAAAATAATTTAACTATTTTATTTTATTCAAAAATTAATTTTTTTAACTAAATCTAATTTAAAGCATTTTATTTAAAAATGATTTTACTTTATTTAAAATTAATTATAAATAGTTTTATTTATTTTTAGAAAATAATTTAAATAATTTATTTTTTTATAAAATAAAATTTTAACCTAATTTAATTAAAAAAATTAATTTTTTAGTTGATTTAAAATAATTTTAATTTAATTTTAAAAAATATTTTATGTGAAAATTAATTTAATTCAATATGATTTTATCCAATCTCATAGTACACCAAACAAGAGATAGTAATATTTATAGTCCAATCTATATTGCACCAAACACATCATGGTACTAATTTAATACAATCTAATCTAATCCTATCATATTATATCCCATAAAAATAGTTCAATCCAGTTCTGTGCGCCAAACACACCTATCTTCTAAGTACACCCACATTTTTAATTGTCCAATCTACTCTCTTTTTGTATTCTTGATTAAGGGTGGATACTAAAATTGGAGTCGAGTCGAATAGACTCGGAATTGAACCAAAAAGTGTAGTTCGGTTCAATTCATTCATTTAGTTTGGTTCAAACCAGTTTTTAAAGTTTAAAACCAAATTGACCGTTAAAACCGTTTATATAAAAGCTTAACAAATTTAGAATATTATCACTTATTAAGTACGATTTATTTTGTTTATTATACTTAGTTTTGGATTTTTTGGGCAAAAATTAGTAGCTCAAGAGGTAAAATAAAAAGTATGAGCTCAAAATTGGCATTTATAAATTATTAAATTCAAATAAATGTAAAAAACTCATTAGGTCCAAAACCAAAATGAACCGAATCGAGTAAAATCAGTTCGGTTCAATCTGGATACAATTTTTAAAAACCGAATCGAACCGTACCCACCCCTATTCTTAATTGTGTAAATTATATTGGGTGGACTTAGTAGCCTTCTAATATGAAATACAATCAGAAAATTGACCAAATTGGGTCAACTCAGTTTGCTTGAGCCTGAAGACCTGGACTTTCTGCTTTCATTTCCTGGGTTGCTGAAGAGTTTTAATTAACAAAGCACATTTTTTAATTTTTTTTTATGAATGCACCCACAGGCCCGTGCTGCACCAGTGGAGCAGACTATTTTCCCATTTTTATGTGCTTTTAACATGAAAGTACACTTATTCATTTAGTGAGAATCTATTGATTGCCTTTGATTTTTTTGTTTTGTTTTGTTTTTTTTTAAAATTTAACACCAATTGAGTCAGTTGACTGAACCAACTTTGTCTTGTCAAATAAGCTCAGAGATAATGATAATCCCTGAAATCTCGGAGCACGACATCTTCAACGATATAGGTGCAACAACTAGCACCAACCCCTATAAATATAGCCTCATGGCTTCATTATGAGGGGTTAAGCAATTTTTACTCTAAGCCATCATTCTGCTCTCAAACAATCAGATTCGCACACAAGGCAATCATAAGACCAGCTATTGACGACATAGCCCCTCATCTTACTATCACGTTTGATAATATCCTATACCGCTCGACATTCACTCGATTCAGGTATCATTCATCTTGTTTGTCTTTTCCCTTTTAAATTCATAATCTAACTTGGGCGTCGGAGGCTATTTGGCTGGTACCATCCCTGTGTCTCAAGAGCACGACACTCTTCTTGTTATTTTGCAGATCGTCGTCCCTTATTGGATTACCATAGACCGCTAGGTCATCAAGCGTAGATTCCAGCATCTACAATTTAGCGCCCACCGTGGGGTACGACATTATTCAATCAGTAAATCATCAATCGTCAACATTCAGATCATGGCAGAAGAATCAAACCCCGTCACGTTGGAAGCCCAGCTCACGATGCTGATGGAACAGATGAACCAAAACTCGAAGCAACTTCAGGCGTTGGAAGCTAAAAACAAAGCTATTTACGCTGAGAACAAAGACTTGTAGAACAAGGTCGATATCCTAGCAACGTCGATCATTTCGCCGCTGGGGTTTGGCCATGTGCGTTATAAAGTCAACAACCCCGTACCTACTTCGGGATAGACGACACCTACGACGCTTACCTCCAATGCACACCATCCCATATTTGAGCTAAGGTTGAGCGAAAATGACATTTTCGTTCCCGAAGGCGCTCGAGCAGCAGAACCTGTCTCACCCGATGCGTAAACAATAATGACCGCTGCCTAGGGGGAAATGAACCAGCAAGCTCCTATCTAGCAAGCTCCCTCAAATAACACGGAAGTTATCGTCCCCTCAATAGTGTCTGCAGTCAACGTGCACACAGCACCAGTGTTGCACACAATAGGTATGGTAGGCTCAATCTCCATTTTATCTGACCTTGAACTTGCACGCAAGTTCGCAGAAATGGAAGGTCTGATCCAACGCATTCCTGGAATGCCTGCTCTAATCAAGAAGAGCTCAATCAATAGCTTCGTCGATTCTCCCTTCGTCGATGCCATTGCTCTTGTTGAAATGCTAAGGAAGTTCAACTTTCCCAACATGAAGTATTATGACGGCACGACAGATTCGGACGACTACATCGCTTAGTACCGTCAGCATATGTTCATGACAGCAATCCCTAGAGATCAACGGGAAGCATGTATGTGTAAGGGTTTGGATCAAGCCTAGTAGGCCTAGCACTGCAATGGTATACAAATCTACCCAACAACTTGATAGCGTCGTTCGCCCAATTGAACGACATATTCGTCGAGCAGTTCGCCAGTAGCCGAAAGCTTAAAAAGCAGTCGGATGATCTTTACATGATCAGTCAACGTCGTGGCGAACTTTGGCGTGACTACGTGGGTCCATTTAATAAAGAAAAGGTGTCGATTCCTCATTGCAACCAGGTAATGGAGATTTCTGCCTTTAGGAAAGGTCTCCCCCACGACTCAGACCTTTACAAAAAAAAACTCATGAAATACCCTTGCAAAATGGTGAAGGACGTCCTCGCTAAAGCTTGGGCCCAACTCAAATGGGAAGAAGATGAAGTCAACTACACACCATTGAGTCATAGCAGGAATGATGAACGACGCAGTCGACGCGTCGAATACAAATCAGCAGAACCTAGGCCAAAGCCCTATTCAACAAGTTGCCGGAATGACAGATCGCGCGACAAGTACAACCGTGCTCCTCGCGATAGACCACCTCGTCAACCCGACAGAACCAGAGCCAGAGTGCTCGAGTAAGACCTCAGCATTACTCCAGTTAAAGCTGTCGTGATCATGAGAAACTTGGGCAACTCAGTGAAATGGCTCGATAGGATGTTGAGCCCCGCAGACAAGAGGGACTCTACCAAGTGGTACGACTTTCACGAAGACCACGGACACAGAACCGAGGACTGCATCGTGCTCAAATTTGAGGTGGTCGAACTCCTAAAAATGGGGCATCTGAAGGAGCATTTCGTTAACAAGGGTAAAAACACCTTGGCTTGTCGAGACAAATGCCAAGTCGAGCACAACACACCCTCAATGATCCCCCACAACACGAAAGAGTCGTGAATGTTATCACAAGCAGATCAGAAATTAGTGGAGTGCCGTACTCTTCATAACACACCCTCATCTCACTACCACGCTCGACATAATATCCTATACCACTCGAGATTCACTCAATTCTGGTATCATTCATCTTGTTTGTCTTTTCCCTTTTAGATTCATAATCTAATTTGGGCGTCGGATGCTATTTGGCTGGCACCACCTCGGTGTCCTAAAATCAAGACACTCTTATTGTTGTTTTGCAGATCGTCGTCCCCTACTCGATCACCGTAGACCGCCAGGTCATCAAGTATAGATTCCAGCATCTACACACGTTAGTACCTTTGACTAACTGGTTGACCATTAGAATTGACGATCACCAATTGTCAAAGGGTAATATGGTCATTTTTACCTTAATTTTTTTTTTTTTAAAAATAAATGAATCTCCAATATTTATAGATTAACTGGACGGTGGAGATTATATTGATACAAAAAAATTAAAATATTTTAAAAAAGAGAAAAATAAAAAAATTTTGTTCTTGGTGGGATGGAGAACCAATCTCTAAATTGAATCTCCACCAAACAAGAATACCAAGAACAAAAAAAAGTTATGTAACTTAATCTACTCCATCAATAGGAGTAGATCTGTCTTCAATTTCTTTTTTTTTTTTTGGGTTATTGGTGTTAGGAGGAGATCCAATCGCCATATTGAATCTCTACTTTTTTTTTCTTCTTTTTTTCAAAAAATTTCTTTATAAATTTTTTTAGTATGATCTCCAGTGTCCATCAATCTTGATGGACGATGGAGATCCATTTTAAAAAATTTTAATTTTTTTTTTAAATTTTCATAATTAATATATATTTTTTTAATTAGGAGTATTGTGTCATTTGATACATAAGTCAAAGTAAAACCGTTAGTGTTGACTGAGTTAACTAACGGTAGGATACTAACGTGTAATTACAGTTAAACTCACGATTTCGTCAGTAATATAATTAAACTGTTAGGGTATTTTATTGCAATTCACTCTTTTTATTAATGTATAATTACAGTTAAAACTCACGATTTCGTTATAATATAATTAAATGTTATGATATTTCATTGTAATTCACCATTTTTATTATATACACTTGTCAAATAGTATCTCAATTTGTTGTTTATATGGGGATATTTGATCACATCTTATTTTTATCTATAAACAAGTATTTTGAATAGGAAACTTACAATAGGTTTTAGCCAAGTTGAAAATTTTATGCTGCAATTTAGCTACGCGGAGATCCTCAAATCAAATTCTTAGTACTTAGTAGAGACAAATAAAAAATAAAATAAAAAATGAATATCAAATTGTGGCTGCTGGGATTCGAGCCCAGGTCTCCACGGCCACAACGTGGAATTCTCACCACTAAACTACAGCCACTTTGTTGACAGAACAGCGCCATAGTAGCTTTCCAATTTCATTTCCCATTCTTTCTGTGCAATATACCCCCGTCTCTAATGTGTCAACAATCGATTACATATAATAATGCATCGGCAGACTTAGATGCAATTGATGTCTCTGTGTGTGTGTCTCTGTATATATATATATATATATATATGTGCGCTAGTGTGCGCGCCTAGATGTTACAAGTACTGAGTCCTGTGTGCTCTCTTTTATTAGCTTAGGCAAGAAATTATATATATGTGGACTATTGTCTTCTTGCTTCCCATTTGCATGAAAATCAAAACTGGAAAACTTGAGATTTTTTCTGGTAAGCTCTTGAAGAATGTTTGATATTCTGACTAGTCTTGCTATAGAAAAAGTTTATTTTTTTTTTATAATTAATTTCATTCTTGAAAATTTCAAGAGTGTAAAAATCTGAGAAAGGAAATGGATAAATTAAAAATTAATTTGTTTTTTGCAACACGTCGTCATGGAATCAAAGGCAACTGCTTGCATCTACTTCTGCAGATTAATTTCCAAGCTATAATATTTTTTTTTAATTGGACAACACTCCTTTTCAATATGTGATGTCAATATTATAATGAATGCATGCGTGCATCTTTAAAACAATTGTTTAACTCATTGTTTAGTCGTGGACCAATTAATATTATCTTCTTCAAACCCAATTTCATGCTTGAAAACGTGTCCAAACAGTACAGTAACTGAGAGCTGTTGATGAGATGTTTAATTGGTGTGTATAAAAAAAAAAAAAAAAAAAATAGAAAACAAAGATGGTTGTGTTCATTAAAGTGTCTATTCTAGCTGCTCTAGAACAGAGCAGAGGTACTGAGAATTTTATTTGAGAATATTTTTTACGAATGTACAATTTAGCAAAACTTTTCCATTAATATATTTGCATTTTACAATGTAATTACATCAAATTTGAGTGCATTTGGGTGGCCTCGGAAAACAGAAAAAAAAAAAAATCACCCCAGCACCAATTTCCTGAGAATATCTTGGTATTCAGCTTTTCTTCTTTACCATTGGAACTGCATTTCAGGATAAAAAACATTTTGATTATGAGACCTAACTCCACATACATTAAAATGAATCAAAAACTATCTAAAAAGTGCTATAATGGGTCTGATTTTTTTCATTACCAACTTCTTCTTCTTTTTCTTCTTCTCAATATAAGCTAATAGCTCCTCCTGTCGAGCAAGCGAATCCTCTAGAGCCTGTAAAATTTGTGAAGTTTTGAACATTAAATTTGCGATACCAAATAAATATGTATGAATTGAACGTAAAATATATGTGTAGCATTATTTAAGTACCTTTCTGGTTGACATTAGCTCTTGCTCCAACACATCAACCCGGCCTACAGCAGCATTCAGCATTTCATCTTTCTCGGCTAGAATTGCTGCTGGTTTTGTACTCAGAACATTTACCGTCTCTTCCAATTCTTTCATGCGTGTCATGACCGCCAAGTATTCTGTGCCGGAGATGCCAGGAGCAGCAGTCAATGCAGGTTGCTGGGTTTTCACCACTGCCTCCACACAGTAGCCAGCTGGATTGGAGTAGATGTTGGCATCAGTGAGTTTCTTCGGCATGTTACGTGTTACTTTGATCATAGTGACAATGCCCATAACAAAGGCCATGACACCAGTGAAAAGTGGATTGCTGATTCCTTCAGCTAGCTTGGAAGGATCCACTCGATAACACTCATTTCCTGCAAGTCACAGAAAATTCAGTACACAGGTATAATATTTATCTAGAGAACATGTACGAGGTTGTGTAAACACGGGGAAAAGCCATTACCTTTGGTAAATGTAAACGTTTGATTATCAACTACTTTTTGCCAATTTGAAGCCACAGATTTATCAACCACTGGAACTAACTCCCCGCACTTGAAAGATTTATGGAAAGTTTCCATTATTTGGACCTATTGGGATTTATTTTTCCAGAGAGAGAGAAGTAAGTAACGGAAAATTACTAAAACTGCCAGAATAATAACAAATTGCACAGGAAAAATCTGCTGAACCTACTCGTTCATCATCAGAAGAAGAGGGCTGTGGATGCTGGTTTCTAGGACTCTCCACATTTGTAGAGTCAAATCTCTGGGTAAATTGCATATAAAATGAGCTAGTCAGATACACAATGGGAAGAAATTCCAAAGACAGCGAAGCTAAATAATTTACAGAGCATAAACAATCTAACACACAAAATATGACGATGGGAGAGGCATAAAGGGAAGGTGGATGTAAGTTCAAAGTACAAGCGACAACCTTTGAGCTAACGACTTCGTTCTCAGAAATTGTCTTCTCATCAGCGATCATAGCCCCATATTTCTGTTTACACTTATGCTCATCTTTTTGAACCCTCTGCATATCCACGGATAGATCAATACAGACTGCTAATTCAAGAGCAAACTGAAAAAGATAATCAGTCTTTCTAGTTGTTGAAAAAGCATAAAGGACTTGTCAGTTACCATCATGACCTCGGGGTCCTTCCACGGGCCCTTATCAGAACGCATACAACCTCCTTGATCAGCACAAGTACAAGTGCCTCCTAAAAATTCTGGCAACTCACTGGTATAAAGCCAAAAAAAAAAAAAATGGAGTAAATATTTTTAACAACATATCAAAAACAAGTTTGTTAATTTTTCATCACACTAGAGCCTGCTTAAATCATGCATTAGAAATTTTACCTGGCATCGATTATTTCCAGCAACTTGCTCTGATACTTGTTGCCAAGAACCTGGTGAATAGTATCTTTTAATGATGAATAATTATATTCCCATGATCAAAATTTGTAGATTGAGCAATATGAGGTGTAACCTTACATGAATCTTTGCTGTGGTCTTGGGATCAAGGAAGGACTTAATAGTATTCCACAACATTCTAAATCCAGAACCAGCATTGATGATGAACATGCGATTCAAAGTCTGCAGAGAAGGACAACAATTTGTACAACACGTATATGTAACCTACTGTTATAATTAGCAAATTCCAGAGCTGAGAGAAACCGGAATCTTCAAAGAAAAATTGGTACCTCAGGATAATTGTCACCGTCAATCTTTTGAAGGCGAGTAATAAGTTCCCTTGCAGCTTTATTGAAACTCTTAAGACCCTGTAATGTTAGTTTAGAATCAAAACAGTGCTTCACAAATCATTTTATTTTGTGCTATCAATTGGAACAAAGAGGAAATGCAATTCAGTCACACAAAAAGGACACTTTAGCACCCCTAATGTTCACTTTTTTTTTTAAAGATTAATTTTTGTCATTTCAAAGTTTAGGCTATTAATATGTCAATTATTGTCACATACCACTCCTTGAACATCTAGGATGGTTGTACTTTGATCGATTTGCTTTCTTGCTGCTATCGTACAAGCTGCAAACTTTATTATGAAGGTCCTCTCAAACTCCTGCACATGGTAGTTCACATACCGCTCCATCGTTGTGACTTGCAAGAGTTTGTTAGCGTCTACTAGGCCTAATCTCTCAATATACACAGGTTGTCCGTCTTTATCTACTCCATGGTGCCCTTGCGGATAATGTTCCAACACTTGACTACGTTCTTTGAAGTCGAAGTCCTAAGAACAACGAGCCAAGAGTAATATCAATTATTGGCCAAATTGCGGAATTCTAAGGTCTCTACAGATGGTGTCTAAAATGAATACCTCAGTAATAGTGTCAGCACCAAACTCCTTCCTCCATTGGAGCATAGCAGACCACATTTGTTTTGATTTCTCAATATCAAATTTCCTGGCCTTCAAGAATCTGTGCATATAATCAAAAGTCCATAGTTCAATTAAAAGATGTATACAACACATTGTGGAATTTTTGACTAGAACAATGCATTGACCTTTAGCAGTGAAGGGCTGGAAAGGAAGTAACCTGAGCATCATATGATAATCGTCGTGAATTTCGGGCAATAATTCTTCCATTACAAGTGCTTGACGGAATTCATCTACGGATTTTGACTCCTCCGGATCATGGATATCGTCAATCTCCATACAGTCCATAGACATGACCCTACTACTTCTCCTAGTTCTTTTCAAAGAATGCCTGAACCTAATGGAAGCACTAGTTGCTACCTTCTTGAATGACCCAACTCTGGTCTTCTTCTCATCCTCAGAAATCTTAACTTCTGATATCGAGAACAAGAAACGAATAGTTAAGAGAGAAATTTTCCCATCAAGACGACACAGAAAGACACAGAGGCATCAACAAGGAATCTTAATGTTCAATCAAACGAAAGCTCTGATTTTGTCATATGGGGTTCTCCAAAAAAAAGCAAAACGCATTAACACAAACACCATAGGTACCATAGAATAAATTACCATATATATATACACGATCATGAACCAAATTTACCTTGTTTGGGAGAGAGAGGGCCAGAGGCGGCCATGGCGACACTTGTATAGGTATTTGCTTTGCTTTGCTATGTTTTTAATGGGGTCCGGCAATGCAGCAAGGGCAGAAGATAACTACTATAAGGCCATTCACCAAATGCCTGCACATTACAAATTTTTACCCACCAAAGTTGAGATAAAAAACCATCAACACAAACCCAAAAAAGACAAAAAGAAAACAAAAAAGAAAAAGAAAGAAAGAAGAAGAGAACAGAGAGATAGAGGGATGGATTATTCGAAAGAACGAACCTCTGCGAAGTGCACAAAGAAGAAGAAGGATATTAATAATTTAAACGACACGAAAATGCTCTGCGAAATCAGCGTCCTTAAATTTTGGCGGAGAGGAAAAGCGAGGCGCACACAAATAGGCAAAAAATTGACATGTACGTACGTACGCATTTATAAGGCAAGATAAAGAAATGAAAAAAAAGAGAGTAAGTTATTTGTTCAAATTTAGATTTAAAGATTTTGACGAGGTCTCTCCATGCTTGTCTTTAGAAGAGCAAACTGTTAATGTTGACGATACAAAGGATACACAAAGAGAAAGAGACTGAGCCGCGAAATGCAAGGTCACTCCGTTGAAAACCTTTTTACGTCCCAACTACTTTTCCCTCCATTTTTATATTACTATTAGAGTGAATTACGACTAGACCCCTGAACTATGACTTTTTACTGTCGGAGATGCTTGTTGATTTAATAATAAATATCTCCCCTATAATTAGTTAAACTCGGTCAAAGTTAGCAGCAAGAGGAGTATTTCGTTATTTTAACCTTTTTTTAAAAAAATTTAAAAAATAGATAGATGGATCCCTACCATCTATCTCTAAAATGATGGAAAAATTCCAGATGAGATTTCTACCAAGATCTCCATCAGTTTGGAATCTCTACCACCGTCCACATCAGATGGTATCATATGGACTATGGTGATACATTAACCTTTTTTTTTTTTTCACTCTTACAACATTTTTGTTTGCTAGCTAGGTGTAGTTAGGTCATTTATACCTTTGAAATAGTTAACGGTTAGATTTTAACGGATTTTGACTAATGACTGGGAATATATTTATATTAAATAGATAAAGTGTCTTCATCTGTAAAAAAAATATAGTTTAGGGGTCTACCTGTAATTCACTATTACTATTGAATTCAACATTCATTTAAGTTAAACGCTCAATTATTGGATGATACTTTTATTTGGAAATCTCCCCCTAAAACCTCGGTAGGGTATGGAGAGTAAATTTGTAACTTCATATATCAATAACAAAAAGTAAAAAGAAAAAAAAAGTTAAAAAAATCTCCCCACCCACAATCCCTGTCCCTTCTCTCACCCCATTTCTTTTTCCATCTCCTTCCTCTCTCTCTCTCTCCCCCCCCCCCCCCCCCCCCCCTTACGCCTCTCCTATCTCTCTCCCCCCTTCTCCAATATCTTTATCCCTGATTCCCTACTCCGTTTGTGGTTGTATTTTGAGTTGTTTTCAATTGGATTTGAAGTGTTATTACACTGGATTGGAGATTATTGTTAAATCCAATGGAAAAAGAATTGATGGCAGTAAGCAATTGACAGTGATGGAGGTTAGCAACGACTAATGTCGGCAATAATGGAGGTCTGCTACTGGAGGTCTCTCACGGATGGAGTGGTGGCGACACGCGTGATCTCCATCCACGGTGGAGATCTGTCTTAATTTTTTTTTTCTTTTTTTGTTTCGTTATTAAATTTTTTTCCAAAATCCGGTAGAGAAAGGAAAAAGTTAGGCTGTATGGTATAATTGACCTTTTTATAAACTTTTAAGGGCATAATGGTATTTTAAAACGGTCAACTCAAGTCAACTTTGGGGTATAATAGACCTTTTCGTAAATTTTAAATGGAATAATAGTCTTTTAAATCGATCAAGTTAAATCAACCTAACAGAATAAAAAATTCACGGGAGATTTTTGAAAGTCAACAATAATTGAAATTATATAAGAGACTTTTACATTTAACTCTTCAACTAAACACAAAATAATTTGGATTAAAGGTCTGCCGAGCTGACAAACACAATAAACATAACTTGGATAGTTACTTTATTTTTTTCTTCCGTTTTAACACAATTATTAAATTCGGCTTTCAATTATATATGAAAATTGTAATTTTTTTAAGATTGACACTGATTAAGTTTGAAAACTATCAAGACTTAGAAAAACACTACAAGTACAACCCACATTGTCATTCATAACATAGGATAAAGATCTCCCAGCACTAGGGGATAAAATATACAATGAAATTTACACCTTCATCACAAATTATATATAAATTTGTAAATAGATACATTGAGTTCATAATCTCAACATGGAGACTTATAAATTTGATGAAAATAATCTCTCCACATTCTAGAAGTTATAGGATGAATCCACATATATTTTTTTGGGCGGAATTTTCCATTTTAACATGGTTTGTTGCCTTGAAAAATCCCACAATTCTCCCTTATATTTAATCAGTTGCTACGGTTGCCAACTGCTGTTAGAACCACTTCAGTTGAACTTGGAAACTTCTTTGAAAAGAATATACTCTACAAGTACAATAATAACTAATTTTATCAACGAACAATTCTACATAATAATTTGGCTTAATTGACCTGCAACCAACAAGGTTGTATTCTGCATTCTGATATCTGGCTCAGGCCACCAGAATTATAGCTAATTTATAAAGTGAAAACTCAGTTCATAACATTTACCAGAAGAATAAGTTTGTGACCAGTTTTGGAATATCAAAAATGGCTTTGTTAAGATAATAGACAAGACTTCAATGTTAAAATCGTTATACAAGCTCGCATCTACATAGGATATTGCTATTTTCTGTTTTCCACTTCAGTCTGAATCACTGTCGGTGTACACAGAGGATCTCACCGTCCTGCGCTTACTCTCATCAAAATCGTCATCTTTGTCATCTCCATCCTCTTTCTTCTCACTAATTATACCTATGGAAACGATGGGTTTGAGACTAATGCTTTGAGGGACAAGTTACACAACAATCTGAATAAAGCATTACCTTTCTTCGTGAGTAGAACCTCTAGGGTCTTTGTAGTAAAATCATCTTTTCCTCCCAGGTCTATAAATCCAACCAGCCTATCTACAGCAATTCCTTTTCTGAATACAAACATTGTAACCATCTAACATTAGTACTTGAAATAAAAAAATTACAACTTTCTAAAAATCTGTCATTTGATGCACAACTCATTCCATGGTTCACTAAATAAAGTATTCCATTGTGCATATAGTAATGCATTTCAGCTGCACGTTCATTTTAGTTTTCTCAGCTGAGCATTCATTTCAGTCGAGCGATTAGGCAAATGGGCAATGTCCAACAGTCCAAGCAGCAGGCACCTGCCACTACCCGCGAGTCATTATTGAAGTGTTAGGAAGATAATCTTCCGTTATATGTTCTAACTTTTTAGTTGTTCTCTTGTCCTCCTGGGAACATTACAGAGCACTAATAATATGCCTGTAAGAGACCACCAAACAACATGTGTGAACACAGAACAATGAGAGGCAGTACAGATGACCATACCTGAACAATATGACACAAGGCAATGTTTTTACTCCAAGTTTGGTAACGAAGAAGGGTGCATTCTGCAATTCATTAACAATGGTAAGCTTCTCACAAGGGATTACATGTCAGATAATTTTTTTTTAAATATGTTAGCCAAAATTTCAGTTTGCAATCAACCTGAGTCGATAAAAAATCTCAACCCCAAGGACACAAGTGCCTAAATACTAACCTCTGCGTCCAGCTTGATAAACTTTGTATCAACATGCTTGGGTGCAAGGGCTTTCAGATGCTTATCCATTATCCTAAAATAAGCCATTAAAATGACTAAATAAAGTTTACAACACTTGCACATAAAAAAAAAAAAAAATTTACAACACTTAATAATGCTTGAGCACCTAAGAATGGGGTATCATATATGTATGCATAAGTGTGTGCACATAAGCAAAAAAGAGAGATGTTTGAAGCAGAAGATTACTTGCAGCGATAGAACTCCTTATGGTAGAAGTGACAAATCACTTTCTCGCTCCCAGTGACTTCACCCAAGAAATCGCCCTCACCTACGTCTCTGTATTCGCCATGTCCTTTCATTTGTAGAACTTGTCGCTTCTCAGCTTCTTTCTATTCAAATAAATCCTAATGTGAGAATACCAAATTCACAACTTTCAACCCAGATCAAAATACTAAATCGCATCACAGTTCATAAAAAACATATGAAGTTGTACCTTGAGTGCTGCAATCCTGTCTGCATGCAACTTTTCCAGCTCAGGATCCTACACAGCCATTGCAATTCTATTTAAAAGGAACAAAATTTTTACAGCAATGTTTGATTCAACATAGACATGCATACAAACTTACATCCATCAGCTCATCAAGGTCAACCTCCTGGTCGTTAGAACTTGATGCCTGCGCCTTCTCTTGAGCAAGCACTTCCTTTAAGAACAATATATGTACTTATCATCAGATCATAATTTCAATGATTATCCAACATCACATTTTGTGTTAAACTTTTAATATAATGTAGACCAGAGTACAATTAAAACCAACTAAACTGGCTCTTGACTCCCTTCGATCACTAATATAAAAATCAACAACTGTTAAAATGTGCTAACGTAAAGAAGAAAATTATGTACTCATGAGGGGCATATGACAACAAGAGAACTGATTATCCCTGGAGTAGTCCTCATGCTATTGCTAGCATCTCATCACCGTAAAACGAAATTTCAAACATATATGACTAATAATTCATGTAATGGTTCGTAATTTGACTCCAAACATCTAAAACCCAATTCTTGTAAATCAAGTGGGGTGGTTCTACACTTCTACTAACTAAACCAACCAAATATTAGGCATCAACAAAACTAAAAAAATTTCACATTTACAAAGCACAACTTCCATTTCTGTTTTTGACAGATGATTAAACATTTTGCAACCGTTTAATAAACACGAAATTGCTAGTCAAATTTACTGGTTCTGAAATCAAATACAAAGAGACGAACCAATAACTAAATCACATTAACCAAATTTAATAAACAGAAAATTAAGATAGAAAGATATACCTTTTGATAATCACGAGCAGCTGCTGCCATTACATTCCCAAATGCTAAGTTCGACAGAGTCGATTTCACGGAATCGGGATCCATGTCTACAAAAATATATAATATATATATATATATATATATATATATATATATATATATATATATCAATGTCTAGTATCAGTAACAAGTAAAACGTTTATTTTGTTAATAACATAAAAATATCAAATCAGATCTGTAAACAAATACCTCTTCAACAAACAATTAATTAGTCAACAAGAACAGAGAGAGAAATACGAGTTTTCAATAATCAAGAGAGAAGTGGGATCTCGAAAATTTTTGACAGAGATTCGAAATGGGTTTGCCAACCGAACCCAGTTTAGTGACGGCTTACTTTTCTATTAGGCTTACACAGGCTGGTAGAGTTTTTGTTTTTGAAAAGGGGAAAAGTCATTTTGGCCCAAACTATTTTAGAAATTTTTTTTTTTTTTATCGATGTTACCACTGTTACCCCTGTGGTCACGAACTTCTCAAAAACTAATCAAAATAGTACTCTGACTAAATTTTTAATAAGGGTGATTTTTATTTGGATCCCTAATTTTTGAAGAATTATCAATTTTTTAAAACAGTTTCGTTTATTGGTATATTTGGGCCCTAAATTTTTGAAAATGAATCAATTTGATCCTTCTATAAGTCAACAGTTAGTCAAACTTAACATTTTCAGGGGTATTTTTATCTTTGAACCTATTAATGGGTCAACAATTTTTTTTTTTTAGGGAAATGACATATCTATCCCTAATTAAAAATTTAAAATAAATTAAATTAAATTAAAGTTTTTTAATTTTTTTTTAAATATTTAGTTGAATTTCCACCGTCTATCCAGATTGATGGACGGTGGAGATTATATTGAAATTTTTTTAAATAAAATGAAAAGTGAAAATCAATTTTTTTTCTTTTTGCTGTTTAGAAGAAAAATAAAATTCAAACTGTTCTTAGTGGATCTAACTAAAAAAAAAAAAAAAAAAATTTTACTGAACTCTTCGATCGACCAAGAACCCAGAAACTTTTGGGTTCTTCGTCGATCGAAGGTCGAAGAACCCAGATCGAAGAACCCAGAAACTTCTGGGTTCTTCGTCGACGAAGAACCCAAACGAAGAACCCAAAAGTTTCTGGGTTCTTCGTCTTCTGGGTTTGGGGTCGACAAAGAACCCAGAAGTTTCTGGGTTCTTCGTCTTCGTCTTCGATCTGTTCTTCGTCTTTGTCTTCTGGGTTCTTCGTCTTCGTCTTCGATCTGTTCTTCAATCGTTTCAGGCAGGGAAGTTCCATGGATTCAATGAATCCATGGAGGTGAGTGGTCCAGATTAAATCTAGACAGTCCATCTGATCTGATGGATGGTCTAGATTCGATCTGGATTTTTTAATTTTTTTAATTTTTTTTTCAGTTTTTTACTTTTTTTAATAATTGGTCCATATAGGATCTACACCGTCCATCAGATCTGATGACGGACCAGATTCAATATGAACTTTTTTAATTTTTTTACTTTTTATAATTTTTTTAAAAAATTAATCTAGGAAGCAAATCCATATTGGTTTATTTAAAAAAAATTCAAAAATTTTTAAATTTTTTTTATTACAATTAATTTTATTTTTAAAATTTAATATAGTTTTTACTTTTTATTTTTTTAAAAATTCTAATATAATGTCCACCGTCCATCATTTGATGGACGGTGGAGATTCATTTAAAAAATTTTTATTTTTTATTTTTTAAATATTAATCTAAAATGACTATATTACCCTTCTAAATATTAATAATTTTTTTAAAAAATTTGAGGTTAAAATTGTAATTTTAATTCATTTAAATAGAGTTAAGGGCAAATTAGTCTTTTTACCAATTCTGTGAGGGTTGACAGTTAAAAAATTAGTCAAAGGAACAAAAATGATACATTTTTAAAAAGTTAGGGCCTAAGTATACTAATAAACGAAACTGCTTAAAAAAACTGATAATTTTTTAAAAATTAGGGACCTAAATGAAAATCACCCTTTTAATAATTAAACCTAGTAGAAATTGTATATTGACCACTGTACCCCTAAATAATTAAGTCATAAAATTACGCTATTACCGTCATTCAACTTGGAAAAATTACAAGTTTACCTAATGTATGCAATGACTAAAATACTACAAGTCCAAAGAAGTTTTTGTACATCTGTTGAATTAGGAAGCTGTCACCTGATCTTGTGAGAGACTCCTTCAACCAAGCTATGTGACTGCACATTTGATCAAATGACAAAATTCTCAATTTTGAAACCAATTGTGTTCAATATCGAAATCCCAAATCCAATAAATTACTTTACATTCCAAAAACCAAAATGAATCGTTTGAATCCACAACAAAAAGCTATATACGACAATTTACCTTTTAATTGATTATAACACAATCTATAGATCCACCAATCAGGTAATTTATAGAATGTGAATGCAAAATAGAAAACTGAAATTGATTTGTGTCCAAGTTTCAGAAAAAAAGAAAAAGAAAAAAAAAGGAAATTAATTGATTTCCTCACATTCAATAAATCAGAGGAATGTTAATGAAACTAAACAATAGATAATAATTCACTGATAACTAATTATATCACACAATTCATAGATCTACTTAGGGTAGGGATGAGCGTGGTTCAGTTTTAAAAAAAAGTCAACTAAATCAAACCAAATTAAATTAGACCGATTCGGTTCGATACGGTTTTACTCAGTTTGTGGGTTTATTGGGCCATAGAATGGGCTTTGATTTTTAAGTTATTTTAATCATATTTTTACATTTTAAATATATTTTAGGCTGAATCATTGAAGAACTTTGAAGAACTTTTTACTTCTATTTGCATTGACTCAAATATGCTATTAGGAGAACTCTGGTCTGTGTGTGTTTGTGCCTTAATAGTTTGTTTGATTACAAGTTTATTGGAACAAAACTAGTTGCTGATAATTTATATTAGCCAAATAGATGAGCTTCAGAAGGCATGATTATTAAGTTGTTGAACACTGTCCACTAGATTCAGACTTGGGACTCGAGTCTCTTTGAGGTCCCATCTTCTTATTTCGATCAAATTTAAGTTCTTCCAGAACTTAAAGTCCTCTTTTTGATGTGATTCATTGCATTTGAGCAAAATATTAACTGAATGCGCCAAAATTGAATTTGACTTATTTGAGAGCTCAAATTTAGTTGATAATAATAAAACAAACAAACAAACAACCAAAAACAAAAGAAAACAAAAAAAAAAAAAATCATCACTGCTTCAGCATTATTTATTAGTCAACAATGAGAGGAAAAAAAAAACCCAAAAATATATCGTCACGTAAAACCCCAAAACCTTTTTGAAAAAAAAAAGCCAAATACAAATATACATATATATACCTGGTGAGATGAACGAACGACTAATGGCCGCCGAGAGACGAACAACCCGCAGAGATGAACAACCGCGGAACTTGATACTCGTCTACGTCGCTGCTACAAGTCTGAACTGGTGGTCAATAGGAATGAGAATGGTGGTGCGTCTGGCTGTGAGTCTTTGGCTCGGGTTGGCTTTGTCTCATTTAATACCTTTAGGGCTCGTTTGTTTCATGGGATTGGATTGGATTGGATTGGATTATTTTTATGGGATTGGATTGGATTGGATTGGATTGGATTAATTAGTACTGTCATGTGTTTGGTGCAGTACGGATTGGATTAAAAATAGTACTATCTTTTGTTTGGGGTAGGATGGGATTGGATAAAATTTTTTATTATGTTTTATATATTAAATATAGTTTGAGATTGGTTAATTATTATATTAAATTAATTTTAAAGTAAAAAATTATTTTAAACCTATAATAAAAATTAAATATGGTTAATTTTTTTAAATAAAATATTTATACTACTTTTAAAAAAATAAATATAACTATTTATAATGAATTTTTTAAAAAACTAATTTATATATATATAGATTGTATTGGATTGGATTAGAACTATAATGTATTTGGTACCGTGTAGGATTGGAATAAAAATAATATTATCTCTTGTTTGGTGTTGTATGAAATTGAATAAAAAATAATTATATTTTATTTTTTAATATAATATGATATTAATTAAAATAATATTATATTAAATTAATAATAAAATAAATATTATTTATATGTAATATGAAAATATTTAATTTTTAATAAAATAAATATTTTAAAAATAAATAAAGTTAATTAAGTTATTTATAAATAAAAATATTATTTTCAGTTAATATTAAAAAAATATTAAATATTTAAAATGTTTTCTAATAAAATATAAGAAATTAAAAAAGAAAAGAGAGAGAGAGAGAGAGAGACACGTAAGATTAAAGAAAGATGGAAGAAAAAAAATAAAATAAAAAATCTGAGGAGAGAGAGAGGATAAATTTATCCTCTTCATTTTGAGAGGTTTTTTTTATCCTTTGTTGGTAGGATAAAATTAAGTGTGGACTAAAAATAGTCCAATACCATTACACCACCAAACAAGTGATTGGACAATTTTTTGTCCAATCCTAACCTACTCCAGGCCAACAAACAGGCCCTTAATGCGTTTGATGCGCGAGATTGGATTGGATTGTATAGGATTAGATTAAATAGTATTTGGTGTAGTATGGATTGGACTAAAAATAGTATTGTCTCTTGTTTGGTGTAGTATGAGACAAAAAAATATATTGTATTTTATGTTTTATACAGGGTTGTTAATTTAAAATTAGATTAAATTAATTTTAAACTAAAATAAAATTACTTTGAACCAATAATAAAAATAAAATTAATTAAATTAAATTTGGTTAATTTTTTATAAATAAAATATTCATATTATTTTTTTAAAAATATAAGTACAACTATTTATAATTAATTTTAAAAAAATAACATTTATATTTTTTTAACTATTACAATTCATTTGGGATTTGATGGAGAGGAACATTATTTGTACTCACAACCTCGAGGTGTAAGTGAGAGGGATATATCACTGGCTTAACCTTATCTTGTTACATTTATATTCTTATTAATATTAAATAAATATAATATATTGAATTTTAAAAAAAAAACCTTGGGACAGTTTTTGTCCCAAGCTATTTGTCCCGCCTCAATAGCATTAATTTTTTGGATGAGATTGGATTTTCTCCGATACCATCCAAGAGCCAATCATGGGATTGGACTAGGAGTAGTCCAATCCATAAAATAAATGGGTCCTTAATACTTTTAATTGTTTTATTGCAAGGATGTGTCATCAACTAAAATAATTTTCGCTTAAGTACAATTCAAACTTATGAAATTATTTTACTTGATTCAAAATTAAATTACAGGATTTTGAGAGATCTAACCAACTCGAGCATGTACCCAAGAAAAAAAAAATTTTCATTATTATTGAAATATTTTTAAAAAGATCTAAAATTTAGAATTGCATATATATATATATATTTAATTTTTTAAAAATTTAACACCATTACAAATAAGAAAAAAAAAATACACTAATCATATTTGAATTATGAGAAGAATTATATATATATATATATATAAGTCGATCAAAAGTCTTACAATAAATAGGATCCGGATATTAACACTTATAAATAACAAGACAATTGATAAGATGAGATTGACTCAGTAGTTTGTTCTTCACATTTACATTCTTGAGATTGTGAGTTCGAATCATATCCCTCTTTCGAACCCCAAATTAATTGTAATTATTAAAATAAAAATAATAATAAGGAGACAACTACTCACATCAAAGAAACCGCATTGATAAGCAGAACACTTTTTTCAAATGTTGAAATTCAAGGCCTGCCAAAAGGACAGTAACAAAACAGAATGTTGAGTGATTGAGCCATTACTAATGGGAACACATCTCTGTGTTCAATGTTCTTAATATATCTACAAGACTGAGAAGCAACTTACATCAAAGAATACAAAGCATAATTTATTTATTTTATCAGAAACAAATTGATTCAACAAATATATTATTTTGCTATAACAACAATCATCAAAATGAAAATGAAGCAAAAATGTATAATATTACATGAACTTGTGAACATAGTCCCCCTAGCTAGAGATCTAGTGCTCTTCCTTTGTCCAGACACCCCCTCTGAATCCGACATCTTCAATCGGAAAAGACTCCAACTGTGGACACCAACTAACATTCACAATTTGTAGGAGTGGCATAACTTCTTGCAACGTCATCCATTCTATTCCCAAATACGAGAGAGACTCCAACTTCAGGGCCTCGATTTGCCAGACAACATTGTTCTTCTCCCCCCAGAAGCTCTGGTGCATTTCTGCAATGTTCCCTGAAGACACTGAAAGATATCTTAACATAGGAAGCGAGACGGGATTGAGCCAGATTGGACTCATCTTTCCGGGGAAAAAATTGAGGCACAATTCATCAAGTTGTTGCGGAGGACACAATTTATCAACTTTGGCAATGAGGTCACTGCCATGGCTATCAAAGTAACTTATTGACAGAAATTGCAGTTCTCTAAGGTTTTTCAGTGCATGTACCTCGTTATCTCAAATATCATCTCCGCAAGTAAGTTGTAATCCAAGTGTTTTTAGTCAGGTCAAATTACTGAACTCAGAAGTTCGACAACCTTCTGATCGGTTTGATCTTGCAGGTCTAAACCTTTCCTAATCCTTTCGGCAAGTATTCAACGGAACCACAATGGTTTACTTGACGCGATATAAGGAGGCAGCGTTTTAATATTTTGACAGTAACTCACATCCAAACTCTGGAGGCTGTTAAGTTTCTCCAAAGAATAAGGGAGTTGAATCAAAGGGTGATTGTTGCTTAGGTCAAGATAAGTAAGGTGTTAAAGTGAACCAATGTGATATAGCAGACGCGTGAGAGGCGTTTCGAAGATTGATCTGGAAAGATCTAAGACTCGCATATATACTGACACTCAATCAACTTTTTTGCAATGGTTGATGCAATCTTGTTCACTTCAGCAGTCTTGGTAGTGGACAATAATGCTCTCAATTTTAGATTGGCTGAGAGATACTTCGTTTTGATTTCACTTGTAATACCCAAATGACGGCTATTAATTCCACTTGGTTTGAAAAATGCATCATCGTCCACTACTTTGATCACCAAATCGCGAACCATATCATGAATATTGCAAGTTTTAATTGTTTTGTTGTAAGTCTTGTCAACTATGTTGGTGGAGCCAACTTGATGGAGACAAGGTTAGTGGAAATCACGGTGGAGCTAAATTATTAATGTTCAATTAGTGGTTAGAGCCATTATTATGTTAGGGGGATGAGAAGCAAAATCATTCCTTGGTGGGTGTTTTGCTCTCTTTTCTTCCCTATAAATACCCATCACATTGTAATGGCAAAATACACCAAACACATACACCAAAAGCAATTGTGAGAGAGAGCAATTGTAAGGAAGAGAAGTGTGAGAGAGACAGAGAGCTTTGTGAAAGTTTTGAGATAAAATTTAGAAAGTTGTGAGCTTGTAATTTTTCTTTAAAATAGTGAAAGTGGATGTGCTCCGTGGATGTAGGTAAGTTTGTGCCGAACCACGTAAATATTTGTGTCTCTATTATTCTCTCTCTCCTAACAACTGGTATCAGAGATTCAGGTTGTATTGCAAGTTGCTAAGGTATGAGATTCTCTAGGAAATTCTTAGTATGCTCTGTGGTTGCAACATTGTCTGATCTTCCACATTAGAAAAGAATTGTTATTGAGATTTACTGATTTTGTGCCGTGGTGTGGAAAGTACATGTCTAGGAAAGGTTATGGCTAGGAAAGACTTGGTACTTAAGCGTGTCCGTTGTGACCCACCTCTCTTTCCTAGGAACTTACCTGGTGTGCTGTTCACGACTATGTACACTATTCAGTATACGATTACTGTTCACCGGATCTATAGTCCATGGTTGAACGGAGGTGATCAGAGGTGTTGACCGGGTTGACCGGAGATGTTGACCGGGGTTGATCGGAGGTGACCAGAGTTTACCAGAGGTGTTGACCAGAGGTGACCAGGGGCGTTGACCAGAGTTCACCAGAGGTGTTGACCCGGTTGACCGGAGGTGACCAGAGGAGTTGACCAGGGGTGCTGACCAGTGTTGACCGGAGGTGTTAACCAACATTGACCAGAGGTGTTGACCGGGTTGATCGGCATTGACCGAAGGTGTTGACCAACGTTGACCGGAGGTGTTGACCGACGTTGACCGAGGTGTTAACAGGCTTTGACTAGAGGTGTTGATCAGTGTTGACTGTTGACCAGGTGTGTTGACCGTTGACTTGAAGAATTTACAAGGTATTATCAGAGATTGCAAGTTTGAGTGGAAGCAATGGCATCAGAAAAAGATAATTCCAAAATAGAGAAATTCGATGGCTTAAATTTTGGATTTTGGAAGATGCAAATTGAAGATCACTTATTTCAGAAAGATCTATACTTGCCTTTAAAAGGCATAAAGCCAGAAGATATGCCGGACTCTAAGTAGGAGGTGCTTGATCGAAAAGCACTTGGTACTATCAGGTTGACTCCATCGAAATCAGTTGCCTTCAACATAAAAAATGAGACGACAACTGTATCTCTAATGGCAGCCTTTTCCAGTATGTATGAACAACCGTCTGCAGCCAACAAAGTACATATGATTAAAACATTATTTAATCTGAAAATGGCTGAATGAGGAAGCTTTAGAAAACATCTGAATGACTTCAACGAAGTGACAGATCAACTAACATCAGTGAATATCGCATTCTCTGATGAAGTCCGAGCCTTGTTAATTCTCGGACAGCTACCTGAAAGTTGGAGAGGCATAGTTACTGTGATCAGTAGCTCCACGGGAAAATCAAGTCTTAAGTTCGAAGATGTCGTAAGTATGATTTTGATGGAAGAGATCAGAATGCAGTCATACAATGCATCAACTTCAGGATCAGCTCTAAATGTGGAGAACAGGGGCAGAAATTCAAATAGAGGAAATGGGCATGGTAGATCTACCTACCGTAGCAAGTTAAAGAACAGGAGGTCTAAATCTAGAAATCCCAAAAATTTCCAGAGCTCGAAGACAGTTGAGTGTTGGAAATGTGGGAAGATTGGGCACTACAAAAATCAATGCAAGAGTTGGAAGAATGATGATGAGGTGAAAGTAGAAGCAAATGTTGCTTCCACTTCTAGAACAAATGATGCTTTGATATACTCTTTGGAGAGCAAGGAAGAATCTTGGGTGTTAGATTCTGGAGCATTATTTCATGATACTTCGCGGAGAGAATTCTTCGAAAGGTATATACCCGGAAACCTTGGTAAGGTATACCTAGGTGATGACCAACCCTGTGATATTGTTGGTAAAGGTGTAGTGAAGATTAAGTTGAACGAGTCTATATGGGAACTGAAGGATGTCATGCATATTCCCGACTTGAGAAAGAACTTAATTTCAATAGGGCAGTTGGCTAGTAAAGGCTTCACTACGATCTTCCACGATAACAATTGGAAGATTTCTAAAGGTGCAATGATAATTGCACGAGGCACGAAGACCAGTACTCTTTACCTGACAGTAGGAGTTTGCAGCTCAATTGAACTTGCAGAAGGAAACGAAGATTCAAACTTGTGGCATCAGAGACTAGGCAACATAAGAGAAAAGGGGCTCAAATTTATGCACTCAAAGGGGAAACTACCAGGACTACAGTCAGTAGAAATTAACATATGTGAAAACTGCATACTTGGAAAGCAGAAGAGAGTCAGCTTTCAGACAAGCAGCATAACCCCAAAAAAGGAAAGGCTTGAGCTCGTTCACTCCGATGTTTGGGGACCAATATCTGTCTCATCCATTGGTGGAAAACACTACTTCGTAACTTTCATTGATGATCACTCCAAGAAGGTATGGGTTTACTTTCTTAATCACAAGTCCAAGGTGTTTGATGCTTTTAAGAGATGAAAAGCAATGGTAGAAAATGAGACAGGTCTGAAGATCAAAAAGCTCAGAACCGATAATGGTGGTGAATATAAAGACACTATATTCAAGATGTTCTGCTATGATCACGGTATCAGAATGGAAAGAACCGTGCCGGGTACTCCTCAACACAACGGTATAGTTGAGCGTATGAACCAAACGTTGACTGAGAGAGCCAGAAGCATGCATTTACAATCAGGTCTACCAAAGCAGTTCTGGGCAGAAGCAGTCAACACAGCAACTTATTTGATCAACCGAAGTCCATTGGTACCATTAGAACTTAGAATACCAGAGGAGGTATGGAGTGGAAAAGAGGTAAAACTTTCACATCTGAAAGTTTTTGGTTGCCTAGCATATGTGCATATCAGTGATCAAAGCAGGAATAAACTTGATCCCAAATCTAAGAAGTGCACCCTCCTTTGTAACACCCCCTGACCTAATTCGCTCGGACCGAATCAGGAAGCGCTACCATATACTGAAATATTTACTTCACTTTTATAAAACCATACTTTTAAAATTAAAACATAAACTTTAATAATAACCCAATAAAATTTATGAAAATTTTGCCAAAATTTCATCTGTTTTTCTGACTTTCCAAAACCTGTTTACAATTAAAATTTATAAAAATCAACACTTCTAAATTTTCAAAGCACTTTTGCGCACCCTTCCAAATTTAGTGCGACTTGCCAAATCAATTATCACAATATAATTCATAATTATTCAAATAATATAAACATATAATAAAATATTACACAGCGGAAGTTCTTTAAATACATACAAACATTTTTTTTTGTATATACATGCTGTATTAAAACATATATACTTATTACAAAAAGACTACCAAATATATAGGAACGATGTGATTCTGGATTCTGCTCTTGCAGTCTCTACTCTCCTCTGTCTTTGTCTCCCTTGGAACCTCTGTTACCTACGTGTGAGAAAACTTAACACGCTATGCATATTGCTTAGTGGGTGTACACAAAATTGTATATACAAATATACTATATCGAATAATTCTATCTATTTATCGAAAATATAAATAACAAGTATATAAACAATATATGAGGCTCATGTCAAATCAAATTTTATATATATATATATATATTCAAAAAGTATAGTATTCAAAATCAATCAACAGACAAAATCTTCATAAGTTCTCAAATGCTTTCATATAACAAATCAGTTTTCATACCGAGCTCCTGACATACATAACATAAGTTTTCGGATTACGGGTTGTTAGGCATCGGACACACAAACGGGGTTACCCGCCTGAACATTAGATCAGAATGGAACACCAACGGAATCATCTGCTGTAAATGTCTCATAACAGAATTCAGAACCCTAGGACCGGCACTTGGGGCCTGTACTATCCAAAGGGTAGCACAAATAGATGAAAGCTCCTTACCCTAGGACTGGCACTTGGGGCCTGTACTGTCCAAAGGGTGATGCATCAGAGTATAGCGGCACAGTACTATTCAGATAGAAACCCAATTGACATGTCAACCTCCTATATCCATATTTATGTTCATATACATAAGAGTCATTTCACAAATCATTTTCTTATATTCAAATTTAACTTTCAAATATTTCAAATCAATAAATATATTTTCGAAATCCAAATTTCATCAATAATCATAAAAGAAATATACAAAAATCATATACGAGTATATTTCTCAACTCAATAATCACATCAAATCAATTCATAAATATATTCAAATATATTTCTGAAACCAATATTCACATCAAATCAATTCAAAATTATATTTGAATATATATCACAAACCAAAATTAAATCAAAATGCCCCAAAATCATTTTTCGATATATTTCACAAACATTATATAATCAAAATCACCTTCAACTATATTTCTCATAACAATATTAGAATCAAAACGTATTAAAATCAATTCATAATATTATTTACAATCAATATTTTGGATATAAACTATATTTTGAGAATTCGCAATTCAAATCATTCCAAAATCAACTTTAAACTATAAACTATAATCAATATAATTAAAATAACTCAATATTAATAAAATTCAATCAATCCGAAATATTCTGGAAAACTGAAAATTCGAAAATGAGTGTACACCGAACCTGGATAATTCCCCCAACACTTTTATTTTCCTTTTCCTCTTCCTTTTTTTTTTCTCCTTCTTTCTCTCTTTGGTCGATCTCTCTATTTGGTCTATGTGTGTTTGTTTCTAATGTTTTGTTGTGTGTGTTTTTTTGTTGTTTGACTATGTGTTGTTTTGTATTTGTTGTTTGGACAAGTGGAATGTAGAATTCCACTTGTCATGTTTTTTTTCTATATATATATATATATATATATATATATTGCATTCACAAAACATCCACTACACCGCTTCACAAATCCTCATGTTTGTTTGACCATTCCACTAGCAATTATATATATTTAATATATCTTCTTAATTGCAAATTGTTCTTTTGAGCTACTTAAAATCCTACAATGACACAAATTTACAATTAATCACATGTGATTTATCAATCATCCTTAAATTATCAAACTGATCCACCAATCACATTCCATCTCAATAATATTCCAAAAATATTCCACACTTATCCAATCACCAAATTGACTTCACCAATATTCTATTGGACCCATTATTATCTAAATGCACCATGAAAATAATATTTCTAATGGGAGTTAAATCGGTTAAAATATATATCGAATATATATACTTTCCACTAATTTAAATCACATACTTGGCTGTTGCATGCTTAATAATAATTAATAATAATACTTTTCATAATTATGAAAAATTAGGGGCATTACAATTCTTGCCTTCTTAAAAAATTTCGTCCGCGAAATTTTACCTTATACGAACAATTGCGAATACTGTTGTTTCGTTATTTTCTCACTCTCCCAGGTAGCTTCTTCAGTATTGTGGTTCCTCCAGAGAACTTTTACCAACGAAATCCTTTTGTTCCGTAATTCTCTGATTTCTCTGTCCAAGATTTTCACTGGTTCCTCTTTATAAATTAGGTCTGGTTGAATCTCGATAATCTCAGTGGATACTCTGTGAGAAGGATCTGATCTGTATCTTCTCAGCATGGACACATGGAATACATTATGAATCTTCTCTAGTTCTGGTGGCAAAGCCAGTCTACAGGCTATTGGTTCCACACGTTTAATGATCTCGTATGGGCCTAATAAACCTAGGACTTAACTTTCCTTTTCTGCCAAATCTGAGTACTTTCTTCCATGGAGATACTTTCAGGAATACTTTGTCTCCGACCTCATATTCAATGTCTTTTCCTTTTAAATCTGCATATGATTTCTGACGATCTGATGCAGCTTTCAGTCTTTCCTTGATAATCTTCACCTTTTCTTCAGTCTGTCGGATCAAATCTGGTCCTCCCAACCTGTCTTCACCTAACTCTGTCCAACACAATGGTGTTATACATTTCCTTCCTTACAGTGCTTCATACGGTGCCATCTTTATGCTTGCATGATAACTGTTGTTGTAAGCAAATTCAATCAATGGGAGATGGTCAACCCAACTTCCTTTAAAATCAACTATACAACTCCGGAGCATATCTTCTAGCACCTGTATTACACGCTCTGATTGCCCATCTGTCTATGGATGGAAGGCTGTACTGAAGCTTAGTCGAGTGCCCAAAGCTTCTTGAAATTTCTTTAAGAACCTGGAAGTAAACTTCGAATCTCTGTCTAAAATTATAGAAGTAGGAACTCCATGTAATCAGACTATTTCTCTAATGTACAGCTTCTACTAATCTGTTCAGTGAATAATCTGTTCTGACAGGTAAGAAATGTACCGATTTAGTCAGTTGATCCACTATTACCCAAATCGCATCCTGTTTACTCCGTGTGAGGGGTAATCCTGTGACAAAATCCATGGTAATACGGTCCCACTTCCGTTCAGGTATGGATATCGGCTGTAGCAAACCTGATGGAAGCTGGTGTTCCGCTTTTACCTGCTGACACGTCATACATCGAGTCACAAAGTCGACTACATCTTTCTTCATACCCGACCACCAATATTGAGTTCTCAGATCTCTATATATTTTTGTGCTACCAGGATGCATTGAATACAGACTACTGTGTGCCTCTGTCAATATTGCCCTTTTTAACTCATCATCATCCGGAACACAAATTTTTTCCCTGAAATATAAAGTACCATCATTCCTGATTGCAAAATCAGTCTCCTTTCCCTCTTGTACTTGTCCCCTAATGGCCAAAAGCTTCTTATCCTATTTCTGCTTTTTCTGTATCTGTTGAATTAGATTCGGCTTGAGTTTCAATTCAGCTAGAATAACATTATCTGGTGTCAATCTCAAATAAGCATTCATAGCTCTCAATGCAAATAAAGATTTCCTGCTCAGAGCATCAGCAACAACATTTGCTTTCCCTGGATGGTAGTCAATAACACAGTCGTAATCTTTAATTAACTCCATCCATCTTCTCTGTCTCAAATTGAGTTCTTTTTGAGTAGGCAAATACTTGAGACTCTTGTGATCAGTATAAATGTAGCATTTCTCTCCATATAGGTAATGCCTCCATATTTTCAAAGCAAACACTATGGCTGCAAGTTTCAGATTATGTGTCGGATAATTCTGTTCATGAGTTTTCAACTGTTTGGAAGCATAAGCAACCATCTTTCCTTCCTGCATCAGTACACAACCAAGGCCATTGTGTGAGGCATCACTGTATATCACAAAGTCTTTATCTGAAACCGGCTGAATCAGGACTGGAGCCTCTACTAGCATTGTCTTCAGTCAGTCAAATGCTGTCTGGCACCTATCATTCCATTCGAATCTGACAGTTTTGTGCAGTAGCTTGGTCAACGGACTTGCTATGGATGAGAATCCCTTTACAAACAGTTGATAATAACCTGCCAAGCCTAAGAAATGTCTGATCTCTGTTACATTCTTTGGAGGCTTCCATTCCATAATTGCTTCAATCGTTTTGAGATCTGCCTTAATGCCCTTCGCTGACACAATATGGCCCAGAAATGCAATCTCAGCCAACCAAAACTCACATTTACTCAGTTTACCATATAATTGCTTCTCTCTCAGAATCTGCAATACCACTCTGAGGTGTCTGTCATGGTCCTCTGTTGTCTGTGAGTATACCAGGATATCATCAATGAACACAACCACAAATTGATCCAGGTACGGTCGGAATATCCGATTCATTAGATCCATAAAGGCTGCAGGTGCATTTGTCAACCCAAATGACATCACTACAAACTCATAGCGCTCATACCGTGTTCTGAATGCTATTTTCGGTATATCAGAATCTTTTACCCTCAGTTGATGATACCCTGATCTGAGATCAATCTTCGAGAAGACGGTAGCTCCTCTCAGCTGATCAAATAAGTCATCGAATCTAGGCAACGGATATTTATTCTTAACAGTAAGTTTATTCAGCTGCCTATAATTGATGCACAATCTCAGTGACCCATCCTTCTTTTTCACAAATAGCACTGGAGCTCCCCACGGGGATACACTGGGTCTGATGAATCTTCTATCCAGCAATTCTTGTAATTGTATTTTCAGTTCTTTCAGCTTTGCTGGTGCCATTTTGTAAGGAGCTATTGATACTGGTGCAGTAGCTGGTACCACGTCAATCACGAATTCAACTTCTCTCTCTGGTGGTAAACCAAAAAGTTCTTTTGGAAACACATCCAGAAAATCACATACGGTGGGTATATTCTATAAACTAGAATCAACCCTCCGTAAATCAACCACATGTGCTAAATAGGCTTCACACCCTTTTCTAATCAGTGGCTGAAATAACATTGGAGAGATAATCCCTTCTATCACCCACCATTATCACCTCTGTACCATCTGCTAGTCTAAGCATTACTCTCTTCAAACTACAATAAATTATAACATGGTGTCTGGTTAACCAATCCATGCCCAATATCACATCGAAGTCATAGAATGGCAATTCCATCAAATCACCCAGAAATTCATACCCCTGAATTCCAATAGGACAATTTCTAAATACTCGGTTTACAATCACACTGTGCCCTAAAGGATTACTCACCACTATATCATACTCAGTAAATTCAGTTTTCAAATTTCTATTTCTCAGCATGGCATCACATATGTATGAATGTGTAGATCTGGGATCTATCAATGCAATTGCAGTAATATCAAAAATAGAAATCATACCAGTAATCACATCTGGTGCATCTCTATGCTCCTGAGCCCTAACAACATAGGCTCGAGCTGGGGCACGACTATCCTATCTCCCCATAGACTCTGCTGCCTCTCTATGCCTGCTAGCCTCAGTCTCTATCTGACTGGGTCTCCTCCCTTTGGAAGCAGTAGGAACTGATCTGTTCGATGGTCTACCGGAAGTAGTCTGATTCTGCGGACAATCCCTTAGGAAATGATCGCGGGATCCACATCTATAACAGGCTCCGGTCAATCTCCAGTACTCACCCGGATGCCACCTCCCGCAGTGCTCACAAGGTGCTGAGGCTGGTCCCCTCGCTGTACTTCCAGGAGCACTAGCAACTGAGGTAACCGACTGTCATGGTCTAATTGTAACTGGAGGTCTTTGTGTCTGCCTCTGTCCACTAGTCTGAGGTATTCTAAATCTCTTACTAGGTTGCTGGGACGAACTAGACTGTCCTGGGCCTCTTCTCTGCTGACTCCAATTCTTCCTAGCCTGCTCATCTTTTCGAACCCTTTCAACACTATGGGCTGCTGATACTAATCTAGGAAAATCTACCATTTCAAAAGCTGTAACCTGAAGACGTATATAATCATTTAGTCCATCCTCAAATCTCCTGCACCTATTCTCCTCCGTCGTCACCATCTCATTCTCATACTTGCTTAATCTGATAAATTCCCGTTCATACTCAGTGACTGTTATCTGCCTCTGTTTTAAATTCACAAACTCTCTTTTCATATTCTCTATATAGATACGGCCAACATACTTTCTTCGGAACTCTCTCTGTAAAAATGCCCAAGTTCGTTCCTCCGGCCGTACTGTCTGTACAATGGAGGTCCACCATTGGTAAGCGTCCTCCTGTAATAAAGAAACTGCACACTCTAGACTCTCCTCTGGTGTGCAATGTAACTGCTGTAAGATCCGCTCAGTCCGCTCAAACCAATGCTTTGCAGCGGATGCAACTTCCTCTCTTCTATCATTGAAATCTATAGGTCTGTATTTGGTCAACCTTTCTATTGCTGACCTTCGTGGAGCTGCTCTGGCCACATTCTGGAAAAATTCTGCCATTGTTGCAGATTAATTGACTGACCCTACATCTCTAGTCTAGCCACCCCTGGGCTCACTGAATCTCCTCCATCTCCCCCAGCTATACTGGCAGGACTATCAATACTAAATAGTTCAATTTCTTTCTTTATCCTACACAAGACAGAAGAGGAATTATGCAGATTAGAGTCACATCTTTCTGTTTTTTTTCTTTTCTACAATGCATGCATATACAAAATATTTTGCTCTAGTCTAGGAACACCTAAACCATTACTCTGGTACCAAAAACTGTAACACCTCCTGACCTAATCTGCTCGGACCGAATCAGGAAGCACTACCATATACTGAAATCTCTACTTAACTTTTATAAAACCACACTTTTAAAATTAAAATGTAAACTTTAATAATGACCCAATAAAATTTCTGAAAATTTTGCCAGAGTTTTCTCTGTTTTTTCTGACTTTCCAAAACCTGTTTACAATTAAAATTCATAAAAATCAACACTTCTAAATTCTCAAAGCACTTTGCACCCTTCCAAATTTAGTGCGACTTGCCAAATCAATTATCACAATATAATTCATAATTATTCAAATAATATAAACTTATAATAAAATATCTACACAGCGGAAGTTCTTTAAATATATACAAACATTTTTTTTTTGTATATGCATGCTGTATTAAAACATATATACTTATTATAAAAGGACTACCAAATATATAGGAACGATGTGATTCTGGACTCTGCTCCTGCAGTCTCTACTCTCCTCTGTCTTTATGTCCCTTGTAACCTCTGTTACCTACGTGTGAGAAAACTCAACACGCTAAGCATATTGCTTAGTGGGTGTACACAAAATTATATATACAAATATACTATATCAAATAATTCTATTTGTTTATCGAAAATATAAATAACAAGTATATAAACAATATATGGGGCTCATATCAAATCAAATTATATATATATATATATATATATTCAAAAAGTATAGTATTCAAAATCAATCAACAGACAAAATCTTCATAAGTTCTCAAATGCTTTCATATAACAAATCAGTTTTCATACTGGGCTCCTGACATACATAACATAAGTTTTTGGACTGGATTATGGGTTGTTCGACATCGGACACACAAACGGGGTTACCCGCCGAACATTAGATCAGAATGGAACACCAACGGAATCATCTGCTGTAAATGTCTCATAACAGAATTCAGAACCCTAGGACCGGCACTTGGGGTCTGTACTATCCAAAGGGTGATGCATCAGAGTATAGCGGCACAGTACTGTTCAGATAGAAACCCAATTGACATGTCAACCTCCTATATCCATATTTATGTTCATATACATCAGAGCCATTTCACAAATCATTTTCTTATATTCAAATTTAACTTTCAAATATTTCAAATCAATAAATATATTTTCGAAATCCAAATTTCATCAATAATCATAAAAGAAATATGCAAAAATCATATACGAGTATATTTCTCAACTCAATAATCACATCAAATCAATCCATAAATCTATTCAAATATATTTCTGAAACCAATATTCACATCAAATCAATTCAAAATTATATTTGAATATATATCACAAACCAAAATTAAATCAAAATGCCCCAAAATCATTTTTCGATATATTTCACAAACATTATATAATCAAAATTACCTTCAACTATAGTTCTCATAACAATATTAGAATCAAAACGTATTAAAATCAATTCATAATATTATTTATAATCAATATTTCGGATATAAACTATATTTTGAGAATTCGCAATTCAAATCATTCCAAAATCAACTTCAAACTATAAACTATAATCAATATAATTAAAATAACTCAACATTAATAAAATTCAATCAATCCGAAATATTCTGGAAAACTGAAAATTCGAAAACGAGTGTACACCGAACCTGGATAATTCCCCCAGCACTTTTCTTTTCCTTTTCCTTTTCCTCTTCCTTTCTTCTTCTTCTTCTTCTTCTTCTTCTTCTTGTTCTCCTTCTTTCTCTCTTTGACCGATCTCTCTATTTGGTCTTTGTGTGTTTGTTTTTAATGTTTTTCTGGGTGTATTTTTTTTGTTGTTTGACTATGTGTTGTTTTGTATTTTGCTTTTGCTTTTGTTGTTTGGACAAGTGGAATTCCGATCTCTCTATTTGGTCATTCTCTCTTTGGCCGATCTCTCTATTTGGTCTCTATATGTTTGTTTCTAATGTTTTGCTGGGTGTGTTTTTTTGTTGTTTGACTATGTGTTGTTTTGTATTTTGCTTTTGTTTTTGTTGTTTGGACAAGTGAAATGTAGAATTCCACTTGTCATGTTTTTTTTTCTATATATATATATATATATATATATATATATATATAATCTTCTTAATTGCAAATTGTTCCCTTGAGCTTTTTAAAATCCTATAATGGCACAAATTTACAATTAATCATATGTGATTTATCAATCATCCTTGAATTATCAAACTGACCCACCAATCACATTCTATCTCAATAATATTCCAAAAATATTCCACACTTATCCAATCACCAAATTGACTTCACCAATATTCAATTGGACTCATTATCATCCAAATGCACCTTGAAAATAATATTTCTAATGGGAGTTAAATCGGTTAAAATATATATATCGAATATATATACTTTCCACCAATTTAAATCATATACTTGACTGTTGCATGCTTAATAATAATTAATAATAATACATTTCATAATTATGAAAAATTAGGAGCGTTACATCCTTGGCTATGGAGAAGATGAGTTTGGCTACCGTCTTTGGGATGACCAAAATAAAAAGATAATTCGCAGCAGAGATGTAATCTTTAATGAAAAGGCAATGTACAAGGACCGACATACAGTAGACGCCATCAACTCAGAGCTAGAGTGGGCCAATGTATGTAGATGAAGATGATGTTCCAGATAGTCCTATAACAAAGCAGACAGTTGAGTGTCCTCAGCCAGAGGAACTAGTTGAACAGAGTAGCGTGCAGCAGTTTGACACGCCACAACTTAGAAGATCAAGTCGGCCTCATATACCAAATAGAAAATACATGAACTATTTATTGCTGACTGATGAAGGTGAGCCTGAATGCTATGATGAGGCATGTCAGACAACAGATGCCAACCAGTGGGAGCTTGCTATGCAAGAAGAGATGAAGTCTTTAATCTTAAACAAGACATGAGAGCTCGCCAAATTGCCTATGGGTAAGAAAGCTCTTCATAATAAATGGGTGTACAGGGTGAAAGAGGAGCACGACGGCTCCAAGAGATACAAAGCTCGCCTAGTTGTCAAAGGATTTCAACAGAAGGGAGGAATCGACTACACCAAAATTTTTGCTCCTGTTGTGAAGCTCAATACTATCAGATCTGTTTTAAGTATTGTTGCTAGTGAAAACCTCCATCTTGAGCAGTTAGATGTGAAGACCGCATTTCTTTATGGAAATCTACAAGAAGAAATATACATGCACCAGCCAGAAGGTCTCATAGAGAATGGGAAAGAAAACCTAGTGTACAGATTAAAGAAGAGCTTGTATGGCCTGAAACAAGCTCTAAGACAGTGGTACATGAAATTTGATAGTTTCATGCACAAAGAAGGTTTTCAGAAGTGCAATGCCGACCATTGTTGCTACTTTAAGAGGTGTAAGTCCAGTTATATCATCTTGCTACTTTATATCGATGATATGTTAGTAGCTTGTTCAGAAATGGGCAAAATCAAAGGTTTGAAGCGGCAATTGTCAAAAGAGTTTGACATGAAAGACTTGGGTCTAGCTAAAAAGATTCTTAGAATGCAAATTACTAGAGATAAACAAGAAGGGACTTTACAGTTATCTCAAGCAGAATACATCAAGCGCATTTTGCATAGATTTAACATGGACGATGCCAAGCCAGTTAGCACACCCTTGGCTAGTCACTAGTGAAAGAAATTCTTTCTTGTTTCGGGAAGAGAATTAGTAAGACAATCGGGATTACCTCAATGTAGGGGGGGCTTGCCTCAATATCAGGACAGACTGAGGGCTAGGAAATAACTACTTCATAATAGAGAGGCGGACTCAAACTAAAAGGAAGGGAAGGCCCAGTCAGAACAAGGAGATGAACCAATGAATTCCTCTATTAGATAGGACAGAGAACAAAGAACCAATTCCATTACTAAAGTGGTTGTTGACAAAGAGCGCTTGCTACTAGAAGAGGTAAGCAAACTCACTTCTATTTATTGCACTAACAAGGGACGAGACTAGGAGACCGGGATACCAAGAATCAGTCTCCTCAGACGGAGGAAAGAGAGAAACTTCATGGATAAGATTCCTTACGCATCAGCCTTTGGAAGCTTGATATGCGCAATGGTCTGCACTAGACCTGACATTGGCCATGCAGTGGGAGCTATCAACAGATTTATGTCAGATCCAGGAAAGACTAATTGGGAAGCAGTGAAGTGGATTTTGAGGTATCTACGAGGCACTATAAATAAGTGTTTGCATTTTAGCAAGGGAGAGTTAAAAGTTCAAGGCTACGTAGATGCAGAGTTTGCAGGTGAAGTTGATCACCGAAGAAGCACCACTGGGTATGTATTTACCATTGACACCACAACTGTTAGTTGGATGTCGCAGATACAAAATATTGTTGCACTATCCACTATAGAGACTGAGTATGTAGCAGTTACAGAAGCCAGTAAAGAAATGATATGGCTACAAGGATTGTTGACAGAGCTGGAATTCAGTCAATGGAAGAATGTTTTGTATAGCAACAGTTAGAGTGCGATACATCTGGCAAAGAATTCAGCATTTCATTCCAGAACCAAGCACATCGGTCTCCGTTACCACTTTATCAGATCTTTATTGAAAGATGAAGTGCTAACATTGGAGAAGATCCATGGCAGTAAGAATCCAGCAGATATGTTAACAAAAGCTGTCACTACTGAGAAACTGAAGCTGTGCTCAGCTTCAGTTGGTCTTCGCACGTAAAGAGAGTTTTAAGCACACCACTATTCATATACGGTCATCTTTGTCTCCAAGTGGGAGATTGTTGGTGGAGCCAACTTGATGGAGATAAGGTTAGTGGAAATCATGGTGGAGCTAAATTATTAAAGTTCAATTAGTGGTTAGAGCCATTATTATGTTTGGAGGATGAGAAACAAAATCATTCTTTGGTGGGTGCTTTGCTCTCTTTTCTTCCCTATAAATACCCATCACATTATAATGGCAAAATACACCAAACACACACACCAAGAGCAATTGTGAGAGAGAGCAATTGTAAGGAAGAGAAGTGTGAGAGAGAGAGAGCTTTGAGAGAAAATTCAGAGAGTTGTAAGCTTGTAATTTTTCTCTAAAATAGTGAAAGTGGGTGTGTTCCGTGGATGTAGGCAAGTTTGTGCCGAACCACGTAAATATTTGTGTCTCTATTATTCTCTCTCTCCTAACAAATTACTTTGTCAAAGCACTGATTGCTTAATCTTGAGAAAAAATCTTCTCCAGCTTCAATTGTTGACCTACCCTTCCTCTGCGGAACAAATCCTTTTCCAATCCACCAATGGACTAATTGCTCTTTAATTACGACACTAATGCTCTGGATAGAGAGAAAAATTGAGGAATCATGACTTCAGGTAAGGGGGGAGCTCATCATAACTAATTTGCAAGGAAACCATCACAAAGTCATCTATTTCTGCCAATTCTTCCCGAAAACGCTCTGTAGTTTTCTGCCATTCACGCAAATGTGGTGGTTTATAGAGCATCATTCCTCCAACTGTCTTGATTGCTAATGGAAGACCTTTACACTTTTCGACAATCTCCTTACCGATAACCTCTAGCTCAGAGTTAGGACATCTGCCTTTATTACCTGCAAATGCTATGTTTGGAAATAGTACAACTATCATCCTTACTAAGAAATTTGGGAATATGGATTTTGGCTTCCTTCCCTTCCATCTTTCGTGCAACTTTTAAAATTCTTGTAGTGATGATTGTACTACTTCCTTTACACTTAGGCAATCCTGCACAGGTTCTACTCCACCAAGCCATGTCTTTTCGCTAGACATCATCCATCACAATCAAATACCTCTTCCCTAAGAGATATTGATTAATTTTCCTCAACAATTCTCTATAGTCATCTCCAACATTTGCATCTCCTAAGTTCCTCAATATGCTTATCATAATAAGTTCTTCATTGAATGTTTGAGATACAAATATCCATATTCTTCGGTCGAAGTGATTCTCTATTTCTCTTTCATTGAAGACCTTTTGAGCAATTTTGGTCTTTGCCAAACCGCCCATACCAACAATGCCAATCGCTGGTAAGCCATCCTTTGCTTCAAATAGCCAATCTTTAATCTTCCTAGTGTCACCTTCCAATCCAACCGCTTGGGTATGGTCATATACCGGGGAGCTCCATCCGTCCATTTGGTCATTGTGTGAGTTCGTCTCAGCCTATCTTAAAAGTGAGATATTAAGAAAAGACATGATGTTTGTTTTAATGTGATTGATCTTTTCATTGATCTCTTTCAAGCTCTTTCTAGCTTTGTATTGAAATTGAGGTTTGGAGGAGAGATGCAAGTCAACCAACTGTTTGAATGTTGGTCATAATCCTTCATTGGAGTTAACAGTCGGCTAGAATGTCTTCAGCTTCATAGATCAGCTATCGTAAATCAGTGATCGGTCATTTATTTTCATATAATTACGACCCTTAAACCGTATCTTTTAATTGCATTCTTGAGTATTTTTGGTGCTTTTGATGTGTTTGTTAAGTGTTTGTAGGTTTTAGGTGTTTCTCTCGGAATCGCGCTGAAGTTTGGAGTTCTTGGTCCAAAACCGTGATTTTATGGCAGGGAGCGTCGCGATATGTCCGTCGCGACCTACGGTCGCGCTGTGCTGATCGCGGTGGAAAATATGGTTCCAGGCAGAGAGCAGCGTGACCGCTCACCACGACCACAGGTCGCGATGAGGTGGTCGCGGTGAGATCAAGTTCCTTGGCAGAGAGCATGGCGAGCATGGAATGCTCGCGGTGATGGGATCGCGCTGAATGATGAGGCCTTCACAGTGAGCAGCGCGACCGCTTACCGCGACCACAGGTCGCGATGAGGTGGTCGCGGTGAGATCAAGTTCCTTGGCAGAGAGCATGGCGAGCATGGAATGCTCGCGGTGATGGGATCGCGCTGAATGATGAGGCCTTGGCAGTCGAGCGCCGCGACCAAGCTAGCGCGACCTCAGCTCGCGGTGCAGCTCGCGATGAAACAGTCCAGGCAATCCAGTGAGTACCGCGACCAACCCAGCGCGACCACAGGTCGCGATGGTGATCGCGGCGAGGTTTTTCCAGCAAACCCTATATGCTTCTATAAATAGAAAGTGAGGAGAGAGAAAGGGGATCTCGGAATTTTGAGGAACAAGACAAGAAAGAGAGAGAGAAGGAGGAAGAAGAAGAGAGAAGAGGGTCTAGGAAGCTAGCCATTGGATCGATTCTCCGGACGTCTTCAATCGCTCTACGGATTCGGATTCGTGCACGGAAAAGCTCTACCAATTCGGTTTCGACGAGAGTCAACCCCCATTGAGTTTTTCTATCACAATCTTTCCTTTAATCTTGTATTATTCATGTTGTTCTTGATATATATTATTATGTATTTTTGTTTTCTAGTGATGAACTAATTTATTACACTAGGGATGATGATGGAACTTGCTATGACTTTTGATTGAGATTAATGAATGTTGGATGAATTGAGTTTTATGATTGAGTGTTGATTTAATATTTAATTGATTGTATATTGATTGATCACCAATATTCGATATCTTGTTGTGGTGGATTAAGTACCGAAAGGAGACGCCCACCACGTGTTCGATAAATTGCCACAATGACTTAGAAACCAAATAAAGATATATTGGTGTAGGTTATTTGATCTAAATATGTTTCCATATTTAATGCATTCTCGTATATTGAGCATCCATCGAGAGATAGGGTGTTAGTATGTGTTGAATAGGTTCGATTTACCTCGAGAGAGGATTTCGGATAAATTGTTAACATGACATCAATCATCAACTTAGACATCCATACATGATTATCTTATATCATTAGGATTAGTAAGTGAAATCGGATTCCCTAGTTCCCATCTCTATTGATAAAAAGATATTTTACTTTCAAGTTTTCATTCATTTAAAATACAAATCACAAATCACAACCATTGAATTGATCATCTAGATAGTATTAAGCTTGGTAAATTTCAGTACTCAGTTTCTAAACGTCCTCGTGGGAACGATATTCGGACTTCACAAATCTATATTACTTGAGCCGACCCCGTATACTTGCGGGTACACAAAAGGCATGTCAAGTTTTTGGCGCCGTTGCCGGGGAACGGTTTAGTCATAATTGATATTGATACCAACTTAGTCTAGTACTAATCTGGATATTTTCTTTATTTTCTTCAATTTCTTGTTACATTTGTTTTCTTATTTGTGTGATTCTTTTTGTGTGCAGGAATTTTTATTTGTGTATGAGACAAACAAGACGTAGTAGTAGTTTAGAGTCTCTTGAAGCCCTTGATCCAGAAATCGAGCGAACACTTATTCAAAGGGTGAGGCAAGCACGACAGCAAGTTACAATGGAAGACCATGCACAGCAGCAAAATGAGCAGCAGCAAGCACCTCCAGAAATTGCCAAGGCATTGAGAGATTATGCCATTCCTACCATGGTAGGAAATCAGTCGAGCATTCGACGACCTCCAGTTGCGGCTAACAACTTTGAAATCAAGCCCGCAATCATCCAAATGATACAAAATACTGTTCAATTTGGGGGTATGCCAATTGAAGACCCAAATAACCACCTGGAGCAATTTCTGGAAATATGCGACACCTTCAAACAAAATGGGGTGTCTGACGATGCAATTCGGCTGCGGATATTTCCCTTTTCGTTAAAGGACAGAGCTAAATTATGGTTGAATTCATTGCCACCGAACACTTTCACTACATGGGAAGGCCTAGCTCAAGCTTTCCTTACCAAGTATTTTCCACCAGGGAAAACTGCGAAGCTTAGAAACGATATCGCTCTATTCGCCCAAATGGAGATGGAATCGTTATATGAAGTCTGGGAGAGATACAAAGATACTTTGAGAAAGTGTCCGCATCACGGCTTGCCCGATTGGCTTGTAGTGCAGACATTCTACAATGGGCTCACACTACAAAACCGATGCATGTTAGACGCAGCCGCTCAAGGTGCTTTAATGAGCAAACCAGCTGACGTAGCTCATCAATTAATTGAGGAAATGGCCACAAATAGCTATATGTGGGCATATGAGAGAGCAAGTCCCAAGAAAGCAGTTGGGTTAGCTACAGCTTATGAGGTTGATGAAATCACATCACTTAAAGCACAAGTTGCTTCTTTGTCGAGCCAAGTCAACAAATGGAATGTAAATTCCATACAGTCAGCAACTCCTGGATGTGAAAACTGTGGAGGACCACATGGCAGTGCTGAGTGCGCAATGGGTAATTCTTCTTTTACAGGTACAAGCAGTGCTGAACAGGTACAATATGTACAAAACTTCAGCAAGCCATACAACAACCCATACTCAAGCACTTACAATCATGGGTGGAGAAATCACCCAAATTTCTCATGGAGAGATAATCAACAGAACAGCAATGCGAAACCTGGTCCGCCTGGTTTTCAGAATCAAGGAAATGTCCATTCAAATCAAGGAAATGCCCATCCGAATCAAGGAACAAATCAACAGGAGAGGAAACCAGCCCTAGAAGACATGCTGGTTAAATTCATGTCAAAAATTGACTCCAGAATGGATGGACAAGACGCAGCAATGAAAAAGATGGATGGCAAGATTGACCATGTGGCGCAGCAAAATCAAGCTGCCATTTAGAAGCTTGAGGTACAGATTGGCCAGATAGCTAGAGAGACACAAAACAGAGCTCATGGCACATTACCAAGCAACACTGAAGTCAATCCCAAGGAGCATTGTAAAGCAATCACTTTGAGGAGTGGAAAAGAAATAGAAAATACTGCAGGAAGAGACCACTCTCAACAAGAAGCTGCAGCAAAGGAAACAAGCATTGAATCACCTTCCACACCACCAGTTCGTCACAATGAAAAGAGTGATGAACCACTCCCACCGGTCCAAGTAGTCAAGGCATATGTGCCACCTGTACCTTTTCCGCAAAGGCTACAGAAGCACAAAGAAGATAAGAATTTTGCTAAATTTCTTGAAATTTTTAAGAAACTTCATATTAACATTCCTTTTGCAGAGGCTTTAGCTCAGATGCCATCATATGTGAAGTTCTTGAAAGAAATTCTATCCAAGAAAAGACGGCTTGAAGATCATGAAACCGTCGCCTTGACTGAGGAATGCAGTGCCATCATTCAGAACAAATTACCTCAGAAATTAAAAGATCCAGGGAGTTTTACTATTCCTTGCACTATTGGGAGTTCTGAATTTGTTAAAGCTTTATGCGATCTAGGTGCTAGCATTAATTTGATGCCTTTTTCTATTTTCAGGAAACTAGGCTTGGGTGAAGTGAAACCAACAAGTGTAACACTTCAATTGGCAGACCGTTCTGTCAAATACCCCTACGGAGTAATAGAAGATGTGCTAGTCAAGGTGGACAAATTCTACTTCCCTGTGGATTTCATTGTGCTAAAAATGGAGGAAGATAGAGATATTCCTCTCATATTGGGGAGACCATTCTTAGCAACCGGAGGAGCACTAATAGATGTGCAGCAAGGGAAGTTGACACTACGTGTGGGTGAGGAAGAGGCAGTCTTCAACGTGTTCAAGGCCACAAAATTTGCAACTACTGCAAACACTTGCCTGAGAGTTGATGCAATCGACTCTTTAGTTGAAGAAGCCTTTGAGAAGAGCATTCCTGAAGAGCCATTGGAAGCTTGTTTGGCTCATGGAGAGGCAAAAGAAGAAGAAAATGATAGCATAGCTGAGTATGCTTTTCGTCTTAATTCAGCACCCCTTATGCCATACGGGGGCAGGAGATATGTTGAAGACTTAGGCCATGGGAAGCCTAAAATACTACCTTCAATCGAGAAGCCTCCTCAACTCGAATTAAAGCAGTTACCTGAGCATTTGAGGTACGCTTATTTGGGGGAATCTAACTCCCTCCCAGTAATAATTTCAGCTACCTTAAATGAAACAGAGGAGGAAAAACTTCTGGGAGTGCTGCGGCTGCACAAGTCCGCATTGGGGTGGACTATATCTGACATAAAGGGAATCAGCCCTACCTTGTGCATGCACAAGATCTTGATGGAGGAGAATTTCAAGACTTCAATAGAGCATCAACGCAGGCTAAATCCGATTATGAAGGAGGTAGTCAGAGCAGAGATTCTTAAATTGCTAGATGCTGGAATCATATACCCCATCTCGGATAGTTCATGGGTGAGTCCGGTGCAAGTGGTGCCAAAGAAAGGGGGGATCACGGTAGTAAGAAATGAAAACAATGAATTGATCCCCACCAGAACAGTCACAGGTTGGAGAGTGTGCATTGATTATAGAAAGCTAAAAACAGCTACAAGAAAAGATCACTTTCCGCTTCCATTTATTGATCAAATGTTAGAAAGACTGGCAGGGCACGAGTACTATTGTTTCCTAGACGGATACTCAGGATACAATCAGATACCCATTGCATCTGAAGATCAAGAGAAGACAACCTTCACTTGCCCTTATGGTACCTTCGCTTACAGAAGAATGCCCTTTGGCCTTTGTAATGCCCCAGCGACCTTTCAGGGATGCATGATGGCTATCTTTTCTGATATGGTCGAGCGTTTCATTGAAATATTCATGGATGATTTTTCTGTGTTTGGTTCGTCTTTTGATGTGTGTTTGGCCAACTTGGCCTTAGTGCTTAAAAGATGTGAAGAGACGAATCTAGTACTGAATTGGGAGAAATGTCACTTCATGGTGAAGGAAGGCATTGTCTTGGGCCATAGAATCTCATCAACTGGGATTGAGGTGGACAGGGCGAAAATAGAAGTCATTGAAAAATTACCACCGCCCACCTCCGTAAGAGGAGTCCGCAGTTTTTTGGGACACGCCGGTTTCTATCGCCGGTTCATAAAAGACTTCTCCAAGATCATCAAGCCCCTCTGCACTCTATTGTCAAAAGAGGTAGCATTTGAGTTCACAGAAGAATGCCATACTGCATTCCAGAAGCTGAAAAAGGAGCTCACCTCCGCACCGATTATCACAGCCCCTAATTGGGAATTACCCTTCGAATTAATGTGCGATGCGAGTGATTTTGCTGTGGGGGCAGTATTGGGTCAGAGAATAGACAAACGTCTTCATGTTGTCTATTATGCTAGTCGAACTTTGACAGATGCTCAAATCAACTATGCCACCACAGAAAAAGAGCTATTGGTAATTGTGTTTGCCTTCGAAAAATTCAGGTCATATTTGGTGGGGGCTAAAATAATTGTATACACTGATCATTCTGTGATCAAGTATCTCATGTCAAAGAAGGATGCCAAGCCAAGACTCATTCGATGGGTCTTACTCCTGCAAGAGTTTGACCTAGAGATCAAGGACAAGAAGGGAACAGAAAACTTGGTGGCAGACCATCTTTCTCGACTAGAACGCAGCTGCAACGAAGAGAAGGTAAATATTCCTATCGATGATTCATTTCCTGATGAGCAACTCTTTGTTTTGTAGGCTCTTATGACCCCATGGTATGCTGACTTTGTAAACTATTTGGTGAGCGAGATCATTCCACCAGACTTGACCTATCATAAGCGGAGGAAGTTCTTTGCCGACGTGAAATACTACATGTGGGAGGAACCATACTTGTTCAAGTATTGTTCAGATGGCATTATTAGGCGTTGTGTGCCAGAAACGGAAATCAGAGATATCCTCCTGCATTGTCACAGTTTGGAGTGTGGAGGGCACTTCAGTGCTTCAAAGACGTCCGCAAAAGTTCTTCAATCAGGCTTCTATTGGCCCTCAATTTTTCAAGACACCCGCCACTTCATTGATTCATGTGATAGGTGTCAAAGGACAGGCAATATCAGCCGCCGGAACCAAATGCCTCAAAACCCCATCATTGAGGTCGAGCTATTTGATTTGTGGGGGGTTGATTTCATGGGACCATTTCCCATGTCGTTCAACAACCAATATATTCTGGTTGCGGTTGATTATGTCTCCAAATGGGTGGAAGCCATAGCCACTCCGACAAATGATGCAAAGGTAGTGTTGAAATTCTTCAAGAAACATATTTTTTTGCAGGTTTGGAACATCGCGGGCAGTTATTAGTGATGGAGGATCGCATTTCTGCAACTGGCAATTTGAAGCACTACTAAAAAGATATGGAGTGACTCACCGCATCACCACACCGTACCACCCTCAGACAAGCGGACAGGTGGAAATTTCGAATAGGGAGATCAAGCAAATTCTGGAGAAAACGGTGAATAGCTCCAGAAAGGATTGGTCAGTCCGGCTAGACGATGCACTATGGGCTTACTGGACAGCCTTCAAGACACCTATTGGGATGTCTCCTTATAGGTTGGTTTATGGGAAGTCATGTCATCTGCCAGTCGAGCTCCAGCACAAAGCTTATTGGGCAACGAAGGCGCTTAATTATAATATGCAGCTAGCAGGTGAAAAGCGTCTTCTGCAACTAAATGAATTAGAGGAGTTCCGGTTGGATGCGTACGAGAATGCGCGAATTTACAAAGAGCGCACCAAAAGATGGCATGACAAGCATATTGTGCGAAAAGAGTTGGAGGTGGGGCAGAAAGTTCTTCTATTTAACTCTCGCCTGCGACTCTTCCCAGGAAAATTGAAATCACGATGGTCCGGACCATTCGAGATTGTGAAAGTATATCCACATGGGGCTGTGGATATCAAGAACCTGAGTGGGGAAACATTCAAAGTCAATGGCCAACGACTGAAGCCTTACATAGAAGGAGTTGCCATTCCGCCCAAAACCTCGGTGGAGTTGCTAAGCTCCAAATGACAGGGCATACAGTCGAGCTACGACTATAACTAGCGCTTCTTGGGAGGCAACCCAATGTTCTTAAATTCTATTTGGACTATTTTGAATTGGTTTAAGTTATTTTACTTTGATTGTTAATTTTGATGTTTACTCTTTAATTTTGTTGTTGAAATTTTTGATTTGATTTGGTTTGTTGATTATTGGTTGTGATTTTTCATTTTTGTGAATTATGTTTCTTGACAGGTACAGAGGAGGAGAGTTTGTGCTCATCACAGTGAGCACCGCGACCTGCGTCGCGACCTATGGTCGCGGTGACGCAGTCGCGTTGCTCACTGCCTCATGAAGAAAATTTTGCCAAAGTTCACAGTGAGCAACGCGACCTCGCGTCGCGACCTATGGTCGCAGTGCGTAGGTCGCGGTACTCACTGCCTCAGAAGAAGAAAAAAAATGGAAACTTCACAGTGAGCAACGCGACCTCGCGTCGCGACCTACGGTCGCGGTGCTCACTGCCAGGGGAGTTCAGCGGCCAGCGCGAGCAGACCAACGCGACCTATGGTTGCGGCGAAGCCTCGCGCTGGCCCATCACTTATCCAAACGGTGGCGTTTCGAGGAAAAATCAGCCACCGCGACCGCGTAGCGCGACCTGCGGTCGCGGTGAGGCGATCACGATGAGGAATTGGGGATAAAATCCCTAGCGTGCGCGACAAACACAATCTCTCAACAGTTCTCGCGTCCGACTTTGTTCCAAAATCCTCTCAACTCCAAAGCCTCTCAAGAATCTAGGGTGCAAGGTAATTAATTCTTTTCCTTTCAATTAAGTTGTAGGGATCTATTGTGGATTGCTGTGAGTAGTTTTAGTGCCTAGAGATTGAAGTTTGTGGTGGGTGAGGTTTTTGCAGTTAAGTTTGGGAGAGATTGTTGAAGTATTGGGGTTTATTTAGTTGTTATAGTATTGTTGATGTGGTTGTAGTATTGATTTTGTGGTAGAAATTGTTAGGATTGTTGTGGAGTCATTTTGAATTGCCGTAATTTGGTCGCTGTTGTTGAGTTGGTGGAAACTGTGTGGATTGTGGGTAAATGACGAGGTTGAAGCGGTTTAACGAAGAGTATCCCGACCGGTTTGCATCCTGTTCTTCAAAAGGAAAAGGCAAACAAAAACAAAAAGGGTCTAAAAAGGCAAAAATTCCGGGCAACTTATAATGATTTGGCCAAGAGGCGAGGGCTGCCACGGCTTGGAGAGCAGGAGCGTCAGCCTGCAGCTGGAGATGACGATATGGAGGATATATTAGCTGCGATTGATGACTTTCATGACAGCGAGGAGGACGTCCAGGCTGCCCCCAGAGTACTCCCCAGAGGCACTAGAGGTTCTGCAGCAGGCAGTTCACAGGGACATTCTGAGAGAGCAGCTGAGGGTTCTCAGTGGGGTAAGGTATTGGGCGCATTAGAGGATATTCAGGGGCAGATGATGGACATGCGGCTACATATGGATCATCGGATGACAGAGCTCCAGCAGCATGTTGATCAGCGGATGGACAGACAGGATGCAGCTATTGATGAGATGAGTCTGTACCTCCAGACTGTCTCTTCCGACTTGCAGAGGAGAGGTTTTTCTGTTCAGTCCTACATCCGTAGATTTCAGAGAGCTTCGAGTCCACCACCACCTCCACCAGCTTGATTTATTTTTGTGGCTAAACTGTTATTGTTTTATTTTACTAAACTGTTATTGTTTTAGATTTGGATTGTGTTATCGCTTTTGTTTCGTCTAATTTGAATTTTAAACATTGCGGACAATGTTTGAGTTAAGTTTGGGGGTGTATTTGTCTTTAGTGTTTTGTTGTTTGTTTTGTTGGTGTATATAGGCTGGAAACCTAGACTTTCCTTATACGCACTGCGTTTGGAAGACTTAGGTTGAACAATGCCACGTACACCAACTTTTGGATTTTTCGTATTTCATTTTTATTGTTGTAGAGTAGCGAATCTTATGCATGCCTCGCAGATAATTGAATAGTAATATGTTTATGCTTAGTCATGTGAGTGTGCAAAAATTGTTAGCTAGAATATTGCCGATAGTATCTTTGCATCTAAACATTCAGGTCTGAAGTCTCTGCATTGTAATGTGTGATAGCTGTCAATTAATAGCTCTGATTAATAGTGGAGGCTACCCTTAGTGAGATTTTGAGATTATTGCGTATTTATTCTGAGGGAATTTTTCGTTTCTACTCTTATACACTTTCTTGAGCTTTATATTCGATAGATTGATCTCTATAGGTTTGCATTGGATGTTAATGAACTGCATTATGAAAATCGTGTGTATATGTTTTAAATGTTCAATTGAGCAGATTTTGGAGATATGATCCAGGCATTGTGTGTGAATTCCTAGAAAGCTTATTTTCCTATCCATAATTGCGTGCTCCCTATCCCATTCGTGGCCAAACACTCGCATATTAACTTTTTATTGTATGACCTACATGTCCAAAGATCCTAGCCAAAATTGTAAGACATTACCTTTGACGCTTGGAAACTAGAGACAATTAAAAGAAAATATGTAAGTGTTGAGTGAGAAAGGAGTGGAAAGATGATATGGATACGGGTAATGTGCAGAAAAAGAAATTAGCCAACAAAAATAAAATAAAATAAATAAAATAAAAAGAGTTGGCTAAAATGAGAAAAAGAAATGGAATGCACAAAGTAAGAAAATTGAAAAGGGGTTGAAAAGAGGTTGAAGGAGAAATGTGAGAAAAGATTGGGAATGCTAGTTGAAGGAATTTGGTGGTCGTGAGAGAAATTATGCAAATTGAAATCTTCATGAAGTATCTCAGTAGGTTTCCAAGTGCGTTGAGCCCGAATTCCGTTCTTTTTGAGCCAATCTCCCCAAGCCCCATTACAACCATATAAAGTCCTGTTGATCTCCTTAGAAAACTTAATTGTAATATTTGACATGTATATACACGAATTTTTCTATTCTTAGCATTTGATATCTTTCATGAGATCCTTTGTTAAATCTGTGCGTTCTTTCTAATTATTGATGCATACGACACATTTTGAAATTATTTGCTCATAAATTCCAGTCGTATGCAATTGAAGGTGTGATTACCTAGGTTCTGTGTGTCATTGAGTGAAAACTGGTGAGACTAGAGTCGAGGCGAATTATATCAGCAGTTTATTGATATGGAGATATCACTATTATCAATGCATTGTATGTCAGTTTCCTGTATGAGATAGGGTGTGTAGGCTTATCGGCAGCATTTTAGATTTATGATTATTGTGCCACTCTTATGCCTTTGCATGTGCGTTTATGTTTGATGTGATGTGTAGCTATGTGTGTGATTAGCTTAGGACGTTTGTGGGTATCATAGCTGGTAAACCCTCACGAGACGTTAACTCGTCCACTAGGGCCACCTAGGGGTTTAAAGGCTTGTGGCACGTGCTAAGTGCCATCGTTGCATCCTGCGAAAATGGATATAGCTTAGTTTTTGTTTATTCTTAGTTCTAGCCTTCTTTGTCTTTGTTTTTAGTTGTGGTGTGTCCGATTTGCTTGAGGACAAGCAAAAGATAAGTTTGGGGGTATTTGATCGGTCATTTATTTTCATATAATTACGACCCTTAAACCGTATCTTTTAATTGCATTCTTGAGTATTTTTGGTGCTTTTGATGTGTTTGTTAAGTGTTTGTAGGTTTTAGGTGTTTCTCTCGGAACCGCGCGAAGTTTGGAGTTCTTGGTCCAAAACCGTGATTTTATGGCAGGGAGCGTCGCGATCTGTCCGTCACGACCTACGGTCGCGCTGTGCTGATCGCGGTGGAAAATGTGGTTCCAGGCAGAGAGCAGCGCGACCGCTCACCGCGACCACAGGTCGCGATGAGGTGGTCGCGGTGAGATCAAGTTCCTTGGCAGAGAGCATGGCGAGCAGGATAATGGCCGCGGTGATGGGATCGCGCTGAATGATGAGGCCTTCACAGTGAGCAGCGCGACCGCTCACCGCGACCACAGGTCGCGATGAGGTGGTCGTGGTGAGATCAAGTTCCTTGGCAGAGAGCATGGCGAGCATGGAATGCTCGCGGTGATGGGATCGCGCTGAATGATGAGGCCTTCACAGTGAGCAGCGCGACCGCTCACTGCGACCACAGGTCGCGATGAGGTGGTCGCGGTGAGATCAAGTTCCTTGGCAGAGAGCATGGCGAGCATGGAATGCTCGCGGTGATGGGATCGCACTGAATGATGAGGCCTTGGCAGTGAGCGCCGCGACCAAGCTAGCGCGACCTTAGCTCGCGGTGCAGCTCGCGATGAAACAGTCCAGGAAATCCAATGAGTACCGCGACCAACCCAGCGCGACCATAGGTCGCGATGGTGATCGCGGCGAGGTTTTTCCAGCAAACCCTATATGCTTCTATAAATAGAAAGTGAGGAGAGAGAAAGGGGATCTCGGAATTTTGAGGAACAAGACAAGAAAGAGAGAGAGAAGGAGGAAGAAGAAGAGAGAAGAGCGTCTAGGAAGCTAGCCATTGGATCGATTCTTCGGACGTCTTCAATCGCTCTACGGATTCGGATTCGTGCACGGAAAAGCTCTACCAATTCGGTTTCGACGAGAGTCAACCCCCATTGAGTTTTTCTATCACAATCTTTCCTTTAATCTTGTATTATTCATGTTGTTCTTGATATATATTATTATGTATTTTTGTTTTCTAGTGATGAACTAATTTATTACACTAGGGATGATGATGGAACTTGCTATGACTTTTGATTGAGATTAATGAATGTTGGATGAATTGAGTTTTATGATTGAGTGTTGATTTAATATTTAATTGATTGTATATTGATTGATCACCAATATTCGATATCTTGTTGTGGTGGATTAAGTACCGAAAGGAGACGCCCACCACGTGTTCGATAAATTGCCACAATGACTTAGAAACCAAATAGAGATATATTGGTGTAGGTTATTTGATCTAAATATGTTTCCATATTTAATGCATTCTCGTATATTGAGCATCCATCGAGAGATAGGGTGTTAGTATGTGTTGAATAGGTTCGATTTACCTCGAGAGAGGATTTCGGATAAATTGTTAACATGATCATCAATCATCAACTTAGACATCCATACATGATTATCTTATATCATTAGGATTAGTAAGTGAAATCGGATTCCCTAGTTCCCATCTCTATTGATAAAAAGATATTTTACTTTCAAGTTTTCATTCATTTAAAATACAAATCACAAATCACAACCATTGAATTGATCATCTAGATAGTATTAAGCTTGGTAAATTTCAGTACTCAGTTTCTAAACGTCCTCGTGGGAACGATATTCGGACTTCACAAATCTATATTACTTGAGCCGACCCCGTATACTTGCGGGTACACAAAAGGCGTGTCAATCAGCCATGACCTTGCGCAGAATTTCATTATTGTTCTTTCTCTTGACCCTGTCTGCTTTTTTGAGGAAGCACTGCATTAACTGGAGATCACCTTGCAACTTATTAAACTGTTCTCTGAAGTCATTCACATAGCGAGTCTGCTCCGAAAGAGTATTAAGCAGCTTTTCCAAAAATACCGTGACCATTGCATCTGCCATGTTTTTTCCCTGAGAATTGAAGCAACAGATAAAACGCTCTAATTTTAGAACACTCAAGTCGAAGAATAAAACTTTAAATTCTACAAACAATTCGGATAATGAAACAGCAACATCTGCATATACATTTAGTACCATTTGGCTTAAAATGGTAACGATCATGTGAAGAATTGTTTTGAGCTATTTATATGAATAATCTTTAGATTAATTTTGTAGCTATAAAAGGCCAATTAAGAAGCTCCTTCTCAAAACGAAACTGGTGTTCATAAGCTTGTTAAACACAAACAACTAGCAAGTAGTGAAACAAATTACAATTTTCAAAGTGAAACAGTATAAATAATCACGATTCACATCCATTATCTTACATAATTTGATAAATTACAACTGGGTTTGATGGCAAATTTTTCAATGAATTAAAAAAAAAAAAGTCCTAGAAGAGAGAGTTAAAATACACAGAATTAAGAATAGTAAGAATTTATTTAACAACAAATAGAAAACAATAAAAAATGATTCAAAAAATGAAAATTTACAATTGAATCCTGTAAGTGATGATAAAGAACAAGTCTCTGCAACCTTTTTTTTTTTTTTTTAATATTGAAAACCCAAAATTCAAACCCTAAATTCAAACCCTCATTGAAATGGAAGAAAAACATTAACAGACCAGAAAAATGGAATTTACAAGTTGCAAGCGAAAAAGTTTGACCTTGTACCATTTGCGTCTCGTTAATAATTTATACCTAAAAATTACAAAAACATCCCCGACTTCAAACAAGCTTTGAATGAGGCATAATGGTAATTTAAGAGTTGACGCGAACTCTCCAAGTTAGTGATGGCCATTGGAAGCAAACCGGCAGTTCCGGTTTTGGAACCGGTTGTTTCGGTTCTGGAACAGCTGGTTCCGATTCCGGTTCTAATTTTTCTCCAACCAGAACCGGGATCGGGGAGGTCCGGTTGGAACCGGGGGGGGGGAACTGACGGTTTTGGTTCCTCCGCGGTTTTTTTGGAACCTGCGGTTCAACCGCCGATTCCAAACTGGTCGGAACAGGCAAAAATGAAAAAAAATTAAAAAATTAAAAATTAAAAATAAATTAATAAAAAAATTAAATATATAAATAACGATAATAATATATATAAATAAACTGGGTACTGGATTGTAAAAAAATAACGATAAAATTAAAATAATATCATAAAACCATAAAATTAAATAAAAAAATAAAAAATTAGGGCTTGCACTTAATTTTACCTTAATTAAGCTGTCTACGTATCCTCTAGGAGGAATCAAAGCCCACGTAGTTCTTTTACCTATTATGTTTCGGATGTGATCAATCGTCGCTTGTTCCTTCGGTTGCCGTTGTATCATCGTTGGTGTCGAAGAAGTCATTGTCGTCGGACACCAGATCCAATTCCTGCTGCCTGTTATGTGGCCTTGGTCCAGTTGTCAACATATACCTAGATCTGTATTGAGTCAGGACTGAGCAATGCTCGTCTTTCGTCCAGAATATTGCCACCTGCACTAAATTCCTGTTCGACGGCGACGATCGAGATAGGGGTTCTAAAAATTTGTTTGGCAATGATAGCTAAAATTGGAAAGTTAGTTTCGTGCTCTCTCCACCACTGTAGGACGTTAAAGTCTGGGGTGTCCAAAAACTCAAAGAAGGTGTTTATGTAAACATCAACCTCTGAAACATAGGTTGATGAAGACGAACTCCCCGACGTCTTTGCTTTTTTGGTAAACACGCTTGCCCCTAACTTCCTTAATGTGGAGGGAAAACGCAAATAACTAGTACTATCACTTCCGCTTGGTTCCGGTTGTTGAACAGTAATGTTCAGCGAGGGAACCAGTAAATAGAACGATATTCGTCATACATTGAATAAAATAAATTCCTAACATTATTATATAAATCACTAATATCTATGTCCATTATCCCTAGAAATTGGTAATAAAGTGTAAAAAATTCATATAAACTATTTAATTTATTCCTAGGGCCAAAAACTGATGCAACAGTATAAATTACAGGAATGTCCCTATAATAGTTTATCCATCTTTCTCGCATTACATAAACACACGAAACTAATTCATTTATTTGTGCACATTCATTAAGTGCACCTATAATATTAAGGGCTTCAAATAAAAATAAATGTGAAGTTGGATAATATATACCTGTTATATGTAAGATTTCACCATAAATGGCCACGTCATCGCCAACTGCCAGCATGGCTCCAAGAGAGAAACTACCATTGGGAGCGATCCGATGCCCCCAGAAGAAAAGAGGTCTCGGCGACTGCCTACCGGAGACGGCAAGGACCTCATAAGTACCACGAGCTTCTCGAAAACTGTCACCGACGCACACGAGACCCGAAAGGAGAGATCGGACCTGTCAAGAGCAATGCTGACACACTGCGACATAGCAGTCTGATCACTAGAAAATGAAAGGCTTGAGCACAGAGGGCAGCAGATGTATTAAATGCGATGACAGGTGCAGGTTACCGTTTAATGAAGCAAAAACCCTCTGGCGTTAAGAGCAGTCTGATGAAGAGACGAATGTTACACGTTTAAGGAAACATTTCTCTGCCTACCTCTTGAAACGACATCTGCAGCATCTGCATATACCCATAATAGAGGTCAACAAGAGGAAGAGACTGAGACTATAAATACAGGTATTTATGAGAACTAAGGTACGCAATTTTTGAGAGAGAAAGCAATTACCTAGAGAAATATTTGACTTGTTCATTTACTCTTAAGAAAACCTTAAAGCTGACTTGATCGTTGGAGGTTGATCGTCGGCGAGAGTTCGGCACCTCTGACCGATAGTTCTCTGTTTTGACAGACATACAGATCCCAAAGTCTAAGCCGAGCACTTTATAGATCCCACGAGAACTCATTTCGCTGGGTAATAGTTGTCTTTTTTACACATCCAGCTCAACGAACCATAAGGTGATCTTACGTGGCTTCGTTGACTCGTGTTGACCTGTAGAATCCATTTTTTACTGTCAACAATTTGGCACTAGAAGGAGGGCAAGTGGGCCGAAAAACTCCCTGAAGTCCTTTGGGCTTATCGAACTACTGCGAGAACGTCCACCGTGGAAACACCTTTCGCGATGGCATTCGGGGTCGAAGTAGTGATTCTCATCTAAATGCAAATCCAATCACCCCGAGTAGCCTTGTATGACCAAGTCCAAAACGTCTCCACCCTGGAAGAAAACCTCAACGAGTTAGAAAGCCGCCGAGATAGAGCGTAGATAAGGAACACTATGTACCAGCAGAGGGTCGCCAGGTACTACAATTCTAAGGTAAGGGAAATAAGATTCCAACTTGGAGACCTAGTGCTGAGGAAAGTATCACTCAACACCAAAGATAAAACTGCGGGTTCTTTGGCAGACAAATGGGAAGGACCATATCATATTATTGGGCAAGCAGGTCACGGTTGTCACAAGATCACCAAGTCAGATGGAGAAATAATTAGCCACCCTTGGAACGCTCAATATCTTAAGATGTATTACCCATGAAAAATGTACGAACAAATGTATTGATGATCGCAATGATATATGGAAATGAATTTTCGTGCACAACCCCTCGCGAATACCTTGCTAGTTTGTAGAAAACGGTGAGAATGCCACGTCAAAGATAAAAGTCTCGCCTGAGAAAAGTTAACAAAAACTCTCTCCAAATGCCTGATAAGACGGCGAGAACGCCACGTAAAAAAAATAAAAATCTCGTTTGAGAAGAGTTAACAAAAACTCTCACCAAAGGCCTGATAAGACGGCGAGAACGCCACGTAAAATATATATATATATATATATATATAAATCTTGCCTGAGAAGAGTTAACAAAAACTCTCTCCAAAGGCCTGATAAGACGGCGAGAACGCCGCATCAATGATAAAAATCTCGCCTGAGAAGAGTTAACAAAAACTCTCTCCAAAGGCCTGATAAAACGGCGAGAACGCCGCATCAAAGATAAAAATCTCGCCTGAGAAGAGTTAACAAAAACTCTCTCCAAAGGCTTGATAAGACGGCGAGAACGCCACATCAAAGATAAAAAATCTCTTCTGAGAAGAGTTAACAAATACCATATCTGAAAATTTAATAAAACAGCAAGAATGCTGCTACAAAGAAAAGGCGGCGAAAATACTGGGTCAAAGATAAAAGTCTCGGTTTGAGGAAAGATAACTAAAACAATGCTCAGCAAGATAGTGTTGTCTAAATAAGTCTAAAGGAGCAAATCTCAAAGGGATCCAGATGCAGCGAGAAATCATAGTAAGGCCAACCATGTCATAAGTCCTGAACGCTGCCCAAACGACTCACTCTTCAGGACTCGGGGGTAAGAAGTAGATAAAAAATATACACATATACAATTGAAAGTTCAACAGATTCTTATACACATATATAACAGAAATTCAACAGATTCAAATCGCTTCAACTACACGTATATTCGAATCAAAGGTATCAACAAAATGCTGAAGACAAAAAGATCATGGTCAGAGATATCAAAAAATATTCCATGTATATATTAAGAATTCATAACTATTATAAAAGGTTCGCGATATTAAGGAGCAGAAGGGTCAGGATCTTGAGAATTCTTAGAGGGCTCAGGATCTTGAAGATTCTTAGAAGGCTCAGGACCTTGAGAAGTTTTCTCCTTCTTGGACAACTCCGCCAGGGAAAGGTGGTCTTCAGGATCCGTTTCCACCGAGGTCGAGGCTTCTTTTTCACTCAAAACCAGGCTTTCCTCACCATCTGACAACTCGTAGTCCACGTCTGGATCAGGTCCAGCATCTATTCTCGAGCCAAAAATACTAGACCTGGGTTTTTCGGCGGTGTAGACCTTAGAAAGACCACTTTGGTCAGGTATTTCCATATGCATATCCAAGACGGGTAAACCCCAAGCTCGACAGTGAGGCCGCCACAGCTTCCTAGAATCACGAAGGAACTGCAAGGCCCTCGCAGCGTTACTCTGGATAGCAAGATCCATCAACTTTCGTGCCTCCGAATCAAGGTTCGACTCCACGATCTTTCGGCATTCCTCAATACCATTCCTGAACTCTCGATGCATGAAGGCATTAAAAGCAGGGGAAGCCTTGTAACGATCTACGGATCTAATCTCGATCTCGGTCTTCATCCCTTCCAAGTTGGAACGGAAGGCGTCGATAGTACCGCTGAGCTCAGTAACCTTCTCCTCTGACTGAGCGAGTTTCCCTTCAACCTCTACCCGAGCGGCAACAACGGCATCGAGAAGACTGTTGGCAGAAGCAATCACCTCATCCTTATCAGATAAAAGAGCAGCTTTCTCAGCCTCGAGAGCCTTCAGTTTGTCTTCACAATCGTTTACTCTGGTTTTATAAATCTCCCTCTCGGACGAGAGTGTCCTCACCATATCCTCGAGGTCTCCAACTCTCTCTTTAAGCGCCGCTTTATTAACAGAAAAAGAAGCCCGCTTAGCCTCAAGATCAGCAACATGAAATTGTATGGCCTCTTTCTCACGCACCGCGACATCAAACTTCAGCAGAAACTGCACAATCAAAGGAAAATAGATTAGCACCTGTGAAGAATCAAAAATAAACGGAAAAAGGAATGACAAGTTACAGCGGTCGAAAAACTAAAGAACGATTGCAGTTGTTTCTCGATGGATTCTCCCAAAAAACTGTCGGCAGTTCTTGCATCTCAGAGCAAATGTCTTTGGTCAACACTCGTCTGAGGACCGCCTCTAAGGAAAGGTTGGATGAGGTAGGAATAGCACCACGAGAGCCACCGACAACATCCATGTGAACGTCGGCACCATCGCCACCCATCGATTTCGGAGGCCCCTCTTTCTCTTGAACAGCAGGGCCCTTACCCTTTGCAGACAAGCGACTTAGCAAGGGTTCCTCCTCCGAATCACACGCATCAATGCCTGCCACCGGATTCTCTTTTTTGGGGACCATCGCAGAAGCAGCATCAGGAGCGCTCACAGGAAGAGGAGGGACAAAACTAACAGGAGGAATCAACACAGGAGTGCCCAATGAACGATCCATCCTTCTCTACTAGCGGGGAGGAAGGCCAGTGGGAACATGTTTAACTTTGGTCCCAGGAGAAACTATCCCTTTAGATGACGAACCGGGGTCATTAAAATCCCCGGTCACCCTACTCCTCTTCGTAGGAACATCAGGAGTTGGTGAAGTATCTTCACCATGAGCAACCGAAGCCCGATCCAAGTCATCTCACCGATGTTTCGTGGAGACTGAGACTCGTTCTCCAATGTCTGTGGTCTTCTTCGAAGGAGACCGCCTTTTCTTGTCCGAATCCTTGCCCAGTTCTCGGCGAGAGGTAGCGGAAAGGTTCTTCAAATCCCTCACCTCTTGACCAGAAATTGGATCCTCGTCCTGAACTAAAAAAGAAGTCAAAAGGAAAAGTTAGCCAAAGTACAATTAATTACATGAAACGAACGAAGATAAAAAAACTCACTGCGGAGGCGCTCGCGGACGAATTCATCCGTATCGTGACGAAAGATATCAAACGCACGCCGCTCTAAAGCTTTGTCGCAACAAAGTAGAGTCGCACAGCGATCATACACGCTAGCGGTAACGACTCGCAGAACTCGGTGGGCTTCTTGGTTGGTCAACTTGGGACCCTCATTCCAAGTATCTGCACAAAAAGGAAATGGTAACTCACGCGATGCACACTATAAAGACGAAGACACGTTCGACCAATCACGAAAATACCTGGCTGAGTGAATAAACGAGGGATGCACGCTTCGCTCAAAGACTTCTCTCTGTCAGCAGGAAGGTTGCGCCCCCAGTCCTCGCCGACAAAAAACCAAGCCCCCTTCCAATATTTGTTGGAAGATGGCAGCCCTCATATAACCCCTCTCTTCTTCTCGTCCGACACATCTAGCTTGCCGAAAAGTTTCTTGCCATCCTCACCGATGGGCAGCCATTGGTTTGGAGTGCTCAATGCGAGATAATAGAACCCCTCGGCGCTGGGTGATGATCGAAGCTGATAGCAATGGCGGATCTCGCTAGGGGTCGGATCCGAGAAGCCTGATTGACGCCACACAGCGCACAAAGCCATCAAAGTCCTGTACCCATTAGGCACCAGTTGCGCCGGAGCGAGGTTGATGTCATTGAGGAAACACGCAACAAATGGTTGAAGGGGAAGGGTTACCCCACAGTTCAGCATAAAGCCATAAATGGCCATACAGCCTTTCGGAGGATTCCATGCAGTCCTCCCCTCAGGAAGAACGAACTTTACCTCCCCTGGGATTTCATAGTATTCTCTGTAGCGTCTCAAATGGCGCTCTGTAACTATATTGGGCTCCGTGTCGAGGAAATTGGGCAACAACGAAGCGAAAAGAAGTTGCCTCCCCTTCTGATAACTGTTATCCGAGGAGTCCGGCCTCTGAACTCCATAGAGAGAAGTACCTTTAGCCATGACTTTTTCAAAAGATGACATCCTAGCCAGGGGAATGTCGGCAAGGTTCTCGGAAGAACTGTCGGAAGATGAAGAGGACAAACTCATCGGCAACACAACAAAAACTGGAGGAACCTGCACATTTGAACAATCGACACTCAGAAGGATGGGATGACGACGGGCGGTGTAAAGGCGAAAGCCATCCCTATCGATTTCCTCCAACATCCGCCTAATCCTCATCCACGAATCCATAAAAAAGAATGGAGAAGGGACAAAGAGAGGCCTTACCAGAGAAGGTTGCAGATACGAACCTCGGAACTCAACGACTCTGTCAATAACAGTTCAACTTTCTCCTTTCGTTCAAAACTTTGAAGAAAATAACAGAAAGTGAAGAGCTTGCAAGGAAAGAAGAGCGTGATATATAAAGACGCCGACGCATAAAGCGTAACAATTAATTCCAGGAAACCGAAGAAACATCTCGAAAAGACAAAGGAAGTAACCGGCGCACCAATAATGGAATTTCAAAAACCAAGAGTCGCCTCGAAAACCGTTACTCAAGTAAAGACACCATAAACAGCCAGTTAAAGACCCAACCCGCGAAAAAGGCCATTTTTTCATTTTCAAATATAAAAGCTAGGTACCACTGATACGCTACGCACCATTTCAAAAGAAGGACAAGAACAACTTTGCCGCTCTATTTCAAAATGCCCTCAAGAATTACCCTAAGAAATGAGTAAATCTCCTCGGATATAAATCTCTTCGAAGATTTAGGGGGTATTGTTATATGTAAGATTTCACCATAAATGGTCACGTCATCGCCAACTGCTAGCATGGCTCCAAGAGAGAAACTGTGAGTATGTGTCCCATTGGGAGCGATCCAATGCCCCCAGAAGAAAAGAGGTCTCGGCGACTGCCTACCGGAGACGGCGAGGACTTCATAAGTACCACGAGCTTCTCGAAAATCGTCGCCGACACACACAAGACCTGACGACCCAAGACAAGTCGAAAGGAGAGATCGGGCCTGTCAGGAGCAATGTTGACACACTGTGACACAACAGTCTGATCACTGGAAAACAGAAGGCTTGAGCGCAGAGAGCAGTAGACGCATTAAATGCGATGACAGGCGCAGGTTACCGTTTCATGAAACAAAAACCCTTTGGCGTTAGGAGCAGTCTAATGAAGAGACGAATGTTACACGTTTAAGGAAACATTTCTCTGCCTACCTCTTGAAACGACATCTGCAGCATCTGCATATACCCGTAATAACGGTCAACAAGAGGAAGAGACTAAGACTATAAATACAGGTATTTATGAGAACTAAGGTACGTAATTTTTGAGAGAGAAAGCAACTACCCAGAGAAATATTTGACTTGTTCATTTACTCTTAAGAAAACCTTAAAGCTGACTTGATCGTCGGAGGTTGATTTCCGGCGAGAGTCCGGCACCTCTGACCGATAGTTCTCTGTTTTGACAGATATACATATCCCAAAGTCTAAACTGAGCGCTCTATAGATCCCGTGAGAACTCGTTTCGCGGGGTAATAGTTATCTTTTTTACACATCCAACTCAACGAACCATAAAGTGATCTTACGTGGCTTCGTTGACTCGCGTTAACCGTAGAATCCATTTTTTACTGTCAACAATACCGGATAAAGAATGTGTTGTATCATGAAAAACTTTTAAAAGCATGAAAATTTTTGTACAAACATCCCAATGATGTTCATATAAATTAATGGTATTAACATTATACTGCATAAATCTAACTACTAATTCGCTATACTCGTAGCTTTCACAAAGCAACTTATATGTGGAGTTCTAACGAGTTGGAACATCATAGGAAAATCTAATCGGATGTTTCCCGTTAGCTTTACAATACCTAGCCCATTATTTCATAGTGCTAGGATGTTTCCACAAATAGTATAGAGCATCCCTAATTGGTATAATCCACTCATGTAGTATTTGCAAGCCATGTTGTACACATATATTTAAAACATGGCAAACACATCTTTGATGAAAAAATCTGCCGCCAAAATAGGGTTGACACAATTGAATTAACTGTGGAACGGCGGTAGTATTATTTGCAGTATTATCAAAACCAATTACAAAAATTTTACTCTCAATACTATATTCTTCAAAAATAATTTTCATTAATTTATAAATATTGTCAGTAGTATGGGTGTCGTCAAAAACTCTAAATGCCAATATTCGTTTTTGCAAATCCCATGATTGATCAACGAAATGGCAAGTGAGTCCTAAGTATGAATGTTTTTGCCAATGATCACTCCAGATATCGGCACAAACAGACACACGACCCATATAATTTTGAAAATATTTTACTAAAGCTTTTTTTTTCTTTTTTATAAATATCACACATAGTACGTTTTAATGTGGTCCTAGGTGCTCTACATGCAGAGGGATTTAAAGCATTATGACAATATTTTAAAAAATCAGTTTTTTCCCCAAAACTAAAGGGGAGATGTTCGGTCGCTACTATTCTTGCTAATTGGTCTCTATTATTTTGATCAGTATATTTAAATAAATGATGGTTAGGGGATGTGTACCTTGCAATTTGGTGTTGTCCTCGCTGATGGTGAGCTTCGGCTGGATGCTTGCTGTTGATATGCTTCCAATACGTCCCGTACCCTCCGAATTTGTTCCATTTAAAATCTTTGGAACAATAATTACAAACCACTATAACTAACCCATCCTTCTCCACCCTCTTCATATGAACTTTAAAAAGTTCAGATTTGTACTTTGGTAAATCTGGCTGCGCCTGCGGCATTTGTACGGTTTCACTTAGGGTTGGGAGGGTTGGAGCAGAGGGACCACCGCCAGAAGAGGGATGAGAATAATCAGGATTAAAGTTAAAAGGAGTTTCATTACCAAATATTACCTCCTTAAATTCTCTTTGTTGCAGGTATTCAGCAAAATTTCGATCGTTGTTGTATTCTGGGAAAGGGCGACTTTGCACTTCTTGAACATTTAAATCCGGTACCTGCTCATTTTGCTCAGCGTTTATGTTGGAAACGGACCTTCTGGAATTGGAAACAGATTTTCGACCTCCGGAAATAGATGGTCTTGAGGGTGATGCCATTATAAATTTATAAAATAAAGTGTTTAAACAAATAATGAAAACAATTGCAGTAGTGAAAAACAATAGCAAGATTGAGAGAATGAGAGAATTAGAAAAAGATTGAGAGAATTAGAGATGAGAGAAATATTGAGAGAATTTGTGTGAATAAATTAGAGAATCGATGGGATTTATATAGTTTTTTGGATTGAGAAAAAATTAATATTTTTAAAAATTTAGGGGGTTAAATTGTAATTTTTAGGGGACCTTTTGGTAATTTTTCATGATTGCTGCCAGCTGGTAGCTGGCACAGCTGGCAGCAGGTGGCCGTTTTTAAATTTTTTTAAAAAAAATAAAAAATAAAAAAAAATTGGGAATCAAACCGGAACCCTCGGAACCGGGCGGTTCCATGAACCACCGGTTCTTAACTGGCGATTCTGATTTTTTTTTTAAGGGCAACTGGAACTGGGACCGACTGTCTCGGTTCTGGTGCCCGGTTCCGGAACCGGTTTTGAACCCGAACCTAAGGTTCGAGCGGTTCCGTGAACCGCCGGTTCCTAACCGGCAGTTCTAGTTTTTTTTTCAGGGCAACCGGAATCGGGACCAGTTGTCCCGGTTCCGGTGCCCGTTTTCGGAACTAGTTTTGAATCGGAACCTAAGGTTCCGTTTCAAAACCGCCGGTTGGGTTCGAACCGCCCGATTCGAACCGAGCCAGGTGACACGCTCAAACGCGTGGGAATAAATCCCAAGTGCAGGATGTGTCGAAGTAATAAATTTCCGTGAGTACGAAGTCGAATCCACAAGGAAGTGGTGGAACTAATTCTATAAACTAGAGATTATAATAGTGCGATAAAGTAAATCAAGTTGTTGGTTTTTGGGTTTTTTAATTCAAATATAATTAACTACTAATGCAATAAATTAAAGCGAGACGGATTAAATGGAAGATGATGCTAGGTAGTCTCACAGTTCTAATTCCGAGTAAGGAAATATATTGACTATTATGAAGCACGTTATTAACATGATAAGAATAATTCAACTAAGGCCACACCACATTATATTGCTCCCGCAATGGTATGGTATGTGAATTCGGTCAACCACACCTATTGGTCCTAGAGTGCAATTAATCGGAAACCATAGTTAATCTAATGCCTAGGTTAATTAAGTAATTTCTTATCAAAACTAACCCAGTATTGATTTTAGAGTCAATTAAGCTCAATTGCAATCTCAATGATTTCTCATATAATATTACAATAAATATTAAATCGGTTCTCATCACGGGGCATGCAATCTACTTTCGCAATCGCAAAAGACCATAAATCAAACACAAAGTAATAATATAATACACTCAAAATCAATATAATCCCTGACAGTAAATATCAAATCGATTCTCATCACGAGGCATGCAATCTACGTTCGTAATCGCAAAACACCATAAATCAAACGCAATAAGATAATGTTCAAATAATCTCAAGGATAAAATCATGAAATAATATACAAAATATATTCATAGTCAATAAATCCGAATCCGTTCATAGTTCCGAAAACTACCTAACAACAAATCTAATCACTCATACAATCGATTAAACGTAAAGATAGGAAAAGGGAAGTAATACAACCCATTCGATGAAGTCGAGAATCGAAACCCGCTTGTTTCCCGCATAGATTCGTCCTCCCTCATTCTTCGTCTTCTCTCCTACGAATCTTCGATGTAATCGCAACTAGAGATGTGTTGGTGTTGTGTGATGTGGAGTTGTGTTTGGGAGGAGCACAAGGGTGAAGGATCACCCTTAGAGGCAGCCAAGACTAGCCTCCTTGCTGTCTTCGGCGAGATGGACTGCTGCTACATGCAGCTCCCTGTTATTTTCTGCACTTTTCTTTTTATAGCAGCCCGTTAGGGCTGCCATTTTTCTTCACCGCGACCACCACCGCGACCAGTGGTCGCGGTGGTTTGGTCGCGGCCTTCACTGGGTTGCTGGGAACTGCTGGACGCGAGCTGCATCGCGAGGAACTGTGGTCGCGCAGTCTCCTCACCACCTTCACTGCTGCCTTTTGTTTCTGCACCGCGAGCTCTCCACGCGAGCACGGGTCGCGCTCGGTTCCTCGCGCTGCTCACTGGACGCTGCTCTCTTCTTCATCGCGAGCTGCACCGCGAGCTGGGGCTAGTTTCGGTCGAGCTCGCGCTGGACGCTGCTGCTGGATCGTCTTCTTCGCGAGGGAGCTGGTCGCGCGAGGAGAGGGCTGTGCATGGCGAGACTGGGTTTTATTTTTTTTGTTTTATTCTTTATCCAAAACGACGTCGTTTTGGACCAAAGCTATGGTCCAAAACGGCGTCGTTCAACTTAAGTCCCATCTGCCATCAAAACGCACCGTTTCATTAATTGCTGGGGTCAACTTTCTGAATTTACAGTTTGACCCCAGAACTTTAGCATTCTTTCATCGATGCCCTTCCCCAAAGTTACTGAAATTATACTTTTTCCCCAAAAATATATAAAATCATCACTGAGGTCCCTAAACCTGCACACTCAAGGAAAACACGTGAAAAGCACCAAAAATACTCAAGAATACAATTAAAAGATACGGTCTAAGGGTCGTAAATATGTAACAAATATTGATCGATCAAATACCCCCAAACCTATCTTTTGCTTGTCCTCAAGCAAATTGGCACACACCACAACGAAAAACAAAAACAAAAACAAAACTAAAACTTAACAAACAAAAACAAACTAAGCTATATCCATTTTCGTAGGATGAAACGATGGCACTTAGCATGTGCCACAAGCCTTTAAACCCCTAGGTGGCCCTAGTGGACGAGTTATAGTCTCGTGAGGGTTTACCAGCTACGATACCCACAAACGTCCTAAGCTAACCACATACAAAGCTAAACATCAAATTAAGTATATACACAAATGCAAATGCATAAGAATAGCACAAAATCAGAAATCCAAAATGCTGTCAATAAGTCTAATACACCCTATATCATACAGGACACTGACATGCAACACATTTATAATAGTGAATCCTTCCATACCAATAAACCACTGATGTAATTCGTCTCGACTCTAGTCTCACCAGTTTTCACTCAATGACACTCAGAACCTAGGCAATCACACTTTCAACTGCATACGACTGGAATTTATGAGCAAAGAATTTCGAAATGTGTCGTATGCATCAATAATTAGAAAGAACGCACAGATTAAGCAAAGGATCTCATGAAAGATATCAAATGTTAAGAACGGAAAAATCAATATACATACATGTCAAATATTACAATTGAGTTTCCTAAGGAGATCAACAGGTCTTTCTATGGTTGTAATGGGGCTTAGGGTGATTGGCTCAAAAAGAACGGAAATCGGGCTCAACTTACTTGGAAATCTATTGAGAGACTTCATAAAATTTTCCGTTCGTGCATTTTCTCTCATGACTACCAAATTCATTCAACTTTTCTTCCAAATCTTTTTCTCGCGTTTCTCCTTCAACCTCTTTTCAACTCCTTTTCAATTTATACTTTGTGCATTTCACTCCTTTTTCTCATTTTAGCCAACTCTTTTTATTTTATTCATTATTTTATTGGCTATTCTCTTTTTCTGCACATCACCCATATCCATATCATCTTTTCTACTCCACTCCTTCTTCCTCACTCAACACTTACACATTTTTCTTTTAATTGCCTCTAGTTTCCAAGCGTCAAAGGTAACGTCTTACAATTTCGGCTAGGATTTTTGGACATGTAGGTCATACAATAAAAGGCTAATATGCGAGTGTTTGGCCGCGAATGGTATAAGGAGCACACAATTTAAGGATAGGAAATCAAGCTATTTAGGAATTCACACACAATGCCTGGATCACATCTCCAAAATCTACTCAATTGAACATTCAGCACAAACATACAAGATTCTTATTATGTAGTTCATTAACATCCAATGCAAACCTATAGATATCAATCTAATGACAATAAAGCTCAAGAAAGTGTTTAAGAGTAGAAACAAAAATTCCCTCAGAATGAATATGCGATAAGCTCAAAACTCACTAAGGGTAGTCTCCACTATTAATCAGGACTACTAATTGGAAGTTTTCACATATTACAATGCAAAGATGTCAAACTTATATGTTTAGATGCAAAGACACTACCGACATTATTCTAGTTAACAACTTTGTACACTCAAATGACCTAAGCATTTACATATTATTACTCAATTATCTATAAAGCATGCATATGATATGCTATCCTAAAACAAATAAAACAAAACACGAAAAATACAATAAAAGACTCAAAACTGGTGTACGTGGCATTGTTATACCTAAGTCTTCCAAACGCAGTGCGTATGAGGAAAGTCTAGGTTTCCAGCCTATATACACCAACAAGACTCAAAAGCACACAAAAGACAAAAATAGAAAAATACCCCCAAACCTAAGATAAACATTGTCCTCAATGTTTAAAATCCTGGATTCAAAGGAAACAACAAAAACTCACAAAACATGAACACAGAACAACAGTCCTAGTATCCACAACTAACAATCCTAAATATCCACAACTATCACTTCATCCAACCTCACTCCCCCGTACTTCGTTTTCTCAACACAAGGCATAGCACTTCAATTGGAAAAGCAAAATTGAATGAAAATGATAAAAACACAATAAAAATAAAGACAAAAAGAAATGAAAATAAAGGGTTACCTCCCTCCTAGTGCTTTATTTAACGTCTAGGCAAGACGTCGTACTTGAGCTCTCTCTCAAAATACATCCCAGACTTTGCTTTCTGCAGGACCTGCAATCAGCTCATGCCTGCATGATTGTACATGCTCTCTATGGACCTGAAATAATAAGGAGAATAGATTTTTCAACTTAAAGCAATTTTTATCATCTCCATATTTAGTCCCGTCATCAGGTGGTTTAGTCGAAACGGGTTTGGGCTCCTCTTTAGGTTTGACTTCCTTTTTAACCCCCAAACCTGTTTTCACCACTACTCTCACCTGCTGAGTACCTGTACCTACAGCAACATTAACAGAATCAGAAAGTTCATCCTCAACCCTATCAATAACTGTCATACCATTCAGAAGAATGGTAATCTCCTCTGTTTGCTCTAGCTGGTTGGGGAACTCTTCTGGCACTCTATTTTGCAATGCCTCGATCAGTTGGCCGAGTTGTGCCTCTATCCTGTCAGTTCTCTGCTTGTTTTGCTGCAACTTTTGCATGAGTTTGTCAAGCATTTCCTCTTCTGATGTTTGAACCTGCTGAGATGATTGATCACCCGGTTGATCAAAATAACTTTATGCATTGGGCTGGTACTGGTACTGATGCAGTGGCTCAAACCAACTCTGTTGTTGGCACTCCTGATACTGCCATGACTGCTGCTGATTATCTCTCCAAGAGGAGTCTGGATAATTACTCCATCCTGGATTATAATTGTTGGAGTATGGATAATTCCCTAACCACGGAGGATAATAATTAAGCGCCTGTGCTTGTTCATACTCATACTCCAGAAAGGTCTTCCTGGATGGACACACAGAAGAACCGTGTCCACCAACTCCACATATATAGCAAGCTAGCCGTGTGCGGTTTTGCCTAGCCTTAGCGGCCAACATTTGCGACTGTCTAGATTGCATGGCTAATGGCTCGAGCACCTGACAAACAAAAATAAATCAAAAGAAAATTAAAAACAAGAAAAACTAATAAAAAAATAAAACCTAAAAATCTCTAATTTAAAGAATAAGCTACCGAAACACTTCCCCGGCAACGGCGCCAAAAACTTGACACGCTCAAACGCGTGGGAATAAATCCCAAGTGCAGGATGTGTCGAAGTAATAAATTTCCGTGAGTACGGAGTCGAATCCACAAGGAAGTGGTGGAACTAATTCTATAAACTAGAGATTATAATAGTGCGATAAAGTAAATCAAGTTGTTGGTTTTTGGGTTTTTTAATTCAAATATAATTAACTACTAATGCAATAAATTAAAGCGAGACGGATTAAATGGAAGATGATGCTAGGTAGTCTCACGGTTCTAATTCCGAGTAAGGAAATATATTGACTATTATGAAGCACGTTATTAACATGATAAGAATAATTCAACTAAGGCCACACCACATTATATTGCTCCCGCAATGGTATGGTATGTGAATTCGGTCAACCACACCTATTGGTCCTAGAGTGCAATTAATCGGAAACCATAGTTAATCTAATGCCTAGGTTAATTAAGTAATTTCTTATCAAAACTAACCCAGTATTGATTTTAGAGTCAATTAAGCTCAATTGCAATCTCAATGATTTCTCATATAATATTACAATAAATATTAAATCGGTTCTCATCACGGGGCATGCAATCTACTTTCGCAATCGCAAAACACCATAAATCAAACACAAAGTAATAATATAATACACTCAAAATCAATATAATCCCTGACAGTAAATATCAAATCGATTCTCATCACGAGGCATGCAATCTACGTTCGTAATCGCAAAACACCATAAATCAAACGCAATAAGATAATGTTCAAATAATCTCAAGGATAAAATCATGAAATAATATACAAAATATATTCATAGTCAATAAATCCGAATCCGTTCATAGTTCCGAAAACTACCTAACAACAAATCTAATCACTCATACAATCGATTAAACGTAAAGATAGGAAAAGGGAAGTAATACAACCCATTCGATGAAGTCGAGAATCGAAACCCGCTTGTTTCCCGCATAGATTCGTCCTCCCTCATTCTTCGTCTTCTCTCCTACGAATCTTCGATGTAATCGCAACTAGAGATGTGTTGGTGTTGTGTGATGTGGAGTTGTGTTTGGGAGGAGCACAAGGGTGAAGGATCACCCTTAGAGGCAGCCAAGACTAGCCTCCTTGCTGTCTTCGGCGAGATGGACTGCTGCTACATGCAGCTCCCTGTTATTTTCTGCACTTTTCTTTTTATAGCAGCCCGTTAGGGCTGCCATTTTTCTTCACCGCGACCACCACCGCGACCAGTGGTCGCGGTGGTTTGGTCGCGGCCTTCACTGGGTTGCTGGGAACTGCTGGACGCGAGCTGCATCGCGAGGAACTGTGGTCGCGCAGTCTCCTCGCCACCTTCACTGCTGCCTTTTGTTTCTGCACCGCGAGCTCTCCACGCGAGCACGGGTCGCGCTCGGTTCCTCGCGCTGCTCACTGGACGCTGCTCTCTTCTTCATCGCGAGCTGCACCGCGAGCTGGGGCTGGTTTCGGTCGAGCTCGCGCTGGACGCTGCTGCTGGATCGTCTTCTTCGCGAGGGAGCTGGTCGCGCGAGGAGAGGGCTGTGCATGGCGAGACTGGGTTTTATTTTTTTTGTTTTATTCTTTATCCAAAACGACGTCGTTTTGGACCAAAGCTTTGGTCCAAAACGGCGTCGTTCAACTTAAGTCCCATCTGCCATCAAAACGCACCGTTTCATTAATTGCTGGGGTCAACTTTCTGAATTTACAGTTTGACCCCAGAACTTTAGCATTCTTTCATCGATGCCCTTCCCCAAAGTTACTGAAATTATACTTTTTCCCCAAAAATATATAAAATAATCACTGAGGTCCCTAAACCTGCACACTCAAGGAAAACACGTGAAAAGCACCAAAAATACTCAAGAATACAATTAAAAGATACGGTCTAAGGGTCGTAAATATGTAACAAATATTGATCGATCACCTAGGGCCATGTCTACTCCAAGTCATGTAGTCCTACAAGTTCAATGATGTGCTCAAAAGTGTCTGTCTCTGTACGCGGTTTGGGGCAATAAGAGGTGTATAATGCGCTGGCGATCCGAGTCCAACCCAAAAATTGAGGGCCAAACCAGTGTCCAAATTATAATTGGGCCTTAAAATTACGGCCGGCCCATTTGATAACTCATGGAGAAATTGCAGTTGCAGCACCAATTAAAAGAACATAAGCTTTTCCATCCATGTTGTCACATTGGTCTTACTTTTCTTGGTAATCTTTCTGACTTGACCAAATTGTTTTAATTGTATTTGTCATAATATACAGATCAATTTATTAATGACAATAATCACCTGTTACAATTAAAACTATATATTAACCCAAAAAAATAAAAAATGAAGGAGTAAATGTAGATGATCTTTTTATTGAAAAAAAAAATGTAGATGATTTTCATTGGAAACAAGGAAACTCATAATATTTTCATTAACATAGTTCATTTACTGCTACATATTTTTATATCATTACAATAATTATAAGTCACCATTAATATACATAATACTAGCTATCAAACACTTGCAAGCATTTTCATCAACATCAACATCAACTTAGATAAATAGTCTTAGTAGAACGTAACACTGCATTTTTTATTTTATTTTTTTATTTTTCTAAATTTAGGGATCAATTTCCCAAATTGTTGGGTTTGTGAAGCTTGAATCCTGAGTAGATCTAAGAAAGGCCCAGACAGCAGGCCCAAGAGAGGCCCAAGATGGAAGCCCAAGCAAGAGGCCTAAGTGAGGCACAGACACCAGGCCCAAGAGAGGCTCAAGAGGGGAGCCCAAGCAAGAGGCCTAAGTGAGGCCCAAATAGCAAGCCCAAAAGAGACCCATGAGAGAGGCATAAGAGAGGGCCATGCAGATGAGGCTCATGTGAACAGTGTCGGCAGTGAATAGGACACCGACTGGTGGGCCTACGCGGAATAGGTAGGTGGTGAATAGTGCACCAAATGATGGACCCACAGGCTTGATTGTGCACCGAATGGTGGGCCCACACGGTTTGACTGTGCACAGAATGGTAGGCCCCACACATATACGCGTGAATAGTTCCGGTGAACAGTACCATATACACGTTAACAGTAACCATGAATAGTAACTAGACATCTCCTATAAATAGCCCTCATTTGTAATAATCAAGTTAATCTCCTCTAAGTGAGAGAGTTCAGATAGCTCTATAATAGCGGTTAAGTATCTGGGAAGGAGGCCAAGGCGGATCAGGGCAGGAGGCCCAAGAGGATCTACCCAAGAGAAATCTCCTCCAAGTGAGAGAGTTCAGAGAGCTCCATAAGAGCGGCTAAGTATCTAGGCAGGAGGCCCAAGAGGATCCGGGCAAGAGGCCTAAGAGGATCCGGCCAGGAGAAATCTCCTCTAAGTGAGAGAGTTCAGAGAGAGAGCTCGAGGTATGAGGAGCCTAGGTATGCGGTTTCGGGAGATACGGGGCAATGACCCCAATGAGGAGCCCAGGTGTACGGTTTCGGGAGATCAGGGGCGATGACCACGATGTGGAGCTCAAGTGTGCGGTTCCGGGAGATCAGGGGGATGACCCTGATGTGGAGCTCAGGTGTGCGGTTCTGGAAGATCCGAGAGCATGACCCTGATGAAGAGCCTAGGTGTACAGTTCCGGGAGATCCGGGGCGATGATCCTGATGAGGAGCCCAGGTGTGCGGTTCTACGAGATCCAGGGCGATGACCCGGATGTGGGCCCAGGTATGCAGTTTCGGGAGATCCGGGGGATGACCCTGATGTGGAGCCCAGGTGTGCGGTTCCGGAAGATCCGAGAGCATGACCCCGATGAGGAGCCCAGGTGTGCCGTTTTGGGAGATCCGGGGCGGTGACCCTGAAGAGGAGCCCAGGTATGCGGTTCTGGGAGATCCGTAGCGATGACCCAATTAGGAGCCGAGGTGTGCGGTTCCAGATAATCCGGGGTGATGACCCTGATGTGGAGCCCAGGTGTACAGTTTCGGAAGATCCGATAGCATAACCCCAATGAGGAGCCCAGGTGCGCGGTTCTTGGAGATCCGAGGCGGTGACCCTGATGAGGAGCCCAGGTATGCGGTTCCGGGAGATCCGTGGCGATGACCTGATGAGGAGCCCAGGTGTGCGGTTCCAGGCTATCCGAGGCGATGACCCTAATGTGGAGCCTAGATCTGCAGTTCCGGGAGATCCGGGGGGATGACCCCAATGAGGAGCCCAGGTGTGCGATTTTTGGAGATCCGGAGGGATGACGCTGATGAGGAGCCCAGATGTGCAGTTCCGGTAGATCTGGGGCATTAACAACGATGAGGAGCCCAGGTGTATAGTTCCGGGAGATCCAGGGCGGTGACCCCGATGAGGAGCCCAGGTGTGCTGTTCCGGGAGATCCTGGCGATAACCCTGATGAGGAGCCCAAGTGTGCGGTTCTAGGAGATCTGGGGCGATGACCCTGATGTGGAGCCCATTTGTACTGTTCCGGGAGATCCGGGGGGATGACCCTGATGTGGAGCCCCAGGTGTGCGGTTTCGCAAGATCCGAGAGCATGACCCCGATGAGGAGCCCAGGTGTGCCGTTTTGGGAGATCCGGGGCGGTGACCCTGAAGAGGAGCCCAGGTATGCGGTTCGGGGAGATCCGTGGCGATGACCCGATTATGAGCCCAGGTGTGCGGTTCCAGACAATCCGGGGTGATGACCCTGTGGCCAGTGCGGTCCGGAGATCCGGGGGATGACCCGATGAGTAGCCCAGGTGTGCGATTTTGGGAGATCCGGGACCTGATGAGGAGCCCAGGTGTGCGGTTCCAGGAGATTCGGGGCAATGACTTTGATATGGAGCCTAGGTGTGCGGTTCTGAGAGATCTAGGGCGTTAACAACGATGAGGAGCCCAGGTGTGCGGTTCCGGGAGATCCGGGGCGATGACCCCCATGAGGAGCCCAGATGTGTGGTTCTAGGAGATCCAGGGCGATGACCAGGATGTGGAGCCCAGGTATGCAGTTTCGGGAGATCCGGGGGGATGACCCTGATGTGGAGCCCAGGTGTGCTGTTTCGAAAGATCCGAGAGCATGACCCCGATGAGGAGCCCAGGTGTGCGGTTCTTGGAGATCCGGGGCGGTGATACTGATGAGGAGCCCAAGTATGCGGTTCCGGGAGATCCGTGGTGATGACCAGATGAGGAGCCCAGGTGTGCGGTTCCAGGCTATCCGAGGCGATGACCCTGATGTGGAGCCTAGATCTGCAGTTCTGGGAGATCCGGAGGGATGACCCCAATGAGGAGCCCAGGTGTGCGATTTTGGGAGATTCGGGGCGGTGACCCCGATGAGGAGCCCAAATGTGCAGTTCCAGGAGATTCGGGGCGATGACCCCGATATGGAGCCCATGTGTGTGGTTCCGGGAGATCCGGAGGGATGACCCCGATGAGGAGCACAGATGTGCGGTTCCGGGAGATCTGGGGCGTTAACAACGATGAGGAGCCCAGGTGTGCGGTTCCGGGAGATCCAGAGTGGTGACCCTGATGAGGAGCCGAGGTGTGCTGTTCCGGGAGATCCTGGATGATGACCCCGATGAGGAGCCCAAGTGTGCGGTTCCAGGAGATTCGGGGCGATGGCCCTGATATGGAGCCCATGTGTGCGGTTTCGGGATATTCGGGGGGATAATCCCGATGAGGAGCTCAAGTGTGCGATTCTGCGAGATCCGGGGCGATGACCCCATGATGAGCCCAGATGTGTGGTTCTAGGAGATCCAGGGCGATGACTAAGATGTGGAGCCCAAGTATGCAGTTTCGGGAGATCCGGGGGGATGACCCTGATGTGGAGCCCAGGTGTACGGTTTCGGAAGATCCGATAGAATAACCCCTATGAGGAGCCCAGGTATGCGGTTCTTGGAGATCCGGGGCGGTGACCCTGATGAGGAGCCCAGGTATGCGGTTTCGGGAGATCCGTGGCGATGACCTGATGAGGAGCCCAGGTGTGCGGTTCCAGGCTATCCGAGGCAATGACCTTGATGTGGAGCCCAGATGTGCGGTTCCGGGAGATCCGGTGGGATGACCCCGATGAGTAGCCCAGGTGTGCGATTTTGGGAGATCCGGGGCGGTGACCCTGATGAGGAGCCCAGGTGTGCGGTTCCAGGAGATTCGGGGCGATGACTTTGATATGGAGCCTAGGTGTGCGGTTCTGAGAGATCTAGGGCGTTAACAACGATAAGGAGCCCAGGTGTGCGGTTCCGGGAGATCCGGGGCGATGACCCCCATGAGGAGCCTAGATGTGTGGTTCTAGGAGATCCAGGGCGATGACCAGGATGTGGAGCCCAGGTATGCAGTTTCGGGAGATCCGGGGGGATGACCCTGATGTGGAGCCCAGGTGTGCTGTTTCTAAAGATCCGAGAGCATGACCCCGATGAGGAGCCCAGGTTTGCGGTTCTTGGAGATCCGGGGCAGGTGATACTGATGAGGAGCCCAGGTATGCGGTTCCGGGAGATCCGTGGCGATGACCCGATGAGGAGCCCAGGTGTGCGGTTCCAGGCTATCCGAGGCGATGACCCTGATGTGGAGCCTAGATCTGCAGTTTCGGGAGATCCGGGGGGATGACCCCAATGAGGAGCCCAGGTGTGCGATTTTGGGATATCCGGAGGGATGACGCCAATGAGGAGCCCAGATGTGCAGTTCCAGTAGATCTGGGGCATTAACAACGATGAGGAGCCCAGGTGTATGGTTCTGGGAGATCCAGGGCGGTGACCCCGATGAGGAGCCCAAGTGTGCTGTTCCGGGAGATCCTGGCGATAACCCTGATGAGGAGCCCAGGTGTGCGGTTCTAGGAGATCTAGGGCGATGACCCTGATGTGGAGCCCATTTGTACTGTTCCGGGAGATCCGGGGGGATGACCCTGATGAGGAGCTCAGGTGTGCGGTTCTGCGAGATTCTGGGCGGTGACCCCGATGTAGAGCCCAGGTGTGCGGTTCCGGGAGATCCGGTGCAATGACCGCCATGAGAAGCTCAGGTGTGCAGTTCTGAGAGATTCGGGGCAGTGAACATGATGAGGAGCCCAGGAGTGCGGTTTTGGGAGATCCGGGGCGATGACTCCCATGAGGAGCCCAAGTGTTCGGTTCCAGGAGATCCAGGGCAATGACCCCGATGTGGAGCCCAGGTGTGCGGTTCTGGGAGATCCGGGGAGATGATGCCGATGAAGAGCCCAGGTGTGCGGTTCCGGGAGATCCGGTGGGTGACCCCGATAAGAAGCCCAGATGTGCGGTTCCGTGAGTGGAAACACTGAGAGAGAGCAGAGAGTATAAACACACATAAGAGGAAAAACTGTGTGAGAGTTTTTCGTATAAGTGTTGTTGTAATAGCTCTTTCATAGTGAATGGAGTGCCAGCACGCTCCGTGGATGTAGGAATCAGTTGATTGCCGAACCACGTAAAAAATTGATGTCTCCTTTACTATTCTTCTTGCTTTCATATGTGTGCTCTATGCAGATTTGCATGTTTGTATACAGTTTACCACTTTCGCTGCGCTGGGAATCGGATCGAATTCCGAACACAAACTAACAACCATGGCATTTTTATATTTTTCCTTCTTCAATTCTCCTCCTCCACCTCCGCTCACCGCGATCTATTTCTTCGAATTCTTATCATTATTCTACTGCTTTTCACTGATTAATTTTCTTGCAACACCATTTTCTTTTCAATTCTATGCTGATCCATCGGTACTGGTGAGTACTACTACTCTCTTATTAGTATATACTCCTTCACTAGTAGTAGTACTTCCATCGGCTTTTTCAGCCCTTTTTTGTCTGAGAAAATTAACAAATCCTTGAAGAGAAACATCAGCATCATCACCCTTCATTAATTTCCCGGCTACCTCAACTAGGGTGACCTTTGTGCTCTGAATCAGGCCTTCGATTTCTCCAAAGAGTTGTGACATTGAGTGAGGAACATTAGTGTTTCTTCATTACCAAGGTAATTGGAAGCCAAGAGCTTGAAGCCACTAAAACTGCAATTGAACTTGTTTACGTGCACTTCCATTTGACTGGGACAACAAGGCAGGGTCATTCCAATCCTTGTGGTTGGTCGTGAACACAATGATACGCTCATCACTACAGCTCGACTATAAACCATCAATGAAGTTCAGTATACCAGACATAGTCAATTGATCAATATAACATTATTTTAATCACAAAGATAGGATCGAAACTGTTGAGGCAAGAGATCGTTGGCTATGGACCTCAACATAATTTAGGAGGCGTAGAGAGAGAATAATGTGGCCATGAATTGGGGCATCTGTGCATAATTTAATGTCTATATGGAAACACATACAGTGATATCTCATCATATATGACAATAATATCATAAATGGTATGGCTGTATTTCCAAATGATCCAAAGGGAATTTGATTGAGCGGAAGTTGTCCAAAAGGAGTTCAATTGATGCAAATGTGATGTCGTTGGAAAGAGGAGACCCAGACGAAGACAATGGCAAAAACGGTGTAAGCAACGGATAATGGATGCGTCATCACGTACTATATAAGAAAATGGTGTAACGCCCCTAATTTTTTGTAAATATAATAAATATCCTTAGATTATTATTAATTATTATTAAGCATGCAAAAGTTAAGTATGTGATTTAAATTGGTGGAAAGTATATATATTCGATATATAGTGTATAAACGAATAGTGATTTTAACCGACTTAGAAATATTATTTTCATAGTGCATTTGGAGAATAATAGGTTCAATTAAATATTGGTAAAGTCAATTTGGTAATTGATAAGTGTGGAATATTTTTGGAATAATATTGATATGGAATGTGATTGGTGGGTTAGTTTGATAATTAAAGGAGGATTGGTAAATCACATGTGATTAAGAGTAAATTTGTGTCATTGTAGAATTTTAAGAAGCTCAAGGGAGCAATTTGTAATTAAGAAGATATTTATAATATATATATAATATTGTTAGTGGAGAAAAAAAAATTAAAAAAGTCAAACAAATTGGCACAGCAACCAGAAAAACCAAAAGCAAAACAAATAGGAAAAAAAAAAGAGAGAGAGAGCAGATTGGCATGAGAGGAAGAGAAAAGAAGAGAAAAAAAAAAGAGAAAGAATGAGAAGAAAGCCGGGAGAGAAAGAAGAAGAAGAAGAAGAGAAGAAGAAGAAGAAAGAGGAGGAGGAAGGAAGAGGAAGAAGAAAAAGGAAAAGAAAAGTATTGGGAAATTATCCAGATTTGGTGTACACTAGTTTTCGTATATTAATTTTTCCAGAATATTTCGGATTTAGCGAATTTTATTGCTTCCGAATTGTTTGAATTCTGTTGATTCAAATTTACAGTTTGAAATTGATTTAGCTTTGATTTGATTTGATTTACGTAATCTCGAAATATGTTATAAATTCGAAAATAATATAAAATTGATTTTATGCATTGATTTTAATATGGTTTGATTTTATTAGTAATAAGTGAAATATAATTGGAAGTGGTTTTGAATATATATATATATATATATATATATATATATATTGTTTGTAATAAATTAATGAAACGATTTTGAGACAATTTGATTCGATATTGATTTGTGAAATAAGTTTGAATATAATTTTGAGTCTCTTTTATATGATTATTGATGATATATTTGGATTTTGTAAATGTGTTTATTGATTTGAATTTAATCGAAAATTGAATTTGATTATAAATGAATGATTTTGAATTACAGAAATGTGATTTATGTTGAATTGAACGATTTGAATTTCTGAAATATACTAGTATGTTTCGTTTTCTGTTTCCCGATATTAGATTGTTGAAAATTTGAGCATATTTGATGAATTATGAAATCTGTAATACCTGAATAATGGCCCTGATATATGTATAGGGAAATATGGATATAGGAGGTTGACATATCAATTGGGTGCACTTAGCAGTACTGCACTGAGATTCCTGATGATATAGGGATACCATTTCATTCTGAAGTGGGAAACCCGACTGTGTAAATACGGATACCATTTCATTTTGAAATGGGAAACCGATTATGAATCTACGGATACCATTTCATTTTGAAATGGGAAACCGACTATGAATATACAGATATCATTTCATTTTGAAATGGAAAACCGACTGTGAATATAGGAATACCATTTCATTTTGAGATGGGAAACCCGACTGTATAACCCGTAATCCAGTCCACTCTATTATGTATATCAAATGCCCAGTTAAGAAATGAATAAAGGAGTTACTGAAAAATAGGAAATGAATGGAAAATAATTTTATTTGAGATTAAATCCAAAAACATCCGAAAATGTTTTAATTAATATAGCTTCAGTTTATTCCATATTTGCATTTCTGAAATTTATTTCCGTTGTTTTATAGTATAGTGAAAAATATTTTAGTCTACACCCACTAAGCTATATGCTTAGCGCATTGATGCTTATCATGCATAGGAAATAGAGAAATTAGCGAACATAAATATTGAAGAGTTGATAGCTGCAGATAGAGTCCAGAGTCACATTACTCCTATGTCGCTATTCACGTCCCGATATATATATATATATATATATATATTCATTTATTGATGCATGCATGTGTATAAAAGAATGTGAAAATTTTTAATGTATAAGTTTTGTAAATATCTGTTTTATAGTTTATGTGGTTTTGAAGTTATAGTCATAATTTGGAAAATATCTTTTATTAATTATTTTATTGAAAATGTTTGGAAAGTCGCACTAAATGGAAGGGTGCGCAAATTGTTGTTGAGAAATTGAAGTGTGTATTTTGGAAAGTTTATGATTTTGTAAACAGATTTTTGGCAAGTTAGAAAAATAGAGGAAACTTTGTCAAAATTTTTCAAACAATTTTGATGGGCTCACTGTAAAAAATTTTAAAATACAAAATATTTTTACAAATATTTTCAAATTATAAATTAAGTTTAGAAAAGTTTAAAACCGGGTAGCGCTCATTGGATCGATCTAGGCTAGGCGGGTCGGGTCAGGGGGTGTTACATTTTAGTGGTATCAGAGTGCGGTTTAGGAGTTTCTGGACCAAAAGAGTAATATTTTGTATATGCATGCATTATATAAAGAAAACTATAGGAGGATATGACTCTAATCCGTAGACATCTCTTCTGTCTTATATAGGATAAAAAGAAATGGAAGTAGATCTGGTAGTTCCGCTAGAGTAGCTGGGGAAGCTTCCGTTGAATCTGGAAGTTCAAAAATGGCTGGATTGGAGATTCTGGGCCAGCCAACAAGTAAGAAATTCAAAGGACCTCAGGTTGATAGTCGGAGACAGCAACAGAGACCCCTATCCACAATTAGATCTGGACAGTTAGTTATAGCAGTAGCTAGTATCCCTGGGAATACAGTTAGGGGACCAGCCCCAGCACCATGTAAACATTGTAAAAAGAAGCATCCGGGGAAATGCTGGAGAATGATTGGAGCCTGTAACAAATGTGGGTCTCGTGACCATTTTTATAGAGATTGTCCGAAGAATCAGACTGTTTCTGCTATGCTATCAGAAAGGTCAGCTTCCACTGTTTCTAAAAGGAGGAGACCTAGTAAGATAGGGACTGAAGCTAAAAGGCACATAGGGGCAGCAGAGCCTTCTGGGAGACAGGATAGTTGTGCCTCAGCACCATGTGAGCATTGCAAAAAGAAACATCCCGGGGAATGTTGGAGAGTAACTGGAGCTTGTTTTAAATGTGGATCTCAGGATCATATATAGAAAGAATGTCCGAAGAGAAAGAATAATCCTGCTCCGCAGGCAGAAAGATCAGCTCTTGCTGGGTCATCGAATGTGATAACTGGTATGATGTTTCTTCTTGATACTACTATTATTGCATTGATAAATACAGGATCTATATATTTATATATTTGTCATATTATGCTAAAAAAAAAAAAACTTAAAAGTTGAACCAATTGAGTATGAAGTAGCAGTTAGTAATGTCTTAGATTACAGTATGATTGTGAATAGAGTGTGTGTGTGTGTATATATATATATATATATATATATATAAAGATTGTCTAATTGAGATTTAGGGATATGAATTTCCAGATGATTTGATGGAAATTATAATTCTAAGAATTTGATGTGAATTGAGGTATGATTTTGGGTTATCAAGATATCGGATTATAATTGATTATCATTTAAGAATGGATCGTTAAGATTATGTGCAGACTATGAGGATACGTGTATATATATATATATATATTGTTTAGGATTGATGATTTATTTGATCAACTAAGAGAAGCCAAAGTCTGATAAAGATGTTGTGGGTTATAGTAATGCTTTACATAGTGGTCTTGGTGGTGTGTTGAGGTGAGATGAGAAACTGATAGCCATTACCAAGAAGGGAATGAGATCGATTATGTAATTAAAGATAATAGTACCTTGTGCTACAGAGACAGGATTGATATTCCAGAGGACGAGGAGTTGAAAAGAACAATCTGAAAAGGTAATTCAAATATAGGAAGATATGCTTAGAAATTGTGTGATTGATTTTGAAGGAAATTGGGATCGACACATTCCTTTAGTTGAATTTGTTTATAATAATAGCTTCCAATCAAGTATTGGCATAGTACCTTACGAGGTTTTATATGGGCGGAAATGCATGACCCCTTTATATTGGATTGAATTGAGCGAAAGTAAGATAATTTGCCCTGATGTAATTAGGGAGACTGGGGAGAAAGTGAGAAATCAGTAAAGAAAGATTAAAAGCCGCATCTGATAGACAGAAATCCTATGCAGATCTAAAAAGAAGAGACATAGAGTATGAAAATCAGGACAAAGTCTTTCTTAAAGTATCTCCATGGAATAAAGTACTCAAATTTGGCAGAAAAGTGAAGTTAAGTCCTAGGTTTATTAGTCCATACGAGATCATTGAACGTGTGGGACCAATAGCCTACAGACTGGCTTTGCCACCAGAACTAGAGAAGGTTCATAATGTATTCCATGTGTCCATGCTGAGGAGATACAGATCTGATCCTTCTCACAGAGTATCCACTGAGATTATTGAGATTCAACCAGACCTGACTTATTAAGAGGAACCAGTGAAAATCCTTGACAGAGAAATTAAAGAAATACAGAACAAAAAGATTTCGTTGGTAAAAATTCTCTGGAGGAACCACAATGCTGAAGAAGTAACCTGGGAAAGCGAGGAAGTAATGAAACAACAGTATTCGCAATTCTTTGAATAAGGTAATATTTTGCGGACGAAATTTCTTAAGAGGGGAAAAATTGTAACGCCCCTAATTTTTCGTAAATATAATAAATATCCTTAGATTATTATTAATTATTATTAAGCATGCAAAAGTTAAGTATGTGATTTAAATTGGTGGAAAGTATATATATTCGATATATAGTGTATAAACGAATAGTGATTTTAACCAACTTAGAAATATTATTTTCATAGTGCATTTGGAGAATAATAGGTTCAATTGAATATTGATGAAGTCAATTTGGTAATTGGATAAGTGTGGAATATTTTTGGAATAATATTGATATGGAATGTGATTGGTGGGTTAGTTTGATAATTAAAGGAGGATTGGTAAATCACATGTGATTAAGAGTAAATTTGTGTCATTGTAGAATTTTAAGAAGCTCAAGGGAGCAATTTATAATTAAGAAGATATTTATAATATATATATATATATATAATATTGTTAGTGGAGAAAAAAAAATTAAAAAAGTCAAACAAATTGGCACAGCAACCAGAAAAACCAAAAGCAAAACAAATAGAAAAAAAAAAAAAAAAAGAGCGAGAGAGAGAGCAGATTGGCGTGAGAGGAAGAGAAAAAAAAAAGAGAAAGAAGGAGAAGAAAGCCAGGAGAGAAAGAAGAAGAAGAAGAAGAAGAAGAAGAAGAAGAGAAGAAGAAGAAAGAGGAGGAGGAAGGAAGAGGAAGAAGAAAAGGGAAAAGAAAAGTGTTGGAAAATTATCCAGGTTTGGTGTACACTAGTTTTCGTATGTTAATTTTTTCAGAATATTTCGGATTTAGCAAATTTTATTGATTTCGAACTGTTTGAACTCTGTTGATTCGAATTTATAGTTTGAAATTGATTTAGCTTTGATTTGATTTGATTTACGTAATCTCGAAATATGTTATAAATTCGAAAATAAGAAAAAATTGATTTTATGCATTGATTTTAATATGGTTTGATTTTATTAGTAATAAGTGAAATATAATTGGAAGTGGTTTTGAATATATATATATATATATATATATATATATATATATATATATTATTTGTAATAAATTAATGAAACGATTTTGGGACAATTTGATTCGATATTGATTTGTGAAATAAGTTTGAATATAATTTTGAGTCTCTTTTATATGATTATTGATGATATATTTGGATTTTGTAAATGTGTTTATTGATTTGAATTTAATCGAAAATTGAATTTGATTATAAATGAATGATTTTGAATTACAGAAATGTGATTTATGTTGAATTGAACGATTTGAATTTCTGAAATATACTAGTATGTTTCGTTTTCTGTTTCCCGATATTAGATTGTTGAAAATTTGAGCATATTTGATGAATTATGAAATCTGTAATACCTGAATAATGGCCCTGATATATGTATAGGGAAATATGGATATAGGAGGTTGACATATCAATTGGGTGCACTTAGCAGTACTGCACTAAGATTCCTGATGATATAGGGATACCATTTCATTCTGAAGTGGGAAACCCGACTGTGTAAATACGGATACCATTTCATTTTGAAATGGGAAACCGATTATGAATCTACGGATACCATTTCATTTTGAAATGGGAAACCGACTATGAATATACAGATACCATTTCATTTTGAAATGGGAAACCAACTGTGAATCTACGGATACCATTTCATTTTGAAATGGGAAACCGACTGTGAATATACGGATACCATTTCATTTTGAAATAAAAAACCGACTGTGAATATAGGGATACCATTTCATTTTGAGATGGGAAACCCGACTGCATAACCCGTAATCCAGTCCACTCTATTATGTATATCAGAGGCTCAGTTAAGAAATAAATAAAGGAGTTACTGAAAACTAGGAAATGAATGCAAAAGAATTTTATTTGAGATTAAATCCAGAAACATCCGAAAATGTTTTAATTAATATAGCTTCAGTTTATTCCATATTTGTAATATTAAGTTTTACTTACTTACGTATAATAATATGCATTTCTGAAATTTATTTCCGTTGTTTTATATTATATTGAAAAATATTTTAGTGTACACCCACTAAGTTATATGCTTAGCGCATTGATGCTTATCCTGCGTAGGAAATAGAGAAATCAGCGGACATAAAAATTGAAGAGTTGATAGCTGCAGACAGAGTCCAGAGTCACATTACTCCTGGGTTGCTATTCACGTCCCGATATATATATTCATTTATTGATGCATGCATGTATATAACTGAATGTGAAAATTTTTAATATATAAGTTTTGTAAATATCTGTTTTATAGTTTATGTGATTTTGAAGTTATAGTTATAATTTGGAAAATATCTTTTATTAATTATTTTGTTGTAAATGTTTGAAAAGTGGCACTAAATGGAAGGGTGCGCAAATTGTTGTTGAGAAATTGAAGTGTGTACTTTGGAAAGTTATGATTTTGTAAACAGATTTTTGGCAAGTTAGAAAAACAGAGGAAACTCTGTCAAAATTTTTCAAACAATTTTGATAGGCTCACTGTAAAAGATTTTAAAATACAAAATATTTTTACAAAGATTTTCAAATTATAATTTAAGTTTAGAAAAGTTTGAAACTGGGTAGCGCTCCTTGGATCGATCCAGACGGATCAGGTCAGGGGGTGTTACAAATGGTATGCGCGTGGGAGTGCTTGATACTTGGTTTTCATGCGGGAGAAGGTTTGAGATTCCTTTGGCTCTAAGAAAGTTGCTTCGGGTCCAAGTAATCTAGTTTGGCTCTAACAAAACTATTTTGGCTTCAAGTAATCTAACACTATAAATAGGGAGGCTTATTATTTGTTTAGGCATTTTAGGGATATATTGAGAGACACTCGTAAACGGGAGACATCGTGGATATTCGAGAAAGAAAAGGGGATATTCAGGTACACTTAAAGAGCTTAGTTGTAACTTACTCTAATTTTCTCTATTATGAGTTTTCCACGGTTTATATTCTGAACCATTGATATTCGAGGAAGATCAAGGAAATATTCAGAGTGCACCTAAAGAGTTTATTAGACATTATTTTTTAGGACAAATTGCAATAAGATGCCCTGATATTTGGTCATATTACAATGAGATTGTACTTTTACTTAAACTACAATGGAGTACCTTGGATAATTTTCAATTGGTCCCTAATATAATATAAAATATCACTTTTTGATCTAATTTTATTTTTTTAACTCATATAGTCCCTAACTTTTTTAAAATACATTAATTTAATGTCTATGACCAAAATTTTGACAGTCAAATATAATATAAAGTATAAACTGGTCATTTTGTATTTTTATTAAATATTAAATTAGAATGATACTTTACCCTTTAATTTTTTAATAACGTTATTTATTTCGATAGTCCAATAAAATATTAATATACGTTATAAAAGTTTAATTTTTTTAAAACACTTATAATAATTAAATAATAAAATAAACATGTTAACATTTATTGAAAATAAAAAAAATTAAAAATTTAAAAATCTTAAAAGTAATATAATTTCTTAAAAATAAAATAAAATTTAATATTGAATAATTATAAAACTCAAAATTTAGTAATCTAATACCTCCACACACACATATACATACATATATATATATAATAAATTTTTATATATAATGGTTTTATTATTATATTTTAATTTTATAATATAATAATAAATGCATGTATATATATTGTAATTTTATTATAATATATATATACTATATAATATACTCTAAAATATGTATATATAATATTTTTAACATTTAAATTTTTTTTGTTAAACTTGGAGTTTTATAAGTATTTAATCTTGAATTTTATTTTTATTTTAATAAATGACGTTACTTTTAAATATTTTTAATTTTTAATAAATTTTATCATATTTATTTTTTATTTAATCATTTTTAAGTATTTCAAAAATAATATAAATTTTATAATAAATAACAATTTCTTATTGAGTTATCTAAAAGATTAAATTGTTCAAATGTAAAAATAGGTCAAATTTTTATTTTTATTTTTAATAAATTTAATTATTTTATTTAATCTTTTTTAAGTGTTTTTAAAAAAATTAAATTTTTATAATGTATATCAATTTTTATTAGACTATGAAATATGAAAATGGTTAAAAAGTTAAAGGGTAAAAGCATCATTCTAATTTAATAATTTAATAAAAAATATAAAATTATTAATTTATACTTTATATCAGATTTGATCGTCAAAAGTTTTTAATCATAAAGATTAAATTAATATATTTTAAAATATTAGAAACCGAATAAGTTGAAAAGATAACAATAGATCAAAAAGTGATATTTTAAAATATATTAGGGATCAAATTGGTAATTATTCAGAGTACTCCATTATAGTTTAAATAAAAGTGTAATCTTATTACAATATAATCAAATATCAGGTATCTTATTTTAATTTACCTATTTTTTATTATGCAGCACTAACACATGGTCAACTATTTCGAGCAAAGGTTTGTTTGTTAGCCACTCACTAGCTAGATACGGTAATTGAAGTGATGGCTTTTGATTTTGAAGGATGAGTTTGGTGAGGGTCTAGCTAGGCTTTTTATAGAGAAAATGGTGGTGGTGGAATTAGATTTTTTATAGACAAAATCATGAAGACATCAAACTGGCAAAAGGTTAATAGAAACCTGGTGCCGGCGGGGCTCGAACCCGCGACCTTCGGCTCATAAGACCAACGCTCTAACCAACTGAGCTACGGGACCGTCCGATTGTTCTTCAATCGCCATAAATAATATTTTAACTATAATTCATTAAAGCCTTATTTAGAAGGAGCATCTTCTCCAATTTGAATTGCTTATTAGACCTGTGACCTAAACGACTTGAAAACTTATATTCTGATTAAAATTCGGAAGTTTTATTTTGGATTTTTCCTAATGCTAATCTAATAACACCTAAGATTGTAATGTTTTATTTTTTCTTTTTCTTTTTCTCTCGCACAAGCAAGGCTGCTGGTGCCTTAGATGCTCGTTCAGTCAGACTACATCTCTAGTTCGAGTCACCACACCGTATTTTAGATATCTCACATTTTACCTCTCAACTTAAAGTGTATTTTATATATATATATATATATATATACACACACGTTAAAAGTCGATCTCCTCCTGATTGCTGCATCGATCTCTTCGAAACTTCTTTCTTTTTATGAATAACATTTTTCTAATAAGTTGGTCTCTTTGGCCATATATAGTTGTCTTTATCGAATTTGTTGGATTTTGTGTAAATTACATCCGACATGTGATCAATGATATCAGAGCATACTCATTTTCCTCTATGCTACTTGGACCTCCACTTCCATCTAAAGTTGGATTCAACAAAAGAAGATTTGGGTTAGGTTGAGTGACCAAGTGGAATAGCATAAAGAAGATATATTATTACTTAAGAAAAATTTATAAAATAAGTAACCAAGATCATATTATAGTCTTCTTCTTTGTTTAAACTTTAATTAAGTGAAAACAAAATATTTTCTTAATAAAAAACATAGTAAACTATGTTTTGGTAATATTTGAGTTATAGACATATTTGAACCTCAATTGTAAAAATGGAAATGAGATATAAGTTATATTAAACTGAAAAGAAAAAAAGCACTATGATTTTTAGAGGCGTTAATGATACGATTTTGCCAAAAAATAAATCACAAGGTGTCGTGTTCCTCTTCTCAAAGGTTTTATATTACCCTTCAATTCTAATTAGCACCCTTGAATTCGAATAACCAAAAGCAATGTCTCATTGCATAATATGGATTCCAAACATTTATGACCGGATGTAAATTAGTCGAATTACTTATCCCTATAATTAAATGGTGACCACTTAATTCAAAGTAGGAAAATTAAATCTCACCCAATTAAGTTATACAAATAACAAACCAACATTACTATATATATATATATATATATATAGTTCGATAAGATTAATGATAGAAATGGGCTCAGGTTGCTAGCTAGCTTTGATTATAATCTCTTTCTAGTGGTTCTCCTTCTTCCCTTAGAATTTTGAGGCTTGGTAGTGTTGTTAGTTTTCTGTCTCTTTGCTAATTTCCTGGTGGTTCCAACATCATTAGTAGTAGTAGCAGCAGCAGCTTCGTCCACAACTCCATCGCCTTCCAATTTCTTCCTCTTGAGCAGGTTCACAAGCTCCACAAGTGCAACATCAGCATCCTCACTCTTCATCAACTCTCCTGCGACTTGTGCAGGAGTCACCTCCGTAGTCTCTATCAGGCTTTCGATCTCTCCATAGAGGCTGTGCTCACCGGAGATGCCCAGGTAGTTCGAAGCCAAGAGCTTGAATCCATGTGGGGTGCAATACGACATGTGAATGTGCATGTCCATGCGCCCCGGTCGCAGCAGAGCAGGGTCTAGCCTCTCCTTGTGGTTGGTGGTGAATATGATGATCCTCTCATCTCCACAGCTTGACCATAGTCCATCTATGAAGTTCAGCAGCCCAGATAGTGTCAACTGTGGCTTAATCAAACATAGACATAGTTAGAAAAAAGGAAAATCTTGTTTTTATCTAAATTTGTATTGTTCATTTTACTTACATTGAACTGTCCCTTGCCTCCACTTGACTCAGCCTTATCTTTATTGCGACCAGAAGCCTTGGACTGCTTACAAGTTTACGTTTTTTGTCAGTTAGGCAAATTAACAAACAGTTTTGTTTAACATGTTTTAAGTGAAAAAAAAAAAACAAAAATTGCCTGCTAAGTAGTTTAATAGAGAAACGAGCCATGATTCCATGAATACTGCAGGCCCGCAACAGACAAGCTGACAACAGAAGAAAGCAAAGTAGCAAAAGCCAACCCAAAAGAAATGAAAATAAAACTTTTTCAGACTTGTTATTTTAAGCCAGCAATACATACTCTTTTAGGAAAATGAAATTGAAGTGTCATGTGATGGGTGATGAGGAAGTCTCGCACGATAAAGGGACAGACTAATCATTCAATATACACTATCCAAATCAGTGAATGTACAATCAAACCTTATTTTTATTAAAATTAGATTTGTATCATTGATTAATTCCTTAACCGATAGAGTTAATATTTTATTAGATAATGTGATTTGATGTGGCAATATTTTATGGGAGGGATAATGTGATTTTTATTTTCTTAACACTTAGGGGTATTTTCATATAATTTTGGTAATAGTATGGGTTGATTGTATATATACCAAATGCTAGGTTATTGTATTGTAATTTACCCTTTAAAATTATTGATCTGTCCAAAGTATGAACTAAAGAGCACGTGACTATTGGGAGAGAAAAGTAAACCATAATAACATCATTTTCCGAGAAGAATATGATATCTCCCTCCGTCTGTTTCAACCTAACAAGAGCAACTGGACTTGTTGTTTTGACACTGTTTTAACGTGTCTTATTTGGGTTGGTGGCGGTGGCAACGGTGGTGGTGTTTGTGAGAACAAAAAGACGGTGGTGTTGGTGGTGGTGACTGTGTACTGATGGTGAAAAGAGACTACTTTTGGTATTGTTGTGACTTGTGAGGGTGGCCTTCTGGAGTTTTTGTGGCCAATAATTTAGTGATATAATCAAAACTCGTAGGCATAGCAAAAAGCAAAGACAATTCCACAATAAAAAAAGAAAGTGAATCACACAAAAACATAAAAAAGGTTACCGGTAAATCTGTCCGCTGAAGTTCATCTCCAGATCGGCGATCAGGCAAGTCCACGCTGCAGTCAATATCTTCAATGACAAGTATTGATCTGTTCCCGGTACTCAGCAACAGTTTTCTGAGATCAGAGTCACGCATGATATTTGCCAGCTGCAAATCGTAAATGTCGAATTTGAGATAATTCGCCACAGCCGCCACCAAGCTTGATTTCCCGGTTCCGGGAGGTCCATAGAGCAAGTACCCGCGTTTCCATGCTCTCCCTACTCTTTTATAGAACTCCTTACGCTTTACAAACCTGTTCAGATCCTCTATAACAATGTTTTTCAGATCAGGCTCCATAGCTAATGTCTCGAACGTGGACGGGTGCTCCAGGTTGATGGAGTCCCACCTGATTCCGCCTCCTCCGTAGCACTGTGAGGTGTTGAGCGTGAACATTCTCAGAACCCTCTGCTCGTCTCTGATAGCCTTGGCTGTCTCCAGAAGAAACGGCACGTAAGAATCCAAGACTATGTCCTTGTGCTTCCTGTGGAAGGTGAGCTCGAACAATCGTCTCTCTGATCTCGAAGGATACATGTCACCAGGGTGGTTCTTCTCGGCCTCGGAGTGCACGAATCTCCACTTGAGCTCAGCCCCTTGAAAACAATCGATGATCTTCTCGTCCTTTTCGAGCCGGATTGTTACGTTCTTCTCCTTGGGGGTCTTGCAAATCCTGAGCCTTTCGGTGTTTGGGCTCACCTTGGTGCTTAAGTAGACCTCCGCGGCGTCATAGATTTGGTTGCGGGTGATGGAATTGTTCTCTTCTATTACCAGAGTGAGCTGACCCGTGCGAGGCTTGAAGAAGTGACGGAAGACAGAGAGAGCGTAAAAGCGGACTGGATGTGGCACCAAATCGTTAATCATTGTTCGAACCAGCATGACTGAGGCGGTCATGGAGGCATAGGTCGAGAACAATGATGAAGCAGAAGGCATTTCTTTAGCTGAAAACATGGTTTCTGGTTTGGTTATCTGTTTGCAGATCAAAGGAGAGAGATTTTGGGGAAGTTAAAGAGGAAACAAGAGAGATTGTGGTGGTTTTTGTGTTATAAGTTATGACACAGATCACTTTCTTTAAAAGGAACTAAAGTTCCTATTTTAAATATCCTCTCAAGACCTCTTTTGTCAATTAGTGTGTGTGAGTGGAGTCTTACAACTTTCTTATTGGCAAAGTAAAGTTTTGATTGATATCTTGTTGCATTATTGTAATTAAAAGTATTACTCCATCCACAATATATCTATGTGTTTATTTAAAAATAAATAAGTTTCTATATGTGTTATGATGTTTCATTTGGATTGTCTTCAATTTGGATCATGTTACATTTATGTGGGTTATTTTAACACAACATTCTCGTTGTCATACTATTTCAGCTTGTTCTTTTTAAGTTATTATTTGTGTATGTTGATAGTTAAAATTAATTTAAAAAAAAAAATTCAACAAGTCAGCTGACCACGTAATTAGTCACTGACAACGTCCTTTTATTTTTATCCAATAAAACTCATTTGGACTCTTTTGGATGCTATGTCACATGCCAATATGAAATTAGCTGTAAGCAACAAACATTTTATTTATTTTAACAAAATTAACGTATGGTGTGAAATTTAACACAACTCACATTTACTTATCATCCTCCAGTACAACGTGATCATCAAGGTTGAAGCACACTGTCACGGTCTTAGTATTTTCTAAGTCAACCGTGCGGTACTTAATACACTTTTTTTCGTCGAAGAGGTTAAGTCAGCCTTAATCCCACGAGTTAGGCAAGTAACTTGCTAACAAACTCAAGAAAGATTGTAGGAAGAGAGAAGATGAGAGAGCACAAGTGTTTAGAATGCTTGAATGTTAGAACTCTTGAATTCTTGGATTGTTTGTACAAATGAGGGGTGCCACCTATTTATAGGCACCAAAGAATATTCTAGACACTTATCCATCTACCATGTTCTAGATTATTCTACTATGTACAAGGCTTTCTTACAATGTACATGTTCTAGAGAATTCTAGGTCTTGAACATCCTACAAGTCTCCACAACATTCTAGAATGTCCTAAGAGCTAGACTTCTCTAGGAGTTTCTCAATCCTTCCAGGTTTCTCCACAAGGTTCTCCATTCTTCCGGAAGGTTCTAGAAAGATTGTGACATTCTCCCCCATCTAATCCGGCGACGTCCTCGTCGTAGTCTCCTTGTGGAACTCCTCGATTTGTTTTGCAAACTGCCATAAAGCCTCCTTTGGTTCCCAAGTAGCTTCACTCGTAGGAAGTCCCTTCCATTTGATCAGATACTCGCTACTTCGGGGAACACCCCTTTTCCGCACGACTCGATCCGCTAGGATCTCCTCCACTTCCTTGTCGTAGGAGGTTACAACGGAAGTTGGCGCCCTCGATGATTCTCCTCGGCTGGGGTCTTCCGTGTCCGCATGATAGGGTTTCAAATGACTCACATGGAAGACTTGATGGATTTTGAGCCTCGGAGGTAATTCAACTTTGTAGGAAACTTTTCCTACCTTCTTTAAGATCGGAAAGGGTCCTTCGTATTTCCTCACCAAGCCCTTATGCACCTTCTGAAGGCCTTGAATTGCTGGGGCAACAACTTGACAAGCACTGAGTCTCCCACTTGAAATTCCACTCGTCGCCTCTTCTTGTCCGCCCATTTCTTCATTTTTCGCGCGGCCTTGTCAAGGTAGGATCGTGCTATATCGGCTTGTTCTTGCCAATCCTTGGCCAACTTATACGATCCTGGACTCCTTCTCGTGTATCCCACCATTACCGTCTGCGAAGTGAGGGGTTGTTAGCCCGTCGCCAACTCGAAGGGACTATAGTGGGTCGCCTCACTCCTCTGCAAGTTGTAAGAGAATTGGGCCACATCAAGTAACTTCGCCCAATCTCATTGGTTGGCACTCACAAAGTGTCTCAGGTATAGCTCCAACAAGGCATTCACCCTCTCTGTTTGCCCATTCGTTTGTGGGTGAAAGCTTGTAGAGAAATGCATCTTCGACCCCAATAGGTTGAAAAGCTCGGTCCAGAATTTCCCTGTGAAGCGCGGGTCTCGATCGCTAATAATCGTTCTTAGCACGCTCCAATACTTCACTACATTCCTTAAGAACAACCGAGCTGCCTGTTTCGCCGTGCAGTCCGTAAGGGCAGCAATGAAAGTTGCATATTTTGAGAATCGATCGACCACCACCATGATCGATCAGCATTTCATCCGACTTGGGCAAGGCCGATATGAAGTCCATGGTGACACTTTCCCATGGTCTCTCGGGGATGGGTAATGGCTCTAGCAATCCTCCCGGCGATTGCTGCTCATTCTTGTCTTGCTAGCACACAAGACAAGTCTTCACATAGGCTTCGATGTCATCCCTCATATGTGGCCAATAGTAGGTTGCTTCGAGCAAAGCCCTGGTCCTCTGTTGTCCCGGATGTCCTGCCCACTTTGTATCATGGCACTCCTTGATCAGATTCTTCCACAGGTTTCTGAATTTCGGGACATATAGCCTGTTTCCCACGGTGTAGAGCAAGTCATCCTGTACCCAAAACCGCTTAGTCTTCCCATCGTTTGCTAGTCCCACGAGACTCTTACCAAGCGAGTCGTGTTGTAGCCCCTCCTTGATGAGATTGATGACTTCTCCCTGTGGTACGCTTCGTATAGTTGCAAGCTCCGCCTTGCGACTTAGTGCATCCGCCATCACATTGGCCTTCCCGAGCTTGTACTCGAGTGTGTAGTCGAACTCTGCCAGAAAGTCTTGCCACCTAGCTTGCTTTGGGCTTAACTTCTTTTGTGTCTGGAAGTAGCTAGTGGCAACGTTGTCAGTCCGAATGACAAAGTGAAAGCCGAGCAAGTAATGTCTCCATGTGCGAAGGCAATGAACAACCGCAGTCATCTCCTTCTCTTGAACGGTATACCTCCGTTCCGTATCATTCAGTTTGCGGCTCTCAAAGGCTATAGGATGCCCATCTTGCATTAGAACCCCTCCAATAGCAAAATTAGAAGCATCCATTTGTACCTCGTATGGCTTGGAATGGTCCGGGAGTCTCAACACTGGCTCCTCCGTTACCGCCTTCTTCAATCCCTCAAAGGCTTCTTGGCACTCTTTCTACCATTCCCATGCCCTATTTTTCTTCAACAGATTCGTGAGTGAAGCTGCCCTTGCCGAATACCCCTTAATGAATCTCTGGTAGTAGTTGACTAGGCCAAGAAATGACCGTAGTTCGGGCACCTTCGTAGGAGGATCCCATTCACAAATGGCTTTGATTTTTGCTTCGTCCATCATGAGCACACCATCCTTGATCTTATGCCCCAAGAAGTACACCTCTGGTTGGGCAAAAGAACATTTCTCCTTCTTGACGTAGAGCTCGTTTTCCCTCAGAACTTTGAAAACAGCTTGTAGGTGTCGAGCATGCTCCTCGAGGGTATTACTATAGACCACGATATCGTCTAAGTACACCACCACAAATCGATCCAGGTAAGGATGGAAGATCTTGTTCATGAGTGTGCAAAACGTGGCTGGTGCGTTGGTGAGGCCGAATGGCATCACTAGGAACTCGTAGGCACCGTAACGCGTCACACACGTAGTCTTAGCTTCATCACCTTCCACAATTCTCACTTGGTAATAACCCGACCTCAGATCAAGTGTAACATCCCTAATTTCGAAAAATTAATTTTGAACATGTGGATATAAATTTTGTGATTTGAGGGGTGTAAAACATAATTAAATGTATGTTTATTTTTATGGTTTCCATATGGACCAGATGGAACGGTCCAGAACTGATGCATGAAGGAAAAGGAGTGAAAAACTAGTGCAGTGTGTACCGCGACCCCTCACCTCGACCACAGATCGAGATGAGCTGCTCGCGGTGAAAAATGGCATTTTCGGGTAGTGAGCAACGCGACCTGGTCACCGCGACCACAGATCGCGCTGACTGGCTCGCGATGAAAAAGTGAAATTCTGGCAGTGACCAACGCGACCAAGGTACCGCAATGGGTGATCGCGATGAAGGCGGTGGAGTTGCTCCAGTGAGCAACGCGACCTGGTGGCGCGACCACAGGTGGCGACTACGGTCGCGATGACCGAAAGATTATAAAAAAAATAAGTCATCGTAGAAATCCCTAGAAAAACAGAAAAGGGGAAAAAGATAGAGACCGAGGGAGCAAGAGAGAGAAAGAAAGAAAAGGAAAAGAAGAAGAAGAAGAAGAAGAAAAGGAAAGAGAAAGGAAAAACGGAAAATTCAGAAGGAAAAAGGCGTAAAAACGGAATCCAGGTAGGTGTACACTGATTACTGAAGTTGTTATAATTTTTGTTATATATATTTTCATTTGAATTTTCGATATTTTGTCAAATTGAGTATTAAATTTATTTATGGATTTTGTATAATTATGTTTTGTTTACGAATATTGTTAGAAACTGTTTGAAAATAATTAGGGAATATGATATCATAATGGAATTACTATGGTTTCGAATAAATCGTTTTGCGAGTAATGTTTGGAAACAATTTTTGAAAAAATCGTATATAATTATTGTTTCGTAAATACGATTTGAAAATAATTGTAGAATGTATTGATAGGAGTATACATGAAAGTTTTGGCTCTGTGAAATTAATTGTTGATTTTGAAAGAAACGGAAGGTTTTGATATGAAATTTACGAGGTTTGTATTACGAATATTGTTTGTAAATTCTGATGCTTGAATTTAATTTCGATTTGTGAATTATTATTGAATATAACGAGTTAAGACTATTGTATCTCGCGAGGCAAACCTGGCAAGTCCAGTTTAGGTGAATCCTGGAGATAGACATTGCATTGTATCCATGATTGTTGCATCTCGCATGGCAAACCTGGTCTAGTCCAGTTTAGGCGAATCCCGGAGATAGCTATTGTACCGATATCCATGACTGTTACATCTCGCGGGGCAAACCTGGTATAGTCCAGTTTAGGCGAATCCCGGAGATAGATATTATACTGATATTCTGACAGTTACATCTCGCGGGGCAAACCTGGCTTAGTTCAGTTTAGGCGAATCCCGGAGGTGAACGTTACACCGATGTTACAGATATAGAAATGTATGATGAGTGTATGGTCAGATGGAGAATGAAAGTGAACAAACTGTTTGTATGAATAAAATGTTACAGAATGAATAAAATGATTATAAAAGAACTGAAAACTAAATGTTGTATGCTTTATTGATTGAATTTAGATGCTTTTATTAAACTGTTTTTATATGACTTATTTCAGAAAGTTGAAAATTGAAATATTTTTTATACGATCATATTGAAATATTTTTATTATGAAATGATTATTGATTTTGATACTTGAGTTTAGTGTACACCCACTAGGCATTATTGCTTAGCGCGTTGATTTTATCACGCGTAGGTATCAGAGACACAGGGGGAAACAAAGAATAGAGAGGAAGTAGCAGCAGATTGAAGGTTCAGAGTCACAATTCCTTGAGTAGTTACTATTGAATTTTAATTGTATATTGTATTTAGTTAAGCATGCATATACAGAAATCTGTAATTCGACATGTATATATATGTTTTGTAATAAGTGCTTTATGATTTATATTCTGTTAAAATGTTTGTAAATATTAATTATATATGTTTTATTTGAAACTGTTTGGAAGTCGCACTAAACGGCAGAGTGCGCATTGATTTTGAAAATTTGGATATAGAAGTGTTGGAATTATATTGTATTATATTTGTTTCATTGAAAACAGGTTTTGGAAAATTAGAAAAATAGAGGAAACTCTGCCGAAATTTTTGAAAATAAAATTTGATGGGCTCACTAGAAACATATTTTTAAATATAAGTTATATGATTTTCACTGGTTTGAAATTTATAAAGTGAATTAAGTAAAGTTTTGAAAACCCGGTAGCGCTCCTTAGGTCGATCCAGTGGGGTCGGGTCAGGGGGTGTTACATCAAGCTTTGTAAAATATCGAGCCCTGCCAAGCTGATCAAACAAGTCAGCGATCAAAGGAATAGGGTGCTTGTTCTTGATGGTTACCTTGTTCAAAGCGCGATAGTCGATGCATAATCGCATGGACTCGTCCTTCTTCCTTTGAAACAACACTGGTGCGCTATATGGAGCTTTGGACGGTTGAATGTAGCCTGCATCCAACAAGTCCTTCAGTTGTTTCCTCAATTCCTCCAACTCTGGTGGTGCCATCCGATAAGGGGCCTTGGCGGGTGGCTTGGTTCCCTGTTCCAACTCAATCTGGTGATCCACCTCCCTCCTAGGTGGTAGTTTCTTGGGCAATTCCGCGGGCATGACGTCCTTGTACTCTTCAAGGACCTTCTTGATCTCCCTAGGTAGCTCCTCCGATGGAAGTCCACCCTCATCATGCTTTACCGCGGCCAAGTATGTCACCTCTCCCTTCTTAAGGCCTTTCTTCACTTGCAAGGCCGAAAGATGAGGGGTCTTCGATCCGGACTTGGCAATGGCTGGTATAATGCAAGGAGTATCTTCCAATATAGCAACAGAACGTAGGAAGGGTAAAGGAACTACCTTGACCTGTTCGAGGAAGTCCATGCCAAGCACTACCTCGAAGTCATCCATTGGCGCGATTGTCAGGTCTATCTTCCCATTCCAATTACCCATACTGAATGTTTACTCCTCGAGCCATGCCAATAAGCGGTCTCGCCTTAGAGTTCACCGCCTTTAACCATCCGGTCTCCTTGGACACTTTCAGTCCAAGTCTTCTTGCCTCCTCCTCCGAGACAAATGAATTCGTAGCTCTCGTATCGACCATGACGCGGGTAGCTTTCCCGTTGATGTGTACATCGAGGTACATAAGACCCTGACTCCCTCGGGTCTTTAGGGCTGGTTGGGCTTTGATGGCGGTGAGTATGCGAAGAGAGCCCATATGAGATTCCTCCATCTCCTTCTCGCGCTCATCTACCAACGCGTTGATAGCCTTGCGCTTTGGGCACTCTCTTGCCCAATGAGGACCGTCGCAAAGGAAACAGTTGGTCTTCGGCTTGAGATCTTTCTTACCTTGACCTTCCTTCTGCTTACCCTTGTCTTTCCCGCTTGGAGGCTTGTATGGACCTTTCCCTTTGTCTCCCCCACCTTTTCCATGGTTATCCTGCGGTGGTTTCTTCTTGGGTGGTTTACTCCTCCGGTAATTAATTAGGGATTCTGCAATGGCTATGGCTTCGGCAAGGTTTTGTACATTGCGGCGTCGCAACTCTACTTCTGCCGAAGGTTGCAAGTTGTCCATGAAGTTGAATAACAACTCGTCGTCCGACATGTTAGGGACTTCGAGCATGAGATTTGTAAACTCCTTGACATAATCCCTAATTGAACCTGTTTGCTTGAGCTTCTTCAAATTCTTCCAAGCAAGATATGCAGCATCTTCCGGATAGAATTACTTCTTAAGCTCTTTCTTAAAATCATCCCAAGAATCAATAGTGCACGTACCTATTTGGATGTCGGCATGTCTCCTCCTCCACTACAGAGTGGCTGTATCGGCGAGGTATAAGGTTGCGGTCCGAATTTGCTCCTGATCATCCGTGATCCTAACGACCTCAAAGTACCTCTCCATGTGCCAAATGAAGTTGTCTACCTCCTTGGCATCTCGCTTGCCATCAAACTCCTTCGGCTTAGGTATCTCCTTCTTTGGAGCACCTTGGAAAGCCCCTCCATTGACAGTTATCTTGCATAAGGCCATATCTTCACGCAAGTCTTCAAGAAGCGTCTCAAACTCCGCGAGCTTCCCCATTACCGTGTTCTCCAACCTTACCTGGAAGATCTCATTCCCCTCTTGCGCTTCTCGCCCTAATGTAGTGCCAAATTGCATGTCTCCCCGGAGGTCCTCGATCTTCTCCTTAAGATCGCCGATGTCCCTCTCCATGCATTACTCCAATACATCTAGCCATTCCCTCGAATCGGCTATGGCGAGCTCAATCCTAGCCAACCTTGACTCTAAGATTGAGGCAGCATCACGAGACTTGTCCTTCCTCGACCTGCTTGGGTTGGTATCCCTTCCACGGCTTGGCTCTTGGATGACAACTTCTTCGACTCCTGCCATTATGCTATCTCTTCCTTGGTTGAGCAACCGGTCTCTGATACCACTTGTCACGACCTTAGTATTTTCTAAGCCAACCGTGCGGCATTTAACACACTTCCTCCCGTCGAAGAGGTTAAGTCAGCCTTAATCCCACGAGCTAAGCAAGTAACTTACTAGCAAACTCAAGAAAGATTGTAGGAAGAGAGAAGATGAGAGAGCACAAGTGTTTAGAATGCTTGAATGCTAGAACTCTTGAATTCTTGGATTGTTTGTACAAATGAGGGGTGCCATCTATTTATAGGCACCATAGAATATTCTAGACACTTATCCATCTACCATGTTCTAGATTATTCTACTATGTACAAGGCTTTCCTACAATGTACATGTTCTAGAGAATTCTAGGTCTTGAACATCCTATAAGTCTCCACAATATTCTAGAATGTCCTAAGAGCTAGACTTCTTTAGGAGTTTCTCCATCCTTCCAGGTTTCTCCACAAGGTTCTCCATTCTTCCGGAAGGTTCTAGAAAGATCGTGACAACACAGTCTCATTGGATAGGCAAGCATGGTGGTATTTCTAATTTGTTGCAATGCACGTACGTCCAATATTGCTTTAGACACAAGCCATTGATTCTTTAACACCTAGCACATTGCATGCTGTTGTATTGTGCACAACATGAGATATATTGCTTACAATAGTATAATTGAAAGTTAAATGTGTGAAATTCAACATAATGTGTACTTCTTATCCCAAAAATAAAATGTGTGGTTCCATGCACATTTTGTGAGAACAGAACATATAGGAATCCAATTGAAGTTGGAAAAAATCCTTTGAATATAATAAATATATATATATATATATATATATATATATATTCACATCGTTACTTTTTCTAAGTTGGTGGCAAAATGATGCATGAATAAACAAAGGATGTTGTGCCATTTAACTATTATATATATTGTACGGTCCCCAAAAGTATATTGAATCATTTCTAGCTAGTTGATGTAAATCCTTTAATAATTTTTAAATGATACGTGTCGCAGAATCATTAATCCAAAAATTTAAAAGATTAATTAAATTATTCAATTAATTAATATATAAACTCATGGTGTTAATATAAAAATCTCATATCATGATCTTGTTTTATTATATAGTTACTTGAATATTTTCATGCGTACTTAAAGTATATAATTATAGTTTCAAAAGTCATATTGTTAAACCATTAGGAGGGCTTACTGCTGGGCAAAACAATTATTTTACGGCATTTTACTAGCGGGGTCTGTGGTCACGTTTGGTCATTTGGATGACGAGAGTGGATATATGAACATATAATTATATGAACGAAAATATTAGATTTTGGGTCAAATAAAAATTAGGATAAAAATAAAGGTATTTTTCGAGATATGACTTCCCCGCCCGTCCGTCCCACCCCAGTTTACATTAATCGGGATAGGTCACGGATGAGGGCTCGAGTGGTTAGGGGGGATATATAGACTAAGGTCGGACCCTGATATGACCTATTGACACCACTAATTAAATTAGTTGGTGCTTATTTAGGAATCAAATATTCTATATCTTGGGATGTCTTTAAGTCAAGCATTGTCATCATATTAATAGCTGAATCACAAGAAATAAAAGCAACCAGACCCCGCTACTTTCTACCCAACTTACACTACTTTTCTATTAACAAGTCGATGCATGCAGCCAGGGCGGACCGAAAGAGAGAATTTGGGGCCAGGTCGAAAATCTTTAATTTATTATTATATATAATTTATTTTTTTATATTTAAATTAAATATATAAATTTTTTATATATTAAATTTTTTTTTCAAAAATTTTTTGTGGGGGGCTATGGTCCCCCTGCCTACACTACGGTCCGCCCCTGATTGCAGCAGTCAGCACTCAACGTATGAAAATAAAAAAGAAGAAGAATATCCTTCCTTTTAAATTGTACTTTGCGGCAATCTATAGACAAATATATACAATAAAGTTCTATCTTTTAATTACAAATTATATATATATATATATATATATATATATAATAATTACATATTCAAATGGATGGCGCAGTTCACTCGTTGGGAGTTGCTATAAAATAATGTGTCGAGGAATCTCTTTCCTGTATTGAAGTGGTTTTTCATACCTCTAATATCTTTAGGTCGCTTTTCGGACTTCTAATTTTATTAAGAATTATATAAAATAATATATCGAGAGACTTCTTTTCAGTAATAAAAGTTACTTTCTAAACCTCTAATTTTATTAGATTGCTTTCCCTACTTCTAATCTTGTTAGGTCGTAATTAGAAGAAAAAAAATAAAATAAACAAGAATCTTCTCTCCCCTTTTTATTTCTTCAACCTTGCTTTTTCTTGGCCTTTAGTGGTGTGTCATCGTGCATCGACCCACAAAACAACCTTCTCCATTATACATCAGATTTTTCAACCTTTTGGCGTTGGAAGAGGAGAGGAAGGTCCTCATGAAGTCTTGGTCAAATCTATTTTTTATTGCAAAAAAACAATAATTAAAATGTAAATTATGCTACAGCTTTTCTTTTATTTATTTATAATATATTGTTTTCTAAATGACATAGGCCCTATATATGTAAAGGCACGTAGCTACTAGCTAGTGTATAAAGGTTCTTTTTTTCACATGGCAAACTTTTTCATGAGAAAAAGATACTATCAGATTTCTTGTCCAATGGATTTGTGTACATTGACAAACTTGGCTTGGTCTCATCAGTTTTTTCTTTTTACATTTGTCATGTATGTGACGGTCTCTTGTTTTTATTAAACATCAGATATTTTCTTTTATGCTTTGTTTACAAAATTTTAATTAACGAAATTTTTAAAATTATAAAATTAATATTGTATTTTAAAATATTACATATGTCCTTTGACTCTCTCTAATGGCCAATTGATGTATAACTATTATAATTTGGCATTTTAAGAGAAAAGGACTAGAGTTAAACTCAGAATTTCATTAATAATTTGATAAACGTGTGTGAGGCATATCGTGTGACTAAAATAGTCTCATCTTATAAATAATTAGGCAATTAATACTATTAATCAAACACTTGTGTGTTTTGTTAAAAGTCAATTGTTTTTAATTGTTAGAGAATTTACAAACTCTCTCAATCTATCAATATTCAAATCTCAATATTATAAAATATGTCTCACTATTACCTATAAAATTATAATAAGTGTGAGGAAACATCTCTCATTATTGGGAGTAGAGGGTTTTGATATGAAAAAAATATTCGGACCATCTTTTAACTCTTCTGATGTCATTTTTTTTAAAAAGGAAAAATCCTTATGTGTCTCTTCTTACAATAGTGGGCTGTTTGAGCTTTAAACGGGCCAAAGCCACTCGAAGCGAGCCATGGGCCAGTTTTGCTCCTGGACTCAGGATAAGGTAGCCGTGCATCCTTCTCATGATAATTTGTTTTAATAGTTGTTATTTTAATGTCGCCACTTGAATAAGAGTCAACAGCTGCAAATTTTATAGAATAATGCCACGTAGTTCAAATAGTTAATAGAACAATCAGCTTAAATGAGACAATTGAATATTCTTTTAGGGGGGAATTGCAAGAACTACTCGTATATATAAGTGAAATTGCATAAAAATCTAAAATTATATGATAATAACACAAACTCTTCTTTGACCCATTGACCAACTATTGAAAACCGTTTAAGTAACGGTGGTTATTAAAGGGGGAGGGGTAAAATTGTCTTTATACCTTATATTCGATAATTAAAAAAAAACAAAAAATATTGAAAAAAAAAGACGAAGAAGAAGAAGAAAGAAGAAGAAAAACAAAAGAAAAATCTGGAAAAAAAAAAGAAGAAAGAGAAAAGAAGAAGAAGAAGAAGAAAGAAGAAGAACAAAAAAAAATCTGAAAAAAAAAAAAGAAGAAAGAGAGAAGAAGAAGAAGAAGAAGAAAGAAGAAGAAAAATAAAAAACAATCTGGAAAAAAAAAAGAAGAAAGAGAAAAGAAGAAGAAATAAGAAGAAAAACAAAAAAAAATCTGAAAAAAAAAGAAGAAAGAGAAAAGAAGAAGAAGAAATCTAGAAAAAAAAATGAAGAAGAAGAAGAATTCGAAAAAAAAAATATAAAAAAAAGGAAGAAGAAGAAGAAGAAATAGAATTTGAAAAAAAAATTTGAGTTGATTGTGGTTGATTGATGAGGAATAAAAAATTAAAAAAAATTTGATTTATTTATTTATTTTTTTGAAGATGATGATGATGATGATGATCTGAAAAAAAAAAAAAAAATTTAAGTTGTGGTTGGGTTGATGAAAAATAAAGAATTGAGAAAAAAAATTAGGTTTAGTTTTTTTTTTTTTTTTTTATTTGAAGAAGAAGAACAACAACAAGAACAAGAACAAGAACAAGATTTGGAAAAAAAAAAAATTAAACAGTGCACAAAGGGTAAAATGGACATTATACCATTTCCATCCAATTTAAACGGTTTTCAATAGTTGGATCAACGGGTCAAAGGGGGGATTTGTGTTATTATCATATAATTTTAGATTTTTGTGCAATTTACTTATATACACGGGGAGTTATTGTAATTCCCCCTTCTTTTATTTATATAACAAAGGCACTTGGGTTGCAATGGGTGGTCATGAAATCCGAGATAGTTAGCATAGCAGCAAGAATTTTGAAACCCACTTGGAGGTGTGTTTGAGAGACATTTCGTCCAGCAGTGACTTGAGCAGCAGCGGTGCAGCCATGCACAATCAATCTTGGATCAAGACTCAGTATGCAGCATCTCCAGTATATAACATCTTAGTCTTCTTTGTTCATCAGAGAGTTTGATTGATCAGATGGTTGTGATCAGTCAAACAATCAAGACTAATCAAGCCTAAGTTAAGGTAGATTAGTGTTGGGAAAAACTGAATATTGAAAAAGAATAAATTTTACAAACCCAGGATAATTTTCCAAACCAAAATAAAACAAAAATAACACCAAATATTTTAGCGTGGAAAACCTTCCAAATGAAGGTAAAAAACCACGGGACCCGTAGGCCACTTAAAAACTTTCATTATAACAATAATGAGATTACAAACTTCACCCTTAGGTGGATCTCTCACAAAATTACAATAATAATGTAACTTCAATTTGTAGATAGAACTTCACAAATTGACTCACAATTTTTCTCTCTCAGAAAACTCTCTCCTTTTTTATCTGAGGCTCTCTCAAATTTCTCACTCTGAGATGATTTTTAGAATGCTGAGAAATATTCTATTTATAGGCTTATTTCGCCTACATTGCCTCCATTAATTCAAAAAGCACACTTAACAAATTGATTGAAAAACCATGTGCACTGAAAGCACTTTGACTTTTCTCCATCCACCTCTCCTTTTTTTTTTTTTTTTTCAATTTGATTAGGCCCACCCACAAATCTCCCCCTTCACCTCATGTGGAATAGGGCTTCTCCACACCTGCAATCTCTCTACATATAACAAACTTTTCTCTAGACAGACTTTTGTTATCATATCTGCCCCGTTGTCATTGGTGTGAATATTTTCAACATGCAGTAGTTTATTTTCCACCACATCACGAATCCAGTGATATCTCACGTCTATGTGTTTGGACCTTAAGTGAAATGTTGGATTCTTGCTGAGGTGAATTGTGCTCTGACTGTCGCAATAGAGAACATAACTTTCCTGGTTCTGATCCAACTATTGTAGGAACTTCTTCATCCACAGAATCTCCTTACAGCCTCCAGTGATTGCGATGTACTCTGCTTCTATGGTGCTTAAAGCAATACACTTTTGTAAACGTGATTGCCATGAGACAACTCCCCCTGCAAATGTTATTAGGTACCCGGATATAGACTTTCTCGTATCTAAGTTCCAGCCATATCTGAATCTGTATATCTTTCTAATACAGGTTTACCATTACCAAAACATAAACAATGATTGGAAGTACCTTTGAGATGCCTGAGTATCCATTTGACTGCTGTCCATTGTTCCTTTCCAGGATTAGATAGGGATCAACTCATAACGCCAACAACATGAGCAATATCTTGTCTGGTGCATACCATAGCGTACATTAGACTGCCAACCACCGATGCATAAGGCACTTTGCTCATTTCTGATTTCTCTTCCTTACTAGAAGGACACTGACTCACATTAAGCTTGAAGTGACTTATACGTGGATAACTAACAGATTTAGCTTTGTTCATGTTGAATCTTTCAAGAACTTTTTCAACATATCGTTCTTGAGATAGCCAGATTTTTTGATTTTACCTGTTGCGGGTAATCGTCATACCAAGAATCTGTTTAGCAGGTCCTAAATCCTTCATTACAAAGGACTTGCTCAACTCTTTCTTCAACCTGTTAATCTTGTCGATATCTTGGCCAACAATTAACATGTCATCAACATAAAGTAAAAGAATAATAAAATCACTATAAGAAAATTTCTTGGTAAAGATGCAGTGATCAGCCGTCATTTTGTTGTACTCATTTTTCTCCATGAACGAGTCGAACTTTTTGTACCACTGTCTTGGTGCCTGTTTCAAACCGTACAAGCTCTTATTTAGTCTACATACCAATTTCTCTTTGCCTTTGACTTGGAACCTTCGGGTTGCTACATGTAAATTTCCTCATCAAGATCACCATGCAAGAATGTGGTTTTTACGTCAAGTTGTTCAACCTCCAGATTGAGACTAGCTGTTAAGCCAAGAATAACTCGGATTGAAAACATTTTTACCACCGGTGAGAATATTTCTTCAAAGTCAACGCCATTCTTCTGCCCGAATCCTTTCACAACCAGTCTTGTTTTGTAACGTGGTTGCGAGCTGCCTTCTTCACTTTTGATTCTGTACGCCCACTTATTCTTGAGAGCTTTCCTTCCTATGGTAATTTCACCAGGTCAAATGTGTGGTTCTCATGTAGGGATTTTATTTCTTCCTGCATGGCTTTTAGCCACCCAGTCTTATGCTGGTTAGTAATAACTTCATCATAATTCTCCGGTTCTCCCTCGTCAATGAGCATCACATACTCGTTAGGAGAATATCTACGACTTGGTTATTGCTCTTTGATGGATCTCCTTAGCTGTGCTTCTGGTTGGACTTGTTCAGAAACTTATTCTGGTTCTGGACTGCGAGCTGGTAGATAAGCATCATCAGCATCTGGTGTAGCTCCCCCGTCATCAGGATTTGTTAGTGGAGAGACTGGTTTCAGATTAACTGGAATTTCGTCTGACTGTGGCTTCTCGGGTTTCTCAAAATTCTCGATCGTTTTATCTTCAAGAAACACCACATCTCGGCTTCTGATAATCCTTTTGTTAATAGGATCCCAAAGTCTGTAGCCGAATTCTTTATGGGCATATCCCACAAAGATACACTGCTTCGCTTTTCCATCCAGCTTGGACCTCTCGTCTTTTGGGATATTGACAAATGCTCTGCAGCCAAATACTTTCTAGTGTTTGTAAGAAACGTTTTTCCCTATCCAAACTCTTTCTGGTACATCGTGAGGTGACATGGTAGGAAGCACCTGAGTTAACTACCCATGTAGAGTCTTGACATGCAGGATTGACATAATCATCATCTTGAACAATGACAACTTATTCGGTGACAGTTACAGTGCCATTTGTTCGGGTTTGTGCATCCTGATTTCTGGATCGTTTCGTTCCGCCTTTAACTTTCAACATTCTCGAATGAAGTGTCCGAGCTTACCGCGGTGGTGACACTTCTTGTCATGCCTTGATTTGGACTTCGACCGTCCTCTTTGCAAACTTTGGTTATGGGGATTTCTACTTTTACTCCTTTCTCTCCATTCTTGCTTGCCTTGTTTCTCTGTAACATTTGCTTCATTTTTAGGAGTATGTCCTTCATCTTTTCATCGAGACTCTTCGTTCAACATTCTGTCTTTTACCATATCCATGGTAAGTTTGCCATCAGGAGCAGAGTTACTAACTGACACAACTAAAGTGTCACAACGTTTTGGTAGAGAATTCAACATCAACAATGCTTGCAGGTCATCCACAGTCATTTTCATAAAGTTGAGTTGATCTACGATGCCTTGGAACTCGCTCATGTGTTCTGACACGCTGCTTCCATCCTTACACTTCAAATTTACTAATAGTCGCATCAGATTAGCTTTATTATATGCGGTTGTCCTTGCATACATTTTTTCCAACTTTTGCCAAAGAACGTAAGCATCATGTTCATTAGCAAAGTTTTGGAAAATGCTCATATCTATCCATTGTTTGATTTGAGCAGCACACTTTCGGTTTAGCACAGCCTAGTCAGCGTCTGATGTGGTCATCAAAATGTTGGGTTTCTTGTCATCCGTCGAAGTTGTAGTCACTGCTTTTTCCTTCGACATTACAATTGGCTTCCACAGATCTTTAATGTATAAAAGATCCTCCATCTTCGGCTTCCATACTGCATAATTAAATGCAATCAACTTAATTATATTGCCTGTGCTCTCCTCCATTTGGATTGCTAGTTAACAAGTTTCGCAGAGTTTGATACTTTTTCAGTGATGAATAGTACTGCGTGAATAGTAATCCGTATGCGTGAATAGTATACGTGGTCGTGAACAGTATCTCCAAGTAAGTTTCTAGGAAAAAGAGGTGGGTCACAACAGACACACTTAAATACCAAGTCTTTTCTAGTCAGAACCTTTCCTAGACATGCACTTTCTACACTACCACACTTCTAGCAATCACAAAATCAGTAAACTCAAGAATAATTCTTTTATGATGTGGAAGATCAGATAATACTGCAACTACAAAGTATACTAAGAATTACCTAGAGAATCTGATACCTTAGCAGCTTGGAATATAACCGAGGCTCTGATACCGCTTTGTTGGGAAAAATTGGATATTGAAAAAGAATAAATTTCACAAACTCAGGATAATTTCCCAAACCAAAATAAAACAAAAATAACACCAAATATTTTAGCATGGAAAATCCTCCAAATGAAAGTAAAAAACCACGGGACCGTAGGCAACTTAAAGACTTTCACTATAACAATAATGAGATTACAAACTTCACCCTTAGGTGGATCTCTCACAAAATTACAATAACAATGTAACTTCAATTTGTGGATAGAACTTTACAAACTGGCTCACAATTATTCTCTATTAGAAAACTCTATTCTTTTCTCTGAGGCTCTCTCTCAAATCTCTCACTCTGGGATGGTTTCTCAGCATTCTATTTATAGGCTAATTATGTCTACATTGCGTCCACTAATTCAAAAAGCACACCTAATAAATTGATTGAAAAACCATGTACACCGAAAGTACTTTGACTTTTCTCCATCCACCTCTCCTTTCTTTTTTTTTTCAATTTAATTGGGCCCACTGAGGTGGACCCACAATTAGTTGCAACATATTAAAACTAGAGGTTATTAGTTTTGGAGGAAAATTCAGTTAATTTGTTAAAGAAAAGATTCTTGAATTTGAATCTAATGAATTTATGACATGTAAGCATTCTATTATAAAAACATAATGCATTGTTGCTTTGTATATAAATACAACTCGCTTGAGCTTTCTGTAATTAGTTATGATTCAATGAAATTTTCATTTGATTCTCTCTTGCATTTTCTCCGAATCATCTTGTTGAGATTCTTTGCAAACACTTTCTTGGGAAAGTGACAGAATCAATCATGGTATCAGAGCAAAACGATTCCATTACTTCTGCTTCTACTCTGAAGAGCAGTTGATATCTCTCAACTGTCAGCTAATGGTATATCGAAGCTACCAATACAAATGAAGCTTGAACTTACAGTCAAGCTTAATCATAGCAATTTCCTGCTATGGAGGCAATAGATTCATGCTGTTATTAGAGATAACAAGTTGTCATCATTCGTAGACTCATCAACCGTACCTCCTCCTCATTTCAATCCAGATGGATCTAAAAGTGAAGCATTTTTGGATTTGGGATCAACAAGACCATATCCTTCTCTGCTGGATCTTGTCATTTGTAAAACCTGATCTGCTACCTGAGCTAGTAGGATATGGATCAACTCGTGAAGTTTGGCTGACGATTGAGAGTTTATTTTCTTCACAATCTAAAGCAAATATTATACAACTCAAGCTGCAACTGCAGACCTTAAAGAAACGAGGTCTCTATATGACTGAGTACCTCATGAATAAGAAAAGCATCATTGATGCACTCTCTACTCTGGTTATATAATGACAAATGATGATAAGGTCATGTATATACTAGGAGGCTTATGACCAAATTATGATCCCTTTGTTATTTTAGTAACTTCATTTTCTAGTAGCCACACGCTATCTGAAATCTCAAGATTATTGCTTACTCATGAGGCTAGGATAAATCAGCATACACAAACTGAAGTTCTAAGTGTGAATATGGTTGTAAACAAGAAGGAATCAACTCAAGGAGGTAATCAAAACTATAACAATGGAGGTTTTCATGCTTCATGCTTCATGTTTCATGTTTATGTTTCATGTTTACTATTTCATGTTTCATATTTCATGTTTTATATTTACTATTTCATGTTTCATGTTTCATACTTCATGTGTCATGTTTCATGTTTCATGTTTTATATATCATGTTTCATGTTTTATGTTTCATGTCTCATGTCTCATGTTTCATGTTTCATGCTTATAGAAATTGAAATCCAGCAAGTAATTGTGGTAGGAAAGGCAGAGGAGGCAGAGGAAGAAACAATAATTTCAACAACAATCGACCTCCTTGCCAGATTTGTCACAGGTCAGGACATGGAGCATTGAAGTGTTATTACAGGTATGATTAGTCTTTTCAAGGACAATCTAACAATCCAAATGCACAAAATGGAACATTAAATTTTGGAGGAGTGAACACCAATCGGATGACATCAATGATAGCCACACTAGAGTCATTTTCTGATCAATCATGGTATCCAAACAGTAGTGCAATTGACCACTGCACACCTGATGGCTCAAATCTACTGAGCAAGGCTGATTATCAAGGTAAAGAGCAAATCTACATGGGCAATGATGCATGTTTAAGTATCTCTTCCACTAGTTTCAATGCTTTTACTTATGATAATCATGTGCTACATCTTAAGAACATCTTACATAGTCCACATATATCACTAAAAAAATTGCTTAGTGTTTCAAAGTTTGTGAGAGATAATCAAGTCTTTTTGGAGTTTCACCCTCTTGTTTGTCTTATGAAGGATCAAATTACTAAGAATGTTCTTCAAGGTGTCCTTAAAAATGGATTGTATGTGTTCTACCTTTCTACACATCAAGCACTACAAAGTCCACTGCCTCTTTCTAGTTTACTAGTTTTACTGCTTCTGGTTTTCCAGCAAGAAATGTTACAAAATATTATAGTCTTAGCTCTCGTCTACATTTGTCTTCTTATGTAAATAGTTCTAGTAATAACAATGATGTCTTGTCTATTTGGCATAAGAGGTTGAGTCATCACACTTATCATATTGTACATCAAATCCTAATTAAGTACCATATTTCCTATGCTAAACATGCTGATGTGATATGCACTGCTTGTCAGCTAAGTAAATCACGTAAATTTTCATTTCATTTCCTCTACAGTTTATATACAACCTTTAGAGTTAGTTGTGGCTGATGTATGAGGACCAGCTCCTATAATTTCTTCTAATTGGTTCAAATACTATGTTAATTTCCTTAATGCTCACACATGATATACTTAGTTATACCCTATGCAAGCTAAGAGTGAAATACATTTTGTCTTTATTCAATTCAAAACTAAAATGGAGTTGCTTTTATTTCATAAGCTTAAAACATTACAAACTAATTGTGGAATGGAATTTATGGTATTGGCTTCCTTTTTATCCTCTTGTGGAGTCACTTTTAGGCATAACTGTCCTTATACGCATGTATATAATGGATTAATTTAAAGGAAACATAGGCACTTGGTTGCAATTGGCCTTAGTTTATTGGCTCAAGCTTACATTCCTTTGAAGTTTTGGGATGATGCTTTTCTAACAGCTGCTTACCTCATTAATCGGATGCCTACTCCTACTCTTCATGGCAAATCCCTTTATGCTTCTTTGTTTTATATGAAGCCTATGTATACTGCCCTCAAAGTGTTTGGTTGTCAAGTGTTCCTTTACCTTAGACCTTACACAAAACATAAATTGTAATATAAAATTTTTTTCATGTACCTTTCTTGGTTATAGCATCAATAACAAATGGTATAAGTGTTTGAGTAATACATGAAGGGTTTATGTTATTAGACATGCTTTTTTTAATGAAACAATGTTCCTATTTGTTCATTCTACCTCTATAGCTGCTCAGTCTAATATTCCAGCTTTAACATTGTTCTTGATAGCTTTTTTTTTTCCCGACACTATTACTTCACAATTCATTAAGGCTTCAAGTGTTATTGCTCATAGTACTGCTACCTCCTAGTCCATGCATGGTTAGCCTGCTAATACTGGTTTATCTCCATAGGTCTCTCATTCATCCAACTCTGTAGCAGAGACCATCTCTTCTCCCCTACCAACAGTTGTATCCGATAGCAGTACACATGAGTCTTCTTTACCTACTACAGCTGTGCAAAATGTTCATTCTATGACTACAAGGTCTAAAGCTAGTATCTTTAAGCCCAAAGCTTGGCTTGCTCAGCTTGATGAGTCTGAACTAGCCACTGTACAACAGGCCTTGGCTCATCCACTTTGGTTGACAGCTATGCATGAAAAATTTCAGGATTTAGAAAGAAATCAGACATGGACATTAGTGCAGCTTCCAGCTGGTAGGAAGATAATTGGGTGTAAATGGGTGTTTAAAATCAAAAGAAATCCAGATGGTTCTCTTTTGAAGTACAAGGCTAGACTTGTGGCAAATGAGTTCCATTAAATAAAGGGATTTGATTTCATAGAAACATTTAGTCCCGTTATGAAATCACCCACTGTGAGGGTTATTCTCTCTCTTATTGTCTCTCAGGGTTGGTTCTTAAGGCAACTAGATATAAATAAGGGATATTATTAAAATCCCCCTATAGTTTGATGTATTCGTCAAAATTCCCCCTCTAGTTTCATTAATGGCCAAAATCCCCCATGTAGTTTGGTTTATTCGTCAAAATCCCCCCACCGTTAGTTTTAATTACTAAAATGACATTGACGTTAACTTTTCAGTTAGTAATATTATTAAAATACCCTTCTAATTTAATATATTAGTCAAAAGTTTTCCATAGTTTCATTTATGATCAAAATTACTCCCATAATTTCATTTTATAGTCAATTTTTCTCATACCATCAATTTTAATTATCAAAATATGTTTAACCATTAACTTTACGCTAAAAATTTTAGAGCACCAAGGGTATAAAGGTAAATATCTATATAGATTAAATTAAAATATTTTAATTTATAATATTAATGAATCTCTAAGGTCCATAATATGATGACATACGAGATCATCAAATATAAAATTTTAAACATTTAAAAATTTAAAAAACGTTGGATCTTCGCAGTCTATAATACAATCTTTTTTAAAAAAAATTCCAAAAAAATTAAAATAATTTAAAATAAAAAGATGAATCTCCACCATCTATTTCCATATTATCATGGATATTAGAGATCAAATTTAAAATATTAAAAATTTGAAAAAATTGGATCTCTACTGTGCATAGATGGACGGTGGAGATCACAAATACAATTTGTTTAAAAAGAATTACCAAATTTTTTTAAAAAAATTAAAAAGTTAAAAATAAAAATATTAATCTCTACCATCCATCTCTATATTATGATGAACATTAGAGATCAAATCTAAAATATTAAAAAATTAAAAATTTATAAAATAAAAAAGTTGAATCTCCACCGTCCATCAAAATTAAAAAAATAAAAAAGTTGGATTTTCACCGTCCATAGATGAGTGGTGGAGACGGTGGAGAACTATATATTAAAAAATTACAAAAAAATTAAAAATAAAAATATGGATCTCCATCGTCATCGATATTATAATGGACATTAGAGATCAAATTTTTAAAACTTAAAAATTTTAAAATTTTAAAAAAATTGAATATCCACTGTCCATTTACCATAAATGGACGGTGGATATCATAAATACAAACTTTTTAAAAAACAATTACCAAATTTTTTAAAAAAAACTTTAAAAAAATGACGGATCTCCACTGTTCATCTCCATAGATGGATAGTAGAGAGTATAAACACAAAATATTTTAAGAAAAAAATAAAAATTATAAAAAATTAAAAATTAAAAAATAGACCTCCACATCCATCTCCATAGATTTTAAATTTTAAAATTATTAATATTTTATATTTGATTTCTAATGTTATTATATGATGGACCGTAGATGTAACATCCCTAATTTCGAATAAATATGAAAAGTATGATTGAATTAATCTTGAGTATGTGAATATGATATTTATAATTTGAGGGGTGAAAAATGTAATTAAATGTATGTATATTTTTAGGTTTCCTAATGGACCAATTTGACCGGTCGAAAACAATGCACGAAGAAAATGGTGAAAACTTGGATAGTAAGCATCGCGACCAGGGATCGTGGTAGCTGCTCACGATGAAAATGGAGAAATTGGACCAGTGAGCACCGCGACCAGGATCGCGACCAGCGCTCGCGGTAACTGTTCGCGGTGAAAGTGGCAAATTTTCACCAGTGAGTAACGCGACCGAGCAACACAACCACCGCTCGCGGTACGCGGTCGCGATGGCTCAAAAATTGTAAAAAAATAAAGCGGTGTACTTAAATGAATCAAAGAGAGCAAAAGCTCTCAAACATATCTGCAAACAGAAATAGAAACTAGAGAACGAGAGAGAAGAGAAAGAGGAGAGAGAAAGAAGATAGAGAAAGGAAAGAAGAAGAAGAAGAAGAAGAAGAAGAATGAAAGAAGTAGAAGAAGAAGAAGAAGAAGAAGAAAAGAGGAAGAGAAGAAGAAAAAGAGTAGGAGGAAGTTTTTCCGAATATTTCGGATTGATTTCATTTGATTTATTTTGAGTTATTTGGATTATATTGCTTATAGTTGATAGTTTGAAATTGATTCTGGAATAATTTGAATCACAAATTATCGAAATATAGATTATATCTGAAATTTTGATTATAAATACTATTCGGAATTGATTTTAATACGTTTTGATATTAAGATTGTTATGAAAATATATTGTTGAAAGTGATTTTAATTATATAATATTTGTGAAATGTATCGGAAAATGATTTTGGGGCATATTGATTCGATATGAAATTATGAAATATGTTTGAATATATTTTTGGATTGATTTGATGTGATTATTGATTTCGAAATATATTCGTATATGTCTGTTATATGATATTTGATAAAATTTGAATTTAAAAAAAAATATAAAATATATATATATATATATATATATATATATATATATCGATATGAATTGAAATTGAATATGTTGAAAGTTGATTTTGATGATTCTGAAAGAAATGAAAAATGTGGACATTGGATGTGAGAAAATATTTTGTGAAATGGCTCTGATGTGTATGAATATAGATATGGATATAGGAGGTTGACATGTCAATTGAGTTTCTGTCTGAACAGTACTGTACCGATATACTCACCCTTTGGATAGTACATGCCCAAAGTGCCGGTCCTAGGGTTCTGAATTCTGTCATGGGACATTTACAGCGGGTGATTCCGTTAGTGTTCCATTTTGATCTGATGTTCGGCGGGTGTCCGATGCCGAACAACCCGTAATCCAGTCCGATAACTTATGTTATATATGTCAGGAGCCCAGACTGAAAAATGATTTGTTATATGAAAGTATTTGAGAAATTATAAAGACTTTGTTTGTTGATTGATTTTGAATATGGTATTTGTTGAATTTATGATTTGATTTGATACGAGCCCCATACATTGTTTATATATTTGTTGTTTATAGATTCAATAAACATATTGAATTATTTGATATAGTATATTAGTATATGCAATTTTGTGTACATCCACTAAGCAATATGCTTAGTGTGTTGAGTTTTCTCATACGCAAGTAACAGAGGTTCCAAAGGCGATAAAGATAAAGAAGAGTAGAGACTGCAGAACCAAAGTCCGGAATCACATCTTTCCTGCATATATTTTGGTAGTTCGTTTGTAATAAGTCTATATATTTTGATACCGCATGCATATACAGAAACTGTTTGTATATATTTAAGGAGCTTCCGCTATGTAAATATTTTATTATCTGTTTATGTTATCTGAATATATATTATCTTGTGATAAATTGGTTGGTAAGTCGCACTATATTTGGAAGGGTGCGCACAAAAATTGATTTGAGAATTTGGAAGTTGATTTTATGAATTTTAACTGTAAACAAGTTTTGGAAAGTATAAAAAATAGAGGAAACTCAGACAAGATTTTCGAAAATTTATTTGGACCACTTTCAAATGTTTTTAATTTAGTTTTAAATTATGGTTATATAACAGTAAAAGTTAGATTTTAGTGTATAGTAGCGCTCCCTGATTCGGTCCAAGTGGATTTGGGTCAGGGGGTGTTACAGTAGAGATTTATTAATATTATACATTAAAATATTTTTAATTTAATCTATATAGATATTTACCTTTATACCGTTAGTGCTCTAAAATTTTTAACGTAAAGTTAATGGTTAAACATATTTTGGTAATTAAAATTGATGGTAGGAGAAAAATTGACTATAAAATGAAATTATGGGGGTAATTTTGATCATAAATGAAACTATGAGAAACCTTTGACTAATATATTAAATTAGAAGGGTATTTTAATAATATTACTAACTGAAAAGTTAACGGTCAATGACATTTTAGTAATTAAAACTGACAGCAGGAGGGATTTTGGCCATTAATGAAACTATAGGGGGGATTTTGGCCATTAATGAAACTAGATGGGGAATTTTGACGAATACATTAAATTATAGAAAAATTTTAATAATATTCCTATAAATAATGTCTTTCTTAGTGACACTATTGATGAAGATGTGTTCATGACTCAGCCACTAGTTAAAACCTCTCCTAATCAGCATCTTGTGTACAAGTTTTATAAAACTTTGTATGGCTTCAAAAACGGCATTACTTTGAAGACCAAGTACACTAATGGGGTTTATCTAGGCAATAGTATCATTCATGAAATGTTACTTTTTATTGCTTCTGTTTGTTCTTATTGTTCTAATTATATAGGTGAATTTGAGTAGTTATGGCTATTTTTATTGTAACTTATAATCTTACATGTTAAAATCTATTATATGAATACTTTTTATATTTTATTTTTCTTTTCTTCAATCATATTTTGTACTTTTACCACATAACGCATTTTGATTGGATGAACATAAGAGTAACTTGGTGAAACCATCTCCTAAATGATTGAAAATAAATAAATAAATTTGCAACTGACAGTGGGCCAAGCTATGTTGTATGTAGACTCGATCATTTGATGGTTGTTGTGTTGCCCACGCTGTTCATGGCCTTGAAGATTAAATTTTTTTTTAAAAAAAAGGCTATTAGGCCCGCAATTTACTAGTTTCAATTTTTACCTTAGGATTTGAATGATATGCTATCCGAATTTTTTTTAGAACTGAAATTTAAAAAATATGTTTATGATTGAATCAAAGTGTTTGTTTATTTTTTTAAAACGAAAATGTCTGGACGAAGATAAAATTAAAAATATTTTAATATAAGAATAATAGTTATGAAAAATAATATTTATAAATTAAAATTTCTAATTTTTTATTTTAAATTATTTTTTCAGTATTTTTCAGTTAGTTGAGTACTAAAAAAATAAAAATAAAATAATTATGGTTTTTTTTTTAATTTTGTATTTTTCAGTTAATAACTGGAAAATTTATATGATTACAAAATCATTTCAGGATAAATATTTTTCGAATTTATATGATACAAGTTTGCTGATTTTTCTAGCATACTCAGGTCCGATCACTAGTGTCAACTATCAGTTCGATTTATCTCATCTTCAGCTTTCTTCTTTTTCTCACTTTGATCACCCAGCTTGGTTTCTTGGCACCTAATTTTTCTTCATTTTTGGCCGCAGATTCTTCTTGAATCCTCTTGGCCTGTGCGTCCTCTTTTTCTTTCTTCTTCACCTCCAAGAATTCGATTACTTCCTTGAGCACAGTTTCAGGATCATCGTTCCTCATCAACCGCTCTGCAACTTCTGCTGGTGTAACTTGTGTTGTTCGAATCAGCTCTTCAATCTCTGGAAACAACAAGTGGTCTTGAATTCCGAGGTAATTAGAAGCAAGAACTTTGAACCCACTTGGAGTGCAATATGACATGTGGACATGAAAGTCCATGCGCCCTGGCCTCAACAATGCCGGGTCCAGCTTGTCCTTGTGATTTGTTGTGAATATAATTATTCTCTCGTCTCCGCAGCTTGACCATAGCCCATCAATGAAGTTCAAGAACCCCGATAATGTCACCTGAACATGCACAAAAATATCATCAAATAATTAATCGCCAAATTAAGCAACTCTCTAATGATTAGATATAGATTAGATTGGATTGGATTGAATTGGATTGAGAGGATCGGCTACTAACCTGTTGTTGTTGACGAGGATTGTACATGTTGTTTTCACTTTCCTCCAATCGATCCTGAAACTGAATTGTACAATCTATGTCCTCCACCACTAGTATGGATCGATTTGCAGTTGCGACAAGCACTGTTCTGAGCTCAGAGTTGCACCTTAGCTCAGTCAACTCCAAGTCATAAACATCAAAATTAAGATAATTTGCCATGGCTGCTATCAGGCTCGATTTGCCGGTACCGGGTGGTCCATACAACAAGTACCCTCTCTTCCAAGCTTTTCCCACTTTTCTATAGTAATCTCTACGCTTCACAAACCTTTCAAGATCTGCGAGAATGGTGTTTTTGAGATCTGAGTCCATGGCAAGCGTATCGAAAGTTGCAGGATGATCAAGCTTCACTGATCTCCAAGCATCAGCCCAGTTTCCGTAAATGTTCTGATGATCAATGGTGAAGAGTTTGATTGTCTTGTTCTGTTGTTTCATCGACTCTGCTTGTTTCTCAACATATGGCAAGTAAGAGCCAAGGACGACATCTTTGTGTTTCTTCGGGAAACTTAGCTCCAGAGACCTGACCTCGGATCGATAACTGGAGTTTAGACCGTGCTGGTTGTTGTACAACAGGTTAGATCTGGACTCAACTTGTCTGCAAACCAAAACCCACCTCAATTTGACCCCATTAAAACAATCGATGATCTCCTCACCGCTCTCCAGAGTCACATTGATCTTGTTTTCTTTCTCTCGTTTGATGACTCTGAGTCTGTCTGTGAAAGGAGAGGTCTTGCTGGCCAGGTAGGTCTGGGCAGCCTTGTAGATTTGGTTCTTGTCGAACCCATCGAGTTCTTCAATGACCATGGTGAGTTGGGACGAGAAACGGCTAAAGAATCTGCGGCATTTGAAGAATACGTAGTCTTGGATATCCCAAGGCAAGAAATCTCTGACCACTGAACGAGCCAGCATTATAGTGGCGGCAACGGAGGCCGCAGTTGATAGGACCGTCTTTGCTGTGGCTAGTTTGGTTTCGGCAGAAGAAGAAGAAGAGTTGGCCATCTTCTGGGTGTTTTTATTTTTTTTATTTTTTGTGTTCTGTGAGTTGTTTGATCCAATATCTCTCTGGCTTCTTCTATTATATAAATCAAAACCCTGTTAACAAATGAAGAAGAAGAAGAAGAAGAAGAAGAAAAAACCGTGTTGGTGTCGGGGAAAATGGGGAACAGATTGGGTAGAGACTGGGCGGACTTTGAAAAGTTTGATTCAGATTTTTCTTGGAAGTTGACTACTTGCGTAATACGTTGTGGACTGGGTCGTTTTCGTTCTATATTTCTTTGATAAAAATTGGGATGGATGATAGCCGTTGGATCGATTCGATGGCTTAAAATTAATAATTTTTTTTTTCTGAATAGAAAATTAAAGAGTCGAATAAGAGAATTGGTCCTTCTTTTTGTGTATTTCCCCCAGCTTTCATATACTTAGAAGAGAGGCAAACGATTTCTATTTTGTCGTTAAAATCTGTTTCGATAACTCTAAAACATTCATTTTAGTAAATGTCTCGCAACGTTCAACGATTTTTCCAAATTCAATCTTTTTGCCTCCACTATTGTGTTTTTTTCTATTTTAGAAATATTTTCGGATATTTATAACTTTCAATAAGGGTTTTCCTTTTCAATACAACTTGTTTTGTTGAGTCCCGTTTAGTAAAATTGTTTTAGAATAAGTGAAAAACTCAAATTTATCATTTTAAACAAACTTCGAAGATTTGTCATTTTTGTCAAATTTAGAGATTTTCCTTATTTCAACCGGTTTAAGAATTTTAGTTGTAATTGAAGTAAGTTTTGTTTCCTATTTAAGTATAAATTTGATACTTGATTATTATTAATCAAAGGACAAATTACACCTAACATAACTGAGGTTTATCTTTTTACAAGTAGAAACAACTTTATAGAAAATTAACAGCTGTTATATGCATAATTTCATTAAGCCCAATAGGCCCGAAAAAGTCAAACATGTGTTGGCACCATTTCTTGTAGGAAATGAAGCCTCATTCCTCCGTGCTTTTATCCATTTTAGGGCAATTATGGGAGATATTTGATGGTTTTCTAGAGTGTGCAGGTTTGTTAGGTTTCGTTGGTGATTTCGGTTGATTCCGGCCGAAACGCGCCTTGAACGTCCGCTCGCTACTTGCCGCCTTGCGAAGATCACTTTTCAGCTTTTCCAAAGAAGACTCGCGAGTTGGGGTCGCGACTTTGCTAACTCGCGAGGGCAAAATTCCAGCAAAAGGATCGAGGCACACGCGACTTACTCGCGAGGGCAAAATTCCAGCAAAAGGACCGAGGCACATGCGACTTGCCTCGCGACTTACTCGCGAGTTGGGCAAGTTGCAAAGACCATCAGAGCAGCCAGAGACCGAGGCACACGCGACTTGCCTCGCGAGTTGGGCAAGTCACGAGGAAAAAATTTCCAGAAAAGGCCGAAACACACGCGAGTTGACTCGCGACTTGGCTCGCGAGTGACGTTTAAGTTGTAGCCCTAGCTCGCCTTATAAAAGGAAAATAGGATTTTTGAAGGGGGCGTTGAGAATTTTCAGAGAACAGAAGAGAGAGAGAGAGAGAGAGAGAGAGAGAGAGAGAGAGAGAGAGAGAGAGAGAGAGAGAGAGAGAGAAGGAAGAAGAAGAGAGAAGAAGGCCAATGAGACTAGCCATCGGATCGACTCTCCGGACGACTACAATTGCTCGTAGGATTTGGATTTGTGCATGGAGAAACTCAACCGAATCGGGTTCAGACGAGAGTCCAGCCGTTTAGAGTTTTTATATCATAATATTTTCTTTAATCTTATGTTATTCAATGTTATTCTTGATAAAAACTAATATGTATTCTTATTTCCTAGTTATGAACTAATTTCCCATACTAGAGATGATGATGGAACTTACTATGAATTGTGATTGAGATTAATAAATGCTTGGATGATTTAAGTTATTTGATTGAGTGTTGATTTAATGTTTTATTGATTGTCTATTGCTTGATCACCAATATTCAATGTCTTGTTGTTGTAGGTTAGGTACCGAGAGGAGACGCCCACAACATGTTCGATAAATTAACACCATAGCTTAGGAACCAAATAGAGATATATTGGTGTGAGTTATGTGATTTTATATGTTTCCATGTTCATTGCATTCTCACATAGTTGACATTCATCGAGAGATAGGATGTTAGTATATGTTGAATATGTTCGATTACCTAGAGAGAGGACTTCAGATAGCTATATAACATAATCATTAATTATTGGCTTGAACATCCATGCATAGTTATTTTACATCATTAGGATTAGTTGGTTAAATGGAATTCCCTAGTTCCCTTTACCTTCGATAAGAATTACGTTATAGTTTCTAGTTCTATAGTTGTTTAGTTTACAAGTTACTTATCACAACCCTTGAATTAGTATTCTAGATAGCATTAGACTTGGTTATTATCAGTATTCAATTACTAATCGTCCTCGTGGGAATGATAATCGGAACCTACAATTCTATATTAATTGTGTTGACCCCATATACTTACGGGTACACAAAAGACGTAACAAGTTTTTGGCGCTGTTGCCGGGGACGGTTTAGTCATAGTTGATATTGATACCTACTTAGTTTAGTACTAATATGAAATTTTGCTATTTTTTTTGTTTTATTTCATTTTTTTCCTTGTTTTCTTACTTGTTTAATTCTTTGTTTTTGTAGGTAGTTCTATCTGTGTATGAGACGTACAAGACGCACTAATTTAGAGCCTTTTAAAGCTTTTAACTCAGAGATCGAACGAACGCTGATTCAGAGAGTAAGACAAGCAAGACAGCAAGTTACTATGAAAGACCAGCTGCAGCAACAAGAAAATTCAGAGAATGCCAAGGCGTTGCGTGACTATGTTATTCTTACCATGGTGGGAAATCAATCGAGCATTCGACGACCTCCAGTTGTAGCAAACAATTTTGAGATCAAGCTGATAATCATCCAGATGATTCAGAACACTGTTCAGTTTGGGGGTATACCGAACGATGATCCTAATAGCCATTTGGAACGATTCCTGGAAATTTACGACACCTTCAAGCAGAATGGGGTGTCTGATGATGTGATTCGGCTGCGAATATTTCCCTTTTCATTGAAGGACAAGCTAAATTATGGTTGAATTCAATGTCGCCGAATACTTTCACAACTTGGGAAGGACTTGCTCAAGCTTTCCTTGCTAAGTATTTTCCACCAGGGAGAACAACAAAGCTGAGAAATGATATCACTCAGTTCGGGTAATTTGAGACGGAATCGTTATATGACGCCTGGGAAAGATACAAGGATTCGATGAGGAAGTGCCCGCACCACGATTTACCTGATCGGCTTGTAGTGCAAACATTTTATAATGGTCTCACATAACAAAACCGTAGCATGTTAGATGTAGCCGCTAGTGGTGCTTTGATGAGCAAGCCACCCGAGATTGCTTGTGATTTAATTGAAGAGATGTCCACAAACAGTTATCAGTGGGTAAATGAGAGAGCAGTTCCCAGAAAAGTAGGGGGACCAGCGACAGCTTTCGAAGTTGACGAAATCACATCACTCAAAGCACAAGTGGCTTCCTTGTCAAGCCAGATTAACAAATGGAATGTAAATTCTATCCAGTCAGCTACTTCAGGATGTGACATGTGTGGAGGACCGCACATCAGTACAGATTGTATGATGGGTAATTCTTTTGCAGGTGGTAGTAGTGTAGAGCAGATACAGTACGTGCAGAACTTTAATAAGCCATACAACAATCCCTACTCGAACACCTACACCCCTGGCTGGAGAAATCACCCAAATTTCGCATGGAGCAATCAACAGCACAACAGCAATGCGAAGTCTACTCCGCTTAGCTTTCAGAATTAGGGAAATTTTCAAGGGAATCAAGTGTCCAATCAGCAAGAAAGGAAACCAGCCCTGGAAGATATGTTGGTCAAGTTCATGACAAAGATTGATTCCAGGATGGACAATCAAGACGCTGCAATAAGGAAGTTGGATGTGAAAATTGATGCAAAGATTGACCATGTAGCACAGCAGAATCAGGCTGCCATCCAGAAGCTCGAAGTACAGATTGTCCAGATAGCCAGAGAGACACATAGTAGAGCTCATAGTACCCTACCCAGCAATACTGAAGTCAATCCCAAAGAATAGTGTAAGGTAATTACCTTGAGGAGTGAGAAACAAGTTGACAACACAGCAGGAAGAGATCTCTCACAGAACGAGAATGAAAAGACTGAAGCAAGAGTTGAGTCATCTTCCGCTCCATCAGTCCGTCATGAAGATAAGAGTGATGAATTACCTCTGCCGGTCCAAGAAGTCAAGGCTTATGTGCCACCTGTACCTTTCCCTCAAAGGCTGCAGAAGCACAAAGATGATAAAATTTTTGCTAAGTTCCTTGAAATATTTAAGAAACTTCACATTAATATTCCTTTTGCAGATGCCTTAGCTCAGATGCCAACTTATGTAAAGTTTTTGAAGGAAATTCTGTCAAAGAAAATGAGACTTGAAGATCATGAAACTGTCGCCTTGACTGAAGAGTGCAGCGCCATTATTCAGAATAAATTACCTCAGAAACTGAAAGATCCAGGGAGTTTTACTATTGCTTGCACTATAGGAAATTCTGAATTTGTTAAAGCATTATGTGATTTAGGTGTTAGCATTAATTTGATGTCTTTTTCTGTTTTCAGGAAGTTAGGTTTGGGCGAGGTGAAACCTACAAGTGTGACACTCCAATTAGCAGACCGTTCTGGGATTTTGCCCTCGCGACTTCACTGGCAACTTACCAAGTCGCGGGTAAGTCGCGAGAAACCTTAAGCAGTTAGTGATATGGTACGTTTCGTGTCAAAACCAGGAAAAATTGGCCTTCGCGACTTGAGTCGCGACTTGCCAAGTTGCGACCCAAGTCGCGGCCGTGTTTAAATAGTGACTCACTAGCTTGAGCGCCGCACAAGGTAATTTTCTCCAAAAAAAAAAAAAAAATTCAGTTTGAAACTCTCCTAGCTTCTCTCAAGGCCGGCCTCACTTTCTTTCTTTCTTCATTCCAAGCACAAACGGTATGTATCTCATTCTCTAAACTATTCTAGTTTCATTATAGAGGCATAAAGGGTGGTTGTAGACTTAATTGAAGTATTGTGACTTAAGATTGCACTCAAAATATAGTTTAGGGGAAGTTCGGTGGGAATTGAGGAATTTAGAAGTGTTTGAATGGTGATTAATTGCTATAATGTGTTGATTTTTGTTTGATTTTTTCTTTCTTGTGTTTTTCTTGTGTTATATGTTGTGTTAATGAATTTTTTTTTTCTGTTGTGATTTTGGGCTTTGTTTTTCTTGAATAGTTTAGTCGTTTTCTTCGTTGTGTTGTTTTTCTTTTAATTTAATTTTGTTATGTGTTATGTTTTTGATACGTATATCGGCTGGAAACCTAGAATCATCTTATACGCTTTGCGTTTGAAAAATATAGGTATAACAACGCCACGTACGTTTCGACGTAAGTAGTTTTGATTTTGGTTGTTTTTCGTTTGTGTGTTATATTTTCAGGATTATCCAATGTCATATCAGGGTGAGTCATCAGCTGTTAGCCAGTGGAGTCACAAAAGACCGCTCCGAGTCAATCCCGACTTTAAAGAACGCAAACGCATATTCCATAAGCAGGTGTTGTATATGGAGCGAGGTATAGATGTTGTATTCATGGAAGGGATAGTGATACCAGCCGTGATCGCAGATAGGCAATGGGAACGCTATGTGCAGCATCCCAATGATGCCAGCGAAAAGCTAGTTAAGAAGTTTTATGCCTCCATGATCTCTGACGATTTCTTTGTCTATGAGACTGTACTGGTACAGGGGCATCCAGTGACACTCACTCTAGAGATAGTGAACGATTTATTCCAACTACCAAATTTCCCTGAGCCAGTCGACGGCTCGGTTAACCATGAATTTTTCCAACCATATAACTGGGACTTGGCGGGATCATTGCAAGTAGATGAAGCCTACTGTCGATGGGTGTTTCAAGATCAGGAGCTGCTTCACTCTGAGCTCAAGGCTGAGATGGCTTGGTGGCACATCTTCTGCTGCCATTCCATCCTGCCCAAGCTGCATCGGACTACACTTACTTTGCCAGTAGCCAAGACTCTTTTCAGCATTCAGCAGGGGTTGCCACTGGACATCCGGCAAATTATCATTAGTGAAATTCACTACTCAGCGACTCTGACCAAGGGAGTCCTTCCTTTCCCCTGCTTGATCACACGTTTCTGAGAGATGGCAGGAATTAATGTGAATGCTGTGGGAGGCTAGATGCATTCTTCCCGGGTTCCTCTTGGCTACCATACTTACAACCGGTTGGTCAAGGCGAGGACGGTGCCTCCAGACGCCCAGGGATATGATGAAGAGAGGGAGCATGAGCAGGGTCTAGGCCAGTAAGAGGCCGCACCTATGGATCACGAGCAGCACCAAGTCCCACCTTTGCATGATGATCGCCTCTTGACAGCTATAGCAGCGATGCAAGCATCCTTCGAAGGGCGTTTGGACCTTATGGAGACCAGAATTACCTCCTGTTTAGACGTTATGGAGGAAAACATGATAGGATTCGGACACCAAATGAATACCATGAGGCGAAACATAGACAGAATAGAATCATCCGTCATCTGCCAATACTCTCGCCGGCATTCCAGAACTCCACCACCGCTACCCAGCAGATAGGACGTTGGGTTCGTTTTCTTTTTTCTCTTTAATTGTCGTTTTGTTTTGTGTTGTTTATTTCGTGTGTTATTCTTGTTGCATGGGTTATGTTTATTGTTGTGTTCCACTTCTAAACTAAGTGTCAACATTGAGGACAATGTTGATCTTAAGTTTGGGGGTGGTTTTGGTTGGTTGATTGTGTTTTGTGTGTTTTTAGACTTGAGTTGTTATTTAAGTTAAAAAAAAAAAAAAAACTTGAACATCGTTGAACCATATTGTTGCTGTGCATGCACTTTCTGTTAGGAATCAGTTGCTAGTATTTGCAGTAAAATTGAAATGTTAGGTACTACTCAGGACTTTTTGACTATTTTGCACCGTAATTTGTTGCACTCTATGTTTCTTTTTCGGAAAGCATGCTTAGACCAGCCAACTAGGATTAATAGTGGAGACTACCTAGTAAGTGATTTGATCCATTAACGTTTTGTCTGAGAGCAGGTTTTCTTGTTCTAATTTGATACTCTTCTTGATTTATTTGTCATATTTAGATTGATCTCTATAGGTTTTGCTTTAGATGCGACTGAACTTATTTATATGAATATCACTTGCGTGCATTGCTGTTGAGTCGGTTGATTCTTGAGAAAGGATGTAGGCTATGTGTGTTATTGCCCAGTAAAAAGGCCTTTTTCCCTACCATGTTGCATGCTCCATTAGCCCTTTTGAAACCAAACACGCTAACCATTTTTAAAGTCACCGATACGAACACATATCCAAGCCTGATTGATATAAAACCTTACCCGTTGAGCTTGGGATAGACTAGAGATGTGCTATAGAAAGAAAAGGAGTTCTGAAGAAAGATGTGGATGGAAAAATAAAAGGGGATATTTTAAGTAAAAAAAAAAAAAAAAAAAATCAGACTGTTGTGAATAGAAGAAAGAAAGAACCAGTAGAGAAATTAAGAGAGGGAGTTCATATAAGCAAGTGTTGGGTGTAAAAATATTTGTAGAGGATTGATTAATTCAAGAAATTTCTATAATAATGATCCTAAGTTCTTTTTGAAACCCAAAAATTCCGTTCTTTTCTTAACCTTCACCCTTGGCCACATTACAACTGGTTAAAAGACCTACTGATCGCTTGATGAATCCAATTCGATAGTTTATACATGCTTTGTGAATTCTGTGGTTCTTAGTGTCTGAATCCGTTCATGAGATCTTTTGCTTAATCTGAGCGTCATTCCATTACTTGGGTTGTATGCGAATTTCATTTTGAATATCTTTGTGCTTAAACTCAAATTTGCATATGTTGTCGAGAGTGTTGCCTAGGGTCTGAGCGACTTGAGTCAAATCACTTGAGAGGTTAGAGTCAAGGCGAATTATATCCTGATAGTTGGTTTAATGTCCTGTTTTCATTTAAGGTTCATTGAGTATTACTTGTGCGTGGCATGCAGTATAAAATTTCATGAGCAGATGCTTTCAACTCAATTCCGTTGCGAGTGCGAATAATTGATCTTGACATTGGTATATGCTTATCAAGATTTTGTTTCTTTGATGTTCAAGCTGTGCATTTGTGGGTATCGCCGCTGGTAAACCCTCACGAGACTATAACTCGTCCACTAGGGACACCTAGGGGTTTAAAGGCTTGTGGCACATGCTAAGTGCCATCGTGTTACCTACGAAAGTGGTTTAGGTAAGTTAGCTTAGTGTAGATTTATGTGCCCTCTGTGTTTGTGCTTAATGTTTTTCCTGTTGTTGAATTTCGTGTGTTGGTCGTTTTGCTTTCTATTCTCCCATCTTTGCTCGAGGACTAGCAAAAGCCAAGTTTTGGGGTGTTTGTTGGCACCATTTCTTGCAAAAAATGGAGCCTCATTCCTCCATGCTTTTTTCCATTTTAGGGCAATTATGGGAGGTATTTGATGATTTTCTTGAGTGTGCAGGTTTGTTAGGTTCCGTTGGTTATTTCGATTGATTCCGGCCGAAACGCGTCTTGAACGTTCGCTCACTACTTGCCGCCTTGCGAAGATCACTTTTAAGCTTTTCCAAAGAAGACTCGCGAGTTGGGGTCGCGACTTTGCTAACTTGCGAGGGCAAAATTCCAGCAAAAGGATCGAGGCACACGCGACTTCCCTCGCGACTTACTCGAGAGTTGGGCAAGTCGCGAGGGCAAAATTCCAGCAAAAGGACTGAGGCACACGCGACTTGCCTCTCGACTTACTCGCAAGGTGGGCAAGTTGCGAAGACCATCAGAGCAGCCAGAGACCGAGGCACACGCGAGTTGACTCGCGACTTGGCTCGCGAGTTGCCAAGTCGTGAGTAACGTTTAAGTTGCAGCCCTAACTCGCCTTATAAAAGGAAAATGGGATTTTTAAAGGAAGGGATCGAGAATTTTTGGAGAATAGAAGAGAGAGAGAGAGAGAGAGAGAGAGAGAGAGAGAGAGAGAGAGAGAGAGAGAGAGAGAGAGAGCGAAGAAGAAGAAGAAGAAGAAGGAAGAAGAAGAGAGAAGAAGGCCTAGGAGACTAGCCATCGGATCGACTCTCCGGACGACTTCAATTGCTCGTAGGATTTGGATTTGTGCACAGGAGAAACTCAACTGAATCTGGTTCAGACGAGAGTCCAGCCGTTTAGAGTTTTTATATCATAATCTTTTCCTTAATCTTGTGTTATTCATATTATTCTTGATAAAAACTAATATGTATTCTTTTTTCCTAGTTATGAACTAATTTCCTATACTAGGGATGATGATGGAACTTACTATGAATTGTGATTGAGATTAATAAATGCTTGAATGATTTAAGTTATTTGATTGAGTGTTGATTTAATGATTTATTGATTGTCTATTGCTTGATCACCAATATTCAATGTCTTGTTGTTGTGGGTTAGGTACCGAGAGGAGACGCCCACAACGTGTTCGATAAATCAATACCATAGCTTAGAAACCAAATAGAGATATATTGGTGTGAGTTATGTGATTTTATATGTTTCCATGTTCATTGCTTTCTCATATAGTTGACATTCATCGAGAGATAGGATGTTAGTATGTGTTGAATAGGTTCGATTTACCTTGAGAGAGGACTTCGGATAGCTATATAACATAATCATCAATTATTGGCTTGAACATCTATGCATAGTTATCTTACATCATTAGGATTAGTTGGTGAAATCGGATTCCCTAGTTCCCTTTACCTTTGATAAGAATTACCTTATAGTTTCTAGTTCTACAGTTGTTTAGTTTACAAGTTACTTATCACAACCCTTGAATTAGTATTCTAGATAGCATTAGACTTGGTTATTGTTAGTATTCAATTACTAATCGTCCTCGTGGGAACGATAATCGGAACTCACAATTCTATATTACTTGTGCCGATCCCATATATTTGCGGGTATACAAAAGGCGTAACAAGAGGCCCAATAGTCCTGAAGAAATCAGTAACCCCCAATGAACTAGGAAGTTGAAAAAGACCATATGACAGACAAAACCCAACGAAGAGAAGTGAAGAAAAGAACCTGAAGCTCTATGCGAGATACAACACCCCAGTGACTAAGAAGACCTTGTTACGTCACTTCTCATTACCAGTTGGGCCCCAACTCGTAATACACCCAGCTCGAAGCGTATATTACAGATAAGGGAAAATTCCATGATTTTAGGAATTTAATCAAATCAGTTGACTCAGTTTGAATTTGAATTTAATTCCTGATTATCAATGATTATATCTTGATTAAATTGTAATTCTTAAGGATTTTATTTGATCCCTGATTTCTAGTAATTTGATTCCATGTAAACTAGAATGACTCCATCCTTTTACACTATAAAAGGGAGGGATCATCACTAGTACAAGGATTATAAAAATTTTGAGAGTAACACTTAGTGAGAGCTCGTGAATAATAAAAGAACAATGGATGTAGGTATTGGTTCTCAAGGCAAACCACTTTAAAAATCTTATTGTTTAATCTTCTTTTACTGTTTTACAATTATAATTATTGTTTTATTACATTGACCAAATTTATACGTCAACATTTTGGCACTAGAAGAAGGGCCTATTTGAGGATTCAAACCTCCACTTTCCTAGAAAAATAATATTTTATTCCACATTTCGGGTAATTCTAAAAAAAGTAATGACAAGAGGCGTAGGAACCCGTTCCAGGACAATGAGGAGCAGGGATGTGCCACCAACTGAAGGATATTCAGAGGCATCTCACCTAGCCTCAACTGCCACCACCTGTCCCAAGTGTGGTCCCCGTGGTCCCCATGGTCCTGCCATATTTCAAATCCACCTAGTAGGCTTGTTCCCTTCTCAAGTGGATCCGCAGATAAATAACCAGGCTAGTCCCTCCAGGTTGCCAGATTTCAACAAGTGGATGGAAAGACAACTCAAAATGGAGAGAATGATAGCGGAGATGACACAGACCTACCAGTTCTTAATGCAAAACCAGCCCGCGCGTGAACAGGTCGTGGAGAGGACATCACCCCCACCTCCAATACTGGATAATCCAAATCCATCCCACCAGGTAAGATCCCCATCTGCGTGACGATAGTGAGGTGGAGTTTCCATTCACTCAGCCAATGCAGCAATGAGAGCCGTTAGAGAACCTGGTGAGCGGCGTGAAGGACCCCATCGCACTGAGCCTGTGATCCATATGAATGCCAACAATGAGAGATATATGGAGCTTAGTAGAGATCATCGGAGTGCCTCGGCCCACAGCTCGACTCAACGATCCAGGTCACCACACTATCCACGTGAATTTCATGATCAACGACCTAGCGATGACAGTAATAGAGATGCTTGTCGCACGGTGCCAGCTGTCTGGATTCTCATAAATCAGGCCATAACACCCCCGCCGGATTGGAGATGAGGGTCACCAGACAGAAATCCTCGAAGGTTGCCCAATCCATAAAATCAGCAATGAGGCAACATGGCTGTAACATCCCAAATTTTAAATAATTACTTTTGAAAATGAGGATGTAAAACGTTATGATTAGAGGGGTATAAAACGTAATTAAATGTATGTTTATTTTTATAGTTTTCAGGTGGACCAGATGGAACGGTCCAGAAATGATGCATGAAGAAAAGAGTGAAAAACTGGGGCAGTGTGTACCGCGAACCCTCACCGCGACCACAGATCGCGATGAGCTGCTCGCGGTGAAAAATGACATTTTCGGGCAGTGAGCAACGCGACCTGGTCACCGCGACCACAGATCGCGCTGACTGGCTCGCGACGAAAAAGTGAAAATTCTAGCAGTGAGCATCGCGACCACCAGCGCGACCAGGGTACCGCGATGGGTGATCGCGATGAAGGCGGTGTAGTTGCTCCAGTGAGCAACGCGACCTGGTGGCGCGACCACAGGTCGCGACGACAGTCGCGATGACAGAAGGATTATAAAAAAAATAAGGCATCGCAGAAATCCCCAGAAAAATAGAAAGGGGGAAAAGAAAGAAACCGAGAGAAAAAGAAGAAGAAGAGAAGAAGAAGAAGAAGAAGAAGAAGAGGAAGAAGTGGAAGAGAAAAAAAAAAGAAAAAGAAGAAGAAAAGAAAAAGAAGAAAAGAAAAGAGAAGAAGAAAGAGAAAAAGGGAAAGAGAAAGGAAAAAAGGGAAATTCAAAAGGAAATAGGCGTAAAAAATGGAATCCAGGTAGGTGTACACTGATTTCTGAATTTAATTTCTATATTTTGTCAAATCGAGTTTGAAACTTTATTTATGGATTTTGTATCATTGTGTTTCGTTTACGAATATTGTTAGAAATTGGTTGAAAATAATTAGGGAATATGATAGTATAATGGAATTTCTATGGTTTCAAATAAATTGTTTTGCGAGTAATGTTTGGAAACGATTTTGGAAAAATCGTATATAATTATTGTTTCGTAAATACTATTTGAAAATAATTTGAGAATATATTGATATGAGAATTGTTGATTTTTGAACGTTTGATTCGTGAATAACTGTTGATTAATTGGAAAACGAAGATAAAGTGATGATTATTGCATCTCGCGGGGCAAACCTGGTATGGTCCAGTTTAGGTGAATCCCGGAGATAACTATTGCACTGATATTGATGATTGTGACATCTCGCGGGGCAAACCTGGCAAGGTCCAGTTTAGGCGAATCTCGGAGATAGCCATTGTACTGATAGTGATGACTGCTGCATCTCGCAGGGCAAACCTGGCAAGGTCCAGTTTAGGCGAATCCCGGAGATAGCTATTTCACTGTATCCATGACTACTGCATCTCGTGGGGCAAACCTGGCAAGTCCAGTTTAGGCGAATCCCGGAGATAGCCAGTGCACTGTATCCATGATTGTTATATCTCGCGGGGCAAACCTGGTATGGTCCAGTTTAGACGAATCCCGGAGATAGATATTGTACTGATATTCCTGACAGTTACATCTCGCGGGGCAAACCTGGCTTAGTCCAGTTTAGGCAAATCCCGGAAGTGAACGTTACATCGATGTTACACATATCGAATTGTATGATGAGTGTACGGTCAGAATGGAGAATGAAAGTGAACAACATGTGTGTATGAATAAAATGTTATAAAATAAATAAAATGATTAGAAAAGAACTGAAAACTAAATGTTTGTATGTTTTATTGATTGAATGTAGATGCTTTTATTAAACTGTTTTTATATGATTTCTTTCAGTGAGAAAGTTGAAATTGAAATGTTATAATTATTGATTTTGATACTTGAGTTAAGTGTACACCCACCAGGCATTATTGCTTAGCGCGTTGATTTTATCATGCGCAAGTATCAGAGACACAAGGGGAAACAAAGAATAGAGAAGAAGTAACAGCAGATTGAAGGTCCAGAGTCACAGTTTCTTTTGAGTAGTTATAATTGAATTTGAAATTGTATATTGTATTTAGTTAAGCATGCATATACAGAAATCTGTAATTCGACATGTATATATATGTATTGTAATAAGTGTTTTATGATTTATATTCTGTTCAAATGTTTGTAAATGTTAATTATATATGTTTTATTTGAAACTGTTTGGAAGTCGCACTAAACGGTAAAGTGCGCATTGATTTGAAAATGTGGCTATATAAGTGTTGGAATTATATTGTATTATATTGTTTTATTGAAAACAGGTTTTGGGAAATCAGAAAAAGAGAGGAAACTCTACCGAAATTTTTGAAAATAAAATTTGATGGGCTCACTAGAAAAATGTTTTTAAATTATAAATTGATACGAGTTTTCAATGGAAATTATGGAAAAATATGAATTTAGAAAGTTTTGAAAACCCGGTAGCGCTCTCTGGGTCGATCCAGTCGGATCGAGTCAGGGGGTGTTACAATGGCAGATCGCAGGGAAGATAGTGCAACCTCCATCGTGTCAGTGGCAACTTATCCATCCCTTGAATATCAAGCGTTGTTGCAAACACTAGAACAATTAGAGCAGCAAGGTGGAAGAGCAGAACCCATCGATAGGTAAGTGGAGCGGAACCCATTCTGTTGGGAGATAGAGAACGAGCCGCTGCTAGATCACTTTAAAATGCCCAAACATCCCCCTCTACTAGGCGGCGAGTGATCCATTCGACCACTTAGACGCATACAACGTGCAGATAAGTCTCATCACAACGAGCAGTAGGGTTAAGTGCTAATGCTTCCCAGCAACCCTTGGGTAGATTCCCAAGAAATGGCTAAGGGGGCTTCCAGCTGGAAGCATAACGAGCTAGGACCAGTGCTAGGAGCAGTTCATGCAGCAGTATCAAGCCCTGAGTAAGCAGCTCGTTCCTTCATGCTACTTGGCAACCTTTTTTAAAAATCAGACGAGCCTCTGAAAGATTATATAACTCGCTTCCAGATAGAGGTGAGCTGTTTGGACAGCCCAACGAGCAAAAGTGTGTTGACAGCGATCATTACTAGGCTACGCAAAGATTGAAAACTCTACAGGAGCATCTACAGCAAACCTGTTAGGACCCTCAGAGGCTTCTATAAGCGAGCTAACACCCACATCCGCATGGAGAAAGTATTTGAGGTCCCTAAGAAAAATAACCCTAGCAGCAAGAAAGATAGGGGTGGAAGTTCGAATGATAAAAACGAAAGGAAGAACGATAGGGGGAAATAATAATGGCAACAACCGTAACAAGAATGAGGGTTCACAAAGAGATGAGACCTCAATAAACTAAGTAGATAAGAAGGCTAGAAACAACGAGAGCTAAGGAGGAACAGAGGCCGTTACCAAACTTACGCGCAGCTATCCGATTATAGGATAGAATCTTCACCACAGATAGAAACATGGAGGCCACCTTCTATGAGAACGCCTATACGAGCCAGAAACCTTAACAAGTTCTATACTTACCATAATGAGATGGGCCATAATACAGCAGATTACTTCGAGCTTAAGGATACAATCGAAGACCTAATCAGAAGAAGTCGCCTGAAGCATTGTGTTGTGCGACCTAGAAACCAACCAACAATGCAGTAACAGCTGAGCCCGCGCATCCTGAGCCAATCCCAGACGAACCGGTAGTAAGAGTGATTCACACCATTTATGGAGAACCGCACCTCGTAGGTACTTTAAACAGGTCACTTTCCCGTCACGTGAGAGAAGCAAGCCAACCTACCTGAGGATGATGAGTGCAGATGAACTGCATGCGAAACAATCCAAGACAATGGCAGAAGGTGTAACCTTCACGAATACTGATATGCGAGAGGTGAACTGGCCACATAGCGATGCAATTGTCATTAAAGTGACCATCGAAGAAGTAGCCATCTATAGAACTATGATTAATAATGGCAGCTCGGTGTATGTCCTATACAAAGTGGCCTACAAAGAGATGAGGTTAAAGTCAAGCCATCTGTGACCTTTAAAAGAACCTCTCTATGGCTTCATAGGAGATTCCATCATACCACTGGGGCTCATTACCTTACCCCTCACATTGGGAGAACCAGGTCTTCAAGCAACCACCATGGCAGACTTCTTGATCATCAATTGCCCAACGGCCTACAACGCCGTTCTAGGAAGGCCAGCCCTCAACGACCTGGAGGTAATCACTTCCATAAAACACCTAACGTTAAAATTCTCCACTACAACAAGTGTAGGAAGTGTTCATGGAGAGCAGAAGGCGGCTATGTCGTGTTATGAGAAGATAGTTAGGATAAGATCCTACAAGTAGGCCACTACAGTGAAAGCTAGCGAGCAAATAATGAATACTCCAGCTGGGGCTTCCCGTAACTAACCAATTACGGAGCTCGGCGACAACATTGATCCACAGGTAATTGACGAGAATGAAACCATCGGACCCGTTGAAGAGCTGAAGGAGTTTTAGATAGATGAGCTGAGACCAGAGAGAACTCTAAAGCTGGGAGCAAACTTAGATCCAGCAATTAGAGATGTGCTGCTCGCATTTTTAGAGAAGAACCTCGATGTCTTCGCCTAGAGCACAGCGACATGGTGGGGATCAACCCAGAGGTAATGGCATATAGGCTCAACATAGACCTAACCTTCAAGCCTATCAGGCAGAAAAGAAGGGCCATGAATGCAGAAAGTATGTGCCCTTGAAGAAAGAAGTTGACAAGCTCCTGGCTAATGGATTTATCAGAGAAATCTATTACCCAAACTGGATTGCCAACCCAGTTCTAGTGAAGAAGAAAGACAACAAGTGGAGGACATGTACAAACTTCACTGACCTTAAGAAAGCATGCCCAAAGAACAGCTTCCCCCAGCTGAGAATTGAACAGCTCGTGGATTCAACTGCTGGACACGAGCTACTCAGCTTAATGGATTCATACTCTGGGTACAATCAAATTTCCATGTTCCCAACTGACGTAGAGCACACCTCGTGCATCATAAATAGAGGTTTTTATTACTACAAGGTGATGCCCTATGGCTTAAAGAATGCAGGGGCGACCTACCAGCAACTGGTCAACATGATGTTTGCCAAGCGAATAGGCAAAACCATGGAGGTGTACGTAGATGATGTACTGGTGAAATCAACTAAGGCGGCGAACCACGTCGCACACCTAAAGAAAATGTTTCAGGTACTTCAAAAATATCAAATGAAAGTTGAAAGTTTAAGTGCAACGGTCTATATGAACCTAGAGGGGGGGTGAATAGGTTCTTACCCAATTTTTTTATTACCAACAATTTAATTAGATCAATTCAACAATTATAAACACATAACAAATGCGGAAGAGATAAACAAAATCAACACAAGGATTTTAGCGTGGAAAACCCCTTCCAACAAGGGATCAAAAACCACGGGACCACTCTTGGCCACTTAACGGACAATCCACTAGTGATAAATGCAGTACACCCTCAAGTTGAAATTACAAGGACTCACTCCTCTTGGACTATCCCGTTCTAGTCTACCCGCAAGCCTTTTCCCTAATGATCTCCCAAGATCCACTAGGTGACTAAATGTATATCCTCAAGCTATCCTAGAATTCATACTCCTATTGGCGTGAGCCTACACCTATCGTCTCGCAAGAGCCAACTAGTGAAATTCCACATAAATGCAACTTTTGCACAAGAAGCAAACCTTGAGCTTGTTCACAAGACTTCACCAAAGTCACACAAGCTCTTCCAATAACACAAAGGATTATTGTCTAAGTGTTCAATGATGCATGAACATACAATTAGGATGCATGACTAATACAACCTATGATGCTAAGTGAACTAGTGCACACAATCTACTTAAATAACACTTAGCATAAATACATTTCAAGACCTAACAATTTTTGCAACAAATTCAACACTTTCAAGTCATGAAACAAACATATTCAATGCTTGAACTCTACAAGGCAGCCAACATGTTTATATGAATGTGATTCTAACAACAAGTAAATTATTATAACAACAACTAACACTCTTGATCCAACCTAGATTAGTACCAATCCATTAACCACATGTGAGATAGATGCTTAATTCATTCAAGCAAGATAAATGCATTCTAAATCACAACATCAAGTTATCTAGGTACTAATTTAACTTCCTAAATGCCTTATCATGCATTAAACACAAAACACACAAGCTTTCATTCAATTAATATCTATAAAACTCCATTAACTCTCATTCAAGAACAACAAAGATTCAAATGAAATGAATCATAAAATAACTTGAACAAACAAGAAACAAACTTACCACAAGTCTCTAATTTGATTCCATGGACATACAAGAGAGATTGGGTGAGTTTTGAGAGATTGGAGTTGAGAGAGTATGAAGAGAGAGAGCTGCTAGGGTTCTTCTTTCTGGATTCTTGATGAAAAAGACGAAGTGGCATTTATATAGGAAGAGCCACGGGTCGGGTTGCCACACAAAACGGGTCGGACGCACATGTTGGGTTGGGTGCAGTTTTCTGCACTGACCTATGTTCGGTTTCAAGCTAATATCTAGAGAAACGCCACCCAGAAAATTCTGAAAAAATAACTGAAGAAAGTAGACACATATATGAACAACTTTTATGAAGAACACCATTTAAAATTCGGACATTAAGGGTGCCATATTGGACCACATACATGACACACAAAAACTATCTCCCCTGTTTTTTCAGCACTGACCAATGTCTGGTGTTTAGCTATTATATAGAGACGCGCCACCCAGAAAATTCTGAAAAACTTAGAGAAGAAGGTAAAGACATATATGAAAAACTTTCATGAATAACACCATTTACAATTCTGACAGGAAGGGTGACATATTGGACCACATACATGTCAAACAAAAACTGTCTCCCCTGTTTTTCCAGCACTGACCTATGTCCAGTTTCTATCTAATATCTAGCGACGTGCTGCCCAGAAAATTCTGAAAAACTGACAGAAGTAAGTACACATATATACCAACAACTTTGATGAAGAATACACTTTGAAATTCGGATAGGAAGGTGGAGATATGGGACCATCTATAGGATGCATCTGCAGAACATAACATATGAATGCAATACAATGAACTATGCACCATAGACCATATCAATGATGAATGAGATGCCTATAAACACAATGACTGATAAGTTGTGAGTGTGTGAGATCCTAAAAACCTTTGTGAGATTGAGAGCAACTTACCAAATGAATCGATGATCTTGATGCCTTCAACGAAAGCTCCTAAACACAATTACAACCAAAGAGTGTTTTGCACGGAATTAGCCAACCTAGAAAATACTCGACCTAACAATCTCCCCCTTTGGCTATCCCGTGACAAAACCTCAAACCTCACAAATATACAAAATGATACAAAGTTTGAACTCACAAATACAACCTCACAAAATTACAATGAATGATCTTAAAACTAAAAACTTGAAGCTTGAGATCATTTCCAGTCAAGGTGAACCTGAAACAAAAGAAAGCACACTAACACAAAACAAAAGACGTTAGTAGACACCGTGCGGTTCATATAAACGCCCGTAGATAAACATAATCATTAACAACAGACACAAAACGATGAACACAAGTGTCTCCCCCTCAAATTCTCCCCCTGAGTACTACACAACAATACAAACTTCTCCCCCTTTTTGTCACAGGAGAGGCAAAGGAAGAACACAGTAGACAAAGATATGGAAAAATTGCACAAGAGACAAGAAAATACACGTACCAACTCCCCTTGAATGCCATACACAAGTAACATAGGAGTCATATCCTTAAGGAACCAATAGTCACAAATATGCACCACAACAAATATCAAGTCCCATCTCAACTTCAAAAACACAAACACAATCATCACTTCATTAACAGATTAACATTTGCCCACAATAAGTAACCAATATACACGCAAGCACATATATATAAATATATATCATCCTGTCTCAAGAAAGTCGCAAAATCTCAAAAATAAGCTTTTGAAGGAAATATTTTGATATCAACTACAAAATAGCTTTATATTATCATTCAACACAAGCTTGTCTTTTTTTTATTTTTTTTTATTGAGCTTTTCCTTCTTCTTCTTTCGCTTATTTTCTTCCTTTTCTTGTAATTCAACTTTAATTTTAATTTCCAAAGGCATTGGCGGCTTTCATTGCACCTAAGGAGGTAGCCTTCTCCTCTAACTTGGAGATAAAGATATTGTTTCAAGCACATTGTAGAGGTAGCTTTCACTCTTCCAGAGGGCATAGCCATTTCCAAGCTTTTGTTTACCAAGCCATTATTAATCCAATTATACATTTCTCAACAAGAAAACTATTTTAAAAAAAAAACATTTGAGAGCAATGAGAAATCTTTTGACATTCAGAAACTGGATGAGCTTAATAGACACACAACATTCACACAATTGCTTATACAAGTCCAAATATGGGCATTTTGTCAATTGCAACAAAGATCTGAAGGGCTAATGTCAGGAATTTAAGAGTAGATAAATGATACAGATCATTTTACACAAATATGACATTAGTCCACTCTTAGACATGAACAACATATGGTACAAATGACATGGCACAATCAATGAAGAGAGCATACACCAATGGATTTACTAAGTGACTGAAACCTAGCATGATCCAAAGGTTTGGTAAACAAATCAGCAAGTTGATTTTCTGTGGACACATGCTCTAAGGACACTACTTTGCTTTCGACTAATTCTCTAATGAAATGATGTCGAATGTCAATATGTTTAGTCCTAGAGTGTTGAACAGGATTTTTGGAAATATTTATAACACTGGTATTGTCACAATAAATTGTCAGAGTACCTTGTTTCAAACCATAATCCTCCAACATTTGTTTCATCCATAGAAGTTGTGTACAACCACTACCTACTGCAATGTATTCTGCCTCTGCAGTTGACAAGGAGATAGAGTTTTGCTTTTTGCTATACCAGGACACAAGATTGTTTCCAAGATAAAAGCATCCTCCAGTTGTGCTTTTTCGATCATCACTGCATCCTGCCCAATCTGCATCACTAAAGCCAACCAGGTTAGGGTTAGTGTCAAAAGAGTACCAAATTCCAAAGTCCGAAGTTCCATTGACATATCGAATTATTCTTTTCACAGCTGTGAGATGTGACTCTTTCGGATTTGATTGATACCTGGCACACAAACCAACACTCAAAGAAATATCAGGTCTACTAGCAGTTAAGTACAACAAACTTCCTATCATGCTTCTATACAGACTCTGATCAACACTTTTTCCATTTGAATCTTTACTCAATTTCAATGAAGTACTCATAGGTGTGTTATAGTGTTTTGCCGATTCTAACCCAAACCTTTTCACTAGGTTTTTAGCATATTTAGCTTGGGAAATGAAAATCCCATCACTCATTTGCTTGATTTGTAAACCTAAGAAAAAAGTTAGCTTACCTACCATGCTCATCTCAAACTCACGAGTCATCACATTAACAAAGTCACTCACTCGCTTTTCATTAGTGGAACCAAACACAATATCATCAACATAAATTTGAGCTATGAATAACTCACCATTTTCACATTTGATGAACAAGGTTTTATCAACACTACCTCTTATGTATTTGTTTTCAAGCAAGTAGTGGGTGAGACGTTCATACCATGCTCGTGGAGCTTGTTTCAATCCATAGAGTGCTTTCTTTAACTTGTATACGTGCTCTGGATGATGTGGATCTACAAATCCCTTTGGTTGCTCAACGTATACTTCTTCTTGAAGAACTCCATTTAGAAATGTACTCTTCACATCCATTTGATGTAGTTTGAACCTGCACACGCAAGAAACACACAATAAAAGTCTAATAGATTCCAATCTAGCTACTGGAGCAAAAGTTTCATCAAAGTCTACTCCCTCAAGTTGTATGTAGCCTTGAGCAACTAGTCTTGCTTTGTTCCTCACTACATTTCCATTTTCATCCGATTTGTTCTTGAAAATCCACTTTGTACCAATGACATTGGTACTCTTAGGTCTAGGGACGAGAAACCACACATCATTTCTTTGGAATTGATTGAGTTCTTCTTGCATGGCACCAATCCAGAACTCATCCTGAAGTGCTTCTTCAACTTTCTTAGGTTTGAACTGAGACGTGTAGCAAACATAGCTAACTTGATTAGCTAGTTGTCTTCTTGTTCGTACTCCTTCACTCACATCTCCTATGATGTCATCCTTTTTATGAGACCTCCTAACCCAAGGAGCAGGATCTGTTTGATTTGGCATTTCTTCAGTCTCCTCTTCTTTCACATTTGAGTCCAAACCTCCAAGGCTTTCGGTTTGCATAGGACCCATGAGATCCATGTGAAGAAGCTCCAAAGGACGTTTGGACTATTGTACCTTTATTTTTCTTGTGTATTCCCTTTGTTTGCTTCCCAAGTTGACATGGTCCACATACACCTTCCTGTTTCTTTCCTAGCTCAGGAAGACCTCTCACAGCTTTCATCTTTCCAAGTTTCTTTAGGTCCTTGAAATTCAAGTGACCAAGTCTTTGATGCCAAAGTTCAACCTGTTCATGGTTAGTCAAATTGCATTTAAGATTTTTAACATCAATACAATAACAATTATCATCAGTTCTCTTTCCCTGCAAAATAACATTTCCTTTAGAGTCCAAGATTGCACAAGTATCTTTAAAAAAGTTGACAGCATGTACACTTTCACACAAGTGTGTAATGCTAATCAAGTTTGCCTGCAATCCATCAACAAGAAGAGCATGATTAAGACTAGGTAAACCAGAAATTTTAATTGACCCTTTACCTATCACCTTCTTCTTAGAACCATTACCAAAAGTGACCCATCCTCCATCCTTCATCACAAGATTTTCAAAAATATTTTTATCTCCGGACATGTGCCTAGAACAACTACTATCAAGGTACCAAGAATTTGCATTAATGGCTTTCAAGGCATAATGAGCAGCATAACATATGAAATCATCTTTTCTAACCCATGCTTTTCTCATTTTCTTTTTCAATTTCTTTTCTTGTGGTTTTGAATTAACAACATTGTTAGGCATTTGTCTAGAAAATCTTTCAAAGTGACAATCCCTAGATTCCATTTCATTATGGCACAATTGAATGTAATCAAAACATCTAGGTCTAATATGCCCTTTCCTACCACAAAAATGACAAATAGGAATGAAGTTAGAAAATGTACCTTGATGATTTGGTTTCCATTCATTTCTTTGGCATCGGAATGATGTGGTGTTAGGAACTTTACCTTGTGCTTGTGGTTGTCTAAGAGGTGCCTTCTTGGGGTTGCTTGTTATCCTTGGTTGTTCAAGTGTTTGCTTCAAATTTTCTCCCTTGAAACATGTTGTCTTGCTTGACGAAGGAGTGATTTCTTCAATTGCATAGCCTATGCCTCTCTTGTCTCCATAAGCCTTGCCAAGATTAATTACTTGATCAACCTTTAGTGCACCCAAAGTCAGCCCCTCGATTGATTTCCTTGCATCCTCCAATTCCTTGAGACATTCTTGTTCCCTATGTCTCACAATTTGCAAGGTCTTCTCTTTCTTACTCAGTTCCTTCTTCATTAGAATAATTCTTTGATCATCATCTTCTTTTTCTTTCTTGAGTTTTTGGATGGCTTCTTCAACAATCTGAGCCCTTGATAATGCCTCTTGCTTCTCTTTCTCAAGAATCTTGAGTTTAACCTTGTAAGAAACATTTTCCTTCTTTATCTTGAGGCTTTCTGCATATAACTCATTAAAAGCTTCCTCAAGGCTTTCTTCATCTGATTCCTCTCTCTCACTCATGCTCATTTCACCTTCACTAGCTTCTTCCTCATTGCTATGATGACTTGCAACAAAGGCAGTGAAGTTACTCACTAGCTCCTCTGAACTTGTGGAGCTTGTATCATCTTCTTCATCACTATCACTCCATGATACCTTCATTGCCTTACCTTTCTTATTTTTCTTCAAATTGTTGGCACATTCGGTTGAGATATGCCCATAGCCTCCACATTCATAACATTGGACGCCTCTCTTATTGATCTTTTCTTTTGAGGTGTCAACTTTCTTTGAAAAGCTTTTCTTTGCATCTTTGGTTCTTATGGAGTTCTCACCCTTCTTTTTGTTTGTCTTGAGGAATTTTTTGAACCTCTTAGCAAACATGGCAATCTCGGCTTCATTGAGATCATTATCATCTTCTGAATTTTCAGCTTCCTTGATTGCTTTGAGGGCTATACTTTTGTGTTTCTTGACTGGTTTCAATCCCATTTCAAAAGTCTTCAAGGAACCAACAAGTTCTTCTACTCTCATGGAATCAACATCCTTGCTTTCTTCAATAGCTGTGACTTTAGCTTGAAATCTTTCGGGCAAGGATCTTAGAATCTTCCTAACAATCTTCGAACTAGAATAGACTTCTCCTAACATATAACTCTTGTTGGTGATGTCTGTGAGCTTGGCTTCAAATTCTGCAAAGGTCTCATTCTCTTCCATTCGAAGACTCTCAAATTGAGATGTTAACATTTGAAGCTTGGACCTCTTGACAGCTGTAGTTCCTTCATGTGTGATTTGGAGGATCTCCCATGCTTCCTTGGCACTTTCACATTTTTGAATATGCCTATATTGACTGTCATCAACGCCACAGAAAATAGCGTTCAACCCCTTTGAATTCCAAGTTGCCAAACTGTAATCTGCAGGTGTCCAAGTTGACTTGGGTTTCACTGTTCTTCTCCCATCTTCACTTGCGGTTATGGGAGGTATGTACCCCTCTTCGATGCTTGTCCATACATGTTCATCTATGGACTTCAAGTATGCTCTCATGCGAACTTTCCAAAATGAGTAGTTTGTGTCATTTAGAAGTGGAGGTTTGGTATGGGATGCACCCTCTCTTACTACGGAGTTCATGGGATCAAGAATAGACAAAGATTGCACACAAATAGCAAACAAGCAAATAAACACCCAAAGATCTAGCTATGTATGTCTAGCTACCCTCTCTGATACTAATTGAAAGTTTAAGTGCAACGGTCTATATGAACCTAGAGGGGGGGTGAATAGGTTCTTACCCAATTTTTTGATTACCAACAATTTAATTAGATCAATTCAACAATTATAAACACATAACAAATGCGGAAGAGATAAACAAAATCAACACAAGGATTTTAGCGTGGAAAACCCCTTCCAACAAGGGATCAAAAACCATGGGACCACTCTTGGCCACTTAACGGACAATCCACTAGTGATAAATGCAGTACACCCTCAAGTTGAAATTACAAGGACTCACTCCTCTTGGACTATCCCGTTCTAGTCTACCCGCAAGCCTTTTCCCTAATGATCTCCCAAGATCCACTAGGTGACTAAATGTATATCCTCAAGCTATCCTAGAATTCACACTCCTATTGGCGTGAGCCTACACCTATCGTCTCGCAAGAGCCAACTAGTGAAATTCCACACAAATGCAACTTTTGCACAAGAAGCAAACCTTGAGCTTGTTCACAAGACTTCACCAAAGTCACACAAGCTCTTCCAATAACACAAAGGATTATTGTCTAAGTGTTCAATGATGCATGAACATACAATTAGGATGCATGACTAATACAACCTATGATGCTAAGTGAACTAGTGCACACAATCTACTTAAATAACACTTAGCATAAACACATTTCAAGACCTAACAATTTTTGCAACAAATTCAACACTTTCAAGTCATGAAACAAACATATTCAATGCTTGAACTCTACAAGGCAGCTAACATGTTTATATGAATGTGATTCTAACAACAAGTAAATTATTATAACAACAACTAACACTCTTGATCCAACCTAGATTAGTACCAATCCATTAACCACATGTGAGATAGATGCTTAATTCATTCAAGCAAGATAAATGCATTCTAAATCACAACATCAAGTTATCTAGGTACTAATTTAACTTCATAAATGCCTTATCATGCATTAAACACAAAACACACAAGCTTTCATTCAATTAATATCTATAAAACTCCATTAACTCTCATTCAAGAACAACAAAGAGATTCAAATGAAATGAATCATAAAATAACTTGAACAAACAAGAAACAAACTTACCACAAGTCTCTAATTTGATTCCATGGACATATAAGAGAGATTGGGTGAGTTTTGAGAGATTGGAGTTGAGAGAGTATGAAGAGAGAGAGCTGCTAGGGTTCTTCTTTCTGGATTCTTGATGAAAAAGACGAAGTGGCATTTATATAGGAAGAGCCACGGGTCGGGTTGCCACACAAAACGGGTCGGACGCACATGTTGGGTTGGGTGCAGGTTTCTGCACTGACCTATGTTCGGTTTCAAGCTAATATCTAGAGAAACGCCACCCAGAAAATTCTGAAAAAATAACTGAAGAAAGTAGACACATATATGAACAACTTTTATGAATAACACCATTTAAAATTCGGACATTAAGGGTGCCATATTGGATCACATACATGACACACAAAAACTATCTCCCCTGTTTTTTCAGCACTGACCAATGTCTGGTGTTTAGCTATTATATAGAGACGCGCCACCCAGAAAATTCTGAAAAACTTAGAGAAGAAGGTAAAGACATATATGAACAACTTTCATGAATAACACCATTTACAATTCTGACAGGAAGGGTGACATATTGGACCACATACATGTCAAACAAAAACTGTCTCCCCTGTTTTTCCAGCGCTGACCTATGTCCAGTTTCTATCTAATATCTAGCGACGTGCCCCCCAGAAAATTCTGAAAACCTGACAGAAGTAAGTACACACATAGACCAACAACTTTGAGGAAGAATACACTTTGAAATTCGGATAGGAAGGTGGAGATATGGGACCATCTATAGGATTGCATCTGCAGAACATAACATATGAATGCAATACAATGAACTATGCACCATAGACCATATCAATGATGAATGAGATGCCTATAAACACAATGACTGATAAGTTGTGAGTGTGTGAGATCCTAAAAACCTTTGTGAGATTGAGAGCAACTTACCAAATGAATCGATGATCTTGATGCCTTCAACGAAAGCTCCTAAACACAATTACAACCAAAGAGTGTTTTGCACGGAATTAGCCAACCTAGAAAATACTCGACCTAACAAAAGTTAATCCTCTCAAATGTGCCTTTGGTGTAGCCTCTGGTAAATTTCTAGGTTTCATGGTGAACCAATAAGGGATCGAAGCAAACCTAGAGAAAATCAAGGCCTTACACGACATGCGGTCTCCCACCAAGCCTAAGCACGTGCAGAGTCTTAACGGTCAGGTCGTATCACTGAGTCGCTTTATCTCGAAATCAACAAATAAATGAGTACCCTTTTTCAACATGCCACGAGGAAACAAAAAGTTTGAGTGGACAGAAGAATGTGAACTCGACTTTTAGCAGCTCAAAGAATAAATGGGGCGACCTCCCTTGTTGTCAAAACTGCAGGACGGGGCGAAGCTCATTATATATCTGGCTGTAACATAGCACGCTATAAGCACAATCTTTGTGCGGGAGGAAAACAAAATCCAGTTGTCGGTCTACTATGTGAGCAAAAGGCTGCAGGACGTAGAGAGTAGATACCCGTAAATTGAGAAGCTCGCATACTGCCTGATGGTGGCATCAAGAATGCTGCGGCCTTACTTCCAAGCCCATAGTATTGAGGTATTAACAAATTACCCTTTGAGACAAGTTTTGCAGAAGCCTGATACTTTAGAAAGGTTGTTGAAGTGGGCAATCGAGTTAGCATAGTACGATCTGGAGTACAAGCCATGAACAGTGATCAAGGGCCATACCTTAGTAGATTTTGTGGTAAAATTCTCAGGATTAAAGGAGGAGATTCAACAGGAAGAATGACCAAAAATTCCACTCCCACCTCCGTGCTCATAGACAAGCAGAAAGAGCCAGAGTTCCTTCTGTGAGAATTATACGTAGACGGATCGTCGTGTAAGGGAAAAGCCAGAGCTGGTATTCTCTTAATTAGCTCGGAGAAACACAAAATCTACTTCCCTGCATCTAAAAACGAAGCAGAATATGAAGCTCTCCTCGCTGGACTACGTTTGGCCAAAGAGCTATAGGTATAGACAATAAAGATCTACAGCGACTCGCAACTAATTGTGAATTAGGTGAAAAGAGAGTTTCAAGCCCGTGACACAAAAATGGAAGCCTATCTGCAGAGAGTCAGTAAGCTCCTAGAAAAATTCCAATGGCATGACATCCAATAGATTCCGCGAGCTTAAAACACACATGCTGATGCACACCTAGCGACCACAAAAGATGCAGACCTGCTTAGCGCTATACCAGTGGAGGACCTGCTAGAGCCCGGTATAGCGACCAAGGAGGTCGCTATGGTGATCAGAACCTCGCTAAACTAGTGAATGAATCCTTTTATTAATTATCTCATGAGCGGGCTATCACCCACAAACAAGAACGAAGCTCGACGGTTACGGGTATTGGCAGCGAGGTACATGATCGATCTATGATGGCATGCTGTTCAAATGGGGATTTGTAACTCCCTTATTGCGATGTGTAAACAAAGAGAACATTGTACCTATCCTCAACGATATCCATCCAGGCCTATGTGGCAACCATACTGGGGGGTTTTCCTTAGTTCATAAAGCACTACGCCAGGGGTTTTACTGGCCAACGATGAAGCAAGACGCTACCAACCTGGTGAAGAAATGTGACAAATGCCAGAGATTTTCCAACATACCGTGAGCTCCCCCAGCTCTTTTACACTCGATGGTCAGCTCTTGGTCGTTTCCCATATAGGAGATGGATCTAATTAGGCCACTACCTATAGTATGCGATAACTATAAGCACGCAGTAGTTGTTGTGGACTACTTCACGAAGTGGGCAGAAGCTGAAGCTCTCAGTGAAATATCAACAACAAAAATTAAAATTTTTGTATGATAGAATATTGAGAGCAGGTTTGGGGTCTCTTAGAATCGTCACAGATAACGACACACAGTTCAAAAGTAAGAGGTTTAGGTCGTTATGTGAAGACCTCGCGATAACAAAGAGCTTCTCAGCAGTTGATCACCCGCAGGCGAATTGGCATGTAGAGGTAGTAAACAAGATTATCAAGCACACCTTAAAAACGAAACTTGAAGGAAAAAATGGGGCTTAGGCAGACAATCTCCTGAAGGTGTTGTGGTCTTACAAGACTACTGCAAGAAGCACCATAGGGGAAACCCCGTTCTCCATGGTCTATGGAACGGAGGCTATGATCCCAGCTGAAGCCATAACAAGCACGTACCGAAGAGCTACATTCGACCGAGAACAAAACGAAGACCTGCTTGTAGCTAATCTCGACCTATTTGAAGAAAGGAGAGATGCTGCTCCCCTAAGGATAGCTGTATACCAGTAAAGGGTTGCCAGGTACTACAACATGAAAGTCAAGCTGTGAAGTTTCATAAAGGGTGACCTCATCCTAAGGTTACTTCTACCTGGAGCTTGAAACCCTCAAGAAGGAGTTTAGGGCCCAAACTGGGAAGGTCTTTACGTGGTAGGTGAAGATCTGGGCAATGGGGCGTACCACCTCATGAATGTCAATGGAGCTTGGAATGCAGAACATTTGCGCAAGTAATATCAGTGATTCCTAGCTGTATTTATTTATCAGTATTACACTCATAAAATTCTCATTATCTACAAGCTCTCGTGTATTGTTTTTACTACTCTCGACCTTAGAGGGCTAGGGGGATAAAGATGATGAAAAGCGACATGCAAATGGAAAAATGGAAATTTTTAAAATTTTTCCAAGTGTTGGCAACACTCACAAACAAGAAGGTTTTCACCTTCCAACTAGCGATGTCAACTAAACGAGCTCACAAATGAGAAGGGCTCCTACCTTCGAACCAGTAAGCTAGCAAAAATTGAGTATAAAAATTGACGGAACTTGCCAACCTGAGTGCTTATGAGCTTACAAACTAGAGAGGTCAATAGAAATACTCGTGATAACAAGCCGTCCAAGGAGTTGTAAAAATTGGCGGAACCCACTAACCTGAGAGCTCACGAGCTCTCAAACTAGAGAGGTCAATAGAAATACTCGAGGTAACAAGCCTCCCAATAAGTTGTAAAAATTGGCGAAACCCGCCAACCTGAGAGCTCACGAGCTCTCCAACTAGTGGAGTCAATAAAAACACTCTGGGTGATAGACCTCATAAAAACCTAAGTGTAGAAATTGATAGAACTTGCAAACCTAAGAGCTCACGCGCTCTCAAACCAGCGAGATCAATAAAGACACCCGAGGTGGAGAAGCTCACAAACAAGAAAGTCTACTTTCTAACCAGTGAGGCCGCGATTATTAAGTCTTGTAAGTTTTTAAGTTAAAAGTACATTTGTTTGCAAAGCATTGAGTATTTACTTAAAGCGATTAAATAAAAGAAAAATACTACCACTTGAAAAACAAAAACAAGCATTCATTCAATTAATAGCTCGAAAGCAAGGTGAAATTACATTGAAGCTTTAAACTGGCTGGAATTACATTGAAGCTCTAAACTAGCTAAATTACATTGAAGCTTTAAACGAGCTGAAATTACATCAAAGCAACTACAACTTGCTGGAAGTACATTGAGGAAAGTGTTATATATGATGAGTAAATGTTTTAAAAATCTTTAAGTTTGTTAGTAGCATTGAATTTCACTTCCATAACCATCTATGAATTATTCTTGACAATGTACTTCTGATCCAAGTTTGTTGAAGTGCTTTAAGAACTAAAATTGGCAGGCATCTAAAGTTGTCATCACACACTTCTCGTCCAAAGATGAAAGCCAGCATGCTTGGTGAAGCATACATTCCTCGACCTAAGATGAAAGACTGCATGCTTGGAGATGCACACATTCCTCGCCCTAAGATGAAGGTCTACATGCTTAGAGGATATGGATGTTGAAGCTTTGAAGAATCAGGTCTGGCTAGCTGAGGATCCCCACCTCTTGGAGCAGTTTGGTCACCCACGATAACTACGCGATCTGTAGAGTAAGAGGTCACAATACCTTCATGCTCCCTGTTTCCACATCCAGAAGGATCCCTAACAACATTATTAGCATACTGTTACACAGCCCTTTCCACCTCAACTAAAGTCTGCGTAGTCCGGAATCCCTCAATCCACTCGTTAATAGATAGGCCAAGGAAGCCGAGGTTGAGATTAGGGTACCAGACCCAGACGTTATAAAGGATGTCACCATAAGCTTCATCATGTATCTCCTCATCGTGCTTCTTCAAGCTTTTGTCCTTTTAGGCGAGCTCCTCATCCTTCTTGACAAGGTCATCTGCTTGCTGCTCGATCAGCTTATTGGAGTGCTCGAGGTCGACCATAACCCTCTCGACCTGATCCTTCAGCCCGTAGATTTGGTTTTTGTACTTAACCTTGGATGCATTCATCTCCTGCTTCATCTCATTCCTAAGGGCCTGACACATGATGCGACTTTTTGTACCCGCAAGTATACGGGGTCGACACAAGTAATAAAATGATGAGTAAAATTATCGTCTCCACAGGGATATTTAGGTGTTGAGTACTAAAATTAACCAAGCCTATTTCTATTTGGATAATCGAAAGATATTAAAGGATAAAAATATAAAGACATGAAAATAAAGCAAACAACCAATATGAGAGATTAGTTAGGGTATTTGAATTCACCTATCCCATCCAATTGAATTTCATGAAAGCACATTGTTGTAGTTTAATTATTCATATTGATGATCGTGTTTATCTAAATTATCCAAAGTCCCCTCTCGAGGTAAATCGGACCTATTCCGCACACACTAATATCCTATCTCTCGATGGTATATCAAAGTGCATGGAAATTGCATTAGTTACAATAAACACCCTATGTGATCACACAAGCAAATTAGTATATCTCTATCCAATTCTACTTGTGGTGGACATTATATCGAGCACGTGGTGGGCGTCTCCTCTCGGTACATAACACACCACCAATTTATCATCTAAATGTAGGCCTTCACATTCAAAAGCATTAAGCATGATAATACCACTCAACAACACAATAATCAACCACAACAAATTAAACAATCAATTCATTCAATCATCATGGAATAAGATTCATCAAAACCCTAACTTACAAATTTAGTTCATAATCAAAGATTTACAACTAAACATGTTTTTCAATTAATAAAGAGAGTTACAAGCATGAAAATAAAGAAGGAAAGGGATAGAAAAACTCTAGGTGTGATGAACTTTCGTCCTCCTCCTCATTGGGAATTTGTCTAGCTTCCACTTTCTCCAAATCCAAGCTTGATGGTGAGATTTTGGCTCAAGGATTGAATCCAATCCCTCTTGGTTTCAAGATGATCTTCTTCTCCCCTCTTTGCCTCTTCTCTTCTCTCTTGGTCTCCTCTTGGTCCTCTCCTTAGAGCCCTAGTCGAATTCCCCTCTCTTTAGAGCCCTTTTTCTACTTATAGGCATTGAAAAATAGGTTTCTCGCGTCGCCATCGCGACCACTGTAGCGCGACCTGCGGTCGCGCTACAGTGCTCGCGGCGCTCACTGCCAACAAATTGATGTTTCATTGCGACCACTGTAGCGCTACAGTAGTCGCGGCACTGTGCTCGCGGTGCTCACTGCCAACAAATTGATGTTTCATCGCGACCACTGTAGCGCGACCTACGGTCGCGGTACTAGGTCGCTGGTGCTCACTGGTCCAAATTTCAAGGATTGCGCACTGTTACGAAAATGACCATAACTTCCTCTAGAAAACTCCAAATCATGAACCGTAAAATGTATTGGAAAGTAGACATCTATATCTTTCCATACATATAAAGCTCGAAACCCAGTTCGTTCTATGGAATTTATGACGGCCTCCGAAACATGACTCATGACTTAACTCTCGACATGAAAGTCGTGAGTCTGCACACTGTTGTGAAAATGAGCATAACTTTCTCTAGACAACTCGGAATCATGAACCGTAAAATTTGCCGGAAAGCAGACATCGTGACCTTTCCATAAATATAAGGCGCTCAACCCAGTTCATCTTGTAGAATTTATGGCAGCCTCCAAACAATGACAGCTGTGCACTCCCAAATATTCAATTTAATCCACCAAAACTCTTCAATTACGCACAAAACCTTATTACCTGTACACTAGAGGAAAACACGTCAAAAGCACCAAAAATACTTAAGAATACAATTAAAAGATACGGTTTAGGGGTCGTAAATATATGAAAATAAATGACCGATCAACACATCTTGGCCTCCTCAGCCAGTTTCTTCTCAAGCTCCGCCTTGCTAGCGAGTTCGTCCTTGTAGGTTTGGAGCTCTTCATGAAGCTTCCTAACCTCAACTTTACTCTCCCCAGTCTCACACTAGTATTCGACCAAGTCCTTGTTAGCGAGGAAGACAAACTGTAACTTTAAGAGGGAGTAAGAAACAAGCAAAGAATCACCAAGGATAGTCATGCTTTAACGAGCTGACACTTACCATGAGGGAGTAGCAGAGCATGAATTGGCGGAGGCGTACCCCTTGATCTTCCTCTTTATGCTGGCTTAGACCCTTTGTAAGGAATTCTCCAGCAATAGTGGAAGCCCACTTAAGAAACTCCATCGTAATGGGACCAAGGGTCCAATCTGAAGAAGACAAAGTGACCTCGGGGGCATCGAGGTTGATCACCTTGTTGGGTTGGCTTCCCCTTACAATAAACAGCACCTCTCTAGTAAGCTGCTCCATTCTTGCTAACTGAGTCTCAGAGGCAATCGTTTTTCCCTTGTCTTTTCTCCTCCCTTCATCAGAAGTGCCAGCGGCAGGGAAAGTTGGAGGAAGCGAGGGAAGTGATGGTGAATACCCTACAGGAAGTGGAAGTTGGCAGCCCTGACTAGCGCTCCCCATGACCTTTGATTTCTTTGTCAATGGGAGGGGCACCGTAGAAGGAGAGGCTTCAGCTCTCCTCTTGCTCGCAGGGCAAATCAGTAGGTTCAGCTTACCCATTTCCTCCTACTGCTGTTGGTATGTATAACTGTTGCTGTTGTTTCTTTTTCTTCTTTTGGTGGTGGTGGTGGTGGTGGTGGTGTTATTTTTATTGTTGTTGGTGGTGACCTCATTGTTTACGTGCTGGTTCTTGAGTACCCTGCTCATCAGACTCAATTTTCTCGTATTCGGAGCTCGGGGCATATGGCTCTGCTACCTCCTGAATATCTCGCTCGAGGTCAAGCTGTTGTACTTATCTGGGGTTGAGTGCAAGCTTGAAGTCCACGAGAAACTGCTCGGTGATCTTCCTGTGCCCCGTGAGCTTGTTTTTATCCTCTCAGAGTATGGCTTGAATGGCATCAATGACATTCTTCTCTTCTTTGAAGATCCTGTGATGCTTACCTGTACAAAAAAAAAAAGAAAAAAAAAGAGTTAAAATAAAACGAGCAGATACATATGCAGATAGACTCTATCAACGACCCACAAGCTACATTTACAAGGCTCTAGCACAAAACTTTTATTCCTAATTCACTTGACCTCGGGGCCCTTGACAAAGAAGTACGAGATCTTATAGCTCCCCATATTCGACTTAGTGTCGGATAGCAACTCCTTGTATTGATTAACTCACACATAGAGGTAATATATCTCGTAGTGTGGGGTCTCCTCAGGTGCATTTCTTGGGAGCTAATTCTTCTTCAAAGAGAAGCAGAACCTGATGATGTTGTCACTTAGTGGAGGAGCCCCATGCCTCCGAAAGGTGAGGTAAGTTGGAAGTAAGAGTTGGGGGAGAGCTGCATTGGAGCGACCTTCAAAAGATTGAGGATATCAATGAGGAAGCTCGAAAAAGGTAGTCTCAACCCGGCCTGAAAATGTTGCTGACTTATTGCCACGTAACCCGGAGGAGGATAGACAACTCTGTGTTATGGCTGGGACTAGCAACTTATGTCTCATAGAGATGTTGAAGGATTTCACGAAGCTCGCTAAATCCACCCTATTGATGATGGAACGAGTTGACGCGTAGGCCTCGGTCCTTGGCTGCGACCTCCTGCAAAGCTCACCTCGTGGAGGATTAACCCCTATCTCCACACCGTCCACTATTTCCACGTGCTCCCCTTGGTTTCCAGTGGACTGAACAACTGTGATCGTCCCCACAACTTCACCCCTAGGTGGCGCGACATCCTGGTCGACCAGAAGTCAAACCCTGCGCAACTCGCTACTGCTCATAACCCCTAAGCGGCCTGACATCCGGTCGACCAGAAGTTGAAGCCTGCGCAACTCACAACTGCTCATAACCCCTAAGCAGCCTGGCATATGGTCGACTAGAGGTTAAAGCCTGCTTAGTTCCCAACTGTCCATAACTCCTGATGGCCTCCCTGGGAATTATAAGAGCTTCCCCCTCTGAGCCAGGGGATTCATCCCCACTAACCTTGTGGTTTCGGCGTTTCTGATTGCTCGAGCTAGACATCTAAATCAAAGTAAACCTACGAGTTAGCAAATTAGTGAGAACAACCCTAATGCCTATAGCGACCTAAGATGCAAATCAGAAACGTCGCCAGGTCGTGGTGGTTTTGAACTCAAGAATGAGCAACATAAAAGACTCAAGACACACTGGACCACCAAACTTCTCAGGCACACCGGAAACTACAAAGAAAATAAAAAAAATGATAACACTGAAACAGAAAAAGAAAGAGAAAGATTTTGGCAGAAGAACTCACCGTAGTAATCAAGCCGCTGGGTTCAAAGTGAATGGAGTTACGGGTTGGTCACCGGAGAATGCTTCTCACATCGAGAACGGAGCTCTTGAGGGCTTTGAGTACACCAAAGAATGCTTCTCACATCGAGAACAGAGCTCTTGAGGGCTTTGAGTAATCTGAAAATTTATAGGAAAAGAGGTTTCTGCATAATAGTATTTTTTCAAAATATGAGAATTGTGAGGGAAGCAATGTGTAAAGCCCTGATTTATACCTTAAGCCCCTAACCAACCGTTGGATCAAAATAATAATGAGCTGGTGGAGATCAATGGCTGAGCTGCGATCTCGGGATGTACGGGGTACTCAAAGGGTTGCGGCTGATGGCTCATGTGCATTAAATGCACTTAAGACATGACAGTTGACATGATAGCGCCCACTAACCGAAAGGAAAATTGCAAGTGACCTGGCATAGTGACATGACACAGCGACCTAGCACGGCGACTCATGGCCTGCCAAAAGCAAACTGAAAACCCTCCTGAAGCTTCCAGCTCCCTATATCCACAAAAGCTCGTCACAGCTTCCACCACGAAACCATCGAGCTAGAAGTTGAGGGGCTAATGTTATGTGCATAATTTCATTAAGCCCAATAGGCCCAAAAAAATCAAACAAGCCCAACGGGCTTGAAGAAGTCAACAAAGCCCAATGAACTAGGAAGTTGGCACAGCCAATATGACGGACAAAACCCAACGAAGAGAAGTGACCAAGAAGACCTTATCACGTCACCTCTCATTACCAGTTTGGCCTTAGCTCGCAATACATCCAGCTCGAAGTGTATATTCCAGATAAGGGAAAATCTCATGATTTTAGGAATTTAATCACATCAGTTGACCCAATTTGAATTTGTATTTAATTCCTAATTATCAATGATTATATCCTGATTAAATTGTAATTCTTAGGGATTATATTTTATCCCTGATTTCTAGTAATTTGATTACATGTAAAACAGGAAGACTCCACCCCTTCACACTATAAAAGGGAGGGAACATCACTGGTACAAGGGTTACAAAAATTCTAATAGAAACACTTAATGAAAGCTCGTGAATAATACAAGAACAGTGGATGTATGCATTGATTCTTAGGCCGAAACACTTTAAAAATCTTCTTATTTAATGTTCTTTTATTGTTTTACAATTATAAATATTATTTTATTATGTTGACCAAATTTGCACGTCAACAACAGCAAACCCCACTCCTGTTATCATTGACCGTTAACTATTAACGATTGACCCTAAATAACAGAATGGTCATTGTGCCATATAAATGGGCACATTTAAAAAAAAATATGTAAATTTACAACACAACCCAATATATATATATATATATATATATATATAAATTTATAATCAGGTCAGTTAGGTTCAATTCATTTAATTTTTTTTAGGTGAGTTTTTTTATAAAATAACCCATGTTCAGTTAACTTTTGGCTACGGCATAATAACAAAAGGACTAATTTAACGAAACATCAGTCAAAAAATAATATTCAGTTAAAAGTTAATAACTAAAATAATTTTTACCAAAAATAAATAAAATGCCTACTGCTTTCAGGCACAGGTACAAAAAGAAAAGTAACAAAGGTGAATAAGTTGTCCACACTATATCAATGCTGTTCTAGTAAGCTATCAGGAAATCATACACGTGAGGCATGGCCGCAGATTGGGTTGAGCATTTAGTTGCACATGGGCTTTTTGCTTATTATAATGGGAATTTAGCAAAATTGCCCAAAATCATAAAACAGTTGCAAAAGTACCCAGGCTCCACTAATTTTTGCAACCTCTACCCAAAGACTTTGTTTGGACAAAATTGCCCTTACTTTTATATTTGACCCACTGCACTTTTTGCTTCTTCTTCGCACTGTCTTCTTCTTCTTCTTCATCTTCATCTAAGCAAATTTCTTCACGTCACCCGGTTCTCTCTTCTTCTCTTCTCTTCTACACATTTTCTTATTTTTCCTCTCTTATCTTCTCCATAAATCTCTTACCCAACCTAAACCAAGAAATTCTCAAGTTATCTCTTGCAAATAAACCATCGATCCATCTCACAAAGTCTTTTTCTCCATCAAAAATTCCAAGATTAGTGTTAAACTTTTTTTTTTTAGTCAATGCACACTTTTATGGGTTTTGAATCAGTTGTAGGCATTTCACATTTGTTAATCCTCCATCAAAAAAATGAAGAACGAATTTTTATAAATTTTTTTTTTCATCATGCCGACCCGATGCTTTTGGCCCGATGAGTTTGGCGGCCCGATAGTTTTTCTTTATGTTTTTTCATCATTTTTGGCCCGATGGTTTTCATCGGGTCGGCCCGATGGCCTTGGCCCGATGGTTTTTCTTTATGTTTTTTCATCGTTTTTGGCCCGATGGTTTTTATCGGGTCGGCCCGATGGCCTTGGCCCGATGGTTTTCATCATGTATTTTCACATGGCGGCCCGATGGTTTTCATCATGCCGACCCGATGCTTTTGGCCCGATGAGTTTGGCGGCCCGATGGTTTTTCTTTATGTTTTTTCATCGTTTTTGGCCCGATGGTTTTCATCGGGTCGGCCCGATGGCCTTGGTCCGATGGTTTTTCTTTATGTTTTTTCATCGTTTTTGGCCCGATGGTTTTCATCGGGTCGGCCCGATGGCCTTGGCCTGATGGTTTTCATCATGTATTTTCACATGGCGGCCCGATGGTTTTCATCATGCCGACCCGATGCTTTTGGCCCGATGAGTTTGGCGGCCCGATGGTTTTTCTTTATGTTTTTTCATCGTTTTTGGCCCGATGGTTTTCATCGGGTCGGCCCGATGGTTTTTCTTTATGTTTTTTCATCGTTTTTGGCCCGATGGTTTTCATCGGGTCGGCCCGATGGCCTTGGCCCGATGGTTTTCATAATGTATTTTCACATGGCGGCCCGATGGCCTTGACCCGATGGTTTTCATCATGTATTTTCACATGGCGGCCCGATGGTTTTCATCATGCCGACCCGATGCTTTTGGCCCGATGAGTTTGGCGGCCCGATGGTTTGAAAATATATGATGAAAACCATCAGGCCGCCATGTGAAAATATATGATGAAAACCATCGGGCCAAAAACGATGAAAAAACATAAAGAAAAACCATCGGGCCGCCAAACTCATCGGGCCAAAAGCATCGGGTCGGCATGATGAAAACCATCGGGCCAAAAACGATGAAAAAACATAAAGAAAAATCATCGGGCCGCCAAACTCATCGGGCCAAAAGCATCGGGTCGGCATGATGAAAACCATCGGGCCGCCATGTGAAAATACATGATGAAAACCATCGGGCCAAGGCCATCGGGCCGACCCGATGAAAACCATCGGGCCAAAAACGATGAAAAAACATAAAGAAAAACCATCGGGCCGCCAAACTCATCGGGCCAAAAGCATCGGGTCGGCATGATGAAAACCATCGGGCCGCCATGTGAAAATACATGATGAAAACCATCGGGCCGACCCGATGAAAACCATCGGGCCAAAAACGATGAAAAAACATAAAGAAAAACCATCGGGCCGACCCGATGAAAACCATCGGGCCAAAAACGATGAAAAAACATAAAGAAAAACCATCGGGCCGCCAAACTCATCGGGCCAAAAGCATCGGGTCGGCATGATGAAAACCATCGGGCCGCCATGTGAAAATACATGATGAAAACCATCGGGCCAAGGCCATCGGGCCGACCCGATGAAAACCATCGGGCCAAAAACGATGAAAAAATATAAAGAAAAACCATCGGGCCAAGGCCATCGGGCCGACCCGATGAAAACCATCGGGCCAAAAATGATGAAAAAACATAAAGAAAAACCATCGGGCCGCCAAACTCATCGGGCCAAAAGCATCGGGTCGGCATGATGAAAAACAAAATTTATAAAAATTCGTTCTTCATTTTTTTGATGGAGGATTAACAAATGTGAAATGCCTACAACTGATTCAAAACCCATAAAAGTGTGCATTGACTAAAAAAAAAAGTTTAACACTAATCTTGGAATTTTTGATGGAGAAAAAGACTTTGTGAGATGGATCGATGGTTTATTTGCAAGAGATAACTTGAGAATTTCTTGGTTTAGGTTGGGTAAGAGATTTATGGAGAAGATAAGAGAGGAAAAATAAGAAAATGTGAAGAAGAGAAGAGAAGAAGAGAGAACCGGGTGACGTGAAGAAATTTGCTTAGATGAAGATGAAGAAGAAGAAGAAGACAGTGCGAAGAAGAAGCAAAAAGTGCAGTGGGTCAAATATAAAAGTAAGGGCAATTTTGTCCAAACAAAGTCTTTGGGTAGAGGTTGCAAAAATTAGTGGAGCCTGGGTACTTTTGCAACTGTTTTATGATTTTTGGGCAATTTTGCTAAATTCCCTATTATAATTTGACAACAAAAAACACTGCACTCATATCTCATCTTCACCACCTCCACCAAATTTACAGGCTAACGTATATATTGAAGAGGTCATTTTCTGATATTTTTTTGAATGTACGAATAACCATGTAATTCAACATAAAGTTTGTTACGTACTCGTATTTGGAAACCAACTCAATGGATTTAGTGTAAACATAATTATGTGATATCAAAAAATGTCTATGTAAAAATGAGTAGAGTTATAAATTTTTGATTCTGATGAAACCGTTTTCACATGAGGGAAACATAATAATGAGATATCAAAAAAAAGTGTCAACGTATAATTGAGTAGAGTTATCAATCAGACTCATGCAATGCATTATGCATGAACCACCTGTACTTAGAGGCTGTCGCTACTTCAAACCTATAATCATGAGTCATGAGTCATGAGTCATGAGTCATGACCAAACCTCACCATCCACGTTATCTTGTTTGCTCTAATTTAGAGATTATAGTTATCATCTATGGTGAAGGTCATTTTTGTCTCTAGCTACTCAACCTAAAATATTTTTGTCGTGGCACAGGTCGTGGTCGTGGTCGTGCGATCTGATCAGTTGAGGACTCTCTTTTAGATCCACAACCTGATCAGATTATGAGTTTACTTTGGTTTTTGCAGTAAATTTTAGTATATACGTTCTTCTTATGTTAGAGTTATATACAAGAGATATATAAAAGACATAAGTGAGAGAAAGAGAGTGTAGAGGGAGAAAATACACGTGGAGAAGAAAAACAGAGAGCATTTTTCGTCTGTGTTCAAGTGCATTACTTGGATGTAGGAATCGGTTGATTACCGAAAAATCTTGTGTCTCTTTATTATTCTTTTGCTTTGTGTTTGTGTGAGTTTGTATCCATCTATTTTCTGCATCAATTGTACTCTCCCAAACACGTCTATATACATATAATTCAACCTAGAGTTTGTTTTACATACTTGTATTTGGAAACCAACTCAATGGATTTGCTGTACTCTTAATCTGGTGGAATCAGTTTCATATAACAGAAGCATATAACAAGTCAAAGTGATATCCAAAAATGTGAATGTAAAATTGAGTAATCAATTGTCATATCCTCGCAATAACAGAGGCTCATGCAATGCATTATGCATGAACCACCTGTCCTTAGAGGCTATCGCTACTTCAAATCCATAATCATGAGTCATGACCGACTTCACCCACGTTGTCTTGTTGAATCTAAGGCCATTTCCAATCAAATACTAATTTGGTGCATTTGTACTAATTTAGTGTAAAAATCCTCTCAAACCATACATCAATTTGCTTCCTCCCTGCATAAATATAATGTCCATGAATATAGTTGGTGCAACATTATTTATACACAAAATCTACTATTTTATTTTTTATAATTACATCTTTACTCCTCATATTATAACTCTTAACAAATTTTAATTTTTCTATATCTTTTAACTAATTTAATTTATTTATGCATTTTAATAAATAAATAAATATATAAATTAATTTATTATAACAAATAGAGTACCGCTAGAATTATCTCGTCGAGAACTTTAAAATGAGCGTAATATTAATATACATTATTAAGTTATTTAATTAACTTATTAATTATATTTTTAACTAATTTGTACCTTTTAATTTAATTTAAATTTTTAATGTATAAAAAACTTATTTTATCCATTATTATTTAAAAAAAAATAATCAGTAATTTAATAAAAGTAATAACATTAAATTAACTTAAATAAAATACATGATTAAAATAAAACAAATTACAATATAATCTAAAATAAAACAATTGATAATCATAATTCTAAAAAAAACTGTTAATAATTCAGAAGGTTATTTCTATACATTTATGTTGTATGTAAGTCAATGTTTATTTAATGAAATATTTTTGTTTAAAAAAAAACTTTTAAAATATTGTGTATTTTTTTAAGAGTAACATTTTTATACTAAATAAGTAAATAAATATTGTTAAAAATATTATGTATAAAATATTATTTAAAAATATTTTTTATACTAATTTAGTGTTGAATGAGTTGAAATAGAAAAGAATTTAGCGTAAGAATATTTTAAAAAGATATTATTTTTACATCGTGTTAGTAAAAAATTTGATATATTAAAGGGATATTTTAATTTTCAACCCTCACATTTTAATCAACAATAATTTATCCCCTCACGTTTCAACAATTGCCAGTTTCCCCCCTGGGGTTAAGTTGCCGTTCAAAAATTGCTTTTCCGTTATTTACTAGAGGGTATAACAGTCATTTGACTGAATAATTTTAAATTTCAAATTTAAAACATTAATTGATAAATTGGAAAAAAAAATGAAAGGACCAAATATTGTCACGTGGTCCCTTACTTTTGTTTAACCAAGTTTTTTTTTTTTCTCTCACTTGTATCCCCATGTGGTCCCTCACTTGTATCCACAAAATATACATGTTCTCTCACTTGTTCCATTCTTGTTCCCTTCTGTTTCAGTCTACATTCCACACCAAAACTCCATTAATCGTGACTGTCAAAGCATTTTGGTACGCCGTTCAGGCTGTTCAAAGGGCAAGAGGTTGAAGGTGCACCATCCACTATTGTTCCCGTGGAGAAACACTGTCTTGTTTGTCGAAGAAGTGTGTCTTGAACGGTCTGAAGTATTTTTTTTGTTTTTTTTTTTCTGTATTTGGTGTATTCTGAGTGTATTTGTTTGCATGAAGAGATTAGTCTCTTTGGGAAGGGATGGATATCTGATGTTTGGTTTTGTTAGGGTTTTAAAAATTTGGGGGTTTTGACTTATAGAGGATGGATCAAATAATTGGTAGCTTGTTTGACACTCTATAACTAAAAAATCGATTTTTTGGTTATCAATTTGTAGTAGAATGCATGGTGGGTTTTGACAATCGTTGGATTGATTTTTTCTTGTCACTATTATTAGTTTTGTTGGTATTGTGTGATAGAGAATTAATTTTTGTCACATGCAAGGGGCCAAGACTGTCAAAACTAACTATCCTATGTATTTAAATCTTTTTATTCTAATGTAATGTAAATCCTAATACTGTTATTCTAATTTTTGCATAAAGAATATTGCTACATCTTCTCAAACTGGTTCATCTTCTCAAGCCAAGACTACAAAGAAGAAAAGGGTACATTTTAAACATGTTTTTAGTAATTGTCCATTTTGCATTTTAATTATTTTTTTTTTTTTTAGTTTGACAGACAACTGAAGATGCATCATCTTCACAGCCACAGTCGCAACCATGGACTCTAAACCAGTCACAGCTCACAGTGCACTTGGATTGATTGGTTATTAGATAAATTTGTTTTTGAGTAAGTGATAGGGTTAAATGGTGCCATAATAGGCAATCCACTTTACTATTTTTGTTAATTGAACATATTGGTAATTTAACTTATTTTTTGTGTAACATTTAAATGCTTTCATATTAATGAATGAAAGCATCAAAATACTATCAAGAAGGTAGCAACCCTTTAATAATATGTTGGTTATCATGTATTTTTTTTGGTGTAGCATTTAAATGCTTTCATCTTAATGAATGAAAGCATCAAAATGCTATTAAGAATTCATGTTGGATATGTATTGATGTTAAAGATGCATTGATATTGAATGTTTAAGATGCATTAATATTTTTGCTGTGTTTTTTGTGTTGGTTAGGTATAGTTTAGAGAGGTTATTTTTTGTTCAATATTTATTTTAGTTATATGTATTTTTTTTGGTTACAAGATTGTAATTTTTTTTTTTTTTTTGGTTATTATAGAATTATGATAGGGTTAAGATCCATTGATATATTTTTTTAAGTAGCAAAATTTTTTTTTTTTTTTTTTGAGGATGCAGTGTTTAATCTAAAGAGACAAAAAAAAAAAAAAATGAAACCTGTTTTGGGTTGTTAAATGGAACCTGTTTTGGAACCTGCAATATAATCTGTTTTGGGTTGTTAAATGGAACCTGCAAAAGGAACAAAAAAACAGAAAATGGATCCACCAATTAATCTAAGTGGAAAGCAAGAATGAAACAAGTGAGAGAACATGTATATTTTGGGGATACAAGCGAGAGGGACCACGTGAGGATACAAGTGAGAAAAAAAAAAAAAAACTAAACTCGGTTAAACAAAAGTGAGGGACCACGTGGCAATATTTGGTCCTTCCATTTTTTTTTTTCAATTTATCAATTAGTGTTTTAAATTTGAAATTTAAAATTATTCAGGCAAATGACTGTTATACTCTCTAGTAAATAATGGAAAAGCAAGTTTTGAACGGTAACTTAATCCTAGGGGGGAAATTGGCAATTGTTGAAACGTGATAGGATAAACTATTATTGATTGAAACGTGAGGGGAGAAAATAAAAATATTCCTATATTAAATTATAGTGGACCTAATTTAGAGATTATAGTTATCATCTCGGTAAAGATTATTTTCAATGACGTAATATAATAAGTATAATAGAACAAGTCACTTCAATACTTCATCAGTACATTTATCTTAAGGTGTCAAGTGCCATGCGATTTGATGCAAAACATGACCCCTCCACTAACTGTATTGCTCCAATAGTCAATTATCTGATTTTTTTTTATATATATTTTTTTTAATATTCTGTTGAAGAAATTTGAGAGAGAGCTCAGACCGATTTGTTGAGTCACCTTTTCTGTTATAAAAATAAATATAAACTTACACAACAATAAATTAAATAAACATAAAAGTACGACAACAATATATATAATGCAGCAGCTTAACAATATGATTACACAACCTTCAAAAGATTAAAAGATGTTGAATATTCCATCAAAGGAAGAGCTCATCATAGTTGCAGTACTCTTAACTCTAACTGCATTTTTTCTACCAAAAGCATGGAGAAAATTGGCAAGCAATAGAAGAGAAATTCCTGGACAGTTGGGTTTACCATTTCTAGGTGAAACCTTCTCTATTATTTCAGCTACGAATAGCACGCATGGATGCTACAGTTTTGTCAGACTTAGACGACTATGGTTAGTAATTCTCTTCTTCTAGATTTACTTATAGAACCTGAAAAGAACATGACTACTTGATGATTGTGATGAAAGCAGGTATGGGAAGTGGTTCAAAACCAGGTTGTTTGGAAAGATCCATGTGTTTGTTCCAAGTACAGAGGGGGCAAGAATGATTTTCACTAGTGATTTTGTGAACTTCAACAAGGGATTTATGAAATCAATGGCAGATGCCGTTGGAGAGAAAAGCTTGCTGTGTGTGCCACATGAGAGCCACAAAAGGATCAGATGTCTTCTATCCGATCCTTTCTCCATGAATTCTTTGTCTAAATTTCTCAAAAATATCGACAAAGTGTTTTTTGAAAGACTAAAGAATCTAGAAGAGAAAGGGAAAAGCTTCGCGGTCCTTGATTTCAGCATGAAGGTACATAACACAACTCTCACTTTAATATGATGTTTTAGTGTACATAATCAGTTTTCAGGAAACTCAAGGCATGATGATAACATTATATTAGTTAAATTAGATATTAAAAAAAAAACTGACCTTTTTTGAAAATGTCCTCTGTCAGATTACCTTTGATGCAATGTGCAACATGCTGATGAGCATCACAGACGTTTCTTTGCTTCAACAGATTGAAAAAGATGTCACGGCTGTTACAGATGCCATGTTATCCTTTCCTGTCATGATTCCTGGTGCCCAGTACTATAGAGGCATGAAGGTATGTTATATAGATCCCCTCAATCCTATACATATATAGGCTGGAGAACAAGGATTTTCATTTTCCTTTTAATCTCCAGAAATTATTTTTACGCTAACAGGAGACGTTTGAACAGGCACGAAAAAGGCTGATGGAAACATTTAGAGAGATGATTGAGAGAAGAAGAAGTGGAGTGGAGTGTTATGAGGACTTTCTTCAGTCAATGTTGGATAGAGGCTCATGTCCATCCAATGAAAAGCTGAGTGACTCAGAAATCATGGATAACCTGTTAACATTGATAATTGCTGGACACAGCACCACCGCAGCTGCCATGATGTGGTGTGTCAAGTTCCTGGATGAGAACAGAGAAGTCCAGGACAGGCTCAGGGTGAGATTCCATGCACAGCCTTGTTCAATATTGAGTCAACAAACACTACCTCCCGTGTCTTTTTGTCTCTTTCAAGTCACTAACAAATATCATGAAACAGGAAGAACAACTGTCAGTAACCAAAAACAAGTCAGATGAAATCCCTCTTACACTTGAAGATGTGAAATGTATGTCATATGGCTTGAAGGTTAGACCATGTAAACTATATAACTCTATAAGAAGTTAAAAAAGAGAGATATTTCAAGCTACGTTGTTCATGTTAACTACCAGGTCGTCAAAGAAACACTGAGAATGTCAAATGTCTTGTTGTGGTTTCCTCGTGTTGCAGTTAATGACTGCACCATTGAAGGCAAGTGTCTTATCTATTTCTTCATAATTTTTACTCAACTAAAAAGCTTAAACTTCTAATATGAAGGCCTTGTATTTCAGGCTATGAAATAAAGAAAGGATGGCATGTTAACATTGATGCAACTTGTATTCACTATGACCCAGATTTGCACAAGGACCCTATGCAATTCAACCCTTCAAGATTTGATGTATCACACAACCTTCCTTCCTTTCCTGTTTCTCTCGATCGGATTCCCAAGGCTTAAGAGATTAGTGATTGTGTTGATATATGTTGTTTCCAGGAAGGGCAGAAGCCTTACAGTTTCATACCTTTCGGATCAGGACCAAGGACTTGCTTGGGAACGAACATGGCGAAAATAACATTGTTAGTATTTCTTCACAGGCTCACTAGTGGATATAAGTGAGTAGTTTCTCTTGTACTCCAAAGATTTCCTTTTCTTTGTGGTTCTATGATGTTATCTGACTTGATATCCCACTGTATAGGTGGACTGTTGATGATCTGGATCCTTCCCTGGAAAGGAAATCGCATATTCCTCGACTGAGGAATGGCTGCCCCATAACCTTAAAGCCCTTAAACAAGATGAAATAAGTATGGATGGCTCTAGACAACCCTTTTTCTCCAAGACACTGTAAATTTTGTTGAAATGCAGGCAAGGCTCTGAAATGTTTGCAGTGATGTCTTATTGAGGAAACTTGTAATCGCTTAATAATTGTTTCCTTTGCTAAGATAAAACAGATCCTCCAGAGATCCGTTTTCAAATAAATACAGCTTTCCGCTCCATGTATTTTGATGAAAAGAAAATTCGGAAAATTGTGCCAAAGAATGCAACAGGGCTAATGCAACAGAGCTCTCCTCAAACGAACAAATAAGGAGAAACATCACTACACCTCAACTTATGCAATCAACTCCTTAGTAACAAATATTATACAAATGTGAAGCGGCATCATCTGTAAACCTTAGTTTAATTCACATTCTCTGTGGTTATAAAAAAAAGAACGAGAAGAAGTTACTATATGCATATGCATAAACCATTTGGCTTAGTGACCAAAAGACAAATCAAAGTTCACTTCAAAGAAATTGATTTGTACTGTTGCATTGTGCTGGTTATAGCCTGTTCAACTGGTAGTCTCTCCATACTTGATGCACCATAAAACCCATGAACTCCCTCGGTTCTCTTCAATACGAACTCCGCGTCACTTGGATCAGATATAGGACCTATAATTTGCACAGGAGAGAACTAGAAAGTTACAAATGCAGAGTTTATATAGCATTAGCACTAATCTAATCAGATGTATGTTGTCAATAATGGATCTCTTCAATCAGAGACAAACCAACGGGATATAGATTTGACGATGGTATAAATGTATGTTTAATAAGCATGCATAACTAATATATTTTATATAATAACTAAACATTTCTCACCAATAAATCCTATTTCTAAAGTGATAAACTGAGGAACACAAAATTCACAGAACTTAATCACAATAAAATAGCTTCTTAAATGTACCTCCATGGCAGAGAACAATAACATCAGGATTGATCCTATGTGCAGCATCTGCAATAGCTTGTACACGATCTACACTTTCCTCCAATGATACAGCTGTTTTTGCACCTATAGATCCGGACATAGTAAGCCCCATATGACCCACTATGATATCAGCACCAGCTTTTGCCATCTCCGCAGCTTCATCTGGGTTGAAGGAATATGGGGTTGTCAAGAGACCCATTTTATGAGCTTTCGCAATCATCTCAACCTCCAAGCTGACATTAAGGCGGCAAGAATGATAGTAGTAAGAGACATGATTAACTAAATTGCAACGAGGATACAAATTAAACACATTATTTACAGCATACCCATATCCCATTCCAGTCTCTTCCAGATTTCGTCTAAAATTACCATCAAACAGTCCAACAGTTGGAAAATTTTGCACCCCAAAGAACCCAATTGACTCCAACTGATTTAAGAAGTAATCCATTCGGCGAAAAGGATCAGTCCCACACACTCCAGCAAGAACTGGTACCTCCTTCACCACCTAAAAATTGTTGAATTTGTAAATTAATGATAAATGTTCGATAAAGGAAGTATAAGCTGAAAAGAAACTTTAGAGGCCAGGTCTTTCAAACTTCAAATTTCCAAATCGAGTCATCAGTACCATGTATCTTGAGTAGTAACAATTATAACAAAAGATAGAAGATTAGATAGACCAATGGATTTCTGCTCCCATTTCCATACAAGTGTGCATAAATGCATGCATATGTGTGTGAAGATGGATAAGGAACAGTTTAATGAGGTCTAGAAAGTTACAGGCAGCACTTCATTGGCCATTTCAAGTACAACTGCATTTGCATCAGCAAAAGGCAACATGCCTGCTAAAGAACCTCTCCCTGCCATGCGAAAACGTCCTGAATTATACAATACTATCAGATCAACACCACCAGCTTCCTCAAACTTTGCAGATATTCCGGTCCCAGCACCAGCCCCGATTATGGGCAATCCTTTGTCTATTTGATCTTTCAGTTTTAGCAATATTGCCTGAGTTCTTTGTAAAGTTTCTGTCACATATAAAGCTCATTTCAGTTAGGGTTTTATCCACATCAAGATACAGCAGCATCTACCATCTGCTTCATATATTAAAAAATAGTTATGTTGCTTTTATGCTTCATTTCTTAACTTTTAACTGATCTGTAATTTTGTTACGTAGAATTAAAAGGCTATGGATACCAAAGCCTGAGCAGCAAAACTATAACAATTGCATTCTCAGATCTTATAACAATGTTCCTAATTTTTAAGAGCTACCAATGAGCTTAATAAGTGAAAAATTGTAATTAATGTGTTCTAAATAATAAGATAAGGCTTCACTAATATTATTTCTAACAGATTCCCATGGTAACATATTATGATGGAGGGGTGCTCAGAATACAACCTGGTCTTGCATCAGGAAAGTTCCTTGGGCTGTAACAAATAGTTCCTTGGCTTGATGTATTTCTGCTAGAAACAAAATCCTCATTATGGTGTTGACTAAGATCACAAGAAGCACTTTGGGTAGAACTGTTATCTGTAAGATCCTTCACATTGATCTCTAAAAATGAGTCAACTAGAGCATCCGCAAACTCAGGGTCATTGATGTTATAAGGATACACCTTTACCTATTAGTAGACAGTTTACAACAGCCACTTAAGAATAGAAAACACATAATATCATGTAAGACATAATTGGAACGAAACAACAAAGATTGGGATTGTGATCCACAACATTTGGTAAGCAACAATGGTACCTGGCAATTTTCATTTGTCTGAATAAGCATCTGTAACTCACTAATGAGCATACCAGTTGCCTCAGGATCATAAAAGGGCTTCCCTGGCGCATCCAAGGCTGAGACACCATTTTCTGGTAAGCAAAGACGGATTGTTGATGATGACTTGTTCAGTTTATTTGCAATAAAAGAAGCAAACTTCTTGTTCTCCTCCACTGCGGTCCTCATAAGTGAAACCTACAAATGACAAAACATTAAATATCAAAAATACATAATCAAAATGTAAGATCTATCTGTTTAGATTTGTTCAGCACTCTTCTTTGTCTCTATCAGTAAATCAATCAGAACCAGAAAACCATTTCGATATAAAAAAGTCAACATATACATAAGGGAATACCAGGCCGACATTAAGAAAAGAAATAGCAGGGTATGGGGACTAATTACCTGCTCATTATGTACATGAATCTTTCTTTGTTGAAAATTTGAAGGTATGGTATCTTTAGCTCCAAAATTCACCATATCCAAGGCACCCACACTCAGTACTAAAGGAATCTTCCTCTCTATGATGGCATCAAACCGGGAACTGTCACAAGCCATAACACCTCCAACTACATAATCTGCAACCTCAGTTGTTGTGATGTCCAATACACCCTTACATCAAATTAAAGTCATTTAGGAGTGAAAACAAATTAACTGGTATGCTGACTTGACTTATACCAAAGTTTGGCAAATATTTAGGCAAAAAAACACAATATATAATGTCTGAGAACTGAAAGGTTTTTCCTAGGACTTATTTCATTATAATAAGGTATGGAATTATATGCAAATACAAACTAACAATGAGCTCTTATAATAGAAAGAATAATAACCATTAAGAAGCTACTAGATCAAATTTTGTGGGTGAAGCCCCTCACCTCAAGTTTCCCAGTGCTTCTGATTATCTTTAGAGTCCTAATATATTTGTTGCCAGTCTAATATTTTTCATCTGAATTTTTAAATGTCAGGGTGCTTTATTCTTTGGGATGTACCCCCTTACAAACATTTCTCATTCTCATTTTACTTATCAAAAAGCATAATGCAATGGTGTTCTACTTCTGCAAATTAGTTTAATCTAATCAACTGCTTTAGACATAATGCTCCATCATTTAAGATTAAACATGCATCATAATAAAATTCACATTAAATGTGATCAAGCAGAACAAATGCATATTAAAAAGCACATAATATAGCAAATAACAATAATGCTATAATACTTCAATTTTGTTTAATCTAGTCAGTGCTTTAGACGTAAAACATGCATCATCATAAAGATTAGAACTTTTTGCAGCTTAAATACCTGTATGAATCCCTCTTTAACCAGAGACTCCATAGCTCTGCCCCCAACTCCAGTGGCATGGAAAACCATGGTCTCAAAACCTTCTTTCGTCAATCTTTCTTTCACAGCATTTACACATGGAGTTGTCACCCCAAACATGGTTATACCAACAGTACATTTTTCTTTACTACTACCCAAATCTCTTGATTTTTCTAGCCTCCCAATCACCATTCCAGCAAAAGCAGCTCCGGCATTTGACAAAACAACCCTACTAACACTATTAATCCCACAAACATCCACCACCGATGGAATCAATATCAAGTCGGACGTCCCAATATAAGGCTCAGTTTGACCACTAGCAACACTAGACACAATGACCTTTGGCAACCCAATTGGAAGAGTTTTAAAAGCAGATGATATAAGAGAAGTACCTCCACTGCCTCCAAGGCCGACCACTCCAACTAGAACTCGATCCTCCAAAGCTCTTTTGAGAAAACGTTGAAGGGCTTTACTCATAAAGGCAATAGCTTTGGCTCTATCATCACCACCAACCACAAGTGGGGTTCTCTCATTGGACTCAGAATTGCAAGAAATAACATCATTTCTTCTCACAAACTTAAAATCCCCCAAACTCTCTGTCTCTTTCTCACTAACAGAAACATCAACCACCACAACATCTACCTGTGGAGTTTTCTTATCAGATTGCTATGTATCTAACCAAAACATGTTAAAAAATGAACACGAAAGAGTGTACCTTGGAAGACGAGTTGTTGGAAAAAGTGTTGAGATTGGATCGAACTGATTCGGACAAGAATTGTAGCTCATGGAGCTTGGTGTCGGCCGTTCCAACACAGAAAACTGAGGGAGTTTTGTAATGGTGATCGCCCATTTCTTTGAGTTTGTTAATTTGATGTGCAACTATTTGATCTCTCAACAAGAAGTTGAAATCGAAAATGAAGCAAAATCTGACAAGAAAAATGTCCCAAGAGTAAAATCTCGATAAATTAAAAAAAAAAAAATTTAAATAGTGCATCAAGATCTATCGTTATTTGAGAGAAAATAGATCAGTTGGTCCACCTACATGTGAAGAGCACATGAAGCATGGTTGTATGCATTGTTTTATAGTTGCCCTTGTTACTTTGTAGGTGGATTCAATATGAGTGTGTTTTATTCCCTCCCAAATACTCACCTATAAATAGGTGAGCTCTTAGTTCATTTCATATCAATCAAAAACACAATAATTAGGAGTGTGTGTTGTGAGATCCTCAGGGAAAAATAGAGAGAGTTTTCTGAGAGAGAAATTGTGAGCCAATTTGTGAGGTTCTATCCACAAATTGAAGTTACATTGTTATTGTAATTTGTGAGAGATCCACCCAAGGATGAAGTTTGTAATCCCATTATTATTATAGTGGAAGTTTTAAACGGCTTACGGGTCCCGTGGTTTTTACCTTCATTTGGAGGGTTTTCCACGCTAATAATTGTTGAAGTTATTTTTACTCTATTTGGTTTGGGAAATTATCCTAGGGCCGTAAAGTTTATTCTTTTACAAACCATTTTTTCCCAACAAAGTGATATCAGAGCCAGATATCAGATTCTCTAGAAAATTCTTAGTATGCTCTGTGGTTGCAGTATTATCTGATCTTCCACATCAGAAAAGAATTATTCTTGAGTTTACTGATTTTTGTGATTGCTGAAAGTGTGGTGGTGCGGAAAGTGCATGTCTAGGAAAGGTTCTGGCTAGGAAAGATTTGGTATTTAAGTGTGTCCGTTGTGACCCACCTTTCTTTCCTGGGAACTTACCTGGTACTGTTCACGACCACGTACACTATTCATGCATACGAAGTACTATTCATCGCTGAAAAATATCAAACTCGGCGAAACCTGTTGACTAGCGATCCAAATGGATGAGAGCACATGCAATATGATCAAGTTGACTGCATTTAATTATGCAGTATGGAAGCTAAAGATGGAGGATCTTTTATACATTAAAGATCTGTGGAAGCCGATTGTAATGCCGAAGGAGGAAGCAGTGACTACAGTTTCGACGGATGCCAAGACACCCAGAACTTCGAAGTCCACATCAGACGTTGAGTGGACTGTGCTAAACCGAAAATGTGCTGCTCAAATCAGACAATGGATCGACAGAAGCATTTTCCAAAACTTTGCTAATGAACACAATGCTTACGTTCTTTGGCAAAAGTTGGAGAAAATGTATGCAAGGACAACCGCACAGAATAAAGCTAATCTGATGCGACGATTAGTCAACTTGAAGTATAAAGATGGAAACAGCGTGTCAGAACACATGAGCGAGTTCCAAGGCATCGTAGATCAACTCAACTCTATGAAAATGACTGTAGATGACGAGTTGCAAGCATTGTTGATGCTGAGTTCTCTACCAAAAAGCTGGGACACTCTGGTTATGTCAGTTAGTAACTCTACTCCTGATGGGAAACTTACCATGGATATGGTAAAAGACAGAATGCTCAACGAAGAGTCTCGATGAAAAGACGAAGAGCATACCCCTAAAAACGAAGCACTTGTTACAGAGAAACAAGGCAAGCAAGAATGGAGGGGAAGGAGTAAAAATCCCCATAACCAAAGTCAGCAAAGAGGACGGTCAAAGCCCTGATCAAGGCATGACAAGAAGTGTCACCACTATGGTAAGCTCGGACATTTCATTTGAGAATGTCGAAAGTTAAAGGCGGAGCGAACCAGAAATCAGGATACACAAACCCGAACAAATGACACCGCAACAGTCACCGAAGAAGTTGTCGTTGTTCAAGCTGAGGATTATATCAATCTTGCAAGTCAAGATTCTACATGGGTAATTGACTCAGGTGCATCATACCATGTCACTTCACGACTGGATTTCTTCTCAACCTACACTCAAGGTGATTTCGAACGAGTGAGGATGGGAAATGATGATGTCTCCAAAATTATCGACATTAGAAATATCCATTTAGAAACTAACCTTGGATGCAGGCTAGTTTTGAAAGATGTGAGGCATGTTCCTGATATCCGCCTCAATCTGATCTCCACCGGAATACTTGATAACGATGGTTACAATAATTATTTTAGTGAAGGAAAATGGAAACTTACCAAAGGCAACTTGGTAATAGCAAAAGGCAAGAAAGAGACATCCCTCTATCACACAGAAGCCAAGCTGTGTAGAGGAGAAGTAAACACCACCAGGAAAGAAGTTCCCACCGAGCTATGGCATAAGCGGCTCGGCCACATGAGTGAAAAGGGTCTCAGTATTCTTTCCAAGAAAGAGCTCTTGCCAGGAATGAAAGGTACATCATTGCCTACTTGTGTTGATTGTATTATGGGAAAACAACACAGAGTTGCATTTCGTAGTTCCCTACCATCTAGAAAGGCGAATATTCTAGATTTAATACACACAGATGTATGTTCAATGAGTTGTAAGTCACTAGGAGGTGCTACTTATTTTGTGACTTTCATTGATGATCATTATAGAAAAGTGTGGGCTTTTGCTTGGAAAACTAAAGATCAAGTGCAGGAAGTTTTCAAGCAGTTTCATGTAAAAGTTGAGCGAGAAACTGGCAGACATTTGAAGTGTGTACGTGCAGACAATGGCGGTGAGTACCGCGGACCATTCGAGGAGTACTACAGAAGTTTCGGCATCAAGCTGGAAAAATCAGTACCAAAAACACCTCAACACAACGGTGTTGCAGAGAGGATGAACAGAACCATTTGTGAGAGAGTCAGATGCATGCTCTCAAATGCAAAACTGCCAAACTCCTTTTGGGGGGAGGCAATGAGAACCGCAGTCGACTTAATCAACCTTTCTCCATCAGTTCTGTTGAACTATGACGTACCAGAAAGAGTTTGGACGAGGAAAGACGTTTCTTACAAACACTTGAAAGTATTTGGCTGCAGAGCATTTGTCCACATCCCAAAAGACGAGAGGTCCAAGCTGGATGGAAAAGCAAAGCAGTGTATCTTTGTGGGACATGCCTATGAAGAATTCGGCTACAGACTTTGGGATACTGTTAACAAAAGGATCATCAGAAGTAGAGACGTGGTGTTTCTTGAAGATCAGACGATCGAGGATTTCGAGAAACCCGAGAAAGCCACAGTCAGATGAAATTTTAGTTAATCTGGAACCAGTCTCTCCACCAACAAATTCTGATGAAGGGAGAGCTACACCTAGATACTGATGATGTTTATCCACCAGCTCGCAGTCCAGAACCAGAACAAGTCCAGCCAGAAGTACAGTTGAGGAGGTCCACTAGAGAGCGACAACCAAGTCGTAGATATTCTCCTAACGAGTATGTGATGCTCACTGACGGGGGAGAACCAGAGAGCTATGATGAAGTTATTATTGACCAGCACAAGACTGAGTGGTTAAAAGCAATACAGGAAGAAATGAAATCCCTACATGAGAACCACACATTTGACTTGGTAAAATTACCACAGGGAAGGAAAGCTCTCAAGAACAAATGGGTGTACAAAATCAAAAGTGAAGAAGGCAACTCATAACCACGTTACAAAGCAAGACTGGTTGTGAAAGGATTCGGGTAAAAGAAGAGTGTTGATTTTGAAGAAATATTCTCACCAGTGGTAAAAATGTCTTCAATCCGAGTTGTTCTTGACTTGGCAGCTAGTCTCAATCTGGAGGTTGAACAACTTGACGTAAAAACCGCATTCTTATATGGTGATCTCGACGAGGAGATCTACATGGAGCAGCTTGAAGGAGATCTTACAAAGGGAAAGAAAAATCAGTATGCAGACTAAAGAAGAGTTTGTACGGTCTGAAACAAGCACCAAGGCAGTGGTACAAAAAGTTCGACTCGCTCATGGAGAAAAATGAGTACAACAGAACAACGGCTGATCACTGCGTCTTCATCAAGAAATTCTCTGATGGTGATTTTATCATTCTTTTGCTTTATGTTGATGACATGTTAATTATTGGCCAAGATATCGGCAAAATTAACAAGTTGAAGAAAGAGTTGAGCAAGTCCTTTGCAATGAAGGATTTAGGACCCGCTAAGCAGATTCTTGGCATGACGATTACCCGCAACAGACAAAATCGAAGAATCTGGCTATCTCAAGAACGGTATATTGAAAAGGTTCTTGAAAGATTCAACATAAGCAAAGCTAAATCTGTTAGTTCTCCACTTGCAAGTCACTTTAAGCTTAATGCAAGTCAGTGTCCTTCTAGCGAGGAAGAGAAATCAGAAATGAGCAAAGTGCCTTATGCATCGGCGATTGGCAGTCTAATATACGCTATGGTATGCACTAGACCAGACATTGCTCATGCTGTTGGTGTTGTGAGCCGATTCCTGGAAAGGAACATTGGACAGCAGTCAAATGGATACTCAAGTATCTCAGAGGTACTGCCAGTCATTAGTTTATGTTTTGGTAATAGTAAACCTGTATTAGAAGGATATATAGATTCAGATATGGCTGGTGACGTGGATACGAGAAAGTCTATATCCGGGTACCTAATAACATTTGCAGGGGGAGCTGTCTCATGGCAAGTCACGATTACAAAAATGTATTGCCTTAAACACCACAGAAGTAGAGTACATCGCAATTACTGAGGGTTGTAAGGAGATGCTGTGGATGAAAAAGTTCCTACAAGAGTTGGATCAGAACCAGGAAAGCTATGTTCTCTATTGCGACAGTCAGAGCGCAATTCACCTCAGTAAGAACCAAACCTTTCACTCAAGGTCCAAGCACATCGACGTAAGGTATCACTGGATTCGTGATGTGTTGGAAAATAAACTGTTACAAGTTGAGAAGATTCATACCAATGACAACGGCGCAAATATGATGACGAAAAATCTGCCTAGAGAAAAGCTTGCTATATGTAGAGAGATTGCTGGTATGGAGGGACCCTACTTCACATGAAGTGGAGGGGGAGATTTGTTGGTCCACCTACATGTGAAGAGCACATGAAGCATGGTTGTATGCATTGCTTTATAGTTGGCCTTGTTACTTTGTAGGTGGATTAACATGAGTGTGTTTTATTCCCTCCCAAATCCTCACCTATAAATAGGTAAGCTCTTAGTTCATTTCATATCAATCAAAAACACAACAATTAGGAGAGTGTGTGTTGTGAGATCCTCAGAGAAAAATAGAGAGAGTTTTCTGAGAGAGAAATTGTGAGCCAATTTGTGAGGTTCTATCCACAAATTAAAGTTATATTGTTATTGTAATTTGTGAGAGATCCACCCAAGGGTGAAGTTTGTAATCCCATTATTATTATAGTGGAAGTTTTAAGCGGCCTACGAGTCCCGTGGTTTTTACCTTCATTTGGAGGGTTTTTCACGCTAAAATTGTTGGAGTTATTTTTACTCTATTTGGTTTGGAAAATTATCCTGGGGCCGTAAAGTTTATTCTTTTACAAACCATTTTTTCCCAACACATATAGAGAGAGCAATTTACAGTCCATAAGCAAGCAAGACAAATGCATATTTATTTATCGAAATATTTTTAAGGGTTATAAAATTGAAATCCCAAATTTAGAAAAGATAAATGTTTTAGAGGCAATGAATCTTACAATCTCGGCTTGGACAACATATGTTTAAGCAATTACAATTGCAAATTGTTTTTGACATTATAAAATTAGGTCTATGGATAATATGGCTTCAGAGAATTTGGATCAACACTCATGTGATGGATACATTCAACAATTGCATGTTCTAATCGAAGAGTTGAAGTATCATGATACGATGGATGTTAGGTACCTTTTAAACTACTTAAGAGAAAACGAGGCAACCTCAGAGCTGTTGAGTAACGAGCAAATTATTGAGAATATCAAGGAAAATGCCAAAGAAGATGAAGTTGAAAACAATAGTTCAGTACTGTAGTCTGTCTCGTACAAAGATGCACTTAAAACAACAATCACACTGCATAATTTTCTCTTGCAATACGAAAACACTACATCAGAGCTTCTTAATGCACTAAGAAAAGTTAGAGATGCCTTATAATTGAGTCATGTATGTGTGTGTGCGTATATATATATATATATATATATATATATATATATATAAGAATTATGCTCGATAGCAAGAGTGTAATAGTGTATTTGACAATCTTTCTCATATGAATAAAGTTATTTCTGATTTAACAAATCTTATAGCAATTATATCAATTGTCAAAAGTAAATAATCATAAGGTCAAGAGACTATGAGAAACAGAAGAATTGTTCGTACATTTGGATATATATATATATATATATATATATATATATAAGGTAGACATAATTCTTTAGTTAGTCTCGAACAACATTCACAATTTAAGATAAAAGGTTGGGCGCATTTATCTTGTTAAAGTTGTAGATTCTTTTATTATCATTTAAGCTGAATCAAATGTGATATGATGAGTCTAAAATCATCGAAGTATTTTTGGACAAAAGAATCTAGTGCACTAGGTGCATTGAATAGGATCAATGAAAAAAACTTTATTCACAACCATCAGTGGACAACAGTATTCAACTGAGACAATCGGAGAGTCAGTCTCAATCTTGAGATAAATGATGGACTTATGATTGCATGCATTATCATTTGAGATGTCAATGAGTACGATTATATCGTATAGTCTATCATCGATAGTTTAGTGGTATTCACATGTATATCGATAGAAGACCTCATTTATGGAAATGGACATCGTGACTGCATCTATCAAATGTTAGTAGAATACCATCATATGAATATTTTGAAATACTGGATATTAAATATTTACGTAAAGTTTTCAATAGTGACTATTGAAACATGACTTATGGATAAGTCAAAATATCTAAGTTCAAAAACATGGTCATACAAGTAAATATGGTAACTTAGAGAGCTATAGACGGTCTATAAGCTCTTGGCGATTACTGGTATTTTTCACGAGGATACACTTTCTCCATTTAGGTTGTCTAGGGCACGAATGAGTACGCTCACTTATTCTATCTTTATTTAAGAGTTCAATTTTAATTCTTTAGTGGAATAAATTGAAATTAATAGATCGGACCTAAGTGAATCATTTGTTGATTGTGATTAGGTTGTGTTTATTGGAGCTTAAATTTAGATAGCCCGCCAAGATCCCCAATCCACACGAATTTACATGGATCACTTGTTATATTCTACCGGATCATTTATTTGGTCCATCTTCAGAATTATTTTTTAGAATTTTTCCAAAAGGTTTGAAAGGTGTATTCTTGTGTTCGATCAAGCACGTGGTAACCTAGAATAGGCAGCCAAGGGTGTGTGATCCCTTGGGGGCCTATGAGATGTTTTTAACATTTTATAAATATATTAAGAATATAATTAGTACATTTAAATATAAATGAGGGGTTGAAATTATATTAATATATTTATTTAAGGCATGTGGACTTGTTTCTTTTAGTAATAATGTGTCTAGTTCACATGTGGACTTATTGTGAAAGTCTAATGAGATTAATAAAATAGAAAAACAAAGTTTGGCCCATGATGAATGGCTTGGGCGACATTGGCTATTAATTTAGCTAATTACTTTGTTTTATTTTATTATTTAATTAAATAGAAATTAATTAATTAATTAATTAATTAATTAAAAATCAAAAATACTTTTCTACTAGAAATTGGATTCTTAATTTCATACTATTAGTGATAGTATGATAAGTATCAATGACCTTATAGGAATTATTTATCAAATCAAATTATGAAGGTTTTTGATATTTATCAAAACTCTAAAGTTGACTTTTAAGTCACTTTTAGAAAAGTTTTGATAAGTCACTCATTAATAATTATCCTTTAATAATTATTGGATAATATTTCTTAGAGATGAGATAAGATTGAACTCTAGCTTGATAGGTTTTGTGGTGAAACACAAATCCTCCCACACAAGGGAGAATTCAGCCACTATAAAAGGACAAGCAAGGGAGTTCAGCCAGGGCTAATACAATTGTGTGAGTTTTTGTGAGCTTTTGATAGCCAAGAAAAAACTGCCCCTCCTTTAAGCAAAGTGTGAAAATTCGCCTGAGAGAAAATAGAGAAAGAACAGCTTAGTTCCAAAGTGTTCTTCGTTTTCTCAGAAGGGTTTTGAGTGACTAACGAAAAAAAAAAAAAAAGTTTTTTGTTTCTCATCCTCAGGTACACAATTCAAAGAAAGGGAGCCGACACTCCAAGGTAATCCACGTTCTTGAAAGATTGAAAGATCTTGCGGTTCGATCTCAACGTGACATCAAACTTCACGGTTCATAAAGGTACGATACATTTGTTTTATATATGTTTAATTAATTGAGGGTTAAGATCCACTCTTTTTAGGAAAATTTTTAAAACGTACCAATACAAACTTTTCGCGCTTCCGCCGCGTATTTTTCCTACAATTGGTATCAGAGCCTGGTTGTACCCTTAGTTAATTAAACATATATACGTGGATCGTTTCTTTTTATTGTGTTTGGATATATGCATGTTTTAGAAAGAGATGACACTCTAGGTATTCACATATATATTTACATTGGAATGTATGGATTATATATGTTTTACAAAATGAACTGTTATTGCTAAATTTTGGTTCTAGAATTTCAATGTATTTTTGTTTAGAGTTGTAACAAAATGGGTGGTCTATTATCACCATAATTTCCTTCTTGGTAGTTGTTAAATTTTTTATTATTATTATTTTATATTAAACTGCTGTAATTTGTTCGAGATTCGAAGACACGAAGGATTGAAGAAAGCAGAAAACAAAGCAACGCAAGACTCGGAAAAGCCAGCGCGCACCAAGGTAGCAAGTATGACCGCGAAAACGTGTAGCTGCGCTTGCTACGTTTGCTGCGGTGCATAGCGCGCGGCCCTCACTGGGCTGTGCGCGCACACGGCCCTTTAGGGGCAAAGCGCGCACGGCCTTCCTAGGGTTGAGCAAGGAGCACACGGCCTTCACAATGCTGTGCATGCAAGGGGCCCAGCAAGGCTGTGCGTGCGCAGTTAGTAGAAGAGCTGGGCGCGCGCGTAGCCAGTCGAAGGGCTGGGTGCATGCGTGCAGCTGCGTGCCTCTCTCGAGGTAGCGCGCGTGGGCTCCATGGGGCCGTGCGCACATGTCCTAGGGCCATAACACCTTGTCGCTTTCTTTGGATGGATGGCCGCGTGAAGACCAAAATTGTGGCTATTTACTTTTGCGTAAATATTACAATGTTTTATCATTGTTTGATAACATGTCATGTAGAATAGGAGTGCCACTCATGGTATGAACATGCATTGAATGATTTAGGTATTTAATTGGCATCTAGATAACTTGATAATCATTTTGGAATTTCATCACATGCCTTAAACAATTGAATGAGAGAAGGTCTTTTGGAACACCTATAGCCTCCAGGGTTAGTTGAGCTTCATGTTTTATGTGATAACCCCCTAAGGGGTATTCATGAAAGTAATTTAGCAAGATACTTTCTTACAAGGATAGGTTTGACAATTGACTCAAGCCATATATACTCTCAAAGGAGGGATTTTCATACGGGAATATATTGAGGGTCGAAACCTTGGTGACACACTCAATGTGATTTTATTGATATCCTCCCAAGAGTTATTGTCAATAATAAACTCAAGACTAAAATTGAAAACGCTGGTTGTTATGCTAACAATTAGGTGAAACCTAATCCAACTAGTAGATGTTGTGAACTCCCAAAGGAGGCATGGCGTTTATGGGTGTTGGATCACCGTTGAATTTTACGATTGAATTATATTAATTAATTCAAGATAAATATTCGAAAATGCTTAATGATTGTTTACTTAATATAATTTTTGTTTTATTTAGAAATCATGACCCCATCCCTAATCAACATCCTAAAAGACAATACTTTAACCGAAGATAACTATGTTAAATGGAAAAGGAAAATTGGGTTGTTGTTGCAATCTGAAAAACATCTGTTTGTTCCGTCAACTCCTAAATCACCTGCTCCTACTGATGAATCCACTGAGGTGAAAAGAGACCAGTATGAGCTGTGAGAGCTCTCTGATAAGATGGCTAAATGTTACACTATGGCCACCATATCCGATGTGTTACAACAGCAACATGAAGGAATGAGAACTGCTACTGATATAATGATATCTCTAGATGAGATGTTTGCTATGAGGTCTAGGGCGACTAAGAGAGAAGAAGTAACTGCTTTTATGAATCTTAAGATAAAACCTGGACAGGCTGTAAAAGATCACATGATGAAAATTATAACATCCATAATTTTTATTAATTATGAAAAGTGCCCATAAGTGTTGTTAATTATGTGAAAATAATATAATGTGTTTATTTGGATTAATTTTAGGTATACAAGTGGACCAGGCGGAGCGGTCCAGTAAGAGTGCATGAAGAAAAAAGAAAAAAGTTGGCAGTGAGCACCGCGACCAGGGATCGCGATGAGCAGCTCGCGGTGAAAATAATGATTTTGGACAGTGAGCACCGCGACTAGGGATCACGATGAGCAGCTTGCAGTGAAAATGTTGATTTTGGGCAGTGAGCAACGCGACCAACATCGCGACCAGATACCGCGATGGTTGATCGCGATGAAAGCGGTAAAAACATTCTAATGAGCAACGCGACCAGGTGGCGCGACCACAGGTCGCGATGACCGAAATTTTATAAAAAAATATAAGGCGGTGGAAGCTTCACGAAGAATCAAAACAGAAAAATAAAGAGAAAGAGAAATAAAGAAAAAGAAGAGAGAGAAAGGAAGAAGAAAGGAAGAAGAAGAAGGAAAGAAGAAGAAGGAAAGAAGAAGAAGAAAAGAAGAAGAAGAAGAGAAGAAGAAGAAAAAGAAAAAAAAGAGAAGGGATAAAGAGAAAAGGGGAAGGGAGAAGGAAAAAAAATAAATCCAGAAAAGAAACTGTTGTAGAAACTGGTATCCAGGTTGGTGTACACTGATTTCTGAAATCGTTATGATTTTCATTATATGCTTTCATTTGAATTTCCATATTTTGTCAAAATCGTTATTTATGGATTTTGTATGATTATATTTCGTTTACGAATATTGTTAGAAATTGTTTGAAAATGAGTATGGGATATTTTAGTATAATTGAATTCCGTTTATATTTTATGTTTTCGAATAAATCGTTTTGTGAATGATTTTAAAGATAAAGTTGGATTATTTTAGCATCCTTGAATTTCTGTGATATCGTATGTTTTCAAATACAACTGTGTTTTACGAATATTGTTTGAAATAAAGGTTGAAACTGATTGAGATTTGCTAATTCAAGTTGTTGATTTCGAAATGAATAAAATGATTTGATATGAAATATGTAAAATTGTGTATTGTGAAACGGCCCTAGGATACTTGGACATAGAAAACAGATATAGGAGGTTGGTATACCAGCTGGGTTAGTTCAGCAGTACTGCACCGTTATTATTAGTGACTGTTGGACTTCGCGGGGCAAACCTGGCATAGACCAGTTTAGGCGAATCCCAGAGGTGGACGTCACACCGATATTGATATTATGTACCTCCCTAAGGATGGTTCAGGCCCCCAGTGCCGGTCCTAGGGTAGGGAGTTATTTCAGCCCATATTCCAGTCTAGAGAATTATGTTAAGTATACCAAAGAGCCATGATTAAATTGAATGGAATAAAATGTTTATAAAGTAATTGAAAAGTTGAATTCTTATGATTTATTAATTTAATTGAGTTGTTTTTAATAAATTGCTTATTGATAATATGCTTGAATTTAAGGTGACATTTTACTTGAAAGGTTATTTTATGAATTTTGAAATTATTTATTTAGTGTACACCCACTAAGCTATATGCTTAGCGCGTTGATTTCATCACGCGTAGGTAACAGAGATACCGAGGGAGAAAAAGACTAAAGAGAAGGTAGCTGCAGACAGAAATTCAGAGTCACTATATCATTGGGTAGTTATATTTAAACTTTGTATGTATATTATTCAGTTAAGCATGCAGATACAGAAGTCTGTAAATTTGTTTCATATATATAAGTTTTTGTAAATATTTGGTTGATGGTTTATGTTTTCTTTTTTAAAGGTTTGTAAATATTAATTATGAATTGTTTTATTTGAAAATGTTTGGAAAGTCGCACTGTATGGTAGAGTGCGCATTTGATTGAGAAGGAAATTTTGAAGTGTTGAAATTATATTGTTTGAATTTTTTGTTAAAACAGGATTTTTGGAAAGTTAGAAAAACAGAGGAAGCTCTGGCAAAATTTTTCAAACAGTTTTGATGGGCTCACTAGAAAGAATTTTCAAATATAATTTATTTGGTTTTCAATGGTTTTCGAATTATAAAGTGAGTTTAGAAAAGTCTTGAAAAGCGGGTAACGCTCCCTGGGTCGATCCAGGCGGGTCGGGCCAGGGGGTGTTACAAAAGTCATAGCTCATCTCAACATTGTAGAACTCAATGGCATTGAGATAGATAGTAAGACGAAAATTGACATGATTGTCAACTCTCTGTCAAATTTCTTTAACCAATTCAAGTTGGACTATACCTTGAACAATAAAGAATATACATTGCAGTCCCTGATGCATGATGTTCAAAGCGCTGAGAAGATCCTTGTGAAAGGTAAGGGTCAGCAAATTCATATGGTCGGTAAAGTTGCTATTATGCAGACCCGTAAGAAGGTCAAGAAGACACAGAAGGAAAAGCAACTTGGGCCAACCAAGAAAGTAACCAAAATCAAAGGAAAGTGCTTCCTTTGTGGTGAAAATGGACATTGGAAAAGAAATTGTCCAAAGCCCAAGAAAAAGAAGGAAGAAGGTAATCTTTATTATTTAGAAACATATTTTCTGGCGGATTCTACAAATTTTTAGATCTTAGACTCTGGAGCCACTAATCATGTTTGTTATTCCTTGTAGGGGTTTCAGAAAAGGAGAAAATTGAATGAAGGTGAATTCAACTTGTGGTTAGGCAACGGAGCGTTGGTGTTCGCCGATGCAGTGGGAGATATTAGAATTAGTTTAGATTCTAGTAGGTATTTGAATTTTATAGACGTTTATTATGTACCTCATTTTAGAAGGAATTTGATTTCAGTTTCTTGTCTAAATAAATTTGGATATTCAATTACTTTTAATAAAGACTTTATCATTAGTAATAATAACAAGTTTATTTGCAAAGGTACATTGGAAAACGGCTTGTTCCATTTACATAAAAACATCTCTCATTTATTGGACATAAAATCAACTTGAATCTAATTATAAAAGAGTAAAATTATCAAAAAATGAAACCTACCTATGGCATTTGCGCCTAGGTCATATTATTCTTGATAGGATTAAAAGATTGGTAAGTGACGGACCTTTGAGTGACTTAAAGGTCGATCATCTACCAACTTGTGAATTTTGTCTGGAAGGTAAAATGACCAAAAGGTCGTTCACGACCAAAGGCACACGAGCCACTTAATATTTAGGAATGATACACACTGATACATGTGGTCCTATGAGCATTCAAGCTATAGGTGGATATAAGTACTTCATCACTTTCACGGATAATTACTCGAGATTTGGCTATGTGTGTCTCATGAGACATAAGTCTGATGCTTTTGACATGTTCAAAGCATTTAAAGCTGAAGCAGAAAATCAGCTTAAGAAACATACAAAAATCTTGAGATCTGATCGTGGTGAAGAATATCTATCAGGTGAGTTTCAGTAATATCTTATTGTTAGTGGGATAATTTCTCAGTTTTCTGTTCCAGGAAGACCTCAACAGAATGGGGTGGCAGAAAGGAGAAATAGGACTCTTTTAGATATGGTTAGATCGATGTTGAGTTACTCAACGCTTCCTAATTCTTTTTGGGGATATGCTCTGCAAACTGCGATGTACCATCTAAGTCAGTTCCTAAAACACTGCATGACTTGTGGACTGGGCGAAAGCCTAGTTTACAACACTTAAAGATATTTGGATGTCCTGTACACGTGTTGAAAGGAAAGACAGAAAAGATGGAGTCTCGTTAAGAAACATGCATATTTGTGGGGTATCCAAAAGAAACGAAAGAATATTATTTCTATAGTCCTTCAGATCTTAAAGTATTTGTTCCTATGAATGCTAAATTTCTGGAAAAGGACTATATGAATAATTTCGTGCCTAAAAGTATAATTGTCCTGAATGAGCTTTCAGGAGATACAATTGTTGGGATTTATGCCCTAAAGCTTGTAATTGTAAATGGTTAAAGAAAATAATAAGAATTATTCAGATTATCATTTAAGTTCATAAAATGTTTTATATTCAGTAATACATTCGTATTGTGCAAGAATATCCTAGATTACAAGATGTAATCTCATAATGAGTATATGATGGTCATATACAGAGAGGATTCATTTTGAGACGTGCAATCTAAAGAGTCCGTAGAGAGCGAACAAAGCTGGGTACTTTATTTGTGATTGATCTACTGATGCGGTCCATTCTGTAAAGTACGGTGGTCTTATCCTAGACCGCTTATGTAGTTGACATGAGAATGGAGGCACCTTATATGATGAGATCATATAGGACTGGGCCACGATTTATATGAATTTCTCACCAAGATCCGTTAGTAGATGAGATTCATATATAATCGATAAACGATGGCTATTTATAGGTGATCTTAATCCTGAGTGTCTTATCTACTCCTTCAGGTTAGATCGTGGCTTTGATTTACCATGAGTAAGGTTGATGAGAATCTCGACCAATACCTCCGTATCTTGGAGCTGCGATTTGGCTTGTGGCTGGGAAGGTTTGTACACAATAGTGGAATCCACTCATTCTTGATTGAAGTAGATGAGTAGTTCCCTTAAGGGTTAATTCGGGGTTTGAACGATTATGAGCGATTTCCTTCTTCCGTGAGGAAGACAGGATTTAATTGTTCATTAGAGAATCAATGGTACTTAAAGGAAAAGATATTTCTAGAGGGGTATAACGGACTTTATGACCCAGCTCTAGTTATGAACTATTAGTGGAGGATCACACTATATGCAATTAGCTATATCAATGAACACTGAGACTTCAGATTGTATAAACACATCTACAGTTTTGAGAGTTCAGCCTCGGGTTTTTAGTGGAATAACTCCGAGGTTAATAATCGTGAAATATTAATTAAAGAGTTTTAATTAATATTACTAAGTATTATTGGAGCTCAAAATTGTGGATCCATTAGGTCCCCTTGCTAGCCCTTATAGTTGTTGGTAATGAGAATCACGGTAAATTAATTGGATGGTCCAATTAATAGTGTTACAAAAGTAATGCGATTTAAATAAAAGAGAATAATTAAATAATGTGATTATTTAATTAATTAAATATTTAATAAAATAATAGAAATTAATAATTATAAATTATTAATTCTATTTATTAAATATGAGGTCATGTGATTAAATAATGACTAGGACAAAAGAATTAAAATAATTAGATTATTTTACTAGTCCAAAAGGTCACAGGTTTAAGTCTTTAGGGAGACTAAAAATAAATAGGATTTAGAATCTTATTTTGACTTGGTCAAACTAAAACCCTAAAAGACTACTATATAAGTGTTATATAGTTAGAAAAAAAACCTAACGTAGCACACAAGTGAAAAAGAAAGAGAATTCGGCCACCAAAGAAAGAGAGAAAAGAAAAATATATATATATTTTTTCTGACTCTCCCCTCTTTTACAGGATTCGGTCGGCGTTATTTTCACGTGACCTCCATCTCTTGCCGTGACGTGCCCACACATACATTGTCAGACCGCGGGACATAGCTCGGAAGATCTGGTGGTAGATCGAAGAATCAGAAAAAGAAAATCAAGAAAAAGGTATGTAGTTTCTAAAATCTTTTTCTGCGTATATATAGGAACTCGTTCCTGATTGAAAAAGGTTTTCAATATAAGAAAAATTTTTGAAACCCAATTTCGCATGTTATACGATAATCAAAATATTTTCTAAAACTCCTTTCAATGATTCCACATGAGGTTTCACAACCTAGCCCAATTGTTAGTTCCGCACCATCACAAGATCAAAAACCTACCATTCCTCTTCGCAGTGGGAAGAGTTATTAGACAACCCGAGAGATACATCTGTCTAGGAGAATCTATCGAGAATCTCTCAGATGACTGATGATTCCTACACGTACAAGGAAGCTATGGAGGATGTCAACTATTACCATTGGCAAAAGGCAATGCAATCCGAGATTGAATCTATGTTTACGAACAAAGTTTGGTCTCTTGTAGACTTGCCTAAAGGGATAAAAAACATAGGGTGCAAGTGGGTATACAAGAAGAAAAGAGGTATGGATGGTAAGGTAGAAACCTTTAAAGCTAGATTGGTAGCTAAAGGTTATACACAGAATGAAGGTATCGATTATGAAGAAACCTTCTCTCCTATAGCCATGCTTAAATCCATTAGGATACTCTTATCCATTATGGCATCTCTAGACTTAGAGATTTGGCAAATGGACATCAAAACAGGTTTCCTTAACGGAAGTCTTGATGAAAGCATCTATATGATGCAACCAGAAGGATTCATTAAAAAAGACCAAGAGCAAAGGGTATGCAAGTTGCAACGGTCCATTTATAGATTGAAGCAAGCATCCAGATCCTGGAACATAAGGTTCGATCAAGCTGTGAAAGGTTTTGGATTTATTCAGAACCTTGACGAACCTTGTATATACAAGAGGATCAAAGGCGACAAGTTGGTTTTCCTAGTTCTTTATGTTGATGATATACTATTCATCGGAAACGATATAGGTGTATTGACATCAATTAAAGAATGGTTAGTAAAACAATTTGATATGAAGGACGTAGGAGAAACAAGTTATATTCTTGGTATCCAAGTAATAAAGGATAGAAAGAATAGAACGATTGCATTATCCCAAGCTTCATACATAAATAAAATCTTGTCTAAGTTCTCCATGTAGGATTCCAAGAAAGGTATGTTACCTTTCAGGCATTGAATCAAGCTTTATAAGGAACAAGTTCCTAAGGACGTGCATGAGGAGTAATTCATGAGTATGATTCCATATACCTTGGCAATTGGAAGTCTCATGTATGCAATGCTCTGTCCTAGACCAGATATTTGTTTTGTTGTTAGCATAGTTATAGTCATGGCCAAGGTTCCGGAACCGGCGGTTCCGGTTTTGGAACTGTCGGTTCCGGTTCAATATTTTAAGCAACTGGGACCGGGGAGGTCTCGATTCCAGTTTCGGTCCGAACCGGGGAGGAACCGCCGATTCCGGTTCCAGTCGGAACCGGGGAGGAACTGCAGGTTCCGGTTCCTCCCCGGTTCCTTGGAACCGGCGGTTCAACCGCTGGTTCCAAACCGACAGTTCCGAAAAAATAAAAAAAAATTATAAAAATTAATTAATTAAAATTAAATAAAATTAAAATTTATAAATTAATTAATAAAAAAATTTAAATGTATAAATAAAATGGTTCATTTGTTCAACTTCAACAAGAAATTTATTACGATAATAATAATATCATAAATGATAAAACTATAAAATTGAAAAAAATTAAAAAAATAAATAAGAAATTAGGGCTTGCACTTAATTTTACCTCAATTAAGCTGCTTATGTATCCTCTAGGAGGAATCAAAGCCCACGTAGTTCTTTTACCTGTTATGTTCCGGAGGTGATCAATCGTCGCTTGTTCCTTCGGTAGCCGTTGTATCATCGTTGGTGTCGAAAAAGTCATTATCGTCGGATACGAGATCCAATTCTTGCTACCGGTATGAGGCCTTGGTCCAGTCGTCAACACAGACCTGAATTTGTATTGAGTCAGGACTGAGCAATGCCCATCTCTCGTCGAGAACATTTCCACCTGCACTAAATTCCTGTTCGACTGCCACGGTCGAGACAAGGGTTCCAAAAATTTGCTTGGCAATGAGGGCCAAAATTGAAAAGTTAGTTTCGTGTTCCCTCCACCAATGTAGGATGTTAAAGTCTTCGCTGTCCAAAAACTCAAAAGAGGTGTTTACGTAAAGATCAACCTCTGAAACATAGGTTGATGAAGATGAAAAACTCCCCTGTGCCCTTGATTTTTTGGACAACACACTTGACCCTAACTTCCTTAATAAGGGAAAGCGAGAATGAGAATGACTACTTCCGCTTGCAGTTGGTTGCTGAATATTAATGTTCAGCGAGGGACCGTATACAGAACGGTATTCGTCATACAATGAATAAAATAATTGTCTAATATTATTATATAAAGCACTAATATCTACGTTGTGTAGCCCTAGAGATTGATAATAAAATGTTAAATATTCATATAAACTATCAAATTTACACCTAGGGTCAAAAACTGAAGCAACAGTATAAATCGAAGGAATGTCCCTATAATAATTTAACCATCTATCTCTCATTGCAGCAACACATGCAGATAGTTCTATTACTTGTGCACATTCATTAAGTGCATCTACAATATTAATGGCTTCACATAAAAATAAATGTGAAGTTGGATAATATATACAGGATAAAGCGGTGGTTGCATCATGAAAAACTTTTAAAAGCATACAAATTTTAGTACAAACATCCCAATGATGAGCATACAAATTAACGCTACTAACATTATGTTACATAAATCTAACTAATAATTCTCTATAATCATAGCTTTCACAAAGCAATTTATATGTGGAGTTCCAACGAGTTGGAACATCATGGGAAAACCTAATTGGATGTTTCCCGTTAGATTTACAATACCTAGCCCATTGTTTCATAGTGCTAGGATGTTTCCACAAAAAGTATAGGGCATCCCTAATTGGTGTAATTCATTCTTGAAGTGTTTGCAAACCATGTTGTACACATATATTTAAAACATGGCAAACACATCTTTGATGAAAAAATCTGCCGCCAGAGTAGGGTTGACACAATTGAATTAATTGTGGAACGGCGGCAGTATTGTTTGCAGCGTTATCAAAACCAATTGCAAAAATTTTACTTTCAATACAATATTCTTCAAAAATAATTTTCATTAATTTGTAAATATTATCGGCAGTATGGGTGTCGTCAAAAACTCTAAATGCAAGAATTCGTTTTTACAATTCCCATGATTGATCAACATAATGGCAAGTAAGTCCTAAGTATGAATGTTTTTGCCAATGATCGCTCCAGATATCGGCACAAACAGACACACGACCCATATAATTTTGAAAATATCTAACTAATGCTTTTTTTTGTTTTTTTATAAATGTCACACATGGTACGTTTTAATGTGGTCCTAAGTACTCTACATGCAGCCGGATTTAAAGCATTATGACAATATTTTAAAAAACCAGTTTTTTCGCCAAAACTAAAAGGAAGATGTTCAGTCGCTACCATTCTTGCTAGTTGTTCCCTATTATTTGCATCACTATATTTAAATAAAGGATGGTTAGGAGATGTGTACCTGGAAATTTGGTATTGTCCTCGGCTACGCTCATGCTCAGCTTTGACTGGATACTTGGTGTTGATGTGCTTCCAGCACAGTCCCGTACCCTTCGGATTTGTTCCACTTAAACTCTTTGTTGTAATAGTTGCAAGTGACCACAACTTCCCCCGATTCCTTTTCCACCCTCCTCATATGAACTTTAAAAAGTTCAGATTTGTACTTTATCAAATCTGGCTGTGGACCTTGTACAGTTTCACTTGGGAGGGGAGGGTGAGGGTTTTCAAAAGAGGGACCAGGGGCCCCAGACCTAGAGAGATGGGGATGAGAATATTGAGGAGTAAAATTAGGAGGAGTATCATTACTAAATATTACCTTCTTAAATTGTTTATGTTGTAGGTACTCATCAAAATTTGCTTCTGGGCTAGCGGTACGGCGACTTTGCACTTCTCCAGCATTTAAATCTGGTAGCTGCTCAATGTCTCTGCCGGAAATGGACCTTCTGGAAACGGATCGTCGACCTCCAGAAATAGACGGCCTTGATTGTGATGCCATTATAAATTTATAATGGTAAAAAATACAATTTAAATAAATAGCGAAAAAAATTGCAGTATTGAAAAACAAGAACAAGATTGATAAAATAACTGAATGAAACTTTGAGAGAATTAAATAAAATTTGAGAGAATGAGAGAATGAGAGAAATATTAAGAGAATGAGAGAATGAGATTGAGAGAAAATGGTGTGAATTGAATTGAAGATGAGTGGGGTTTATATAGTTTTTTAGATTGGAAAAAAAATAATATTTTTTAAAATTTAGGGGCCCAAATTGTAATTTTGTAAGGGTATAAAATGTAATTTTACACCCAAGGAGCCGTTGAAGAACGGCTCCTTGGGTGGACAGGCTGCTGCCAGGTGGCAGCAGCAGCCTGACATACTGTGTGTGGCCGTTGGCCAACAGCCACACACATTTAAAATATATATTTTTTAATTTATATTTATATTTTTACTGTTTACAAATTAAAAAAAAAATTAAAAACCGTTAGGAACCGAAACCGCCGGAACCTGGCGGTTCCTTGAACCGGCGGTTTCATGAACCGGCGGTTTCGGTTCACTTGTTCAAGCTAACCGAAACCGGGACCTTGGGTCCCGGTTCCGGTTTTCGGTTCCGGAACCGATTTTTAACCGGAACCGTCAGTTCCAGTTAAAAATCGCCGATTCGAACTGAACCGGGGCCATGACTACATAGTTAGCAGGTTTCAATCGAAACCTAGCCCTGATCACTGGACGACAGTCAAGCATATTTTCAAGTATCTTAGGAGAACGAGAGATCATATGCTTGTATACTCTAAAGGGGATTTGACTCCCGTTGGGTATACAGATTCCCATTTTCAATCAGATTCTGACTCCAGGAGATCCACATCAGGATCCGTGTTTTCCCTAAGATGAGGCACAGTCATATAGAGGAGTATCAAACAATCTTGCATTGTTGATTCCACCATGGAAGCTGAGTATGTTACCATATGTGAAGCTGCCAAAGAGGTTGTGTGGCTCCGTCAATTCTTGATTGACTTGGAAGTGGTTCTTAGTGCGAATAAGCAGATCACCATCGACTGTGACAACAATGATACAGTGGCTAAGTAGGAAAGAACCAAGAAGTCATAAGAGAGGGAAACACATTGAAAGGAAGTATCATCTTTTCAAGGAGATTGTACATAGGGGAGACGTAACGGTTGCCAAGATCACGTCAGCCGAAAATCTAGCGGATCCCTTCACAAAGGCTCTACCACATAAGAGTTTTGATGGGCACCTAAAGAGCATGAGAATGAGAGATATGACATACTTGTTATAGCGCAAGTGAGATATTGTTAGGATTATGCTCGATAGCAAGAGTGTAATAGTGTATTTGACAATCTTTCTCGTATGAATAAAGTGATTTCTGATTTAACAAATCTTATAGCAATTATATCAATTGTCAAAAGTAAATAATCATAAGGTCAAGAGACTATGAGAAACAGAAGAATTGTTCGTACATTTGGATATATATGAGGTAGACATAATTCTTTAGTTAGTCTCGAACAACATTCACAATTTAAGATAAAAGGTTGGGCGCCTTTATCTTGTTAAAGTTGTAGATTCTTTTGTTAGCAATTTGAGCTGGATCAAATGTGATATGATGAGTTTAAAATCATCGAAGTGTCTTTAGACAAAAGAATCTAGTGCACTAGGTGCATTGAATAAGATCAATGAAGAAAACTTTATCCACAACTACTAGTAGATAAAAGTATTCAACTTAGACAATCGGAGAGTTGATCTTAATCTTGAGATAAATGATGGACTTATGGTTCCATGCATTATCATTTGAGCTGTCAATGAGTACGATTATATCGCATAGTCTATCATCGATTGTTTGGTGGTATTCACATGTATATTGATAGAGGACCTCATTTATAGAAATGGACATCATGAGTGCATCTAGCAAATGTTAGTAGAATACCATCATATGGATGTTATAAAATATTGGATATTAAATCTTTACGTAAATTTTTCAATAGTGACTATAGAAACATGACTTTTGGACAAGTTAAAATATCCAAGTTCGAAAACATGGTCATATGAGTAAATATGGTAACTTGGATAGCTATAGGTGGTCTATAAGCTCTTGGTGATTACTGGTATTTTTCAAGAGGATACACTTTCTCAATTTAGGTTGTATAGGGCACGAATTAGTACGTTCACTTATTTTATCTTTATTTAAGAGTTCAATTTTAGTTATTTAGTGGAATGAACTGAAATTAATATATCGGACCTAAGTGAATAATTTGTTAATTGTGATTAGGTTGTGTTTATTGAAGCTTAAATTTAGATAGCCCGCCAAGATCCCCAATCCACACAAATTTGCATGGATTACTTATTATATTCTACCGGATCACTCGTCAAAGTACCTAGAATAGGCAGCCAAGGTTGTGTGATCCCTTGGGCGGCCTATGGGATTTTTTTAACATTTCATAAATATATTAAGAATATAATTAGCACATTTAAATAAAAATGAGTTGTTGAAATTATATTAATATATTTATTTAAGGCATGTGACTTGTTTCTTTTAGTAAAAATGGATCTAGTTCACATGTGGACTTATTGTGGAAGTCCAATGAGATTAATAAAATGGAAAAACAAAGTTTGGCCCATGATGAATGGCTTGAGCGGCATTGGCTATTAATTTAGCTAATTACTTTATTTTATTTTATTATTTAATTAAATAAAAATTAATTAATTGTTTAATTAAAAATTTTAAAAAAATTATTAGGAATTGAATACCTAGTTTCATACTATTGGTGATAGTATGATAAGTATCAAAGACCTTATTTGATAAGGTGATAAATAATAAGAATTATTTATCAAATTAAATTAGGAAAGTTTTTTATGTTTATCAAAACTCTAAAGTTGACTTTTAAGTCACTTTTTGGAAAGTATTGATAAGTCACTCATTAATAATTATTGGATAATACGTTTTAGAGATGGGATAGAATTGAACTCTGGCTTGATAGGTTCTGTGGTGAAACACAAATCCTCCTACACAAGGGAGAATTCGGCCACCATAAAAGGACAAGCAAGGGAGTTCGACCAAGGCTAATGCAATTGTGTGAGTTTTTGTGAGCTTTTGATAGCCAAGAAAAAACATGCACCCCCCCCCCCCAAAGCAAAGTGTGAAAATTCGCAGAGAAAATAGAGAAAGAACAATTTAGTTTCAAAGTGTTCTTCGTTTTCTCATAAGGATTTTAAATGACTAACGAAAAAAGAAATTTTTTTTGTTTCTCATCCTCAGGTACAGAATTCAAAGAAAGGAAGCCCACACTTCAAGGTGATCCACGTTCGTGAAGAATTGGAAGATCTTACGGTTCGCTCTCGACGCGACATCAAACTTCACGGTTCATAAAGGTATGATACCTTTGTTTTATATATGTTTAATTAATTGAGGGTTAAGATACACTCTTTTTAGGAAAATTTTTAAAATGTACCAATACAAACTTTTTACGCTTCCGCCGTGTGTTTTTCCTACAATAATTGTGATGTATAAGGAGATTATTAATTTATATATTAAGTGGAACCTATGTGTTTTTTTAAAAATATATTATCTTATAAATTTAGCGAGTTATTAATTTACTACATTAGTTCCAAGTCGAGACTGGTTAAAAATATTATTTAATTAAAGTTATTAATTTATCTAGTGTTAATTTATCGAGGTTATATTGAATATTCTTTCGAAATTGACATCTCAACTTTTCGTTTATTATTATATAATACATTGACTCTTTCGCTTACCAACAATGCTACCGTCTCCCCCCACTCATTGCCACTTCTGAACACTTATCTAGCGAAAGAAACTTACATGCACCCGATGTAGGGAGCATAAGGGAGATAATATTAATATTATTTTTATTTTTATTAAGGAATCAAATGCATGAATAATCATAATTAGGTTGATGAAAACTAAATTAATTTTAATATATTTTGATGCGTTATTTTTCATATGTCAAAAATTTAATAAAATATATTTATAAAAGAGTTAATTGCACCCACACCCCCTGAGGTTTTGTCCAACTACAGGTAGAATTAATTTTATCATTTATTGATAATGGTCTCCCCTACCGTTAGTTGACTTCCATTAGACTTAACCGTTGACCAACTTTGACCGTTAAAATGACTAAAATACCCCTAAAATAATATTTTCTTTTTATTAAATAAAAAAATAAGATTAGATCTCTACCGTCCATCTTAGGTGAGATGGACGGTAGAAATTGTTTCTTCTTAAAAAAGATTTATTATAAATTTTTTAATTTAAAAAAAAATTAAAAAAATTAAAGTTTGAAAGGTGGAGATCCAATCTATTACAAAAAACAAAATGAAGAAACTTGCTAGAGATCCAGCCATGGCTGGATCTCCAGCACGACGAACCCAAAAGGGTTCGTCAACGAAGACGAACCCATCTGGGTTCATCAACGATTTGGGTTCGCCTTCGATCTAGAAATTTAAAAAATAATAAAAATGGGATGAAGCTTCGAAGAACTCAGATGGGTTCTTCGAACGAACCCAGAAGGGTTCGACGAACCCTTTTGGGTTCGTCAACGATCTGGGTTTGCCTTCAAAGGCGAACCCAGATCTAGAAATTAAAAAAAAAAAAAGGATCGAGGAACCCAGATCTTGGTTCTTCGAACGAACCCAGAAGGGTTCGAACCCTTCTGCGTTCATTCGACGAACCCATCTGGGTTCCTCGAGGAACCCAGAAAGGGTTCGACCCCTTTTGGGTTCGTTGGAAGAACCTATCTGGGTTCCTTGGAAGAACCCATCTGGGTTCCTCGAAGAACCCATCTAGGAGCCCAGATGGGTTCCTCAAGGAACCCAGAAAGGGTTTGTCGAGGAACCCAGATGGGTTCGTTCGAAGAACCCAGATCTGGGTTCTTCGATTCCTTGATTCGATTCGATTCTTCGAAGAACTTCAAAGTTCTAAAAAAATTTTTGGTAGAGATCTATTATCCAGATTGGATCTCCACCGTTTATCAAGATTGATGGACGGTGGAGATCCAATCTCCATTAACTATAATAAATTTTTTATTTTAATTAATTTAATTATTTTTATTTTTATTTATTTTTAAATAAATCCTAATCGTCCGTTATTTTAAAATGGAGGGATGAGATTTTTTCTTAATTTTCTTAATTTTTATTTAATAAAATAAAATTTCAAAAGATGAAAATACCCCCTGTCCCTGTTAAGTTTGACTAAAATCAACTAACGGTAGAAGAGGTCGTTGTCAATGAACGATAAAGTTGATTCCGCTTGTAGTTGGCAAAACCTCAGGGGTGTGAGTGCAATTAGCTCTTTATAAAAATAATTTGAAAATTTTCCTATATAAATACTATTTTATTCTAAATAAAAAAACAGTTTTATTAATTTTTTCTTTATGTTTCACTTTTTTTTAATGTTTATATTAAAAAAAAACATAGCTGTAATTCTTAAAAACATTTATAACATATTTCGTTAAATTAATCATCAATAAAAAAAGATATCATATCACAATTCATTAAAATACCGGTGGTGAATAGGGTTTTAGTCGACTCCAGCCGTGCGAGGTCTTCGGCGGTGATCGTACGGGAGTCAAGGGCTGACAAAAAAGGGAAAGCTAAGTCTCATGGCTGGTCTCCGGATTATGTGTGGGATACTTGTGAGATTGCAGCTGGGGACATTAGGGTTTTGATTGATTCAGTTGACTTGATTCAAAATTTGAAATCAAGACAACAAGATATCAGTTTAACTGGAAACAATTTTGAGTGTGGGGTTGTTTTCAAGACTCCTATTTCTATAGATCATAATGATTCCCCCATAACTGCTATTTCGGGTGGATTTAAGCTTGGGCCTGATATGGATCCTGGGATTTATTTAAAGTAATTTTGAGCTCTTGAGAATGTGGATGTTGCTCTTAGTTTTGGGCCTGTGATGGCTGTTGGCCTGAATTAAACCTGGATGGTGTATTGCAGCCTATGGGGGCTGAGCCTAAACGTAGGCCTGGGGTGAATATGATAAATAAGTTAGCTTCAAATGGATTCAGCGATGATCTGGGCTCAGTTTTTTACTTCAAAAGTGAGAGCAAGTATAAGAAGACGTGGAAGCGGCTTGCACACATGTGGGACCATGTTCCAAACCTAGTTTTTCTTACGGAGACTATGTTGGCTCATGGCAGATTGGAGCTTCTTCGAGTTCGACTTGGTTTCTCGGGTAAGTTAGTGGTGGATTTGGTGGGTCATACTGGTGGCCTCTGCTTGTCTTAGTCAGATTTGCTTTTGGTTTATCTGATTTCATATTGTCGTTGGCATGTGGATGTTGTGATTACTTCTGCTTCTAATTCAAGTATAGCATTTCTCGGGTATGTATGGTAATCCGAAGGCGGCTTAGAGGGTTCATACTTAGGAGCTGCTTCGTAGGTTGAAAGGTATTTCTTCTCGTCAGTGGCTTGTTGGAGGACATTTCAATGAAATCATTCGTTCGGAAGAGAAGCCGAGTGGGGCTAAGCGGCCTCAATTTCTCATTAACAATTGTCGGTCTGCTTTAGAATATTGTGAGCTAGAGGACTTGGGTTATTTTGGTGATTGTTTCACTTGGTGTAATGGTAGAAGAGCGAATGATTTTATGCAAGAATGACTGGATCGTTTTGTGAGTAATTTGGATTAGCGGCTTTTGTTTTCAAATTCAGTGGTTTCGCATCTTGAGTTTTAGGGTTTCAACCATCGTCCAATGTTACTTCAGTTTAGTGACAGGTTTTTGAGGTCGGGGCCTGCTCGGAGAGGTAAAAGGCATCGTTTTCATTTTAAAGATTGCTAGACAGACTTCCCTGACTGTGGTAAAATTATTAGAGATAATTAGGGGGGGCATGAGTCAAGTAGCTTGTTCTCTAATATTTCAAGAAGTATTTTCAAATGTTCTGAAATTCTGCAAGTATGGAATGCGAAAAACCTTCAACATCTTCGAAACAGTATTTCAACAAAACATCATCTCCTTCAGTCCTTAAGTAGTGGTGTTTCTAGCTCTTCTTGGAGCTCTATTCGGGAAGTTGAAAAAGAGCTAGATGCTCTTGAAGGGAATTTTAGAAAAGATTTGATTATCATATAACGTGTGGATTTATGTTTCAAAAATTTTCTTTTGAAAAATAGGTTTTCAACCAGGAACGAGTTTCTGTATATACGCAGGAAAAAGAATTCGTGAAACTACATACCTTTTTCTTGATTTTCTTTTTCTAAATCTTCTATCTACTACCAGATCTTCCAAGCTATGACCCGCAGTCTGACAATTTGTGTGTAGGCACGTCACGGTAAGAGATGGAGGTCACATGAAAAATACACGGAAAACTTCTTCTCCCTATGGCCGGCCGCACTTGCAGGGAAAGGAGTTAGAAAAAAAAAAAAACTTTTCTTTTTCTTGTTTCTTTTATGGTGGCCAAACCCTCTTTTCTTTTTCACTTATTGTGTTGTGAATTTTTCTAATATCATAACCCGTATATACTAGGTCTTTAGGATTTTAATTTTGACCAAGTCAAAATAGGATTTTCAATCCCTTTTTATTTTAGTCTCCCGAAAGACTTTAATAATTGACTATTATGATTTTTAAAATAATCTAATCATTTTAATTATTTTGTCCTAATTATCTTTTAATCACGTGACCTTATATTTAATAAATAGAATTAACAATTAACAATTATTAATTTCTATTATTTTATTAAATATTTAATTAATTAAATAATCACATTATTTAATTTTTCTCTTTAAATCGTATTACTTTCGTAACACTATTAATTGGACCATCCAATTAATCTACTGTGATCCTCGTTACCAATAACTATAAGAGTTAGCAAGGGGACCTAATGGACCCACAGTTTTGAGCTCTAATAATATTTAGTAATATTAATTAATATTTCATGATTATTAACCTCGGAATTATTCCACTAAAAATTCGAGACTGCACTCTCAAAACTGTAGACATGTTTATACAATCTGAAGTCTCAACGTCCATTGATATAACTATTTACATATAGTGCGATCCTCCACAGGTAGTTCATAACTAGAGTTAGGTCATAAAGTCCATTATACCCCTCTAGAAATATCTTTTCCTTTAAGTACCGTTGATTCTCTAATGAACAATTAAATCCTGTCTTCTTCACGGAAGTAGGAGAGATCTCATAATTGTTCAAGCCCCGAATCAACCCTTAAGGGAACTACTCATCTACTTCAATCAAGAAGGAGTGGATTCCACTGTTGTGTTCAAACTTTCCTAGCCACAAGCCAAACCGCAACCCCAAGATACGGAGTTATTGGTCGAGATTCACATCAACCTCACTCATGGTAAATCAAAGACCACGATCCAACCTGAAGGAGTCGATAAGACATTCAGGATTAGGATCACCTATAAATAGCTATCGTTTATCGATATATATATATATATATATATATATATATATATATATATATATGAATCTCATCAATTTACGGATCTTGGTGAGAAATTCATATAAATTGTGGCCCAATCTTATATGATCTTATCATATAAGATGCTTCCATTCTCATGTCAACTACAAGAGCAATCTAGGATAAGACCACTGTACTATACAGAATGGACCACAACAGTAGATCAATCAGAAACAAAGTACCCAGCTTTGTTCGCTCTCTACGGACTCTTTAGATTGCATATCTCAAAATGAATCCTCTCTGTATATGACCTTTATATACTCATTCTGAGATTACATCTTGCAATCTAGGATGTTCTTGCACAAAATGAATGTATTACTGAATTTAAAATACTTATAAACTGGAATGATAAACTGAATAATTCTTATTAAGTCTTTAACCGTTTACATTTATAAGTTTTAGGGTACAAATCCCAATAGCTCTCCTTTACAAAGAAGAAACTTATTGGTGCCAAAGATCTCAAACCAATTGGTTGAAAGTAGGTGACAGGAATACACGTTACTTTCATCTCACGGCTTCCAATAGAAGGAAAAGAAACAGTATTGAAGGATTAAAAGACTCAGAGAATAACTGGATTTCTTCGAGAAGTGGTATGATCAGTATCATTTACGACTACTTTAAGCCCTTATTTGCTTCCTCGAATTTAAGTGCTGATGCCTTTGATCACATATTAAACAATATCCGTCCTCGTATTTCTAGTAGTATAAACGGTTCTTTAGATGCTTGCTTCACCAGCCACGAAGTTAAAAAAACTGTGTTTCAGATGTCGCCTTCCAAAGCTCCTAAAAAGAATGGTATGTCAGTCCGATTTTTTCAAAATTATTAGGAGATAGTTGGGTTCGGTGTTACTAATACCTGCTTAAATTTTTTAAATTCGGGGGGTAGTATTGCGGCTGCCAATGCAACTCTGATCGCTTTAATCCCTAAAATTAAATCTCTTCAGTGAGTTTCTGATTTTAGGCTGATCAGTTTATGTAATGTGCTTTACAAGATTGTCGCTAATGTTTCGGTCAATCAGTTTAAACTTCTGCTCATGAGGTTATTTAGGATTCTCAGAGTACCTTCATCTTGGGCTGCCTGATTACTGATAATGCAATTTTAGGGTTCAAATGCATTCATGCTTTAAAGCGGCAGAAGAAAGGTGTTGAAGGGTATTTGGCTATGAAACTGGATATGTCCAAAGCCTATGATAGAGTAGAGTAGGATTTTGTTGGCAAAATGATGCGGGTTCTAGGTTTCTTAGAGTCCTGGATTATTATGGCTTGTATCTCCTCAGTCTCTTATCAATTTCTGCTTAATGGTGAAATAATGGGTTTTATTAAATCTGGGAGAGGGCTGCGATAGGGGGACTCACTATTCCCATATTGATTTCTGATTTATGCGGAGGGTTTGTCGTCTATGATTAGGAAAGCTGAGGTTGATGGCTCGATTCATGACTTATGTTGCGGATGTGTAGGGCCTCGTATTTCACAAATGTTTTTAGCCAATGACAACCTTTTTTTTCTTAAAGCAAATACTAATGAATGTGTTTTTATTAAAAATATTTTGCAGGTTTTTGAGACAGCCTCTGGTCAGGCCATTAACCCGCATAAATCTGCGGTTTGCTTTAGTGGTGGTAACTTGGCTCACAATTAGGTTTTTCTGTTTGATATCCTGGGTGTGTCTTTGGTCAATTGCCACAAAAGATATCTTGGCTTGTTGAGCTTTGCAAGTAGAAATAAAAGAATTTTTTTTCAATCTATTGTTGATGGGTATGGGGTAAACTCCAAGGGTAGAAGAATAAGCTGCTATCTGTAGGGGCAAAGAGGTTCTAATCAAAGCCGTAGTGCATTTTATCCCAGCATTTTCAATGATTCTCTTTAAAATTTCTCAGAGGTTGATATGGGATCTCCATATGCTTTTCTCTCAATTCTGGTGGGGTAGCAATCAGTCCTCGAATAAAATTCACTGGTGAAAATGGGAGGTGTTATGTAAGAATAAGCTCTAGGGTGGGCTTGGTTTCGGGATTTGGATTGTTTTAATCAAGCAATGCTTGCAAAAAAATGTTGGAAGTTAATCTCTAATATAAGTTCGTAGGCAGCCAAGATTGTTAAGGCAATTTATTTTCCTCATTGCTCTTTTCTTGATACTTCAGTTAGGTTTTCACTTTCCTTCATTTAGAGAAGTTTGTTATGGGGTCGGAAATTAGTAGATTTGGACTCTAGGTGGAGAATCGGTAATGGTACGTCTACCTACGTTTACCCGGATCGTTGGCTTCCATAACCTTCGACTTTCAAAATTTATTCCCCTGCAGTTTTAAACCCTTTGTTAAAGGTGGTTGATTTGAAGAATCCTAATGGTGGTTGGAATTTGAATTTGGTTTGGAGTTTGTTTCTCCCAAATAAAGCCAGTTTAATTCTGAACTTGCCCTGCTCTTCTTCGATTCACTCAGACTCACTCATGTGGCACTTTAATAAGTTTGGAACCTACTCTGTTAAAAGTGGGTACTGGGTTGCTTTGAAGAATAACTTAAATTTATCCTCTCCTTCTTTCTCTAGTTCGGTTGGTGTGAGTTGGTGGAAGTCTCTTTGGGGCATTAAAATCCCTAGTAAAATTAAAATCTTCCTTTGGAAGGCTTGTAACAATTGGCTGCCAGCTCTTAACACCTTGCGCTCTTTAGAGGAGGTTCATGTTCACTGCCCTTTCATGATGCATGAGCCTTTTTTTTACTTCTTCTTCTTCTTTTACTTTTCTAGACCTTTTGTGCATTATTGCTCAGTCTTGCAAGCTGCAGAACTTCGGCTTTGGTTGGTTGTGATTTGGAGAATTTGGTTTCTCCAAAATAAAATGGCTCATGAGAATCTTCTTTTTCCACCTATTAATATTGTATCTTGGTCAATTTGCTTTGTGACTGAGTTTGATAATCCTAACATCAGGCCAGACCCTTCCCATATCCTTATTAACTCGGTTAAATGAGAGGTGCCTAAGGATGGGTGGTACAAATTGAATGTTGATGTTGTAGGAACCGTTTTTCCGTTCTACTGGTCACGCAGCGGAAATAAGATTTTAAAATTTTTATACAGATTGCAAAAACAATATGTGACCAGTAAAACTTTGGAACTATATTTTCGGAATAATAAAAATAATATATATCACATATATATTTATTTTATATACAGAAAATCGTAAACAATGAAAGAAAAAAAAAATTAAGGAACATACCACCATTGGAGGCTCCTTTGTATTTTTTTCTGCAGCTCCTAGTCTATACTACTACGTTTTCCTTGCTATATCCCGGCACCGGTCACTTGCGTGTGGGCGCGTCACGATATCAGGATCAGTGAAGAGGTTGAATGAAAAAAAGAGTTGGAGAGATACTGTATCTCTCCGGTCACTTTTCTTTTTGTTGTATCTCTTACGAAAAAAAAACTTTTAAACGTAAATCTCTTTGATTCAGTTGTCTGTTAAATTAAAAACTCTTTTTATTAATTTATCAGTAACTTTTGAATTTAAACTTTTTAAATTCAATTTTATTTTATTTTATTTAATAAATGAGATAATTCTATTATCTCTTTATTCAAAATAAAAATAAAAATAAACTATTATCAGACTTTTGAATTTAAACTTTTTAAATTCAAATTTATTTTATTTTATTTAATAAATGAGATAATCATATTATCTTTATATTCAAAAAATAAAAATAAACTATTATCAGACTTTTGAATTTAAACTTTTTAAATTCAAATTTATTTTATTTTATTTAATAAATGAGATAATCCTATTATCTCACTATTCAAAATAAAATATCAACTATCACTCTCCTCTTATGACTAATTATATAATTAAATAATATTATTATTTAATTGTTATAATTGCAATTATTTAATTAATTGAATAATCACATCACTCAATTAACTCCTGACACGTGTCACTTTCGCAACACTATTAATTGGACCATCCAATTAATTATACGTGACCCTTATTACGTAAATGGATCGGGCTAGCAAGGAGACCTAATGGACCCACAGTATTTTGAGCTCCGATAATCATCAGAATCATTAATTGAACTCTTTAATTAATATTCCTTGATTATCAACTCCGGTATTATTCCACTAAAAATCTGAAGCTGCATTCTCTCAACTGCGGATGCTTTTACACAGACCGATATCACTCGGTGTCCATCGATATAGCTATTACATATGGTGTGACCCTCTACAGTAGCTCATAATTAGAGCTGGGTCATAATGTCCGTTATACCCCTCTAATTATATATATCCTTTAAGCACCGTTGATTCTCTAATGAACAACAAATCCTGTTTCCTCACGGAATCAGAAGAGCACTCATATTGTTCAAGCCCCGAATTAACTCTTAAAGGAACTACTCTCTACTTCTCACAAGAAGGAGTGGATTCAACTATTGTGTGCAAACCTTCATAGCCACAAGCCAAATCGCAATCCCAACATACGGAGAATATTAATCGGGAATAATCATCCGACCTCACCCATGGTATATCAAAGATCACGATCTAACCTGAAGGAGTCGATAAGACACTCAGGATTGAGATCACCCACATATAGCCATCATAAGTTGATGTATATGAATCTCATCGGTAAACGGATCTTGGTGAGAGATTCATATAGATTATGGCCCAGTCCTATATGATCACATCATAAAAGGTGCCTCCATTCCCATATCTCTATATGAATGATTCAGGATAAAATCATCGTACAATACAGAATGGAACACAGCTATAGATTAACTACAAATAATTACCCAACTTTATTTGTTATCTATGGACTCTTTAGATTGCACATCTCTTACTGTATCCATATGTATATGACAATCATATACACAGTATGAGATTACATTCGGCAATCTAGGATATTATAATACACACGTTTATATAATATAAATGACACGATAAGAATAAATTGAACTCTTCTTTTATTTATTTATAAAAAACTATTTACAAATTACATCTTTAGGGCAAAAACCCCAACAATCTCCCACTTACACTAAAGCATGTGAGGCATATGACGTAACCCTAGACCTTCTAGGTGACCGGTGAATACATTAGCCGGTAAGGTCTTCGTAAATGGATCAGCATGATTGTCTTGTGAGGCTATCTTGGTGACAATCACATCTTCTCTCTGCACTATCTCTCTAATGAGATGATACTTCCTCTCTATATGCTTCCCTCTTTTATGGCTTGTTGGTTCTTTGAAATTAGCCACAACACCACTGTTATCACAATAAAGTGTGATAGGCCTATCCATATCTGGAACAACTTCAAGATCACTCAAGAACTTGCGGAGCCAAATAGCCTCTTTAGCAGCTTCACAAGCGGCTACATATTCGACTTCCATGGTAGAGTCAGCAATGCAAGATTACTTAACACTTCTCCACACAATGGCTCCACCACCCAGGGTGAAAACGGATCCAGACGTGGATTTTCTAGAATCCATGTCTGACTGAAAATCAGAATCTATGTATCCTAACGGGATCAAATCCTGTCCGGAATACACGAGCATATAGTTTCTCGTTCTCCGAAGATACTTGAGAATGGTCTTGACTGCAACCCAATGATCTAATCCTGGGTTGGACTGGTATCTGCTGACTACTCCCACTGCATAGCAGATGTCCGGTCTCGTGCATAACATAGCATACATGAGACTTTCTACTGCAGATGCATAGGGCACATGTCTCATATCCTCAATGTCTTGAGGTGTCTTAGGACATTATTTCTTAGACAAGTGAACTCAATGCCTTGAAGGTAAATTACCTTTTTTGGAGTTCTGTATCGAAAATCGAATAAGAATCTTATTGATATATGATGCCTGAGACAGTGCTATGAGTTTATTCCTACGATCCCTTATAAGTTGAATCCCTATAATATAACTCGTCTCTCCCAAATCTTTCATTTGGAATTGGCTAGCCAGCCAGCCCTTGACGTCAGACAACACTCCAACATCATTCCCACTGAGTAGGATGTCATCTACATATAAGACTAAGAAAACTATCTTTTTGTCAATGATGCGCTTGTATACACAAGGCTCATCAACGTTTTGCTCGAAGCCATAGGTTTTGATCACATCATCAAACCTTATGTTCCAAGATCTAAATGCTTACTTAAGTCCATAAATGGACCTTTGCAGCTTGCAAACTTTTTGCTCTTGATCTAGGGACACGAATCCCTCTGGTTGCATCATATAGATGTTTTCGTCAAGATTGCTATTTAAAAATGCAGTCTTGATGTCCATTTGCCAAATTTCATAATCGAAATAGGCTGCAATGGATAAGAGAATCCGAATAGACTTAAACATGACAACTGGCGAGAAGGTCTCTTCATAATCGACCCCCTCTTTTTGGGTATAACCCTTAACCATTAGCCTTGCCTTAAAGGTATCTACCTTCCTATATACTCTTCTCTTTCTCTTGTAGATCCACTTACACCCAATGGGTTTTACCCCATCCGGTAAGTCTACTAGATCCCAGACTGAGTTGGAGTATATAGACTCCATCTCGAGATTCATAGTTTTGAGCCATTTCTCTTTATCAGGATCTTCCATTGCATTATTAAATGACAATGGATCATCCACACTATCAGTAGAGACAACATCTTGTCCCTCACTTATACCTAAATAGCATTCAGGTTGTATCGCAACCCTCCCACTACGTCTAGGTGGTAGTGTATCCCAATTAGGAATCATCTGACTCTCAGATGTTTGTGGATCAACAACTCTTGTTGATGGAGTGCTGGTCTCACTAGGCTCCAGTTCATTTAATACAATCTTGGATCGAGGCTTATAGTCACTAATATAGTTGTCCTCAAGAAACGTTGCATTTGTCGATGCAAACACTTTGTTATTTTCAGGAATATAGAAGTATCCGCCTCTGGTCTCTTTGGAGTATCCTACAAACAGAAAGACTATAGATTTGGAGTCTAGTTTTCCACTTCTGTTCTTCAGCACGTGTGCTGGACACCCCCATATGTGGAAATGTCACAAACTAACTTTACGACCATTCCACAACTCTAGAGAAGTCTTAGGAACAGATTTGGATGGCACTACATTCAAAATGTATGCTGCTGTTTGTAACCCATATCCCCAAAAGGAATTTGGTAATAACGAGAAACTAATCATAGATCTCACCATTTCCATTAGGGTTCTATTTCTCCTCTCTGCTACACCATTGTGCTGAGGTGTACCCGGAGCTGTGAGTTGGGATACTATCCCACGCTCAACCATAAAGTCTTTAAACTCTTGGTCAAGGTACTCACCCCCACGATCTGATCGTAGAGACTTGATAGTCTTACCTAACTGATTCTTAACTTCAGCTTAGAATTCTTTGAACTTTTCAAAAGTTTCCGACTTACGTTGCATCAGGTAGACATATTTGTATCTAGAGTAGTCACCAATAAAGGTGACATAATACTCATAACCACCACTGGCTTTAACATTCATCGGTCCACAGACATCAGTATGTATAAGCTCCAGTGGCTCTTTAGCTCTAAGGCCTTTTCCAGTAAAAAAGTCTCTTAGTCATCTTACCTTTTAAACAGGATTCACAGACAGATAAGGTGCCAACCTTTAACTCGCTTAAAGGTCCGCTTTTTACTAGTCTGTCTATCCGGTCAAGGTTAATATGACCAAGCCTTAGATGCCAGAAATACGTGTCATCATCTAGAGAAATCTTATGTCGTTTGGTTTTAGGTTTTTCAACCTTAAACAATTCGGTGTTGAGCAGTGTTGTATGTATTAACGGCCTTAACACATACAAATTGTTTTCATTAATTCCTGAACAAATATTTAGACCATTCTTTGAAATAATAACATATTTATTATTAAAAGAAATAGAATATAATTGTTCTAACAATTTAGAAACGGAAATTAAATTCCGTGTAAATCTAGGAATATGATAAACATTGTTTAAAAATAAAAATATAGTATTATTACAAAAATTCAATTTTATTGAACCCACTGCTCGAGCCGACACGACATCCCCCGACCCCACAAGCATCAAGAAAGCTCCCTCCTTTAGCTGTGTCCAAGAATCAGTCGACTGTAAAGAAGAACAAACATGGTTAGTGGCCCCCGAATCAACTATCCAGGGTGAAGAATCATCTTCAACTAAACAAGATTCAAGAACTAGTAAATCATATTTACCTTTCTGGTTTTTCTTCTTGGCTACCTCCTCTAGATACTGAGGACAGTTCCTCTTTCAATGCCCGACTTTATTACAATGGAAACATTTTCCCTTGTCTTTGTCGGTGAAGGTGCCATTCTTTTTGCCTTGGGCTTTCTTGGGCTGGGGTTTACTTTTAGCCTTCCTAGCAGACCTCTTCCTCTTCTTATTTCTAGAGGAGGAAGATGGTTCAGCAACATTTGCCTTACCGGTCTTCACCTTACTGTCCTTAATTAAGGCCTCGAAAATGGTGAGCTTATAGAGCAACTGAGTGAGACTGAACTGCAACTTGTTCATCCCATAGTTGCTCTTAAACTAATCGAAACTCTTCGGAAGAGTTATCAGTATGATGCTCACTTGGCTAGGTTCATCAATAGCCCCACCATTGATTTCTGCTGTGTTGAAGTAGGACATCATGGTCAAGACATGTTCCCGAACAGATGTACCTTCCTTCATGCGAGCGAGCATAGCGGCACGAACAGCTTCATGGCGCTTTTGCTCTGACGGTTGCCCGAACATAGCTTGCAATGACTCTATGATTTCAAATACTGTAGTCAGTGCTTCGTGCTTTGTGACAAGCACTTCTGTCATAGAAGCTAACAGATATGTACGAGTTTTCTCATCAGATGAGACCCATCGCTAGTATGCCTTACGAACTCTTTGTGGGGCATTGGTAGCAGGCTGTGGAGGATATTCCTCCGTAAGCACAAACTTAAAGTCTTTGGTGACCAAAATCGCGTTTATATTAAGTTTCCACTTTGTATAGTTATCACCAGTTAGTTTATCATGTGCAAGTATTTGTAATAACGCAGATGACATTATTGCTGAAAAATAAATAAACATCCATTCAGTCATTTATTTTAACAAGTGCTAATGCTTTGGCATAAATTTAAACATGATGCATGTATATGTTTAACGAACTAGAAATACCCCAATAAAAAACAGTTACTACGCCACGATAATCCAACATACCACAAAGAAGTGCCGCCTTGGGGTCGGTCAAGTCCTTGCATGTTGGAGCGAGACATTCTCAATCAAATAATATTCTAGAATAACTCTTATTCCATATTATTCAACCATCGTTTATTTAGTCAAGTTTTCAATTAACCACATTTAATCTAAACCTTGTGAGTGTAACCCATAATTTCAGATCTCATGGGCTTAACTTGAGAGTGCCGCCTTAGGGTCGGTCAAACCCGAAATACCCCCAGAAATCCTATCCGTTAGGAAGTCAACATTGGTATTGACCTTCATGGAAACCCTCCTTAAGGATGACGAAAACAAAGCCATCACGAGGCCCCACTCGGATCTCACGGTGTTGAACTAATAATGGAGACTACGGGATATATATGTCATATATCCTTCTCCCACTCACTATTTTAAAACTTAGGGTTTTCTATTCGTTAATGCACCTAGACTCTATAGGATCAAACGACTAATTTTAATTAAGTTATCTAGGGCATTAACTAATTTATTATTATAATCATATTCTAAATAATTATGATTTTTAACACTTAAAAATCTATAAGTGAATAATCTAAACTTAGGTAAACGTTTTACTAAAGTTAGATTATTAATTTGGTGTTTACCAAGTTTTAACTATTTAAATCTCTAACACATTATTTTGTTCATTTATTTATTAGGTGATTAATCATATTAAACTTAATTTTAATAAATGACCTTATTAATCTAAATTTATTAAACACTTTAATAACAAGATTAATATTAAGATAATTACCAAGTTTTTAACTATTAAAAACTAATCATTTTTCATAGCAAATTGTAAATATATTATTTACTATTTTAATCTCATTAAAACAAATATTATACAAATGCTATGATGCATGTATGACAATATCAACATATATTTGTGTAGGCACACTTAAATCTAAATGACATGTATATGCATGACAATGCTAAATTATCATATAATAAAGCATACATGAATTGACCGAGTGTAGTGGATTATTTAACCTAAAAAAAATTAAAAACTAAATTACAAAAATAACCCTAAGGCATTCATTGGTCTTCTTGTAACTTCATAGTCTTCTAATTTCTTCAGGACTCTCTAATTCATCTCATGAATCCAAAACAACAGCTAATATACGCACTAAATAAAAAACCTTATCCAATACTGTTGATATGCGTACAAAATAAGAAACCTTATAATATCCAACACTGTTGATTTGCGCACAAAATAAGTATAGCACTAAATAATAATCTTGTACTGTGTAATGCTTACAAGTATACAAACACATTTGTGATTTGCGCACATACAACAGCACACAAAAATTTTTTGTGATTTGCGCACATACAGCAGCACACCAAACACTTTGTGATTAGCTCATGACATTAGTGCACCCTTGCACATGACATCAGCGCACCAAAACATTAGTAATTTTCGCACATGATATTACACTAGTGGTGCAACAATTGCGTCTTGTGTCCGCAGCCAGCTGATCCAGTTCCGATCACAACTTGTTCTTCAATTTTCAGCATCTTCAGTCTTCGATTACATTTAAAAAAATAATAATACAAAAAATAAAAACTGAAAAAATAAAATAAATTATTTACAACTCAGTAACACCTAAATCCACAACACCATAAAAATTTACGATCAACCATATTTAAAATTAAACAATTTAATTTAAACAATATATATTCAAAAAATAAATAAAAATGTGCCTACACAGTCATACATCAGGAGCATCGAAAAACAATTTTCTGTTCCGAAAATAACCTGGCTCTGATACCAATTCAAGGAACCGTTTTTCCGCTTTACTGGTCACGCAGCGAAAATAAGATTTTAAAATTTTTATACATATTGCAAAAACAATCTGTGACCAGTAAAACTTTGGAACTATATTTTCGGAATAATAAAAATAATATATATCACATATATATTTATTTTATATACAGAAAATCGTAAACAATGAAAGAAAAAAAAAATAAGGAACATACCATCGTTGGAGGCTCCTTCGTATTTTTTTCTGCAGCTCCTAGTCTGTACCACTACGTCTTCCTTGCTATATCCCAGCACCGGTAATTTGCGTGTGGGCGCGTCACGTTGTTAGGATCAGTAAAGAGGTTGAATAGAAAAAAGAGTTGGAGAGATACTGTATCTCTCCGGTCACTTTTCTTTTTTCTGTATCTCTTACGAAAAAAAAAACTTTTGAACGTAAAACTCTTTGGTTCAGTTGTCTGTTAAATTAAAAACTCTTTTTTAATATATCTATTTAAGTTACCAAATTAATAAAAACTTTTTTTTAATTTATCTGTAACTTTTGAATTTAAACTTTTTAAATTCAATTTTATTATATTTTATTAAATAAATGAGATAATCTTATTATTTCTTTATTCAAAATGAAAATAAAAATAAACTATTATCAGACTTTTGAATTTAAACTTTTTAAATTCAAATTTATTTTATTTTATTTAATAAATGAGATAATCATATTATCTCTATATTCAAAAAATAAAAATAAACTATTATCAGACTTTTGAATTTAAACTTTTTAAATTCAAATTTATTTTATTTTATTTAATAAATGAGATAATCCTATTATCTCACTATCCAAAAAAAATATCAACTATCACCCTCCTCTTATGACTAATTACATAATTAAATAATTTTATTATTTAATTGTTATAATTGACATTATTTAATTAATTGAATAATCACATCACTCAATTAACTCCTGACACGTGTCACTTTCGCAACACTATTAATTGAACCATCCAATTAATTATACGTGACCCTTGTTACGTAAATGGAACTGGCTAGCAAGGAGGCCTAATGGACCTACAGTATTTTGAGCTCCGATAATCCTCAGAATCATTAATTGAACTTTTTAATTAATATTCCTTGATTATCAACTCCGGTATTATTCCACTAAAAATATGAAGCTGCATTCTCTTAACTGCGGACGCTTTTACACAGACCGATATCACTCGGTGTCCATCGATATAGCTATTACATATGGTGTGACCCTCTACAGTAGCTCATAATTAGAGCTGGGTCATAATGTCCGTTATACCCCTCTAATTATATATATCCTTTAAGCACCGTTGATTCTCTAATGAACAATAAATCCTGTTTCCTCACGGAATCAGAAGAGCGCTCATATTGTTCAAGCCCCGAATCAACTCTTAAGGAAACTACTCTCTACTTCTTACAAGAAGGAGTGGATTCAACTATTGTGTGCAAACCTTCCCAACCACAAGCCAAATCGTAATCCCAACATACGGAGAATATTAATCGGGAATAATCATCCGACCTCACCCATGGTATATCAAAAATCACGATCTAACCTGAAGGAGTCAATAAGACACTCAGAATTGAAATCACCCACATATAGCCATCATAAGTTAATGTATATGAATCTCATCGGTAAACGGATCTTGGTGAGAGATTCATATAGATCATGGCCCAATTCTATATGATCACATCATACAAGGTGCCTCCATTCCCATATCTCCATATGAATTATTAAGGAATAGGATCATCGTACAATACAGAATGGATCGCAGCTATAGATTAACTACAAATAAAGTACCCAACTTTATTTGTTATCTATGGACTCTTTAGATTTCACATCTCTTACTGTATCCATCTGTATATGACAATCATATACATAGTATGAGATTACATCCGGCAATTTAGGATGCTATAATGCACAAGTTTATATAATATAAATGACACGATAAGAATGAATTGAACTCTTCTTTTATTTATTTATAAAAAACCATTTACAAATTACATCTTTAGGGCAAAAACCCCAACAGATGCTTACTCGAGGGCTGTTGATGTCTGGTTGGTTTAAGGCTATTATTCGTGATCAAAATGGTTTGTTTATGGCAGGCTTGTCGCGTAAACTTATTGGGTTGGTTTCGATCGAAGTAGCGGAGGCTTCCATTATTTTAAATGGGTTACACTTAGCCATTGAGTCAGGTTTTTCTCGGCTAATAGCGGAATCTGATGTACTCAATGTTGTCAACTATCTTAATCTAGATAATTCTCCTATCTCGGAAGTTGATTTAATCATTTTGGATATTTACCTCTTTGCTCTAGAGCTAATGTGGGTTTCTCATTTGTGCCTAGAAATGCTAATTCTGTTGCACATTTCTTGACTAGAAATAGTTTTTCTGTTGCTAATATTTTTATTTGGTTAGAGATAGGGCTGGCCCTGGGTCAGGGCACAAGGGCGGACCACCCAGGGCCCCAAACCCAGGGGACCCAATAAGTCATCTTCTTACAATACCAAAAAAAATGAACAGTCTTCTTATTATAATAACTAATAAATACCAATTGGTATCCCTAATTTTACCACTAGGTATAAGGCCCATTTGTATCCCAATTTAGTTTCTTTTTCTTTTTTATGTTTATTATACCACTAGATACCCATTGCTATCCCTAATTTTACCAAACCCACGAAATTTTTTTAAACCCACAAAGTATCCCTAAAAGCTGTTGCTGCTGTGCAAGTCAGATTTTTTATTGTTTATAAAGTAAAATCAGTATCCCACCGCACGAATCAGTATCCAATTTGCATTGTTTATATACTAAGTAAGTTTTTTTTTTTTTTTGCTTTGGAAACTATATTGTAAGGTAGTTTTATTGAATATTGTTTAGACTTTGTTTTTTAACTTGAATTTATTTATATTTTTTACTGTTTAGTTTTTTGAAATTGTATTGCAAGTATTGTTTATATGCAACTTGTGAATTTTTTTTTCCAATAGATTGTTTTATGTATATCATTATATGAAACAAAAGTTACGGTGATTTACTTTTCTTTTTTCGAAGAAGCGGTTTTTATAATATGTTGTTCTGTCATTTTATTTTAGGAAGCGTATTTGGTGATTAATTTGTTAGATTTTTTTTTGTTTAGTAAATAATAATTTTAATGTTATTTACATTTATTGTACTAATATTATTATTATTATTATTATTTGGAAGGGAAAAAAAAGAAATTTAATAACAATGAGACATGAATTATAAAATTATAATTTATATGCAGTTTGTATATATGGATGCAAATTATATAATTTATACTAATGAGATTATCTATTCAATTTTAGTTGATTTTTCATGTTTAAAAAAACTATTGCGGTTTGTAGTCTTGCAGACTTATAGTTGCAATCCAGAGCCAGAAATTGGGATCTAGAATTAGGAACTAAAAGGTAATATTAATTTTGTTTTATTTAAGTATATCATTTTTTAATTTAAATCATGATATTTTTATTAATAGTTAATGTTTTATCTTTGAAAGGTGGAATGATGTTTGTACTCTGCAGCTGCAAGATTTAGACCTTCATTTATATGATCATAAACCAGGTTTTATCACTCTTTATTGCATCTAGCCTTCTACTTGTTGTGTTTGGTACTTTCATTTAGTAGCCATGTTTTGATTGGTTCATTGATTGTGCGTACTACTTGTACTTGAAAGTTAAAGCATCAAGCATGTTTTTTAGGAAACATGAATCGGGTTGTCAGAAAAGAAACAAAAGAAAAAAGATTGAACAGATGGTTCAATCTCAAAATGGAGCATTTGATAAGTTTTTGAAATCTAATTATTTAACTCAAGAGTCAGTGAATGAGCCAGAGCAACCAATTAATGAAGAAGAATCGAGAGAAAATGATATGACTGAATTGAAAGAAGATGTCGTTAATTTGATTAATAATCAAAATGAAATTGATATGATTGCAAATGAAAATGAAACTGGTCTAGTTGAGACAAAAGTTGAAACAAGACATAATAGGCATGGCTTGAATGTGAATATCTATGATCCTAGAACTTGGGATAACCTTGATAACAAAACAAAATATCTTGTAGTAGAAAAGGGCACTGTAAGAGAATATAATTTGAAATTTCCTGAGGATGGGCTCTCTAGACATTTTTTATGTTCTTATTATACAAGAAAATTGGCAAATGGAGATAACCAAGATAGAAAATGGCCTGTGTACTCTAATATTGTTTTTGTTGTAAGTTGTTCAAATCAGCAGACCACAAAAGTAAATTAATAGCTAATAAGGGGTTGAATGATTGGAAACATTTAAGTGAGAGGCTTAGATAACATAAGAACAGTTTTAAGCATCTTAGTAATATGAGGACCTGGATTGAATTGCAAATCAGATTGAAAAAGAATGAAACAATTGATAAAAATATACAATTGCAAATTAGAAAAGAGAAAGAACATTGGAAACAAGTTTTAGTGAGAATTATTTTTGTTGTGAGGTGTCTTGCATCTCGTGGTTTGGCTTTCCGTGGAGAGAATGAGAAAATATACCAAGATAAAAATTGTAACTTTTTGGGGCTGCTTGAATTGATTGCTGAGTTTGATTTGATTATGCAGGAGTATTTTAAACGCATTCTTAACAAAGAAATTCATCATCACTATCTCAGTCATAAAATTTAGAATGAGTTGATTGCTTTGTTAGTTTCTAAGGTTAAGAGCTTTATAATTTAGAAAATTACAGAAGCTAAATATTTTTCTGTGATGCTTGATTGTACCCCAGATGCAAGTCACAAAGAGCAAATGAGTCTAATAATTCGATGTGTAGATATATCAAACAGTTCGGTGAAAGTTGAAGAGTATTTTCTGGAGATTTTGAAAATTGATGATACAACTAGTTTAGGGCTTTTTAATGAGTTATTAGCTGTGTTGAAGTCCCTAAAGCTTGATGTTGATAATGTAAGAGGGCAAGGCTATGATAATAGGTCTAATATGAAAGGGAAACACCAAGGTGTTCAAAAGAGGTTGCTTGAAATTAATCCTAGAGCGTTTTTTATACCATGTGCTTGTCATTATCTTAATTTAACAATTTGTGATATGGCTAATTCCTGTGTTAGAGCTAAGTCATTTTTTGGTATGGTGCAACGCATGTATACTTTGTTTACTAGCTTTATAAGGAGATGGAAAATTTTTTAGGATTTTGTTCATCATTTAACTTTGAAATCATTGTCAGCAACTAGATAGAAAAATCATGTTGATAGTGTTACAGCCATAATAACTCAAGCTAGTGATATAAAAGATGTTTTGTTTGAATTGGCAAGAGTTAGTGAAGATCCAAAAGTAAGCAGTGAAGCTGAAAGTTTAGCAACACATGAACTTGAGAATTTTGAGTCTTTGTTAGCAATGACTGTATGACATAATATTTTGAGGAAGATTAAGGAAATTAGTAAAATTTTGCAATCTGAAGATATGCAAATTGATGTTACAATTATGAATTTGAAATTACTGATTTCTTATTTTGAGAAGTACAGGGAACATGGATTCACATATGCTATGGAGAAGGCCAAAGAGACTGCATCTGATTTGAAAATTGATCCTATCTTTCTTGAAAGACAGCAGCCTCTTAGAAAAAAACAATTTGATGAATCTGAAAATGAAGACATCACACTGTTTGCTGAAGAATCATTCATGATTAATTATTTTCTAGTTGTTGTTGATGTTGCTCTTTTTTTTTTTGAAGAGCAGGTTTGAACAACTGGCAGCATTTGAAGGTATTTTTGAATTTTTATTTGATCATAAAAAGTTGGTTATGATGGAGCATAACAGATTGCGAGAATGTTGTTCTAACCTTGAAGCTGCTTTAACACTTAACAACAAATCAGACATTAATGCAGATGAATTGTTTTATAAGTTGCAGGTGTTGACAACGTACTTACCTGAAGGAACAAAGACAGTCATTCAAGTTCTTAAGTTTATGGAATCTTTGGAGTGTTTTCCAAACATTTCAATTGCTTATAGAATTTTATTAATTGTTCCTGTTGTTGTTGCATCCGCTGAAAGGAGTTTTTCTAAACTTAAATTGTTAAAATCTTATTGGCAGTCAACTATGTCACATGAGAGGTTGAATGGATTGGTCATCTTATGTATCGAAAATAATATGTTGGATAAGTTGGATTTTGAAACTATGGTCGATGATTTTGCTTCTCAAAATGCTTCAAGATCCAAAGTCTTTTTGTGATTGTTTCTACTTATTGTGTTCATGATATTTAGGAATTCTTAACTTGAGATGCAGAGGATGCAAGAGGAATGACAATGATGCAGTCAAAATGATTATAAAATATGTGAATTAGTCTATTGTAACACCCCCTGACTCGACCCGTTTGGATCAACCCAGGAAGTGCTACCGAATTTTCAAAAAAACTTCTAAATTCACTTTATTTATTTCAAACCAGTTAAAATCGTATCAATTGTAATTCAAAAATATTTTTCTAGTAAGCCCATCGAAATACACTTTTAAAAATTTCGGCAGAGTTCCCTCTGTTTTTCTGATTTCCCAAAACCTGTTTCAAATAAAACTTAAATCACATAAAATCCACAACACTTCAAATCTCATTTCATTCAAATGCGCACTCTGCCGTTTAGTGCGACTTTCCAACAGTTTAAAATAAAATAATTCATAATTCAATATTTACAAACATTCTAAAAATAAAAAACAGAAATCATAAAATTATTTACAAAACATATATATAAACTCTTCGAAATTTACGGACTTCTGTATATGCATGCTTACAGAATATATATACAAAAATATAACTACCCAACTGTAGTGACTCTGGGACTCTGTCAGCAACTCTTTCTTCAGTCTTTGGCCTCTTCCGTATCCCTGTGACCTACGCACGATAAAACCGACGCGCTAAGCATATCACTTAGTGGGTGTACACTAAACTCATGTATTAAAACTCATAAATAACTTTTCATAATAAACTCATAAATACCTTTTCATAATAAAAATATCACAATATACATATTTCAATTCCAAGCATTTACAAAAATAAAACGGGTGAAATTGATTCAAAGAAACAACTCATTTCAATTTATAATCCATATAAAACCAAATCATAAACTAGGTTATAATCATAAACGTATAAAATCAATTCCGAAATTCACTTATAAACATATTATTCAATTCATTTCAATTCTGGCCTTCTAGAATACTCAACATAAACCAGGACTGGAATATGGGTCGTTCGACCACAGTGACTGTCTGTCGAACATAACTCCAACCCTAGGACGAATCCTAAGAGTGGTACGTATCTCCCTACTCTAGGACCGAGTGGTCGGAACCTAGAGAGGTACATAGCTCCCTATCCTAGGAACGAATCCTTATAAAAGTACGTGTGTCCCTACCTCAGGACGAATCCGTGAGGAGGTACGTGTCTCCCTACCCCTGGACGAATCCATGAGGAGGTACATGATAAGTCATCAATAGCAATATCAATGTCGGTGCAGTACTGCTCACTGAACCCAGCTGGTGTACCAACCTCCTATATCCGTATATATGTCCAAGTATCCTAGGGCCATTTCACAATATCATTTCTTTATGGTCAAATTAAATTTTATTAAATTCAAATTAATAAACACATTTACAAAATTCAATATATATATATATATATATATATATATATATTCACAATTTAGTACAAACAGTATATATACTAAATTATCCCAAAATCAATTTTAATTAACAAATCATAAACAATATATCATAAATAAACTAAAAACAATATAATATAATAATTCTAAAAAGTTCTGAAAAATCTGAAAAATACAAACATTAGTGTACACCGAACCTGGATAATTTGCTAACACTTTTCCTTTTACTCTTCCTTCCTTCTCCTTCTTCTTTTCCTTTCTCTTTGTTTTTTTCCTTTCTTCTATTCTTCTTCTTCTTCTTTTTCTTTTCTTCTTCTTCTTTCTCTCTCGGCCTTGCTTCTCCCTTTTTTTTTTCTTTATTTTCTCTTCCTCTCACACGATTTTTGTCTCTATTTGTTTGATTTTGTTTTCAATTTGGTTTTTGATAACTTAGTGGAGCTTCTCCACTAAGTTATCTATATTATATTATATATATATATATATATATATATATTATATTATAAATATCTTACCAATTGCAATTTGCTCCCTCCTTGACTCTTTAAATTCCTAAAATGGCAACCAAATGAAAATTAATAACATTTCATCTCGATAATTATTCCTAAAAATATTCCACAATGAACTTTTGCATGCTCAATAATAATTAAGAATAATCCAAGGATATTTATTCTATTTACGAAAAATTAGGGGCGTTACAATTCTTCCCCTCTTAAGAAATTTCGTCCTCGAAATTTTTACCTCAGTCGAACAGTTGAGGATATTGTTGTCTCATGATTTCTTCACTTTCCCAGGTAGCTTCTTCTACATTGTGATTTCTCCAGAGAACTTTCACCAGTGGAATTCTTTTATTTTGTAATTCTTTCATCTCCCGATCAAGAATTTGCACTGGTTCCTCTTTGTATGTCAAGTCTGGTCGAATGTCAATAATGTCAGCCTGGACTCTGTGGGAAGGATCAGATCTGTATCTCCTCAACATTGACACATGGAACACATTATGAATCTTTTCTAATTCTGGAGGTAAAGCAAGTCTATAGGCTACTAGTCCCACATGTTCAATGATTTCATATGGCCCAATAAACCTAGGACTTAACTTTCCTTTTCTGCCAAATCTGAGTACTTTCTTCCATAGAGATACTTTCAAGAACACTTTCTCACCGACTTCATATTCTATCTCTTTCCTTTTCAAATCTGCATATGATTTATGTCGGTCAGAAGCAACTTTCAATCTGTCCTTGATAATCTTCACCTTCTCCTCAGTTTGTCTGATCAAGTCTGGGCCTACTAACCTGTCTTCTCCTAACTCTGTCTAGCATACTGGAGTCCTGCATTTCCTTCCATACAGTGCCTCATAAGGTGCCATAGCTATGCTCGACTGGTAACTGTTATTGTAGGTGAATTCAATCAATGGGAGATGATCCGCTCAACTCCCTTCAAAATCAATTACACAACTCCTGAGCATATCTTCAAGCACCTGAATTACCCTTTCTGATTGTCCGTCTGTCTGCGGATGGAAGGCTGTACTGAAACTCAGTCGAATACCCAAGGCTTCTTGAAACTTCTTCCAAAATCTGGATGTAAACCTCGGATCTCTATATGATATTATAGATGCAGGCACTCCATGCAATCTGACTATCTCTCTGATATACAATTCTGCCAGTCGATCCAGGGAATAGTCAGTTCTGACAGGTAGAAAATGTGCTGACTTCGTCAATCGATCCACTATAACCCATACTGCATCGTGTTTACTCCGGGTGAGTGGCAATCCTGTGACAAAGTCCATTGTAATGTGATCCCATTTCCATTCAGGTATTGCTATTGGCTGTAACAATCCTGATAGAACTTGGTGTTCAGCTTTCACCTGCTGACAAGTCATGCATCTATTCACAAATTCTACCACATCCTTCTTCATACCAGACCACCAATACTGAATTTTCAAGTCTCTGTACATTTTTGTGCTACCTGGGTGCATCGCATACGAACTACTGTGTGCCTCTGTCAGGATCATCTTTCTCAATTCTTCATCGTCTGGAATACAAATCCTGTCTCTGAAACACACAATACCATCAGCTCTGATTGAGAAATTCGGATGCTTCCCTTCTGGGATCTGTTCACATATCATCTGGATTCTAGCATCCTACTTCTGTTTCTCTGCAATCTGCTGAATCAAACTAGGTCTGCATATCAACTCAGCTACCAAGGCATTATCTGAATTCAGTTGTAATTGCACATTCATAGCCTTCAAAGCAAACAGTGCTTTTCTGCTACCACGTTCGCCTTTCCTGGATGGTAGTCAATTACACAGTCATAGTCTTTTATTAACTCCATCCAACGTCTCTGTCTCAAATTAAGCTCTCTCTGGGTAGGCAGATATTTCAGACTTTTGTGATCTGTGTATATATAATATTTCTCACCATACTAGTAATGCCTCCAGATTTTCAGGGCAAATACGATAGCTGCAAGTTCCAGATCATGAATAGGATAGTTCTGCTCATGAGTTTTCAGTTGTTTAGACGCATATGCAACCACCTTGCCTTCCTGCATCAATACACAACCTAAACCCTGATATGAGGCATCACTATAGATCACAAAATCTTTACCTGAAACAGGTTGAATCAGGACTGGAGCTTCAACTAACATCACCTTCAATTTATCAAAAGCTGCCTGGCATCTATCAGTCCAGTCAAATCTGACATTTTTATGCAGTAGCTTGGTCAACGGACTTGCTATGGATGAAAATCCCTTCACAAACCGTCGATAGTAACCTGCCAAGCCTAAGAAACTTCTGACTTCTGCAACATTCCTGGGAGGCTTCCATTCCACTATTGCTTCTATCTTTTTAGGATCTGCCTTAATACCCTCTGCTGACACAATGTGACCCAGAAATGCAATTTCAGGCAACTAGAATTCACATTTGCTCAATTTACCATACAATTGTTTCTCCCTTAGAATCTGCAGTACTACTCTGAGGTGCCTGTCATGGTCCTCTGCCGTCTGTGAGTACACTAGGATATCATCAATAAATACCACCATCTGCTGTTCTAAGGGTCACTCATTTCAGTTCACAGTCAATCACCACTTTATGCCGAGTTAACCAATCCATGCCTAGGATCACATCAAACTCATGGAATGGCAACTCCATCAAATCTCCTGGGAATTCACACTCTTGTATCCGAATAGGACAATTCCTATATACACGGTTCACAACGACACTTTGGCCTATCGGATTACTGACTAACATATCATATTCAGTAGGTTCAGTTTCCAGATTTCGGTGTTTCAGCATGGTATCACATATATAGGAATGAGTGGAACCTGAATCTATCAATGCAATAGCTGTAGTATCAAAAATAGAAATAATACCAGCTATCACGTCAGGCGCATCCTTGTCTTCCTGAGCTCTAACACCATAAACTCGTGCAGGAGCTCGACTATCGGGTCTTGCCACTGACTCTGACACTCCTCTGTGGCTACCACCTTCAGGCACTGCCTAACTAGGCCTCCTACCTCTGGAAGTAACAGGAGCTGATCTCTCTGGCTGCTGAGCAGGGATAGATCGAATATGTGGGCAATCGCTCAGGAAATGGTCACGAGATCCACATCTCAGACAAGCTCCTGTAAGCTTCTAGCATTCACCAGGATGTCTTCTTCCACAATGTTCACACAAGGCAGGGGCTGGTCCCCTAATTGTACTCCTAGGGGTACTGGCCACGGAAGTTGCAGACTGACCAGGCCGAGCTGTGGGTACGGGCCTCTGTGACTGCACTGGACCACTAGGCTGCGGTCCCTTAAACTTCTTACTCTAAGGCTGATATGAGCTGGATGGCCCTGCCCCTCTTCTTTGCTGCCCTCTGTCTCTTCTGGCCTGCTCTTTCTTTTTAATTCTTTCTACATTCAGAGCTGCCGAGACGAGTCTGATAAAATCTTCAAATTCAAAGGCAGCAACCTGTAACATTCCTCAAATAATCAATATTCTATTTATAGATTCACAATTCATTAAGTAGAAATTAGGAATGTCACACAACCTGTAGGCGGATATAATCGTTCAGTCCATCTTCAAACCTTCTACATTTATCCACCTCTGTCGCCACCATATCTCTAGCATATTTACTCAACCTAACAAATTCTCTCTCATATTCGGTCACTGTTATCTGTCTTTGTTTCAGGTTGGTAAACTCCCTCTTTAGATTATCCAAATAAATGCGACCAATATATTTTCTCCAGAACTCCTTCTGAAAGAAGTCCCACGTTCTGTCCTCTGGTCGCTCTGTCTGTATAATGGAGGTCCACCATTGATAGACATCCTCCTGTAATAAGGATACTACACACTCCAATCTCTCTTCAGGTGTGCAGTGCATCTGCTCTAATATTCCGTCAGTTCGCTCAAACCAGTACTCTGCGGCAGATGCATCCTCATCCTTTCTACCATGGAAATCCGTGGGTCTGTATTTAGCCAGTCGCTCTATGGCTGATCTTCGTGGCGCTGCTCTGGCCACATTCTGAAAGAACTCAGCCATCTGCTGCATAAATGCTGGCTGTACAGGGTCCGCCACTCTCGGGCTTACTGATTCCCTAGATGCTCCCCCAGCCACGCTAGCGGGACTCTCAGGTCTATCACCGCTTCCTTCCATTTCTTTTATCCTATATTAGAAAAAGAGAGGTCTGCAGATTAGAGTCACACATTCCTATAGGTATCTTTATTCAATGCATGCATATACAGACTCTTTTGGTCCAGAAACGCCCAAACCGCTCTCTGATACCACTTAAATGTAACACCCCCTGACTCGACCCGTCTAGATCGACCCAGGAAGTGCTACCGAATTTTCAAAAAAACTTCTAAATTCACTTTATTTATTTCAAACCAGCTAAAATCGTATCAATTGTAATTCAAAAATATTTTTCTAGTGAGCCCATCGAAATACACTTTTAAAAATTTCGGCAGAGTTCCCTCTGTTTTTCTGATTTCCCAAAACCTGTTTCAAATAAAACTTAAATCACATAAAATCCACAACACTTCAAATCTCATTTCATTCAAATGCGCACTCTGTCGTTTAGTGCGACTTTCCAACAGTTTAAAATAAAATAATTCATAATTCAATATTTACAAACATTCTAAAAATGAAAAACAGAAATCATAAAATTATTTACAAAACATATATATAAACTCTTCGAAATTTACGGACTTCTGTATATGCATGCTTACAGAATATATATACAAAAATATAACTACCCAACTGTAGTGACTCTGGGACTCTGTCAGCAACTCTCTCTTCAGTCTTTGGCCTCTTCCGTATCCCTGTGACCTACGCGTGATAAAAATGACGCCCTAAGCATATCGCTTAGTGGGTGTACACTAAACTCATGTATTAAAACTCATAAATAACTTTTCATTATAAACTCATACATACCTTTTCATAATAAAAATATCACAATATACATATTTCAATTCCAAGCATTTACAGAAATAAAACGGGTGAAATTGATTCAAAGAAACAACTCATTTCAATTTATAATCCATATAAAACCAAATCATAAACTAGGTTATAATCATAAACGTATAAAATCAATTCCGAAATTCACTTATAAACATATTATTCAATTCATTTCAATTCTGGCCTTCTAGAATACTCAACATAAACCAGGACTGGAATATGGGTCGTTCGACCACAGTGACTGTCTGTCGAACATAACTCCCACCCTAGGACGAATCCTAAGAGTGGTACGTATCTCCCTACTCTAGGACTGAGTGGTCGGAACCTAGAGAGGTACATAGCTCCCTATCCCAGGAACGAATCCTTAGGAAGGTACGTGTCTCCCTACCCTAGGACGAATCCGTGAGGAGGTACGTGTCTCCCTACTCCTGGACGAATCCATGAGGAGGTACATGATAAGTTATCAATAGCAATATCAATGTCGGTGCAGTACTGCTCACTGAACCCAGCTGGTATACCAACCTCCTATATCCGTATATATGTCCAAGTATCCTAGGGCCATTTCACAATATCATTTCTTTATGGTCAAATTAAATTTTATTAAATTCAAATTAATAAACACATTTATAAAATTCAATATATATATATATATATATATATATATCAATTCATTTAATACTAACAGAATATATATATATATATATATATATATATTCACAATTTAGTACAAACAATATATATATACTAAATTATCCCAAAATCAATTTTAATTAACAAATCATAAACAATATATCATAAATAAACTAAAAATAATATAATATAATAATTCCAAATAGTTCTGAAAAATTTAAAAAATACAAACATTAGTGTACACCGAACCTGGATAATTTCCTAACACTTTTCTTTTTCCTCTTCCTTCTTTCTCCTTCTTCTTTTTTTCCTTTCTCTTTTTTTTTTCCTTTCTTCTCTTCTTCTTCTTCTTCTTTTTCTTTTCTTCTTTTTCTTTCTCTCTCGGCCTTGCTTCTCCCTTCTTTTTTTTTTTCTTTCTTTTCTCTTCCTCTCACACGATCTCTGTCTCTATTTGTTTGATTTTTTTTTTCAATTTGGTTTTTGATAACTTAGTGGACCTTCTCCACTAAGTTATCTATATTATATATATATATATATATATATATATATATATATATATATATATATTATATTATAAATATCTTACCAATTGCAATTTGCTCCCTGCTTGACTCTTTAAATTCCTAAAATGGCAACCAATTGAAAATTAATCACATTCCATCTCGATAATCCCAAAAATATTCCACAATGAACTTTTGCATGCTCAATAATAATTAAGAATAATCCAAGGATATTTATTCTATTTACGAAAAATTAGAGGGCGTTACATCTATGATTAGATAGAAGATTATTAGTTAGCAAGCCGAAAACACTTTTACCTTGTAATTTGTTTTGTTGAGCTTTTGTAAGCTGTTTTGTATAACTTTGTTTTTTATTATCCAACTTTTGTAATGACTACTTTTAATTTTAATAAAATTAAAGGCGTGATGGCCTAGCCTCCTATTGGGTTCCAGCAGTAAAAAAAAGGGCAAATTGCGATGAAATACCCTGACGTTTAGTCATACTGCAATGAAATTGTACTTTTCCTTAAACTACAATCAAGTACCTCGGATAATTATCATTTAGGTTCCTAATATATTTGAAAATATTACCTTTTGATATTTTTACTTTTTTAACTCATATGGTCCCTCCCTTTTTCAAAATATATCAATTTAGTCTATATTACCAAAATTTTGACGGTCAAACCTGACATAAAGTATAAATTAATTATCTTACCTTTTTTTTATTAAATTATTAAATTAGAATGAAACTTTTACCCTTTAATTTTTAAACAACTTTACCTATTTTGATAGTCTAATAAGAAATTAATATATGTTATAAAATTTTTTAAAAAAAAATACTTAAAAAGAATTAAATAATAAAATAAATATAATAAATTATTAAAAACAAAAAATAAATATAAAAATACTATAAAAATTATAAAAATGTTAAAAGTAATATCATTTATTAAAAATAAAATAAATTCAAGATTGAATACTTATAAAACCCAAAATTTAGTAATTTAATATATATAATAAATTTATATATATTGCAGTTTTATTATTATATTTTTATTTTTTTAATATAATAATAATAAATGTATATATATATATGTATATATATATTGTAATTTTATTATTATATTTTATTTTATATATAATGTATATATACTATAAAATATGCATATATAATATTTTAATATTTTAATTTTTATTAACTAAATTTTAAGTTATATAAGTATTCAACCTTCAATTTTATTTTTATTTTTAATAAATGATGTTAATTTTAAATTTTTATAATTATTTTTAATTTTCAACGAATTTATAATATTTATTTTTGTTTAATTATTTTAAAGTGTGTTCTATAAAATAATTTGAGTTTTGATAATATATATCAATTTTTCATTGGACTATTCAAATAGGTAAAATAGTTAAAATGTAAAAAGTTAGATAGTAAAATCGTCATTAATTTAAAAAAAAAAGAATAAAATGGTCAATTTATACTTTATGTCAGGTTTGACTGTCAAAATTTTGGTCATAGAGACTAAATTAATATATTTTGGAAAAGGTGGGGACCATGTGAGTTAAAAAAGTAAAACTAGATTAAAAAGGGATATTATAAATACTTTAGGGACCAAATTGATAGTTATCCGAGGTACTTGGTTATTGTTTAAGGAAATGTGCGATTTCACTGCAATATAACCAAACGTCGGGGTACTCTATTGCAAGTTGCCCTAAAAAAATATATATATTTACTGAAATTTTATATTTATTAGAATTTATCGAAATATAACATATTAGGGATTAGGTTTTGCTGTCTAATGCCTAGGCCTAGTTTGGTTCTTTGCTCTGTTCTCTTCTAGGAAAAAAATAAAAAATAAAATGGATTGAATTTCATTAAGGTTTTTATTATTATTAATGTAAGAAATTTTTATGCACATCCACTCATAAGTCAAGTGGTTAGTACACATTCTTCCACTTTAGTGGTGAAGGTTCAAGTCCTACCATATACATTTATCACACATTTAGTGAGCCTCAATGGGATTAGGAGACTGTTGGGATTGTACATGTCCAATTCCAACATGTCCTTGTGGAGTAATATTTGAGCCTCTTGTTCAGGTTTTGCTTCAGTCTTTTTTTATCTTCAGGTTTTGGCAGAGCAGGAGGTCCGATACAACCTTTGCGAATTTACCTGCTTTTCGTGAGCGGACTATTATCTAATACGGCTCTACATCGCCTGTTACTGTCTCAACGTCCCCTTGGCTGCATCAGTTTCTCGATATTATCTACTCCTGAAAAACTGAGATTAACATTAGAGATGAACAAAAGAGCAGCCACTGATGATCATATGTACAGTTGTTGATGACACCATGGAAGAAGAAAAGAAGAAAAAAACCACTGTGTTGTTCAATTGTTGGTCCCTTTTTATTATGTTACATTTATTCAACTTCCTAGATTAGATATGTATAGCTTGTGCTTGTCCCTTGTGTTGTGGGATTGTCTTGAACTAAAGTAAAGCATATAATTGAATAATAATGATCTGGTTACATGAATCTCATGGAGCATTGAATAGGTTTTTGTTCATTTTAACATTGACATTTAGGTTCTTCTGTTGCTTTTGATTTGAAATTTTGTGCAGATCTGGTTTCTGCTTGCTATCCACCTCCAGGCTGCATCTGGTGCAACCTTAGTTGACAACAGGACGTCACTAAATAATATTATATAACTGGAAACTGTTGAGAGTTCCAGTACCATTTTTGAGTAATTAATCATAAAATTCTCATAATTGTCAAGTTTGATTTGTATTATATTGTACCAAATTGTTTTGTTAATAATAGCCATGATTGATGTAGAGGAACATCCATATGCATATTTTTCCTGTTTTAGATATTTTTTTGGATGTCAAAAAATATACTCAAACAAGAAAATAAACAGATATGCATGACATGAATGAAACCATGCCGTACAAACACCTTTGAATTGAACATAATCAAGTTTTGGTGCTCTATAACATGATGTTGAGTTGCAGTAATATTGCTAGCAAAAGCATTTTCACATTATTGAAGCTTGAAAACAGATTCTTACACTTCTTATTTTTTGTACATTGATGTTGGGAAAATGATAGAAAACACTTAGTTAAGTCTTTAGCTTCTATATGACATGATCTCCAGAGCATCTCTTGTTTGTCCAAGTATGTTAAATACAGTTGCTGCAATGTGAGATGGTGTGAGACCAGCTTCATCAATCTGGTATGCCGGCGATCCATGGTCGATGTACCGATCAGGTAGAACAAGCGGTCTCCACTGCACAGGATAATCAACCAAAATAGTAAAGTATTTGATAGCAAGAAAAAAAGATAAAAAAAATATAGTACAAAATGTTAAATTTGGACAATTTGTGATGTCAAGGCACTAAAGACTTCGAAATTTTAACTCTTTTAGAAGATTATATAACCCGAATTTTGACAGATGTAAATGTTGGAGTAATCATGATGATAACTAATGTTGCAAGTGGTTTGAAAATATAATTAAGATTTTATACCTTCACTGTGCCATCGAGAAGACCATCAAGGGCCAGGAACTGAGCAACATGAGACGCGAAGCCCCCAATCGATCCTTCCTCCACAGTTATCAGAACCTGGTGTGATTTTGCCAGGCTCCGAATAAGGGCATGATCGAGTGGTTTGCAGAATCGTGCATCTGCTACTGTCAGCCGAAAGCCATGAGTTTCCAATATTTTGGCAGCAGCTAAACAGCTCTGAACAGCTGTTCCATAGCCCAAGAGTGCTACTCTCTCGCCTTCTTTCAAAATCCTACCTTTTCCAACCTGCAGGTAAGTTGTTTATACATGTTATTGAGATTTTCCTTGGCTATAGGATCAACAAATAGAGGTTTTGTGGCACATCACCTCAAGAGGAGTGCCTTTGTTTCCTGCAGGCAGCAGAACACCAACCCCGTTTCCCCTTGGGTATCGGAAACAGCTGGGTCGATCATCTATGGCAACAGCAGTTGCAACCATGTGAAAGAGCTCTGCCTCATCAGAAGGAGCCATTACCACCATGTTTGGAAGGCATGCCATGAAAGTGACATCAAAAGACCCACAATGTGTGGGACCGTCAGCTCCAACCAGTCCAGCTCTGTCCATTGCAAATCTTACGGGTAGCTTCTGCAAATCCACATCATGCACTACCTGTGTGTAGACACCCATAATGCAGCATTAGTATAAACTCAATTATAATGAACAAAAGAAGTCATGGAAGAAGCTATTGGCTTGCCTGGTCATAAGCCCTCTGCATGAAAGACGAATAGATTGCGCAGAATGGTTTAAGGCCTTCACAGGCCAGACCTGCGGCAAAAGTAACAGCGTGCTGTTCTGCTATTCCAACATCGAAGCATCTATTAGGGAAGTGGCGAAGGAAGATATTCAATCCTGTTCCACCTCCCATTGCAGCATGAATTGCAACAATATCCTTATCCACCTCTGCTTCCGCAATCAATGCCTCAGCAAAATAGGTTGTGTAAGCCTGTGTAGGGCCACTGGTTTTGAATTGCTTTCCAGTTGCCAGATCAAACTTTGCCACCCCTGCAAAATCAAACATCAAGTGTAAAATATTCTTTCATTTACTACTAGTTTATGCTATAAATAAAGATACGATGCGAAAAATGCTTGAAATTGATTGTTTTCTTAGCCTTTAAATATAGTTTTGTATGAATGTACTCAAAAGAATATGAAACTTATCGACTACCATGATACTTGTCCGGTGCCCTCTCTGCATATGGATATCCTCGGCCTTTTTCAGTGACAACATGGATCAGGACTGGACCTGTTGATTTGGTTTTCTTAACCTCTTTGAGAATGGAAACAAGGTCACTAATGTTGTGACCATCGACGGGTCCAATATAATACAATCCAAGCTCTTCAAACAGTGTTGATCCAGGACCACTGATCATCCCACGAGCATATTCATCGACTTTTGCAGCCAATGTATGCATAGAACCACCTATTTGCTTGGTAACTCCCTGCAGCAATATAAGTCACAATAAAACCAGGTTCACTTCCAACTACTTTTCAAATACAGAAAAATGATTACTTACCTTGGCAACCTCTCTGAGCTGTCTGAGAGGCCTGTTTGATTGCAACCTACTGAGAGCACTGCTCAAAGCTCCTACAGGTGGTGCTGGTCCATCTAGAGTAGCAGTGGGTAAAGAAACTTGTTTATTGTCATTAAGTATAACAATCATATCAGAATCCAGGTACCCGGCATTGTTCATCGCCTCATAAGCTTGGCCTGCAGTCATAGCACCGTCACCTATAACAGCGACCACATGGTTCTTCCTTCCTTTAAGATCCCTTCCCACAGCCATGCCTGTTCATATCAATTGAATGTATAATCATTTTATTTACCACAACGGTTGCAATAACCGGGATTCCTTTAGGTTTTGAAGATTATACAATTATTGTCAACAAATTTTCCAGTGAAAACAAAGTGCTAATGGGAAAATTTAAGCTTAGATTATAGTCCAATGTATAATTTTTCTCTCAAAGATTCTTTATATGCTACTGGATTGGAAAGGAATAGATTATTACCCAAGCCTGCAGAGATACTGGTAGAGCTGTGACCGGTGCCAAAGCAATCGTATTCGCTCTCCGACAGCTTTGTGAATCCTGAAAGTCCATTTGTCTGCCTTATAGTAGGCATCCTATCTCTTCTCCCAGTCAGGATTTTATGAGGATAAGACTGCGAATTTGATAGTCACAACAATTCACACAATCAAAATAAGAAATATCCTCTTCATTTTTCTTTGTTCAGACAACAAAAAAAAAAAAAAGAGGAACCAGGAAGGTGAGAATCCAACCTGATGACCAACATCCCACATTATCTTGTCTTGAGGAGCATCAAAAACAAAATGAAGAGCCACAGTGAGCTCAACCACACCAAGACTGGAGCCCAGGTGGCCTCCAGTTTTCGAAACATTGTATATAACGTCGGAACGCAACTCATCTGCTAGTTGTTTCAGCTCCTGTCTCAATGACAAAGTATAAAAGTTTATCAGACGACATTATACCCAAAAATGAAGTTGTTTTGTTCCTGAGTTTCTGTGTTGATTTAAGTACCTTGATAGATAGATTTTTCATGTGAATTGGATAGTTTATGGTGTCCAAGAGAGGTGTGGGTGGTCTTCGTGAGTGATATTCTCCTCCCTCTGAAAGTGATGCACAAACCCCATTTGGCCTTCTCTTGGTCTGTATCTAATCACAACAACAATAACACACATTTCTTTCACTGAATTTTACTAAATTTTGGGACTTAAAAATAAATTAAAATTATTAGAGTCCTAAATAGAATAGTATCTATACCGACGGATATCATAACTCAATAAACTAGTATTTTGGTTTGTACGTATATTCATCAATATATATATATACACACACGTCATTTCTCATGAACACATAGAAATGTTACTGGTAAATTTAAAAGCAATTCTGTATCAAATAGAAAAGAAACCACACATGCAGACACAGATTGTTAACTCAGTGCAGCAACAACACACATGTGAGCAAACCTGTTTGAGATTGTGTGGAGATTGGATGACGACTTGATCTGTACCCCAAAACATATTTGACATCAGAGAAGTGGATTTTTTATGATTCGAGACTGTTGTTTGGTTGACATGAGCAGGAAATGAGAATGCACAGAGCGCCATAACCAAAAAAGACAAAAAAAAAAGAAAAAAGAAAACAAGCAATACACAGAGCTCAGAACAGTGGTGGTGTATCCTTTTCAACTGTGAATTATATTGCTGGTGGAGAAAGATAGTGGTGGACTGGTGGTGAACACAAACAGTGAGAGAAGCTCTGTTTTATTTTGTTTTTGGGCTTTTGATTTTCAATTGTCAAGACAGAACATTGAAAGGCAACTCCTTGAAGTTCTGTTCTGGCTTCAATGTATATTTATAGAATCAAAATCTGTCCAAGTTATTGTGAATACAATATTATTTATATTTATATGCTTTTTTAGGCATATTTTTTCAGAGTCTTAACTGGCAGGGCTTTTATGGTTGGCCAAGTCATCAGAATTCCATAAATGGATAGATTTTCTATTTGACTTCAATCAGTTTTTTAACTACTTTTAGAGTGAATCCATTTGTCTTTTCTACCTTTCACAATTAAGACATAAATGTTTGTAAACAACCCTCAAAAGTTTCTATAATTACATTTATACTCATGAAAAATGAAAATAATCCATAATCTTCAACAAAATTACTGATGTATTCCTAAAAAAAATAAAAGTAAAACCAAAAACTGAAATATATATATATATTAAAAATGAAGAAGATTTGCCTATGGTAGAGTATTTCCCTCTAGTCTGTGAAGGAGATCTCAAATCACCTTTGGCGATCTCCTCTGTCCAGTCATGGAGGAGTCTATCTCTACTGACGACGACAAAAAAAATTTATATATATATTTTATTTTTTAATAAATATAATTTTTTAGTTATGTATCATTTATGTCATTTTTACAAAAGTGTGTTGTGGAATTTGGCTTATATAATATGAAAAAGTGCTACGTGCAATAAAATTGGTGGGGTCAGGCCCGGCATTGACCTAGGGCGAGCTGGGCGACTGTCCAGGGCCCAAAAAATGTTGGGGCACCAGGCCCAATCATCTTACCAGTTTGCTTGATATAGGCCCAACAATATCTTACCAGTGATAATCCCCTTTAAAGACAAAGCACCTACATATATGCTTGATATAGGCTCAACAATACTAGCTACTTGCTCAATTTCTTACCAGGCCCCATGCTGGCCCAAAACAAAAAGAGGTTATCCTTTTACTTTCTTTTGTGTTTTTTGCTAGATTTATCGATCTGTACAAAACTCTTAACAGTCAAAGTCGTACGCGTTTTCTTCTTTCTTTTTATTACTTCCTTCTCTCTCTTTTTTAAATTTTTTTCTTACTTTTTTTTTTTATTTTCATTTTCATTTTGCTCTCTCTTTCTTCTTTGTTTTGGGATGGGGCCAGAACTTGATTTTCAGGTTTCTTCAAAGCGTAAGTCCTCTATGGCCATGTTTGTTATACGGGATTAAGTCAGGACTGGACTATTTTTATCCTTATCCTGTGTTTGGCAACACAATTGAACATGAAATTAGTAATACTGAGTGGCATTTTAATCTCCCCTACACAGGATACACAAACCCACCATTCCCCCATCTCTATTAGTCCAATGACTAAAAAATATATGGGTCCCACATATTTATTACCCAATACCTACCCTCTCTCCTCGCTCATCATCCTCTCCATTATCAAAATAATAAATTAATATAATTTAAATTAATTTCTTACATTATTTTATTTTTAAAAAATTAAATTTTTATTTTTTATTCAATAATTTTTTTTTGATTGGATGATGCTCTTTCTAACTAGATCAGGATCTTCTGTCTGATCTTCATTCAATGCTTTAGTTTTAGTTCTTCATTTGCCTCTTTTCTCAAAAAAAAAAAATCATTCATATTTTTAATTTTAATTTAATTATAATTTATGTATCTCTATTTTAATAGACTAATTATATTTAAAATTATTAAATTATAACTATATAACAAATATTTCATTACATTATTTTTAGTCTAATCCTTAGTGATTCAATTTATGTATATGGATTGAACTATTTTAATCTTATCTGATATTACGCCAAACAATAGATTGGATTATTTTAATCATATCTCATGTTACACCAAACAGTGGATAGCATTATATTTAATTCAATCCAATCTAATCCAATCACAATCCAATCCAATCTCATAAAATAGTTCAATCCAATCCCGTGTACCAAATGGGCCTATATGTCTTGATGTTCCTTCTTGCCTGCTTTTTTTTTTTTTTTTTTTTTGTTATTATTAAAAGTATTGTTCATTTTTTGGCTTAATTTTGTTGTTTGTTTTGGAACAGCAAGCTCCTATTCATATTTGGCTTTTTGAACAGAAGGATTTGAGGTTCGAAGGACGAATTATTGTAAGTTTTTTATTATTTTTAAATGCTTTAATTAAGTTTTTTAATTTTGTGTTTTTTTGTCAAGCATCTTAAACAGCGTTAATATTCTTTGATTTTATTATTTTATTATTTTTTTATATTTTGACAATAAATCAAATCAAGCATAAGAGATGTTATTATTTAAGCTAAATAGTTTCCGCTAATGTTGTATAGTATAATTTTTCACTTCTTAAACATCTTTATTCTCGCGAGGCTTGAATTACATATAACTCGTAATTGAAAAAAAAATTGAAAAACCTTAAAATTAAAATTAAAGGGTTGAATAAAAATTAAAATTAAAATATTCAATTCTTAACATGACTCTACCTTGACCCTACCCGAAGGTGTTGAAAGAGCACAAATTTTATTTTTCGCTTAGGGCCATAAAAAGCTGTGAGCCGGCCCTAGGTGGGGTTGAGCTTGCAGTGAAATTTTATTAAAATGGTGCAATATATCATAGAAATTATATCAGGAATTGTTAGAAATTTTTTTTATTATTTAACTAAAAGGTCACAGACATAATCACATCTCTTAATAAAAAAAATATATATTTAAAAGAGAAAACTTCTATTTATAGAAAAAGGATTGCCATAAAGAAAAACTCTTATATAAGTAATTTGATAAAAGATAGATTTTTATTTTTATTTTTTAAAAATCTAACACCTGATGAGTAAGGATAGAGCCGGAAAATTATATTGATACTGAGATAATAAAATAAAATATTTACGGAAAAATGTAAAAAAAAAAATTCAAAATTAATAATAAGTATATGAACAATAACACTAAACCTACTTAAGGTATGTTGAATTATACTTTGAATCAAAGTTTTGAAAAACTTATATTGAACTCCCCGGATGTTAAGTTTGACAGTTAAAAAGTAGGATTGACCATTAAAAAAAAGAAAAAGTAGAAGAAGAAGCGAGAATTCCATGGTGGATTCACCATAAATCCACTATGGATCACGAATCAGGGGAAGATCGAGCCTACTTTTTAACGGTCAAATTTAAACATCAGGGGAGCTCAGTGTGAGTTTCTGCAAACTTTGATTTCAAGTGTAATTCAACAAATCTCGAGTAGATTCAGTGTTATTTATTCATAAATATATATAAATTTTAAAAAAAATTAGGGGACGCCATGGCCCCTGCCAGCCCTCTTACATCCCCCTTTGATAAGTTAGAAGCTGTCGGGACCCACCAATATTTAACCTTGCTAGCATAATGTGGATATCTAATTTTATTTGGAAGCCAACGACTCCTACATATAGAGGTCTAAATAGATTTTTATTTGTTCAAAGTAAATTCATTTAAAACATCAAGAATATATATATATATATATATATATATATATATATATATATATATATATATATAAAGGATAAAGTTTTGTTTCTTTTACAATTCTGCATAGATAGTTTTTAAAATTTGATAATATAAATAGAGCACATATGGAAAAAAAAAAAAAAAAACTTTTTGATTGGATCGAAGTTGTGGGATTCTGCGGAGTTCATGAAACTTGTTACCACTTATTTTTCACATAAAACAAAAAAAAATCTAGGGGTAATTGCTTTAACTCCCTATGTATATAGGTATAATTGTACAAAAATATGAGAATAATTGATAATAACAATAACTTCCCTTTGACCGGTTGACTAACCGTTGACCACAGTTAGTCACTAACAGTCAAAGGGATAAAATTGTCTTTTAGAAAAAAAAATTAAAAAATGGACCATATGAGATCTGGTCCATTAAATGGGATAAAAATATATTCATTCAATGAACCTGATCATCTGGTCCATTGCCAAAAAAAAAAATTTAATTTTTTTTAAATTTTTTTGTTTATCACCAGATCTTCTTCTTATTCCAATTTTTTTTTCTTTTTTTAATTTCTTTCTTCATCATTTTTTTTTGTCCTTCATCTTCTTCTTCTTCTTCTTCTTCTTTTTTTCGGTTTTTTATTTTATTTTTCTTCTTCTTCTTCTTCTTCTTCTTCTTCTTCCTTTTTTCAGATTTTTTTTATTTTTCTTCTTCTTCTTCTTCTTCTTCTTCTTTTTCAAAATTTTTTTTTATTTTTCTTCTTCCTCTTTTTTCTTCTTCCTCTTCTTCTTCTTCTTCTTCTTTTTTTTTTCAGTTTTTTTTTTAAAATTTTTTTAAAAGACAGTTTTACCTTTTTGATCATTAGTGACTAACTGTGGTCAACGGCTAGTCAACCGGTCAAAGTGGAGTTATTATTATTATCAATTATTCTCAAATTTTTATGCAATTATGTCTATATACATGGGGAGTTATTGCAATTACCCTAAAAATATAATGACAAGTTAATGCGTTCCATGACTCTTTTGAGTTTTGAGATAATTGGCCATAAAAACGTTTCTTATTGTGCTCTCCAAAAACTTTTTGAGAACACTCGAGTATTTAAAGTAGTTAAAAAACACGTTTCTATTTTATTTTTTTAAAATCTCTTATCTCATACTCAAAAATATAGTGGAATTTATCCCAGATCAAACTGCTTTTAAAATGTTGGGAAGAAAATTATTTATACTTATACTTATAAAATATACATTATGAGACTCATTTCACTATTCTTTTATTTATTTAACATTAAAAGGCTGGTTCGAATATTAATTAAAAATTTAAATTGAAACATTTTAAGTCCGATTCAGTCATATATCTAATCCAATCAAAATGGAATATTTTAGCTTGGATCAAATAATTGAGATAAATTAGATTGAATACTAAACACCTTAAACAAAATTAAATGCACTAAAATCCTATATAGATATGCTCGACTCTTAAAAAAAGTTGAATACAATTATGCATGTACATCTATTCATAGTTGAAGTGATTAGTCTACATCCCTCTCACTTCAGTATTAAGGGTCTAAGTCTTATCAGTCGCATTTATCAGTATGTGAGGATAGTTTTCTTTTCTTATTATGGAAGTAAGTATTTCTTATTATGGGACTATATATCCAGATCGTATATTTAGTAATTGATCTCGACAGATCCTCATAATTATTAATCTTATAATTATACCCTTAAATAAAAAAATAATTAAATAGATAGGAGTACGTTTCAATGGTGACATAATAAAGATAAAAAGCTGTATATTAAACACGAGTGATGTCATTAGCACCCATTAATTTATCAAGAGGTCCCCTTTTCTGATAGATAGAATTAATGAAAAAATAAAATATATCAAAGAAAACTCTCCTTATTCATTAACATATATTTCTAAATATATTAATAACTAATTAGTTAATTAAAAAATCAAGTCACCTGAGTTATGATTTTGTAATACGATTAATGAAATGTGGACCATTTTCTTATTAAATATGCTTTGATGCAATTTGCAAAAATGTTAATGTTAAAATTATAAAAATTGAATCAGTATTATTACGCTTTACAGTCAAAGATTTTTATAGAATTTGGTGATGGTCAACTTGTCCGGTCAACTTGCGAGACCTGTCTCAAGAAAAAAATTTTAATTATAAATTTTCATGTAAAGTAATAGTTTTACCAATAAAATTTTAATATTTAGACCATTGTATTATTAGACAAAATGTGAGAGAAAAACTAAGTTATTTATTTATTTATTTTTTGTTAAGGAAGACAAAGCTATTTTAAATGTGTACTTTGTAAACATTATTTGATAGTGAAATTGAGTGCTGGTGCGCTCCGTGAACATAGGGATCATACAGATCGTCGAACCACATAAAAATCTCGTATCTCCTTTTTTGTTATTATTACTTTCGTTTGTGTGTATAATTTATTATTATTTTTTTAGTTTACATAAATTCCACAACAGATGATATAGGATATTTTTAGTTGATATAAGATGTTTTTCAACTAATGACGAGAGTTTTAAGATTTTTTTATTATTGAAAAAAAAAATCACAAGAGGTTTAGTTCGTTTTAATTTCTTTGTATATATATATTGAGTTAATTACACTCAACCTCCCTGAGGTTTGGCTAATTACATTCGGAATCAAAGTTTGTATTAATGAACACTAACCTCCCCTCACGTTAACGTTGACCGTTAAAATGGCCGTTGACTTTTTCCAAATTTTTTAAATGACCAAAATACCCCTCTAACAAATTTTTTTACTGTTCATTAAAATTTTTCACTGTTCATAAAAACAAAATTAATGGTGGAGATCCTAGATTGGATCTCCACCAAGAAAAAAAAAAAAAAAATTTTTTTGAAGTTCATCTTCGAAGATGAACTTCATCTTCGAAGAACCACGAACCCTCAGGGTTCGAAACCCAGGAGGGTTCGATCTTCGAACCCTTCTGGGTTCGTGGAACCCTCTGGGTTCGTGGAACCCTCTGGGTTCGTGGAACCCTCTGGGTTCGATCTCGAACCCAGAAGGGTTCGAAGATACGAACCCTTCTGGGTTCGTGGAACCCAGAGGGTTCGAAGAACGAACCCTCTGGGTTCGTGGAACCCAGAGGGTTCGAAGATCGAACCCAGAAAGGTTCGAAGACATGAACCCTTATGGGTTCGAGATCGAACCCAGAGGGGTTCGATCTTCGAACCCTCTGGGTTCGATCTCGAACCCAGAGGGTTCGTCGTTCTTCGAACCCTCTGGGTTCGATCTCGAACCCAGAGGGTTCGTCGTTCTTCGAAGATGAACTTCGAAGATGAAGTTCATCTTCGAAGAACGAAGATGAACTTCAAAATTTTTTTTTTTTTTTCTTGATGGTTGGATCTCCACCGTCCATCAACAATGATGGACGGTGGAGATCCAATCTGGATCTCCACCATTAATTTTGTTTTTATGAACAGTAAAAAAATTTGTTAGAGGGGTATTTTGGTCATTTAAAAAATTTGGAAAAAGTCAACGGTCATTTTAACGGTCAACGTTAACGTGAGGGGAGGTTAGTGTTCATTAATGCAAACTTTGATTCCGAATGTAATTAGCCAAACCTTAGGGAGGTTGAGTGTAATTAACTCTATATATATTCATTGTTTTCTAGTGGGCTAATTGCATGAATACCTTTGTGTTTTGGCCATATTATACTTGCTAACAACTTTTATTTTTATTATATAAACATTCCCTGAAAAATATTGACCAAATGGTTGACTAACATTAACTTTAATGTTTTGGCCAAAAAGACCATTCTACCCTTAATTTCTTATTTTATTTAATATTTCATTATCCTTAATAATTATTTAAAATTTAATTATATAAAAATAAATTTTTAAAAATTTACAAAAAAGGAAAAAAAAATTCAAGGTGGAGATCCTCTGGGATCTACCTTAAGAAAGAATGGAGAATAGACTTAGTCTCCATCGATGGAAACTAGGCTGGTCTCTATTAGAGATGAGATCGATGGAGATCACGTCTCCGTCAATGGTTGATGGAGACAAGATATTTATCGAACTCGTATCCATCGATGGAGACGACATCGTCGTCATCTCCATCCTCCACCAATGTTTTTTTTTTAATTTTTTAATTATTTTAATGGTTTAATGAAAAAATGACAAATTTTCCCTTATAACAGTAACAAAACGTTAAATGTAATATTAGTCAACCGTCTGGTCAACATTTTCCAAGGATTGTTTGTATAATAAAAGTAAAATTTACCAGCGAGTGCAATATGACTAAAATATAGGGATATTAGTGTAATTAGCCCTTTCTTGTCAATTAGGTCTTTTTAATTTACGTGTAGCCCTTTTCTTGTCAATAGGACTGATAGGTCTTTTTAACTCACATGTAAATAAGTATTTATAACGATATAAATTTTTTTTTAAAATACATATATTTCTAGGTATTGAAGAAATAAATTTTTTCTTAAATTTAAATTTGTAGCATTAAAAACATGCATTTTGCAAGGGGAGTCAAAGACCACATCTTTTTTTTTTTTTTTGAGCTATTACAATTAATTCAGAATTTAGGATAGAAGAATATGACTCGAACTCACAACCGCGAGATCTATGTATAAGGGGCATATCACTAGAACAACCTTATATTGTCAAAGACCACTTCTTTTAATGTAGAAGAGTTTATTTCATTCAAAATAAAATAGATATTAACCCTAAAGCACAATCATTTTTGTTCCAATAAATGCGTTCAGTTAATAATGTCACCCTTAACCTCTATACATGTATAAATGTACTTCCTAGTTCAAGGAACGCGACAAAAAATTATAAAAAAAAATGGATAAATTATAATGGAACACCCTGACGTTTGGTTATATTGCAATGAAATTGTACTTTTTCTTTAACTACAATCAAGTACATCGGATATTATCAATTTAGTCCCTAATGTATTTAAAAATATCACTTTTTAATCTATTTTTTGTAGTGACCAAAAATAGCCCGAGCCCAAAAGGGCTCAAGCCCACATAGAAGCCCAATATATCACAAGTCTATAAGCAATTATGGGCCCAACACTTTGACCATCCAACGAAAACTCTTAAAGGTAACCCACATGAGGACATGGCGTTCGACCAATGGATAAGGTTGTTCGGCTACCTCATTTACTGACAAGTGGACTGCCCATCTCCTCACGGTCAACATCATAGCTGGACGATACCCATGTCTAAACCATGTCGTTCAACTACGTACTTTTATCCCAGCTTAACTCGCCTTCAGTCTTGACCCTGCCATTAAGTTGCCCATGTCGTTCGACCTTATGGATAGATGATTGGTCGCTTGACCATCTTATGAGGCTTCTTAAACATGGAGGGTCGTCGTTCGACCACTGGCAACCTCTACATCGTGGACCAACCTCTTGGTCGTAACTACCAAGTCAAACTTTATCTAGCTTGGAATTCAAAGCCCCGTAGACCAGGTCAATGAGGCAATCGTATCTTCCTTGATCTGCGCTGCAAAATCAAGGATAAGTAATCCACCTACCACTGGGTAGGACACCCCCTTTATAAACCAACACTCACTCATAGTAAGGGTTCACAAAATTCTTCACTCTCAACTACTCTCAAGTACTTAGAGCTCTCAATCGCATTTTGCTATTCCGGCCACACTATCTCCAAGCACCACCGTCCACAAACGATCTTCGGCAATCGGCCATCGTCCTTTACGACTGATTCTGACCATTTCCATTCGACCTCCACTATCTACTATTCACGATCAGGAAGTATAATTCCTTGCTTATTTATTATCTCTTTCCTATTTACGATAATCACACTAACTTGATCGTCGGAGTTTCTTTGGCCGGCACCATCCGGTGTCCAAGTGCTCCAGTCGACCCATCGACTCTTGTTTTACAGGTTGTAATGCCCCGATCCTTGTCTCACCAACTTTTGTGGTCTACATTTTTATTTTTTGTTAACTCACATGGTCCCTACCTTTTTCAAAATATATTAATTTAGTTCTTATGACCAAAACTTTTACGGTCAAACCTAAAATAAAGTATAAAGTGATTATCTTACATTTTTTTATTAAATTAGCAAGACGATTTTACCATCCAACTTTTTACATTTTAATAATTTTACCTATTTGGATAGTCCAATAAAAAATTAATATGTGTTATAAAAACTTAAATTTATTTTAAAAATACTGAAAAAAGATTAAATAAAAAATAAAAATTATAAATTTATTAAAAATTTAAAAAATTTAAACATAACATCATTTATTAAAGATAAAAATAAAATTCATGATTGAATACTTATAAAATTCAAAATTTAGTTTAAAAAATTAAAATGTTAAAATATTATATATACATATTTTAGAGTATATTATATAGTATATACAATATATATATATATATGTATATTATAAAAATATAATATGATAATAAAATTACAATATATATATACACACATTTATTATTATTATATTATAAAAATAAAAATATAATAACAAAACTGTAATATATATAAATTTATTATATATGTATATATTAAATTACTAAATTTTGAGTTTTATAAGTATTCAATCTTGAATTTTATTTATTTTTAATAAATTATATTACTTTAACATATTTTTAATTTTTATATTTATTTTTTATTTTTAATAAATTTTATCATATTTATTTTATTATTTAATCATTTTTAAGTATTTTTAAGAAAAATTAAACTTTTATAACCTATATCAATTTCTTCTTATTAGACTATCCAAATAATTTAATAAAGGGTAAAAACGTGATTTTAATTTAATAATTTAATAAAAAAAAAAGATAAGATAGTTAATGTATACCTTATGTCAGGTTTGACCGTCAAAATTTTAGTTATAGGAACTCAACTGATATATTTTGGAAAAGGTAGGGACCATATGAGTTAAAAAATTAAACACATATCAAAAAGTGATATTTTTAAATACATTAAGGACCAAATTGATAATTATCCAAAGTACTTAGTTATAGTTTAAGGAAAAATACAATTTTATTACCAATACATAATAAATATATGCACTTATTATTTTATTATTTGTAATGAATAATATGTGTCTTAAACCCATCACAGATATAAAAGGACAATTGCACAACACTCACCAATTATAGTTTCAAATTCTAGTCGCTGACTAACCATATTGGGTAAAACGACAATTGCACAACACTAACCAATTATAGTTTCAAATTCTAGTCGGTGACTAATCATATTCGGGATGCGTAGACATGTGACGCGAGAAATTATGTGCCTTATTTGTGACTTGTAACTTAGTCGTCATATATAAGATATAATTTTTTTTAACCATTCATATCATGTCAGGTGATGGGTAACCAATCAAATTTAGTTTCTATACTATGTGGCTAGATATTAATGACCCAATACATTGCATTCGATGTATATAAATTTTTACTAGTATCGTGATATACGTTATTGGAATTGAAAGTGTTTGGGGGTAAAATGGTAATCCCAAATGAAATAAAACATTTAATATCAAAGAAGATCATAACAAGTTTCAAATGTGATCAGGCAATGACACATGGAAAACCCACTATCAAAAGGAATCCGGAGGGGTTTAAACCAAAGAAGGACCATGCAGATCCCTTGGGTTCCTTTCCATACCTAGGAAACCACCTTTGCCCACCTGGTGCTAGAGCGACTTGGGTTCGATGAATCATCTCCAAAGCTGCCAAACCATCCCCTGAGATGAAGGAAAGAAAGACTTAGAAGCACCCGAGCATGAGCTGTAACCCATGACAGCATAAAGCAAAATGCAACTATGACAGTCTGACTTAATAGTGACATGACATGTTCTGACCTAGGTCAGAACATACTGTATCATGTCTCCTTGGATTGCAGAACTGAGCTGACAGCTACCATACATCCTTTGACTACAGACTTGCATAAACAATGACCTTGCATCCTAGGTCATGTGTTGTACGGACCTGATTGTACGAAGCAAATCAGAATAGGCCCTTTGGAGGTGCGTCAGACGAAATCTCCCACCACCAAAGGAAAACTTGACATGTGTCACCAATGGGATAAAATTTCAAGAAGAAGATCAATGAATCAGACTAAGTAATCTGGAAAGGTGTATTAACCAAAGGAAGTGACGTGGAGCCCCATGAACCGGAGTCTGAAAGCCTATATATAAAGCTCGTCAAGTTTCATAGGAGATAAATAATTTTTTGGTCTAGAAAGCTCTAGTATGCAGAGGGAAGTTGTGGTGGTATTCTTCTAAAAATACTAGGATCTATGCCTTTTATTGATCACTTCTAAACCTATCTCACCTCAATACTACTATATTCTACCTTAGAACCCCCTTTTGACTTGAGCGTCGGAGGGTTTTCGTCAGTGGAACACCGGTGACCTCTGACCTCCCATTCTTTGTTTTTTCTCAGGAAAAAGGTGTCAAATGGGTCCGCTAAGGTCTGTATGTACTGGTGAGTTTATTGTCTTCGAAGGTAAGCATCTTCGCAAGACCTTCGCCATTGATCCTAAGGTCATTATGTTGTAGTGAACCTACTATCCTAAAAGGTAAACACCTTCTCATGACTCTTGCTGTTGATCTAAGGTCTCTATAATCTGGTAAACCGGCTATCTTCAGAGATAAACACTTTCGCAAGACCTTTACTTGTGATTGATTCTAAGAGTATTCCAAAACAATCTTACGCGTTGGTACAAAACCATTTTCTTGCGTTAACAGAAAGTGACTTGCATATCTTTCCGATTCCAAACATCCAAGATTGAATTATTACGTGCAACATTGGCCACCACAGGATGTATAAGATCCAAAATTCTTAATAAATATAGAAATAAATTGCAACTACTCAGCATTAATGTAACGGCCTACCAATAGTATAAATACCTCTAACAATTTAATTATTAAAACAGAGTCATTTATATATAAAAAAAAAAAAAAAAAAATCGGGTAGGTGAGATTTTTGTTAAAATATTTAGGGGGAATTGTACTAACTCCCCGTGGATATAGGTGTAATTGCATAAAATTCTGTAAATATATAAAAATTACAATAACTCCCATTTGACCTGTTGATTGACGTTTGTGCACAGTTTCCATAACGTTTGTTAGTAAGGTGGAAAGGTTACTTATGTCTTTATATGTTACTGAGATATCAGATGAATAAAATATGAAATCAAAACTTCAAACATCAACTTAGTGTTCAAATCAGTCAGAAAAAATCCCATCAGACCTCGTATGGTGCAGAAGCTTTTGACGCCCATTTAGCTTCATTAGTTGGCGCGAAGGAAAATGGTAAGAGTTCTAGATTTTTCTCTTATTTGCTTTCCAGTTTACATCATTTTCTTATCCAAACCATTTGACGAAAAAAAAACTCTGTACAGTATAAACTTGCTCTGTGAAAGACTGACATTCTAGCGATTATCCAAACCAGCTTCAGTAGTGATTACTGACGAGACCAAGTCTGGTGTATCACGTATCTATATTCATTGCCTTCCATCGCACATGTATTTGGTTGTGTTTCGTTTGTTTCGTCCTCGAATGATTTATGGTTGTGTTTCATCCTCGGTTGAGATATCTATATTCCCTGCTTGAATGATTTAGGGTTTTCTATTTGGGTTTTTTTTTTTTTCTAGGTTGTCGTTTTCAAGTTAGGGTTTTTGATTTGCTTTAATCATTTAGGATTTTCATTTTCGGGATTTTATTTTTCTGGGTTTTTGTTTTCAATTTAGAGTTTTTCATTTGCTTCAATCATTTAGAGTTTTCAATTTAGGGGTTTTTACTTCAAATTACAGTTCTGAAATTTGATTTCAATTTGGGGATTATTAAAGTATGGTTATTCGAACATCAATTTGGGAATTTTACGAGTTATTGTTTTCAATTTAAGGATTTTGATTTGCTTCAATCATTTAGCGTTTTCAATTTGGGGGTTTTTACTTCAAATTAGGGTTCTGTTTTTTTTTTTTTTTTTTTCAGTTTCAATTTGGGGATTATTACAGTATGGTTCTTCGAACATCAATTTGGGGGTTTTCAATTTACGGTTTTTATTTCGTTTATTCTCTGTATTTTCAATTTAGGGTTTTCAATTTGTTCTCATGATATTTTTTCTTTTAAGGCAAAACATGATTGTATTCTCCATCAGTGCCAAGTTCTTGGGTACCAAAGTGGAGTTTGAGATCCTTAACCATGAAAAATAGAGTCTGAAGGCCCTTATCACAGATGTCTACATGTGTAGCTGCAGTACCATTCCTGAACCCACAGAGAAATTCAAAACTGAGGTTAGATTGTCATGGAGTGGACAATATCTAACAGTGAAGGATGACATGGATCTTCAGCATGTTTTCCAACTATTTGAAGCTAGACAGTTGTTCACAATGAGAGTCGATGTTGATTTTCTACTGTTCGATATTATGACCCCTATCAATGAAAGTACTGTATATGCACGACATGAATCACCATCAGCATCCATTAATGGCAACCAAGCATTTCACATTTATGATATATCATCTGATGAATATGACAGTTGTGCAGCCAAAGATCCTCCTCCGAGGTCCGAGTCAAGTGAAGACGACTCCGAATATTTTTCTTATTCCAAAAGCTACTTCAGTGAGGCAGATTCAGATTTAAGTCTTTCATCAGATGATGATATGAGCAGTGAAGAGGAAGATAAAGAACATTAACCTGTTGAAGAAGATGCTGCCCAACAAGAGTCTGCTGATTTTCATAATGAAAAAGATAATACTCAACAACAGCCTGCTGATTTTCGTAATCAATAAGATGTTGCCCAACAACAGCTTGGTGATAATGAAGACGATGATTTGGGAGATGACCAACTTTTGAATGCAGTAAGCTTCCAATGAAACAAAGATTTTATGAAGGAGGATTCAAGTTCAGATGAAGAAACTGGCGTATCGAGGTCGATTCGTAAGATGATTGGCAGGTCTTTTAAGGCAAGGTCAGATGGCAAAGTTGGGCTAGAGATCGGCCAGCTTTTCAAGGATATTTACCATTTCAAGTAGGTACTGCGTGAATATATTGTCCGAGAAGGCTTCCAACTACAAAGGATACAAGGATAGATATACAGCCAAGTGTGCCATTGAATGCTGCTCATGGAGAATTCATGTTAGTCCAATAGAAGACAATGTCACCTTTATGATCAAAACCTTCAATACAAGGCACTGTTGCCAAAAATTGAGCAAGAATCAGGAAGCTACTGCCATTTGGGTTGCATCGAGATTCAAGGTTCTGATTGAGGAGAACCAGGATATTAAAGTGAAGTTTTTAGCTAGAGAAATCCACAAAATCTATGGTCTCAGCATTGCAAAGTATACTTTGTATCGAGCCAAGAACCGTGTGTCGGAGAAAATAAAAGTTGAGTACGATGAGTGCTTCAATAAGTTGTACAAGTATGGGCACGTTACTTTGGATAAAAACCCAGGCTCAAAAGTGTTAATGCATATTGTAGTTCAAGAATTGGGAGGACCAACAAGATTCAGAGGTTTTTCGTCAGTTTTTATGCGCAGAAGGCGGGGTTCATGTTTGGGTGTAAACTGTTTATAGGTCTGGATGGGTGCCACCTGAAGGGGAGACACCATGGAGTGCTCTTATTTGATATTGCTATGGATGCTAACAGTAGAGTGTTTCCACTAGCTATTTGCATAACTAAAGGAGAGACCAAAGAAACCTAGGGCTGGTTCTTGGAACAACTATATAAACATATGGGTAATGATGACAATTACCAAATTACCTTCATGTCAGACAGACAAAAAAGTGTACTGCTTGCTTTGGAAAAGTGGTGGCCGAACTCGAGTTCTCAATATTGTGTGAGGCATTTAATTGCCAACATATAGCGATAGTACAAAAGACCTTTGAATGGGATATATGTGTGAGCAGTAGCAAATTGTAGCAACAAGAAATAGTTTTTGGAGGAGATGGAGAAGCTGAAAGACTGCAACCCAGAGGCCTATAACTATATTAAAAAGGTAGATCCCAAACATTGGGCGTTGCATGCTTTTGATACACATGTAAAGTCGGAGCACACAACAAACAATATCAGGGAATGCTTTACTGGGTGGGTAGACAAGTACAAGGGAAATCCTGTACTTACAATGCTTGAAAATATCAGAAGAATTCTTATGAGAATGATGAGTAGAAGACTTAAAGAAGGTAGAAAATATGGCTCCAATTTACCTCCAAAGGTGGCAGCTAAGATCGCTGAAAGACAGAATCAAAAGAGGTTTGTTACTGTGTTTTGTGCAAGTGAGCACAAGTATGAATGCAGAGAGGGTCAAAAATACTTTATTGTGAATTTGAGGACTTGGAGTTGTGATTATGGGTTGTGGGATCTAAGTGGGGTGCCATGCAAACATGCCATGGCAGTCATCACTAGGATGAGGTTGAATTGCAAGGATTTTGTTCATAAATACCTCACAACTGAATCGTACTTGAAGACATACAATTATGCCATTCATCCAGTTCTTGATGAGTTCAAATGGCCTAAGGTTGACTGTCAGAATGTGCTACCTCCAGTGGAGAAGGTAACGCAAGGGAGACCAAAGAAAAATAGGAAGAGAGATCATGATGAACCCCAAAAGAAACTAAGAAACAGTAAGAATAAATATGGGAAATGTGGTGAACTTGGCCACAATAGTAGGAGTTGTAAAGCTGCGGACGCTGCAGGTTCGGAGAAAGGTAAAAGAAAGGTACGTACATTGTGGTTCTAATTTATTGTATTTCATATTTTTGAAACGTTTTACTAAATGGACTGTCTAAATGTTTTACTTGAATACATGCAGGGTACAAATTCTGCAAAAACAACTAACAAAAAGAGAACTTTGAGAAGGGGACTACCTCTAACACGATTTCAAAGAAAAACAATGAGGTAGTTCTACAAAGTCTAAAAAAACCATCATTGTTCTTATTTATATGAACTGCTTTTTTTTTTTTTTATAGGCTGCATCAATTCCTGCTGTACAACCTTCAGCATCAACCCAACAAGCAGCTGGGTATGCAAATAGCTCTCAAAATGTGACAACAAATGCTCATTTGTATTGATCGGTCATTTATTGTTATATATTTACGACCCTTGGATCGTTTCTTTTGATTGTATTTTCGAGTATTTTTGGTACGTTTGATATATTTTGTGAGTATGTGCAGTTGTTAGGTCACTGAGCCTTTGTGGATTAAATTGAATATTTGGGCACGGCCTATGAATATTACCGTACACATGAACAGTACATAATGAACAGTACTATACACGTGAACAGTGGCGCCGCTTGTTGTTAGGTGGTCGTAGGAACTATGAACGGATTTGGATATTTGATTATGTAATATTTTCTATGTGTTATTTCATTATATTGATTTTCAGCGTATTTTATATTATTACTTTGTGTTCAATTCTTGTGTTTTGCGATTGCGAAAGTAGATTGCATGCTCTTTGATGAGAACCGATTTGATATTTATTGTAATATTATATGAGAAATCACTGAAATTGCAATAGGGCTTAATTGACTCAAGAATCAATACTAGGTTAGTTTCGATAAGAAATTACTTAATTAACCTTTGTATTAAATTAATGACGGTTTTCAGTTAAATGCACTCTAGGACCAATAGGTGTATTTGATTGAATTCACATACCATTGCGGGAGCAATATAACATGGTGTGGCCTTAGTTGAAGAAGTATGTTAATAACGTGCTTCATAATAGTCAATATATTTTCTTATTCGGAATTGGAACCGTGTGACCACCTAGCATTATCTTCCATTTAATCCGTCTTGCTTTATTTTATTGTATTAGTAATTAATTATAGTTTAATTAAAAACCCAAAAATAACAACATTGATTTATTTTACCGCTTTAGTATAACCTCTTGTTTTAGAATTAGTTCCACCACTTCCTTGTGAATTCGACTCCGTACTCACGGAAATATTATTACTTCGACACATCCTACACTTGAGATTTATTTCCACGCGTTTGAACGTGTCATGTATCACAGTCAAGGTGGTTCCCAGCCTATCCAGACCAACGTTGTTCGTGGGACAGCAACCCAACTTATGACATCTACTGCCCCTCTCCATTCAAGCCAGAATGCATGTAACATTAGGAATCATAGCTCAAATCCAGGTAATTAAAACCTCTTAGTATCTATCATGAGTTTGAGTTTGGTATGCATTGAGTAAAGTTTCTCTAATGTTTTTTTTTTCCTCTTATGTTACTGGCACTGTTGCAAGCTTGGACAACATCTGGAGTGACATGTTTTAGTCCAAAGTTGGACTTTTGATGAACTGCTTTATTTTGTGAACTTTTTTAAAGTCAGTTTTATGTTCCACTTTTCTTTTTATTTTTTGCTGCAACATGCCTAGCTATTTTTGTGGTGGGTGGATATGGTATATTTTGAAGTGGTGGTTGGATTGAGTTGAGTAATGAAGGTGTGAAGGGTGTGATAGCCAGGGTTAGATTGTTGTTTTGGGTGGGAGGGTTAGGGTGCTATTATGTTTTGGTTTTTGATTTTTTTATGAATACTTACACATTGATATGTTAATAAAAAGAGAACTTTATGGGAATAGATAGGTCCATTAAATATGGATGGAGTTGGGATTTTTGTGAATTTTTTCTTACAGATTCAAGTACAAGGAACTAATGCTTAGATAGCTTTATAGGAGCAGAGTGTAATTGAAGTATATTTTGTCTATATACTTGAATTTATTGCTATGTTGTTAGGTGGATGTATTTTATTACTTTAACATATGTGTTGTAATATGTACAAGGTAGTTACCTTTAGTGTTGAACCTGGTACATAAGCAGCACAATATGTTAGGTGTTTTTACATGTATTTTTAAAGTTATGCAGCAAATTAATGTTAAAAATTATGAACATGTAATATTTGAAAATTATGTTCAGTTATCTAAGTTGGATACTTTACATTCACAAATGGTCTTAAAAAAAAAAAGGAATTCAAAAATGCAGTGTTGATTGCTTGAAATGGTTAAAAAAAATAACAAAAATAAATTATTGATCTTTCCATTTCAATAACAATTGCAATGACAAAAAAAAATTAAATGAAACCTGTAATCAAAAGGGGGAAGAAAGAATTTCAAAATAAAAAATTAGTTGAGAGACACTTAAATGAAATCTTAAAATGAGTTGAAAGACATTTTCAAAAAATTTAAAATAAAACCTTGTACAAATTGACCGTTGGGGCATGAAAGTTTTTGTGCAAATAATTTGAATTTCATTAAGGGTAAAATGGTCAAACTGTTAAAATATTAACCATCACATTAATTGTCAAACACCAGTCACATTACCTGACACCACTCAAAAGGTACTTTAAGGGTAAAACAGACAATGTACCATTTCCGTGAGATAGAAACGGTGCACAAGCGTCGGTTAACTGGTCAAAGGAGAATTATTATAATTTTTATATATTCACGGAATTTTGTGCAATTACACCTATATCTATGCAATTCCTCTAAATATTTATGCATGTAGAGATAGTAGAGTAGTTTTATAACAATATTTTAATAAATTTATAATATACTACTACTCATGCCACACAAAAGTACACTATACTATATATGCAACATACTCACATGCATTCTAATAGTACCTCGACACTTCACTTTTTCTAAGGAAGTAAATGTTAATATCCATAAATATACTGGGATTCAAATTTATGAAAATATTGGTATCAATTAGATATTTAAAAATATTTAAATAAATATTTTTTTTGTGAATTGTACAATTATTATATTAGTTACAAGTCGATCGGAATCTATTCAGATCAATCACTATATGTGCGGGTTTGGATATTTGTTCCTATAACCGGAAGGCATCTACTCCCACAAATACCGGGCAAAAAAACTCTTCACATATATGGGTACAAGCGCATGGTGGGAAATTATTTATTTCGTTTAGAAAATTGTATTTTCATACTTTTTTATAAAATTTTACAATTGTTTTTTTAATTACAATGAAATATATATTCTCTTTTTTTTTATATTTAAAATTCTTTTATATGTCCATTACGGTAATTTTATCATTTAAAAGAGTTTTTAAAATTAATACAACCGAATAATCTACAACTTAAAAGAGCTTTTTTAATTGACAACCAAACTGTCATCGGCTTTTTCTTAAAAGCTCTATTGGTGAAAACTCTATTTTTAGAAGCTCTACTCGAAAAAACTTTTCCAAATGAACCATAAGTAGACAGACGTGACTCTTTTATTTTTCACGTCATTTTTTACAAAAAGGACATAACATGAAGAAGTTGATTTTAACATTTATCATATTATAGCTACTAAATCACTCAAAAACGATGTTTAACCATGTTACATATATATATATATAACGATGTTTACCATGTTACATATATATATATATATATATATATATATATATATATATATATATATATATAGGCGGAGCTAACATAGGCCCAGTGGGGGCTTGAACCAATTTTTTTTTTTTTTTTTTTTGACTAAGCCCAGTTGCCTGTAATAAATGTGAATTCACTTAAGAGCCCAATTTTTCATGTGGTTAAATATTCCTTTTATATACTTTAACTTTTTATCACGATTAAAATAGATTATGATACTTTGCTCAAAAAAAAAAAAAAGATCATGACTATTTAGTTATATGTCCTACACTATTGACTGGCTTAAAGTAATGGCTTATAGTCGTATTCCTCTTTGTAGTAGTTTAACTTTTATATATATATACGGACTTTTTCAATATTTGTTCTAAATAAAATAATTAATAATTTAATTTAATCTTTTACTTTTACAGTTGATACCGGCCTTTTACAAGATTTATGATAAAAAAAAATTATTTTATCTTATACTTTTGTCTTTATCTTCATAGCGAAAACATTGAAGCATATCGATGGCTTGATATTTGATGCCAGACCCAGCTTGATGTCATGATGAAGTAAACAATTGGGTTAGGTTTGGTTGTTTCCATCCTTAATTGATTTGCTTGATATAATTGCAGAAGATGTGTCAAACTCCAGTGAGCAAAGATTTCAATCAAAAATATTTACTAGAATTTATATATATCCTCATTCGATTTTCTATTTAGCTTTTATTTGATGAAAGAAAAACTTAAATTGACAAATGAATTATCGTAAGCACTACAAAAAAAAAAAAAAAAGAGATCAGGATATTGTGAATGCAATGAAATTAGTTGACGTGTGTAAGCAAAAGTTGCACTTGATGGGGAATAGTGGATGAGATTCTTTATTTGATCAAGTCTCTGTTTTTTGTGGTAACAACCATATCGATATTCGAAACATGGATGACATGTTTCTTCCATGGAGTCGTTCACAACATAAAGCTTTTAAGGTCACAAACATGTATCACTATCGAGTTGAGCTATTTAATATTATTTTGGATATACAACTTCAAGAATTAAACAATTATTTCAATGAGGCCAGCACTGAATTGATACTTTATTTGACATGTTTAAGTCCAAATGACTCATTTGCTTTTTTTGATAAACGAAAACTTGTAAATCTTGCTAAATTTTATCTGAAAGAATTTTCTCCATTTGAAATTTTAGCACTTAAAGTTCAACTTCATACTTATATTACAGATATGCACTCTAGCAGTGAGTTTTCAGAAATGAAAGGAATTAACGATCTTGCTATGAGAATGGTTGAGACTGAAAAAGAATAAAGTGTATCCATTAGTTTATTTGTTTTTGACACTAATATTGATACTACCAGTTGCGACTGATATAGTAGAGAGAACATTTTTAGTAATGAATATTTTGAAGACTCGTTTGCGTAATCGGATGAGAAATCAATAGTTGAATGATAGTTTAGTAGTGTACATTGAAAAAAAAATATGTTTAAAGTATTGATAACGAAGCTATTGTGCAACGGTTTCAAAATATGATACTGTGTCGTGGACAATTATAAATTTATCAACAATTATGAATGATATGGAATTTTTATGTTTTTTTTATTGCATTATCATCATTGTTTTTATTATTGCTATTGTTGTTATTTATATTTTATAATAAAATCTATTTGAACTAAGCCCCCGTTGTAAAGTACATATTTGATCAGATCATCACAATTTTTCTCAACAAAGACCAGGTATTTTTTTTTTTTTTAATCTGAAGATTGAATAGTCTTAAATTTTTCTAAAACTAAAATGATTTAATCTCAATTGGTCTCGGTAGTCCTCTAACCCGCAAAGGTGTCAAATTTAAAAAAAAAAAAAAAACTAAAATGATATATGTATTGTTTTTACTTTTAAAAACTGATTAAAAATATTTGTTGTTTGTTTTTTTTTTATTTTTTAAATATAAATATCTTCATGAAGATAAAATTGAAAATATATTAATATAAGAATGATAGTTATGGAAGAAAATATTTTCATTATGTTTCAATAATTAAGTGTTGAGTGATAAGTCAGAATTTCTAACTTTTAATTTTAATTTTTTTAAGCATTTTTAAGTTGTTTGATCACTGTACATCTATTCATAACTCAAGTGGTTATTGCACATCGTTTCCACCTCAGTGGTGAGGGTTGAATTCACACCATACACATTTTTACCAGCATGTGTGGGTAGTTTTCTTCCCTTATTGTAGGAGTAGATATCTCCTGTTATAGGAGTAGATATCTGGGTCTCTTTTTTAATGATTGATCTCGACAGGTTCTAACGGATTATTAATCTTCTAATTGTAACTCCTTAAAAAAAAGTTGTTTGATCACTTACAAAAATAAACAAAATAACTTAGTGTACGTTTAGAAGAGTTTCTTTATTAGTCAAAAGAACTTATTTAATTCCAAAAGATCTTTTCAGTTTTCATTTGGTTAATAGTCTAGTAGAGCTTTTGGATGATTGAAAAAATTGTTTTACGTCTTCTCTGGGAAACTTAAATTTTAGAATTTTTTCAAGTAGAACTTTTTGAGCTTTTAAAAATATTAAAATGTCTAATATGATATTATTACAGTTTGTTTATTTTATAATATCTTTTTAACTTAAAATCCTGTCATTTCAAATATATTGTTTTAATTGAAAACCAAGCGGTCAACGACTTTTTCTTAAAAACTCTACTTCTAAGGCTCTGTGTTGCAGAACTTTTAGTTTAGGCTTTTGATTTCATTGAAGCTTTTCCTACAAAAACCATGTGTGTGTGTATTGACATACCACTTACGGTATTGGCGACTCGAATCTGGGATATTGTTAGGCTGAATCAGCACCTTTACCACCGCGCCACATTGGGCGGTGGTAAAAGTTATATATTTTTAATTTGTCTAGAAAAGCTTTTAAATATTTAAAACTCTTCTTTTGGAAAATCTACATACTCGCAAAATAGCTTTGGGTCTAAAAAATCGAAAGCAGGCTTCTAAAAACCCTACCAAACAGACCCTAAAAACTCTATTTGAGAAAATCTTTCAAACGGATCCTTAATATATTTAATTCATACCCATTAACTGTTAAGTGAAAAAAAAAAATCGATTAGGATCGGTTAGGATCAGTTAGGGTTTGGTTAGTATATAACCAAACATAAGTACGAAGATAAATGGCAAAACATTAAAAGTGGAAAGACAAAGATTTTTATAATAGAAGCCATTTTCTGTTTTGTGTGTGTTTTTTATACGAAATGTTTAAAAGGTTGTCAATATGAGAAGGAAAAAAACAAAAAGAAGACAAAAGATGTTTTATGTGCGCGGAAGAATAAAAGGTCTAAGTGTAATGGCATTGCTTCCTTCAGGAAGGTTAATGCTATAGTGTAAGTTTCATCTGCTTTCTGGGCTCTGCCCTCTTTACCAAAAAAATAATAATAAAAGATCAAGGGAAATGTTAATATGAATTAACGGGCCGTTAATGCAAACATTTTTGGGCTTTTGAATGCGCCTAGGCCCATTATTATTTCCTCATTCGGCCCAACTCATGATTGGAATGTTCATTAACAAAATTAAATGGGTATGCTTAAAAAAAAAAAAATACAATGAGTAGCAATATTTACACTTTTAGTTAAAAATGAGAATGTTTAAAAAAATATATATTATATAAGCAAACTAAAGAAATTATATTTTTCGTATAATTATAAATTAATTTTTTTTAATAGAGTCTACTTATGAAAGGGTACACATACTATTTTAATGGGGTGCGAATATTGCGATTGATACAACAAATGAGCCTATAAGATGTGATTGGGTCAAAGTAGATCGAATAAAATTCAAAATAAGTAGCCATATTTACATCTCTTTAGAATTGTATGTGTACTTTTCATAAGTTGTTGTAACATTTTGTTATTTATCTGTTTATGTGCTTTGGATAAAGATATCAGAATATTTTTCAACAATTGCGTTATTGATTTATCTTGAAAGCCAACCATTATTGTTCTTCATTTTGTTTAAAATTATTCTTTTCTAAAAACAATTATCCTACCAATGAAATCCTTATAAATGAGGTTGTGGTTCCAATTATATTTGTCTTCACAAAAGGTAAATTGTAATAGTTTAAATCGAAAGGAGAAAAAAAAGGTTGGTATCTTAATTAATACTACAAAACCCTTTGCAAATGTATGTGTTTGCTCGATCCTTATGCACATCGTTCTCCAATTGTAAAAATATATTTGATTACATAAGATACTGTTAAAACATTAGTTTAAATGAAGAAACACCAAAAATGCAAGTCAACCAGAAGTTTCTAAGATTATTATTGCTTCTCTCTATTTTATTTGAATCTGGAAATACAAGACGAATTCAGGGCATGAATGGAGCTGTGCGAGATGAGGTCCTTGTATAATATATCCATGTACCTGTGATCAAGTCAATAAAAATTTGAGTGGTGGCAGAGTATTTGCGGTGTTTATTTTTTTTTTTTTTTGAAAAGGCAAAAAAGCCTATTAAACTTTATTATCATAAAAAAACAAAGCTTTGAATGAAAGCTGGGCAAACATGAACCCAGCTTTTGGCAACAGAACAAGAAATTGCAAACTTTGCTCAGTAATGAGCAACACGGTTTCCATTTCTAGGAATATGACTAAAAGACAGACCCCCAAAAATTGAAGAACAGTGAAGAACATCATGAACAATAGGATCATCAGCAGCAAAGCAAGAAGAACTTCTAATATGATGAATAGCAGTAAGGGAATCAGATTCAACAAAATACAGAAGAAGACCAGTTTGTAAAACAGCAAATATAGCCTCCCTAATGGCAAAAACTTCTCCAATATCTGCAGAGAAGTTACTAAGACGAGAAAGAGCAAAAGCAGCGACGACACTTCCCTAAAAATCACGAAGAACAACCCCAACTAGTTATGGCCATGGTTTTGGAACTGGCAGTTCCGGTTTCCTAAAAGGCGAACCGGAACCGGCGGTTCCACGCCGGTTCCAATTCCTCCTCCGGTTCCTGGAATTGGCGGTTCCATGCCGATTCCAGTTCCGAAACCGGTTCAGTTTTTTTTAAAAAAAATTTAAAAAATTAATTGAAAATTAAAATAATCTAAAAAAAATTAAAAGTGGGTGTTAACCCCAAATTTCACAAAGAATTCAAAGCTAACAAGTAAATGAATTAATACATTAAAACATCTCCCGGAAGAAATGTCCATGACATATTTCCAAGTACAAAATTTCCATAGAAGCTTAAGAGAAGGTAAAATAAGCGTTCTAATTAACAAGTAATATTGAGAATAAACGCCTCTAAATACGTAATAAACAATGTAGTAAGACTGGAATCCATTGAAAAGATCTATTCGTGAGTGTTTATACTTCTTCTCTTGTTCAAGCTTCTGGAGGGTTCTCCTGGAAAGAATCTGCAAGGACAGGTAAAAGCCTGAGGTCAGGGTGGTGGCCGGTGGTGGCCCGACTACCACACTCCGACGCCCAAGTAGTATCGATGAACCGGCCTTTTAATTCTCCCATTTGAACTAAAATAATAGAAAGAGTAAAAGAAAGTAAAAAGAAGTAGCCAACCTTTTCAAATGGGATCACGTTGGTATTTCCTGGTGACAGGCAATATTCTCACAGCTTGCCACGTGTAGCCTTGTGTATGGTCCTTCGTCTTTCGGTCCGTGACCTGCCTCTTCCCTTGCTTTTTCCTCTGGGCCTTGTGGCGGGTATACTTCTCTGTCCAATGGCCTCCTGACAAGTAGGATGCCAGCTCTGAATCATAGCTCCTCCTGGATACCCTAGTGCCTGGCTGTTCAAATCTTTATGACGTGGACTTCCACATGGCGCCTTCTGCCCTTTCCAGCTGGAGATTCTCTTGTCTCCTGACAGGAGACATGCTTTTTCTGATATCTTCTGCTCTGCAGCCCCATTTGCAGCTCCTTTCTTTCCTTGTCACGCGTGTGGTCCCCCTTGATGTCATTTTCCTTAACTGTTTTCCTTCTTTTTGCCCAACCTTTTGTCTTCTCACGTGTGTTTCTCTTTTGTTATGTAACCGGTGAAGATTTGCTTGCATTTGCATCTGTTGAAAATACCCTTGGACCATAGATCTTTCCTAATTGATCCTTTCTTTATCGATATGTTTTCTTTGTTATTTCTTCCCGGATATGAACCTCCTGGATGATCGATCTCCTGAAAGCTTTGTTTCTGGAGATCTTCCCTCCTGGACAATTACTCAAATCCTTGAACCAAATTTATTGTTAATAATGGGTAACCCTAAACTAAGATAAAATTTAAATAAAATTACAATAATATCATAAAAGTAAAATAAAATTTTAAAAAATAAATAAATAATTTGGGCTTACACTTAATTTTACTTCAATTAAGTTACCTACGAATCCTTTAGGAGGAATCAAAACCCACGTAGTTCTCTCACTTTTATTTATGTGATCATCAATTGTCACTCGTACCTTTGGTGGCTGTGGTATCATCGTTGTTGTCGAAAAAATAGTTGTTGTTGGATGGTTGGTCCATTTCGTATTGCCTATATTGCGCCTTGGTCCAGTCGTCAACACATACCTAGATCTGAATTGAGTCTGGACTCAACAACGATCGTCTCTCGTCGAGAACGTTGCAGTCGGTGCTAAATTCTTGTTCCGCTGCCACGATCGAAACAGGGGTTTCAAAAATTTATTTGGCTATGATAACCAAAATTGGAAAATTTCTCTCGTGATTCCTCCACCAATATTGAAGGTTGAAGTAATCGTTCACAAACTCAAATACAGTGTTTAAGTAAACATCAATCTCTGAAGTAGAGGTTGATGAAGACACAATCCGCATTTTCATTATTTGTTTTGATAACATAGTAGACCCTAACTTCTTTAATGTGAAGGGGATGTTAAATAGAGAATCTCTTTCCAGATTCTGAATATTAATATTTAGTTATGGACAGTATATAGCAAGGTATTTTTCATACAATTGATAAAATAAAGTCCTAACATTATTAAATAAACTAACATTTTCAATAACATTTATCCCTAAATATTGATAATAAACAGTATAATATTCAAATAAATTATCTAATTTACACCTAGGGTCAAAATATAAAGCAATTACATAAATAATAAGAATATCCCTATAATAATCTTACAATTTTAATTTCATAACTCTAACACAATCAGTTAACAATTCATCTTACGCACATTCAGAATATGCACCAACAATATTTAGGGCTTCTTTAAAAAATAAATGCGCAGTAGGATAATAAATACCAGATAAATTATTAGTAGTATCATTAAAAACTTTTAACAATTCACAAATACGTATACAAACATCCCAATGCTGACTATACAAATTAATATTACTGCAATTATATTGCATAAAACGAACTAATAAATCTCTATATTCATAACTTTCACACAACAATTTATACGTGGAGTTCCAACGAGTTGAAACATCACGAGAAAACCTAATTGGATGCTTCCTAGGAGATTTGCAAAATCTAGCCTATTGTTTCATTGTACTAGGATAGTTCCATAAATAATAGAGAGCATCCCTAATTGGTTTAATATAATATTGAAGTGTTTGCAAACCAATTTGTACACATAAATTTAAAACATGGCAAACACATTTTTGATGAAAAAATCTACCGCCAAAATAAAGGTTACATAATTCATATTATTGTTTGCAGCATTATTAATCTAATTGTAAAAATTTTGTTTTCAATAGAATATTCTTTAAAAATAATTTTCATCATTATAGATATATATATATATTATCAGCAGTATGAGATTCATCAAAAACTCTAAATGCAATAATTCTTTTTTGTAACTCTCATGTTTCATCAACATAATGACATGTGACACTTAAATATAAATATTTTTGCCAATGATAACTCCAAATATCAGTACAAACGGAAACACAACCTACATAATTTTTAAAATATTGAACTAAATCTTTATTCTCTTTTTTATAAATTTCACACATTGTACGTTTAAGAATATTTCTAGGAATTCTATATGCAGCGAGATTTAAGGCATTATGACAATATTTTAAAAAATTCACTTTTTTATAAAAACTAAAAGGTAAATGTTCTATAGCTACCATCTTAACTAATTCTTTTATATTACATGCATCGCTATATTTAAATAATGGATTGTTAAGAGATACGTACCTACCAATTTGTTGTTGTTCGCGTGCTCGGGATGCTTTGACTGGATGATTGTTGTTGATGTGTTTTCAGTATGAGCCGTATCCTCCAGATTTGTTTCACTTAAACTCTTTGGAACAGTTGTTGCAACTTAACACCAATTTTCCGGGTTCTTTTTCCACCTTCTTCATATGAACTTTAAATAGTTCAGATTTATACTTTTGCAAAGCAGCATCACCCAAATCGGACATATTTTGGGATTGGCTAGTTGGATGGTCAAAAGGGTTTTGGAGGCCTTGAGAAGTGGAAAGGGGTTTAGAAATATTTAGAGGGGATTAGGAGTTTCATTACTAAATATTTCTTCCTCAAATGCTTACTGCTATAGAAAGTCATGATAATTTGCTTCATTGAAGAAAGCATCACGCGGCTCTTCTTGAACATTCATAGGAGCTTTTCCTCTGATGGAAACTGATCTTCTAGAAGAATCAAAACTTGCTATTGAAATTTTAAATTTTGAAAAAATAAAAATAAATATAGAATTAAAATTAATAATTGAAAGAAAATGAAGAGAATTGAGAATTACGATATAATTGAAAGAATTGAGAATTTGAGAGAGTAAGAATAACATAGAATTTGAGAGAGTAAGTGTAACACCCCATAACCCGACCCGTCTAGATCAACCCAGAAAGCGCTACCGGGTTTTTAAAACTTGACTTGACTCACTTATAATTGAAAGCCCTTGAAAATCAAATAATTTGATAATTTAAAATCCTTTCTATAGTGAGCCCATCCCAAAACTTGTTTTGAAAAATTTTGCCAGAGTTTCCTCTGTTTTTCTGATTTTCCTAAGTTTACATCAAAAACTCAAACAATATATATTTTCAACACTTCAAATTTATTTTCTCAATCAATTGCGTACTCTACCATATAGTGCGACTTTCCAAATATTTTCAAATAAAACATATATAATCAATATTTACAAACTTTGAAAGAAAACATAAACCATAAAACAATTATTTACAGAACATATATATAACACGTTTACAAACTTCTGTATATGCATGCGTAACTGAATATAATATACAAAACTATATGGCTACCCAAAGGTATGGTAACTCTGAATCTTCAATCTGCAGCTACCTCCTCTCTAGTCTCTATCTCCGCTGGTATCTTTATGACCTACGCGTGATAAAAACCAACGCACTAAGGAATAATGCTTAGTGGGTGTACACTAAACTCATTTATCAATATCACAAAATAAATTTCAATATAAAATGTAAACATGATATAATATAAAAACAAATCAATATTTAACTCAATTAGTAAATTAAACTATACAATATCAATTTTCTAAATTCATTTATAACAGTTTATCCAATCTTATTTCCATTCTGGCCCTTTGGTATACTCAACATAATTTCGGGACTGGAATATGGGCCTAATCTCTGTAATATTGGTGTGACGTCCGGGGTTGCCCCGCTACAACAGTCACTAGTATTGGTGTGATTGTCCGGGGTTTCCCCACTACAATAATCACTGGTATCGGTATGACGTCGGGGTTGCCTCACTACAACAGTCATTAGTAATAACGGTGCAGTACTGCTGAAATAACCCAGCTGGTATACCAACCTCTTATATCCGTGTATATGTCCAAGTATCTTAGGGTCGTTTCACAATAACATATATTCAATTTTCATTTCAATTAACATTTATCAATTCAACAACAATTATATTCACAAAACAATATTCGTAAATTTATACAAAAACATACGATATCACAAATCCATAATAATTTTCAAAATCAATAACTAATTTTTCAATTCATTTCAAATCATTTAATCAAAATATAGAAATTCAAATCAAATAATATAACGAAATTCATAAAGTTTTTAGAAATACGTGTACACCAACTTGGATACCAGTTTTACGAACGTTTCTTTCTGGATTTCCTTTTTTCTTTCTCCTTTTCTCTTTTTTCCTCCTTTCTTCTTCCTTTTTCCTTTTTCTTTCCTTTTTTTTCTTCTTCTTCCTTTCCTCTTCTTCTTCTTCTCTTCTTCTCCTTCTCTTCTTCCTTTCTCTCTCTTCTTCTTCCTTTTCATTCTTTCTCTCTCTTTTTCTTTTTCTTTCTTTCTTTCTTTCTCCCAGTCTCTTTATCTCTCTTGCTTCTTCGTGAAGCTTCTCACTGCCTCTTATTTTTTTATATAAAAATTCGGTCATCGCGACCGTTCCTCGCGACCTGTGGTCGCGCCACCTGGTCGCGTTGCTCACTGGAGTGATTTCACCGTTTTCATCGCGATCAACCATCGCGGTGTCTGGTCGCAATGTTGGTCACGTTGCTCACTGCCCAAAATTAACATTTTCACCGTGAGCTGCTCGGCGCGATCTGTGGTCGCGGTGCTCACTGCCTAAAATCACCATTTTTTTACAGCGAGCTGCTCATCGCAATCCCTGGTCGCGGTGCTCACTACTTCAAATTATCATTTTCACCCCGAGCTGCTCATCACGATCCCTAGTCGCTGTGAGTGGTCACGGTACTCACTGCTAACATTTTCCTTCTCTTTAATTACATTTTTCACCCCTCAAATCATAAATATCATATTTACATACTCAAAATTCATTCAACCATACTTTTCATATTTATTTGAAATTAGGGATGTTACAATTCTTCCCCTCTTAAGAAATTTCGTCCTCGAAATTTACCTTATTCGAATAATTATGGATATTGTTGTCTCATTGTTTCTTCGCTCTCCCAGGTAGCCTATTTTATATTGTGATTCCTCCAGAGGACTTTCACCAGTGGAACTCTTTTGTTTCATAGTTCTTTAATCTCCCTATCAAGAATTTGCACTGATTCCTCCTCGTATGTCAGGTCTGGTCGGATTTCAATACTTTCAACCTGGACTCTGTGGGAAGGATCAGATCTGTATCTCCTCAGCATTGATATATGAAACACATTATGAATCTTTTCTAGTTCAGGAGGTAAAGCAAGTCTATAGGCTACTGGTCCTACACGTTCAATGATTTCATATGGGCCAATAAACCTAGGACTCAACTTCCCTTTTCTACCAAATCTAAGCACTTTCTTCCATGAAAATACTTTCAGGAAAACTTTTTCACCGAATTTATATTCTATCTCCTTTCTTTTCAAATCTGAATATGATTTCTATCGATCAGATGCAACTTTCAATCTTTCCTTGATAATCTTCACATTCTCCTCAGTTTGCCTGATCAAATCTGAGCCTACTAACCTGTCTTCTCCCAACTCTGTCCAGCATACCGGTATCCTGCATTTCCTTCCATACAGTGCTTCATATGGTGTCATGGCTATACTCGATTGATAACTGTTGGTGTATGCAAATTCAATCAATGGGAGGTGATCAGCCCAACTCCCTTCAAAATCAATTACATAACTCCTGAGCATATCTTCTAGCACCTGAATTACTCTTTCTGATTGTCCGTCTGTCTGCGGATGGAAGGCTGTACTGAAACTCAATCGAGTACCCAAAACTTCTTGAAACTTCTTCCAAAATATGGATGTAAACCTCGAGTCTCGATCTGATATTATAGATGCAGGTACTCCATGCAATCTGACTATTTCTTTTATATACAATTTAGATAGTCGGTCCAAGGAATAGTCAGTTCTAACAGGTAGAAAATGTGCTGACTTCGTCAGTCGGTCCACTATTACCCATATAGCATCGTGTTTACTGCTGGTGAGTGGCAATCCTGTGACAAAGTCCATCATAATGCGATCTCATTTCCATTCAGATATTGATATTGGTTGTAACAATCCTTGTGGAACCTGGTGTTCAGCTTTCACCTGTTGGCATGTCATGCATTTATTCACGAAATCCACCATATCTTTCTTTATACCAGACCACCAATACTGAGTCCTCAAATTTCTGTACATTTTTGTGCTACCTGGGTACATCAAATACGAACTACTGTGTGTTTCTGTCAGGATCATCTTTCTCATCTCTTCATTATCTAGAATACAAATCCTGTCTCTGAAACACACAATACCTTCATTTCTAACTAAGAAGTCTGGATGCTTCCCCTCTGGGATCTGTCCACATATCATCTGGATTCTATCATCTTATTTCTGTTTTTCTGCAATCTGCTGAATTAAACTTGGTATGCATCTCAATTCAGCTACCAATGCATTGTCTGGATTCAACTGTAATTGCACATTCATAGCCTTTAAAATGAATAGTGCTTTTCTGCTCAAAGCATCTGCTACCACATTCGCCTTTCCTGGATGGTAGTCAATCACACAATCATAATCTTTGATCAACTTCATCCATCGCCTCTATCTCAGATTGAGCTCTCTCTGAGTAGGTAGATATTTAAGACTCTTGTGATATGTGTATATGTAACATTTCTCACCATACAAGTAATACCTCCATATTTTCAAGGCAAGTACAATGGCTGCAATCTCCAGATCATGTATAGGATAATTCTGCTCATGAGTTTTTAACTGTGTGGACGCATATGCAACCACCTTACCTTCCTGCATTAATACACAACCTAAACCTTAGTGTGAGGGATCACTATAGATCACAAAATCTTTACCTGAAACAGGTTGAATCAGGACTAGAGCCTCAACTAGCATCGTCTTCAATCTATCAAAAGCTGCCTGGCATCTGTTAGTCCAGTCAAACCTGACATTTTTATGCAGTAGCTTGGTCAGCGGACTTGCTATGGAGGAGAATCCCTTCACAAACCGTCGATAATAGCCTGCCAAGCCTAAGAAACTTCTGACTTCTGCAATATTTCTGGGAGGCTTCCATTCCACTATTGCTTCAATCTTTTTAGGATCTGCCTTAATACCCTCTGTTGACACAATATGGCCCAAAAATGCAATCTCGGCCAACCAAAACTCACATTTACTCAGTTTTCCATACAGTTGCTTCTCCCTCAGAATCTGTAATACTACTCTGAGGTGCCTGTCATGGTCCTCGGTCGTCTGTGAGTATACTAGGATATCATCAATAAATACTACCACAAACTGATCCAAGTATGGTCGGAATATTCGGTTCATCAAATCCATGAAAGCTGCAGATGCATTTATCAGCCCAAATGGTATTACTACAAATTCATAATGTCCATACCTAGTTCTGAATGCAGTTTTCGGAATATCAGAATCTTTTATTCTCAACTGATGATACCCCGATCTAAGATTTATCTTTGAGAAGACACAGGCTCCTCTCCGCTGGTCAAACAAATCATCGATTCTAGGCAATGGATATTTATTCTTAATTGTGAGTTTATTCAGCTGCCTATAATCGATACATAACCTCAATGACCCATCTTTCTTTTTCACAAACAGCACTGGAGCTCCCCACGGGGATACACTAGGCTTGATGAATCCCTCAAATATACATACATTTAATTACATTTTTCACCCCTCAAATCATAAATATCATATTTACATACTCAAAATTCATTCAACCATACTTTTCATATTTATTTGAAATTAGGGATGTTACAGTAAGAATAACAGAGAAATGTGAATTGTGCGAAAAATGAAGTGAATAGATTTTAAGGGAGGGGTAGTTTTTGAAATTTGGGAAAAAGTGGAGGGGGAAGGGGGGGCTGACTGTAATTTTACAGCCATCCAGTCGTTGGCCAACGGTCATTTTTATTTTAATTTTTTTAAAATAAAAGGAAGCAAAACCAGTGATTCCGGTTCCTAATTTCAAAGAATCGGCAATCGAAATATTGACACGAAAAGTAACATCCACATTCAGTTTAAAGGAATTCAAAGGTGGAGGGCGCCAGCTAGCTGATAACAAAGGCTCTAGTGGAGTACAAATAGAAAGAAGCGCATTGACATCCTTGAATTCAAAAAGAAAATCTCTAGACTAAGAGATAATCAGATAAGGATTATTAAATATTCCCTCATGAACAAATGAATTTCTCTCATTCCAAATATTCCAAATAAATATACAGGCCAACTCAAAGTCATTACTCTCAAGAAAGGCATGTAAAGACTCAAGAACAGTCCAAGTATGAGAGTGTAAACTAGAGCCAATCGAGAGCCACCCAAACAACTTCAGCATGAGGACAAGTGAAGAGGGTATGAACCTGATCTTCAAAATCGTCATTACGCTGAGCACACAACTCCGAAATAGAAACATGACAAAGCTTTAGATTAGTCATAGAAGAAAGAACACCAAGACAACATCTCCAAACAAAAATGCGAACTTTCTGAGGGATAGGCAGATGCCAAATAAAGCGCCACCATTTACGAGAAATAGAGGAGCTAACCGAGTAAACTCCATGCTTATCAAAATGCTAGATAAGTTTAACAGAACATGGAATTCTAGAAACAGGAATTGAGAGAATAATACCTCTGTCCACAATTGAGAGATGTTGATCAATAACATTCAAATTCCAGCCACCAGAAGGCAGCAATAAACCGGAAACCATAAGAAGGAGATAATCAGAAGAAGAAGAAGAATAAGAAGCTGTAGCACGAAAAGAATAAGGGCGAGGCAACCAAGGATCCATAAAGACCTTAATGGAAGAACCATCTCCAACACGCCAACGAAGACCTTTTAAAAGAAGATCACGACCCTATAGAATACTTCTCCATGTATGAGACGGAGCAGGGCCACAAGTAGCAAAAAAAAAAATATATATGATCTTGGAAAATATTTACTCTTTAAAACCAAACTTAAAAGTGAATTAGGAGTAGTATGAATACGCCAGGCTTGCTTACACAAAAGAGCTAGGTTAAAAAGAGCACAATTTTAAAAACCTAAACCATCATGATCCTTAGAACAACAAAGATTGCCAAAAAACCCAGTAAATTTTCTTGTGAATATCAGAAGTACGCCACCAAAATTTATCCATCAGGGATTCTGACACGTCCAGAAAATGGATTTCTACTCCCAAGTGCAGGAGTGTCGAAGTAATAAATTACCCGGTGAGACCGGGGTCGATCCACGAGGAAGAATATTTAGATCCTGCAAAAACCAACAAAAATCTACAAGGAAAATATAATAGGAAATAAAATATTATGAAATGAGGGTAGGTATAATGGTGAAACAAATTAAATTAAAATATGCTAAGGTTAGAGGTTCCACTCTTGGTATATGGTTTAAGTTATATTTAACTCCGTTTTTATTACTCAATTGGAATCCACACACAAAGGAGGTTCCAATCGGAAGTTATCCCATTTAAGTTCTTTACACATCTATCAAGTTATATTTCTTTTCTTTTAGTTATATTACAATGGATACTCTACACTCCTTATGTTAAATGGGTTCAAGTACTTATTGTGCCAATCAACTACCATAAATCAAGATTCCTTTGCCAGATGCAGGTATAACCATGCGGTTCTAGACGGATTCAAGTATTTATGGTGTTGTTTATCTACAATGAATCAAGAATCCTTGGTCAGAGGTGCAGGTATAACCATGCGGTTCTAGACGGATTCAAGCATTCATTGTGCCAAGAATTGTCGACAATAAGTCAAGATCTCCACTTCACATAAGAGTAAGAGATGAAAATTCAATTCAATAAGAAAAATAATATAAAACATGTAGATAAATTTACACAAATGAATATAAAATTTAAGACCATGTTAAGAGTTAAATAAATCTTTGTTCACATACCAAGAGCTTCACCCTTCACCTTAGTAAAAAGAGAATTTAGCTACTCATGATAGAAGAAAGAAAACAAATAAAAGAAATAAAATGAGCAAGAGAGAAATTAGATTATCACAAAAGTTCAACAATACAACAATGTAAGGTGAACTTGGCAAGGAACCCCAAGCTCCTCTCAAGCTTTTACAAGGCCTCTATTTATAGACACATTGAGAGGCAAACAAGTCAAAAATGGTAGGAATAAATTAATGCAAGTTGATTGAATTTGGTAAGGTAAAGTTGTCAACTTTGGTGTCTTCCACACATGCACCGACTTGTCCACCGAATTAGGCACCGTTCCTTTGACAATTTGATCTCGTGATAAACATCAAAGTTGTAGATAATTCTCTTATCTTTCTAGAATGATAAGACTCATAATATTTGGAATTTGTTGGAGAAAGTTATGGCCCAAAGAGTGAAGACTGCCCAATTGATGCGGCCATGCAAACCAGCCCAAGATAATCCAATATTTGTCTTCAAAGGAGTCCAAATCTGATAAGAGTTTACATACCAAACTTATAGGGCTATGAGTTATCTTTCCAACACTATCAAGAACGTAGTGATTGGATATTTGAGTGCAAAGTTATGCCCACTACACTGAACCTGCATCAAAATAGAAAGTTTAACAATTAAGTGTAATTATAAATAAGTTAGGTAATTTGATGACACTAATAGTATAAAATAATGGTTTTAACCTTTATTATTATACAAATTTAAGTGTTCATCACACCCCCCAACCAGCTTATTGCTAGTCCCTAGCAATTAAAGCGTTATCATTTCATAATGATTTTTCAAATTTATATCTAAGTCTTCATTTACCCATTCTCGACAAAAATATTTAATTTGTCTTCTTCATTTTTGTGTGCAACATGTACCCTTAGACAAGATATTGACAAACCTTCTTTGTGCTCATTATAAGTTGACATAAGTTCATGGGGCTTCATCCGAAAATATCAAAGTTCTATTCTAATGTTTCTTCCAAAATAACTTCCTTAGGCAGAGCAATGTATTTCTTCCTCTCTCTCTCTCTCTCTCTGTTTTTTTTTTTTTTTTTGAAATAAGATATATAGTACATTCCTAACCCATGTAGCAAGATTTAGGCCAATGACTCCCAGATCAGTTGACCTTAGGGCATTAGGTGTTGAGACACCCCTACGGGCTTAATAACTCGGGTTGAAATGTAACCAGATTTATATAGTAATAGTGGATAGTGCAATGTCTAGTTCCCTTAAACTTTCTTCTTAACCCATGTAGCGAGCTTTAGGTCAATGGCTCCCAGATCAGTTGACCTTAGGGCATTAGGTGTTGAGACACCCCTACGAACTTAATTACTCGAGTTAAGAAGGCTTCGAAACCAAACGTATCCATAATTTATTATTACCTTCTTCTTCTTCTTCTTTTTTTTTTTTTTTAATGAAATGAGCAAGAGAGGAAGAAGATGATTCATTACCTTTGGTTGTTTATTTTGTTAACCCACAAGAATAGACTCTTAATAATCTTCAATTTGCAACCCACGATCAAATGTCAAAGTGTGTGTGTGAGAAGAGTAGTTTATGAACACTTGCTTTGGGTATATGAGCATGAAAGTCAATTTATATTTGAGAGTTCATAGATTTAAATAGTCAAACTAAGATGAATAGTGAAGTCTCTTAATAAATTTTAAAAAAATCGAGATGAAATGATGACACTTATTATTTATTATCTTTTTTTTTTTAGCATAAAAATAAATAATCATAAAAGTTATCACAAATATTATCAACTATCTCTCCCCCCAACCAAATAAAGACATTGTCCTCAATGTCTAAGGATAAAGAGAGAGTGTAGAAGAAATTACCTGAACCAAAGATTAATGAAAAGAAAAACCTGCAACATACTAGAACAAGGTAAAAAGAACATATTTATTGAAAACAAAAATGGGAAAGAAAGAAAGGAAAAACAAAATACATAGGTCAAGCCAATCTACGCTTTTTGCTACCCTCAGCAACTGACCAATCTAACTTAGATGTGGCAATGTCATATTCGGGAACAAAAGATTCTAATTGTTCAATCAATTGATGAACATTAGAAGCAGTGACAATGATACGTCGAGCTAGAGGTGAGATAAATTGGTTTTCCACAGCATGATCTAGGAAAGACAATAGACCATCATAAAAACCACAAATATTCAACAAGCCTATTGGTTTTTGATGGATTTTAAGTTGGGCCCATGAGGTGACTTCAAAGAGTTCCTCTAAGGTTCCAAATCCCCCTAGTAAGGCTACGAGTGCATCAGCATGACTAAACATTTCAGCCTTGCGTTCATGCATGTCTGAAACAATCTGCACTTCCCTAATTGTATTTCCTATAACACCCCCCAAACTCAAAGCTTTTGGGATGACACCCAAAACTTGACTGCCACCATCATAAGCAGCTTTTGACACACGACCCATCAACCCAAGGTTACCTCCGCCATAAACTAAATGAATCTTTTTCTCTGCTAATACCTTACCAAGCTGGTCAGCAGCTTCCTCAAATTCTCTATTCTTACCAGAACTAAACCCACAAAAGACACAAATATTAGTAAAGCGGCGTGAAATGGTGTTTGCCATTGTTATGTACGCCTTTTTTGTAAGGTTGTGAGAACTGGAGAAGATGGAGAAGTGTCATTTATAGGGCTCAAGAAGAAGATGAAATCATGGAAGCTATATGACTAGGTCTGCATTGGCAGATGGGTGTCAGTCTAGAGTATAAAATGTCAAAAAGAGTGGCTGACTTGTATCTGTACAAGTAGTTGTGATTGTGGCTCACATCTTCCTCTGGTTTTACGTCCAGAAACGGCTTGAACGCCCTCTATGGGTCGAGGATAGGCTTCCCATCCAACTTTCTTATAAATTGGCAAACAGGGTCTTTTAAAGTCAGATTCCCAAGACTGTATCGCTCTTGTTCTTTTTGAAATTGGTTCCATAAAGCGAGAATTGCAATATGCACATATCCACTAGGATGCGTCTCAAGAGTCAACAAAATATTGTCTAATGACTCCTTACTTAGGCCATCCTTAATGAATTGTATTTTATCTTCTCGATTTACAGACACCATTCCAAGAGAACGACAGCGTGTGTTACAAGTTGTACGAGCACACTTATAACATACACCCAATTTCTTTGCTCTTCTTTTTTTTGCATAACTGCTTTTACCCAGACCAGGCATGTAAGTAATAAATGAATCAGAGAACTCACCTGCCAATCTTACCTTGGCTTCAATCAGCCAACGTACCTCAACAGAGATGCCCTTGCACATTAGCATTCTTAATCTTTCGGACCGTGCTTTGTAAATTTTCATCAATGCTTTTTGAGGAAGTAAGGGAAAACGATTTTTCAATTTCTCGAGAATTTCTTCCATTTTTGTGAAAAAGAAAAGAGAGAAAAGAGAATGTACAAAGCAAGAATTTTTTTTTTTTTATCAGCTATTATGGAAGACTGAAAACACCGACTTGAAAAGTCACGGAGTACCGTTATCCGCCATTTAACCGGGAAAATAGAAGAAGGAAAAATAAAAATAAAAATACAAAATTAGCCTGCAATCACAAAAAATTAGAGTTAGAAAGAAATATACAAACTCAATTCAAATCATATCAATGGTTTTCATAACATGGGTCTGCAAGAGGAAGAGTCCCTTCTTCGAAAACTTGATTTTCTAGAAATGGTTTAAGTCTTTGACCGTTCACTTTAAACACGTTACCATTCCTAGGGTTTTCAATGTCAATGGCCCTAAAAGGATAAACATGTTTCACAACAAATGGACCGCTCCACCTAGATCTCAATTTTCCAGGGAATATGTGAAGTCGAGAATTATAAAGTAAAACTTTTTGCCCAACATCAAATGTTTTTCTTAAAATTGATCTGTCATGAAAGGCTTTGGTTCTATCTTTATAAATTCTCGAATTTTCATATGCATCATTTCTTAATTCATCAAGTTCATTCAGCTGTAGCTTACGTAATTTGCAAGCATCATCAATGTTTGAATTAAAAGTTTTGATAGCCCAGTAAGCTTTATGCTCTAGTTCCACAGGCAAGTGACAAGGTTTCCCATAAACTAACCGATAGGGTGACATACCCAAAGATGTTTTGAAAGCAGTACGGTAAGCCCAAAGTGCATCGTTTAGTCTAAGTGACCAATCTTTGCAATTTGGATTAACCGTTTTTTCTAAAATTTGTTTTATCTCTTGATTAGCTAATTCAACTTGTCCACTTGTCTGAGGGTGATAAGGGGTAGCAACTTTGTGTGTAATCCCATATTTCTTCATTAGAGACTCAAAGACTTTGTTGCAAAAATGTGTTCCCCCATCACTTATAATGACTCGAGGAATTCCAAAACGACTCAAAATATTTTCTTTCAAAAATCTGACAACTGTTTTGTGGTCATTATTTCGACATGGAATTGCCTCGATCCATTTGGAGACATAGTCAACTGCGACTAAAATGTAAACAAAACCGAATGATGATGGAAATGAGCCCATGAAATCTATCCCCCAACAATCAAATATTTCAATGACAAGTATAGGGTTTAGAGGCATCATGTGCCGTTTAGAAATGGCCCCCAGTTTTTGACAATTTTCACAAGTTTTGCAGAATGTGTAGGTGTCTTTGAACAGAGTTGGCCAATAAAATCCACATTGTAAGATTTTTGCAGCTGTTTTCCTTGACGAAAAATGACCCCCACATGCTTCTGTATGACAAAATTTAATGACACTACTTACCTCATTGTCGGGTATGCATCTACGAAAAATTTGATCAGGGCAATACTTGAACAAGTATGGGTCATTCCAATAAAAATTTCTAACCTCTGTCAGAAACTTTTTCTTATCTTGTGCTGTCCATTGAGATGGCATCTCTCCTGTTACAAGAAAATTGACAATGTTAGCATACCATGGCATTTTACTAATAGAAAACAAAAACTCATCTGGAAAAGAGTCATTGATAGGTGTTATGTCCAAGGATGAGTTCGTTGTAAGTCTTGACAAATGATCTGCAACAACATTTTCGGCTCCTTTTTTATCTTTGATTGTGATGTTGAATTCTTGGAGCAACAAAATCCACCGTATCAATCTAGGCTTGGCATCCTGTTTAGACATTAAGTACCTTACAGCAGCATGATCAGTGAAAACAATAATTGAAGAGCCAATTAAATAAGATCGGCATTTGTCTAATGCAAATATTATAGCAAGTAGTTCTTTTTCTGTAGTAGTATAATTCATTTGTGCACTATTTAAAGTTCTACTTGCGTAATAGATGACATAAGGCTTACCTTCCTTCCTTTTCCCTAGCACGGCACCGACAGCAAAATTGCTAGCATCACACATCAACTCAAAAGGCAGAGACCAATCAGAGGATTGCATGATAGGGGCAGTTGTCAAAAGGCTAATCAACTTATCAAAAGATTTTTGACAATCTTGAGTCCAGTCAAATGGTGCATCTTTTATTAGGAGATTACAAAGAGGTCTAGATATTGCACTAAAATCTTTAATGAATCTCCTATAAAATCCTGTATGGCCTAGGAAAGATCGAACATCCCTAACCGTTTTTGGTGGAGGCAAATGAGCAATTAATTCAACTTTTGCTTTGTCAACTTCAATTCCTTAGAAGAAACCATATGTCCTAGGACAATTCCAGAAGTGACCATGTAATGACATTTTTCCCAATTTAACACCAAACCTTTTTCTTCACATCTTTTTAACACATTTTCTAAATTTCCTAAGGCAATTATCAAATGAATTTCCAAACACTGTTAGATCATCCATAAATACCTCTAAAAAATGTTCAACCATGTCACTGAAAATGCTCAACATACATCTTTGAAATGTTGCAGGAGCATTACAAAGGCCAAAAGGCATCCTTTTAAATGCAAAGGTGCCAAAAGGACATGTGAATGTTGTCTTTTCTTGGTCCTCTAGTGCTATGGGGATTTGATAATAACCTGAGTACCCATCAAGAAAACAGTAGTAGGGATGTCCTGCCACTCTTTCTAGAATTTGGTCAAGAAATGGTAAGGGAAAATGATATTTTCTAGTGGCAGCATTTAATTTTCTATAATCAATACACATTCGCCAACTAGATGAGACTCGTGTTGGTATTAACTCTCCTTTTTCATTTTTTACCACTGTGACTCCAGATTTCTTAGGGACTACTTGTGTTAGACTTACCCACTTACTATCAGAAATAGGGTAGATAATTCCTACATCAAGTAACTTGAGAACTTCACCTCTTACTATCTCTTTCATGTGTGGATTTAATCTTCTTTGGGGCTGTTGACATGTTCTAGCATTATCTTCTAGATGTATTCTATGTGTACATATCAAAGGATTAATGCCTTTTATGTCTTTTAAAGTCCACCCAATTGCATTTTTATACCTTTTAAGTACCTCTATCAATTTACCTTCCTGTTCGTTGGTAAGAGTTGAAGAAATTACCACCGGGTAAGTTTGTTCTTCACCAAGGAATGCATATTTCAGTCCTTTAGGTAATGGCTTCAATTCTAGTTTGGGTACTTCTTCTTGTTTACTTTCATTGACAGGTCCCAATTCTTCAAATTTCGGCTTCCAACCTTTGTTCTCCATCACCTGGGTACAATCAAGCAATGAACATATATTAGAAACAGTAGGATCTAGTTCAATGCTTGACTCAAATGAATTAACTAAACAAGTTTCCAAAGGATCAGAAGAACTCCCTGTTTGAAGATGATCTTCAACAATAGCTTCAATCATGTTTGCTTCTTCATTTTCATCACCTTCATCTTGTGGTTGTTTGCACATGTTGAAAACATTAAGCTCTAGTGACATATTTCCAAATGTCATCTTCATTACGCCATTCCTGCAATTAATCAAAGCATTAGAAGTTGCTAAAAATGGGCGGCCTAAAATAACAGGAATTGGTTTACACCCATTAGCAACAGGTTGTGTATCCAAGACAATAAAATCCACAGGATATATGAATTTATCGACTTGTACTAACACATCTTCCACTATCCCTCTTGGCACTTTAATTGATCTATCAGCAAGTAAAAGAGTTATGGAAGTTGGTTTTAATTCACCTAGATCAAGTTCTTGATATACTGAATATGGAAGTAAATTAACACTAGCACCAAGATCAAGTAAAGCCTGTTCAATTTTATGCTCTCCAATAATGCATGAAATTGTAGGACAACCAGGGTCCTTATATTTCATAGAATTATTGTTTTGAAGAATGGAACTTACTTGTTCTGCTAAAAAGGCTCTCTTTTTCACATTCAGTTTTCTTTTCACAGTGCACAAGTCTTTCAAAAATTTTGCATAAGAAGGAACCTGTTTAATAGCATCCAACAAAGGAATATTGACCTTCACTTGTTTGAAAATTTCATAAATTTCAGGATTGTGGTTCAATTTCCTTGGATTGTTCAATGCTTGAGGAAATGGAGCTACAGGTGGGAGTTTGGTCTTTTCTTGGCTAGGTACAGGCTTATCAACCCCTTCCTTACTCTTGGAGAAAGACTTATCATCTTTCTCACAAGGATCAAGAATAGGTTTTTCGACAACCTTGCCATTGCGAAGAGTTATGACTGATTTAACTTGGTCCATGTGTTGACTTCCTGAACTACCCTCCTCCAGGTTGTATTGACCTTTAGGATTTGGTTGAGGTTGAGAAGGAAATTTTCCTTTTTCATGGATGGTGAGTGTTGATGCAATCTTAGCAAGAGTGTCTTTTAAATCGGACAAGGTTTGTGAAGTTTGATTGTTAATGGTCTCTTGCTTTTCAATGAATGAATGCAATGTTTCCTCAAGGTTTTTCCTAAATTGTGGGATATAGGGTGCATAACCTTGAGTACCTTGAAAGTTTTGGTGACCTTGAGGAGGTGATGGTTGTGAAGATTGTGCATGATTATCATTCCTCCAACTGAAGTTTGGGTGATTTCTCCAACCTGGATTGTAGGTCTGTGAGTATGGGTTAGGATTTGGCCTTTTGAAAGTGTTTAGGACATTGGCTTGTTCATGGAGACATTCTTTAAATGCAGGCAGAGTTGGGCACTCCTTAGTTGAATGGTCATTGGTATCACATATGTGACACACAATTTCTTGAGCGGATTTTAGGTGACCGCTCTTTTTCAATTCTAAGGCCTCGACCTTTCTAGCTAGAGATGCAAATTTGGCTTGAATGTCATGTTATTCCCTAAGGTTGTAAATACCTCCACTAGATGTAGAGGCTTGAGCTTTGCTCGGTGCCTCTTGGGTACCTGCAGTGTCCCAATTTTGAGCATTCTCTGCTAATAGGTCTAGGTAGTCTAGTGCCTCTTCAGGGTCTTTTTCTCCAAACTCTCCATTACACATCATTTCGACCATTTGTCTACCTTGGGGTGTTAAACCCTCGTAAAAGTGTGTGACTAGTCTCCATATTTCAAAGCCGTGGTGAGGATAAGAATTAAGCAATTCTTTATACCTCTCCCAAGATTGGTAAAGGGTCTCTCCTGGTTTCTGGCTGAAAGTGCTAATTTGTCTTTTGAAGGAATTTGTTCTATGATGAGGAAAGAATTTTTTCAAGAACTGTTCCTACATTTCATCCCAATTACCAATAGATCTAGACCTAAGATTTTGCAGCCATGTTTTAGCTTTATCTTTCAAAGAGAAAGGGAAAAGCTTTAGTCGGATGGTGTTCATGCTACAATTTGTGTCATTGTAAGTGTTGCACACTTCCTCAAACTCTCTCAAATGCAGGTATGGGTTTTCAACATCTAAGCCATGAAATTTGGGTAAAAGTTGAATAATACCCGGCTTAAAGTTAAAATGAGATGCATCTGGAGGAAAAACTAGACATGATGGAGCACTAGTTCTTGTGGGGTTCATGTAGTCTCTAAGTGTTCTAGGTTGTGCATGATCATTGTGTTGGGAACGATTGTCCCCAAGATCAGTGACTCTTTCAACTTCATTTTCTGCCATATTTTCAAATGCAGATAGGGAGCCCCTAACAAGTCTACCAGTCGGTGTACGTGACCAAGCTTTCATGCAAGTCTTAGATGCAACAGAATAAAAGCAAACAAAAACACCAAAAAATAATATTATTTACAAGAAAAAGAAAATGAAAAAGATGAAAAGAATTTTGATGGTTTTGAACACCAAATGATACTTCCCCGGCAACGGCGCCAAAAACTTGACACGTCCAGAAAATGGATTTCTACTCCCAAGTGCAGGAGTGTCGAAGTAATAAATTACCCGGTGAGACCGGGGTCGATCCACGAGGAAGAATATTTAGATCCTGCAAAAACCAACAAAAATCTACAAGGAAAATATAATAGGAAATAAAATATTATGAAATGATGGTAGGTATAATGGTGAAACAAATTAAATTAAAATATGCTAAGGTTAGAGGTTCCACTCTTGGTATATGGTTTAAGTTATATTTAACTCCATTTTTATTACTCAATTGGATTCCACACACAAAGGAGGTTCCAATCGGAAGTTATCCCATTTAAGTTCTTTACACATCTATCAAGTTATATTTCTTTTCTTTTAGTTATATTACAATGGATACTCTACACTCCTTATGTTAAATGGGTTCAAGTACTTATTGTGCCAATCAACTACCATAAATCAAGATTCCTTTGCCAGATGCAGGTATAACCATGCGGTTCTAGACGGATTCAAGTATTTATGGTGTTGTTTGTCTACAATGAATCAAGAATCCTTGGTCAGAGGTGCAGGTATAACCATGCGGTTCTAGACAGATTCAAGCATTCATTGTGCCAAGAATTGTCTACAATAAGTCAAGATCCCCACTTCACATAAGAGTAAGAGATGAAAATTCAATTCAATAAGAAAAATAATATAAAACATGTAGATAAATTTACACAAATGAATATAAAATTTAAGACCATGTTAAGAGTTAAATAAATCTTTATTCACATACCAAGAGCTTCACCCTTCACCTTAGCAAAAAGAGAATTTAGCTACTCATGATAGAAGAAAGAAAACAAGTAAAAGAAATAAAATGAGCAAGAGAGAAATTAGATTATCACAAAAGTTCAACAATACAACAATGTAAGGTGAACTTGGCAAGGAACCCCAAGCTCCTCTCAAGCTTTTACAAGGCCTCTATTTATAGACACATTGAGAGGCAAACAAGTCAAAAATGGTAGGAATAAATTAATGCAAGTTGATTGAATTTGGTAAGGTAAAGTTGTCAACTTTGGTGTCTTCCACACATGCACCGACTTGTCCACCGAATTAGGCACCGTTCCTTTGACAATTTGATCTCGTGATAAACATCAAAGTTGTAGATAATTCTCTTATCTTTCTAGAATGATAAGACTCATAATATTAGGAATTTTCAGGAGAAAGTTATGGCCCAAAGAGTGAAGACTGCCCAATTGACGCGGCCATGCAAACCAGCCCAAGATAATCCAATATTTGTCTTCAAAGGAGTCCAAATCTGATAAGAGTTTACAAACCAAACTTATAGGGCTATGAGTTATCTTTCCAACACTATCAAGAACGTAGTGATTGGATATTTGAGTGCAAAGTTATGCCCATTACACTGAACCTGCATCAAAATAGAAAGTTTAACAATTAAGTGTAATTATAAATAAGTTAGGTAATTTGATGACACTAATAGTATAAAATAATGGTTTTAACCTTTATTATTATACAAATTTAAGTGTTCATCAGATTCTAAGTCACAACAAAGAGAGATTGGTAACTGAAAAACATTCATAAAGTAAGTGGGCAAGGATTGCATAACAGCCTTGAGAAAAATCTTTTTGCCACCTGTATAAAAAAAAGAGCATCGCCATCCAACAATCTTTTTCCTAAATTTTTTTGAAATAGCTGCAAAGGTCCTTTGTTTATTCCGACCTACAACAGTCTGTAACCCAAGATGACGAGCATGGAAAACAATAGACGAAAGGCTAAGCATAAGAGAAATACTTGATCTGAAAAACTCACCACAATTAGGACTATAAAAAAAACATTCGACTTATCAAGATTAATAAATTGATCTGAGTCCCTCTTATAAACTTGGAGAATATTTTTTTAGAGTATCACAGCTATCGGTAAAGGCCTCACAGAAGATAATATTGTCATCTACAAATAAAAGGTGATTAATAGGAGGATAATTACAAGAACACTTAACATCACAAATATTGTCATCCATTTCTGCTTTAGAAAGAAGAGAAGAAAAAGTTTCTGCACATAAAATAAAAAGATATGGCGAAAGAGGGCAACCCTGATGAATTCTACGAAAAGGACGAACCTGACCCATAGGGGTACTATTAATAATAAAAGAATAAGTAACAAAGGAGAGACTCCAAAATCAGAGAGGTCCACTTAGCAGAGAAGCCTAATTTCACCATAACATCAATAAAAAAAAAAACCACTCAACCCTGTCAAAAGCTTTACTCATGTCCAATTTAAAACCATTAGAGCTTTCCTACCAGCATTCTTCCTGTGAACTATGTGAAGACATTCAAAAGCAATGAGGATATTATCAGTAATCAACCTACCCGAAACAAAGGCTTTTTGAAAATCAAAAATAAAATTAGGCAGCACAGACTTCAAATGATTAGCCAAGATCTTTAAAACAATTTTGTAAACCACATTGCATAAGCTAATAGGTCAAAAATCTGCCATCAACTTAATTTTTTTTTTTTTTTTTTTGGGATAAGAACAATATTAGTATAGTTAATATCCTTCATAGGGGCACCATCATTGAGAATAGCTAAACAAGCTTGAGTAACTGAAGAACCCACAACATCCCAATTTTTCTGAAAAATAGGAGCCATATCAAACAGAGCATTATGAATTTCATCCGTAGAGAAATTTTTTTCAATATCCTGTAAAGCTTAAGAAGAGAACTTGGGGACAATATGCTATAGCAGTAGCAATATCAGTTGCTGAAGGATTAGAAGAGGTGAAAAGCTTAGCAAAATAAGTAGAAACGACATGAGATATACCATCCACATCCTTCACAGTAGAACTATCATAAAAAAAGATGAGAAATAACATTCCTACGACGATGAGCAGTAAATTTTGAATGGAAGAACTTGGCATTACGATCACCAGCATGAAGCCAATCGACACGAGATCGTTGCCGCCAATATAGCTCATGTTGCGATTACAAGGATTCCAACTCAGCTTTAAGAATCGAGAGATGATCTACGGATGAAGAAGATAGCGGATCCAAATAAAGTTGTTCAATCCGAGCACGAAGGTAGGCCAAGCATATAGAAACTGAACCGAAATTTAAAGAGCTCCAAGAGGACAGCTCTGTAGCACATTTAGACCAAACGCCTCTTAAGCAAAAAAACAGAAGAAGAACAAAAAGCCACAGAGTCCCACACATTACAAATAAAATTTTCGGCAGCCTGGTCTTTAAGCCAAAGAGGTTTAAAGAAAAACCGTTTCTTACGAGGCATTCAAGTATGAGTAAACTCTTACCAAGAAGAGATAAAAGTTGAGGCTGGTGATCAGAGGCAGAAAAATCCCTATGGAAGACTTTTGCAAAAGGAAAAACCCTACCCCAATCACGATTGTAAAAGACTCTATCCAGACGTTCTTGTCTCAGCAGAATCGGCAACATGCTCAGGGATATTAGGTTTAATTGGACTCTTATTTGAAAAATCACATCTCTTCCCTGAAGGAACTCGATTGGGCCGAAAATTATTAAGAATCTACCTACCCTTACCACGCCCAAGAAAAGCAGTAATACGAAGCTAGGTACCAAACCTGGAAGAGGCTAGAGCATCTTCATGAGTGGTCGGACATGTACCTACCACATGCCCTAATCTTCCATAAAACCCATAAAAATTAGGCAGCCACTCACAGTGCAACAAAATAGTAACTGTTTCCCTATCCAGAGTAACACGAAAAACTCGCTTCAGAGGCTTAAAGATGTCAATATTAACCCAAACAAGCATAAATTTGCCAAGATAATCTCCCGAAGCGCCAAGATTAATATTTCTAGAGTACCAATAAGGTTTTCCAAAAAAAAACACCAACCTCCTTTGACATACAAAAGAGAGGAAGATTATGAATTTGAATCCAAAACGAAGTTCAATCAAATTTTAGAAAAATCACCTAATCTTTTTGGTTCTTCTAAAACAAGCAAATCATTATTGATACTCTAAAGTCCCCTAAAAAGGACTTTTTTTCGATCCATGGCAGCTTGAAAGTGAAACACAAAAATATTACCTCTAACATCTTCTGTTTCGATGCCATGAAGAGTCCTCCAGATAGGATCAATGAAACCTTTAAATGCCTCCTTGTTAACTTGACAAGTAGCCAACACCTTACCCACAAGGCATACTGCCTCGAACATGGCCTTCGAAAGTGGCGGCTTTAACCTTATCCTCGCAAAGATCTCAGTTCTGAAACAATTCTTGATATTTCCTCTGAATCCATAAGAGAAATCGGGTTCTAAAATCCGTTTACACGGCTCGTTTACTAAGAGGAAAACTTAGAGCATTTTTTAGTTTTCTAATTTTAATTACTTGCAAAGAATTAGTATTTGTGGTGTTAGATAACTTACATTCCTGGAGATCATTATTTGTTCTTATCCCAATTAATACTGTTCAAGATGCATCATTAATGTTTCTCTGCTTGTATTGTGATTCAATATCCCCTCTCTGTCCACTAGAGAAGCCGAAAGTGAACTCTCCTTCAAGATTGCTCAAAAACATCTACAAATAAAAATATAAACAACACACCCACAAAAGACAAAGTTTAAGGATGATGTGCAGCAGTTATGTGACTCTATCGAGTCAAACCCTTAAAATGTGGCTTGGTCACTTGACTCGTTCAGCACTTAAATAGCATTATTGACTCGATCAGCCCTAAACTAGACATCGAGTCAACATGGCTTCATTGAAGCACTCTTGACTTGATCTGTAACACCCCCTGACCCGATCCGACTGGATCGACCCAGGGAGCGCTACCGGGTTTTCAAAACTTTCTCAATTCACTTCATAAATTTTCAAACCATTGTGAGCCCATCGAATAAATGTTTAAACCATTGGAAAACCACATAGTTTATAATTTAAAAATATTTTTCTAGTGAGCCCATTAAAAACACAGTTTTAAAAATTTCGGCAGAGTTCCCTCTAGTTTTTCTGCTTTTCCAAAACCTGTTTCAAATAAAATTCGATTTACACAAAATCCACAACACTTCTAAATATCATTTTCAATCAATTGCCACTATGCCGTTTAGTGCGACTTTCCAACAGTTTTTCAAATAAAACATATATAAATAGTATTTACAAACATTTGAACAAAAGTTAAATCATAAAACACGTATTACAAAACATATCTATACATATCAAATTACAGATTTCTGTATATGCATGCTTAACTAAATACGATATACAATTTCAAATTCAATTATAACTAATCAAAAGAAACCGTGACTCTGGACCTTCAAATCTGCTGTTACTTCTTCTCTATTCTTTGTTTCCCCATGTGTCTCTGATACCTGCGCGTGATAAAATCGACGCGCTAAGCAATAATGCCTAGTAGATGTACACTCAACTCAAGTATCAAAATCAATAATCATTTCATAATAAAAATATTCCAATTTCTCACTGAAAGCAATCATATAAATACATATGAATAAAAGCAGCTAAATTAAAACAGTAAAACATACAACATTTAGTTTTTCATTCTTTTATAATCATTTTATTCATTCTGTAACATTTTTCTTATCTAAATATTTTATTTATTTTCATTCTCTATTCTAGCCGTATATTCATCATACATTTCTATTTCTGTAACATTAGTGTAACGTTCACCTCCGGGATTCGCCTAAACTGGATTATACCAGGTTTTCCCTGCGAGATGTAACTGTCAGAAATACCAGTACAATATCGATCTCCCGGATTCGCCTAAACTGGATTATACCAGGTTTGCCCCGCGAGACATAACAGTCATCACTATCAGTACAATGGCTATCTCCGGGATTCGCCTAAACTAGACCTTGCCAGGTTTGCCCCGCGAGATATAACAATAACAGTCATGGATACAGTGCACTGACTATCTCCGGGATTCGCCTAAACTGGACTCAACCAGGTTTGCCCCGCGAGATGCAGCAGTCATCACTATCAGTATAATGGCTATCTCCGGGATTCGCCTAAACTGGACCTTGCCAGGTTTGCCTCGCGAGATGCAACAGTCATCAATATCAGTATAATGGCTATCTCCGGGATTCGCCTAAACTGGACTCAACCAGGTTTGCCCCGCGAGATGCAACAGTCATCAATTTCATATCAAAACCTTCCGTTTTGTTTCAAAATCAACAATTAATTTTCAAATCGTATTTACGAAATAATAATTATATACAAATTTTCCAAAAATCATTTCCACACATATTCCCAAATAAATTTTTTAGACAGTTTCTACAATATTCGTAAACAAAACATAATTATACAAAATCCATACATAAATTTCATGCTTAATTTAACGAAATATCAAAAAATTCAAATGAAAATATATATAATGAAAATTATCACAAATGCAAATATCAGTGTACACCTACCTGGATTCCGTTTTTACGCCTTTTTCTTTTCGAATTTCCTTTTCCTTTCTCTTTCTTCTTCTCTTCTCTTTTCTTCTTTTTCTTTTCTTCTTCTTTCTCTTTTCTTTTTCTCTTCCTCTTCTTCTTCTTCTTCTTTCTTTTCTTTCTCTCTTGGTCTCTCTTCCTCTCTGTTTTCTCTCCTTTTTTCTTTCTAGGGCTTTCTGCGACGAATTATTTTTTTTTATAATTTTTCGGTCGTCGCGACCTGTGGTCGCGGTGACCAGGTCGCGGTACTCACTGGAGCAATTTTCACCGCCTTCATCGCGATCACCCATCGCGGTACCCTGGTCGCGATGGTGGTCGCAATGCTCACTGCCAGGATTTCACTTCTTCATTGCGAGCCAGTCATCGCGATCTGTGGTCGCGATGACCAGGTCGCGTTGCTCACTGCCCAAAATGTCATGTTTTGTCGCAAGCAGCTCATCGCGACCTGTGATCGCGATGAGGGGTCGCGATACACTCTGCCCCCAATTTTTCACTCCTTTTTCTTCTTGCATCATTTCTGGACCGTTCCATCTGGTCCACCTGGAAACCATAAAAATAAACATACTTTTAATTACGTTTTACACCCCTCAAATCACAAAATTTATATTCACATATTCAAAATTAATTTTCTTCAAATTTGGGATGTTACATGATCAGCAGTTGAGGTTCATCGAGTCAAAAGTTGACTCGATGGAGTCAATATTTGACAGTCAAAAGTCACAAACTATGACTTTTAGTAACGCATTATTAGGGAACCTTAATTAGTGACAAAATAAAATTTCTGTCACTATGCACAAATTTAGTGACAGTTAACTATTTAAAAATCTATCACTATGCACATATTTAGTGATGATTTATTGTTTAAATATTATGTCACTATTTCAAAAATAATGACTATTAATCGTTAGAAAAATTTGTCACTAAACAGAAACTTAGCGACACTTAATCATCTGAAAATTGTGTCACTGTATACAAACTTAGTGACAGTTAATCATATAAAAATTGCGTCACTGTATACAAACTTAGTTACAGTTAATCATATACAATTTGTATCACTGTATACAATTTTAGTGATAGTTAGTTGTATAGTTTTAGTGTTACTATATGTAAACTTAGTGAGGAGGCCATTATTGACTCGACCCCGGCTTTGACTCTGGCTCTATTCCTTCCTTGTTTTCTAGGTTCTTCAACAGGTTCTTTGTAGAGAGCGAAGCGAACCCACCACCAGGCGGCACAGGCAGCTTCTTCGCGACGGTTATGGTGGTAAAGATGGTTGAGAAGTTCGACACCGCCACCGTTATCGCCATGTTGATTGCGTCGGTCATCACCTTATTTTGGGTCGCCATATTTGCTGCTCTCTCTTAAATGAAACTTGCTATAACAAAAAATAAAAAACAAAACAGATATACAAAACAGAGATACAAATTTAGTACTTTGCTAAAAAAAAAACCACAGTTATTGAGCTGCAATATGAAAAATCGAGCACAAAGTAATAAGTATTACAACAAATAAACAGCACAAAACTAAGCAAATCCATAAACAAATATCAACAAATTCACACATAAAAAAAATAACAAAAGACACAATGACAAAAGAAAAAGAATCTAAACCAAAAAAGAAAAATAAAAGTATAAGTCAATGATATGAAGAAGAAAACTCTACCAAGGCATTTAATTAAACAGTTGGTGTGCAATTAGCTTACACCAGATTACAAAGTTTTTTTACAATAGACGACAATATGAAGAAGGGAGAAGTAAAAAAATCATAGAAGGTCTTAATAAAAAAAAAAAATTAGAGAAAGTTTACATACCTATTTTCCTCTGCAGCTGCTTTGGTTAATTTCTACTTACTTTCCTTCACTTTCCTGTACTTTCTCGGGAAAGTGATAAATCTATAATGTGAGAATGATGGAAAAGAAGAGTTTGAGATAAAATTTTTACTTAAAATTAGTATATAATCGAGTAAAGGATATAGAAAATATGGTAACTGAGTTGTGGTGAAACAAGAAATTGTTTTGGCAGGTAGGTTTGAGACCAAAAAAAAAAAAAATTGGCGATATTAAATTTAATCCCAAATATGATAACCCACTAATTCTTATAAATCTAAAAAAGAATAAATGAGTTCGTACCTTATATGAAGAGAGGTTGTTGTATAAGATTTTCTTGGATTTTAAATGAATACGAAGTAAATAACTCTATTTTGTTTTAAGAGTGTTTTTTTTTTCACAAATTAATTAAATGTATTTTTTTATATAATTTAATTTTTTTGACTAATAATATTGATTGTCACAAATTATCTATTTTTTTAATTTTTCGTAAAATTATAAAATCTGTCACAAAATTGATCATCTAATTTGTATTAATTGATCACATTTTTTTTATCAATTAATTTATAAAATATTTTTTTTCCTTTTATTTTCCTATCATTCAATAAACAAGTATATCCAAAGATTAACATATTAATAGCACTGCCTTTACATATGTGAATGCCCCTAATTGGTAAATAGCCTAATAGGGTTTAAAAATCATGATAAAAATAAAATAAATAAAAGGTAACAAATTGTGATTGAATAAAAAAGTCGGAGCAATTAATTTTAATACTGTTATATTTGTATGAGTCAAAAAAAAATTTATTTCTGTTTTTACAAATTAATTTTGTAACTAATTTTATTAATTGTCACAACTTATTTAATTTTTATTCAATTGTTATAAATTATTAAAAAAAATTCTCAATTGAAAAAAAAATTTTAACAGATAATTTAAAAAGGAGATTTTAATCTAAAAATATAATAATAAATAATTAAATTTATCATAAAATAATAATTACAGCGATATATTAAAAATATATCAATAAAAAATATATTACTACACGTTGTAATGATCCTTTTATTAAATAGGTTGCATTCTCTCTAATGTGAGAGAGTGTATGCATGATCGTTGCAATTCTTGGTGTGAACATTTGTTGATTCAACTACCTTCTCTGCAAGGATAAAAATCAATAATGGTACTTTGAGAAGTACATAAGTGAAAGACAATGACATCACAGTATGTATAATAGTATAGGAAGCTTCATTGCCGTGAATCATGTGTTGATGTTGATGTTGGTGTTCACTTGATACACATGTTATTTCTTTGACGAGCTAATTGCACTCACATCCTCTGAGATTTGGCCAACTACAGGTAAAATCAACTTTATCGTTTATTAACAATGACAACCCCTTGACTTTAGTCAAAGTGAACATTCGAACCCATCTGGGTTCGATCGAAGAACCCTCTGGGTTCTTCGAACGAAGAACCATGGTTCGATGGTTCTTCGTTCGAAGAACCCAGAGGGTTCTTCGATCGAACCCATCTGGGTTCTTCGAAGAACCCAGTTTTCTGGGTTCTTCGAAGAACCCTCTGGGTTCAGATCAAACACTAATCAACACAAATTCATCATCACAAACAAAAATATCATCAATCAAGCCCCCAGATTTTCTGTTCTTTTTTTGGTAAAAAAAAAAAAAAAACTTGTGTGTGTGATTTTTGGTTTTACATAGAAAAATAGATTGGGAAATTGTTGTTGTTTAAAAAATTGATGGTGATACGAGATGCCTCCGAAGCAGCAATCGAAGAACCCTTGTGGGTTCTTCGATCTGAACCCAGATAGGTTCGATCGGGGTTCTTCGATCGAACCCATCTGGGTTCGATCGAAGAACCCTCGATCTGAACCCAGAGGGTTCTTCGATCGAACCCATCTGGGTTCGAACGAAGAACCCAACTGGGTTCTTCGAAGAACCCAGTTGGGTTCTTCTTCGAAGAACCCTCTGGGTTCGAACGAAGAACCCAGAGGGTTCTTCGATCGAAGAACCCTCTCTAGGTTCTTCGTTGGGTTCTTCGAAGAACCCAGATTGGGTTCTTCGAAGATCCCAAAAAAATTTTTTTTTTTTTTTTTTTTTTTCAGATTGAATCTCAACCCTTCATTAATCTTGATGGACGGTTGAGATTCGATCTGGAAAATAGATTTAAATTAATTAATTTTTTATTTTTTATTAATTTTTAAATAATTTTATTATTTTATTTTAATTTTTTAATTTATTTTTTAATAAAATAAAATTAAAAATTAAAAAAGACAAAAATATCCCTTATACTGTTCACTTTGACTAAAGTCAAGGGGGTGTCATTGTTAATAAACGATAAAGTTGATTTTACCTGTAGTTGGCCAAACCTCAGGGGATGTGAGTACAATTAGCTCTTTCTTTGACCAATCAATTTATGAAAAACATTGACACGTTATACAAGAAGGATAGATTAATTGATGTTATGTCTCGAGTCACATCAGTCTCTCTAATCTTTAAATATAATAGTTAAAATATATATTTTTTTTCAAAAAAAAAAAATTGAGATTTTAAATAATAAATTTCCCAAATTACCTTATTCTCTTAAATTTTAAATTTATAATCGTAAAAAAAATATATCATTAATAAACGAAGACCTAATTAATCCAGTCGACAATAAATAAGTTATTAAATTTAAAATTATTATAATATATAGTATTAAAAAAGGATTTTAATGATAAATTTTTTTATATTTCTATAATTAAAGTTGTACGAATTTAGGTTATATTTTATTTCACTAAATCTTAAATTTATAGTTAAAAAATAAAAATAAATATATTCCTGTTAGTTACAAAGAAGTTTAAAAGCCAAAATACTTCCAAAACTTAACAACCTTCCTACTGTCGATTTGGAATTTTTAATTATTCTTGTAACTATATTAAGATGTTGTATAGTATGAATGCAAATAAAAGTAAATTTGTCTATTGCCTCATGTAATGATGTCACTCATTCTTATCTCACTATGATGAAATCAGCCAGCTGCTTCCATTCATGTACAAACAAGGTTAGGTTTGCCTTATTTTATTTTTAAAATTTGACACCTTATCAGTAAAGGGCTATCGAGATCTATTGAGATTAAACCTAGTAATATATTTCGGACATTTACTTTTATATAGAAAGTTATCTACTCCCAATATGGGAAGAGATCTACACACACTAATTACGCTTTTACAAGCAATGATGTAACAATATTTACATTACCAAGGTTTTAAACTTTGGTGAAGTTTGTGAGATTCCAACCACTAATACGAGTGACATTTAGTTAGATTTGTATTTGCCTGCTTTAATGATGACACGAGAGTAATTAATAATTAATAATTATATATATACTCGCAATTTTCCAAAAATAGTCGAATCCTCTCAACATCAGCAGTTTATAAACTTGGAATCTTCTCCTCCCCCTTTTTCATAATTCCGTAGAAGTGCTCCTAGACTTTGACGCAAGAGAGAAAAAAAAAAAATTTACATTCGTATGGACCATGATATATATATATATATATATTATAAAAATAGATATATATATATATATAGAGAGAGAGAGAGAGAGAGAGTATATGTATGTTAAATTTATTTAGAGACTAAATTATTATTATTATTAGACGAGTGGGCATGCAAGAAGGTAAGTGGATCAATTCGAATGATCAATTAGTATATATATGTGATAGGGTATATTCAGCATCCACAGTATAAGATCCAAACAATAAAATTTATTGAATGCTATTTCATTAATTTTAGGTCTTATTTTTAAAAAAATAAGCCTTTTCATTTAAATCCTTTTATTATAAATCTCTTTTCCTCACAATACAATTAAATTCAAAAATATAAATTAAATTCACTTTTTAATTTTTTTTCAAATAATTATTACTCTTCATTAAAATATAATATATATATATTATAAATTATATATATATATTACAAATTATATAATATATTTTAAATATCAATAATTATTTAATAAATTATAATAATATTAAAATTTAACTATCACTTAAATTTATAATTATACATAACTATACATATTATAAAAAAAATTAAATTTATAAAACAAATATTTGAAAATTTTATAAATTAAAAAAATTTATAAAAAAATTAAAATTATAATGCATAACTATTTTAAATTTATTAAAATATTTTTTTATTATATATATAATTATTTAAATTTATAATTATATATTATAATTAAAATAATATATATATATAATCATTGGGCCAATGATTATTAATAATTTGGAACTCCATTGGAATCCAAATGAGTAGACCCCATAAATGGGTCTTCCATTTGAAGACCTATGGTGGAGTAATGTAGACCTATTATGAAATGAGTCATAAGATTTGGGTCTGATTGAAGGTGCACTGTGGCCTGTGGGTGCTCTTAGTGCTATCGAGATTATATATATGTGCCATGAATATTTATTATCATAATTAAAAAAATATATAATCTTATAATATGAGAAAATAAAAAATTTTCACACACAGTAATAAATACATATGTATAATATAGATAGAGCATGGACAAAAAAGAATATAAGAAAATGACCAATACTTTTAATATGTATTATTTATTGAGTGAATAAATAAAGGCAAGTAGGCGATAAAAGAACACAATATTCTGTCCATTTAATTAATTGTTGAACATGAGAATCATGCTACTTTTTTGGAACGAGTGAATAATAGGGACACACATGGAATACACATGGAATGAGTCATTAGGTTTATTTATAAATATCTCTCAATTTTATCTAAATTAAGTACTAACTGAGTTTAAATATTAAAAAGACTAAAATATCATTAAATAATATATAAAATTATTAATATTTATTAAATAATAAACTATAAAAATAGTTAAAAAGAAGAGATAAGCGATGGAGACTTTATTTTAGTTTTTTAAATTACTGAATATTTGTATTATATATATTATTTGAGGATATTTTAATTTTTTTAATAGTCAAATATTATCAACTATTAAATTAGATAAAGTTTGACTAACGGCTGCAGTGGTCTCTACCAATAAATCCAAACGTTAATTCTACTTATAGCTAAACAAATCTCAGGGGATTTATGTATTATTTACTCTTTTTGAAACCTAATTGTGGTATTGGTGATCAAATTTGTACAGGTGAAATTTGTGTTTATGAAACTCTATGCTAACCTGTGGCCCCATATGATAAACAGTAAATATATGAATGCAAAATCTATATGATTTAAAAAAATATTTGTCGCTTAATATGACTCGGTAGTACTACGCTCATTCAATCTGACAATAATTGAAATTACATAGTCAATTACCAAACTTGATTGGAATTCATATTTAAATTTTAAAAAAATAATGTTAATTGTTTAATCATTTTTACTTCGCATTTGTTGAATATATATGCATTTTTATTATAAAATGTATTTAGGACACCTTTTCGAGTAAATCTTTTGATAATTTGTTGTAGCTGCTAACATTAAGAGTGTTAAGAGTGATTCAAGCTGTATATATCAGATATGCTAATGAGAGCTTCTCGATTGCTATTACTTTTCGCAGACAGTGGGTAGATTATTAAGTTTGGAAGTATTTGATTTTAAACTTCTTTGGAACTATTAGGAATACGTAATGGGTAGTTATGAGAGAAATTTTTTAATTATTTTATTTTAATTTTTAATTATTCTTGTAACTATAACACTCCCACCACAATTTTGATTGCTAATAGACTGATCGGTAGGAGAACCTGCGGCAGAAACTTTGTGAATAAGTTTCGAATTTGAAAAATTCCCTGAATCAAGGGGAGTGATTTTTGGAGATAAAAAAATTGAAAAAACAGAAGCTGACCGCTCATGCACTGTCGCCTCCGGCTGCCGCTTCGGCAATTCAACGTTCGGAAAAACATCAACCTCCTCCATATCAGCAGAATCGGCAACATGCTCAGGGACATTAGGTTTAATTGGACTCTTATTTGAAAAATCACATCTCTTCCCTCAAGGAACTCGATTGGGCCGAAAATTATTAAGAATCTACCTACCCTTACCACGCCCAGGAAAAGCAGTAATACGAAGCTAGGTACCAAACCTGGAAGAGGCTAGAGCATCTTCATGAGTGGTCAGACATGTACCTACCACATGCCCTAATCTTCCATAAAACCCATAAAAATTAGGCAGCCACTCACAGTGCAACAAAATAGTAACTGTTTTCCCATCCAGAGTAACACGAAAAACTCGCTTCAGAGGCTTAGAGATGTCAATATTAACCCAAACAAGCATAAATTTGCCAAGATAATCTCCCGAAGCACCAAAATTAATATTTCTAGAGTACCAATAAGGTTTTCCAAAAAAAAAAACACCAACCTCCTTTAACATACAAAAGAGAGGAAGATTATGAATTTGAATACAAAACGAAGTTCAATCAAATTTTAGAAAAATCACCTAATCTTTTCGGTTCTTCTAAAACAAGAAAATCATTGTTGAAACTCTAAGGTCCCCTAAAAAGGACTTTTTTTCGATCCATGGCAGCTTGAAAGTGAATCACGAAAATATTACCTCCAACATCTTCTATTTCGATGCCATGAAGAGTCCTCCAGATAGGATCAATGAGACTTTTAAATGCCTCCTTGTTAACTTGACAAGTAGCCAACACCTTACCCACAAGGCACACTGCCTCGAACATGGCCTTCGAAAGTGGCGGCTTTAACCTTATCCTCGCAAAGATCTCAATTCTGAAACAATTCTTGATATTTCCTCTGAATCCATAAGAGAAATCGGGTTCTAAAATCCGTTTACACGGCTCGTTTACTAAGAGGAAAACTTAGAGCATTTTTTAGTTTTCTAATTTTAATTACTTGCAAAGAATTAGTATTTGTGGTGTTAGATAACTTACATTCCTGGAGATCATTATTTGTTCTTATCCCAATTAATACTGTTCAAGATGCATCATTAATGTTTCTCTGCTTGTATTGTGATTCAATATCCCCTCTCTGTCCACTAGAGAAGCCGAAAGTGAACTCTCCTTCAAGATTGCTCAAAAACATCTGCAAATAAAAATATAAACAACACACACACAAAAGACAAAGTTTAAGGATGATGTGCAACAGTTATGTGACTCTATCGAGTCAAACCCTTAAAATGTGGCTCGGTCACTTGACTCGTTCAGCACTTAAATAGTATTATTGACTCGATCAGCCCTAAACTAGACATCGAGTCAACATGGCTCGATCGAAGCACTCTTGACTTGATCAGCAGTTGAGGTTTATCGAGTCAAAAGTTGACTCGATGGAGTCAATATTTGACAGAAAATCGAGTCACGGTTAACGCGATCGAGTCAAGTGTGAACCGTTCATTAAGTCAAATTTGAATTAACGTGTGACTCGATTGAATCAATCTTTAACTCGATAGCTTTTTGTGCTGATAGACATTATTATTTGTGATCAGGATCCACTACAAAAAAAGTAACATCTAGTGACAACAAATATTTGTCACTAGAAAAGAAAATTTTGTCACGATATCAATATTGTGACATAAAATGTATCACTATAATATTGTCACATTTGGTCTCGTCACTAAAAGTATTAGTGACGGTTAAAGTCATCTCGTCACTATGATTAGTGACCAAATTTTATATGTGTCACAAACTATAACTTTTAGTAACGCATTATTAGGGAACTTTAATTAGTGACAAAATAAAATTTGTGTCACTATGCACAAATTTAGTGACATTTAACTATTTAAAAATTTGTCACTATGCACATATTTAGTGACGATTTATTGTTTAAATATTATGTCACTATTTCAAAAATAATGACTATTAATCGTTAGAAAAATTTGTCACTAAACAGAAACTTAGCGACACTTAATCATCTGAAAATTGTGTCACTATATACAAACTTAGTGACAGTTAATCATATAAAAATTGTGTCACTGTATACAAACTTAGTGACAGTTAATCATATACAATTTGTATCACTGTATACAATTTTAGTGATAGTTAATTGTATATAGTTAGTGTTACTATATGTAAACTTAGTGAGGAGACCATCATTGACTCGACCCCGGCTTTGACTCTAGCTCTATTCCTTCCTTGTTTTCTAGGTTCTTCAACAGGTTCTTTGTAGCGAGCGAAACGAACCCACCACCAGGCGGCACAGGCAACTTCTTCGCGACGGTTATGGTGGTGAAGATGGTTGAGGAGTTCGACACCGCCACCGTTATCGCCATGTTGATTGCGTCGGTCATCACCTTATTTTGGGTCGCCATATTTGCTGCTCTCTCTTAAATGAAACTTGCTATAACAAAAAAAATAATAAAAAAAACAAAACAGATATACAAATTTAGTACTTTGCTAAAAAAAACCACAGTTATTGAGCTGCAATATGAAAAATCGAGCACAAAGTAATAAGTATTACAACAAATAAACAGCACAAAACTAAGCAAATCCATAAATAAATATCAATAAATTCACACATAAAAAAATAACAAAAGACACAATGACAAAAGAAAAAGAACCTAAACCAAAAAAGAAAAATAAAAGTATAAGTCAATGATATGAAGAAGAAAACTCTACCAAGGCATTTAATTAAACAGTTGGTGTGCAATTAGCTTACACCATATTACAAAGTCTTTTTACAATAGATGACAATATGAAGAAGGGAGAAGTAAAAAAATCATAGAAGGTCTTAATAAAAAAAATTAGAGAAAGTTTACATACCTATATTCCTCTACAGCTGCTTTGGTTAATTTCTACTTACTTTCCTTCACTTTCCTGTACTTTCTCGGGAAAGTGATAAATCTATAATGTGAGAATGATGGAAAAGAAGAGTTTGAGATAAAATTTTTGCTTAAAATTAGTATATAATCGAGTAAAGGATATAGAAAACATGGTAACTGAGTTGTGGTGAAACAAGGAATTGTTTTGGCAGGTAGGTTTGAGACCAAAAAAAAAAAATTGGCGATATTAAATTTAATCCTAAATATGATAACCCACTAATTCTTATAAATCTAAAAAAGAATAAATGAGTTCGTACCTTATATGAAGAGAGGTTGCTGTATAAGATTTTCTTGGATGTTAAATGAATGCGAAGTAAATAACTCTATTTTATTTTAAAAGTGTTTTTTTTTTTCACAAATTAATTAAATGTATTTTTTTATATAATTTAATTTTTTGACTAATAATATTGATTGTCACAAATTATCTATTTTTTTAATTTTTTGTAAAATTATAAAATCTGTCATAAAATTAATCATCTAATTTGTATTAATTGATTACATTTTTTTTACCAATTAATTTATAAAATATTTTTTTTCCTTTTATTTTTCTATCATTCAATAAACAAGTATATCCAAAAATTAACATATTAATAGCACTGCCTTTACATATGCGAATGCCCCTAATTGGTTAATAGCCTAATAAGGTTTAAGAATCATGATAAAAATAAAATAAATAATGTAGTCCTCAAAAATCACTCGGGGACACGGGGCACTACAACCTGCAAAGACAGAACGCACGTGACCCGCAGGACGTCTGGGACACCGGGGTGGTGCCGGCCAAAGTCACTCCGACGGTCAAGTTAGCGAGTGCTAGTAAAAGTGTAATGTTTGTAAATGGAGATGAGTGAGAGATACTTCCTGCTATCTTCACAGTTGGGGTTTCTTTGATCAAAGGAGATGTAAGGTCGGAGGGTGATCGGAGAAGATGAGCAATGGCCGGAGGGTGTGGTTCTTTCTCAGTAATATCTGGATCTCAGTTTTTCGGCCGTCCTGTTTTATGAGGAATTATCTTCCTCTTTATAGGAGACTGATGCTTCTTCTTTTTGAGGGCTCTCATCATTCTCTCTTCTCTGTCTTCCACCAAGAAAGCATCTGGGTGCTTCTTTTGATTAGGCTGCCATCAAGTGTTATTATGACTTTGTAGGACCTGTTTCAAAGTAGATCACAATCTGGTCTCCCTCGGAGCGACGGAGATGTTATGTCGTACGACATGTAGGTTTCTTGTCAATCTGGACCATGATTGGGTGATGTAGCACGGTCGTACTACATGAAGGTATATGTCGTGCGACAAGGTCTTCAAACTCGTACGTCGTCGTACTACACGAGTGCTTCGTGTCGTGCGACACAGTCTTTCAACTCGTACGTCGTCGTACTACACGAGTACTTCGTGTCGTGCGACATATTCTTCCAACTGGTACGTCTACATGAGGATGCTCCATGTCGTGCGACTTTGGCCTTTACGCTAAGCCTTTGTCGTGCTACATGGGAGTATGGGCTTTGTCCTTGGGCCATGTCTTGGGCCATACATATTTTGGCTACTACAATTTGCCCCCAAACGCATTGGTTTTTTAGAAAAGCCAAGGGGTTTGTGTCGTACGGCATGTAGACATGGATATGTATGTGTGAATTCTAAGGCTGGTTCGACATTGTCATGCGACTCTATCCTTCTTAAGAGAGTGTTTCAGTGTTGGTGAATGGATGATAATGCATAAGTTTTGTCATTGTCGTACGACAATGTTCGTTAGAGAAGGAACGATTGATCTTCAAATGACTCTTCGATATCTGTGCCGGAGTAAATGTGGTCAAAATGGCAGTGTGCATGCGTGGCTAATGATTGGTCATGGTTTTGTGTGTCCAATAAAAAATTGACACGTAAGCACGTGTTTTCTTTTAATTGCCGCCTTTCCACTTTCTTCCTCATTTTCAATTTTTCTGCTTTCTATTTTTTGTTTTCTCTCTCAAAAACCAGTCACCTGTAGAAGCTTTTTCCGGAGTCTTTGCTGCTCTTTTTTGGCCATTTCCGTTTTCATTCCGGCGACGCATTTGGTTACTCTTGCTTTCTTGGTAAGTTTTTCTGGTTCCTTTGCTATTTTGATTTCTTATTCTCATATTTGGTTTCTGGGTATTCTTTTGTGTTCTTCGAATGGTTTTTGAAAAGAATTTTGAAAAAGGTATTTTAGATCGAAAAATTAGACTTAGGTTTATACAGAACTTGTTTGTAGAGTTTAGGTCGCACGACGGTAGCCAAGACGTATAGGTCGCACGACCTTCTTAACAGTCTTGGGAGCTGATATTAGGTCGTGCGAGGTCTATGGTTTTAGGTTATAATTACTAACCGTAGCTACTGTCGTTCGACCTGTAGGTTTTGATGTCGAGTCGAGGTGACGAGAGTCCTCCTAGTACCTCTGGGCGCGGGTACGATGATCCCATAGATCTGTCGTACGACTCGTGGGGAGAATCGGAGGCAGCGAGTGCCGCGGTGACAGTGGCGTCGTACGACACTGTGACTGTCTCTTTTGTGAAAACATCACGTGTGGCGGACGACATTCCCATGGGGATTCCATCAGTCGAGCTACCGGGCGACGCAGCTGGCCCATGTCAAATGGGACCTAGTAGGCCGCTAGGTTTGCTATTAAATAACCCAGCAAGCGTGCTAACTGAGGACGACATCATGCGTCTTCGTTTTAGCTACGGCATACCTGATGGCGTCGCACTGAGGGCACCGTACAAAGAGGAGAGGCCAGATTGGGACGTCCCAGGATGGACCTGTTTGTACGAGTTCCCGTTCCAGCGGGTGGGATTCAGACTGCCAGTAGTCGGACTACTGAGGAAAGTGCTCGATCATTTCGAGCTTGCCCCAGGACAGCTGATGCCCAACAGCTGGAAGATCCTGTTGGCGTTGGATCTGCTGTGTACGAGGGAAGGGATAGTATTCGAGCTTCCTGACCTTTTCTATTCGTACACCGTGCGGGAGCACGACACAGAGAAGGGGCGTTATAACTTAAACCTCCGACCCAACAGGACGCACCTGATAATGGAGTTAACCACAAACGACAGGTTGTGGAAGGACAGGTATTTCTTTGCGAGGGGCCTGCTTGTTGATTGGCCTCTCGGGGATACTGTCGTTCGTGCGACCTGGTCCAAGGCTGGTGGGTCTTTTATTTAGTTGAGTCGTACGACAGTATCTTACTTATTGTTATTTACTAACTACTGTTTGTTTTTGTAGTGAACACAGGAGCGCCGCAATCAGTTGTTGGTTTGACGTGTGTGACACGTACGGAAAGGGTGTTGTCGTACGACGCTAAGGAAAGGAGTTGGAGGAGTATTTTGGCGGAGGAGAATTTGCGGCCGAGCCACCTCTGGAAGTTTAGCGTGATAAACGAGCCAGGTACCCCTTACCCTGCCTTCAAAAATTTAGTGGAGTTTGTCAGGGTTAGGCACTGTGTCGAGCGACTGTACGGCACACGCTTTTTGACTCCCATCTCATACGTCGAGCGACGATTTGCAGTTGACGTTATGGCTGGAGAGATCGCCGCGCCTGCTGCTGACGATGCGATGAGGAGGCTGAGGGAAAAAAGGAAGGGAAAGAAGAAGACTGAGTCGAGCGACCAGGCGGCTTCCACCCCTCCACCTCCTCCAACTGGTCGAGCAAAGGCCTCCCAAGACGTTTCTTCAGCTGGGAAGAAAAGGAGGAGGGAAGATTCAACATCGGGTGTCGACGCGTCGGTCGACCTGGTATTCCCGCAGGATGCCTCCGCGTATTCTGACGTTGGCTCGATCCTTCCACAGGTAGAGCGGCTGCTGTTACCTGAGGACAAGAGTCGTCTCAGGGAGATGGGTCTTTCCCAAGCTGCCGATTGGGGCCTAGGCCATCTCTTCCAGGTATGGTCGTACGACTGTTGCTGTTTTTATTTTTGCTTATTTTAGAATCTGTTCTAATTTGTTTCATTTATTTTTGTAGGCTCTCCAGTCGCATGTGCATTTGAAAGAAGAACTCGGCTCCGCCCTTAAGAAGATAAGAGAGCTGAAGTCGAGTAACCAGAGTTTGAAGCAGGAAAATGACAATTTGAAAGCTTCAAACTTGGAGGCAAAAAAGACAGCTCTCGAGGCGTCGGGTCGTGCAGTTGAGGCCACACTTGAGCTGAATAAACTAAAGTCGACTGTCGACTTACTACAGGCCAAGCTGAAGGCCAAGGAGGCTGATTACGACGCTCTGTACGACAAGGCGGAGGATAATGTCCTTAATGCTGTCATCAAGACCCGTGCAGACCTGATAAGGGAGTATCGAGACGGTCGTGCGACGGAGTGGAAGGTCGAGGACTGGATTGCTGATCACGAGGAGTTGACGCATTCTGATGGTGAAGCTGATGCAAAAGACGCAGGAGATACAGCTGTCCTTCCTCCTCCAGAAGGCTTGGCAGTCGTGGCTTTGGCTGCTCAGCCTGCTGGAGAGTCTGATGGTTTTGCCCCATAAGGGGTTGTAACTTTTGTACTTTTAATTTTTATATATATTTTGGAATTTGCCTCATAACGCTATCGTTTTAATATATATTTTAATTTTGGAATTTGTCTTCGTGTATGACTATATTCTTTTATATGATGGTGGTGTGACTATATTTTGCCTTTGCGTCTACGTCCTTGAGTGTTGGTCGTACGGCTATGGGAGATGGTTACCTTTTTGAGGGTATGTCATGGTTCGTGACCTTGAATGCGGGTCGTGTGACCGTTTTGCAGATGGAGAGTCCATGACCTTGAATGCGGGTCATGTGATCGTGTGGAGATGGAGAGTCCATGACCTTGAATGCGGGTCATGTGATCGTGTGGAGATGGAGAGTCCATGACCTTGAATGCGGGTCATGTGATCGTGTGGAGATGGAGAGTCCATGACCTTGAATGCGGGTCATGTGATCGTGTGGAGATGGAGAGTCCATGACCTTGAATGCGGGTCATGTGATCGTGTGGAGATGGAGAGTCCATGACCTTGAATGCGGGTCATGTGATCGTGTGGAGATGGAGAGTCCATGACCTTGAATTCGGGTCATGTGATCGTGTGGAGATGGAGAGTCCATGACCTTGAATGCGGGTCATGTGATCGTGTGGAGATGGAGAGTCCATGACCTTGAATGCGGGTCATGGTCGAGTTTTGTCGTAGATTTTGTTGTTTGTGATATTGAATTGCCCCAGTTGGAGTATGTAACTGCTCAGTTGCACACTGCAACTTGTGATGTAGTTCATGATAGACTGTGCAATGCTGACCTGCGCAAAAAATATTGTATAGTGATAAAATTCGAAATATATAGATAGATATATATATATATTTTTCTAAAACTGATATTGTTTTAGATGGCACGCGTTCCAGCTGTTGCCGATCTCCATGCCATCTGTACATCGTAGTTTATAGGCTCCATTTCCAAATACATTGGTGATTTGATATGGTCCTTCCCACGTAGGACCGAATTTGCCCGCTCCTTTTTCCTTTGTGTTTTGGAAGATGCGGCGAAGAACCCAATCTCCAATATGGAATGACTTGAGACGAACACTTCTGTTATAATGGCGGGCGACTCGTTGTTGGTATACGGCCAATCTGATTGCGGCCTTGTCGCGGCGCTCGTCAATTGTGTCGAGTTCACTCAGCAATTCTCTGTCGTTTGCTTCTTCTGTTGCGTGTCGTATCCTATAAGAAGGGTAGTCAGCTTCTGTTGCTATGACGGCTTCTGAGCCGTAAGATAGAGAGAATGGTGTTTCTCCTGTTGACGTCCTGACCGTCGTACGGTAAGACCATAGCACACCCGGTAGCTCATCGGCCCACTTCCCTTTGCATTGGTCGAGTCGCTTCTTGAGGGTGGACATGATTGTCTTGTTAGTGGATTCTGCTTGTCCGTTAGCTTGAGGGTATCTTGGGCTTGAATAGCTTAGTTTGATGCTCCACTTGTCGCAAAAGTCTTGGAAATCATATGAAATGAATTGTGAGCCATTGTCGGTGACTATTTCCTTTGGAACCCCGTAACGGCATATGACATTCTTCCAAATGAAGCTTTTGACCTCAGAGTCTTTGATTCTTACGTACGACTCGGCTTCAACCCACTTTGTAAAGTAGTCGGTCACGGCTAACATGTAGACCTTGCCCCCTGTAGCGATGGGCAACTTCCCTACTATGTCCATGCCCCACTTCATGAAGGGCCATGGTGCTGAAATGGGGTGGAGTTTTTCCGGGTGTTGATGTGAAATGTGGGCGAAGCGTTGGCATGGGTCGCACCTTTTGACGAGGTCGTGCGACTCGGACCGCATTGTGGGCCAGTAGTACCCGGCTGTGATTGCTCTATTGGCCAGGCTTCTCCCGGCCGAGTGATTCCCGCATTGCCCCTCGTGTAAGTCCTTGAGTACTTGCTGAGCTTCGACTGGGTCGAGACATTTGAGGTAGGGCCCGGAGTAGGATCGCTTGTACAGTTGACCCTCTATTATAGAAAATCGGGCGCCTTGATCTTAATTCTTCGTGCTTCTACTTTGTCAGGTGGGAGGGCGTCGTCTCTCAAGTAGTCGTAAATCGGGGTGACCCAAGTTGGCTCGTCCGAAATTGGATTGACTTCGAGCTTTGTTGGTTTCCACACAGCTGGCCATTGGACAAACACCATGGGAATGGTTCGCTCCTTTGTGGTATCCAGTGAGGACCCAAGATTGGCGAGTGCGTCGGCATGCGCGTTTTCGGATCTGGGTATTTGCTCGATGTCGAATGACTCGAATGAAGCTTGTAACTCTTTTACCAAGGTCAAGTAGGCCGACATCTTCGAGTCCCGAGCTTGATAGGACCCTTGCAATTGTCTCACAATTAATTGGGAGTCACTGCGTACCTTGATTCGCTCGACGTGTAAGTCCTTTGCCAAGGTGAGCCCAGCTATGAGGGCTTCGTACTCGGCTTCGTTGTTGGTGGTCTTGAATCCACATCTGACGGACCTCTCGATGACGTGCTCCGTAGGGGAGGTAAGTACTATTCCCAGCCCGCTGCCTCTAGCGTTACTTGATCCATCAACTGCTAAACTCCACTCCTCCCTTGGCGTGTCGCACGACATAGTGCAAAGTTCTTCCTCCGCTCGTTGTAGAATCCCTGGTGTGAAGTCTGCTATGAAATCCGCCAGCACTTGCGACTTAATCGCCGTGCGAGGTTGGTAGTTGATGTCGTACTCGCTCAGCTCTACGGCCCATTTCACTAGACGGCCGGATAGTTCAGGTTTATGTAGGACACTCTTCAAGGGGAATTCGGTGAGTACACTAATAGTGTGGCATTGGAAGTATGGTCGTAATTTCCTTGCGGCTGTGACTAGTGCGAGAGCTAATTTCTCAAGTTGGGTGTACCTTGTCTCTGCGTCAAGTAGGGTCTTGCTGATGTAGTATACGGGGAGTTGTTTGCCATCCTCCTCCCTTATCAGTACCGCGCTAACGGCCGTCTCGGATACAGCGAGGTAGAGCAGGAGGGTCTCTCCTTCCTTAGGTTTGGACAGGAGAGGTGGGTTCGCTAGATACCTTTTTATATTTTGGAAGGCGTCCTCGCTTGTTTGATTCCAATCGAATGACTTGTTCTTTCTTAGAGCATCGAAGAAAGGTTTACATTTTTCGGACGACTTCGAAATGAATCGGTTGAGGGCCGCGAGTCGTCCGGTTAGCTTTTGTACGTCTTTGATGCTTTTGGGGGACCTTAGATCCATGACGGATCGGAGTTGATCCGGGTTGGCCTCGACACCTCTCTTGGTTACTAAGTAGCCAAGGAACTTCCCTGATGAAACTCCGAAGGAACATTTGGTCGGATTAAGCTTCATCCCATACTTGTCGATGATGTCGAACGATTGCCGGAGGTGGTCGAGGTGTTGGTCTGCTACTAATGACTTTACCAGCATGTCGTCTATATAGACCTCCATAGTCTGTCCAAGCATGGTTGCAAACATTTTGTTGACTAGTCTTTGGTAGGTTGCCCCAGCGTTCTTGAGGCCGAATGGCATTACCTTGTAGCAGAAAATGCCGCGCTCCGTGATGAAAGAAGTCTTCTCTTGGTCGTCCGGATGCATAAGGATTTGGTTGTAACCGGAGAATGCATCCATGAAGCTCAATAGTTCGTGGCCTGCCGTAGCGTCCACCATCATGTCGATGTGTGGGAGAGGGAAGGAATCTTTCGGACAAGCCTTGTTGAGGTCTGTGAAGTCGATGCAAACTCGCCACTTCCCATTCTTTTTCTTCACTACCACTACGTTTGCGAGCCAGTCTGGGTAATTTACTTCTCTCACCGAACCAATGTCAATTAGCTTTTGGATTTCTTCATTTATAACCTTGTTGCGCTCGGGCGCGAACTTCCTTCTTTTTTGCTTCACAGGTGGATGATCCGGGTCGACTTGCAACCTATGTACTAGGACTTCTGGGCTAATTCCGATCATATCTGCGTGCGACCATGCGAAGCTGTCGTGTCGCGCTGTCAAGAAGCTGAGTAGTCTTGCTCGGATATTTTGTGGAAGGCGGGACCCGATACTAACTTTGTGGTCCGGAAAATCTGGATGTATGGATACTTCGTCAAGTTCTTCCATATCGGGTTTGTCTTTGTTGGTGGGGGTGCTTTCACTCTGTAATTGCTATAAGTCGGAAGACCTGCTTTTAAGAGTGTTCTGGTAGCAGTCACGCGAAGTCTTTTGCTGTCCTCGGATCTCGTGAACTCCCCACCTAGTAGGGAAACGGATGACCTGATGATACGTTGAGGGAACTGCCCTCATCTCATGAATCCACGGGCGACCCATGATTATGTTGTAGGACGACGGACAGTCCAGGATGAGGAAATGTGTGTTCAAGTTGACGCCTTCCGCGTAGACTGGAAGGGTGATCTCTCCCAGAGTGTTCTTATGTTCCCCACTAAATCCCACAAGGATTGTGGAGCGACGTGCGATGTTGCACTCATCAATATGCATCTCTTTTAGTGCGTCGAGAAAGAGTACATTTGTTGAGCTTCCATTATCCACTAGAATCCGTCTGATCAAACAATTGGCCACCGTTAGTGAGATGACTAGTGCGTCGTGGTGGGGATTGAATAAGTCCATATGCTCATCGCTGCTGAAACTGATTGGATAGTTATACGTAGGATCTATCGTACGAGTTCGTTGGACGTCCGTACGACCGGCTTGCCGTGAGTGGCGCTTTGCCTCCGAGTAGGTTACTCCATTCACTTCTGATCCGCCAGAGATGACATTCACGGTTCTCTCATGTTTGGGAGGCTCCGGTGGAGGGACTGAAATAATATCGCGCGACCTATCTTTGTTCACCAAAGTCTGCTTACCCCTGTCAGTCAGGAATTCTTTAAGGTGACCCTTCTTGAGTAGTTCGGCCACCTCCAATCGTAGTGCCACACAATACTCAGTTCGATGGCCGTGGTCGCCGTGAAATTCACACCATTTCGAGTTGTCTCTTTGATCAGGCGGGCTCATCATCTTATCTGGCCACCGAACTGATCTACCCAATCCTTTAAGTATGGCGACTACCTCTGCCGGCCTGATGTTCAAATTATATTCTGGCGTTATATTCTTTGGTCGGATGAACGGCCTTGGTGGTCTGTCGTCGCATCGTCGCTCGTACCTCATATGGCCGTCCTTTCGGGGTATTGTTGGGTATGGCCCGCTACGTCGGTTGGTGATTCGTGGTTCAACCATCCTCTCCGACTTATCTTCCTTGTAGTTCGCTCTATTAGGTTTGCAGTTTACTTCGTCTTCTTCCCATTTTATCTGTGCCCATGCCTTGGCTAGGACGTCTTCCATGGTTTTACAAGGGTACTTGGTGAGCTCCTTGTATAGGTCGGAATCATAGAGCAGACCCTTGCGGAAGGCTGATACGGCTGTCGCCTGGTTGCAATGAGGGATGGACACTTTTTCATGGTTGAAACGGCCAACAAAGTCACGTAGGCGTTCATTCCTCCTTTGGCTGACCGTGTAAAGGTCGTCGGATTGTTTTTCTAACTTCCGACTACTAGCGAACTGTTCTACGAAGGTGTCAGTGAGTTGAGCAAAAGAGTTGATGGAAACATTGGGAAGGTTGGTGTACCATTGTAGGGCAGGTCCTACGAGGCTTGAACCGAAACCTTTGCACATACATGCTTCCCTAAGGTCACGCGGGACGGCGGCTGTGAACATCCGTTGTCGGTACTGCGCAATGTGGTCGTCGGGATCCGTCGTACCGTCGTACTGCTTCATACCTGGAAAGTTGAACTTCCTTGGCATCTCCACCAATGCTATTGTGTCGACGAAGGGAGAGTCGGCAAAACTATTGGCCGCACTTTTCTTTATAGGAGTGGGCATTCCCGGAATGCGTTGGATGAGTGCTTCCATCTCTGTGAACCTTCGTGCCAAGTCTCGGTTGGCCAAGGTCGGCTCGGCGCTCACTCGGTTTGAGTCTGACGGCGCTGAATGCGAAGGGCCGGATGACGTTCCTTGTAGCGGGATGGTTGGTTGGGTTGAGCCGACGTTGCCATTGGGAGTGGATATAGGTGGCACTCCTTGTATTGCTCTTGCCACGTCGTCTGATCGATGTCCTCCCATCCGATTTGGTATATTCTCTGTCGTATGTCGTGCGACGATATGGGGTCCACTCGTAACTCGAATGTTGGGCTCTGAGCCCACGTGGGTTGGATCGAGGTCTCTAACGGTAGTACCATGTTCGTCCGGGCGGACTGGCGCGTAATAATTAGCGTGAGCAGCTTGCTCAAATGGCACGGGTTGGGACGTCGAAGCGTCTCCAAACGGTCGTACGGCAGTGAGCGAACTGATCCTATTCTGCAATTCTTGGTTCTCTGCCAACACTCGTTGATTCTCTTGTTCGAGTGCTTGGAGCCTTTGGGTATTCTCTTGCATCTGGGATATGAGGAGTTGTACCCTAACCTCCATCGCGTCGTGATGAAAATCGTCAGATGACATAGTCGGGGTTGCCGCATTCTACCTTTGCTTGCTTAGAGATTGTCGTGCCCCACGGTGGGCGCCAAATTGTAGTCCTCAAAAATCACTCGGGGACACGGGGCACTACAACCTGCAAAGACAGAACGCACGTGACCCGCAGGACGTCTGGGACACCGGGGTGGTGCCGGCCAAAGTCACTCCGACGATCAAGTTAGCGAGTGCTAGTAAAAGTGTAATGTTTGTAAATGGAGATGAGTGAGAGATACTTCCTGCTATCTTCACAGTTGGGGTTTCTTTGATCAAAGGAGATGTAAGGTCGGAGGGTGATCGGAGAAGATGAGCAATGGCCGGAGGGTGTGGTTCTTTCTCAGTAATATCTGGATCTCAGTTTTTCAGCCGTCCTGTTTTATGAGGAATTATCTTCCTCTTTATAGGAGACTGATGCTTCTTCTTTTTTAGGGCTCTCATCATTCTCTCTTCTCTGTCTTCCACCAAGAAAGCATCTGGGTGCTTCTTTTGATTAGGCTGCCATCAAGTGTTATTATGACTTTGTAGGACCTGTTTCAAAGTAGATCACAATCTGGTCTCCCTCGGAGCGACGGAGATGTTATGTCGTACGACATGTAGGTTTCTTGTCAATCTGGACCATGATTGGGTGATGTAGCACGGTCGTACTACATGAAGGTATATGTCGTGCGACAAGGTCTTCAAACTCGTACGTCGTCGTACTACACGAGTGCTTCGTGTCGTGCGACACAGTCTTTCAACTCGTACGTCGTCGTACTACACGAGTACTTCGTGTCGTGCGACATATTCTTCCAACTGGTACGTCTACATGAGGATGCTCCATGTCGTGCGACTTTGGCCTTTACGCTAAGCCTTTGTCGTGCTACATGGGAGTATGGGCTTTGTCCTTGGGCCATGTCTTGGGCCATACATATTTTGGCTACTACAAATAAAAGGTAACAATTTGTGATTGAATAAAAAAGTCGGAGCAATTAATTTTAATACTGTTATATTTGTATGAGTCAAAAAAAAAATTATTTCTTTTTTTACAAATTAATTTTATAACTAATTTTATTAATTGTCACAACTTATTTAATTTTTATTCAATTGTTATAAATTATTAAAAAAAATTCTCAATTGAAAAAAAAAATTTTAACAGATAATTTGAAAATGAGATTTTAATCTAAAAATATAATAATAAATAATTAAATTTATCATAAAATAATAATTACAACGATATATTAAAAATATATCACTAAAAAATATATTACTACACGTTGTAACGATTCTTTTATTAAATAGGTTGCATTCTCTCTAATGTGAGAGAGTGTATGCATGATCATTGCAATTCTTGGTGTGAACATTTGTTGATTCAACTACCTTCTCTGCAAGGATAAAAATCAATAATGGTACTTTGAGAAGTACATAAGTGAAAGACAATGACATCACAGTATGTATAACAGTATAGGAAGCTTCATTGCCGTGAATCATGTGTTGATGTTGATGTTGGTGTTCACTTGATACACATGTTATTTCTTTGACCAATCAATTTATGAAAAACATTGACACGTTATACAAGAAGGATGGATTAATTGATGTTATGTCTCGAGTCACATCAGTCTCTCTAATCTTTAAATATAATAGTTAAAATATATATTTTTTTTCAAAAAAAAAATTGAGATTTTAAATAATAAATTTCTCAAATTATTTTATTCTCTTAAATTTTAAATTTATAATCGTAAAAAAAATATATCATTAATAAACGAAGACCTAATTAATCCAGTCGAAAATAAATAAGTTATTAAATTTAAAATTATTATAATATATAGTATTAAAAAAAGATTTTAATGATAAATTTTCTTATATTTCTATAATTAAAGTTGTACGAATTTAGGTTATATTTTATTTTAATAAATTTTAAATTTATAGTTAAAAAATAAAAATAAATATATTCCTATTAGTTACAAAGAAGTTTAAAAGCCAAAATACTTCCAAAACTTAACAACCTTCCTACTGTCAATTTGGATAGCCGCATCTTCGTTTGTTAATGCTGCTTATGAGAGGAATTTTTAATTATTCTTGTAACTATATTAAGATGTTGTATAGTATGAATGCAAATAAAAGTAAATTTGTCTATTGCCTCATGTAATGACGTCACTCATTCTTATCTCACTATGATGAAATCAGCCAGCTGCTTCCATTCATGTACAATAAGGTTAGGTTTGCCTTATTTTATTTTATTTTTAAAATATGACACCTTATCGTCATAAGGCTACCGAGATCTATTGAGATTAAACCTAGTAATGTGTTCCGGACATTTACTTTTATATAGAAAGTTGTCTACTCCCAATATGGGAAGAGATCTACACACACTAATTACGCTTTTACAAGCAATGATGTAACAATATTTATATTACCAAGGTTTTAAACTTTGGTGAAGTTTGTGAGGTTCCAACCACCAATACGAGTGACATTTAGTTAGATTTGTATTTACCTGCTTTGATGATGACATGAGAATAATTAATAATTATATATATGCTTGCAATTTTCCAAAAATGTGTACGATGTATAAGTCCTTATCAAATTCAATTCACATTACTAATCAATTCAATTCACATTACTAATCAATACATTGAGTGAAGGAATTCATAAGAAAACATTAATTGTTTATCAAGTTAGGAGAAAGCATCCATCTTATGATAATAGTATTAGACTCTTAGGGCCTGTTTGTTAGCTGGGTTTGGACTAGGTTTGGGTAATTTTTTTTCCAAACCCATGTTTGGTGCCACTAATGGGTTTGGAAAAAGTTAACCCATCACATATTTTTAACCCATTAGAGTGGGAGAACTCAAACCCATCATTTTAATGGGTTAAAATTAACCCATCTCTCTCTCTCACTTTTTTTTTTTTTAATATAAAATATTATATTTATATATAAAATATTTTATTAAAATATTATATATCTTTAATATTAATAAAAATTAATTTTTAATAGTTCTATGTATTTTTAAAAAATAATTTAAATAATTTATTTTATTTAAAATTATTTTTAAATAATTTTATTATTTTTATTAAATTCATTTTATTAATAAAATAATTTTTAACTCAATTTAATTTAAGTAATTTTATTTTTTATTTAATTTTAAATAATTTTATTATATGTAAAAATTAATTTAATTCAACCTGATTTTATCCAGTCTCATACTATCAAATACATCACAGTAATAATTTATTTCAATACATATTGCACCAAAAACATTACAGTATTAATTTAATTATGTTCAATCCATTCGAGTAATGTCTCTCTCCCCTAAATTATGAATGAATTATAATAGTTTAATATATATATATATATATATATAAAAAAGTTAGTTTTTTTAAAAATTCATTATAAATAGTTATATTTATTTTTTAAAAAGTAGTATAAATATTTTATTTAAAAAAATTAACCATATTTAATTTCTATTATTGGTTTAAAATAATTTTTTACTTTAAAATTAATTTAATCTAATAATTAACCAATCTCAAACTATATTTAACATATAAAACATAATAAAATTTTTTATCCAATCTCATCCTATACCAAACAAAAGATAGTACTATTTTTAATCCAATCCGTACTGCACCAAACACATGACAGTACTAATTAATCCAATCCAATCCAATCCCATGAAACAAACGAGCCCTTAATCTCCAAACTTCTTGTCCGGTTGTTAGAAATCCTATCAATTAGATATCGGTTAGCATTTCCGGAAAGAAATTGAGACCCATACGTCTGAGGGTTTGAGGTTATTTAATTTGAGGCCTTTAGGTGAAAAGTATAAAATTAGGGCTTTTGTATTTGATATAAAAATAAAAGTTTTTAAAATGAAAATTTATTTTCTCACTTTTGAGATTAAAAATGTAATCTATCTCTTTTATCTAGAATTTGATCAAAGACAGTGAATCAAGGGAAGCTTTGAGAGAGTTGATTGATAAAAATTAAGTGGCTTGAAAGTAAAAATTAATAGGCTTGAGAGAGTTTGAGGTGACAGCTGGATCCAGAGAGCTCACATATAAAGCAAATGCAAGCCATGAATAATAATAATAATTTAGCAGTGGGTCCAAATCCAATATAATTTTCCCCAAAGTGAAAGCGAAATTGCATTCACATAGTCGAATCCTCTCAACATCAACAGTATATAAACTTGGAATCTTCTCCTCCCCCTTTTTCATAATTCCGTAGAAGTGCTCCTAGACTTTGACGCGAGAGAGGAGAAAAAAAAAAATTTACATTTGTATGGACCATGATATATATATATATATATATATGATAAAAATATATATGTATATATATATATATAGAGAGAGTATATGTATGTTAAATTTATTTAGAGACTAAATTATTATTATTATTAGACGAGTGGGCATGCAAGAAGGTAAGTGGATCAATTCGAATGATCAATTAGTATATATGTGTAAATTAATATATATATATATATATAAAAGTTAATTAGCTTGGCCTACTCTACTATTTGTAGCATTCACATGTGCAAACAACTATATGTGATTGGTTTTGAAATTAAAAAACTTTTAATTTAATTGCAAATTGTAATGGAACAATTTGAGTGATGATATCACAATAAAATTACATTTTTTTCTTAAACTACAATTAAGTACCTTAGATAATTATCAATTTGGTCCATAATATATTTAAAAAAATTATTTATTTATTTATTTTTATTTTTTTTAACTCATATAGTCCCTATTGTTTCTAAAATATATCAATTTAGTCCATATGACTAAAATTTTAACAGTCAAATTTGAGATAAAATAAAAATAGATCAAAAAGTGATATTTTAAAAATACATTAGGGACCCAAATGATAATTATTCGAAATATTTGGTTGTAGTTTAAGTAAAAAGTACGATTTTATTATAATATGACCAAACGTCAGGGTATTCCATTATAATTTGTCCTTAATTTAATTATTGTTGCGCTTGAGTAATCTAAGAATTGGAGAAAAAAAAGGTACTTTTTCTTGTTTGAATTAATAATTAGGGAAGTTATTAAATTGAGAAATACATATAAAAAATGAAGTTTTAAAAGTAATTTATGTAAAAAAAAAAATTGAGGCCATATGTTTCAATATTAAGCATAATGCTGGAAAAACTGGATAAATGAATAATCGTTTAAATAATAAAACTTTTTGATCGGATGAGTGTTTTACATTAATAACCTCACTAAATATATAAAATAATAACTTTTTTTAAAAATTTTAGGTCAACGAATATATAAATTAATAATAGAAATTGATTACATACCCATATAAATTAGCACATACAAATTCATAATAAATATTAAGGAATTTTTTACTTCTACATCAATATTTGGGTGTGTGTGTGTGTATATATATATATTAATTTTTGAACTACCATGTATACATATTAACTTCTAACTGCAACAATTTTTTATTTATTTATAAGTTATAAATATATCTTGGTTAAGGAAAAATAATACGTGTATAAGTTGTAAAATTATAAAGTTATTTTGAAATTAATAAATATTCATTACTTGATAAATTAATAAATTATATTTATTGATAAATAAATAATTCTTTCAAAATAATAATAATTTTTACTTTTAAAAATGTTATTTTATAAAAATTTTACTTTATATATAATTTTCACCAAAAATGAGATTCTTTTCTTTACTTTCACATTATATTAATTTATATCTCTCAATGTATCTTATCAGAATAATGTATTTGTCAGATGGCTTGTCTAATTATATATATGTGCATGACTACGACAACGCGAAAAGTTGGTGTCTCGCTGTCTTGTCATGTTTATATAACCAAAGACACAAGAATCTAATAGCATCTTAAGAAAATAATGATAGGGTATATTCAGCATCCACAGTATAAGATCCAAACAATAAAATTTATTGAATGCTATTCATTAATTTTAGGTCTTATTTTTAAAAAATAAGCCTTTTCATTTAAATCCTTTTATTATAAATCTCTTTTCCTCACAATACAATTAAATTTAAAAATATAAATTAAATTCACTTTTTAATTTTTTTTCAAATAATTATTACTCTTTATTAAAATATAATATATATATATATATTATAAATTATATATATATTACAAATTATATAATATATTTTAAATATCAATAATTATTTAATAAATTATAATAATATTAAAATTTAACTATCAATTAAATTTATAATTATACATAACTATACATATTATAAAAAAAATTAAATTTATAAAACAAATATTTGAAAATTTTATAAATTAAAAAAATTTATAAAAAAATTAAAATTATAATGCATAACTATTTTAAATTTATTAAAATATTTTTTTATTATATATATAATTATTTAAATTTATAATTATATATTATAATTAAAATAATATATATATATATATATATATATATATATATATATAAAATCATTGGGCCAATGATTATTAATAATTTGGAACTCCATTTGAATCCAAATGAGTAGACCCCATAAATGGGTCTTCCATTTGAAGACCTATTGTGGAGTAATGTAGACCTATTATGAAATGAGTCTACAGATTTGGGTCTGATTGAAGGTGCACTGTGGCCTGTGGGTGCTCTTAGTGCTATCGAGATTATATATATGTGCCATGAATATTTATTATCATAATTAAAAAAATATATAATCTTATAATATGAGAAAATAAAAAATTTTCACACACAGTAATAAATACATATGTATAATATAGATAGAGCATGGACAAAAAAGAATATAAGAAAATGACCAATACTTTTAATATGTATTATTTATTGAGTGAATAAATAAAGGCAAGTAGGCGATAAAAGAACACAATATTCTGTCCATTTAATTAATTGTTGAACATGAGAATCATGCTACTTTTTTGGAACGAGTAAATAATAGGGACACAAATGGAATGAGTTATTAGGTTTATTTACAAATATCTCTCAATTTTATCTAAATTAAGTATTAACTAAGTTTAAATATTAAAAGGATTAAAATGTCATTAAATAATATATAAAATTATTAATATTTATTAAATAATAAACTATAAAAATAGTTAAAAAGAAGAGATAAGCAGTGGAGACTTTATTTTAGTTTTTTAAATTACTGAATATTTGTATTATATATATTATTTGAGGATATTTTAATTTTTTTAATAGTCAAATATTATCAACTATTAAATTAGATAAAGTTTGACTAACGGCTGAAGAGATCTCTACCAATAAATCCAAACGTTAATTCTACTTATAGCTAAACAAATCTCAGGGGATTTATGTATTATTTACTCTTCTTGAAACCTAATTGTGGTATTGGTGATCAAATTTGTAAATATATGAATGCAAAATCTATATGATTTAAAAAAATATTTGTCGCTTAATATGACTCGGTAGTACTACGCTCGTTCAATCTGACAATAATTAAAATTACATAGTCAATTACCAAACTTGATTGGAATTCATATTTAAATTTTAAAAAAATAATGTTAATTGTTTAATCGTGTTTACCTCGTATTTGTTGAATATATATGCATTTTTATATATAAAATGTATTTGGGACACCTTTTCGAGTAAATCTTTTGATAATTTGCTGCAGCTGCTAACATTAAGAGTATTAAGAGTAATTCAACCTGTATGTATCAGATATGCTAATGAGAGCTTCTCGATTGCTATTACTTTTCACATACAGTGGGTAGATTATTAAGTTTGGAAGTATTTGATTTTTAAACTTCTTTGGAACTATTAGGAATACGTAATGGGTAGTTATGAGAGAAATTTTTTAATTATTTTATTTTAATTTTTAATTATTCTTGTAACTATATAAATATTGTATAGTATGAATGCAAATAAAAGTAAATTTGTCTATTGCATCATGCTATGACCTCACTCATTATTATCTCACTGATGATGATATCAGCCAGTTGCTTCCATTCATGTACAAATGAGGTTAGGTTTGCCGACTTTTGATGAGAGAATAATTAATAATTGTATATGCTCGCAATTGTCCAAAGGCCAATATAAAAATGGGTACATACAATGTATAATAATCAAATACATTGAGAGAACGAACCCGTATCAAAACACTAATTGTTTATCAAGTTAGGAGAAAAATTACTCCATTTTTTGATAATAGTATAGACTTTTAATCTTCAAACTTCTTGCTTCATTGTAAGAAATCTTACGTATTAGATATCAGTTAGTATTTCTGGAAAGATTTTTTTTTTATTTGAATTGTATAATTACAAGACTAATTATAAGTTTGTCAGTCACTATATATGCGGTTCAGATATCTATTTTCATAACGGGAGGTACCTATTCCTACAATAAAGAGAAAAAACTATCTATACATACTGATAAATGCGTATGATGATACGTGATTAATGAGAAAATAGAACTAAAAAAAGAATTAAAAAGTGCCAAAACTACTCTGAATAGTGATATTTCAAAAAAGAACTCAATTAATAATTAATTACATTCACAAAAGAAATAGCACATAAAAATTCATAATAGATATTGAGGACCTTTTTGCTTGATAACTTCTCTTTTTTCAATTTAACTTTATCAAAATAAGCATCTAAAGTCGCTTGTCTTTTCTTTTTACATAAACCGAACACGCCCTCATCCTTAAATTTTGTCATGTTTATACACCCAAAGACAACAGAATCTAATAAAAATGTAGGAATAAACAAATTGCATTTTAAGAAATAATTATTTATAAAAAAGAGGTTATGCAGTGTTATCTAAATTAGTCAATATATACGTGTTCTGAATATTTATTATTATAATTGATAGACATTTACAATAGGAGAAGAAAACTCCTCAATCATACTGATAAATACACATATGATGATAGAATTTCAGTTAGTATTTGATCAGGAAAATATTTGAATTCAATAAAATTATAATAAATTTTAATGATTTCTTTCCTTTTTTTTATTCAAATTATAATCATTTTTAAGTTGCAACATGAACAAAAAAAAAAATACAAGAAAATGACTACTACTATTTTTCTTTTTGACATGAAAATGACCAATACTTTTAATATGTATTCTTTATGGGCAAATAGGCGATAAAAGACCACAATATTCTGACTATTTAATTGATTGTTGAACATGAGAATCATGCTACTTGCCTGAAAGCTAATTGTGATATTGGTGATCAAATTCGTACAATGTAATGTGAAATTTGTGTTTATAAAGCTCCATGCGTTAACCTCTGGACCCATATGATAAACAGTAAATATATGAATGCAAAATCTATAAGATTTAAAGAAATGTTTGTCAACATCTTACTTCTTAATATGGTTCAGTAGTACGAACGCTCATTCAGCCTGACAATAATTTAAATTCTACAATCAATTATCAAACTTGATTGGAGTTTAGATTTAAGTTTAAAAAAAAATAATATTGATTGTTTACTCGTATTTATATTGTATTTGTTGAATATGCATTTATATATATATGATGTATTTGGGAAGACTTTTCGAATAAATTTTTTAAGAGTGGAACACTTACAAAAAAAAGTTTTAACAGAAAAATAATGTTAATATTATTTGGTTGTCAATTTTTGACCACCAGAGAAGTCATAATAGAATTGTCATCATATGGTTTCGGCTTTAGCTACCAAGTACCAACAGCCATTTCAATAATTGAATTTGTATCAATCATTCACTTTAGTACTGTTACAGTAAATGAGAGTTGGATGCCTATAAATAGAGAGACCATTTTGATCAAAGAAATTCAACACAAACAGCGAGATCAAAGATAGAAGAGTTGGAGAAATATAAACAGTGAGAGAGAGATGGAAGTGGTTCAGGTTCTTCACATGAATGGAGGAGTTGGAGATTCAAGTTACGCTAACAACTCATTAGTTCAGGTAACTCTTGAAAAAATTGACCCAAAAAAATTCTTCACAACAAATCACTTTTTTTTATATTATTTTATGTTTAATAGTAAACGCATTAATACCATTTGGTTCGATTTTTGGACAGCGAAAAGTGATATTGATTACAAAGCCAATCTTAGAGGAAGCGATAACCGATCTCTACAGCAGCAGCTTTCCTGCAAAGCTAGCCATAGCAGACTTGGGTTGCTCTTCAGGACCAAACACTTTACTGGTGGCCTCAGAAGTTATCAAAATAGTTAACAATATTTGCAAGAAGCTTGGAAACCAATCGCCACCAGAATATCAAGTGTTGTTAAATGACCTTACAGGGAATGACTTCAACACCATATTCAGGTCCTTGCCAAGCTTTCAAGAAAAACTGAAAACACAAATGGCTCCTGCTGCTTCCTGTTTCTTCACAGGTGTCCCTGGTTCTTTCTATGGCAGGCTCTTCCTCTCCGAGAGTCTGCATTTCGTCCACTCTTCTTACAGTCTCCAATGGCTCTCTCAGGTGATCGACTATATATATATATATATATATATGTATAAATTGTTGCATCTGACAATCAATTTTGTAATGTACAAAACATGCGAGATCTCGTAACTGATAATTTTTTAAAAATATTAATTACAGGTTCCTGAAGGGTTAGAGAGCAACAGAGGGAACATTTACATGGCGAGCACAAGTCCAGAAAGTGTGCTTAAAGCATATTATCAGCAATTTGAAAAGGATTTTTCGTTGTTTTTGAAGTGTCGATCGGAGGAACTGGTGACAGGAGGTCGAATGGTTCTAACATTTCTGGGAAGAAAAAGTGAAGATCCCTCGAGCAAAGAGTGTTGTTACATTTGGGAGCTGATGGCCATGGCTCTCAATGATATGGTCACTGAGGTACTATATATATTATATACATAATATAACTGATTTTCAATGCAGTGCAAAGATGAACAAAATAGAAAATTATAGAGTGGATAACACCGACTCGCTAAGGTTTACTTTTCAACAAGCGAAAACAACTTTTGAGTTTATTGAAAAAAACTTTCTTTGGTGTTAGTAAAATTTCATCTATTTTAACGGTTGACCGGATTTGACTGTGAAAAGGACTAAAATACCCCCAAAATAATGTACAAAAATACAAAAAAATATTAAAAGGAAAAATAAAAAAAAACTTAAGATTTTCACAGTCCATTTCAACTTTTTTTATTTTTTATTTAATGAATTTTAGTAATATTATATATTATTTTGGGGGGTATTTTAGTTTTTTTTTTATAATAAAACTTGGTCAACTATTAAATTAGATGAAATTTGACTAACAGCAGGAGAGATTTTTATTAATAAATACAAGTTTGTTTCCGCTTATTGAAGAGCAAACGTCATGAGGTCTATATGTTATTTGTTCAAAATTATATTTAGAGGGGTGAAATAATAAATATATATATATATATTTTAAAAAAAATTAATTTTTTTTCTTTGGACCGTGGTCCCATCGGGCCTCCAAGGTGCGAGGAGCCCTTTTATGGTGTTTGACATTCAACTTCAAGCTAAAATAAATATCATTAATATATATTTTATGTAAGAAAAGAATATATATATATATATATATATATATATATAATTTACATTATTGTGATAAAAATAAAATTACACAGATTTTTCTGTCCTTAATGTCTCCAATCACCTGATCCCAATTGGGTAAAAAATTACCTTTTTTTTTTTTTTGTAGTGTGTATATTAAACTTGTTAACCATGCAGGGACTGATAGAAGAAGAGAAAATGGACTCCTTCAACATTCCACAATACACACCATCGCCATTTGAGATAAAATCTCAAGTCCTGAAAGAAGGATCCTTTGCCGTCGATCGGCTCGAGGTCTCTCATGTGAACTGGAATGCATACAACAACAATGGATTCAACGGTGTTGCTGATCATGCAATATTGAAGGATAGCGGTGGTGGATACAATGTTGCACAGTGCATGAGAGCCGTGGCAGAACCTTTGCTTGTGAGTCACTTCGGTGAGGCAATTATCGATGAGGTGTTTGATAGGTACAGAGAAATCATCACCGATCGTATGTCTAAGGAGAACACTGAGTTTGTCAATGTCACCGTTTCCTTGAAAAAGATTGGATGATTATTAATTAGATGACCGTTCTGAATCCATCGTTGTTTCATGTTCCAATAAAGTACCTTAAAAAAAATGTTTCAATAAAGTATGTAATTTTAATTATTATTTACTCTTTAATTGGGTAAACCTAGGAGAAGTAGGTGTTATTTAAATTTTTTTTTATATTATTATTTTGCTTTACCACTTGGATGAAATTTTATATTATTCTTATTATTCTAATTAATATATATTTTAAAAAAAAAAGCGATTAAATCCAACTGCTTTTTGGATTGGATTCGATCGAATCCTGCTGGATTGACCAGCGAATTATTAACAAGCACAACAAGAAAATTGCAACTTTTTTGTATTTTTTTAATAAAGAAACATATAATTTAAACTTTGTTGAGTAGAAGTGGTGTTATTGGCCCGCCACTGATTATATTATATTTAATTTTTTTTTATTTATATTGTGGTAAGATGGTTTTCTAGGTCAGTTTTAGTACACTTCGAACTAATCCACCTCTCCGATCTGGTAATAGACAGTCCATCCATGCCGTAACTAGGGTATTTACAAAGAAATTTCTTGCGGTCTGACCAATGTGGGGTTCGAACTAGTAACTTTTAGGGCTCGTTTGACAGACAGGACTGGCTTGGACTAATTTGGTCTGGACTGGGACTAAATCCTGACCTATGTTTGGTACTGCATAGGACTAAGAGCTGAACTATTAAAATAGTCCAGACCCATATTTGATACTGTTTCGGATTATTTTTCGGACTATTTTTTTAATTTATAAAATTACAAATATAAAATATTATTGATAGATTTTTGTTATGATATTAGTTCAAAATGAAATAACAACCAATTATGTCACTTCAATTGATTATGCAATTTTCTCCTGAACTTTCAAATATTATTTTGTTCATATTATTCAATATTCGAAGATGAAATACAAGGTGCAAACTCATATAAATATCAATAGTATATAAATTAAACAAGTAATAATCTAACATATACAGATAATTCCAAAGCCTCAAAGTATAAAAACAACAATATTGATTATAAATGTAATTAGCCTAAAAAATATATCATTAGAAATATTTTGTTGAGTTCTTTCAAGTGAATATAATATTGACTATATTTTAATTATTTTAAAATTTTTATTTATTATATCTATTTATTAATTAATAACCTAATAATTATTTTATTTAAAAATAAATTATTTCAAAGCTTCATTATATATATAATTACCATTTAATATAATTATTAACTGAAAATAATTTAGTAAAATAAAAATAATTACATTAACATCTATAAATGAACTCATTAGGTGTAAAGTTAGGTGGAGAAAATTAGATAGATGAAAGAATTAATTATTAAAAATTTATATTAAAATTGTTACATGTAAAATAGTTAGGTGTAAATATATTATGTGATTAAATTAATATCTAAGTAAATTATTATCTAAAATAATTAAGAGAAAGTTAAAAAAATAATTTATGAAGTAAAACGATAATAATATTTTATTATTTGGAGATTGTAAAATGGAAAATGATTGGAGTTGTGAATTTATGGAGATGTAATATTATTGAAATATTCCATTTCGAATTTCTATTTAGATGAAAAAAATATAGACTCATTGGAGATGATTTAAGGAGATGACTATAGAGCACAAATTAGAGAAGAGACAAAATAAACTCAAACTTTTGAAAAAGATTAGATAGTGAAGTAAAGTGAATATTTTTTGTGGGCTCAGGACTATTTAATCCCATTTAAAATAGTCCAGTGACACACCAAACATGGGTTAAGACTTAGTCCTATCCATTTTAAGCCAGTCCCATGTACCAAACGTGCCCTTAGGAGTAAATCTAGAATGTGAGAGCTAATTCACATAGTTAATTGATCACATTTTAAAATATGGGTAGGGTACACTAACTCCTTTAATTAACATCATTTAAATTCGATGTAAATAAAATTTAAAATTCAAATAACAAATTTAAGATAATTTTAAAATACATTAGTGACTAATGATGTAGTAGAAAGCACCAACTCTTCAAAATAATATTCTTTAAAAAAGTATATTTATTGGGGCCATTAAGATACAAATAAAAAAAAAAGGGATAATTGCAATGAAGTACCTTGATGTTTGGCTATATTGCAATAAAATCGTGAGTTTAGCCTTAATTGCATGTTAGTACCCTTGACCAAGTTGACCGGTATGTTGACTTTGACTTTTTTGGTAAAAAGACAAAATTGCCCCTGGTTTAAAAAAAATAAATTAAATAAAAATTTTAAAAATTTAAAATTTAAAAAATGGATCTCCACCGTCCATCAATCTTGATGGACGGTGGAGATACATTTAAAATATAAAATAAAAATTTAAAACTAAATAATTAAAAAAAAATTTAAAAAAATTTTATATAAAAAACAAATTAGTGTTCTTGGTGGAGATCCAGATTGGATCTCCACCGTCCATCAACATTGATGGACGGTGGAGATCCAATCTGGATCTCCACCAAGAACATCAAGAACAAAAAAAAAAAAAAATTGTTCAAACGCGAACCCAGATCTGGGTTCGCGTTCGAACCCAGCAGCTGGGTTCGAAGGCGAACCCAGCTCTGGGTTCGAAGGCGAACCCAGATTTCTGGGTTCGACTTCGAACCCAGAGCTGGGTTCGACTTCGAACCCAGAAATTCTGGGTTCGAAGTCGAACCCAGATTCTGGGTTCGCGTTTGAACAAATTTTTTTTTTTTTTTTTTGTTCTTGATGTTCTTGGTGGAGATCCAGATTGGATCTCCACCAATCTGGATCTCCACCAAGAACACTAATTTTTTTTTATATAAAATATTTTTTATTTTTTTTAATTATTTAGTTTTAAATTTTTATTTTATATTTTAAATGTATCTCCACCGTCCATCAAGATTGATGGACGGTGCAGATCCATTTTTTAAATTTTAAATTTTTAAAATTTTTTTAAATTTTTATTTAATTTATTTTTTTTAAATCAGGGGCAATTTTGTCTTTTTACCAAAAAAGTCAAAGTCAACATACCGGTCAACTTGGTCAAGGGTACTAACATGCAATTAAGGCTAAACTCACGATTTCATTGCAATATAGCCAAATGTCAGGGTACTTCATTGCAATTATCCCAAAAAAAATTATTGGGCTCATTAAGATACAAATCAAAATCAAAGGACTTTTTCTATAGCATGCAAAGTTAAAGTTTTTTATTTTTTAATTTTTCATGATATTCCTATTCGAATCTGAAATAATATTGCCATTTTTGGTACCAAACCTTATTGCACGGCTCATTATATTTAAACTCGCTATCACATGCTTTTTCATTCCAATCGTAATTATTTGATATTCCTGTGCCGAGATCCGCTAGCAAAAAAGATTTTTGAAGTCTTTAGAGGAAATAAAATATGACCCCACTAAATTTAAAGCTAAAGTTTGATATTAAAAAGCAAGTAACTTGTTGGGATGAACGTATGCTCGAGAAAAGTGTTTTCTTTTTTTCTTTTCGAAGTTGAGAAAAGTTTTTTTTTTTTTAAAAAAAAAATCATTTTGCACTTTGGCCTACTGGTTTTCATCTAAAATATTCAAAATTAAATATAATAAATAATTAAAATATAGCACTTTATATAATTTAATTTTTTTTATATATTATTTGCAGTGTGACAATTCGAATTTTGAATACTGTCAGATTAAATGAGTATTATTTATCACTAAAATACAGTGGACAGTATATAAATAATTTGGTTGTAGAGATATATTATATCTCTGTATCATTCGGCTGAAACTTCTCTAGGCCCATTACTTTCTTCCACTCGGACCATTATGCTAATGTATTAATTGTTAACTTCTAATAATCTGTTTTTATTTATTATTAATATTGTAATTGTACCTCCTTCAAAAATAAAAAATAAAAATAATTTGCTGTCATCTGTTATTAGTAGATTCTCAATGCTACTTAGTGAACTTGAAAATCAATAGTAACTGTAAGTTCATCCTCCTTAAATCAGACGAAAAATAATTATATTATATTTTATACTATTATAACAATATCATGTGTCATTAGTTATTAGAACTAGTAAGTTTGAGTTAAATAAAAAATTTAAATCATAAATTGATGAGATTTATAATAAGTTAACATTACATTTACAAAATATTTGTTAAAAAATCTAGTTAAAATATTTTTATAAAAAGCAAATTACCATGGATAGTTAATAAGTGATATATTATTCAAGCTATATAAAATTAAATTCCACATAGCTTACAACATGTTTTGTTTTAGAAGAAATGAAATATATTATCAAAACCAAAATAAACAAACTAACCAGTTGGACCAACCCCTCCACAAATGGGGGGCAAGAGCCTAACCAAGAACAATTAGAAGAAAACCAAGAGCAGCTTTCGCCAAATCATCAGCCACCTTGTTAGCAGACCTAGGAACAAAAGAAAAACTAAGAACTCAAGCAAAATATCCGAAACAATCAAACCTAACTCCGAAGGAGGGATAAAACGATTTATAAGAATATTAACCGCACTCAAAGAATCGGACTCTACTTGAACTGGAGCCAACCCAAGCTCGCAAGCAGTCCGAATGCCATGGAGAACAGCTGTAGCTTTTGCAACTTGAGAAGAGAAATTTGCTTACAGCTGAGAAGAACCAGCTGCCACAAACGGCCCCGACGAGTCACGGACGATGAAGCCAAGCCCAACTAGCCCCGAGTTACATATTAAAAGTTAAAAGGATATAAATACATATTAGAAGATATAGAGTATTACAAAAACTAATTATAAAATTTTCGAGATTTATTCCATTTATTTAAAATCAAGTACTGACAAGTTAAAAGGATATATATATATATATATATATATATATATATATATATCATCAAATTGGTCTTCTACCATATTTTCGTCATGGAGACAACTATATTGATGTACTTTGTCTTCTCCACAGCCAGATGCTGAGCCACATGGTTTGCATACCTATTGAACAAAGTGTCAATTATACTCTTTCCAAAGTGACTGCGACCAAGTGTTGCGACTAAGCCTGGTCGTAGATCGTAGTCGCACATTTCAGTGGCAGTTGGAATATGAGTTTCAAACGGACTCGTCAACTCATTTTTCAAACTTATAGAACCACCTCTTCTCACCACAAAAAAGGACAACCTTCAACAGACCAGACGAAAAACGTTCAGCCGTCATACCTCTTTTTCAATCGAGTTCTTCTTTCTTCAACACGATTTCACACCTAGTAATTATTATGATAATCAAGGGAGTTAGTTCAATGTTTAATTGCTTTCTTTCTATAAAACTCGTTTTAATTTTCATGATGTATAACTAAATCCATAGTTAGGGAATTGATATGAAGGGCATTAATTCGTTCATATAAACAACTATCAATTCTTTTTTATTCAGAGATTCAGTATTTTTCATGATTTAATTATTTATTGTTTATATCTCTATTGTTGATGAACTAGGATAATTGTTGTTACGTGCTAGTTCTGAGTTTTATTAGAATATAGATAATGATAATTTGAGATACCGAAAACTGGGATAATCGTTGTTACGTGCCAATTTAAGGTTATATAACTTCTAAATGGGATAATCGTTGTTACGTGCTATTTGGTAGTTATATATTTCTAATGAATAATTGATGTATGATTTGTATGTTTATCATAAAATTGTGTGTTGATTCTTAAAGTTCTTAAATCTTAATGGGTTCTTTGTGTTAATTGTTGAATTCATGACCTAACGGTAGCGGTGATTAACAACTTAGGAATAGCTGGTTAAATAATATGAAAGGTGATGACTATACATGAATTAAGAACGAATCCTGAACATAAATAGATATTTTCTTAATATAGTTGGATACTTGATGGATATGTCTAGAATATCGATAACTTAATTTCTCTCTCTATTCTTTCACAACTCAAACTCTTTTTCTCAGTGTTTTAATTTAGTTTAAATTACTTTTACAAATTCAAATCAATCTCAAAAACCTTTTAATTTTTAGTTTTAATTAAATTAGAATTAGAGTAGTAATTAAATCATCAATCTCTATAGGATCGATCCTTATACTTGCTGAAACTATACTAACATATTGATTCATGCACTTGCAAGGTATAAAATAAGTACATCAAGGTAAAAGGAAGTTCGGCTGACATGCTGACCAAGTCGGTGACTATAGAAAAACTGGAGTTGTATGCAGTTTCAGTGTATCTTCTAGCATAAAGACTGGTGGGAGAGTGAACTATAGCAACTAGATGTTAAGGAGGGAGGTGACCCTCTACTTCAATCTTCAAGTGGGAGATTGTTAGGTAATGAAGATGAATTATAGTTAGGATATGAAGATGAATTAGACTCAAGCATTGAAGAACAGTGAGCCGTGCGACCAGGGAGTCGTGCGATCAGGAGGTTGCGGTAGCAGGTCACACGATCATGTTAAACGTGCGAGGTCACGTGAGCACAAAAGGCAGCTTTTGGCAGAGAGTGGCATGACCGTGGGATCGTGCGATGTGTATCCTAATTTTAACAGGTGTCAGTTTTGGAAGAATTTGTTTCCTGTTCAAACTCGTTTTCCTTAGGGCGACCCTAGCCCCTAGTAAATCACTATAAATACATTATGTAATGAGAACTAATGGACGGGCAATCAAAAATAAAATTGATAGCAAAGAGAGAGTCATGTAATCTTCTGTTATAGTGGATTGAGTACGAGTGCGCTCCGTGGATGTAAGAAAGTTATTCGAACCATATAAAACATTTGTCTTATATTTTTTCTTGTTTGTTATTATTGTTTATATACACTTGTGTGTGATTTTGGCTAACCATAAAATCATTTTGCTGCCGTTGGGCTTAGGCGTAATTCTTAACAAATATATATATATATATATATGTTTATACACACACACACACACACATATATATATATATATGCATACCTACAAACATACATACATACATATATATATATATATGTATGTATGTATTAGAGAGTCTTTTGTTTTGAAAAAAATGTAAAATATGGACAATACAAGTGAAGTTTGCAAAATACTGAATCAACTTTACAGCTACTATACAGATGCCATAAGAGAGAAGAGAACTCAAACTCCATTTTTACTGAAGAATTTCTGATGTAAAGGTTACAGAAATCAGATCACACGACCTGATATTTATACACATTAGATGCACATACTTTGCATAAGTATTCATGTAACAATTTTCTAACTAACTTCCTATAATTAAGGGCATTCAATCAAACTACCACATAGATTTAAGAGATTGAAATAGTCTGCTGAACTTCCATCTTAACCTGCTGTAAACCTTTGATCATTTGCAAAATCATTCATCTTTGAACAATGCTTGACTTGATAAGCAAGCAATGTCACTTCTTGTTGTTTATCATTGATGCTGCTAGGCTATTGCTTGACACAAACATAGGCTGGTGCATAAAGCTAAGCTGCACATAATTCTGTTGCACACGAATGGATTGTTGATACAAGAGAAGTTTGTAGCATTTCATTATGTTGCTTACAAACTGCTATAGTAACTTGAGCTGAAGTCTTGTCATCTTCAATTGAAACCTTAGAAGCTGTCTTGATATTCTTAATATCCCCCGGCAAGCTGAATCGAGGTGATTCAATGAGATTCAGCTTGGCTCTAAGGAATTCAAAATGAGGCTAAGGAAGAGCCTTAGTGAAGATATCAGCTTTTTAAAGCTCAGTTGGAACATATTGCACAGTGAGCATATTGGAGGCAATCGTTTCTTGGATAAAATACATATCTATTTCAATGTACTTAGTCCTAGCATGGTGAACAACATTTTGGGCAAGGGAAGCAGCACTGGTGTTGTCACACCAGACAACTGGAAAATGAGGAACTTGCAGCCCTAACTCAGACAACAAAGATTGAACCCAAAGGACTTCAGTACCAGCCTGTGCTAAAGCTTTATATTCAGCTTCAGTGCTGCTTCAAGCTACTACTATTTGCTTCTCAAAGCTCCAGCTAATGAGGTGCCTCATAGAAACAAACAACAACCACTAATGCTCTTTTTATCATCAATACATGATGCCCAATCAGCATCATTGTAAACCTCTAAGTGCAGCTCAGCTGTTGGACAAAACATCAAGCTAAAGGAAATAATCCCTTTAAGATACCTTAGCAGTCCTTTACAAGCCTTCCAGTGTGCTTTAGATGGGGCAGTCAAGAATTGGCTAAGTTTATTCTCTGTAAAGCTGATATCAGGCCTGATATTGGTGAGGTATTGGAGTGCCCCAATGGTACTTTTATATAGAGTAGGATCCGGGAAGGGTAAGCCTTCAAACTTGGAAAGCTTGATGCTGAAGTAAAGAGATGTGGAATAAGGTTTGCAATTTGACATATTTTCCTTGTACAACAGATCATGCGTATATTTGTACTGGCAAATAAACAAACCAGCTGCTGATCTTGAGGCTTCAAAACCAAGGAAAAAGTTGACAGCCCCTAAAGATATAGGAGCAAATTTTGAATGCAAAACAACAACGGTGTGTTGAATAAGAGCAAGGATGCTTATTGTGATGAGAATATCATCAACATAAACAAGAAGATATAACACATGATGCTTGTACTTCTTGATAAATAAAGAGACATCAGCTGCAGAATTGTAAAATCCAAGCTGCAACAAGGCTGTTTTCAGTTTAAAGAACCATGCTCTTAATACTTGCTTAAGCCCATAAAGAGCTTTATGAAGTTGGCAAACATGTGTAGGTAGCTAAGCATTGACAAAACCATAAGGATACTCCATGTACATTACCTCTTTTAACTCCCCATTGAGAAAAGTATTGTGAATATCTATTTGCTGGATATCTTATACATTGGTCACAACTATGGTGAAGATAATTCGAATGGTTGATGCTTTTAGAACTGGACTAAAGGTGTCAAAATAATCAATACCTGCCGTTTGATAAAAACTTTTGGCAACTAACCTTACCTTGTAGCTGTAAATGGATCCATTTTGATGGTATTTGACCCTAAACACCCCCTGCAGCCAATTAAGTTCACAGAAGATGTAGCTGGAACCAAACTCCAAGTTTGATTCTTCAATAAGGCTTGATACTCCTCCTGCATTGTTGAGAACTAGTACAGTTGTTGAAGAGCCTATTTCACTGATTTGGGAACCAATCAGCAAATAGAGTAATATACTTGCATAAACAAGAGTAAGTTACAAGCTTCAGCATTCTAGACTTGGATATAGTTATCAAAGGATGAGAAAGCATTGCAAACTTTAAAGGCAGCTAAGAGGTGTTGGGAACAAACAGATCAATGCACCAAGAGGGTGCAGGAACTGAGGCTGTAGTTGGAACTGGTGCAGGCAATGCACTAGAACATATGTAACAGTCTTTGAAGAAGCTGAGATGACAACTTCAGGTGAAGCAGAATGCAAAAACTAAAGTAGGCAGACTAGTAGGCACAGATGAAGGCATTAAAGAGGAAGTAAGCAGGTTGATGTAAGGGAATTCATGCTCACTAAAAACCACATTCCTAGTGATATAAATCTTGCTTGAAGGATAAAGGCATTTACAGTATTTCTGCTGTAAGCTATTGCTAATAAACAAGCATTTGCTTGAATGGAAATCAAGTTTTTGTTTTGAGTAAGGTTTGAGATAAGGGAAACATGTGCAACCAAAAACTTTTAAGAAGTTGTAATTGAGAGATTAATGAAAAAAGATTGCAAATGGTGATTTCATTTTGAGAATTGGAGAGAGTAAATTGTTTATAAGGAGCACAACCGTTTGAAATGATTCACACCAAAAATGAAGTGGTATTTTAGCATGTGCAAGAAGTGTCATACATGATTCAACAATATGCATATGCTTCTTCTCAGCTATACGATTTTGTTGATGAGTATATGAACAAGAAGTCTGAAAATAAATACCAAACTTTGTTAGATAAGGCATAAGAGGTTTGTACATAGTATCTAAATCAGCTTGCAAGCACTTGATTTTGTGATTGAACTGTAGCTTAACAAAGATCTTGAACTGCAAGAAAATGTTAAGAACATCTGATTTCAACTTCGTAGAATAAAACCATGTGAATATTGAGTAAGAATCCACAAATACTACATAGTAACGATATTCCTCTACTGATGGCATAGGGGCTGGACCGCAGACATCAGATAACAGTAATGCAAGTGGTACTTGAGCTTTATAAGTAGATAGTTGAAAGGGTAACTGATGAAGCTTTCCTAACTTGCATGAATCACAGAAACCAATGTAATTAGGAGTTCCCTTTAAATGTAGTTTATGCATCACATGCTTCCAAATTAAAGAAGCTGGGTGCCTAAGCTTTTTATGCCACATATTTTCATTTACTTAAGCTGTTAACAATGCAATAAGTATTTTCAATAGATGGATTTACAACAGATGATTGAAGTAGCTAAACTAGTTTTATTTCAAACATGTGTAACTGGAAATATAGAAGAGTGAGCAACATATTGTCTGAATTAAGTAACCAAAGCATTGTGCCTTTTATCACACACAAGATCAATCTTGTACAGACCATCCTTGAGGACCCCCAGTGAGTAGAATTTCCTTAGTATTCTTGTCCTTAATATGCAAGTGTTGTTAGTAAACTTAGCACAAGAATTATTATCAAATGTGAATTTGAAAATGCTCAATAAGTTCTTTGCAATAGCTGGAACACATAGAACTTTGTAAAGAATCAAGGATCTAGTCATGTTAAGAGAATGAGCTGTAACATTAGCAACATGAGAGATATGGAGGTGTTGACCATTGCCAACTGCCAACCTGTCAGCTCCATTATATTTTGTACCTATTGAGAGATTGTTGAAGTCTGATGTCACATGATTTGTAGCACCACTATCAGCATACCATGTTGGATCACACACGGTTTTAGGTGTGGCAATGAAGGCTGTAGACTAATTTACGTTTGCTTGGAATTGAGATGGATTGTCTTCTTAATTAACAGGTGATGACTGTTAGTGGAATAATTTTGAATATTTCTTGACACAGGACCTGTCAAACCTATTGTTGCAATACATTGCCGAATGTCCTCCTCTGCCATAAATCTGACAAGCTGGCCTATTGCTATTGTTGTTCAATCTCCCTCCATTTCGACATCACCACTTCCTTTTCAATTAGACGAGTCTCCTCTTTGTCCCTGTCTATTTTATTAATTACCAGAAATATAGTTGGCACTATGATTTATTACGTGAACTTGAGAGGATGAGTTCAAGTGTGCTATTCTTTGTTCATGTATCACCAATAGGTATTGAACTTCTTGTAGACTCATTGATTGTTTTTAGAGTATTGGTGTAAACGTGGTTTGAAGTTAAAAATTTCAATTCCATATCTAAAAAACATACACTCCTCATGGGCTTTATTAGAGCTTTCGCTATACACAACAATATTGTTATAAAAAATGAGACTTGGGCCTTGGGGCTCTTGGGCTCAGGCTCCCTTTGGGTTGAGCCTGTGCCTGTGAGGGCCCTGGGATGACTGCCATCTTTTATTTATTATTTTTATTTTAATTATTTTGAATATAAATTTAAATAAAATTCTAAAGACACATTTGTTTGTTGAATACAAAGTTGTATTGTTTCAAAAGAGTTGCACTGGTTCAAAACAACTTTTTGTGTTTATAAATAAAGTTCAGATAATACAAAAGAAAACTTTTAATTTTAATCGTATATTTCCCTACTTTTGCTGTCTAAAACACTTCTGAGAGAAAAGAAAAATATTGTACTGTAATTTGCTTGACTTCTGGGCTGTATTGCTTCATCACAGAAGAATTGATAGTTGAATCCTGGAGGCAATCTCCGTTCATCCTTCAAGCAATCAGAAGGGGATAAATACTGTCTTAGGACATTCCACACACTGCAAACCTCTATCACAATTCTTACTACGAATATGTTACACCTTTTTGTAACCGCAAGTATACGGGGTCGGCACAAGTAATACAGAATGAGCAAATTATCGTCTCCACAGGGATATTCTAAGCATTGAGTATTAAAATTAACTAAGCCTATATCTATTTGGAAAATCGGAATCTTTTTAAAAAGAAAATTAAAGATGAAAATATAAAAACATAAAAACAATGCAAACGACCAATATGAGAGATTAGCTAAGGTATTTAAATTCACCTAATCCATCCAATTGAATTTTATGAAAGCACATTATTGCGATTTAATTATCAATGTTGATGATCGTGTTTATCTAAATTATCCAAAATTCTCTCTCGAGATAAATCGGACCTATCACCACATACACTAATATCCTATCTCTCGATGGATATCTAAGTGCATGAAAATGCATTAATCATAATAAACATCTTATATGATCACACAAGGAAATTAGCATATCTTTATCTAATTCCACTTATGGTGGACATTACATATAACACGTTGTGGGCGTCACCTCTCGGTCTATAATACACAACCATAAAATCAACTAAATGCAGACCATTACATTTAGAAGCATTAAGATCGATAATATCACTCAACAAATAATAATCAATCCAATAAATCAAACTATCAATCCATTCAACTTTCAAGAAAAAAGATTTATCAAAACCCTAACTTACAAGTTTAAGTCATAATAAAATAATTACAACTAAACATGTTTATTAATTCTAAAAGAGAGATACAAGAATGAAAATCAAAGAAGAAGAGGGATAGAAAAACTCCTGAAATGTATGAACTCTCGTCATCTTCCAATTGTGATTTCTTCTAGCTTTCACTTCCTCCAAAATCTAAGCTTGGTGTTGAGAAGATAACTAAAGGATCGAATCCATATCCTCTTGTTTCCAAGATGATCTTCTTCTCCCCCTTAGCCTATTCTTTTCTCTCTTGTTCTCCTCTTGGTCGAGTTCTCTAAGTTCCAACCGAACTCCCTTTTGTTTTCTCTTCTTTTTCTTTTTATAGTGCTGGAATAGGTCAGATTTTTAGGCACCCACGACTTGTGCAAGTAGCGGGCCAAGTAGCGGCTGTAAGTAGCGGGTGCCACTATTAAGTTTTGGAAATATACTCGCGACTTGTGCAAGTGGCAGCTCAAGTAGTAGGCCAAGTAGCGGGTGTCACTGTCAGGTTTTGGAAATTATATTGCCGCTACTTGCACAAGTCGCGGTTCAAGTTGCGGCCTAAGTTGCTAAACTGCGCACTGATGCTAAAACGAGCATAATTTTCTCTAGAAAGTTTGGAATCACGAATCGTAAAATTTTTCGAAAAGATAATTAGACCTTTTAAGAAATATAAAACTTATAACCCATTTCATCTTATGGAATTTAGGGCGGCCTCCGAAACATGATAGATTTGCACTAATAAATCTTCAGATCTTCAATTTAATCCACCAAATCTCTTCAATTAAACTCAAAACCTTATTACCTGCACACTAGATAAGAAATATTAAAAACATTTGATAATTACCTGAGAACGGAACAAAAGTAGGTAAGGATAGGTAAAGATGGAGGCCCATTTTTGATCAAGAAATAGAGCCAACAAATACACCCAAACCTAACTTTTGCTCGTCCTCGAGCAAAATCGGAACAAAACAAAAAGAAAACAAAAACAAAAAATAAATATAAACAAACAACTAGCCTAAACTACTTTCGTAGGTAACAAGATGACACTTAGCATGTGCCACAAGCCTTTAAACCCCTAAGTGTCCCTAGTGGACGAGTTATAGTCTCGTGAGGGTTTACCAGCAACGATACCCATAAACGCATCTCTGAACATTAAAGAACAATTAATTTACCAAATGAAACACAATCCATTAAGATAAAAATTAGCAACAACAATAAGTAAAATTCAAAAGCATCCACTCATAGATTTTTGCACCACTTGCCACACACATGCCAACACTTTAAGAATCTTTAAAAGAAAATAATTGTGTTCAAATAATCGGGATAGAATTCGCTTCGACTCGAAACCTCTCAGGATAATTCTCTAGAAAATCACTCAGAACCTAGGCAACACACTCATCAAACACGTGTAGAAGGAATTTATACTCAAAGAAATACAAATATACATCGCATGTGAAAATCAATTTGAAAAACGCTACTTTTTAAGCACAAAGATCTCATTGAAGGAATCAAATATTATGAACAAGATATCAACATGAGAACAAGATATTAATATGAAAACCTTTACATTAAAGTTAGACTCCTCAAAAGATCAGCAGGACTTAATAAAGATTAGGGTGAATTGCACTCAAGTACCCTGACTTTTATCATAATTGCACGTTTAATGCCAGTTTTGCCATAATTGCACTCTAATACCCTGTAATCCGTTGACCACCGTTAGAGTAACGGTTGACCAAACGGATTCAGGCAAAATGACGAGAATGCCCCTCAAAGGAAAAAAAAAATTGAAAATCAGATCTTCGAACCCAGATGAACTGGGTTCGCGTTCGAACCCAGCTGGGTTCGATTACGAACCCAGAAACTGGGTTCATGGTCGAACCCAGAAACTGGGTTCGACCACGAACCCAGTTGCTGTGTTCACGATCGAACCCAGCTTCTGGGTTCGATCGCGAACCCAGCTTCTGGGTTCGATCGCGAACCCAGCTTCTGGGTTCGATCGGGAACCCAACTTCTGGGTTCTAACGCGAACCCAGAAGCTGGGTTCGATTGCGAACCTAGCAACTGGGTTCGTGGTCGAACCCAGTTTCTGGGTTCGTGCTACGAACCCTGGGTTCGAGCACGAACCCAGATCTGGGTTCGTGTTCTTCGAAAAAAAATTTCAAATTTTTTTTTTGTTGATTTTGTTTTTTAAAAAATATTTTTTAAAATTAATTAAAATATGATGTGGCATGTTCTTATTGGTTGGATGATTTTTTAAATTTTTAAAAAATAAATTTAAACGTAAAAGACCATTTTACCCCTGAATCCGTTTGGTCAACCGTTACTCTAACGGTGGTCAACGGATTACAGGGTATTAGAGTGCAATTATGGCAAAACTGGCATTAAACGTGCAATTATGATAAAAGTCAGGGTACTTGAGTGCAATTCACCCTAAAGATTATAATAAGGCTATTGAGTGATGAGTTAAGAACGAAATGGAAAAAAAGATTTTAAAAAGCTTTCTATGAAGTTAAGAGATATTTTTCTTCTCTTATGCACACTCGGCTTTGCACAATTCCCTTATTTTATTTTTCTGACTTTTCTAAATTTTTTTTTTCATCTTTTCTTTTTTTTTTTTCCCTTTTTTTTCCTTCTTTTGTTTTTTTCATTTTTTTTTCAATAACAACATACTTGTTAAATTCAACCATGTAGTTATTTTCTTTTCTTATCATTTTAATATAATCCAAGTTAAAAAGGTAAGACTATTTCATACACAGAGCTTGGTTTTGGATTTATGTAGGTGATGAAAGAAAAGGCTTCTAAGTGTTTGGTTTGAAAATGGTTATTGGAGCATATACAAGAATATGATGAATTTTTAAATTTTTAGTAGCTCAACATGTATAATCTACATCACTTTTTAAGGGAAAAACCAACTCAACATAGGGTAAACACATGATATCTTAGATGTTGTTGAAAAATGCTCAATGCAAAATCTAAATGAGATCAAACTAATTAATCAAAATTGAAGATAAGTATGTAAAGAGTAGAAACGAAAATACCCTCTAAAATAACAAAGTATAAGCTCAAAAACTTACTGGGTAAGTCTCCACTATTTATCCTAGTCGATCGAATATGACATGTTTTCACAAAAAGATAAACAGAGCGTAACGCAATGCGGTGTAAAACATAACACCAAAAAAATTTGAGTAGTCCCAAATAAATTAAAACTCATTGAAAAAGTTAACAATTATGTTTCAACAGAAAGCATACACATGATAAAAATAAATGTTCTAAAATGTTCAAAGTCTAGACTAAACACACTAGACACAGACTAGACGTACGTGACGTTATTATACCTAAGTCTTCCAAACGCTTAATGTATGTAAGGAAAGTCTAGGCTTTCAGCCGATATACGTCAACTACACAATGATAAACAAAAACATATCTTAAGACAAAATAAAATTAAAAAAATAAAAAAAATCGAAAACACAATAAAAACACTATACACTTTAATAACGAAAAATAACCAAAAACCACCCCTAAACTTAAGATAAACATTGTCCCCAATATTTTAAAACTTTAGGCTCGAGAAAAAAATGGCTAAACAAAGAAATATGAAAAAAAAATAAAAAAAATATCTAACTAAAGAATAATAATCAAACACATAAATAAAAACAAACTAAAATCAACAATCAAACTAAAAAAAAAAATCAAACAATGTTCAACACTTCAAAATTATTCACATGCAACCAACTTCCCCAAACTTCAAAATTTTTCAACACAAGCACAACACTTCAAATAAGCTCATGGGTAAGGGTTACCAAATACTAAAATTCAAAATTTAAACAAATAACAAAAATGAAAAAGAAATAAAAAAAAATAAAAATAAAAATAACATACAATTCTATCTGATTGCTCTTGCTTTTGCCCACCTGCTTCATAATTGATATCTTCTTATCAACTTACCGCACTATCCTAACCAAATGACCAGAAGAAAAAATAATTCTCCCAGCCCTGCATACCTTAAATGAGAAGTTAGCTTCTTGCGGCCCAAGTGCGGCAGTTGCTCAATGGGTTAAGGCGGTTTAGGCTTTCCTTCTCCAATATCTACAAAAAAATATGTACTCTGGTGGTTATCTTTTTCAACAGTGGCACCGTGGATTAAACATAACTTACATGGCTCTAGAAAGGTGGCTGCCTCATCTCTGTGCAACAAGCTCTTCCTCCCTTCCATCTCTACTTGATCAATCTTAATCGGATCTAGCTGACCAATTTGGATTGCTAAATGTTGAACGGTGGCTTGTGACTGCAGAGTGACTTGATCAACCTTTGCATCTATCTTGTGAGTAGTCTCAGTCAAATGCTTCAGAGCATTATCTTGATACTTCAACTTGGTATCCAACTTTGCCATATACATGGCCAATATGTCTTCTAGAGTTGACTCATTTTCTTGTTGGTTGCTCCTATGAGAGTCAGGATGATAGCTCCGCTTTGGATTGTATGAGCTTAGGTAGGGGTTGTTCTGATCATAGTTGACATAATCCCCACTCTGCATTTGTTAAGGACTACTCGCAGCAAATGGATTGTTCACCTGACAATCGATACTCACATGCAGCCCCCTATATAAGAAACAATCCGAACATGCTCTATAGTCATTAGTCGCCACTTCCTTAGTAAACTCATGCACCTCATATTAAGAATATATTTCCTGTACAGAAAAAGAAAAAAAATAAAAGAAAAATTAATAAAAATAAAATATATACATATACATACATACATATATATATATATATATATATAAATTCAAATTAGCTATAGATCTAATCGGTATTAATATCAATACAACTAAAATATTCCCAGCAACAGCGTCAGAATCTTGTTACGCCTTTTTGCACCCGCAAGTATACGGGGTCAGCACAAATAATACAGAATGATCAAATTAACGTCTTCATGAGGATATTCTAGGCATTGAATATAACTAAGACTATATCTATTTGGAAAATCAGAACGGTTGTAAGAAGAAAATTAAAGATAGAAATATAGAAACATAAAAACAATGCAAACGACCAATATAGTAGTTGTGTTGACATAATCCCCACTCTGCATTTGTTAAGGACTACTCGCAGCAAATGGATTGTTCACTTGACAATCGGTACTCACATGCAACCCCCTATATAAGAAACAATCCGAACGTGCTCTATAGTCATTAGTCGCCACTTCCTTAGTAAACTCATGCACCTCATACTAAGAATATATTTCCTGTACAGAAAAAGAAAAAAAAATATATATTTATATATATATGTATGTATATGTATATATTTTATTTTATTTTTTTTTCTTTTTCTGTACAGGAAATATATTCTTAGTATGAGGTGCATGAGTTTACTAAGGAAGTGGCGACTAATGACTATAGAGCACGTTCGGATTGTTTCTTATATAGGGGGCTGCATGTGAGTACCGATTGTCAGGTGAACAATCCATTTGCTGCGAGTAGTCCTTAACAAATGCAGAGTGGGGATTATGTCAATACAACTAAAATATTCCCAGCAACAGCGTCAGAATCTTGTTACGCCTTTTTGCACCCGCAAGTATATGGGGTCAGCACAAATAATACAGAATGATCAAATTAACGTCTTCATGAGGATATTCTAGGCATTAAAATTAACTAAGACTATATCTATTTGGAAAATCAGAACGGTTGTAAGAAGAAAATTAAAGATAGAAATATAGAAACATAAAAACAATGCAAACGACCAATATAGAGATTAGCTAGGGTATTTGAATTCATTTAATACATCCAATTGAATTTTATGAAAGCACATTATTGTGATTTAATTATCAATGTTGATGATCGTGTTTATTTAAATTATCCAAAATTCTTTCTCGAGATAAATCAGACTTATTACCACATACACTAATATCCTATCTCTCGATGGATATCTAATTGCATGAAAATGCATTAATCACAAAAAATATCTTATATGATTACACAAGTAAATTAGCATATCTCTACCTAATTCTACTTATGGTGGACATTAGCACGTTGTGGGTGTTACCTCTCGGTCAGAAAACACAACCATAAAATCAACTAAAAATACAGACCATTACATTTAGAAGCATTAAGATCAATAATATCACTCAACAAATAATAATCAATCACAATAAATCAAAATATCAATCCATTCAACTTTAAAAAAAAAAAGGATTCATTAAAACACTGACTTACAAGTTTAAGTTATAATAAAATAATTACAACTAAACATATTTATCAATTCTAAAAGAGAGATACAAGAATGAAAATTAAAGAAGGAAAGGGATAGAAAAACTCCTTGAATATATGAACTCTTGTCCTCTTCCAATTGTGACTTCTTCTAGCTTTCACTTTCTCCAAAATCCAAGCTTGGTGTTGAGAAGATGACTAAAGGATCGAACCCTCTTGTCTACAAGATGATCTTTTCTCCCCCTTGGCCTCTCATTTTCTCTCTTGTTCTCCTCTTGGTCGAGTTCTCTAAGTCCCAGCCAAACTCCCTTTTGTTTTCTCTTCTTTTTCCTTTTATAGCACTGGAATAGGTCAGATTTTTAGGCACCCATGACTTGCGCAAGTAGCGGGCCAAGTAGTGGGTACCACTGTCAAGTTTTGAAAATATACTCGCGACTTGCGCAAGTGGTGGCTCAAGTAACGAGCTAAGTAGCGGGTGCCATTGTCAGGTTTTGGAAATTATATTATCGCTACTTGCACAAGTCGCAGTTCAAGTCGTGGCCCAAGTCGCGGAACTGCGCACTGATGCAAAAACGATTATAACTTCCTCTAAAAAACTAGGAATCACGAATCGTAAAGTTTGACAGAAAGTAGACATTTAGACTTTTGCAGAAATATAAGGCTCATAACACCAGTTCATGTTGTGGAATTTAGGGCGGCCTCTGAAACATGATAGGTCTGTACTAATAAATCTTTATATCTTCAATTTAATCTACCAAAACTCTTCAATTAAGCTGAAAACCTTATTATCTGCACACTAGATAAAAAACATTAAAAACAACCGATAATTACTCGGGAACGGGACAAAAGTAGGTAAGGATAGGTAAAGATGGAGGCCCATTTTTAATCAAGAAATGGAGCCAACAAAATACAAGTCAGTTTTTATTTTCTTTTTTTTATACTAATTTCGGTTCTGTATTTTTTTATTGTATTATTAATTTTATTTAGATTAGTGATTGATTGTTCCAACAGAGAGGAGATGAGAACAGCAACAGGATCATAATCATGACTGATACCATTCAAAATATGAAGCACACGATCTTAATCTTTGATCATTTCTCCAGTAGCCTTCAATTGATCACCTAATGCTTTAACCTTTAACACAAATTCACTAACTTTCAAGTTTCCTTTCGTTATATTTTGCAACTCTTGCTTTAGTTGAAGCACTTTGGCCATTGATTGTTGAGAAAACAGATTCTCAAGTACATTCCATACTTCTTGAGATGTAACATAGTTTGTTACTTCTCCTATGAGACTATGATGGATTGTAGAATACAACCAACATAGAAGCAACTTATTTGACCTCCTCCACAATTTATACTCCTTATTTTCAACAACTTCTTTTTCACCACTACTATAACAAATTTCAACAAAGTTAAGAGGTATAGGTTTCAAATCTGAAATGAAATTGTCAAGCTCATAAGTTAGTATGGCTGGTAACACTTGTGCCTTCCAATGAATGTAGTTATCTCTATTGAGCTTTACAGGAAGATTGAAGTTCAAGGTTTTGGTAATGCAAGTGAACTTAATCGAAGAGGATGATCATAAGGTATGATCACCACCTTTGAGCGTTGAAGAGTTACCAGAATCTACCATGGAAGATCAGTCATTGTTTAGCCCTGATACCATGTAAAATATGAAAAATACAAGTGAAGTTTGCAAACTACTTAATCAACTTTATAGCTACAACACAGATGCCATTAGAGAGAAGAGAACTCAAGCTCCATTTTTATTAAAAGAATTTCTAATGTAAATGTTACATAAATCAAATCACAAGACCTGCTATTTATACACACTCAATGCACACACTTTGCATGAGTATTCGTGTAACAAACTTGTAACAACTTTCTAACTAACTTCCTATAATTAAGGGTAGCTAATCAAACTGCCACGTAGATTTAAGAGATGAAAATAGTCTGCTGGAGCTTCCATCTTAACCTGCTATAAACTTTTGATCATTTGCATGATCATTCATCTTTGAACAATGCTTAACTTGATAAGCAAGCAATGTCACCTGTTGTTGTTTATCATTGATGCTGCCAGGCTGTTGCTTGACACAAACATTGCTAGGCTGATGCACAAAGTTAGGCTGCACATAATTCCGTTGTACACAAATGGATTGTTGACCAAGAGCAGTTTGTAGAATTTCATTATGTTGCTTACAAACTGTTATAGTAACTTGAGCTAAAGTCTTGCCATCTTGAGCTGAAACATTGGCACCTATCTTGGTATCCTTAACAAAAACCAAACCAAACTAAAAAAAATATATAATTTTTTTTGTGTAAACTAATTACAAATTAAAAAACCTGTAATGTTTTAATTGAAATACAAATTAAACTAGAGAATTGTTTTAGTGTATTTGGTACATATGTACTGTCCACTCAAATAATATTATATAACATAAATAGTTAAATCAATCACATGATAGATATGTATCATATGAAACAATATAATTAGCTAAGTTGAACGTATACGTTCAGATATACTCAAGTATTTTTTATTAAATTGAATTCTTCATATTATATTAGAATTATTGGGAAATAGAGAACCCCTAGTTGGATAAACCAACTTGTAATTTAATTATTGTCTCCATTGTAGATTCTTTTAGGGGTTTTGTTTAAAATTTGATTATCCTTCTTGTCCTTTATCTTTTGAGATTCTTAGGTGGGTTCATGCTTGATATGCCATTATTCTCTCTTTGCCCTTTTCTGTTTACCAATAATTAATTCTCTAATAAGCTTGCATCTTGGGTTTGCTTAAAACATACAAAAATGGTTGACAGCATATTAAATGTCTGAATTTCTTCTTCAATTGGAAAACTAAAACAGCACCATAACCAAGGCTAAGAAAGTTATAGTCAACACACCAAAACACAACCCCACTAAATTTAAAAAGTTTGTTATTATAAAAAAAAAATTATTATTATTTTTTTAAAATTTATAATTAAATAATATAATAGGTAAGTTATTACTAACACATCACTTACTATATTTTTTAAATATATATATATATATATATATATATATATATATATGATATTAATAACTTACATATCACTTCATTTAAATATGTATTTAAACAAAAAAAATTAAATAATCTAGAATTACTCTATATTTGGATATCCTTTTAACTTGTGTACTTAATTTTACATGAGTTGAATAAATTTTGAAAATTTTATAATTAATTTCATAATACTCTATGTCTTCTAATATATATTCGATCCTTCTAACTTTTAAAATAATGTGAAATTTAATTTAATACAGGTTGAATAATATAACTTATTCCCTATCCATCATAATTAGCTTTTTATAAAACTATTTCAACCAGATCTTTCAACAAATGTTGTGAGAACATGGTATTGATAAAATATTATGAAGAGTAATGCTAGTTTGTTTAAAAAAATTGTCTAAATTTATATTCAAATTATGTGGTACGTAAGTTGTTAATACCATATCACTTACTATATTATTTAATAATTTATATGGTTTTGACAATTCATATACCTTATTATTTATATAGGTATTAATTTGGATAAATTTTTTGAACTAACGGAACTCCCAACTCCCAAATATATACAATCAAATTGGTCTTCTACTATATTTTTGTCATGGAGACAACTATATTTATGCACTTTGTCTTCTCCACAGCCAGATGCTGAGCTACATGGTTTGCATACCTATTGAACAAAGTGTCAATTATTCTCTCTCCAAAGTGACTAGCCAGCAGCATGGGTTCTGTAGCAGCTCTTATACAATTTGCAACATTTTTTCCACTCCTGTACTTGTTAAACACAAACTCTTTGTTGCTGGGATCGTCACTAGGATCCCAATTCTCCTCGAAAATTTCCAGCTTATCGAGATTGAAGGATCCCTCCTTTTCAACAATCTCTCTTACCTCTTCTTCAGAGGGTGTGTAATATGGAATATCGAATGAATCCACTTTGGCCGCTTCTACAAGCCCCTACAACACCTCGAAAAGTTAGTCTTTTCATTTTCTAAATCTGTGTATTGTCTTAGATTGAACTTCAATATATATGCGGAATCTAGACGGTCCTATAAATAAGTCGTGGAATCAGTTCTATAATATTATAAAATTAGACGATTCCGTAACTTTGCATAACTGATCTACAACATTATGTAACAAACTTGACTAGAGAATTATTTCATATATATAAGCTACCTCATCCACCAATTCGAGGAAAGATTTTGTTAGCAGTTCCCAGACATAGCAGCAATCCTTGCTCGAGGGATCGGGGACGCTCTTGCCAGCGAAGGTAAGAACCATACGTCCTCCAACTATAATTTCTTTAGAGCGTAAGCTTAGAAATAATGAGAAATCTCTCTGAAATTGCTCCAAGTAAGCTTTATAAACACTGGAAGGACTTGACTTTGCCATGTATATATTCTTCTTGTTACTTCCAAGGTTTTCAGGAACCTTGGAGAGCCAGTGAACACTGTAAGAAGAGTGTATGAAATGTATGCTCCTGCTTGGGAAGAGTCTCTCGTAAAAGGAACCGGGCACTCCTGATACGAAACACGGTCCAAACGAGTCTCCCTCGACCCTTTGATAGAAAGCAGGAAGAGACTTGAAGATGCTGTTGAAGTCATTTTCTGGAAGATCATTCAGAAACACTTGAATTTCCGGTGATTTCTGATTAAATTGTTGACACGTTGCGTGGATGGTATCTAGGATTTCGGAGATGACCAAGAAGGTATTGGGTCCTGAAGAGCAGCCCAAATCTGCAACTTTAAAGTTAGTAGGGAAACCAGTGGTCATCAACATATCTGTGATGGTTTCCTCTAGTATTGATCTGGCCTTCAAAATCACTGTTTTCTTATAAAGATGAAAACATTAATGTTAAATAATAACCACATTCAAAGGTTTTAACTATTTAACACAAATAATAAATACAAATATAATCAGATAATTATGAGACTAGGAAGTACTCGATTATAAAATACGTACTCGAATTTTATAATCATATTGTTAAGTAATTATTAAATACAAAAGCTTAACCTTAAAAAATAAGAACCCAAAACAGTAATATTTAAGTACTCTGATTAATAAGAATACATATAAAAAACGAATGTATATGGAAAGAAGGAAACCTGAAGGAGGGAAGGAGGGAGTTATTGGCATAGCTGGTTGATTCATCTCCTGCATTCATGCAAGGAATTCTTACTTCAACCATGATTTCTTTAATTGTGTTTATGTGTCTGTCTTTAATTGTGTTTATGTACTTTTAGTTGAGTGGTGCACCTCCTTCTCATTTTTGTGACAAAATTCAAATTCCGCATACGTTCAGACCTATCAAAATACGTTCAGACCTATCAAAACATTTCTTATTAAACAGAATGCTTTATATTATATTGGAATTATTGGGGAATAGAGAACCCTCACTGGAGGGATAAACCAACTTGTAATTTAAATTATTATCTCCTTTGTTGATTCTTTTAGAGGTTTTGTTTAAAATTTGATTATCCTTCTTTGTCCTTATCTTTTGAGATTCCTAGGTGGTTCTTGTTTAATATTCCACTAATCTCTCTTTGTCCTTTTCTGTTTACCAATAAAAAAATAATTAATTCTCTAACAAGCTGGCATCTTGGGTTTGCTTAGAAAATACAAGTGGTTGAAACCATATTAAATGAATGAATTTCTTCTTCAATTGGAAAACTAAAACAGCACCAGAACCATAGCTGAGAAAGTTTAGTCAACACACCAAAACACAAAAATGGATGTGGAGAAGCTGTTTCACATGACAGGAGGGGCTGGTCCGAATAGCTATGCTAAAAATTCCTATCTTCAGGTGTGTTAATTTCTTATTATTTTGTTCATGTCCATGTCCATGTCTCCCTCTATCAAGAACAATCGCTGTTCAATTTCTAATTTTTTTATTTCCATGTTTGTCAACAGAAAAATGTATCTGATATGGTGAAGCACATCACTCTAGAGACGTTACAAGAGCTTTATGTTGAGCTAGCAGCACCGAAGACTATAGGGATAGCTGATTTGGGTTGCGCTTCTGGACCAAATTCACTAGCTACAATCAAAGCTATGGTTGAAACTGTTGAAGGGACTGATCGTGATGATCCTAGCTCCTCCGGTGAATCCATCCCCGAGTTCTCTGTCTACCTTAACGATCTTCCTACTAATGACTTCAATTCTGTGTTTAGAGCCTTGCCTGATTTTTACAGGCAACTTTCCAAGGAAAGAAATGGTGCCTGTCCCTCCGTTTTCGTTACGGGTTGCCCCGGTTCATTTTATGGAAGACTGCTACCTAAAAATTCCTTGCACTTTGTCTATTCATCTAACAGTTTGCACTGGTTATCAAAGGTGCGAATCTATATATGTGCGCCCGCATGTGTTAAAGCAGTTATGGTAGAGCTGATTTTCATGAATCAAAATATAAAATGCAGGTACCCCCAGGTCTTTACGACGAGAAGGGTGAGTCAGTAAACAAAGGCAAAATTTACATCTCTGAATGCAGCTCTCCAGGGGTTTCCCTTGCATACTTCAATCAATTCCAGGAGGACTTCTCCTTGTTCCTTCAATCACGTTCCAAAGAGCTTGTCGTTGGAGGCCGAATGGTGCTGATTTTTTTGGGAAGATTAGGTCCTGATCATGTTGACAGAGGCAACTACATTTTGTGGGAACTTCTCTCACAATCCCTAGCCAATTTGGTTTCTCTGGTACACTCAGTGTAATTTTTATTTTTATCTGATTTATAACGTTAGATAATCCCTTTTAACACATTCTATATTCATATAATACTCAAAATGCACATTAGGAGAGTGACAATCCTCTTTATGCATGTAAGCGTTATGATTCTTTGTTACCTTTTGTAGGGAAAAATAGAGAAAGAAAAGTTGGATTCCTACCATACACACTTCTATGCACCCTCAAAAGAAGAAATAGAAGAGCAAGTGAGAAGAGAAAATTCTTTTCAACTAGATCAGTTTCAGATGTTTCAACTGGAGAAGAAAAGCTACGATGGGAGCTATGGGTCCGCAGTCGCAATGGCAGTTAGGGCTATTCAAGAATCCATGCTTCGTCAGCATTTTGGTGTTGAAGACGAAGTTCTCGACACCTTGTTTGAGATCTACGGTAGACTGATGGATGGAGAAATGGCCGAGGAGGAAATTAAGGCTTTCAGTTTCCTTCTAGTTCTTAAAAAATTATAAGTTTCTTGTCAAGTAATTTAATAGGTTATGAAATTCCCCTTGTGCAGCGACAATAAATATTCAAACCTTACATCTTTAATTTTTATCTTAAAAGGTTCGGTAGACCAGACAGCCTGATGTCAAATTCAACAGATATATATATATATATATATATATAAATTTTTATCTTTTCTCTTATTCAAAAGCCTCAATGCTTCTTTATTCTTATTCAAAGGCCTCAATGCTTCTATTTTCTTATTCAAAGGACTCAATGCTTCGATCTTTTATAACAATTGGGCCTGAATCAAAATGGGCTATGTTGCTTGAACAAAAATTAAGATATTGAGTATATAATTTTTGTATTCGGCCCTTTGATAAGCACACCCCACTAAAGATTCAAAAAATGTTTAATTTATAGATACATACCTGTATTGTAAAAAATATCCCTTCTATGTTAATAAAACCAGAAGTGTCTCGCTTAAATCTGATATTTTATTGTATAAAATGTTTTGATTGGGTGAACAGCGCAGATGACGTGATTCATGAATCATGATATTGGAAGAAGGAAAAACACTGATAGATAGGGATTGAATGAATCTTTTAAATTTGTGGGTCACCCACAAAGATTTTTTTATTTTTATTTTTTATATTAAACTCTTGCTTGTGCTCCTCTTTGTGCGGTGTAGTTTAGATGCTACTTTGTCACTGGTTTCAATGGAATTTGACAAACTCAAAAACTCCGATGGATTCTTACATCAGACATGCATCCAAAACAATTCTGACTAAATGAACCCACCAAAACATGTTATGTTATTTTATACCTATACGTAATTTTTTAGTTCAATTCACCAACAGCTAATTAATTAATTAGTGAATGCAATATGCTCCTTTAAAAAAAAAAAATTAATTAATTAGTGCGTTGAAAAAGGGATTAGAGGTAATTAAAACTCAATAAACCAATATGTTTTTTATTTTTTAGTTGTCTTTTCTTTGTCGAACACGGTAAATATTTGACTAAATACAATAGAACTTAGGTTAAAAGTTAAAAATTATAATCAAAAGTAAACCTACAAAGATAATAAATATTTATATGAAACTCAATATAGACAATATCTATATCTATCATCTAAAAAATATTCACCAAGTTGAAGATTGCATACATTACAATATTTATATATGTACATGACCTAAAGGGCATGTGTGATGGTGTATCATCGTGAAGGTGTATTAATACAAGAGAAAAACTAAAAAAAAAAAAAAATTGTTTGATAATACAAAGCTAATAAGTTTTTATTCTTCGAATCATCGTGCCATCGCAGCAAAATTGATCTGAAGTTTCACATTTATAAGGTAGAATCATTTGATCTAGACAACTCAAAACTCTAAAGGCGGAATACTCTCTTTTTTAAACTTTTTAACTTAATTTGATCAAACTCTCTTTTCCTTCCTATCACACCGGTATACCCACAAATAGACGTTTCAACACAACTATCATTGAGCCTGCAAATGACGTGGGACAGTAGTTTGATACATATAATTTATTTATTTTTTATTTTTTTAAATTTGACACCCATTGGGGTCAAGAGTATACTGAGACCTGAAGATATTAAACGCTATGAGTTCGGTCCAGAATGGTAACTCTCACTACAAGGGAGGGATCTCCCCACACTTTACAATTTAATAATGGGTAAAAATGATACTTGAATCCTTATCATAAAAAGTATAAGGTTCAGGATTCCACTACTTTACATAGTGATTCGATAACGTTACATAATTGGATTCCACATCTCAAATTAAGGAATTATTAAGAAATCGTGTTAATATCGATATGAAATCACAATTCTAGATTTTAGAGTTCTAAGTAATTTTTTCGCAATGGCAACATTAATAAAAATAAATAAATAAATAAATCTCGTGTAGATTTTTATAATGTATAAAACCTCACTTGAAAGTCTGAAATCCACAACTTTGATGCTATTGTATCTATATTGTAACTTTACTCCAGCACACGTCCCTTCAAAACTTTGATTGCAGCTAAATGAGACCGAATTCAATCAATTACTAGGCCAGGGCATGCTTGGATTTTATTTAGATGGTCACTTCTTTGTGGCATCCCATTACAATGGGTCCTCACATGTGGGTCAGCCCGGGTGCCCAACGCACAACTCCCTAATTGAGACGTGTCCGGACCTTTTGGCCTTTGTATGGGGAAAATGTAGACAAAAGAAAATGTACACCAAACTAAAGTAAACATTGATTTGATAAACTCAAGAGGAGCCATTTGCATTGCATGATTGCATACACAAAACACAAGTGACTAAAGTTGGAAAACTAAAGATTATAAAGTAGTCTAATAGAAGACAGCACACACACACAAAGAGACACAGAAAACAATTGCAAGAAGAAACTCTTTTCTCTCTCTAGTTTCCCATCATTGACTTTGTATAAAATCAGATTTTAATTGCGTCACAATTGATCAAGCTGCAGATCATGAGCAACTACTGCTCAGCTTAGCATGCGACAGACAACAGACATTTCTATATGCATAACAAAGAATCCAAAGCAGATTGTATAAATTATCAAAGAAATTACTTGCAACTTGTGGCAAATTATACATGCATGCACATGGCATACTTGGTACAATAAATGGTCCACGGAGGTAACAAATTATGCAAAAGCAAATGGGTAGCTTGACTTTATGCCAAATCAAGCGATCGCTGGGAGGTCAAAAGCATTGGCTTGACTTGTTTATTTATGTGGTTTGTGACCACCCACGACAGTAGTGATAACCATGTCACTTACAATCAATATATTCAAATAACTTGAATTACCATGATAATTAATATATATTAAGAAAAGATAGTGAAGCCAAAAAAAGTAAACAAGTCCATGATTGAATTTTGCATATAAAAGGAGAGTTAAAGCACCACTACACATCACCTAGGCTGAGAAAAGATTTAATTGTAACACCTACTGATCAAAATGGCTGTGGAGAATATCTTTCACATGAATGGAGGCTCTGGCTCCACTAGCTATGCTAATAATTCCACCTTCCAGGTAAAATTCACTTTTTCTTAATTTCCTGATGATCTCTCTAAGCTTTGTCTTGTTCGTTGTTTCCTCTAATTAAATTTTTATTTTGGGTGTGTGCAGATGCAGGCATCGGATATGGTGAAGCACATCATTGTGGAGACGATAGAACAACTCTACCTTGAAGCATTTCCAAAGACAATATGCATAGCTGATATGGGTTGCTCTTCAGGAAAAAACTCACTACCAGTCATCAAAACTATTGTTGAGAGTGTTGAAGAGATGGGTCGTTTGTTGGCTGAACCACCTGAGTTCTGTGTCTACCTTAATGATCTTCCATCTAATGACTTCAACTCCATCTTTAAAGCGTTGCCTGATTTCTTCAGGCAACTTGTCAAAGAAAGAAATGGTACTGGCCGGTGTCCCTCTGTTTTCATTGCAGCTTGCGCTGGTTCGTTTTATGGAAGACTGTTGCCTAAAAATTCAATGCACTTTTTCTACTCATCTTACTGTTTGCATTGGCTATCAAAGGTGCTTTTTCTCTCTTCTCATCTACAGCTTTTTTTTTTTTTTTTGAAAAATTCTCATCTCCAGCTTATTAGCCTCCTTTTTCCACCATGAGCATCATAAACAGATTTCTAATTGTATACAATTATGGCAACTAATTAGTAAATGCCTAGTTGTGGCAAGGCCAATTAGTCATGCAGCACTAAGTTAATCAATCAATTCATGACTAGTCAGGACGGTCAACAAATATATTATTGTGGAATTAGTTATGTAATGTTACAAAACTGAACATCTAATTTTTTAATATTATAGAACTAAATTCACATCTTTATACAATAAAGGTCCTGAAATTTTCTTTTTTTAAGGATTGTGCTGATTAGAGGATGACCCTCCTGTCCAGCACCTTTTACACACGCCTTATTTTTGAACATGTATATAACTATTGGAGAGTGCATGTTACATATATTTTTGCAACCAAGTAAAGTTGATCTAGCAACACTATTTTTTTATGCATGTGGTAGCTGGACATCAAACAGCTAGCTAGCTAGCTATGTGAACAATCACAATCTCATGCAGGTACCCCCAGGCCTGTACAACGACAAGGGCGAGTCATTAAACAAAGGCAACCTGTACATCTCTGAATCCAGCCCTCCGGCTGTTTCCCTCGCATACTTTGCACAATTCCAGGATGACTTCTCGTTGTTCCTCCAATCGCGGTCGAAAGAACTGGTCTGTAGGGGCCGAATGTTGTTGATTTTGTTGGGAAGAGTTTGCCAGGAGAATCATGTAGACAGAGGCAACTCATTCTACTGGGAACTTCTGTCTCGATCCCTAGCTATTTTGGCTTCTCAGGTATCCACCCACAAAAAACTTTCAATTTAGTCACATTAAAAGCATGTGACCATTAATTGTTATATATCTTACGATTTATATATATATGTTGCTGCGTAATTTTTTGTAGGGGAAAATAAAGAAAGAAAAACTCGATTGTTACCATGCACACTTCTATGCACCCTCAAAGTGGGAAATAGAAGACCAAGTGAGCAGAGAAGGTTCATTTTTTCTAGACCGGTTTGAGATGTATCAACCAGAGAAAACATGTGATGATATTGGCAAGAGCTATGGGTCTGTGGTTGCCATGACAGTTAGGGCAGCTCAAGAAGTCATGCTTCGACACCATTTTGGTCTTGAAGAAGATGATAATGGAGTTCTTGACACTTTGTTTGAGATCTATGGCAACATGGTCGATGAAGAAATGGCTAGGGAGGAAATCAAGCCCTTCACTTTCCTCCTAGTTCTTAGGAAATTATGAATCTGCATGCTATGATCAACTGATTATTAAAAGTACTAGCTAGCTAGGTGTGTGTGTCTTTTGTTAATTATATGCACTCTTATGTGTGTATGAAATCTAAAAAATTAATGTGGTTTTCTAAATTTAAGTATTTGATTTTTGTTTGTGAGAATTAGATAATTTAATTGATTTTGTCTGTTTCGTAAGAAAATTCTACAATTCAAATACTCTTTAGCGCCGAAAAATTAAAGATAAACAATGTTTCTTATTAATAAAGTGGGAGAATTTTAAATCTTTCATAGGAATAATAAACAAAAAATATATAGTACCTAAGACACCAGTATGATATGAATAATCAATTACATAAGAGATGCATATCATATGATACAATATAATTATATTGAACATATACGTTCAGGTATATTAAAACATGATTTAATTAAATTTTGATGCTTTAGAACTATCCACGTGGCTAAGATAATCCACACTTTGACCTAAATCGGTAGTGAATGAAAATGGGTACAATTACAAATAATGAGATAGTTGATAATAATTGATGACCGTTTGTTTGCGGATGGACTGCCTTTATAAAACAGAGACCATTATTGAAATTCTCCATGGTGGTATACAAAAGTGGATCACATGTCGATTGAACATTTTGGTTCGGTGGGGGATCACTCCAAATGAGATGGCATTCAAAAGATAAGAAAATCTAGCATTGTCTTAAGAGGAGCAGCATTTGTCTTAACTTGGATCCTTTTACTCACCTTATTTAATGTATGCCATTGGTTTGTTGATATATTAATAGCAAAAAGCAATCACATTGTAATCATCCATTCATAGTGTTTATCATCGTTAAAATATGAGAAAAAACTAAAGTGAAGATCGAGAGAATTCGAATCAGACAAACAACAAAAGCACGTAAAACAAGGTTGACAAACTCAAGCCCATTTTTTTCTTTTCTAATGGGCACCATGAATGGGGACAGATAATATTAGTGCAGCGGCACTACTACAAGAGCACTTGTACGATTAAATTGTCAACCAGTTAGGTGCTGTTTACTGTAGCTTAACTTTTAGCTTCTTAAAATTTTTTCTTTTAAAAATTATATATTTTAATTTTATTTGAAAGAATATTTAATGTTTAAAAACTCTTTTATGGAAATATCCAAATACTCTTAAAAGAACTTTTAAGGCTTAAAAAGTCAAAAGTAGACTTCTAAAATATCTATCAAACAGGCCCTTAGAGTATCTCTAACAAGAGACTATTCTCTATCTCTATTTTAGAGAGTCAAATAAGAATATTATCTCAATATTACTTTCTCTAAAAAATTTTTGCTCCGACAACACTTTCTATCACTATCTTAAAAAAAATATTATATTTTTAATATTCTTTTGACATTTTTTTAATAAATTATTTTTTATATGGCTTTATTTTTACACTAAGTTTTTACAAATATTATTTTAATACCATTGTTAAATTTTTTTAGAACTTTTGATTGAAATTGTAATATAATTTTATTAGTTTATAAATTTCATATAATTTGTTTTTAAAAAAAAATTCACTTAAATTTTGAGATTAATTTTTCTCACATAATCTTGCTTACCTAATTTTTTTCACATTCATGAATTAATAAAAATGTCATATTTTCTCATATATTTTTATCTAATTTTTTCATCAATCATTTTTCTACCTAATTTTTACCATTTAACTTTTTTCAACTAATTATTAAATAAATAAATATTCAATATTAATATGATTTTAAAGATCTAGATGAGACCTTTATAATGGTATAATTTTTATAGTAATATGATTTATAAATTACATTTTATTATGTATTAATTGAATTTAATTAAAAATGTAAAAAAGACATCAATGTACAATGTTTATTAAAAACTATGGATTTAAGGGCGAAATCAGAATATGAATTCTCAAAACTAAATTTAGAGATCCAAATTTAAATCTCTAAATTTAGAGGCTCATCAACCCAATCTCTTAAATTTTTTTTGTTGGAGCTTGTAATTTGGAGTATTGTTGGAGTTCAACAAACTCTAAAATAGAGTAGAAACTCTATTTTAGAGTATTGTTGGTGATACCATCGAAACGGTCAACGTTAGATCCACCAATGACATGAAGCCACGTGTAGAGAGCTCCGGGGTCAAGAAATGGTTAGAGGCTCGAGCTATGCAAGGTGTTGAGGGTGGAAAGCGGTCGGAAGTGTAACAGTGTAACACCCCCCAGACCCGACCCGACCCGGCCGGACCGACTCGGGGAGCGCTACACGGACTTTCAAACTTTTTCAAAATTTCATTTTACATTTCAAAATCATTGTGAGCACATAAAAATAATTAAACTTTTTATGAAAATTCGGCAGAGTACCGTTTATTTTTCGAACTTTCCAAAAACCTGCTTTTACACAAAACAATTCCAATACAATTTCCAACAACACTTCTATACAATTTCAAATAGTTACGCACTCTGCCGTTTAGTGCGACTTATCAAAATAGTTTATAAAATAAAATAAATCGAACTTAAACATTTACAATCATTTTGATAATAAAATACAGAAGTCATAAACTAGTTAATTACAAAACATTTTATAAAATGTATCTACAAATTCCCTGTATATGCATGCTTTCAGAATATATATACACATAACAAAAATATAGCTACCCAACTGTACAATCTCTGTGACTCGGTCTTCCTTCAGTCCTTAGGCTCTTCTGGATTCCTGGTACCTACGCGTTAGAAACAAACTAACGCGCTAAGCATAAAGCTTAGTGGGTGTACTATAATCTCAATTAAATAAATCACAATATAAATATCTTTTATGAATAAATAAACCACAAGATATATATGTAATATCTCGAATCAATTTCAAAATCAAATGCATTTCAAAATCAGAGCATTAAATAAATTCAATCACTTTAATTTCAATAATGCGGTCAGTATATAAATGCAATCAATAGAATCATTCGGTTCATCTTTCAATTTCAATCAATTCTGGCCCACTAGAATACTAAACATTCTAGGACTGGAATATGTGTCAATGTGACGTCCGGGGTTGCCCCGCAACAACAGTCACTGATATCAACGTGATTGTCCGAGATTGCCCCGCAACAACAATCACTAGTATCATTGTGATCGTCCGAGATTGCCCCGCAACAACGATCACTAAAATCGGTGTGATTGTCCGAGATTGCCCCGCAACAACAATCACACAATAATAACGGCGCAGTACTGCTCAGTAAAACCCAGCTGGTATACCAACCTCCTATATCCATTTCTATGTCTAAGTATCCTAGGGCCGTTACAATAATTAAATTTTCAAGTAATCACAATATATTACAAATCATAAACAATAATCCTGTGAGCAGTATTTTTCACAAATCATAACAGTCAAAATATTCGAAATCGAAATTGAAATACGATTTATCACAAATCAGTCCAAAATCAACAATAATCATACAAAAATATAAATCATGTATTATTTACGGAATCTACAAAATTGAAAGAAAACCAAGATGCGATCTAACATCAACGTGTTCCAAGATCAACCATAGATGCAGCAAATACATATAAAATAGACACTTTACTTATGAAAAATCAAAAACGAAAACTTTAAACGAAATCGAAAACTGAGAAACAAAAACGATAAACTTAAACGAATACGTAATCGAAATATTTCTCGTAACGGTTTCGAAAACGAGAGTACACCTACTTGGAATCTGTGTTTTTCGTTCGACAAACTGCGGTTCCACGATTTCTTTCCCTTCTCTTCCTTTTCTCTTCACCTACACCTTTCTTTCTCTTCTCTTTCCTTCTTCTTTTTCCTCTTCTTCTTCTTTCTCTCCTCTCTTTTCTCTCTTTTTCTCTCTTTTTCTCGGCTCTTTCTCTCTCTTTCTCTTGCTGTTATGTTTTCTCGCTTCTGCTGAGAAACTTCTACTTTTTTTTATATTTTTTTCACTACCGCGACCGCCGTCGCGACCTGTGGTCGCGCCACCAGGTCGCGATGCTCACTGGAGTGCGTGCACCGCCTTCCTCGTGAGCGCGCCTTGGTCGCGTGAGTGGTCGCGCTGCTCTCTGCCCGATTTTGACAATTTCATCGCGAGCAGTCCATCGCGACCTGTGGTCGCGGTGGCTGGTCGCGATGCTCACTGCCAGGTTTTGCCATTTTCATCGCGAGCAAGCCATCGCGACCTGTGGTCGCGGTGACTGGTCGCGATGCTCACTGCCCGAAATTGCGTTTTTCACCGCGAGCGAGCCATCGCGACCTGTGGTCGCGGTGACCAGGTCGCGATGCTCTCTGGTTCAGTTTTCCAATTTTTTTCATTTTTCATTTTTCACTATTCATTACCCGAAATCCGGGATGTTACATTTAATTACATTTACACCCCCTCAAATAGTAAAATTTATTTTCACATATTTCACATATATCAAAAATTCATTACCCGAAATCCGGGATGTTACAAACAGTGCCAAAGGTCCCATCAAATTCTATCAATATGTCAATCAGTTGGTCAAATAAGCCAATCAGCAGTAATCTTGCTACAATAATCCAACTATTATAAAAAGGTCGAAGTAATCAGCTCAAAGTAAGTTTTTTTTAGAGCCATATTTTTAAGATTCTTTCTCCTCCAGCGCTTCATCCGGGGTAGTTACTGACTTGATCGTCGGAGGGTGGCCCCGACCTATCGTCGGAGTCTTTTCTAACCATTCTTTCTCTTAACAGAACATAAAGTCGAAAAGGCCACATCAGAGTGAGCAACAGATCAGAGCATTAGCATTTGGCGCTAAAAGGAGGGCTTAAGCGTACACCCTCCTTGGAGACAACATAGACCCCGATCCAGTAGGACAAAGTATACCCGACGAGAACACAGAGTATTAGGGTGATCCACCACTACCACCTCTGTGGCAGGAACAGCCTCCGTACGTGCAGTACCCCTCTTATCCTTCCTACCCACCATATTTGGATCCTTACTATGGAGTGCCCCCGCAATCGGGCTATTACCCTTATGGCTATCTACCCAACTATTATCCACAACTATTTCCCAGCCAGATGATAATCCGCAAGTTCGAAGTTTAGAAGCGCAAGTCCAAAATTTATTGTTGGTTCCATTTCTTGATAAAAAATGGACCTTCACTAGTACCTTTATTCGCCTACTTGTGTTCCATTTTCAGGTAATTATCGGTTTTTTTTAATGTTTTTATCTAGTGTACAGGTAATAAGGTTTTGTGCTTAATTGAAGAGCCTTGGTGGATTAAATTGAAGATTTGAGAGTGCAGCTGTCATATTTTGGAGGCTTCCATAAATTCTACAAGATGAACTAGGTTGAGAGCCTTATATTTCTAGAAAGGTCACGATGTCTACTTTTCGGAAAATTTTACGGTTTGTGATTCCGAGTTTTCTAGAGGAAGTTATGCTCATTTTCACAATAGTGCGCAGACTCACGACTTTCATGTCGAGAGTTAAGTCACGAGTCATGTTTCAGAGGCCATCATAAATTCTAGAGGATGAATTGGGTTTTGAGCTTTATATGTATGGAAAGATATAGATGTCTACTTTTCAATTCATTTTACGATTCATGATTTGGAGTTTTCCAGAGGAAGTTATAGGTCATTTTTGTAACAGTGCGCAATCTTGAAATTTGGACCAGTGAGCACCGCGACCTAGTAACTCGACCATTGGTCGCGATACGCCGGTCGCAATGAAACTTCAATTTTTCGGTAGTGAGCACCGCAACCACAGTATCGCGACCAGTGGTAGCGACCCACTGTCGCGCTAGTGACGCGATAAACCTTATTTCCAATGCCTATAAGTAGAAAGGGGGCTCTAAAGAGAGGGAGTTCGGCTAGGGCTCTAAGGATAGGACCAAGAGGAGACCAAGAGAGAAGAGAAGAGGCAAAGAGGGGAGAAGAAGATCACCTTGGAACCAAGAGGGATTGAATTCAATCCTTGAGCCAAAATCTCACCATCAAGCTTGGATTTAGAGAAAGTGAAAGCTAGACAAATTCAGAATGAGGAGGAGGACGAAAGTTCATCACACCTAGAGTTTTTCTATCCCTTTATTTCTTTATTTTCATGCTTGTAACTCTCTTTATTAATTAGAAAATATGTTTAGTTGTAAATCTTTGATTATGAACTAAACTTGTAAGTTAGGGTTTTGTTGGATCTTATTCTATGAAGATTGAATGAATTGATTGTTTAATTTGTTGTGGTTGATTATTATATTGTTGAGTGGTATTATTGTGCTTAATGCTTTTGAATGTGAAGGCCTACATTTAGATGATAAATTGGTTGTGTGTTATGTACCGAGAGGAGATGCCCACAACGTGCTTGATGTAATGTCCACAACAAGTAGAATTAGATAGAGATATACTAATGTGCTTGTGTGATTATATAGGGTATTTATTGTGACTAATGCATTTTCATGCACTTGAATATACCATCGAGAGATAGGATATTAATGTATGTGGAATAGGTCCGATTTATCTCGAGAGGGGACTTTGGATAATTTAGATAAACACGATCATCAACATGAATAATTAAACTACAACAATGTACTTTCATGAAATTCAATTGGATGGATTAGGTGAATTCAAATATCCTAACTCATCTCTCATATTTGGTTGTTTGATTTATTTTTATGTTTATGTATTTTCATCTTTAATTTTCCTCTTACAAACCATTTTGATTTATCCAAATAGAAATAGACTTGGTTAATTTTAGTACTCAACGCCTAAATATCCCTGTGGAGACGATAATTTACTTATACTTTATTACTTGTGCTGACCCCGTATACTTGCGGGTACAAAAAGGCGTAACACTTATCGCAAAACCTTGCCAGAGTAAATGACATGGTGGAAGCCAGAAACTGCAAGGACTCCGATAAAGTAGCTTTACGATCGAATTTGGATGCTCTAAGCTTTGGAGCCCGAACCTTTCGGAGATAGGGGGACAGACCCATCGAGGTTGCAGCCAGAAGAGCCGTGGGGGTCACTGGGTCATGCGAAGAGCGAGACGAATATGTACCTGAGCCTACAGATGGCCGCAAAGTCAGGCATCAACTGAACGCTTTCCATGAACCTTCGAATGTCGATTTAGACCCCCGTTTATGCTATCTTATAGGACCAAGTAGAAGACCTTCAAGAGCTAGCCTATGGGCGAGACAGTATCGCCTGGATGAGAGAGGAACGGGAAAGTCCTTTTATGGAAGAAATAGCCCCCCTCAAAATACTGAGTCATGTAAAGATAACCCGCAAGGATATGTGCAGCTACAACGGAACAGGTTACTCAGATGATCACTTGGATGATTACTTAGATTGGATGAATATGCAAGAAGCCTCAGATGCCCTGAACTGCAAGATATTTCCCTTGACACTCGTAGGAGACGCCCGTACCTGGATCAGTAGACTCCGGAGGTAGAGTATATCAAGCTTTACAGAGTTCCAGAGAGAGTTCAGGGGTAGGTTTGCCGAAAGCAAAAGGCGGCAGAGACATATAGTTCACCTGACCTCTGTGAAGCAATAATCGGGAGAGAGCCTAGGGGATTACGTCAAGAGGTTTCAAGAAGCAACTAGACAAGTGCAGAACTTTAATGACATGGGCGCTCTAATGGCATTCATGGAAGGTCTACAAGACAACCGCCTATCCTGGTCACTGTCAAAGAATGGACCATCGTCGTATAGAGAATTGATGGAAAGGTTGAAAAATATGCCACCGTAGAGGAGATAAGCAGGGTTAAGGGAAAATTAGAGGCGGCGTCATCAGAACAGAATGCTAAGAAGCCCTGGTTTAATAAAGCCAAAGGGAAGACAAGAGCCCTTGAGGTTGAAAGCTAGGTGAATACCGGGCAAGCAACACGCGGAAGCCAAATCCCGAAGAGCAAATATGACAAGTACACCATACTGACGTACCCAATGGATTAGGTTTTCGAAATTGCTTGAAAGGCGTAGTTATTCAAATGATCAGGTCCGATGAGGACACCTCTGTAGTAGTAAGACCCCCAAAAGTGATGTGAATTCCATCGAGACCACGACCATGAGACGACTATCGAGACCCCAAAAAGTATCTGACTCCGGAGTAGCAAGCTCCAGGAGTGCATTGAGAAACAACCTCAGATAAAGGTAAAAGTAATTGGCGAAGAAAGGTAAGTGATTGGTAGGTCGCACTCTGACAATGATGAGCCCATCAATTATATAATTCAGGATCAGTTATCAATCGACGCAGGGCTTTCGAGCCAGAACGCCACCCGAAATGTGTGCCTTGCCTAAGACCATTCACAATCATCCTTCGACTGGGGTCCAATAAGTTTTTCTCCTTCGGACTCTGACGGAGTCAGATATCCTCATTGTGACGCCCTTATGATCTCCGTCAAGATCTCGAATCGAACAGTGAAGTGGGTGCTGGTAGACTACGGAAGCTTGATGGATATAGTACACTGGTCGGTGGTGGAGCAACTCGGATATAGAACTGAGCAACTGCAACTTACTAAGTATTGCATCAGGGGGATCACGGTCATAGGACTCATCCACTAGGAGAAATAGATCTTCCTGTAAGGTTCGGGAGTCGTCCCGCCATCCGAACCATATGGGTAACATTTCAAGTGGTGGACATACCATTCCCCTTCAATGTACTCATCAAGAAACCGACATTGTATGATCTGAAAGCAGTCATTAGCGTGTACTACATGAAGTTAAAATTCCCTATGAAGGATGGGGAAGGGGAGGTCAAAGCAGATCAGGACAAGTATCAGAAGTGCATCGAGATAGATCGAACTACGATAGTACATTATTAAAGCTCTTTAGTGGCAACACTCGATAACCCATCGGTGATTAGCAAAAAATGTCGGCGCAGACTGAAACGGACACCGATCAAATTTGAAGGAAACGAAATCACCAGTTTGGACCTCAGAGACCTAGCCTCCAGACCTTCCAGAGATCCCATGGAACCGTTGGAACGAGTTGAACTATTCGACTCCGAGCTATCTAAGTCCGTTTTGATAGGGAAACTTCTCCTCGCCTCCCTTCGAGGAGAGCTCATGACTTTACTCGTCGAGTACTCAGACATATTCGCTTGGGCCCACATAGATATGCTCGGGATCGACCCTGCGGTAGCCGTCCACAAGTTGAACGTTAATCCGAGCTCCAAGCCTATTTGCCAAAAAAGGAGGTCGTTTAACTCCGAGAGAAACCGAGCTATCGAATCCTAGCTTATAGTCAATCAAGCGAATAAGACTACTGAGCACAGGATGAGTGTATGGCAAAATACCTTCGAGTGGTGCAACCTTTGAAAGAGAACTTCCACCAATGCAGGTTCCACTGCGTCGCCAGAGAGTAAAATTCCCAAGCCAATGTGCTAGCCCGGTTGGCTTCAGCCACCATTGTGAAACTTCTCAGGATAATAACGATCACCGAACATAATTCTCCGAGCATGGATGTAACACCCCCTGACCCGACCCGTCTGGATCGACCCAGGGAGCGCTACCGGTTTCAAAACTTTTCTTAACTCACTTTATAATTTGAAAACCATTGAAAATCAAATAAATTATATCTTAGTGAGCCCATTAAAACTTTTTGAAAAATTTTGCCAGGGTTTACTCTGTTTTTCTGACTTTCCAAAAATCCTGTTTACATAAAAAATTCAAACAAAATAATTTCAACACTTCAAAATCAAATTCTCAAACATGTGCGCATTTTATCGTATAGTGCGACTTCCTAAACATTTTCAAATAAAAAAAATTCATAATCAATATTTACAAACGTTGAAAAACATAAACCATTAAATAAATATTTACAAAACATATATATATATATATATAACAAATTTACAAACTACTGTATATGCATGTGTAACACCCCCCGACCCGATCCGGCCGGACCGACCCGGGGAGCGCTACACGGACTTTCAAAATTTTTTCAAAACTTCATTTTACATTTCAAATCATTGTGAGCCCATAAAAATAATTAAACTTTTTACGAAAATTCGGCAGAGTACCGTTTATTTTTCGGACTTTCCAAAAACCTGCTTTTTCACAAAACAATTCCAATACAATTTCCAACAACACTTCTATACAATTTCAAAAAGTTGCGCACTCTGCCGTTTAGTGCGACTTATCAAAATAGTTTATAAAATAAAATAAATCGAACTTAAACATTTACAATCATTTTGATAATAGAATACAGAAGTCATAAACTAGTTAATTACAAAACATTTTTACAAATTGTATCTACAAATTCCCTGTATATGCATGCTTTCAGAATATATATACACATAACAAAAATATAGCTACCCAACTGTACAATCTCTGTGACTCGGTCTGCAACTTGCTCTTCCTTCAGTCTCTAGCCTCCTCTGGATTCCTGGTACCTACGCGTTAGAAACAAACTAACGCGCTAAGCATAAAGCTTAGTGGGTGTACTATAATCTCAATTATAATACAAATCATTTATATATATAACTTTTAAATCGGAATAATATTACACAATATATTTCAATTCAACCCAATAATGTACATAAATCATATAAATCTCAAAACCAAACCTTAAAACAGATTCGATCACTTTTTCAACATTTCAAAATCAATAACTAAAATCATTCCATTCAGTCAATACTGGCCCACTAGAATACTAAACATTCTAGGACTGGAATATGGGTCAATGTGACGTCCGGGGTTGCCCCGCAACAACAGTCACTGATATCTACGTGATTGTCCGAGATTGCCCCGCAACAACAATCACTAGTATCATTGGGATTGCCCGAGATTGCCCCGCAACAACAATCCCTAAAATCGGTGTGATTGTCCGAGATTGCCCCGCAACAACAATCACACAATAATAACGGCGCAGTACTGCTCAGTAAAACCCAGCTGGTATACCAACCTCCTATATCCATTTCTATGTCTAAGTATCCTAGGGCCGTTATAATAATTAAATTTTCAAGTAATCACAATATATTACAAATCATAAACAATAATCCTGTGAGCAGTATTTTTCACAAATCATAACAGTCAAAATATTCGAAATCGAAATTGAAGTACGATTTATCACAAATCAGTCCAAAATCAACAATAATCATACAAAAATATAAATCATGTATTATTAACGGAATCTACGAAATCGAAAGAAAACCAAGATGCGATCTAACATCAACGTGTTCCAAGATCAACCATAGATGCAGCAAATACATATAAAATAGACACTTTACTTATGAAAAATCAAAAACGAAAACTTTAAACGAAATCGAAAACGAGAAACAAAAACGATAAACTTAAACGAATACGTAATCGAAATATTTCTCGTAACGGGTTCGAAAACGAGAGTACGCCTACTTGGAATCCGTGTTTTTCGTTCGAGAAATCGCGGTTCCACGTTTTCTTCTTTCCTTTTCCTTTCCTTTCCTTTCCTCTTCTCTTCTTCTTCTTCCTCTTTTTCTTTTCTTTTCTTTCTTCTTCTTCTTCTTTTTCTTCTCTTTTCTCTCTTTTCTCGGCTCTTTCTTTCTCTTCTTACTGTCTCTCTTTTCTCTCGCTTCTGCGAGAAGTTTCTTCTTTTTTTTATATTTTTTTCGCGACCTGTGGTCGCGGCACCTAGGTCGCGATGCTCACTGGAGTGCGCGCACTGCCTTCCTCGCGAGCGCGCCTTGGGCGCGCGAGTGGTCGCGTTGCTCTCTGCCCGTTTTTGACAATTTCATCGCGAGCAGTCCATCGCGACCTGTGGTCGCGGTGGCTGGTCGCGATGCTCACTGCCAGGTTTTGCCATTTTCATCGCGAGCAAGCCATCGCGACCTGTGGTCGCGGTGACTGGTCGCGATGCTCACTGTCCAAAATTGCGTTTTTCACCGCGAGCGAGCCATCGCGACCTGTGGTCGCGGTGACCAGGTCGCGATGCTCTCTGGTCCAGTTTTCCAATTTTTTTCTTTTTTCATTTTCACTATTCAATCTGGTCCGTATAGTAAAAATTCATTTTCACATATTTCACATAAATCAAAAATTCATTACCCGAAATCCGGGATGTTACAGCATGCTTAACTAATTATAATATACAATTCTATATAACTACCTAAAGGTATAGTGACTCTGAATCTCTGTCTGCAGCTATAACCTCTTCAATCTTTTCCTTTATCTCCACTGATATCCTTGGTACCTACGCATGATAAAATCAACGCGCTAAGCAATAATGCTTAGTGGGTGTACACTAAACCTATTTCTCAAGATCACAAAATAAATTTCAAAATAAAATGTCACAATACTATCATATAAAAAACATATCATTATTCAACTCAATCAATGAAATAAATCATATGAAATCAATTTAATAAAAGTAACTAAATTAAATTAATAATTCATACGAAATCAATTTCTCAATTCTTCTATAAATCATTTTATTCAATTCATTCTCAATCCTGGCCCTTTGGTATACTCAACATAATTTCAGGACTGGAATATGAGTCGTTCGACCTCTCAGTGGCTGTTTGTCGAACATAACTCCCAACCCTAGGACCGGCACTTGGGGCTTGTTCCATCCAAGGGTGGTACGTATAACTCCCTATCCTGGGACCGGGTACTCGATATCCTCAGGGAGGTACATAACTCCATATCCCATGACAAATTCTTAGGAAGGTACATAACTCCCTATCCCAGGACGAATTCTTAGGGAGGTGCATAATATCAACATCAAGATCAATATCGATGCAGTACTACTGAAATAACCCAGCTGGTATATGTCAAAGTATCCTAGGGCCGTTTCACAATACCATATTTTCAATTTTCATTTCAATTAACATTCATCAATTCAACAACAATGATATTCACAAAATAATATTCATAAACATATTCGAAAACATACGATATCATAAATCCATAATAATTTTCAAAATCAATAACAAATTTTTCAATTCATTTCAAGTCATTTAGTCAAAATATAGGAATTCAAATCAAATAATATAACGAAATTCATAAAGTTTTCAGAAATACGAGTACACCAACCTGGATATCAGTTTTACAAACTTTTCTTTCCTAGATTTTCTTTTTTCTTTTCCCTTTTCTCTTTTTCCCTTCTCTTTCTTCTTCTTCCTTTCCTCTTCTTCTTCTCCTCCTCCTCTTTTTCTTCTTCTTCTTTCTCTCTCTTCTTCTTTTTCTTTTTCTTCTTTCTTTCTTTCTCTTCTCCCGATTTCTCTCCTTCTCTTTTTCTCTCTAGCTTCTTTGTGAAGCTTCTCACCGCCTCTTATTTTTTTTATGAAATTTTGGTCATCGTGACCGCTCCTCGCGACCTGTGGTCGGGCTACCTGGTCGCGTTGCTCACTGGAGTGATTTCACCGCTTTCGTCGCGATCAACCATTGCGGTGTCTAGTCGCGATGTTGGTCGCTATGTTCACTGCCCAAATTCGATATTTTCATTGCGAGCTGCTCATCGCGATCCCTAGTCGCGGTGACTGGTCGCGGTGCTCACTGCCCAGTTTTTCACCGTTTTCTTCGTGTATTAATTTTTGACCGTTCAAATTGGTCCATTTAATTACATTTTTCACCCCCTCAAATCATAAATATAATATTCATATACTCAAAATTAATTCAACCATACTTTTCATATTTATTTGAAATTAGGGATGTTACAATAGACGACGAAGCAGAAGGCCAACATATTGATGCCACAGAGGAAGAGACTTCTTGCATGAACCCCATTATTGAACACCTCTTGCATGGTCGGTCGCCGCTTGACCGAGTTGAAGCCCGGAGAATAGCTCGAAGGTCTGCCCGGTATATCATGCATGAAGGCTAACTCTATAAAAGAGGTTATCTACAACCCCTTCTGAAGTGTATCATGCCTTCCGAAGCATACAAGCTTCTGATTGAAATCCATGGCGGAGTTTTCTGCAGCCACTCGGGGTGAAGAACTGTGGCTCACCGCATTCTCCGTCCAGGGTACTACTGGCCCACAATGTTCAAAGATTCTCAATCTTATGCCAAGCAGTGTGATCGGTGTCAGAGGATGGCAAACGTGCCACACCTACATGTCGAGGAGCTAACCCCGATGGCAAGCCCCTGGCCATTTGCTCAATGGAAAATCGACATCATAGCTCCTTTTCTGACTGGTTCGTCTCAGAAGAAGTTCGCTATAATCGGAGTAGACTACTTCACGAAGTGGGTGGAAGTGGAAGCTGTGGCGAAAATTACCGTGAAGAAGACATCAGACTTTGTTAAAAAATTTATTATTTTCCGCTTCGGAGTCCCTAAAACAATCGTCACGGACTATGGAACACAGTTCGACAATGCCAACTTTCGAGCTCTCTGCGGGAAATATAATATAAGTCTGAGGTTCGCCTCGCCGGCGCATCCCCATACCAACGACCAGGTCGAGGTAGTAAACCTAGTGATAAAACACCTCCTCAGATGCAAATTAGAGGTCAAGAAAGGTCTGTGGATGGATAAGTTGCCTGAAGTCTTATGGGCGATCAGAACCACGCCTCACTGGCCTTCGGCACAAAAGTAGTCCTACCGACCGAAGCTTTTATCAAAACAAAGAGAGTGCACAGTTATTCTCCCACCGACAATGACTCAGAACTTAGAACGAGTCTGGAAGAACTCAATGAGCGGAGGAAGAACGCCAGGTTGAAGGCAGCAGCTCTTCAGCAACGAACTTCCAAGTACTATAACTCTAAGGCTAAGCCCAAAAGATTTGAGGTCAGTGATCTCATTCTAAAGAAGGTAATACCGAGCACTAGAGACCCAACCGCTGGTACTCTTGGAGATAAATGGGAGGGGCCCTACCGGATAAATTTCTTTTGTAAGAAAGGGGCCTACAGATTGACCACGCTCGGAGGAACACCACTCAATAATCCTTGGAACACCGATCACCTGAATAAATAGTATCATTAGGGCAGTCAGATGTCAACTAACGCCTTCTGACCATACTGTTCAGTTATTTTTTTTATTTTGTTCTTCTGAGTATTTTAATCTTAATGAACTTATTAAAACAACTAAGTGCCGTTTACGAGGTGGTAAGTTGTAATGGACCACAGATGGTTAGTCTCCGAAGAGACAGTCCTTCGGGATATATAAATTGATCGGAGTTACGACTCTGATTGGACTTTCGGTTCAAATTGAGCAAATTAAGATTGTGCTTGCAATAGTAAATAATCCACTGATAAAAATCCAAGGGGTGCAGTTCATAACAAAAGACTTCGAAGGGAAAAATTCATTAATAAAACCCCGAAGGGTGTAGTTCATGGCAAAAGACCCGAAGGGCAAAGTTCACTAATAAAACCCCGAAGGTAAGATTTCGAAAAACAAGATACAGACTTCTAGTACATAAATTCTGGAAGATCAAACGATTTGAACCTCACCCTCCTCTTCATCGGAGTCAGGAATGTTGACGCAGTTGAGGGAATCCTCAGGAAAGTCTTCTTCGGGGCGGCTTCGGCAGGCTGGTCAGTGGCAATTTTGGCTAGCTACTCTGCACGAACCTCTTCCAGTTTCTGGAGGTCGAACCCAAGATCCGCTTTCGAAATAAAAAATTTAGTCTCCCTGGCTCCTCTCAGATATTCCACGCCTACCGCGTCCATAAACTCCTCTGATTTTAGCCACCGATCGATTGCACGATCCGAGAGCTCTTTCTTCAGACGATGGATCATTCCGCGAGCTACTTTTGCCCGTTGCTTATACTTTACCACCTTAGCTCCCTTAGCTGCTACTTCCTTCAAGGCTTTAACCTCAACCTCTAATGCTTCAAGCATCCTCTAGAGCCTCTCATTTTCAGCCCTCAGGGTATTGCTTTCCGCACAAGCATCCTCCAATTTAGCCTGGTTAGCAGTGTTTAAATATTTCGGATGCACCAAGATGGACTCTAGATCCTTCAGATGCTCCCGGGCCTGAAGTAGCCTAGTATCCTGACTCCGAAGGCTTGCAAAGGCCTGAACAAGAAACAAATAGACAAATAACGCAAAGTACCTAAGTAAGCTCTCAGATAACAAAGCCTACCATCCATGTGTGGAATGCCGCGATCCTCATCCGATCATCGTTAGAGAGTTTTCCAGGCCTAAGACCCTCGGTGGAGCGCATAAAGTTCTGAGCATTGGCGCACATAAATTCCACTAATTCTTTGGGAGTGAAAGCCGTCCCAGAAGTAAATGTGCCGACCTTAGGCCTGGACCCTCCAAGACCGTAAGTGTTTGGGATTTTCCTAGGGTCACGAACGTGCTAGCTCCAATCACTATCCCCAACGATGTTCTCCACCCTTATAAACCCCGAGCAGGAGGTCTTGTCTGTTTCATGGATCACTACAAGGGATTCGACGACCAGAGGTGGAGGGATCGGCAGACTCTCCTCTGGTGTGGGATACCTCTGTGGAGCAGCTCCCCCGAGGGCGAGATCACCCTCGCAAGCCTTCTTCGGAAGATGATGAACCTACTCAAACTCCTTAGGAATGGAGAAAGTTCCCCGATTGTACCTGGGCACGTTCCTCCAAGGCTTCTCCGAAGCCTCCCCGACCTTCCCTTTACCCTTGGCATCGAAAGTCCTCCCCTGCATCCTTTGCTTCGCTTTGACAGCAAGCTTCCCTAGAAAATTAAGGGGTCAGAAGATAAAATCACATATATAAATGAAATAGGGCATCAAAGAATACTTACTCTTCTTCCCTGGGTTATGCTGGGCGTTGATATGCCTTTGAAGTGATACCTTCGGAATGAAACCTACCGAGTGAAGCCACTCATTGTCCAGGAGAGAGTCGATGTGTCTGAACGTAAAATCTACCTTCCAAGCCTCGGTGATGTTCCCCTGCTCCTCGGGAGTAATCTCGTCGCACTCAATCTGATCCCAAGTGCCTGCTAACAAATAAGGAAAAAGGGTCAGAGGAAAACTTCTAAATTAGAAAGAATACTTAGACAACTAAAGCAGCCAAATCATCTAAAACTAAACTTACCTGGGAAAGCAAACACTGAGCGGACCCTCTGAGCCCTTCCTCCAATCTCGATGTCAGAGCCCCATCTAGAGGCCACGAACCATGTCTTATTCCATTCTTTGTTAAAAGATGAAAGCCCAGTAATCAGAGTCCCTTCGTGGTGTTTACCTTAGCTTGCAAGGTACCACCATCCATTGCCATCATTCGTATAAGCGTTTAAACGGTAACAGTGCTGGATCTCACTAAATATGGTTAGGATGAAGCCCCAATGACCTTCCACAGGGACCACATTCAGACCAAAATTCTTCAGCCGTTTAGGCTCAGTTGAGTGGGGACAATCCCTATTTGCCTTAACACCATCCTAAGATACGGCTAGAGAGGAAGTCTAACCCCATACTCAAAACATGCGGGGTGAAAGGCCACCCAACTAGGTTCGGGACCACTAGCGAACTCTTCATCCCGAGGAAACCTCACAACCACCTCCGGAGGAATTGAGAATTGCTCCAGGTAGTTTGTTATTTTAACTAAGTTAATCTTATTCAGGGGGAGGTGATTTGTGGCGAATCGGTCATGCCTAATCCCTAGACAGTAGTACTCCTCCGAGTTACACCCAATGGTAAACTCGGGAGGCAGCTCATCAGATCCCCCAGCAGAAGTTTCTTCGGACTCTGTTGGGGCAGCCTCAAAGGGAGGATGCCCCTCTTTTGAGGTCCCACTAGAGGACTCCCCCGAGTTGCTAGCCTCGAAGGACGATGCTAACCTAAAGTCTTCAGTCTCTAACCTAAACATGCAGAAGAAATTGACAAAGAGAAAGATTGGAAGCTTACTTACGAAAGACGGTATCGAACACCTTAGAAAAACGCGCAAGTAAAGAAATGGGGAGGGAACCCACTACTTATAGGATAGCCTAATGTGGATCTAGGTCGTTGGTTACCCATCAGATCCATAGGTGATAATCGCCTTGAGACATGAAACGACATCACCGGTGACACGTTAGCAGAATAGGCAGCGCATTCACTTAGGAATCGCACCATCATCCGATCCCCAAGAATCACTGTTAAAGATTGCCGCCGAAATAACGTCATCCGATGAACGATCATTGATGTTTCCTCCCGATGATAAGTAAAAACCCTTCCCCCGAATTTGATTCGGGAGACGGGTTCTTGAGGGAAAATGATACCATCGAAAAGGTCAACGTCAGATCCACCAATGACGTGAAGCCACGTGTAGAGAGCTCCGGGGTCAAGAAATGGTCGGAGGCTCGAGCTATGCAAGATGTCGGAGGTGGAAAGCAGTCGGAAGTGTAACAGCGCCAAAGGTCCCATCAAATCCCATTAACATGTCAATCAATTGGTCAAATCAGCCAATCAGCAGTAATCTTGCTACAGTAATCCAACTACTAAAAAAAGGTCTAAGTAATCAGTTTAAAGTAAGTTTTTTTTAGAGCCATATTTTTAAGATTCCTTCTCCTCCAGCGCCTCATCCGGGGTAGTTACTAACTTGATCGTTGGAGAGTGACCCCGACCTATCGTCGGAGTCCTAACCATTCTTTCTCTTAATGACATAGGGTCGGAAAGGCCACATCAGAGTGAACAACAAATCAGAGCATCAACAGTTGGAGATACTCTTACTATAATCTCAATAGATATCATTTGATCTAGATGGAAGCTCAATTTCAGTATGATCTTTTTTTTGCTATAAATTGACAACTAATCACAAACTTGACATGGATTTAAGTTAAAAATTCATATAATTAGAAAATGATTCATGGAGAAAAAATTCTCAATTTCTCAATTCCTAAACGGTACGAAAATTCTCCGAATTTGTGAACTTACAATTAGATCTCCTCACTAAATGGTTTTTTTTTTTTTTTTTGGTTGAAGAAATTAGATTATATGAAAAAGAGCATAGGAGATGCGATCAAGGACAAAGAATGGTGGACCCGAAAGGGACTGCAAGGCCTAGAAATCGAGTCATCACTTATCATATGCATCTTTATGTCTGCTGAATTTTATATATATATATATATGCAAAATCCAATAGATCCCGTAACGTTAAAGTAAATCTAACTTTTGAGATTCTTTCTGCTATTAATGTCAAGTCTTCAAACAAGCAGGGAAAGATATTTCAATTACGTCCAATGGAAGTCTTTGTTTGTTTGTCCCCCCATTTTTTTTCCCCTTAAAACCACTCTCTAGTATCTCCTTCTTTTATTAATAAATTTCTCCGTAATGTTATTGGGTTGTTCAATAATTATTTTATTAAAATCTAATGGTAGAAAAAAAATCAAAATTAAACTTTTAAAAAATTAACGAGTTATGTAATGTAAAAGTACAATTATTGTATATATAGCAGTAGACAAATTGATTACTTGTTTCAAGCCAAACTTACATAACTTCTACTTATAATGTTAATACGGATGTGAGGGGTCAGCTATTGTACCACTTCAGTTTCTTGTAAATTTATCCAATATTTTGATATAGTTAAACAGAAACCCCTTTGACTTTATTTTTTGCTCAACTTATTAAGCCATTTTTTAATCTCCCGTTACTTGGTGGTCGAGCGGTCATTTGCAAACTGAGGTGTTGATTTAACAAGACTTCTTTCTATACCTATGAATTCGTTTATAATGTAAAATATATCTCTTTTCACCGTGAAAAAGAAGCTAGATGTGCAAAACAAGAAAACTGATACAAGCAAAACAAAAGTGTTTGTGAAAATCCTGGAAGAAATTCCATTGATGGACCTTAAGCAAATGCAGAGAGAATTCTCTCTAGTGGCTTCTCCATTGATTTCAATAATGAATAACAATGTTTTTATATAACCAATTGATGCTAACTCATCACTAACTGAATCCGTGATTCACAGATCACCATTGGACCCTAACAAACTCTGCTGCCAGGTTAGCACCTGACAATAACTAACTAACAACTTTTCTCTAACTAACTCTCTAGCTGCCAGTTTTCTTCTCAGCCTCCAATGAACCTATCATAAGCTCCACGATCATCTTTTAGCTTATGATCCATACTTCAACAATAGGTAACAGGGAAAACAAGCATAAAAATATAATTCTGAAGCTTATTAGTAGTTACATGTGATGCTTGTGTGTATACAGCTGCTGGTCTTGTTGGAATTTATGCCCTAAAACTTATAATTGTAAATGGTTAAAGACTTAATAAGAATTATTCAGATTATCATTCAAGTTTATAAATATTTTATATTCAGTAATACATTCGTTTTGTGCAAGAACATCTTAGATTGTAAGATGTAATCTCAGAATGAGTATATGATGGTCATATACAGAGGGGATTCATTTTGAGACATGCAATCTAAAGAGTCCGTAGAGAGCGAACAAAGCTGAGTACTTTGTTTGTGATTGATCTACAGTTACGGTTCATTCTGTAAAGTACGGTGGTCTTATCTTAGACTGCTCATGTAGTTGACATGAGAATGAGGGCATCTTATATGATGAGATGATATAGGACTGAGCCACAATTTATATAAATCTCTCACCAAGATCTGTTAGTATATGAGATTCATAGGTCTTATCCATAGGTGATCTTAATCCTGAGTGTCTTATTAACTCCTTTAGGTTGGATCGTGGCTTTTGATTTACCATGAGTGAGGTTGATGTGAATCTGTATCTTAGAGTTGCGGTTTGGCTTGTGGCTGGAAAGGTTTGAACGCTATAGTGGAATCCACTCCTTCTTGATTGAAGTAGATGAGTAGTTCCCTTAAGGGTTGATTCGGGGCTTGAACGATTATGAGCGCTCTCCTTCTTCAGTGAGAAAGACAGGATTTAATTATTCATTAGAGAATCAATGGTACTTAAAGGAAAAGATATTTCTAGAAGGGTATAATGGACTTTATGACCCAGCTCTAGTTATGAACTATTTGTGGAGGATCATACTATATGAAATTAGTTATATCAATTGATACTAAGACTTCAGATTGTACAAACACGTCTACAGTTCTGATAGTACAGCCTCGGGTTTTTAGTGGAATAACTCCGAGGGTAATAATCGTGAAATATTAATTAAAGAGTTTTAATTAATATTATTAAGTATTATTGGAACTCAAAACTGTGGGTCCATTAGGTCCCCTTGCTAGCCCTTATGGTTGTTGATAACGAGGGTCACGGTAGATTAATTGAATGGTCCAATTAATATTGTTACGAAAGTAATGCGATTTAAATAAAAGAGAATAATTAAATAATGTGATTATTTAATTAATTAAATATTTAATAAAATAATAGAAATTATTAATTATTAATTATTAATTCTATTTATTAAATATGAGATCATGTGAGTAAATAATGACTAGGATAAAAGAATTAAAATAATTATATTATTTTAATAGCCCTAAAAGTCAAAGGTTAAAAGTCTTTAGGAGACCAAAAATAAAAGGATTAGGAATCCTATTTTGACTTGGTCAAACCAAAACCCTAAAGAGCTACTATATAAGAGTTATATAGTTAGGAAAAATTAACCTAACACACAAGTAAAAGAGAAAGAGAGTTTGGCCACCAAAGAGAGAAGAAAAGAAAAAAAAAACGTTTTTTCTGACTCTCTCCTCTTTTGTAGGATTCGACCGGCTTTAAGGACATAAGATTCTCCGTCCGTTCTTTTCACGTGACCTCCATCTCTTGCCGTGACGTGTCCACATACGTGTTGTCAGACCGCGAGTCATAGCTCGAAAGATCTGGTGGTAGATCGAGGAATCAAAAAAAGGAAATCAAGAAAAATGTATATAGTTTCATGGAATCTTTTTCAGCGTATATATAGGAACTCGTTCCTGATTAAAAAATAGTTTTTCATTTAAAAGAGAATTTTTGAAATCTAATTCTGCATGTTATACAATAATTAAACGTTTTCTAAAACTCCGTTCAGGTCTATGATCAACTACTGTAGCTTTAATGCCCAATGTTATAGATACTCCAACATCCACCCTCTAAATGAACTTGGAAGCATTGCACAAGTGCAGTTTGGTACAAAGAAAAGTAAGCTGAGGATGAGAAAGAGGTTCGGTAAAAATATCATCCTTTTGAAGTTCAGTTAGCACATACTGAACTGAGATTTGATAAGCTGCAACTTTTTCCCGAATAAAATGAATATCTATTTCAATGTGCTTGGTGCGAGTATGATAGACTGGATTTTAAGCTAAATTGGCAGCACCGGTGTTATTACATCTTATGACAGGACAGTGAGGTAGTTTAAGACCAAGTTTAGTGAGTAAGGACTGCAGCCAAAGGATATTTGGAGCAGCATTAACCATGACTTTGTATTCAGCCTCAGTGCTGGACTTAGCAACCACGGTCTATTTCTTGGAGCTCCAAAGGATGAGGTTATCACCTAAGAACACACAATAGCCACTAACAGAGCATCAGTCATTAGGGCAAGAAGCTCAATCAGCATCATTATACACTACCACATGAAGTTCACAAGCAGGACTAAAGAGCAAACTAAGAGTATTAGTACCCTTAAGATACCTGAGGACCCTTTTGCATACTGACCTAATGATTTCTTTTGGGGCAGCAAAGAATTGACTTAGCTTATTGATACAAAAGGCTATGTCAGGTCTTGTATTTGTGAGATATTATAGAGCTTTTATGATGCTTCTGTAAAGAAAAGGATTAGCAAATGGCTTGCCTGTAACACCTCCTGACCCGACTGGATCGACCCAAGGAGCGCTACCCGATTTTCAAACTTTTCTAAACTTTGTTTATAAATTGAAATTTTTATAATTCAACGCACTTGTATTTTTAAAATCCTTTATAGTGAGCCCATCAAAACTATTTGAAAATTTTTGCCATAGTTTCCTCTGTTTTTCTGAATTTCCAAAAGTCCCGTTTTCAACATAACTCAAATAATATAGTATCAATACTTCAAAATTCATTGCTCAATCATATGCGTACCCTGCCATATAATGTGACTTCCCAAATATTTTTAATAAAATAATACACCATTTCTAATTACAAAACTTTGAAAAACATCAATTATTATCTCAACCCTTACAAAACTCATATATTACAAACTTTAAAATCGTCTGTATATGCATGCTTAACCGAATAATATACAAACAAAGTTTTAAATATAACTACCCAAAAGTATTTTGACTCGGAATCTTCATCCGCAGCTACCTTCTTTTTAGTCTTTATCTCCACTGGTATTTTTATTACCTACGCGTGATAAAATCAACGCGCTAAGCATTTTGCTTAGTGGGTGTACACTCAATATAATTTTAGAATTCACAAAATAACTTTTCAAAATAAAATGTCATGATAATAACATATTCAAACATATTATTATTAAGCAACTCAATTAAATAAATAAATCATATAAAATCAATTTCTCAATTCTCTTATAAACATTTCACTCAATTCATTTCAACCCTGGCCCTTTGGTATACTCAACATAATTTTCTGGACTGGAATATGGGTCGTTCGACATCGACCACTCGGTGGCTGCTCATCGAACATAACTCTTAACCCTAGGACCGGCACTTGGAGCCTATTCCATCCAAGGGTGGTACGCGACCAGAACTCCCTACCCTAGGACCGGGTACTCGGTACCTGCTCATAATCCTTAGAGAGGTATGTAATATCAATATCAATATCAATAGCGGTGCAGTATTACTGAAATAACCCAGCTAGTATACCAACCTCCTATATCCGTTTTCTATGTTCTAGTATTCTAGGGCCGTTTCCATTTATGTTCAGAATACACAATTTTTCAGCATTCATGTCAAATTGTTTCAAATCAACAACGTTAATTCATAAATATCCATCAAATTCAACAACAACAATATTCATAAAACAATATTCGTAAAACATGTTCGAAAACATACGATATCGCTGAAATTCAATGATACTAACATATTCCATAATAAGTTTTCAAACTCATTTAGTCAAAATATAGAAATTCAAATAAAAGCATATAACGATAATCATAAAGATTTCAGAAATCAGTGTACACCAACCTGGATACCGTTTTTCCGACAGTTTCTTTTCTAGATTTTCTTTTTCTCCTCCTTCTTCCTTTTCTCTTTCTCTCTCATCTTTTTCTTCTCCTTTTTCTTCTTCTTCTCTTCTTCTTCTTCCTTTCTTCTTCTTCTTCTATTTCTTTTCTTTCTTTTTCCTTCTTTCTCTCTCTTCTTTCTCTTCTTCTTTTCTTCCTCTTCCTCATCTTCCTATTTTCTCCTTTTCTTTTTCTTCTCCCTGTCTCTCTCTCTCTTTTCTGTTTGCTTCTTCGTGAAGCTTCCCATCGCCATCTTATTTTTTTATAAAATTTTGGTCATCGCGACCGCGTCTCGCGACCTGTGGTCGCGTCACCTGGTTGCGGTGCTCACTAGAGCATTTTTACTGCCTTCATCGTGATCAGCCATCGCGGTGTCTGGTCGTGATGTTGGTCGCGATGCTCACTGCCCAAAATTATCATTTTCACCACGAGCTGCACACTACGATCCCTGGTTGCAATAGTTTGTCACGGTACTCACTGCCAGCTTTTCCTTTTCCTTTCATGCATTATTTTTGGACCGCTCCACCTGGTCCACTTGTATACCTACAAATTAATCCAATTAAACACAATTCATCATTTTCACATAATTAACAACAATTGTGGATATTTTCGTATTATTAAAAATTATGGATATTACATTGCCAGTCTGCTTGGTTAACTTGATGCTGGCACACATTGGTGTAGAGCGGGGCTTGCAGTTTAACATGTTGGTTGGTACGGAGATCAATAACATACTTTTATTGGCATGCGGCTATCCTTCTTGCCTCAAAACTAAAAAGGTAACTGACTAGTCCTAGAGTTTTCAAAGAAAATTTGGATTGCAGCATATGAATTATGTTAGGGATCAAGGTTGAGCTGCTATCTATGATGACTATATCATCAACATATACAAGAAGATAGATCTTATGAAAAGGTAGAGTGCTTAATAAACGAGGATACATCAAATTTGGAGTTGGTAAAGTCAAGATCATAGAGAGCTGTTTTCAGCTTGAAGAACCAAGCTTTAGGAGCCTACTTCAAGCCATAGAGTGTCTTATTGAGCCTACAGACATAGGATGGATACTTGGAGCTGATGAAACCAGCTGGTTGCTCCATATAAACCTGTTCTTTAAGGTCTCCGTGTAAAAATGCATTGTCAACAATTTTTTGAATGTCTCACCTATATTTCACTGCCAAAGTGAAGATAATTCGTAAGTTTATACCTCAGAACTAGGCTAAAAGTGTCAAAGAAGTCTATGCCAACAGTTTGGTGAATCCATTGGCAACTAATTGTGCCTTGTACTTTAAGATAGATCCATCTGTCCTATACTTGATTATAAAAACCCACTTGCAACCAACCATGTTCATAGAGGATGTCATAGGAACCAAAGACCAGGTATTTCTTTTTATAGCCTTGTACGAATGAGGCTGAGAAAGAGCCTCTTTGACAGTTTTTGATTTTATCTCAGTAGTTAGAGCTGCTTTAGATGCTTGACATATAGTATATTATACTTTATGCTTAAAGTTGTCAAATTTATGTCTAGTAATCATAGGATGACAAGAACCAGTACCAGTAGATTGTTGCTGCACATGTGCTAGAATGGATGGACATTGTGAAGATAATGTAGGAGGTGAAGAGATTTGAATATGAAAAGGAACAGCTGGCATAGAATCTAACTAAGAAGGTGAGGAAGAAGACACAAAAGGATATTTTTGATAGCAAGCTTTTGCTTGATTTAATAAAGATAGAGGCAGGGCTAGAGTAGACTTGAAATAAGATGACACTTGAATATTAGGAAACAACATTTGGAAAGGAAAATCAGATTCACTGAATACTACATTCCTTGACACATATTTTGCTTGAAAGATGTAGGCATTTGTACCCTTTTTTATTTCAGCTATATTTAAAAAAGACGCATTTGGAAGAATGAAAAGCAAATTTATTTTTATTGTAGGTTCTAAGATATAGGAAACATGAATAACCAAAAGCCTTAAAGAGAATAGTTGTTTGAAAAGTATCTACCTAAAAAGTGAGTAGCATGTGAGCATAAGCTTAAAGAGTAAGGTCAAACTCCACCAAATGCATATGTTTTCTTTCTATAATTCCATTTTGTTGATGTGTGTAGGTACAAGAGGTTCTAAAATGAATGTCCCAATTGGTGAGGAAGGGTATAAGAGGTTTGAACTCAGTACCAAAATCAGATTGGAGGCACCTGATTTTCCTATTGAGCTGAAGTTCAACTGATGCTTTGAATTGTAAAAAGATTTTAAGAACTTCAGATTTGATTGTTAAAGGATAAAACCAAGTAAATCTAGACAATAAATCAACAAAGATGATATAATATTTGTAACCTTCAACAGAACATATGGGAGCATGACCCATACATCATTGTACACTAGCTCAAATGGTGATTTTGCTCTGATTTGAAAAGGTAATTGATGCATTTTTCCTAGTTTGCACGAATCACAAATGTGTACATCAGTTAAAGAGTCATTTATATGCAGTATATGTAGTACATTTTTTAATATCAGAGATGTAGGATGGTCAAGTTTTATGTGCCATAGGCCGGCATGACTTTTAGTTGTAACTAAAGCATTATGCTTTTTACAAACATTAGTATAACTTTGTGGATTCACAAAGATTAAAGGACTTCACATAGTAGAAGTATCATTATTGAAACTTGAAACAACAGTAGACTAGACATTATTGAGGCTAGAAACATTTGAAGATTCAGTAATGAAAGCAGATTTTGAAGCTGATGAGGAATTATTTGTTCTTGAAGCTCTAACACAATGGAAATCAAATTGATAGATTCCATTCTTAAGAGCCCCTGTGAGCAGCACTCCTCTTGATATTCTTGTCCTTCAAGATACAACAATTCTAAGTAAATTCAGTATAGGTATTATTGTCAAAAGTGAATTTAGAGATGCTCAGTAGATTTTTAGCTATTAAAAAACCCAACCCAACCCAACCCGATTCGCTTAGGTTGGGTTGGGTTAATTTTAAAATTGGGTTGGGTTAGGTTAATAAAATGTAACCCAACCCAACCCGATATAGATAATATAAAATAAAATAAAAATAATTGTGTGTATTACTTTTTATTAGTTTTATTGTGAACTTTTTTTTTTTTGAAGATATATGTGACAAATATATACATAATTTTCAATATTTTTATTTTATACCAAAAATATATAATATATAAACACATTTATTGAAAATATACAATTATATTATCTTATTCTTTTTGTAGTAATTGCATTGTCATTGATTATACTTTAAAATATTTTTTCTTGATGCATTAATTTAGGTTGATTAAGAATTTGATATATAAAAGTCTAACAATTATATATAATTTTTTACTATTATATTGATTGAAATAAATCATAGATTGTCCAATCAAAAAATATTCGACGAAATGATTATAACTGTAAAATAAATGAGTAACTTAGATGAATACTTTCTAACTTTGATAAATTGTTAATTTTGTATTTTTATTTTTGTAATTTATGCAACAAACATTAAATCAAATAATTATTATATGTTGTGTTTTGATTTTGAAGCTTTTAAGAAATTTAAACTACATATGATATGATATTAGGGTGAAAAATTATTTTGAAAGTGAATTTGGATATAACAAAATTTAAATTCATATATTTTAAATAATATATAAAATAAAATTAGTTTTATTGGACTTAAAAATCCAAACCGATCAACTCAACCCAATCCAACCCGACCAAAATTGGGTTGGGTTGAAAAATTTTCAGTTCAACCCAACCTGAAAACGCCCACCCTTACCAGTTTCTACAAGACCAGAATTGAGCACTACCACAATCCATTGGTCAAAGAAGAGAAAATAAAATAATCATCATGATCATCATGATCATCATGATGATCATCATGATGATCATGGATAATAGAATTAAGTGCATGTAAGAGTTTATTAGGTTTATTATAAGTTGTTAGAATTGGCAAGAAAAGTTGTTAGATTGTAATAAACTTTTCCAGCCAACACCAATCATCTTGGTGATTCATCAGAGGCAGATTGTTACCCTGAAGATCAGTTATATATAGCTTAAAGCTTATGAAGATTAATTAACAGAATATTAATAAAATCATTAGAGTTTTTACATACCTTTTATTTTCTCTATAAGCTTTCTTCTCTTTGATTTTTATTAAGAAAGTGACAACTTCAACATAGTATTAGAGCAATAAGAAACCACAACTTCTACTTCAGATTGTCGAGGCAATGATGCTTCTCAGTATTGTCGAGGCAATGATGCTTCTCAGGTCACTATAAGAAGAAGCTCTAAGTCATTGTCTCCAATGAAGCTTGCATTGACAGTGAAACTTGAGAACAACAACTTTGCTACTATAGAGGCAACAAATGCTAGCTGCAATCAAAGGAAATCGTCTCTCCTTCTTCATAGATTCAACTATTTTGCCTCCAGATTGAGTTAAAACAAAAGGCTCTATGAGTGCGGCCATCTTAGATTAGGACTAGCAAGATCAGATATTACTATGTTGGATCTTGTCCTCAATAAGTCATGAGTTGCTACCTGAACTTATTGGCTGCTTGAGAGCTTGTGAAGCATAGATAACAGTTGAGCAGCCTTTCATTTTACAGTCTAAAGTTATATGTAATGCAGCTGAAGTTACAGCTACAGACCTTGAAGAAAGGATGATCTAATGAAGAAAAAAGGCATCATTGATGCACTCTCCTTCACTAGCTATGCAATGAGCAATGATGATAAGTTGATGACAATACTTGGAGTTTTAGGTTCTGAGTATGATTCATTTGTCATACCTATTACCTCAACGGAACACTTTTATACAATCTCTAAAATTACTTCTCTATTACTCACTCATGAAGCAAAGATAGACAAATTGGCTCTTAATGTGAATATAGCTGCTAACAAGAAATGAAATGGAAGTGGCGAATGTAGTTTTGGTATAAGAAATTCACAGAATACTGGCCAATGTTACAACACTAGTAACAGGCCTGCTAATTAAGGATCTGGTAACAACAATAATGGTGGTAGAAGGAATAGAGGGAGAGACAGAAATTATAACTATAATAACAAACCATCATGTCAAATCTGCCATCGAGCTGGGCATAGAGCTTTCTGATGCTATTATAGGTATGACCAGATCTTTACATTCAGTTTAATGGTCCTAACAGTGGAGGAAACTCTCAAATGAATCAAGGACAGATGATTGCTATGGTTGCCTCACCTAACACTATTATTGATCCCTCTTGGTACCCAAACAGTGGTGCCACTGACCACTGACCACTGACAACAACAACTTGCAAAACAAGACTGACTATTAAGGTAAAAAAAGGATTTATATTGGGCAATGGTAAGGTTCTTTCTATCTCTTCAGTTGGACACAACACATTTACTCATGATAGTAACATTTTTCAGTTAAGAAATGTCTTACACATACCACAAATCACAAAAAATCTCTTAAGTGTTTCTAAGTTTGTGAGAGAAAATAATGTCTTTATTGAGTTTCATCCTTACTTTTGCCTTATGAAGGATCAAGCTATGAAGAATGTTCTTCTTTAAGGGGTTCTTAAGCATAGTCTCTATGTCTTTGATCTACCTCTTACAACCTCGCATGCTTCAAGTTCTAGTCACACTTCCTTGAAACCCTCACAGACATGTTCATGTCCTTTTAAGAAATGTTACATTTCTGCTGCAAATAAATCCAATTTGGATGTTGTACATACTTCTAAAACTGTTGTAACTACTTTGTAACTTTGGCATATGAGGTTAGGACATCCATCCTCTCAAATTGTACAAAATATTCTAAATAAATGTAAAGTCTCTTTTTCTCATTCATCTACTTTGTTATGTCATGGATGTCAATTAAGTAAATCTCACAAGTTCCCTTTAAATCTTCTGCAACTATGTACAATCAACATGTAGAACTTGTTGTTGCTAATGTTTGGGGACCAACTCTCATTTTTTTCATCCAAAGGGTTTAAGTACTATGTGAGTTTCCTATATGTCTTCACACATTATACTTGGATCTTTGTTTTTAAAGCTAAAAGTGAATCCATAGAGTATTCATAGATTTCAAAACTCATGTTGAATTATTTTTCTCTCATAAACTTAAAACCCTATAGACGGATTGTGGAAAGGAATTTCTAGTGTTGTCCAACTATTTAACTACTTGTAGCATAGCTTTGAGATATAATTTCCCTTATATTCATGATCAAAATGGGTCGGTGGAAAGAAATCATAGACACCTAATGGAAACGGGTTTAAAGTCTACTTGCTCAAGCTTCTGTGCCTCTATGATTTTGGGATGAATCTTTCTTACAGCCACATACCTTATCAATTGTATGTCAATTAAGGTTTTGTTTGATAAAATTTCCTACAATTGTCTCTTTAATCTGGATTCTGATTACAACTCTCTCAAAGTGTTTGGCTGTTTAGTTTATCCCTATCTAAGACCCTACAATAAACATAAGCTGCAGTTCAGAAGATCTCCTTGTACATTCATCGATTACAACAACAAATTCAAGGGATACAAATGCTTGAGTTCTACAGACAAAGTGTACATCACTAAGCATGTAGTGTTTGATGAGCAAAATTTTTCATTTGCACAGCTATAGACATCACCTACTATTGTCTCAGACACAGCCTCATCAGTAAGTCTTTTTCCCCCCAACGGTGCAGTCTCATCCACAGGTCCATTCAAATGTTTACGTGGGTCCTCTCATTTCTTCTAAATCACCTGGCTCTGTGACCCCAACAGTTAATTTATCATCTGATATTTATGTGTCTACTGGTCCAGCTACTCCTCCTACCGCTATTCCATTCTTTCATATTCCATCTTCTCCAGCTCTTGCTGCTGTTACATCTCTTAATATTCATCCTATGGTCACTTGATCTAAAGTAAAGACATTTAAGCTCAAAGATTTGCTAGCTGGGGGTTCAGTTATTGATCCACACACAGCCTCTCAGGCTCTTCAAAATCCTAAGTGTGCCATGGCTATGAATGAAGAGTTTCAGGCCCTTCAAAGGAATAAGATTTAGACATTTGTTTCCCCACCTGTTGGGAGGAGAATTATAAGGTGTAAATGGGTATTTATGATCAAGAAAAATCTTTGATGGCTCTTGACACGCTCAAACGCGTGGGAATAAATCCCAAGTGCAGGATGTGTCGAAGTAATAAATTTCCGTGAGTACGGAGTCGAATCCACAAGGAAGTGGTGGAACTAATTCTATAAACTAGAGATTATAATAGTGCGGTAAAATAAATCAAGTTGTTGGTTTTTGGGTTTTTTAAATCAAAATATAATTAATTACTAATGCAATAAAATAAAGCGAGACGGATACGATGGAAGATGATGCTAGGTAGTCTCACGGTTCTAATTCCGAATAAGGAAATATATTGACTATTATGAGGCACGTTATTAACATGATAAGAATAATTCAACTAAGGCCACACCACATTATATTGCTCCCGCAATGGTATGGTATGTGAATTCGGTCAACCACACCTATTGGTCCTAGAGTGCAATTAATCGAAAACCATAGTTAATCTAATGCCTAGGTTAATTAAGTAATTTATTATCGAAACTAACCCAGTATTGATTTTAGAGTCAATTAAGCTCGATTGCAATTTCAATGATTTCTCATATAATATTACAATAAATATTAAATCGGTTTTAATCACAAGGCATGCAATATACTTGCGCAATCGCAAAACACCATAATCGAACACAAAGTAATAATATAATATACTCAAAATCAATATAATCTCTTACAGTAAATATCAAATCGGTTCTCATCACGGGGCATGCAATCTACGTTCGTAATCGCAAAACACCATAAATCAAACGCAATAAGATAATGCTCAAATAATCTCATTCACAATATCATGAAATAATATACAAAATATATTCGTAGTCAATAAATCCGAATCCGTTCATAGTTCCGAAAACTACCTAACAACAAATCTAATCACTCATACAATCGATTAAACATAAAGATAGGAAAAGGGAAGTGATACAACCCATTCGATGAAGTCGAGAATCGAAACCCGCTTGTTTCCCGCATAGATTCGTCCTCCCTCGTTCTTCGTCTTCTCTCCGACGAATCTTCGATGTAATCGCAACTAGAGATGTGTTGGTGTTGTGTGATGTTTGGGATGGGCAAAAGGATGGAGAGTCACCCTTGGAGGCACTGCCCGAGAGTCACCTCCTTGCTGTCCTCGGCCACCTCTCCCTGCTCTCATTTTCTGAAATTTTCTTTTTATAGCAGCCCGTTAGTGCTGCCATTTTTCTTCACCGCGACCACCATCGCGACCAGTGGTCGCGATGGCTTGGTCGCGGCCTTCACTGGGCGCTGGAAGAGCTGGGACGCGAGCAGCACCGCGAGGAGCAGAGGTCGCGGTCTGGTTCGCGCAGCTCACTGCTGCCATTTTCTTTCTGCACCGCGAGCTCTCCACGCGAGCACGGGTCGCGCTCGGTTCCTCGCGCTGCTCACTGGACGCTGCTCTCTTCTTCATCGCGAGCTGCATCGCGAGCTGGGTCTGGTCGCGATCGAGCTCGCCGTGCTCACTGGTTGGCACGGGCGTCTTCATCGCGAGGAGAGGCGAGGGTCGCGCGAAGGAGAAGGCTGCATGGCGCTGGTTCATTTTTGTTTTCTTTCTTAACCAAAACGGCGTCGGTACGGCGCCGTTTCACTTAAAACACAGCTGCCCTTCCCCAAAACGCACCGTTTCACTTAATGGCTGGGGAACTTTCCGAAATTGCACTTTTGCCCCAGAACTTTGCTATGTTTTCATCGATGCCCTTCCCCAAAGTTACTGAATTTACACGTTTTCCCCATAAATATTCAAAATCATCACTGAGGTCCCTAAACCTGCAAACTCAAGGAAAACACATCAAAAGCACCAAAAATACTTGAGAATACAATTAAAAGATACGGTTTAGGGGTCGTAAATATGTAACAAATATTGATCGATCAGCTCTATATTAAGATACAAGGCACGCCTTGTTACAAAGGAGTTCCATTAGGTTGAAGGATTTGATTTTCATAAGACTTTCAGCTTCATTGTCAAACCAGTAACTATACGGGTAATTCTATCAATTGCATTGGCTCGACATTGGTCTTTGAGGCAACTTGATGTGAACAATGTCTTCCTCAATGGTGAAGTGAGTGGAGAAATATACATGCAACGGCCTTTTGTGTGCAAGCTACACAAGGCATTATATGGGGTTTTCACTCAAACAAGTCTTGCTTCAATTGGGTTTTCACTCATCCAAAACTGATCATTCTCTTTTCTACAAATTTCAAACTCATCACTACCTTTACATTCTTTTGTATGTTGATAATATTATACTAACAGGCAGTGATCCTAAAGCTATTTATCAGCTTGTGTTATACTTAACAAAGCTTTTGCCTTAAAAGATTTAAGAGCTTTGCATTACTTTCTAAGCATTAAGGTTCAACCTACTGCTACTGGTCTCCATCTCTCTCAACATAAGTACATTAATGATCTTTTACAAAGGATTGGACTGGGATGCTCACTGCCAAACTCTTCCCTTCTCTTATGGTGACGACTCCAGGTTACTCATTATCTACCTACAGAGGCTCTCCTATCTCTAATGCTTTTGAGTACAGGTCCAGTTGTTGGAGCTTTACAGTATGCCACCATCACCAAACTTGACATCTCCTACTCGGTTAATAGGGTATGTCAGTTCATGCATAATCTCTTAAATGGATATTGAAATGTCGTCAAGCATATACTGAGGTATTTGAAGGTACATCTACAACTGGTCTGCAGTTTACTCAACCATCATCTCTCGTATCTATGTCTCTTATTTTGGTAGCTTATATCGATGCTGATTGAGCCTCTAATCCTGATAATCGTAAATCCACCAGTGGATTTTTTATTTTTCTAGGTCCTAACCTCATTAGTTGGAGTGCTAAGGAGCAATATACCATTTCTAGGTCATCAACTAAAGCTGAATATCACAGCTTTGCCTCTACAATTGTTGAACTTACTTGGCTTAAGTCTCTTCTATAGGAGTTACGCATCCTCAGCCTGTTGTTCCTACTTTGTGGTGTGATAACCTATCTACCATTGCTATGTCTAGTAATCTAGTGCTTCATGTCCATGCTAAACTCTCTACTTTGTGCATGATAAGGTGGCTCAAAAGGAGATTCAAGTTAATCACGTTCCTTCTATTGATCAAGTTGTTGACATATTTACTAAAGCTCTCTCTACGCCTTGGTTTTAATATTTGAAAACCAAACTCAGTGTCATTCCATCCCCAGTGAGTTTGAGGGGACATGTTAGTGATATACAAAGTTCAGCAGCTAAGGCAGAATCCACTCAGGAATCAGTTCAAGTAGATCATACTCTAACATCTGATCAAATAGTTGGTTATCAGCATTTGATAAAACATTTGGTGATCAAGTACCAGTTTCTACAAGACCATAATTGAGCACTACCACAATCCATCGGCCAAAGAAGAGAGAAGAGAATGATCATCATGATCATTTATGATGATCATGATCTCATTGATAACAGAATTAAGTTTCTGTTAGACTTTGTTAGGTTTGTTAGAAGTTGTTAGAATTGGCGGGAAAAATTGTTAGATTGTACGTAACAAACTTTTCCAGCCAACACCAATCATCTTGGTGATTCATCAGAGGCGGCCGATTCTTTCTTCTCTTTGATTTTTTGGTTTGTTTCACTTTCTTGAGAAAGTGACAACTTCAATAATTACGAAACTACCAAATTGTAAGTGTGTGTATATATATTAAAGTTTTGATTTTGAAAACGATATGTGCATTCTGATCTGAATCTATTAAAAATGCATCTTCAGAACCTTAAAAAGTTGATGTAAATTGTTAATCCGATCAGTCAACAAACATATTTACCAGAAAGTGTAATTACACAACACAAGTTTAGTACAACTACAAGGTACATGCAACAACAGGCAATGTTATATATCACGAGGACAGAAGAATCAAAGAGCACCGAAAGTAACAATAGCATTTCAGCACTGGAAATAGCAATGGCCCCCTACCGCCTTACGTAAGTCTCCATGAGTCCAGAGAGTCTCCTCAACTCAAGCCAATATAGACACATGATTCGACCCAGCTTTGAATTGAAGTGGGCACCTAACCTAAACGCTAGTTTGTCTCTCTATATATTCTTTGTCAGTCACTTCTTTTCTACATAAATATATGTATAAAATTATTGTCGTCTATCTCTGTTCATCATCCCATCTATCAAGTCACGTTTTTGTTGGATCAAAATCCCAAGAAAATTATGAGATGCAATGGCTTCAATCTCCACTTCTGATATCACCTTTTATTTTCTTTTTTTTTTAAGTAAATCTTTTTTCCGACCTCATAGAAAAAAGATGTCATGCACCTATTGTATCTATGTTGGATAAGAACGCTATAGATCTCATTATACACACAACTTTACAACTAGAATTCTTCTGAATTTCTTTCCCATTTGTCTTTGTATGTATCGTAGAGGCCATACAAAGAGTTCATGTTGTAGGTAGACATATAATAATTGGCAGACAATACAAGTTATTTACTAGTGGGTGGAGTTTCCTTTCCTGAATTCGGATTATGTATAATTGGATATTTTGTCAATCACATAAAAATAGTGGGTAGATGTTAAAGAAGTAATTATCCATTTCGGTAAAACTATTATTAGAAATTTCGGTGATAAAATATTGAAAATTTATACAATATCTTTAAAATAGTTAAAATATTTAAAACCATTTTTTATATTAATTTTTTAAAATAAAAAAAATTGAAGATATTTACATCAAAATATCGGTATTTACTTCCTTACTTCATGCACTATAAAGATATTTGATTTCTCCAAAGCTTTTTGATCGCATGAACAATGAAATAATAATCATCATTTCATTTGTGTTAATTCTATTGCTTATGACTTTTGATTTCTTAATTTGTCCCACGCCCTGCCATTGTTGTGCAACCTGAGCATGCATGCCTTCCTAGCTAGCTTTATATATATATATATATATATATATATATATATATATATATATATATATATATATATATATATATTCCCATGCATGTACATGTATATGTTAGCATATTATTATATTTACTATATATATTTAAATTTTCTAACAATTGATCACAAGCTAGACACATTATCTCCTGTCAAATTCGGAAAAAAAAAAAAAACCTTTTTTTTTTATACTAATAAAAAAAAGCTATTTTAACCACTCTTTATCATTTGCAGTGAAGGTCTTTCTAGTTTGGTGAGTGCAGCTGAGTCGGATGGTCGTCTCTTGGGTTTGCGCTGTGGGCGCTATGGGCCTCAAATTTCTCACCTTTTCTTTGCTGATGATAGTTTGCTATTTTTCCGAGCCTCGCTCATCGATTGCTCCTCAGTTGGGTCGATCCTTGATATCTATTCAGAGGCGTTTGGTCAGAAAATTAATTTTGATAAATCTGCGCTTTGTGTTAGTAAGCAAGTATCTCCTGGGGTGAGTTCTGCCTTGGCCTTTTCTCTGGGGGTTATCCTTGTTCCTTGTCATACGAAGTATTTGGGTTTGCCGTGTGTTGCGAGTCGTAACCGTCGTAATCTCTTCGATGGTATTCAGTCCCGGGTTTGGCAGAAGTTGTGTGGGTGGAGTAGTAAATTGTTTTCTGCATGGAGTAAGGAAATTTTGATCAAAGCGGTGATTCAGTCGATTCCGACCTACTCGATGAACCTCTTTCGCCTCTTTTACTCTCTTATTGGGGAGCTTCATAGGATGATGGCTCGTTTCTGGTGGGGTAGTTCCGATAGCAAGCAACGAGTCCATTGGTGTCGGTAGAAGTCTCTGTGTAGAAATAAGTTAGCAAGGAGGTCTTGGGTTTCATGATCTTTCTCTCTTCAATCAAGCTCTCCTCGCTAAGCAAGGTTGGCGGCTTATTAACCAGTCGGGTTCTCTAGCTGGTCGGGTCCTTAAACATATTTACTTTCCCCGGACCTCTTTTCTTCGAGCAAAGGCTCCTCCCTTGGCGTCTTTGATGTGGCGTAGTATCCTGTGGGGTCATTCGCTTATTGAAAAGGGTTTGCGTTGGCGTGTGGGGTCTGGTTCTTCAGTGTCTATCCTCCAGGATATGTGGTTGCCTCGCCTTTCCTCATTTAAGGTCATCGCGAGCTGCTCTCTTGCGGGGGATTCCATGGTTGCCTCCCTCAAATCTACTTTGGGAGCTTAGAACTCAGCTTTGGTTCGTAATTATTTTGCTCCTATTGATGCTGAGTGTATTTTGAGTCTTCCTACCTCTTCGCGTAGCTGTCCGGATAAGCTGTTGTGGCATTTTTTAAAGGACGGCAAGTATTCGGTTAAGAGCAGGTACTGGTTGGCTTCGAGTATGGTCCAGGATGGGATTTCCTCGTCCTCTTCTTCTACTGGTTCTTGCTGGTGGAAGTTTCTCTGGGGTTTGAATATTCCAGCGAAGGTGCGGATGTTTGTGTGGCGTGCTTGCTGCAATCTTCTTCCTACTAAATCTCTCCTTGCTGCTCGGAGAGTCCCTTGTAGAGGCTAGTTGCCCACTGTGTGGTGCTGCTGTAGAGTCTGTCCTGCATTCTTTGTGGCTGTGTAGGTCGCTGGTGGAGTCCAAGGCTGCTGTCCCCTTTCTCTCTGGTTTGCGTCTTCTTGCTGCTGGTTCGTTTTTTGATTTTATTTTGGTCTATAATGCTAGTCTGTTGGTGCATGAGATGGAGTTGCTTTTGGTCCTTTTGTGGCGCTTTTGGTTCCGTCGGAATCGTGCTGTGCATAGCGTCCCGTTGCTGTCTGTATAGGAAACTGTTGGCTAGTCGGAGCTGTTTTTAGCAGATTATCATGATGTTGTTGCTGTTCCCAGTGTGCGGTGTGGTTTGGTTGTTGAGAGGTGGCAGGCTCCTAGTCCAAGGTGGGTTAAAATTAATTCGGATGTGGTTGTTGATGTCCAAGGTCATCGTTTGGGCTTTGGTGTGGTTTTCCGTGACTTTGCGGGTAAGGTTTTGGTGTCTTATACGTCTCTGCTTCTTGGGCTTTTCTCTTCGGATATTGGTGAAGCTTTGGCTATTCTTCTTGGTCTTCGTCTTGCGATTGACATGGGTTTGTCTTCTGTATGTGTAGAATCAGATGCTGCGTCTATTGTGAAGCAGTTGTCTTCCAGAGCTTCCTCTTGCTCTGATATTGGTTTAGTTTTAGATGATATTCTTTCTCTAGCGGTTGATTTCTCTGGTCTTTCTTTTTCGTCCGTTTGCCGTTGCGCTAATAAAGTTGCACACAGTTTTGCTAAGTTTGCCCTGTCACACCAGCCTGTTGGTGTTCGATTAGGGGTGTTCCTAGTTCTTTGGCCTTGTTAGTTTTGGCCAATTCTCGTGATGGTTTTTCGCTCGTTTGTTATATTTTATGAAGGTTCTTGTTTCAAAATATATATATATATATATATATATATATATATATATATATATATATATATGCAGCAATACTTGTAATTTGGACCCAAATGAGAGCTTTGAAAATGCCAAAGATGGAGATAGATAGTGCTTTTCGGCTAGTCGGCTTCTTTTATCATTATTACTATTATTATAATTAAAATGATTGCGAAAATAACTGTCGATGCTGCTGATTTTAGGGCATCGATGCCCCATCATGTATTTTATATATATTAATAATGACAAAATTCACTCAAATTATGTGGGGTACCTATTTTTATTTTTTAATTGTTAAATCAAATCTATTTTGTATGCTGGTGTACAAAGTTTTGTGAAGTACAAAAAAAAAATTAATTTGTCTCGGATACAATATGAGTCTTGTTTTATTAGTTATTCAAACAAGATGTGGGGTTTAAGAATATAAGAATTGTCCATAAATAATTATTTTAACTGTTAATATTATTGTGGAGTAGATATTTTCTGTTATAAGAATAAATATTTAGACCGTATATTTAATAATTAATTTTGGTAAGTTTTAATAGACTTATAATTAATTTTATAATACATATTTATTTATAGTAAAATGATTAGTGTACCTCCCTCCCAGCTCAGTGGTGAGGGTTCAATTCCCACCATACATATTTAATCCAAACCACGCGTTTAGTGATTGATTTCGGTAAGTCCCGACAGTTATTAATATTGTAATTATATCCACTTTAAAAAAATTAATTAATTTTATAATTATACAATTTCAAAAGTAATAATTACGAACAATAAGGATTTATAAAAAAAAATAATGATTGAAACAAACAAGAACATAACCATAAACTTCTCAAATTTTATTACGAACAAGCCCCTTTTAGCTGAAAATCTTTTAATTTTTATTCTTTTTTGGTGGATGCTATATTTTGAAAATGTGGATAACCTAGACCAAGATTGTAGAACATTCAACATAAAATTATACATCTTGATCAAGAATGAAATTTCGTTCCGTCTATCTTTACCTATACTTCCCAATATAAAACGCAATGATACTAAACATTCTAACTCTAAAAATCATATTCCAACTCGTACCTTTAACTTGGTGAGATGTTATTAAATTATTAATTGACGATAGTTACAACCTTATCTCACTTGTAACATATATCAATTAGTTTGAATAATACCTCACAAATTGGAATACTAGTTGAGATACAAGTTTGAAATATCTATTATTGTTGTAAGGTGGAAAAAATTTAGAATCGTAAAAAGTTGATTAAAGTAGAAATTTGAATAGAACAAAGCCTGAGACTATTAATGAAATTGAGGATTGTCTGCTAATATGTGTCAATATGGTTATAATTGGTATATAAATTTATATATCTGTAAAATAAAGAATCAAATAGATATTGACTATATGTTACTGATGATGATATAACTAGCTACGCATTACAAAATTCTTCAAAATTCAGAAACGTTTGTATAAGTAGAAATTCTTTATCCACAAGAAATGTACATCGAGGGACGGATTTATTATATATATTCTCTTGTGAAATGAAGAATAATGGATCGAGGATGACAAAATCTTCAAAAGAGACATATCTGTGAATGGTGACCTATATATATATAAAAGCCTTCATTAATCCCATCTCATCTAGATTTTATTCTCATATACAATATCAATATATGACAGTGTATTCGTGAAAACCTTAAGCTATCTGCATAACACAGACACTTCTCTTTAAATCAACAGCTAGAAACGTAGAAAAATATTCTCTAGCCAGAACGATTTTGAAATAAATTTCAGGATATTGGTTCCATAATATTGGGGACGAAAAACAATGTATTTTTTGTTGGCGTATATATATATACACACATTGGTTCTTGAAAGGCATTGTCTGTTGGCACCCACCACTGATCCCCAACACGCCTCACCATCTTTCCAAACTCAAAAGAAGTTAGAGCCATAAAGAAGGAATTCCAAGTAAATAAAAGATAAGCCAAAGTGTGCCTTATTGACTTATCGATACATTATTGAAATCAAAAAGTAATTGGTACCATAAATATTAGATTTTAAAAAAGAAAAAATAAATATAACTTATCTGAAGATCAAACCGGCCCCAAATAGTCATTAATGGTGGAAGTAATCATAACATCGAAAATTAAAAGTGGGAAAAAGAGAAAAAGGAAGAAACAAAGGTAGGCAATACAACCCAGATGGTCATTTTATTAAGATTAAATATCTAATCTTTTGATTGAAAAAGTAAAAGTGACTTTTGCAAGAGAGATTACAGGAGATTGATGGATAGTGAAATAAAGTTAAATTATAACTATGCATTGTTTCAACAATTATTATATGATGATTGGTGCTAAATTGCTCATTCTTTAATACCCATATTAAGATTTTCTTTTTTTATATACTATAAAAAATTATTATATTTATCGAGATTTTGTTTTTTTACGGATTCTAATTCGTAATAAATATTATAAAAAATTTAAATCTTTTATAGTAGATTTTAAGTCTTTTACCGGGAAAATTTTTTTTATAATAATATTTGCAACACCATAAATTATAATATATTTTATTCACAATAAAAAATATTTTTTTTATAGTGACCTTTTAATATAGGGTTAATTGTAATAAAGTGCCCTGACGTTTGACTATATTGCAATGAAATCGTGAGTTTAGCCTTAATTGTATGTTAATACCCTTAACTAACTGATTAATTGCATGTTAGTACCCTTAACCAAGTTGACCGGTATGTTGACTTTGACTTTTTTGGTAAAAAGACAAAATTGCCCCTGGTTAAAAAAAAATAAATAAAAATTTTAAAAATTAAAATTTTTAAAAATAGATCTCCACCGTCCATCAAGATTGATGGACGGTGGAGATACATTTTTTTTAAAAAAAATTAAAATTATATAATTAAAAATAATTAAAAAAAATATTTTATATTAAAAAAATTTTGGTGTTTCTTGGTGGAGATCCAGATTGGATCTCCACCAAGAACACCAAGAACACAAAAAAAAAAAAATTTCAAAAACTCGATTTGCTCCATCAACGGGAGCAGATCTGCTCCCGTTGATGGAGCATCTGCTCCGTCGCCGATGGAGCGCTGCTCCATCGGTGACAGCTGGGTTAGAAGGCGAACCCAGTTTCTGAAACTGGGTTCGACTTCGAACCCAGTACTGGGTTCGACTTCGAACCCAGAACTGGGTTCGCCTTCGAACCCAGCAGCTGGGTTCGCCTTCGAACCCAGCAGCTGGGTTCGAACGCGAACCCAGCAGTTGGGTTCGAACGCGAACCCAGATCTGGGTTCGCGTTTGAAGAAATTTTTTTTTTTTTTTTTTTTTTTTTGCTTTGCTCTGTTCTTGATGTTCTTGGTGGAGATCCAGATTGGATCTCCACCAAGAACACTAATTTTTTTTTTAATATAAAATATTTTTTTAATATTTTGGATTTTAAATTTTTATTTTTTATTTTAAATGTATCTCCACCGTCCATCAAGATTGATGGACGGTGGAGATCCATTTTTAAAATTTTTAATTTTTTCAATTTTTTTAAATTTTTATTTAATTTATTTTTTTAAAACCAGGGGCAATTTTGTCTTTTTACCAAAAAGTCAAAGTCAACATACTGGTCAACGTGGTCAAAGGTACTAACATGCAATTAAGGTTAAACTCACGATTTCATTGCAATATAGCCAAACATCAGGGTACTTGAGTGCAATTATCCCTTTAATATATGTAATAGTTGAGATAAATCAGATTTTATTTACTTTCGCACTGAAAATTTAAGTGCAAATGATTGTTCAAAATTAATCAAGACAATTAATTAGACATGGGAAAATTCTTATTGGTGCTAATATGCACTAGAAATTAATAAACTCTACTGCTTAAGGACAGAGACAAAGAAAATTAAACTTGGCGTGAGTGATTAATTAATTAATTTGTTTTTCTTTTCAAGATTTTGGTTTTTTTATTAGTTAAGGATTAAAAAGCTGGTTGATCACAATGAAAAGCTCATTACTTCCACCAAATTCTTCTTTGAGGTTCCATAATCATTACTTCCACACAAAAAAAGCACCACCCACATTTGTTTCTTTGGTTAATCCTTATTTTAAAAGACCAAACAAATTAATTTACACTAATTTTTAATATTTAAAAATATATATTTTAACAATAATTTGATTAATTAGGATTCTCTTACTTTTGTAAAACTAATATAAATATATTATGTATAATTGATGTTGTAAAATATACAAGATAGTTCTGCTGCAAAATTTTCAAAGGAAAACACCATGGACCTCTCTAGCTATATACTAGCGTTGCATTTAAATCAACAAAAACAGAATAATAAAAATCAGCCATTGAAGATCATATATATATATATATATATATATAGAGAGAGAGAGAGAGAGAGAGAGAGAGAGAGAGAGAGAGAGAGAGAGAGAAATTTATAGTGCAAAATAATGGCCCTGAGAGGCCTTGATTTGGTGAGATCATATTCATATTACACATGCATAAAACCGTAATTAACTTGTTTAATTATTTCTTATTTTGTTCTGCGTTACTTCAATCGAAGACAGCAATGGAGGTCCGGTTGTTTTCCATGAGAGATTCGAGCCAGGACTCCTGTCGACGAAATGTCCTCATGTTCTCAATGAAGTTCTCGATTTTCTTGTTGAACTCTTCGCAGCTCAGCTCATCCACTGGATTCTCATGCTCGTACTCCTCCTGACTGTCGAGTACACCCACTTCGTGATTGGTGTCGCGCATGGTCGTAGTTGGAGTTGGAATTGCTTTTTCTTTGCAGACGATGACTTCCTTCTCCTCCTCCAGTACTGGAACTTCCTCCTCCCTCAAAGACTCGGCCTTGTCTACGACGCCGTCGTCGTCGTTCAAATTCTCGAAGAAAGACTTTCCAGGAACTTCTTCACGGAGGAGCTGCACTACTTCTTCTTCTTGTTTATCGTTGCCGGCGTTTTCTTTGGCAGAGACATTACAATCGGCGGCGGAGAACACGCCAAATTTGACAGAGAGAGCGATGACGACGACGACGACGTTGAAGAAGACGAAATCGAAAGGAGGAGCAGAGACAAACGCGGACAGCCGACGGAGGAACTCGGCGGCGATTGGGATGCAATACACGAGGCAGCAGAGAAACACCAGAGCCCCGAGGAGCTCGAGCCTGTAAACGAGCCTTGAAAGGCTTCCAAGCCAATCGTAGCTCTGATGGGTAGTACTACTACTGGCGCCGCCGTCGGCACCATTACCAAAGTCAAAGTCATTCATCTTTTTCATTCCAAATAAAACATTCACTTCCAGTTCCCGTTCCAGTATTCAGAGAAGAAGAAGAAGACTGAAATTTTTTTCCTGCAAATAGACACTTTTTTTCTTATATATATATATAGAGAGAGAGAAGGACTCCAGAGAGAGTACTTTTGGGAGACCAATATTTTGTGTTTGTCATTAATTTTAGATTTTAACTTTGATTATTTATCACCGTCCAATGTGATAAGATACACTAACACTCATTGTCTGAGGGATAGTTCAGCATGCGTATAAGAACAAAAAAAAAAAAAAAAAAACTTAGATTATCGACCAGACAGGACTTGGTTATAGGTGGGGGGTACTTTTACTATTTTTGTAATTGTTTTATTTTTTATTTTATTTCTTTTTTAACTTGTTCTTGATTGATGATGGCTTCTTTTTGGCTTGAGAGTATAATGTGGTGAGAAGTGCTAGTCTTTGCCTTTCACATTACATTGTATCCCAATTGATTCACTCTTATGCGTACATTTTTTGAACCGTATCATTTTTCTTCAAATTTAATAATAAACAAAAAACATGCTACAATTCACCAAACACTCCATTTCCCAACATAATTTTGAAGAATTTAATGCAACTTTGCTTCAAAATCAAAGATATAAATTCTTGACTCTCTCTCAATTCATTTCAATCATATCATCAAGTGGGAAAAAATTAATAAATAAGTGTTGGTCAAATTTGCAAAATCCAAATAAGAGATAAAAAAAAAAAGTTGAAACTGAAGTGACTTTAAATAACATAAAAAAAAAAATTGTACAAAACTTAAACGTCCTCTGCAATATATACAAAATATCATTGATTTCCTAATAATTTTACAGAATCGGTACTGTTACCTTTTGCTGACGGGTATCGAGCTCGAGCTTCGGTGCTCAGTTTATTATAAATTTTTTTATTGTGTGACAGTTTTACTTTTAAAGTGTTTTAGTACTTAAACAGGAGTTCTATACAAGAAACAGAATCAGAATTAATACTGATACGTTACATTTTTGTCCGTCAAAACTTGCAATTTACTTAACGTAATAAAAACAAAAAGTGGAGCAGAGTCCAAATCCAAAGCCATACTCTGCACAATTTACGTTGTACAGTAATCTCACACATATATAGGTACACACTCTCCGTACACAGTGACAGTGTAGTGGCTGCAGCGTTTTCTGGGCCTCTGTGTGTGTATGATATTATATTATCACGTGGCATTGGGTTCCTGAAACTCGCTACACCGTACGACTCAGTTTTTTTTTTTTTTTTGACAGACATTGTAATTTTTGCATAAAAATGGTCTCCTGTGTCATGGTTTGGTAATGCTGCAACATTTTTGCATCAAAATTTGAAATGAAGATGAATTATGGCAACACCAACAGAGAATACTCTGCAGCAGACGCAGCCAACCAGAGCCCTAGCTTTCCTTGTTCAAAGAACAGAAGAGAAGACTCGCTTTGTCAGATCTTAAGGTGAGACTTAAACTCGTCTCAAGAGAAAATATGCGAAATAGTATAGTTAGTTTTTAATACGAAGCTGAGACCTGAGAGTCAAGAGAGATAGGCCCCCCCACGCTCCCAAATTCTGCATGTGAAAGTGCAAGTACATTCTCAGCTTGTATTGCACTCCAAAGATATATAGATATCAGAAAAAAAAAAAAAAAAAAAAATTCACCCCGGATCTCTTACAATATTATTTCACCTCTCTAGAGCTACTCCATTAAATACAAAAGCAGATTCTGGAATCAATCAATTAAATAAAACTACTTTGACAAGAATTGATGAATAAGACTATGTCTATGAGCTGTGTGGTTATGAGCAAGGTAACACGGATACTCCAAACCTTTATGTATCTTATTTGTATCCGTATCGGATATTTAAATATGCAACGATATACTTATCCAAATCAAGATATGCGTATTCAAATCAGAATACCCATATCCGTTGACTTTAGCTTCATCTATGCACACCACAAGACATTATCCTTAATGAGGTCTTTCACTAAAAAGAGGGACATAGTGAGGTCGAGAGTGACTAGATTTGCTTCTTCGTTTTTAACATTGCAGAGTATGATGAAGAAAAAATCTCAATTGAAGACAATGTTTTGTAGTGAACTATGGGATCAATGTAAATGGTCTAACACTACCAAGGGGCAAAAGACATATGTTACTGTTATGAGTACGAGCTTCTGGAATGGTGTGACCACTTGCTTGAAGGTCTTTGCACCTTTAGTGAAGGTGCTTAGACTTGTTGATGGGGATACAAAGCCAGCCATGGGTTTTGTATATGGAGAGCTACTGCAAGCAAAAGAAGACATCAAAGTAGCATTGAACAATGTTGACAAGAACTACAAACCGATCACTGACATTATTGATGTAAGAATTAAGGGTCGGCTTGATAGTTCATTGCACTTGGCGGCCTATTTCCTCAACTCATACTACTGCTACAGAGACGCCACAATTAAAAATAAGGTTGATGTGAATCTTGCAATGTTTGAATATGTGGAGGCTATTTGTGGTACGGAGAATTTTGAGATGCAAGATACAATTACAAATTCTGAAATTCGAAAGTACAAGATGAAGGAAGGATCTTTTGAAAAACCATTGGCGATCTCAGAATGTAAAAACAATAGGGAGGAATATAATCCAGGTACTATTTTTAAAGTTGTAGTTGTAGTACTTTACTTTTTTTTTTTAATATTATATTCTAAATCCTAAAAACTTGAAATATGTATCTTTGTGATTGTAGCTTCTTGGTGGTCTAACTATGGAGGTCAAACACCCAATTTGCAAGTCATTGCTAAAAGAATCCTCAACTTGAACACGAGTTCCTCCGGATGTGAATGAAACTGGAGCACTTTTGAAGGAGTGAGTGCACCACTACACTAGTTCACTGTAAATTTACAAATTAACTCTTAACTAACAGTTTATTATTGTCATTTTGATTTTGTAGATACATACAAAGAAAAGGAATAGACTAGATATGAGTCGGTTGAATAATCTAGTCTATGTCCAATTCAATTCCAAGTTGATGAACAAACAAAGAAGAGCAAAGGAAAATGATGTGGATGTCCTTCTTGCTACAGATGTCGAAGCCACCAATGCACATGAATGGATTGTTGAAGGTTGTGGTGATGATGAAATAGAGCCCGGAACAGGGCTAACATCATGTGATATAAACTTATATATGACATATGACTTGTTGAGGTACATGACAAGAATAGAAATGGGGCATCCATTGCTATAAAAATTGCATAATATTCTTATCAGAACACTTTAACAAACATGATAATTCAGATTATGTAAAAGATTGTTTATATATATATATAACAAGCTTACTATACTCTAATCTAAGTAAAACTAATCTGATACTTAGGCTGCATACTGGGAGAGAAGAGTCCGAAATGCCGCTCAGTTTCCGCAGGGACCTTTTCGTTTTCATCAAACATGGCAAATATGTAAGTCTCTATGGCTTGTCCAGGTCTCCTTGGAGTCCCTGACTTCACATGATCAATCAAGTTGTGATAATAAGTCTCTGCATTCTTAGCCGTTGCTGCATCACCCCCACCCAAGGCCAGCCAGTCTCTGATACAACGGTCTTCAAATTCGGTGCACCAGCCTTCTCCAAAGCCGCGTAAAGAGAATCCACTAGTGCATCGAAAAGGTTCTGGTATTTGAATTGCCCGTCACTTACCACAGGCCCCGTTGAAGTTAACAAGGCGTAATCAAGCTTGACATTAACCGGGTCACTAACGTAGCCGAAATAAGGGTACATATTAGCAAGCAGAGGTGTCCCAGTTTTAGACAAAAACTGAACAATGGGCACTATATATGGACTTGCATTGGTACTAAATGCTCCTGCCGAGGGAGGATAAGAGCTGCCCAACAAACTTGGTTCTATTGAAGTTGACACTCCAATCTGGCCTTGTAAATTGGCTGCTTTTATTGCTTCATAGATGCTTTGCATTGCTGTTAGCACATACTGGGCACCTAAATCATTGTATTTGATCTCGTTACCAACAGCTACGTATTTGAAGCTGACACGGGATGAGTGTGGAAGTATGTATCTCTGGACCCAGTCCTTGGCAGCAGAAGGGTTAGAGAGGGCTTGAAGTTGTTCATTAGGGACGAAGGATACAGTTAAGATATATTAAGATGCGTTTAGGGTTTTTTTTTTTTAACTTTTTTTTATAAAAAGAAATAAGGTGAGTTTGGAATTTTAAAAAAATTTAGAGTTGAAAATAAATTTTAAAGATTTTATCTTAATACTTCAATTGTGGATTTTTTTCCTTTTAAAATTATTTTTGGAGGGCTTTACTTGTTTCTAAAAGAAAAAAAAAGAGAGGAAGGAGATGAAGAATTAAAAATATATTTTATGAGTTTTTATTTTTTTATTAAAATTATATAGTATAAATTGATTAATTTAATTATGAATAAAATTAATTATAAATAAAATATAAATATATATTATTTTAATTGTCCAATCCATGTTCAATCAATATAGGTTATGAGATTTTGGAGATTTGAATTGACAATGTTATTGCTCAAATAGTAAAAAAAGAAAAGAACAGAACTAGCCAGATCAGTCATATATGGGGTCCTCCTTGTTCAATGGTGAGTCTGTGACCATAGCTAGCTGTCTACAGAAACCCCACAAATAATGAGACAACCAGGCCCACCACCATGACTCCTTGAGTGAAAACCATCAAACAGTGGCTCAAGTTCTTTTTGCTAATAGAACTAATAGTAGGTCTCTGTGGACCTGATCTCTTTCTCTGTACACACTAACAGAGATTGAATTTGACAGTAAGATTGGACAATGGACACTGGCTCTTGATTGCTTTATATTTTTCCTCCCAAAAACCGACATTTTTCCTCTCTTCTCCTTCCCATCAACCCCTTGATGACAAGTGTCACTTGTCACTTAAATATTCTCTAATCTGAATTCAGGCCCTCCCACGACCACACCACATCAACTCCGACTAAAAAAAAGCCTTTGTTTCTGGTTTGCATTTATTAAAGTTGACATGTGTTCTTGAAAAAGTTGTGCATAATTTTCTCAACTGTGTCTTATCTGATCATTCAAAAAATCATCTAAACAATCCTGACAAGTAAAGAAAACGAAGCTCTCTACATGCTTATTTGGCTAAAGATTTCAATATATTTAAACTAAACCTGCATGCGTTATCTGACTGGGTAAAAAAGTTGGGCCAAATCACTTTTTTCCATGACCTCTCATCACAGAAGCCTATTAACAATTTCCATGACCTCTCCTCACAGAAGCCTATCAACAATTTGTCATAGTCCTCTCTCTCTCTCACTCTCTCCTTTTCTCTGTCTATCATGTTGGCTTTGATTTCAACCCATGATACCAGATTCATTTCACAGGCTTAATTATATTCCACTGTCTTCTGTCCTGTGCCTTCCTTGGATGTTTTCCATGTACATTTTTTTTTTTTTTTTTTTCATCATACCTTTGAAAGCTATATGTGGTTTGATGTTAATTTCAGATTATCCCAAAAGCCTGAAAGTGGATTATAATCAATCAAATCTTTAAAAGGTTAAAAAGGTAGAGAGACCTAAGTGGTGGAAATTGAAAAAAATTTCGATTATATTTTTATTTAAGCACTTGATTGCCGGTTAAAGGTGCTTCTTCAAGCAAATCCTGTGATGAAAAACTGGTCATTTTTTCAAAGTAACGATGACATTTGAGAGAGAGAAGCACCCTTTTAACAACCATAATGGAACTTTCTTGCCTGTAAAGATTAAAAGATGTTGGAGAATATATCAATGTAAAGGCTTATAGTCATAGTTAATTACTCCATTTTCATATACAAAAGATGACAATTGACTCCTCTTCTTTGTTTTAATGAAAACATGTAACATATCAATTTCAAGTAATATTCGAATTCGACCACCCTAATCGACAATACTAAAATTCATAGGCTCTTTTGAATTCGTATATGCCTTTCTTTACATACATGTATTGAACCAACACTGCAAAAAACTTGCAAATTCTATTTGTTATGGGTATAATCTTTTAAAGAACAGCCACCTAAGTAACCAGTCACCGAGAGAAGGAAAGAGGAAGGACTGTTTCCTCTTATCTCTCAAAACTGCATCGTTTAACCTTAGAGGTCGCAAGAAAGTTTGAGTTTGCTGCGAGAACCATACCTGCGACCATGATGTCTCCCCGAAGAATCCCCGAACAAGAGACAGAAGTACAGGCGACACGTCGAACCTGAATCTGGGCGCTGCAGCGCGCCAGTCTGACACCTGTCACAAGCACAGTCGGTGTCAGAAACCTGTCATCAAGGGCAGTAGACGAATTTAATGCCTAGGCAGCAGAGGTTACCGTTCTTTTCACCATTTTTGCCACTGTCAGGTGATCTTCTGCAGGAGGTCAGGAATTACACGTTTAAAGAAACGATCTCCTGACCCTTCCCTGAAAGGAGACCTGAACATTCTCAACAAAAGGGAAAAGGTTCAGGATATATATAGGAGGACCATAACAACAGACGAGGTAAGCAATTGATTATCGTAAAAACCCTAAAAGAACAAGAGATATTTTCCCTCTTGTTGAAAGAGATAACTGACTTGATCGTAGGAGATTGATCGCCGGCCTACGTCCGGCATCTCTCACGATTCTTTCTTTCTTAACAGGTAGCAGATTACAGAGACTCACTCCGAGAAGTCTGCGTGTCCTACAAGAACCTCTTTAGTGAGATTATTTCAGATAATCTCATCCTAATCATTCAACTAAGCCAGTAAACTACCTTACTCGGTTTCGTTGACTTTCGTTAACTGAAGAATCCATTTTTTACTGTTAACACTATTAATTCCATAATTGATAATTGAATCCAATTAATATATATGATCCCTGTAGCTTCTTTGATTTACTAGAACCATCTTGTTATATATAAAACCTCTGTGAATTTTTTTCAATTTTAAGTTCCATTTCATATCTGGGTCTGGGGTATATATGGCACAGGATTCTAGGATCAGTGACTCACAGATGAGCCCAAAAGTTGAACATAGAGAGCCCACTTAGAAGAATTTCAAATGCTTTTTTTTATATACAAAGCACTTCAGGTATGGTTCATAAACTATTCACATATTAGCTTAACTTAGTAGTACTACGTAGCCCAACATATACTGTCCAAAATCCATTGCAAATGATAAGCCTAGCTCTCAAGCGTACACTTCAATTCTCATACCACGTGCCATAATCGTCTTATTTGATTCAATGCTCATATGATATAAGCGATCAGATATATACATTCAGACACACTACAGCATCTATTTATCTCATGATTTATACGACATTGATAAATTATTTACCACATATCGGATTCTAAAATTTTAACAATTTCTTTATATATTAGTTAGGTTTTTGCTTTCTTTTAGTTCTTTCACTAAATACAAGATTTTTGTATCGTTTTGTACCATGTAGTATTTGATATTTCCTTAATCCAAATAGACGAAGTTGGTTGGTGTAGATTGTGGCCATTTTTTTAAAATTTTGTTATCAAATTAGTATAGTTAGTTGGCTACTTGGACTAGGGTTGGCACCGATTCGAACCGGAGGACCCGGTTTCGATCGCAGTTTAGAACTATGAACCGAACCGGGACCGGATGTTCTGGTTCTGCATAAAGAGGAATTGGGAGCGCCGGTTCTTTAACTGACGGTTCCATCAATTCCGGTTCGAATCCAGTTCCTCCATTTAAAAAAAATAAATTTAAAAAATGACCATTGGGTTAACGGTCTCATTTGAGACCATTGGTGAGCCCAACAACTAATAGAGCGCTTGCTTGCACTCTTTTTTTTTTAAATCACAAAATGACCCTTCCCCTAAAACTATATAAACCCCCCTCCCCCATTCATTTTTTACACACCAATCCTCTCAATCTCTCTCTCAACAATTCTCTCGCCAATCCTCTCAATCTCTCTCTCAACAATTCTCTCAAATTCTCAATTGTCTTCATTTTCAATTATTAATTTTAATTACATATTTTTTTTCAAATTATAAAATTTTAATGGCAAGTTCTAATCCTTCCAGAAGATTAGTTTCCAGCAGAGGAAAGGATCCTTTGCCGGTTTAAAAAGATTCGCGTGATAATTTGTTCAATAAAGTAAATTATCACGACTTTCTACAGCAGCAAGTATTTGAAGAGGAAATATTTGGTAATAAACTCCTCCCAATTTTTCTGAACCCAGTTCCACTCCTCAAGACCCCCAAAACCATGCAACTAGCCAATCCCAAAATATGCCCGATTTGGGTGATGCTGATTTGGGAAAGTACAAATATGAACTTTTTAAAGTTCATATGAAAAAGGTTAAAAAATAACCGGAAAAAATGGTGGTGACTTATAACTATTGTTCCAAGGAGTTTAAGTGAAATAAATCCGGAGGATACGACACATACTAGAAACACATCAACAACAGTCATCTAGTCGAAGTATCTCGAACACGCGGACAACAACAAATTGGCAGGTACGCATCTCCTAATCATTATTTATTTAAATATATTGATCAATGTAATAGGGAAGAATTAGCTAAAATAGTAGCTATAGAACATTTACCTTATAGTTTTGGTGAAAAAATCGATTTTTTAAAATATTGTCATAATACCTTAAATCTCGCTGCATGTATGGTACATAGGAATACTCTTAAACGTACCATGTGTGAAATTTATGAAAAAGAAAAAAAAAAAGCTTTAGTTAAATATTTTAAAAATTATGTAGATCGTGTGTCTGTTTGTGTCGATATCTGGATTGATCATTGATAAAAACATTCATACTTAGGTGTCACATATTACTATGTTGATGAAACATGGGATTTGCAAAAAAGAATTCTTACATTTAGAGTTTTTGATGCAGATATTTTTATCAAAACTGTGTTTGCTATGTTTTAAATTTATATGTACAAACTGGTTTGCAAACACTTCAAAATTCTGTTAAACCAATTAAGGATGCTTTCTATTATTTATGGAAATATCCTAATACTATGAAACAATAGGCTAGGTTTTGCAAATCTCATGGGAAGCATCCAATTATATTTTCCTGTAATGTTCTAATTCGTTGGAACTCCACGTATAAATTATTGTGTGAAAGTTATGAGTATATGAATTTATTAGCTCATTTTATGTAGTATAATTGCAGTAGTACTAATTTATATAGTCAGCATTGGAATGTTTGTACACGTATTTGTGAATTATTAAAAGTTTTTAATAGTGCTCCTAATAATTTATCTGGTATATATTATTCTACCACGCATTTATTCTTTGTAGAAGCCTTAAATATTGTTGTTGCACTTTCTAAGTGTGCACAAGATCAAATGTTAACTGAATGTATTAGAGTAATGAGATTAAAATGGTTAGATTATTATAGGGATATTCCTATGATTTATGTAATTGCTTTATGTTTTAACCCTAGGTGTAAATTAGATAATTTATTTGAATATTATACTATTATCAATGTTTAGGTATAAATGATATTGAAATTGTTAGTTTGTTTAATAATGTTACGAGTTTATTTTATGAACTGTATGATGAATACCGTTCTATATACGGCCCCTCACGAAACATCTGAACATTAATGTTCAACAACCAGAAAGAGATTCTCCATTTAATGTTCCCTCCATATTAAGGAAGTTAGGGCCAAGTATGTTATCTAAACAAACAAAGAAAACACGGAGTGTGTCTTCATCAACCTCTACTTTAGAGGTTGATATTTACTTAAATACTGCATTCGAGTTTGTGAATGATGACTTCAACCTTCAACAGTGGTGGAGGGATCACCAGAGAAATTTTAAAATTTTGACCATCATTGCCAAACAAATTTTTGAAACCCTTATCTCGGCTGTAGCAGTGGAACAAGAATTTAACGTCGGCGGCAACGTTTTAGATGAGAGACGATCTTTACTGAGTCCAGACTCAATTCAGATCCAGGTTTATGTTGATGATTGGACCAAGGCGCAATACATGCAATAAGAAATGGACGAACTATCCGACGACAACGACTATACAACGGCCACCTAATGTACGAGTGATGATTGATCTTAGATAAATAAAAGGTAATAGAACTACGCGATCTTTGATTTCTCCTAGAGGATACATAGGTAGCTTAATTGAGGTAAAATTAAGTGCAAGCCCAAATTTCTTATTTATTTCTTTAAATTTTATTTTACTTTTATGATATTATCATAATTTTATTTAAATTTTATCGTAGTTTAGGGTTAACTACTTTTGATTTTTTTTTACATTATTTTAATTTCCAAAAAAAAATTTAATTTTTTTAAAAAAATTGGCCGGTTCTGGAACCGGCTTGGAACCACCAATTTTAGGAACCAAAATTCTGGAATTGGTGGTTTCAGAACCATGGCCAACCCTAACTTGGACTGTTTTAAAATTAAATTACTCGGACAACGTGGTTTTCAATCTATCCAGTTTTGTTAGATTGTATTGGATGTGAATCAACTGATGCTAATAATTTGTATAATTTAAAGTACACTAGTTCTATATAAATAATCTGTATCAAATGATTTTATCAAGTTGATTGAAATAAAATAATAATAATAATAAAAAAAAAACCTACTCGTAATACACTTATAACATCTGGTCGCGTTAGTGATGACATTGAAGATGCTAATAATAGTATAGATGAAGAAAAGAAGCATGTCTGGCAATAGCGAATGCAGTTGCCTGACTTGATATAAGAAGGAACTCAAGTGATGACTTTTTACTAACATTTTGTCGAAAGTGTCGAACATTTTTACTAATCAAACATGAAGCTTCCGCAACTGCAAGTATAGACAAATAGCTAACTCAGCTGGAAGAAGGTTGAAGCTGATATCTGTAATCTTTGTCATCAACTTATTAATCCTTATCAGCTCTCCCCATCATTGGATCATTCCATGTCAGCTGTGAAGTTGTTAAAGTCAATTATTTACGTCCCAAAGTTTGATTATGTTGAGTGAAGCAGTCATTAATAAGTTGACATTTTGACTTGGAAATTTGGAACTCAAGAGCAAATTATTCACACGTGGACCACAATCTTACGTGTGTAGATACGAACCCCGAAAACTAGGTCTACAAACTAGATACCGGCTTTGGCTTACTGTAAACCAATCACATTATTATCACAAGCACAGTCGGTGTCAGAAACCTGTCATCAAGGGCAGTAGACGAATTTAATGCCTAGGCAGCAGAGGTTACCGTTCTTTTCACCATTTTTGCCACTGTCAGACGATCTTCTGCAGGAGGTCAGGAATTACACGTTTAAAGAAATGATCTCCTAACCCTTCCCTGAAAGGAGACCTGAACATTCCCAACAAAAGGGAAAAAGTGCAGGATATATATAGAAGGACCATAACAGCAGACGAGGTAAGCAATTGATTATCATAAAAACCCTAAAAGAACAAGAGATATTTTTCATCTCGTTGAAAGAGATAACTGACTTGATCGTCGGAGATTGATTGCCGGCCTACGTCCGACATCTCTCACGGTTCTTTCTTTCTTGACAAGTAGCAGATTACAGAGGCTCACTCCGAGAAGTATGCGTGTCCTGCGAGAACCTCTTTAGTGAGATTATTTCAGATAATCTCATCCTAATCATTCAACTAAGCTAGTAAACTACCTTACTCGGTTTCGTTGACTTTCGTTGACTGAAGAATCCATTTTTTACTGTTAACAATTTGGCTCTAGAAGAAGGGCTATAGCATATTCCTCTGAGGAAACCTTGTCATGGACTCTATCAACCCAGGAAATGAACGTGGCCCCCAGCAGACGACGCCCTCGGAGAATCCCGTATCTCCAGTAAGGCAGACCCCCCTTGGATTCATCATACTCGATAGTGTGCTCGCGATGTCTCAACCTCCTCCTATAACTCCGTCCACGGCGATATCAACCAAAGACGCAGACGAAGCGAAGTATCACCTCCAAAAACTAATGGAAATAGTGGGTAGCAAGATCACCCCCCTAGAGGAAAACAAGGAGGAAGCACGGGACCCAACGATGGAAACATCAATAAACGCAGCAAAGCCAAGGGGATAGAGGTATTACCCCTTCCAGCTCCTTTCACAAGTGAATCCTCATCTCAAAGTACAGGCAGCTCATCAACAAAAGGAGATTCGAGACGACACCAAAGAAAACGCCGCAGGGAAAGCAAGAGGAAACACATCTCTGTCTCAAAGGTAAAGCCAACCAAGATAAAATGGCAGTCAGACAATAGCGAAGCTGACGAAAGCTCAATGAACACGCTGAGAAGTCGCCAGATAAGTCCCAGCGAAGCATAGACCGACGAGAAAGAGTCCATGCGAAGGGAAATCCAGCAACTAAAGGAAGGACTCGAGCAAGTCTGTCGAAAAGGACCCATCTCCAAAGATCCAGCCGATTGCTCCGGAGCGGCGACGAGTAAGTTTACTGATAGAGTATTAGCAAAAAGGTTCTCGAGGAGCTTCAAAATGCCAAATGTCATGGAGTATAAGGAGGATAGAGATCCAGTCAAACATATATCTCGCTTCACCACCCTCATGGGTACCCAGACCAGGGATGATCGACTGTTATGCCAAGCTTTTCCAATCACCTTTGGGGATCTTGCCGAAAGCTGGTTCCGACAACTCCCCCCACGAAGCATCGATAGTTTTGAACAATTTGGCTGCGCTTTCCCCCGGCAGTTCATGGGAAGTGTTCAACGAAAGAAGTCCCTATCTCAGTTATCTTTGGTAAAGCAAGGAAAAGGGGAACCCATCAGAACCTACCTATCCCGCTTCAACCGAGAAGCAGTTCAAGTAGAGGATTTCAACAACGCCGCTGCTATAAACATATTCACCAACGGGCTGCAAAGCGGAGCGTTTTCCTTCCATTTGAGAAAACAGCGATCAAAGACCTACCCGGAAATGGTAGAAACAGCTGTTGACTACGCGCGCGCTGAAGAAGAAGAGATCGCCCAAGGCGGCAATCTACTACATAGAGGACAACCTAACTAACCAGAACACCAAAGAGGTTATCCCAACAAGGGAAACAACGACCATTTCAAAGGAAAAGGCCCTAAAGATGACCGCCGAAAAGTCAGGAACCGGCAGCGAGAAATGAGGAGGCCAGAAGGAAGATTTGATCGATATACGCCCTTGATGCGATGGCAGGAAGAGATACTGTCAGTCGCACAGAACAAAGGGATAGTAACATGGCCCAGAAAAATGACATCGGCTCCCCAAAAAAGAGATAAGGATAAATACTGCCGTTTCTACTGCGACCATGGCCGCGACACTTCTAAATGTTTCCAACTCAAAGATCACATCGAAAACCTGATCATAGTCGGACACTTGAAGGAGTTCATAGTAAGGAGGGATGGCGACAACACTTAAAGGCAATCAAGGGGACCAACGGATAAAAGAGCAGAGCGCCCAAGAGGACCTGCAAGACAGAGTCACTCCCGAAGCCCTAAAAAGCCTGACAGACGATCGGAGAGTGATGGCGAAGTGGAACCAACCGAAAATGTGATACTCGATGAAAGTTCTCCCGAGAAAGTGGTCAGGATAGGAGCGAAACTGAAGCCGAGAATCAAAAAGGATCTAACGGAACTGCTCCAAGAATTCAAAGATATTTTCGCATGGAGTCACACTGATATGCCGGGGATTAATCCCTCTAATATTTCTCATGGGTTGGCGGTGCATCGCGACGAGAAACCAATAATCCAGAAGAGGCGCCACTTCAACCCCGAAATAAACTCAGCCATAAAAGAAGAAGTTGAAAAGCTTCTCGCCACAGGTTTCATCCGAGAATCGCACTATCCCTCATGGATCGCAAACGTGGTACTGGTAAAAAATAAAAACGGGAAATGGAGGATGTGCGTAGACTTCACTGACGTGAATAAAGCCAGCTCCAAAGATGGTTTCCCCCTCCCAAAAATCGACCAGCTAGTGGACGCTACAGCCGGACATGAACTCCTCAATTTCATGGATGCCTACTCAGGTTACAACCAGATCAAAATGCACGCCCCTGACGAAGAAAAAACAATATTCACCACCGATTAGGGACTATATTGTTACACAGTGATGTCTTTTAGTCTAAAAAATGCGGGAGCCACCTACCAAAGGTTAGTCAATCACATGTTCGCAAAACAAATAGGACGAACCATGGAAGTGTACATTGACGATATGCTGACAAAAAGCCTCACAGCAGAAGAACACGCCGATAACCTGCGAGAAACGTTCGAGGTTCTCCGGCAATATGAGATGAAACTAAATCCTGATAAATGTGTTTTCGGTGTGTCTTCAGGCAAATTCCTAAGATTTCTGGTACACCAATGTGGAATTGAGGCAAATCCCAAGAAGATAGATGCTCTTATCAAAATGAAGCCCTCTCGGACACTTAAAGAATTCCAATGGCTCACAGGGTACCTAACTGCTCATAACAGATTTATCGCTAGATCTACTGACAAGTGCCTCTCATTTTTCAAAGCCATTAAGAAAGGGAAAGGAATAGAATGGACTGAAGAGTGCGACCAAGCTTTTCATCAATTAAAGACCTACCTCGGCTCAGCGCCAATGCTCTCGAAGCCACTGCCCGGAGAAATTCTATATATTTACCTATCAATGACGACCGCCGCGACTAGCTCTGTCCTCATCCGCGAAGAAAAAGGATCCCAAAAGCCAGTATACTATGTCAGTAAAGTTTTGATCGTCGCGGAAACAAAGTATCCCAACACTGAAAAGATGGCTCTAGCCTTGATCATAGCCGCGCGAAAACTGCAACCTTACTTCCAAGCACCTTGAAACAAATACTGCAAAAGCCAGAAGTCTCCGGAAGGCTAACCAAATGGGCAATTGAGCTACTATCAAGGGGCAGGCGGTCGCCGATTTCATTGTAGAGTTCACTGAATCTTTAATTGACGATGAAGCCTTTTCCAGTTTCGGAGAGGAGGATAATGCTTACCCTTGGAAACTGCACATTGACGGGTCCTCAAACTCACATGGGAGTGGAGTGAGGGTGGTCCTCACAACGCCGGAACAAGACGAAGTGGAATGCGCACTAAGGTTTGACTTTAAAGCCACCAACAATGTTGCGGAATATGAAGCCCTACTCGCAGGATTGAGAGTAGCCACTGCCTTGGGAGCCGACAAGATAGATATCAACAGCGACTCACAGTTGGTAGTCAACTAGATATGCAATGAATATCAAGCGAAAGAGGAAGGAATGATCGTCTACTTAGAGAAGACCCAACAAGCTCTCAACAGGTTCACTAAGTTCAGAATCACACAGATACCCAGAGTAGAAAATCTAAAGGCCGACGCCTCGTCAAAATTGGCATCCGCCACTAATGTCTTATTATCAAAAACAATACCAGTGGCGCACCTCTCGCAGCAAGCATTTGCGAAGAAGACGACTTCATTGTCGCTGAAGTTAACCTTGCGGAGGTAACTTGGATCACACCCATCAGGGCGTACTTAGAGCAGGGAATCCTTCCAGAAGATAAGAACGAAGTCAAAAGATTAAGATATCGAGCTGCACGATATACTATGATGGACGGCGAGATGTATCGAAGAGGGTTCTCTAAAACTTTACAAAGGTGCATTAATCCCCAAGAGTCTGCGAATATTTTAACAGCAATACATGGGGGAGTCAGCGGAAATCACGCCTCCGAAAATAGTCTGGCGCATAAAGCCCTGCGACAAGACTTCTATTGGCCAACAATGTTCCAAGATGCCAAAGAAACGGCTTCCAACTGCGATAAATGCCAAAGGATTGCTGACAACATCAAGCAACCACCGGAGAAATTGAGAAGTCTCACATCCCCTTGGCCTTTCGCGCAGTGGACGATCAACCTTATCGGACCTATGCCAGTAACAACAGGACAAGCCAAGTATGCTATCGTAGTCGTTGACTACTTCACCAAGTGGACAGAGACGAAGCCTCTGGTTCGGATCACCGAACAAAATACCACTGACTTTGTGAAGAAATCCATCATATACAAATTTGGAGTCCCAGATACCATCATCTCCGACAACGGCATGCAATTCGACAACTTTAATTTCCTAAAATTTTACAGAAGTTAGGGGATCATAAATTATTACGCCTCGGTCGCCCACCCACAAACGAACGGGCAGGTCGAGGCAGTAAATAAGATTATCAAGCATACAATAAAAGCAAAGCTGGACTCCAAGAAAGGCAAGTGGTTCCTAAAGTCCTCTAGGCCTACCGAACAACTGCGAGAACATCTACGAGTGAAACACCATTTGCCATGGCTTTCGGAGTCAAAGCAGTGATCCTGATTGAAATGAGAATCCAATCACCCAGGGTAGCCATGTACGATCAAACCCACAACGTCACTGCTTTGGAATCCAACCTCGACGAACTAGAAAGCTTCCGAGATAGAGTTCAAATAAGGAATGCAATGTATCAACAAAGGGTCGCCAGACACTAAAACTCCAAAGTAAGGGAGAGAAGGTTCCAACTCAATGATTTAGTATTGAGAAAGGTGTCACTAAACACCAAGGACAAAGCTGCAGGTACGCTGGCAGACAAGTGGGAAGGCCCATACAGAATCATCGGACAGGCAGGTCACTGTTGTTATAGGATTGCGCGACCAGAAGGGGAAGTGATTAACCATCCATGGAATGCACAATACGTCAAAATGTATTTCCCGTAAGAAGAAGCAAACATGTATTCTTGTAATTTTTGAATGAAATACGAGGAAGATTCATCGATGGTTATTATGCTCACAAAAATTCGGTCTCGGCGACAATGCCTCACTAAAATCGAATTTGAGAAAAGTTAAGAATAAAACTCTCTCACAAAAATTCGATCTCGACGACAATGCCTCACTAGAATCGAATTTAAGAAAAGTTAAGAATAAAACTCTCTCATAAAAATTCGATCTCGGTGACAATGTGTAGTAGCCAAAATATGTCAGGCCCAAAACATGAGCAAGGATCCAGCCAAGGAGCCCAAAGTATATCTCAAAGACCAGGCCCAGAATCCAAAAGAAGAATGACATCCATGTAGTACGACATACGCTCGACATGAGACGTCCATGTAGTACGACATATGCTCAACATGAGACATCCATATAGTACGACATACGCTCGATATGAGATCTTCATAAATAGTACGACATACGCTCAACGTGAGACATCCATGTAGTACGACATGCACTCCATACCCCACACATCCAAGTAGCATCAACGGAAATAACTCAGTGTTTGCGCTTGGAAGTGCATCTGTAACATCCCGGATTTCGGGTGACGAATTTTTGATATATATGATATATGTGAAAATAAAATTTTACTATTTGAGGGGGTGTAAATGTAATTAAATGTATGGTTATTTTATGATTTCCAGCGGACCGAATTGAATAGTGAAAAATGAATGAAAAATGAAAAATTGGAAAACTGGACCAGAGAGCATCGCGACCTGGTCACCGCGACCACAGGTCGCGACAGCTCGCTCGCGGTGAAAAACGCAAAATCTGGCAGTGAGTACCGCGACCAGTCACCGCGACCACAGGTCGCGATGGCTTGCTCGCGATGAAAATGGCAAAACCTGGCAGTGAGCAACGCGACCAGCCACCGCGACCACAGGTCGCGATGGACTGCTCGCGACGAAATTGTCAAAAATTGGCAGTGAGCAGCGCGGGCTCTCGCGCAACCAAGGCGCGCTCGCGACGAAGGCGGTGCACGCACTCCAGTGAGCACCGCGACCTGGTGGCGCGACCACAGGTCGCGACGGCGGTCGCGATGGCGAAAAAAAAATATAAAAAAAATAGAAGCTTCTCGCAGAAGCGAGAAGCCAAAACAGAGAGAGAAGGAACCGAGAAAAAGAGAGAAAAGGAGAGAAAAGAGAGAAGAAAAAGAAGAAGAAGAAGAAAGAAAAGAAAAGAAAAAGAGGAAGAAGAGGAAGAAGGAGAAAGGAAAGGGAAAGGAAAACGAAATCGTGAAACCGCGATTGTCGAACGAAAAATACGGATTCGAGGTAGGTGTACTCTCGTTTTCGAAATTGTTTCGAGAAGTATTTCGTTTACTTGTTTTTCGTTTTAGTTTTCGATTTCGTTCCTCGTTTTTATTTTCGTTTTCGAATTCGTTCATAGTTTTCGATTTCGATTTTTGGTATGAAAAGTGTTTGCTTTATATAAAAAAAAATTGATGATTGATGTACTTATTATTGATTTCGAACTGATTTTATGCTAGATCGCGTTTCGATCATATTCCGATTGTGTAGATTTTGTTAACAATACATGATTTATATTTTGTATGAATATTGTTGTTATTCTTGAGAAATATTGTGCGAAATGTATATTTATTGAGTATTGCTTATGAAAATTATTTACTGAAACGGCCCTAGGATACTTAGACATAGAAACGGATATAGGAGGTTGGTATACCAGCTGGGTTTTACTGAGCAGTACTGCGCCGTTATTATTGTGTGATTGTTGTTGCGGGGCAATCTCGGACAATCACACCGATTTAGTGATCGTTGTTGCGGGGCAATCTCGGACGATCACAATGATACTAGCGATTGTTGTTGCGGGGCAATCTCGGACAATCGCGATGATATTAGTGATTGTTGTTGCGGGGCAATCTCGGACAATCACGTGGACCCATATTCCAGTCCTAGAATGTTTAGTATTCTAGTGGCCAGAAATGAGTTGAATTGAAACTGAATTGAATGATTGAATGGATCGAATTCATATGTTGAATTTCAAGTGATTAAAATTGTTTAAATGCTTTGATTTTGACATTAATTGTTTTGGAACTTGATTTAGAAATGAAATTCATAGTGTAGTTTATTGTCTCTTTAAAGAATAATTATATTGTAATTTATTTAATTGAGTTTTAGTACACCCACTAAGCTTTATGCTTAGCGCGTTAGTTTGTTTCTAACGCGTAGGTACCAGGAATCCAGAGGAGGCTAGAGATTGAAGGAGGAGCGAGTTGCAGACCGAGTCACAGGATTTGTACAGTTGGGTAGCTATACTTTTGTTATGTGTATATATTCTGAAAGCATGCATATACAGGGAATTTGTAAATATGTTTTGTAATTAACTAGTTTATGATTTCTGTATTCTATTATCAAAATGATTGTAAATGTTTAAGTCTGATTTGTTATTATTTTATAAACTGATTGTGAAAGTCGCACTAAACGGCAGAGTGCGCAACTGATTGAAAGTGATAGAAGTGTTTGTGTGAAAAATGTGAATTTTGAATTGATTTGTGTAAAAGCAGGTTTTTGGGAAGTCCGAAAAACAAACGGCACTCTGCCGAATTTTCGCAAAAAGTTAATTATTATTATGGGCTCACTTGAAAAGGATCTTTAAAATATTTTATGGGCTCACGGTGATTTTGAAACGTAAAATGAGTTTTGAAAAGTTTTGAAAGTCCGAGTAGCGCGCCCCGGATCGGTCCGGCCGGATCGGGTCGGGGGGTGTCACAGCATCTACGTCGCGCGACATACTCATCCCAGATCGACGTCCAATCAGCATGTCGAAGGACATAGAATCTCTTTTGTTCTGAGGAAGACCAAATCATGATCTACTTTAAAGCAGGTCCTACAAAATCATAATAACACTCTGTAACGGCCAGATCAAAAGAAGCATCCACATACTTTCTTGGTGGAAGACAGCAAGAAGGGGTAATGATGAAATCCCTCAACAAGCAGAAGCATCATTCCCCTATAAAATGAAGGATAATTTTCCAAAGTAAGGGGAACCGAGAAAGAGGGATCTCAAAGCTATCAACAACACCCTCCAGCCATTGTTCATCTTCTCCGATAAACCTTCCAATTGTACCTCGATCAGCCGATCTTATATCTCCTTCGACCAGGGAGACCTCAATTGCCAAGATCACGGGAAATATTACTCACTCATCTCCATTTACGAACATTGCATACTTATTAGCATTCGCTAACTTGACTGTCGGAGTGACTTTGGCCGGCACCACCTCGGTGTCCCAGACGTCTTGCGGGTCACGTGCGTTCTATCTTTGCAGGTTGTAGTGCCCCGTATCCCCGAGCAATTTTTGAGGACTACAATTTGGCGCCTACCGTGAGGCACAACAATTTCTAAACGAGTGAAGATAGAACGTAGCAACTCCGACTATGTTCTCAGACGATTTTCATCACGATGTAATGAAGGTTAGGGTACAACTCCTCATATCTCAGATGCAAGAGAATACCCAAAGGCTTCAAGCTCTCGAACAAGAGAACCAACGAGTATTGGCGGAGAACCAAGAGTTGCAAAATATGATCAATTCCCTCACCATCATCCGACCATTTGGAGACGCTTCAACGTCGCAACCCGTGCCATTCGATCAAGCCACCCACACTACCTACTACGCGCAGGTACGACCGGACAAGCATGGAACCACGGCAGGCGACATCGATCCAATCCTTGCAGGTACGGAGCCTAACATTCAAGCCACGGACAGAGCACACACTGTCGCACGACACACGGCAGACAACCCGTCGAACAAGACAAAAAGGCATCGATCAAACGACACGGCAAGAGCTACACAAGAGGTGCCACCTATCTCCACCCCCAATGGCAACGTCGATTCAACCATACCAACCATACCGCTACAGAGAACGCCATCTGGTCCTTTGCATTTGGCGCCGTCGAACCCGAACATGGTAAATATTGAACCAACGTTGGCTAACCGCGACTTAGCGCGAAGGTTCGCAAAGATGGAAGCACTCATCCAACACATCTCGAGAATGCCCGCTCCTATAAAGAAAAGCGCAGCCAATAGCTTTGCCGACTCTCCTTTCATCGACATAATAACTTTGGTGGATATGCCAAAAAAGTTCAACTTCCCCGATATGAAGCAGTACGAGGGAACGACAGACCCCGACGACCACATTGCATAGTATCGGCAACAAATGTTCACTGCTGCCATCCCACAAGATCTAAGGGAAGCATGCATGTGCAAAGGATTTGGATCGAGCCTCGTAGGGCCAGCTCTATAATGGTACACTAACCTTCCCAATGTGTCCGTCAACTCTTTCACCCAACTCACGGACATCTTTGTGGAGCCGTTCGCTAGCAGCCAGAAGTTAGAAAAATAATCTGACGACCTCTACACAATCAGCCAAAGAAGAGACGAACGCCTATGTGACTTTGTAGGCCGCTTCAATAATGAAAAGGTTTCCATCCCTAATTGCAACGAGGCAACAGCCATATCAGCCTTCCGCAAGGGTCTACTCTATGATTCCGACTTATACAAGTAGCTCACCAAGTACCCTTGCAAAACGATGGAAGACGTACTAGCTAAGGCATGGGCACAGATAAAATGGGAAGAAGATGAAGTGAACTACAAACCTAATAGAGCAAACAGCACGGAGGACAAGACGAGTATGAGGGTCGAGTAGCAAATTAATGACAGGCGTGTCGAGCCATATCCAACGGTACCCCGAACGGACGGCTAAATAAGATACACGATGACAGACCACCAAGACTGTTCGTCCGGCCAAAGAACGTATTGCCTAAATATAATTTGAGCATCAGACCAGCAGAGGTAATCGCCGTCCTCAAAGGAATGGGTAGATCAGTTAGGTGGCCAGATAAGATGACGGACCAGAGGGACAACTCCAAATGGTGTGAATTTCATGGCGACCACGGCCACCGCATAGAGTACTGCGTCGCACTATGACTGGAAGTGGCAGAGCTATTCAATAAAGGTCACCTCAAAGAATTCCTGACTGACAAAGGTAAGCAGACCTTTTTGGACAAGGATAGGTCGCGCGACATCGCTTCAATTCCACCACCAGAACCTCCCAAACATGAGAGAACTGTGAACGTCATCTCTGGCGGATCCGAGGTAAACGGAGTCACTTACTCAGAAGCAAAGCGCCATTCACGGCAAGCCGGTCATACGGAAGTCCGACAAACCAATACGCCGGACCCAACTTACAATTACCCAATCAGTTTTAGCAGCGATAAGCACACAGACCTACTCAACCCCCACCACAACGTGCTGGTCATCTCATTAACAGTGGCTAATTGTTTGATTAAGCGGATCCTAGTAGACAATTGGAGCTCAACGAACGTACTCTTCCTTGGCGCGCTAAGGGAGATGCACATTGACGAGTGCAACATGGTACGCCTCTCAACCATCTTAGTGGGATTCAGTGGAGAACATAAGAACACCATAGGGGAAATCGTCCTTCCCGTCTACGCAGAGAGAGTCAACCTGAGCACATGCTTCCTCATCCTCGACTGCCCGTCGTAGTACAACATAATCATGGGTCCCCCGTGGATTCATGAGATGAAAGCTTTCCCCTCGACCTATCATATGGTCATCCGTTTTCCTACCAAGTGGGGAGTCCATGAAATCCGATGGCAGTAGAAGACGTCGCGTGACTGCTACCAAAACACTCTGAAAACCAGGTCGTCCGACTTAACTCAATTACAGAATGCAAGCACCGCCATCAACAAAGACAGGCCATAAATGGAGGAACTCGATGAAGTATCCATACATCCGAGCTTCCCAGACCACAAAGTAAGTATCAGATCCCGCCTTCCACAAAATATTAGAATAGAGTTGATCAGCTTCTTGACGGCCCGACACGACAGCTTCGTATGGTCGTACACTGACATGACCGACATTAACCCAGAAGTCTTAGTGCATAGGCTGCAAATTGATCCAGATTACTCGTCCGTGAAGCAAAAGCGAAGGAAGTTCGCTCCCGAACACAATAAAGTTATCAACGAGGAGATCCAAAAGCTAATCGATAGCGGCTTGGTAAGAGAAGTGAATTACTCGGATTGGCTCGCAAACGTAGTAGTGGTGAAGAAGAAGAATGGGAAGTGGCGAGTCTGCATCGACTTCACGGACCTCAACAAAGCCTGTTCGAAGGATTCCCTCCCTCTACCACACATCGACATGATGGTAGACGCTACTGCGAGGCACGAACTATTGAGCTTCATGGATGCATTCTCTGGCTACAACCAAATCCTCATGCATCCGGATGACCAAGAAAAAACTTCTTTCATCACGGAGCGCGGCATTGTTTGCTACAAAATGATGCCCTTTGGCCTCAAAAACGCCGGGGCAACCTATCAAAGATTAGTCAACAAAATGTTCACAAGCATGCTCGGACAGACCATGGAGGTCTACCGACGACATGCTGGTAAAATCATTAATAGCGGATCAACACCTTGACCACCTCCGACAGTCGTTCGATATCATTGACAAGTATGAGATAAAGCTCAATCCAACCAAGTGTTCCTTTGGAGTCTCATCAGGAAAGTTCCTCGGCTATTTAGTGACCAAGAGGGGCGTCGAGGCCAACCCAGATCAAATCCAATCCATCATGAATTTGAGGTCCCCCAAAAGCATCAATGACGTGCAAAAACTGACTGGGCGACTCGCAGCCCTCAACCGTTTCATCTCAAAGTCATCTGAAAAATGCAAGCCCTTCTTCGACACTCTAAGGAAGAGTAAATCATTTGATTGGAACCAAACAAGCGAGGACGCATTCCAAAACATAAAGCGGTACCTAGTAGACCCTCCTCTTTTATCCAAACCTAAGGAAAAAGAGACACTTCTACTCTACCTCGCTACGTCCGAGACGGCCGTTAGTGCAGTACTAGTAAGGGAAGAAGATAGTAAACAACTCCCCGTATACTACATCAGCAAGACCTTACTCGTCGCAGAAACAAGGTACACTCAACTTGAGAAACTGGCCCTTGCATTGGTTACGGCCGCAAGAAAATTGAGGCCATATGTAACATCCCTAATTTCAAATAATTGATTTCGAGTATATGCATATGATATTTATGATTCGAGGGATTTCCAATTTGAATGGTCGAAAAACAACGCGCGAAGAGAAGGGTGAAAAACTGGACAGTGAGTACCGCGACCACTCACCGCGACTAGAGATCGCGATTAGTCGCTCGCGGTAAAAAATGGTGATTTTTGGCAGTGAGCACCGCGACCAGTCACCGCGACTAGGGATCGCGCTGACTAGCTCACGATGAAAATGTGGATTTTGGGCAGTGAGCAACGCGACCAGGTACCGCGATGGTTGATCGCGATGAAAGCGGTAAAATTAATCCAGTGAGTAACGCGACTAGGTGGCGCAACCACAGGTCGCGATGACTGAATTTGTATAAAAAAAATAAGCTGGCGATAAAACTTCTGGAAGAAGCTATCCAGAAAACAGAAAGAAAAAGAGAGAAAACGGGAGAGAAAGAAAAAGAAAGAGAGAAAGAAAAAGAAAAAAAGAAGAAGAAGAAGAAGAAGAAGAGAAAAAAAAGAAGAGAAGAAGAAGAAAGGAAAAGAGGAGAAAAGAGAGAAAAGGGAAAAGGAAAAAAAAGAAAATCCAGAAAAGAAATAGTCGAAAAGAAAACGTTATCCAGGTTGGTGTACACACATTTTTGAGATCTTTATGAAAATTATTATGTGTTTTCGGTTTGAATTTGAGATTTTTGGATAATTTAGTAACTATATGTTTATATTGTTTTTCCATTTGAACAATTTCGCTTTAATCGTATTTCGAGTATTATGCTTGAATCATATTTTGATTTGTTTGAATATGTCGAAATAAATTGTTTCAGAATATCATATGAACAAATCGTTGAATTTCCATGAAATCATGTATATATGTTTTACTAATATCTATTAAATTGTTATATTAGTTGAGTTTAAATTCGATTTATGAATTACAGTTGTTATGTGAAAAGGTTGTATTGAAACGGCCCTAGGATACTTGGACATATATATGGATATAGAAGGTTGGTATACCAGCTGGGTTCATTTAGCAGTACTGTACCGTTATTGATATTGATGTGATATTATGTACCTCCCCAAGGATTCGTCCCGGGGTAGGGAGACACGTACCTCTTTAAGGATTCGTCCTGGGGTAGGGAGACACGTACCTCCTCAAGTATTCGCCCTGGAGTAGGGAGACATGTACCTTCCTAAGGATTCGTCCTGGGATAGGGAGATATGTACATCTCTAGGTTACCGAACACTCGGTCCTAGGGTAGGGAGTTATACGTACCACATTTGGATGAAACAGGCCCCAAGTGCCGGTCCTAGGGTGGGAGTTATGTTCGACAAACAGCCACTGTGGTCGAACGACCCATATTCCAGTCCTAAAGTATGTTAAGTTATCAAAGGGGCAGAATTGAGAATGAGTTGAGTAAAATGATTAAAAAAGAATTGAAAACTGAATTTCGTATGAAATATTAATTGAATTTGAATGTTTTTATTAACCTGATTTCATATGCTTTCTTCCAGTGATCGAATTGAATTTTATAATGTTATTATTCATTAGCATTGTAATATTTTTACTATGAAATTATTTTATGATTTTGATAATTGAGTTTAGTGTACACCCACTAAGCTATATGCTTAGCGCGTTGGTTTTTATCGCGCGTAGGTAACAGAGATACCGAGGAAGGAAAAGACTGAAGAGGTACTAGCTGCAGAGGAGAGTTCAGAGTCACATTTTTGTGGTAGTTATATAGTTCTATATATTATATTCAGTACGCATGCATATACAGAAATCTGTAATCGTGTTATATATATTGATGTTTTGTAAATAATTGTTTTATGATTTCTATTTTTCATCATTAAAGGATTGTAAATAATGAATTATGAACTGTTTTATTTTAAAAACTTATTGGAAAGTCGCACTAAACGGCAGAGTGTGCATTGGTTTGAAAGTTTGATATAGAAGTGTTGAAATTATATTGTTTTTGACAGTTTGTTGAAAACAGGTTTTGGGAAATCAGAAAATCAGAGGAAACTCTGCCGAAATTTTTGAAAACTGATTTTAATGGGCTCACTAGAAATGATTTTAAATTATAAATTATTTAGTTTTCAGATTATAAACAGAATTAAGAAAAGTTTTGAAAACCTAGTAACGCTCCCTGGGTCGATCCAAACGGGTCGAGTCAAGGGGGGTGTTACACCATACTTCCAATGCCACACCATCAACGTTCTCATTACCTTCCCCTTAAAGAATGTCCTACACAAGCCCGAACTTTCCGGACGACTAGTAAAATAGGCAGTAGAGTTAAGCGAGCACGACATCAGCTATCAGCCACGTACAGCTATCAAGTCACAGGCATTGGCAGATTTCATAGCAGACTTCACACCTGGGATTCTACAACAAGTGGAGGAAGAGCTTTGCACCATGTCGTACGACACGTCAAAAGAGGAATAGACCTTAACAGTCAACAGATCAAGTAACACCAGGGGCAGCGGACTAGGGATAGTACTTACCTCACCCGAGGGACACGTCATCGAACGATCCATCCGATGCGGTTTCAAAACCACTAACAATGAAGCCAAGTATGAGGCCCTCATAGCCGGACTCATCTTGGCAAAGGATATACTCGTCGAACGAGTAAAGGTACGTAGCGACTCCCAATTAATTGTAAGACAATTACAAGGATCCTACCAAGCCCGAGATTTGAAAATGACGGCTTACTTAACCTTGGTGAAAGAACTACAAGCCTCGTTTGAGTCATTCGACATCGAACAAGTACCAAGATCAGAAAACAAGCATGCCGACGCACTTGCCAACCTTGGCTCCGCACTAGATACCACAGTTGAGCGGACCATCCTATGGTTTTTTCCCAATGGCCAGCTGTATGGAAACCAACGAAACTCGAAATCGAACCAATTTCGGATGAGCCAACTTGGATCACCCTGATCCACAACTACCTAATGAACGACACCCTCCCATCTGACAAAATAGAAGCACGATGAATCAAAATAAAGGCTGCCAAATTTTCTATAATAGAAGGTCAACTTTACAAGCGGTCATATTCCGGGCCCTACCTCAAATGCGTCGACCCAATCGAAGCTCAGCAGGTACTCAAGGACTTGCACGAAGGGCAATGTGGAAACCACTCAGCAGGGAAAAACCTAGCCAACAGGGCAATCACAGCAGGTTACTATTGGCCGACAATGCGATCCGAGTCGCACGACCTCGTCAAATAATGTGACCCATGCCAATGCTTCGCCCACATTTTGCATCAGCACCCGGAGCGACTTCACCCCATCTCAGCACCATGGCCCTTCATGAAGTGGGGGATGGACATAGTAGAAAAGATGCCAGTTACTACCGGAGGAAAGGTCTACATGCTAGCAGTAATGGATTACTTCACAAAATGGGTCGAAGCCGAGTCATATGTGAGGATCAAAGACTCCGAGGTAAAAAGTTTCATTTGGAATAATGTCATATACCGCTACGGAGTCCCAAAAGAGATAGTCACTAACAATGGCTCGCAATTCATATCATACGACTTCCAAGACTTTTGCGACCAGTGGAAGATCAAACTAAGCTACTCGAGGCCAAGGTATCCTCAAGCCAACGGACAAGCAGAATCCACCAACAAAACAATTATGTCCACCCTTAAGAAGCAACTCGACCAATACAAAGGGAAATGGGCCGACAAGTTGCAAGGCGTGTTATGGTCCTACCGTACGATGGTCAGAACGTCAACAGGGGAGACACCATTCTCCCTAACCATTCTCCGTAATAGCAAATGAGGTTGATTACCCTTCCTACAGAATACGGCACGCGACCGAAGAGACAAACAACAGAGAGTTACTAAACGAACTCGACACAATCGACGAGCGTCGCCACATGGCCGCAATCAGATTGGCCGTATACCAACAAAGAATCGCCCGACATTATAACAGGAACATTCGTCTCAAAGCATTCAATATCGGAGATTAGGTCCTTCGTCGCGTCTTCCAAAACACAAAGGAAAAATGAGCAGGTAAACTCGGTCCTACATGGGAAGGACCATACCAAATTACCAAAGTAGTTGGACATGAAGCTTACAAACTACGATGTACGGATGGCATGGAGATCGGCAACAGTTGGAACGCATGCCATCTAAAACAGTATCATTTCTAAAGTCTAAACTTTATATTTTTCAATTTTATCACCCTACGACATGGAACTCATTTAGGCATATAGGTCAGCATCACTGGACAATTCAGCACTAAAAATATTCTTTGATTCACACCACACAACCTGCTTTCAAGACGCAATGTCGCACGACGACATTAATCAAAGTTGAAGTATGAAACTAAAAGCTCCACACTCCAACTGGGGCAAATCAATATCATAAGAGCAAGAAATGATCAACTCCACTATAAACGATGGTCGCACAACCTGCATTCAAGGTCATGGAATCACGACCGGCACTCAAGGTCGCAAATACAATCGATGGTCGTACGACCTGCATTCAAAGTCATAGACCACGACCTGCACTCAAGATCGCAAACACAATCAGTGGCCATACGACCTGCATTCAAGGTCATGGACCACGACCTGCACTCAAGGTCGCTAACAATCTACGGTCGCACGACCTGCATTCAAGGTCAGGGACACGACCCGCACTCAAAGTCCCTACATCACAAACAGTGGTCGCACGACCTACATATAATTCCATGAAGAACGACCTGCATTCAAGGTAAACCTCAATCTAAAACACAACTATTCTACAAACATTTATCGCACGACTATATAAAAAATTGAGATGCATCATCTATTGAAAAAAAATATATCGTTCGACAAAATATAAAAGCCTCCATAGGCCTAAAAATTTAAAATTCACAAGTTAAAAAATTACAACCCCTTATGAGGCAATGTCATCAAGTTCTCCAGTAGGCTGAACAACCAAAGTTATAACAGCCGAACCTTCTGGAGGAGAAAGGACAGGCTCCTCACCGCCAGCCTTATCCTCTACATCTTTTGCTTCGGCTTGCTCATCAGCTTCTTCTTCGTCATCAGAGCGTGTCAACTCTTCATGGTCGGCGATCCACCTGTCGACCTTCCACTCAGTCACACGACCATCCCTATACTCTCTCACCAGGTCTGCACGAGTCTTAATAACCGCATTGAGGACATTGTCCTCCACTTTGTCGTACAGAGAGTCATAGTCCGCCTCCTTAGCCTTCAGCTTAGCTTCAAGTAAGTCGACACTCGACTTCAGCTTGTTCAGTTCAAGAGTCGCCTCAACCGCATGACTGGACGCCTCATGAGCTGTCTTCTTGGCCTCCAAGCTTGAGGTTTTCAACTTCTCATTGTCAAGCTTCAGACTCTGGTTGCTCGACTTCAGCTCTCTCACCTTCTTAAGGGCAAGGCCAAGGCCAAGCTCTTCCTTTAAATAAACGTGGGACTGAAGAGCCTACAAAATATCGAAACTAAATACTTAGAAAAATTCAAAGTACACAAAAAAGTAAGATATCAGTCGTACGACTATACCTGGAAAAGGTGGCTAAGGCCCCAATCAGCAACTTGAGAGAGGCCCATCTCCTTCAAGCGATTTTTATCTTCGGGCAGAAACAGTCGCTCGACCTAGGGAAGGATCGACCCGACGTCAGAATACGCAGAGGCATCCTAAGGGAAAACAAGGTTGACCGACGTGTCAGCCCCAGAAGCTGAATCCTCCCTCCTTCGCTTTTTCCCAGTTGAACCAATATCAAGGACGGCCTTGACTCGACTAGATAGAGGAGGTGGAGGAGTGGACTCTACATGGTCGCTCGACTGAGCCTTCTTCTTCCCCTTCCTTTTCTCCCTAAGCCTCTTCATAGCATCATCAGCACCATGAGCAGCAATTTCTCTAGCCATGATGTCAACTGCAAAGCGTCGCTCGACGTATGAGATTGGAGTAAGAAACATTGTGCCGTACAGTCACTCGACACAATGTCTAACCCTGACAAACTCCACTAAGTTTTTGAAAGCTGGGTAGGGAGTACCTGGCTTGTTGATAACCGAGAATTTTCAGAGATGACTGGGCTGCAGGTTTTCTTCGGTCAGAATATTCTTCCAACTCCTCTACTTGACATCATACGACAGTATCTTCGTTGTACTAGTCACACACGTCAAACCAACAACAGCTTGAGGGGCTCATGTATTCACTGCAATTCAAGAAAACAAAAATTAGTAGAGTACAATAAAAAATACAAATAACGTCGAACGACACGACGAAATTAATGACCTACCAGCCTTGGACCAGGTTGTACGAACAACCGTATCCCTTACAGGCCACTCGACAAGTAGACCCCTCGCAAAGAAATACCTATCCTTTCATGACCTGTCATTTGTCATCAGCGCCATGATAAGGTGTGTTCTGTTGGGTCGAAGATTCAAATTGTAGCGACCCTTCTCTATGTCGTGCTCCCTCATAGAGTATGTGTAGAATAGGTCAGGCAACTCAAAAACTATGCCTTCTCTTATACACAACAAGTCTAGCCCCAGCAAGATCCTCCAACTGTTGGGCATAAGTTGCCCCGGGGCAAGCTCGAAGTGATCTAGTACCTTCCTCAGTAGTCCGACTATTGGTAACCTAAACCCAACCAGCTGGAAAGAAAGCTCGTAGAAACATGTCCACCCTGGGATATCCCAATCGGGTCTCTCCTCCTTGTAAGGCACCCTCAGTGCGACACCATCAGGTATACCATAGCTATACCTGATGCGCATGACGTCTTCTTCCTTCAACACACTAGCTGGGTTAACCAGGAGTAAACCCAGCGGTCTGCTTGGTCCCATGGGACAAGGACCTAGCCGCGTCGCCTAGTAGCTCGACAAGGGGAATACCCATAGGTATATCTTCCATCACACGCGACGTACCCTCAAGACTAGAGACAGTCACAGGGTCGTATGACGAAGATGCCACTGTCACGCCACCACTTGCTGCCTCCGACTCTCCCCACGAGTCGTACGACAGATCTAAAGTATTGTCATATCCTCACCCAGAAGTACTGGGAGGATTCTCATCACCTCGACTCAACATCAAAACCTACAAGTCGAACGACAGTAGCGATAGTTAGTAGTTAAAACCTAAACCAAAGATCCTGCACGACCTAATACCAGTTCCCAAGACTATACCTATAAAAGGTCGTGCGACCTAAATGTCTTGGCTATTGTCTTGCGACACAGACACTACAAACAGATTCTATATAAACCTAAGTTGTGTTTTTCGATCAAAAAATAACATTTTTTCAAGTTCTTCTCAAAAGTTATTCGAAGAACACAAAAAATACCCAGAAACCAAAGAGTGCAAAAATGAGAAGTCAAAACATAGCAAGAATAGAGAAAACTTACTAATAAAGCAAAAGCGACCACTGCTAAAGGTAAAAAACGAGCAACAAATGCCGGAAAAAGCTTGCGCAGGCGACTGGTTTTCAGAGAGAGAAAGAAAAAGAGAGAGAAAGCAAAAATTAAAAATGGAAGAGAAAGAGAAAGGGCGGCAATAAAAGGGAAAGCATGAGCTGACGTGCCAGCTTCTTATTGGACACGCATCCCTATGACCGTCATCATTAAACCAGGCATGCGCGTTTCCCATAAAAACACAATTACTTTGACACAACTGTCGTGGAGTCATTGGAAGACCAATCACACTGCCTTTACCACAACATTGTCGTACGACAGTGGCAAACACCAGTGATTGTGATCTTTTCTTGAGACCCTAGAGCTTTCTTTCAAAAGGTGACAGTCGTACGACATTATCGAACCACCATTAAAATCTACAATATAGATCCTTGTCTATATGTCGAACGACACAAACCCCTTAACTTTTTTAAATCCAAGACGTTTGGGGGCAAACTGTAGTAGCCAAAATATGTCAGGCCCAAAACATGAGCAAGGATCCAGCCAAGGAGCCCAAAGTATATCTCAAAGACCAGGCCCAGAATCCAAAAGAAGAATGACATCCATGTAGTACGGCATACGCTCGACATGAGACGTCCATGTAGTACGACATATGCTCAACATGAGACATCCATATAGTACGACATACGCTCGATATGAGATCTTCATAAATAGTACGACATACGCTCAACGTGAGACATCCATGTAGTACGACATGCACTCCATACCCCACACATCCAAGTAGCATCAAGGGAAATAACTCAGTGTTTGCGCTTGGAAGTGCATCTACGTCACGCGACATACTCATCCCAGATCGACGTCCAATCAGCATGTCGAAGGACATAGAATCTCTTTTGTTCTGAGGGAGACCAAATCATGATCTACTTTAAAGCAGGTCCTACAAAATCATAATAACACTCTGTAACGGCCAGATCAAAAGAAGCATCCACATACTTTCTTGGTGGAAGACAGCAAGAAGGGGTAATGATGAAATCCCTCAACAAGCAGAAGCATCATTCCCATATAAAATGAAGGATAATCTTCCAAAGTAAGGGGAACTGAGAAAGAGAGATCTCAAAGCTATCAATACTAAAACAACACCCTCCGGCCATTGTTCATCTTCTCCGATAAACCTTCCAATTGTACCTCGATCAGCCGATCTTATATCTCCTTCGACCAGGGAGACCTCAATCGCCAAGATCACAGGAAGTATTACTCACACATCTCCATTTACGAGCATTACATACTTATTAGTATTCGCTAACTTGACCGTCAGAGTAACTTTGGCCGGCATCACCTCGGTGTCCCAGACTTCCTGCGGGTCACATGCGTTCTATCTTTGCAGGTTGTAGTGCCCCGTGTCCCCGAGCAATTTTTGAGAACTACACAATGCCTTACTAAAATCAAATGTGAGAAAAGTTAAGAATAAAACTCTCTCGCAGAAATTCGGTCTCGACAGTTTTTGCCTTACTAAAATCGAATTTGAGAAAAGTTAAGAATAAAACTCTCTCACAAAAATTCGGTCTCGGCGACAATGCCTCACTAAAATTGAATTTGAGAAAAAATTAAGAGTAAAACGCTGTCAAAAATTTTGATACTAGTGAAAACGCTTCAATCTTCTAATACAGGTTAAATAGAAGCTGTGACACCCCCCGACCCGACCCGGCCCGGCTGGACCGACCCGGGGAGCGCTACCAGTTTTCAGAACTTTCAAAATCAATTCTATACGTTTCAAAAATCATTGTGAGCCCATCGAATAATTTTCAAACCATTGGAAAACCACATAATTTAAAGTTTTAAAACTATTTTCAAGTGAGCCCAATCAATAAACTTTTTACAAAAATTCGGCAGAGTACCGTTTGTTTTTCGGACTTTCCAAAACCTGTTTTTACACAAATCAATTCTAATTCAATTCTCAATAACACTTCTATAACATTTTCAAACAGTTGCGCACTCTGCGGTTTATTGCGACTTACCATCACAATTTATAAAATATAACAAATCAAACTTTAATATTTACAAACATAATAACAATATAAGACAGAAATCATAAATAATTGATTACAAAACATATTTACAGACTCACTGTATATGCATGTTTACAAAGTACATATATAACAATAGAACTACCCAACTGTAATAATTCTGTGACTCGGTCTGCAACTCTTTCTTCCTCAGTCTTTAACTTCTTCCGGATCCCTGGTACCTACGCGTTAGAAACAAAACTAACGCGCTAAGCATAAAGCTTAGTGGGTGTACTATGAACTCAAATATAAATCATAAATATCTTTTAATCGGAAATCATATCACAATGTATATATATTTCAATTCAACTCAAGGATGAAAATAATCATGTTAATCTCAAAACCAAACCTTAATGCAGTTTCGATCACTTTGATTTCAATGATAATGTCAACATTTACAATCAATTAATAAAATCATTCAATTCATTCAATACTGGCCCGCTAGAATACTAAACATACTCGGACTGGAATATGGGTCAAACTCCCAACCCCCAGGACGAATCCTGAGGAGGTACGTGTCTCCCTACTCTAGGACCGTGGGTACGGAACCTAGAGAGGTACATAACTCCCTATCCCAGGAACGAATCCTTGGGAAGGTACATGGCTCCCAACCCCCAGGACGAATCCTGAGGAGGTACGTATCTCCCAGCCTCTGGACGAATCCAAGAGGAGGTACATAATAATCATCAGTATCAATCAGTAGCGGCGCAGTACTGCTCAGTAAAACCCAGCTGGTATACCAACCTCCTATATCCATTTCTATGTCTAAGTATCCCAGGGCCGTTTCCGATAAACGATATTCGCAATAAATTTCACAATAGTTACTCAGTAAACAATAGTTGCTCAATAAACATACAATTCACACAATATTCTTCAAGAATCATACTCAATAATTTTACGAAAATCTAAATCAATTATTTTTAACTAAATCGAAATATTCGAAAACGAAATCGAAATACGATCTATCACAAAATCAGTCCAAAATCAACAATAAGGACATCAAACATCGATTTTTCATATACAATAAACAATTTTCATACTAAGAATCGAAATCGAAATCTTCCAACGAAATCAAAAACGAAAACGGAAACGAAAACGAAAACGAAAACAAAACAATAACGAAAGACTTTTCGTAACGATTCCGAAAACAAACGTACACCAACCTGGAATCCTTTTCTTTTCGATAAATCGTGGTTCTACGGTTTCCTTTTTCCTTTCCCTTTTCTTTTTTCTTCTTCTTCATTCTCTTTCTTCTTCTTTCTCTCTTCTTCTTCTTTTTCTTCTTCTTCTTCTTCTTCTTCTTTTTCTTTTCTCGGTCTTCTTTCTCTCTCGCTGCCTCTCTCTTTTCTGTGTTTCTGTGTTTCTGGCTTCTGCGAGAAGCTTCTCTTTTTTTATATTTTTTTCGCTACCGCGACCGTCGTCGCGACCTGTGGTCGCGCCACCAGGTCGCGATGCTCACTGGAGCATTCGTACCGCCTTCATCGCGAGCGCGCCTTGGTCGCGCTGGTGGTCACGTTACTCTCTGCCAGATTTTGATATTTTCATCGCGAGCAGCTCATCGCGACCCGTGGTCGCGGTGACTGGTCGCGATGCTCACTGCCAGAAATCTCGTTTTTCACCGCGAGCAAGCCATCGCGACCTGTGGTCGCGGTGACCAGGTCGCGATGCTATCTGTCTCCATTTTTTATTTTTCATACATTAATTTTCAACCATTCAATCTGGTCCGCTGGAAATCATAAAATAGTAAAATTCATTTTCACATATATAACATTAATTACCCGAAATTCGGGATGTTACAGAAGCCCTCTCGCATAGATATCGCTGCACCTCCAAAAAAGTCATTTTTTAAGAATCACACGATCACTTTTGCCACTGACTCGCCCGATTCGGGGGTATAAAGATAAAAAGACATCTGAACAATAAGAGAAAAATTGCGAGAAGGAATTGAAAAATTACAACAGTCAACAAGCCTTGCGAATTACAACAAAAAATATGGTCAACAGAAATCCTCGAAATAATATATTATTATTAGAACTAGTAAGGATTACAATGGTCAGTTACAAATTACAAAAGGAAATTAAGGCTCGGACGGTCCAGGATCATTGACACATTTCCCCCCTTTCGCCAAATCAGTTAAATTCAAATAGTCATCGGGATCGGTCTCAAAGGAAGTGGAAGGTTCCCTATCGCTGAGTGCGATCTCCTCCTCCCCTTCGGAGAATACATAGTCAAGGCCGGGTTCTAGACCAAAGTCCACCTTATGCCCGAGAACGCTAGGCCTAGCTTTTCGATTACCAAAAAACTTAGGACGACCACTTTGGTCAGGTATCTCTAAGTGCATGTCGAAAATAGACAGCTTTCGGAGCCGACAATGAGATCGCCATACTTTCCTAGCCTCTTTGAGATCTGACAAGGATTTGTCCTTATTCTGCTCAATGGCAAGATCCAGCATTTTCTGCATCTCAAGACTAAGGTGACCCTCCACGATCCGACGACACTCATTGATGCCGTTTCTGAATTCCTTATGCATGAAAGCGTCGAAGGCAGGAGAAACCTTATAACGATTGACCGCTTTAATTTCAAGCTCCATCTTCACCCCATCTAGGTTGAGGCGAAAAGCATCCAGCTCACTATTCAGTTTTGTTACTCGTTTCTGCGACTCAGCAAGCCTCACCTCGGCCATCGCCCGCGCAGCAACAGCAGCATCAAGGAGGCTATGGGCACTCGCAACAGCTTGTTCCTTCTCAGAGGAGAAAACCACCTTCTCAGCCTCAAGGCCCTCTACCCTAGTCTCCAGTATGCTGACCTTCTTCTGGAGAACCGCTCTCTCAGAGGAGAGCCGCTCTCTTAGAGGAGAGCGCCTTCATCATATCCTCAAGATCACCCACTCTCTCTCTCTCTGAGAATATCTCGTTCTTGAGCGACCTCCGCGCCGACCCCAGACGAAGCCTTCTCAGCCTCAAGCTCAGCAAGACGATACTGCAAACACTCTCTGTCTCGAGCAGCGGCGTCAAATTTCATCAAAAACTGCATTACGAAAGAAAGAAAGTTAATGCCTACAACGGATTGATAATGAACAAAGAAAAAAGTAAAGTGAAGATTACCGAAGCAGCAACACTGAAAAAAGATTAGAGTTGCCTCTCGACAGACTCTCCCAAAAATTTGTCCGCTTCGCCCCGTATCTCGAAGCACACGTCCTCACTTAATACCCGTGTAAGTACGGCCTCCAAAGAAGGATGAAGCGACGCCGATGTCTCGTCGCTAACCCCTAATTGGACGAGCAAAAGTCCCAATACCTCTCTCACCGGAAGGGACGGCAGCGATCTTGTCATCCCCTGCGACCGTCGAATCAGGGAGCTTCCCATTCTCCGGAGTGGCCTTGCCCTTACCCTTCAAAGATGAGTGGCGTATCAAAGGCTCCTTCTCCAAGTCTTCCCCGTTGAAATCAGCAGAAGAAGGGGGAGGCACATAATTAATAGGGTCGGTGGAAGTAGGGATCTCCAAAGTACGAGACATCCTCCTTGCCTGGCGATGAGGGCGCGCCTCAGAGGAACATGCTTCACCAAAACCTTTCTAGCGCCCTCCCCTTTCAACTTTAAGCCGGGATCATTAAGGCCGCCGACCAGCCTAGCCCTTTTTATGGGAGTCTTAGGGGTAGGATCGCGGATCCTTTCGCCAACAGCCGAAGAGGCTCCCAAATCATCCGACCGGCGCTTCCCGGGACTGATATTATTTCCCCAGCATCAACATCCTTCTTCGCAGGGGAACGCTTTTTCTTGTCATCACCTTTATTCCCCTCCCTGCGAGAAGCATCCTGGAGATTCTTCAAGTTTCTCACTTCTCGGTTGGACACGGGATCCTCTTCTTGAACTGCAATAAAATCAAGTAAGAATGATTATACCTTGTAAAATATGTTACCGAAATGAAATACAGAAACATCACGCATACTATGAGAACGATTAAGGGAGTGACTCCCGACCACATAACGGAAAGCACCAAAGGCACATTGGATCAACGCCTAGTCACAGCAAAGTATGCTTGCACGCCGATCCTCCGGGCGAGCGGTGACAGCTTGCAGGACATGCTGAGCCTCTTACGAATTTAGTATCGAAGGCTCACTCCAGGTATCTTCTTGAAGGAAGAAAGTATTAGTAACGCGAGAAAATCACTTCTACGAATAGACAAGATACACAAAAAAGAAAATGATACTTGGCTTTGTAAAAAAAGCGAGGAACATACACCTCACGAAAGGATCTTTCTCTGTCGGCGGGAACCTAACGTCCCCAATCTCCTCCGACAAAGAACCACGCTCCCTTCCAAAATTTGTTAGAAGAAGGAAGCCTTCATATAATTCCCTCATTGCCTTCACTGGCAATATTGAGCCTACCAGAAAGCTTCCTACCATTCTCGTCGACAGGCAGCCATTGGGCAGAATTGAAAGACACAAGGTAATATGACCCCGCCCCATACGATCGAAGTTTGTAACAATGACGTATCTCCCTGCGGGTAGGATCCAAGTAACCTAACTTGTGCCACAAAGCGCATAAGGCTAGTAGGGTCCTATAGCTGTTGGGAGCCAACTGTGCTGGAGCAAGGTTGACGTCGCCAAGAAAATAAGCAATGAAAGGTTGCAATGACAAGGTAACCCCGCAATTCAGCATGTAGCCGTACACTGCTGCAAAACCCTTAGGCGAATTCCACGCTATTCTTCCCTCTGGACAACAGAAGCTCCACCGAGTTCAGGATCTCGTAGTACTCCCTGTAGCGCTGCAGGTGCTCAGCCGTAACAACATTAGGCTCAGTGTCAAGAAAGCTCGGCGCCGATGACGAAAAGTCGTGTAACTGGCTTTTAAGGACACTGTTATCGGAGGGATCTGCTCGCTATTCCTCATAAAGAGATCGCTTGGCCATGTCTGCTTTGGGTACCGTTGTTCTCGCCGGGGCAGTTCCACGAAGAATCTCAGATATATTCAAGGTCGAAGATGAGGACGAACTAGCTGACGAAAGAATTATAGGGCTGACAGGATCCTGTACATATGAAAAGTCAATGTTTAAAGGAACAGGGTCCTGGGGAACTACAGAGAGGAGGAATTCGCCCCCCTCAATTTCCTTCCAACACGCGCATATCCCTCGACTGCGAATCCATAACAATGAAGTAGGAAACCCGAAGGAAAGGAGAGAAGCTTACCCGAGAAGAAGAAATGAGATGAACACCAAGAGAAAAATTCCCACAGGAGAAACTTCGACGAGTGACAGCTTCACCAAAGAAAACTCTTAAGAAGCTTATCAGAACAAAAAGAAGGAGAGAGTAAAACTGAGAGTTGAAGAGTAGGCGGGTATAAATGGACCTCATCAATAACAGCCACAACCATCGGCCTCCTACAGGCTAAATGGTGCAAAAGACATTTTGAAATGACAATAATAAATGATTAAACGCCTCGTGCAGAGAACCTACAATAAATAGGGGTTATTAGGGAGGCACCACGTGTACAAAGAAAGTGAAACAGTAGCAAACTTTTTTTTGAAATAGGATGACGCGCGCGGGAGATGTGAAACCAAACGCCAATTCCCAGAACTAACACGTCATTTGATGCCACGTCAGCAAGGAGAGTTTAGGAGGTATCTGTTGAACTATGGAGATAAATCCCCATCAGAAAAGCAAAACTTTTTCTTCGAAGGATTTAGGGGGTATTGTTATAGGTATAATCTTTTAAAGAACAGCCACCTAAGCAACCAATCACTGAGAGAAGGAAAGAGGAAGGATTGTTTCCTCTTATCTCTCAAAACTGCATCGTTTAACCTTAGAGGTCGCAGGAAAGTTTGAGCTTGCTGCGAGAACCATGCCTACGACCATGATGTCTCCCCGAAGAAGCCCCGAACAAGAGACAGAAGTACAGGTGACACGCCGAACCTGAACCTGGGCGCTGCAACGCGCCAGTCTGACACCTGTCACAAGCATAGTCGGTGTCAGAAACCTGTCATCAAGAGCAGCAGACGAATTTAATGTCTAGGCAGCAGAGGTTACCGTTCTTTTCACTATTTTTGCCATTGTCAGGCGATCTTCTGCAGGAGGTCAGGAATTACACGTTTAAGGAAATAATCTCCTGACCCTTTCCTGAAAGGAGACCTGAACATTCCCAACAAAAGGGAAAAGGTTCAGGATATATATAGGAGGACCATAACAACAGACGAGGTAAGCAATTGATTATCGTAAAAACCCTAAAAGAACAAGAGATATTTTCCCTCTTGTTGAAAGAGATAACTGACTTGATCGTAGGAGATTGATCGCCGGCCTACGTCCGGCATCTCTCACGATTCTTTCTTTCTTGACAGGTAGCAGATTACAGAGAATCACTCCGAGAAGTCTGCGTGTCCTACAAGAACCTCTTTAGTGAGATTATTTCAGATAATCTCATCCTAATCATTCAACTAAGCCAGTAAACTACCTTACTCGGTTTCGTTGACTTTCGTTAACTGAAGAATCCATTTTTTACTGTTAACACTATTAATTCCATAATTGATAATTGAATCCAATTAATATATATGATCCCTGTAGCTTCTTCGATTTACTAGAACCATCTTGTTATATATAAAACCTCTGTGAATTTTTTTCAATTTTAAGTTCCATTTCATATTTGGGTCTGGGGTATATATGGCACAGGATTCTAGGATCAGTGGCTCACAGATGAGCCCAAAAGTTGAACATAGAGAGCCCACTTAGAAGAATTTCAAATGCTTTTTTTTATATACAAAGCACTTCAGGTATGGTTCATAAACTATTCACATATTAGCTTAACTTAGTAGTACTACGTAGCCCAACATATACTGTCCAAAATCCATTGCAATTGATAAGCCTAGCTCTCAAGCGTACACTTCAATTCTCATACCACGTGCCATAATCGTCTTATTTGATTCAATGCTCATATGATATAAGCGATCAGATATATACATTCAGACACACTACAGCATCTATTTATCTCATGATTTATACGACATTGATAAATTATTTACCACATATCGGATTCTAAAATTTTAACAATTTCTTTATATATTAGTTAGGTTTTTGCTTTCTTTTAGTTCTTTCACTAAATATAAGATTTTTGTATCGTTTTGTACCATGTAGTATTTGGTATTTCCTTAATCCAAATAGACGAAGTTGGTTGGTGTAGATTGTGGCCATTTTTTTTAAATTTTGTTATCAAATTAGTATAGTTAGTTGGCTACTTGGACTAGGGTCGGCACCGGTTCGAACTGGAGGACCCGGTTTCGATCGCAGTTTAGAACCATGAACCGAACCGAGACCGGATGTTCTGGTTCTGCATAAAGAGGAATTGGGAGCGCCGGTTCTTTAACTGACAGTTCCATCAATTCCGGTTCGAATCCAGTTCCTCCATTTAAAAAAAAATAAATTTAAAAAATGACCATTGGGCTAACGGTCTCATTTGAGACCATTGGTGAGCCCAACAACTAATAGAGCGCTTGCTTGCACTCCTTTTTTTTTAAATCACAAAATGACCCTTCCCCTAAAACTATATAAACCCCCCTCCCCCATTCATTTTTTACACACCAATCCTCTCAATCTCTCTCTCAACAATTCTCTCAAATTCTCAATTGTCTTCATTTTCAATTATTAATTTTAATTACATATTTTTTTTCAAATTATAAAATTTTAATGGCAAGTTCTAATCCTTCCAGAAGATTAGTTTCCAGCAGAGGAAAGGATCCTATGCCGGTTCAAAAAGAGTCGCGTGATAATTTGTTCAATAAAGTAAATTATCACGACTTTCTACAGCAGCAAGTATTTGAAGAGGAAATATTTGGTAATAAACTCCTCCCAATTTTTCTGAACCCAGTTCCACTCCTCAAGACCCCCAAAACCATGCAACCAGCCAATCCCAAAATATGCCCGATTTGGGTGATGCTGATTTGGGAAAGTACAAATATGAACTTTTTAAAGTTCATATGAAAAAGGTTAAAAAAGAACTGGAAAAAATGGTGGTGACTTATAACTATTGTTCCAAGGAGTTTAAGTGGAACAAATCCGGAGGATACGACACATACTAGAAACACATCAACAACAGTCATCTAGTCGAAGTATCTCGAACACGCGGACAACGACAAATTGGCAGGTACGCATCTCCTAATCATTATTTATTTAAATATATTGATCAATGTAATAGGGAAGAATTAGCTAAAATAGTAGCTATAGAACATTTACCTTATAGTTTTGGTGAAAAAATCGATTTTTTAAAATATTGTCATAATACCTTAAATCTCGCTGCATGTATGGTACATAGGAATACTCTTAAACGTACCATGTGTGAAATTTATGAAAAAAAAAAAAAAAGCTTTAGTTAAATATTTTAAAAATTATGTAGATCGTGTGTCTGTTTGTGTCGATATCTGGATTGATCATTGATAAAAACATTCATACTTAGGTGTCACATATTACTATGTTGATGAAACATGGGATTTGCAAAAAATAATTCTTACATTTAGAGTTTTTGATGCAGATATTTTTATCAAAAATGTGTTTGCTATGTTTTAAATTTATATGTACAAACTGATTTGCAAACACTTCAAAATTCTGTTAAACCAATTAAGGATGCTCTCTATTATTTATGGAAATATCCTAATACTATGAAACAATAGGCTAGGTTTTGCAAATCTCATGGGAAGCATCCAATTATATTTTCCTGTAATGTTCTAATTCGTTGGAACTCCACGTATAAATTATTGTGTGAAAGTTATGAGTATATGAATTTATTAGCTCATTTTATGCAGTATAATTGCAGTAGTACTAATTTATATAGTCAGCATTGGAATGTTTGTACACGTATTTGTGAATTATTAAAAGTTTTTAATAGTGCTACTAATAATTTATCTGGTATATATTATTCTTCCACGCATTTATTCTTTGTAGAAGCCTTAAATATTGTTGTTGCACTTTCTAAGTGTGCACAAGATCAAATGTTAACTGAATGTATTAGAGTAATGAGATTAAAATGGTTAGATTATTATAGGGATATTCCTATGATTTATGTAATTGCTTTATGTTTTAACCCTAGGTGTAAATTAGATAATTTATTTGAATATTATACTATTATCAATGTTTAGGTATAAATGATATTGAAATTGTTAGTTTGTTTAATAATGTTACGAGTTTATTTTATGAACTGTATGATGAATACCGTTCTATATACGGCCCCTCACGAAACATCTGAACATTAATGTTCAACAACCAGAAAGCGATTCTCCATTTAATGTTCCCTCCATATTAAGGAAGTTAGGGCCAAGTATGTTATCTAAACAAACAAAGAAAATACGGAGTGTGTCTTCATCAACCTCTACTTTAGAGGTTGATATTTACTTAAATACTGCATTCGAGTTTGTGAATGATGACTTCAACCTTCAACAGTGGTGGAGGGATCACCAGAGAAATTTTAAAATTTTGGCCATCATTGCCAAACAAATTTTTGAAACCCTTATCTCGGCTGTAGCAGTGGAACAAGAATTTAACGTCGGCGGCAACGTTTTAGATGAGAGACGATCGTTACTGAGTCCAGACTCAATTCAGATCCAGGTTTATGTTGACGATTGGACCAAGGCGAAATACATGCAATAAGAAATGGACGAACTATCCGACGACAACGACTATACAACGGCCACCTAATGTACGAGTGATGATTGATCTTAGATAAATAAAAGGTAAGAGAACTACGTGATCTTTGATTTCTCCTAGAGGATACATAGGTAGCTTAATTGAGGTAAAATTAAGTGCAAGCCCAAATTTCTTATTTATTTCTTTAAATTTTATTTTACTTTTATGATATTATCATAATTTTATTTAAATTTTATCGTAGTTTAGGGTTAACTACTTTTGATTTTTTTTTTACATTATTTTAATTTCTAAAAAAAATTGGCCGGTTCTGGAACCGGCTTGGAACCACCAATTTTAGGAACCAAAATTCTGGAATTGGTGGTTTCAGAACCATGGCCAACCCTAACTTGGACTGTTTTAAAATTAAATTACTCGGACAACGTGGTTTTCAATCTATCCAGTTTTGTTAGATTGTATTGGATGTGAATCAACTGATGCTAATAATTTGTATAATTTAAAGTACACTAGTTCTATATAAATAATCTGTATCAAATGATTTTATCAAGTTGATTGAAATAAAATAATAATAAAAAAAAAAAAACCTACTCGTAATACACTTATAACATCTGGTCGCGTTAGTGATGACATTGAAGATGCTAATAATAGTATAGATGAAGAAAAGAAGCATGTCTGGCAACAGCGAATGCAGTTGCCTGACTTGATATAAGAAGGAACTCAAGTGATGACTTTTTACTAACATTTTGTCGAAAGTGTCGAACATTTTTACTAATCAAACATGAAGCTTCCGCAACTGCAAGTATAGACAATTAGCTAACTCAGCTGGAAGAAGGTTGAAGCTGATATCTGTAATCTTTGTCATCAACTTATTAATCCTTATCAGCTCTCCCCATCATTGGATCATTCCATGTCAGCTGTGAAGTTGTTAAAGTCAATTATTTACGTCCCAAAGTTTGATTATGTTGAGTGAAGCAGTCATTAATAAGTTGACATTTTGACTTGGAAATTTGGAACTCAAGAGCAAATTATTCACACGTGGACCATAATCTTACGTGTGTAGATACGAACCCCGAAAACTAGGTCTACAAACTAGATACCGGCTTTGGCTTACTGTCAACCAATCACATTATTATAAACACAAGGGTAAATTACACTCAAGTACCTTGACTTTTATCATAATTGCACGTTTAATGTCAGTTTTATCATAATTGCACTCTAGTACCCTGTAATCCATTGACTACCGTTAGAGTAACGGTTGACCAAACGGATTCAGGGGTAAAATGATCTTTTACGTTTAAATTTATTTTTAAAAAATTTAAAAAATCATCCAACCAATAAGAACATGCCACATCATATTTTAATTAATTTTAAAAAATATTTTTTAAAAAACCAAATCAACAAAAAAAAAATTTTGAAAAAATTTTCGAAGAACACGAACCCAGAAATCTGGGTTCGTGTTCTTCGAGCACGAACCCAGAAGCTAGGTTCGATCGCGAACCCAGATTTTTGGGTTCGCGTTCGAACCCAGCTAGGTTCGAACGCGAATCCAGCTGGGTTCAAAGATCTGATTTTCAATTTTTTTTTTCCTTTGAGGGGCATTCTCGTCATTTTGCCTGAATCCGTTTGGTCAACCGTTACTCTAACGGTGGTCAACGGATTACAGGGTATTAGAGTGCAATTATGATAAAACTGGCATTAAACGTGCAATTATAATAAAAGTCAGGGTACTTGAGTGCAATTCACCCTAAACACAATCACTCTCTTCCTGCTTCCTGCAATTTTCACACACAAAAAATAGAAAAAAATTTAAAAAAAAAATCAATAAAAAACAGTATTAACGTTTCCATTCTTCCAATGATGCTTCTCTGTTTTTCAACCGACCAAATATGTCAGCGACGACCAACATAATCTCGGTCCAACCCATCAGCTTCCCAATTAATGCCAGTGCCTCTTCCAAGCTCAGGCCTTTAAAACCCACTTCGGTCTTGCGGTTTGCTTCTTGCAAGAAGTCCGGTTTTCGTGGTGGGTTTGCTGCTAGAAGAACCATGGCTGAAAAAATGGTTGTTAAAACGTCGGCGTTTGGGACTAGTCGGGATGGTGAGGAGGAAGGTGTTGGTGTGCTGGATGTTGAACAGGAAGCTTTGATTAACGGTTCCACTCGGTCCCTGCCTGCTGGGATCGAGTCCACTCTTAATCGTCTGGTTCGTATTTGTATATTTTTTAATGTAACTTGTCACACTTGATTTTATTTATTTATTTATTTTATTTTGCTTTCGTTTTTGGTGCTTATAGTCAATTTGAGTAACTTTATTTTTCTAGTTAGTACTACTACTGTGCATGAGAAGAAACAGAGAAAACTGTAGATAGAAAGTTTTTATTTGCAGAAATCAAGATTGATGAAAATTTGCTGCTAAAGTGTGATTAATTTTGATGTTGGTGACAGAGCAAGTGGCTTGTTTCTGGATTGTTTGCTGCTCTTATTATTTGGAGACATGATAATGAAGCCTTGTGGATTTTAATGGGGTCTGTTGTTAATGCTATGCTATCAGTTGCTCTCAAACGGATTTTGAACCAAGAGAGACCTGTTCCCACTTCAAGATCCGATCCGGGGATGCCCTCTTCTCATGCTCAATCAATTTTCTTCATTTTCAGCTTTGCTATCACCTCAAGTAATTGCTCCACTCTTTTAATTTTATTTTATGAAGAAAGAATGATTTTTCTCCTTTCTTAATTATGTTGTTCTTTCTTGAATTCTAAGTCTGAGTGTTGAATATATCAGATGATTTGCATATTTTGTGAAGCCTTGTGATGATTTACATTAGTATATGCTTCTTGTTTCTCAAATTGCAGTGGACGATTTGCACTGTTGAGTATTTAGAGGCTGTTGGCTGCATCATTAACTTCGATATTCAAAGTTTGAAATTTTAATTAATGATAGAAAACTGCATTTATAGGATTTTCTGAAGGAACATTGGGACATTTTTCCCCTATCATTCTATTAAAGACAATGCTTGCTCAAATTATTATTTGAATCTGCTATGTGTCTTCTTATTGTGTGTTTGCTTTGTTGGGATGTTTACCCGGAAAAGGGGGGCAGGGTGATTGTATGTGTATCAGTTGTTGGTCTAAGTATTCACCGTTGGATACTGTCTTGCTTTTGTTAGTATGTCATGAATGTTTTGGCTTTATTTAGACATATATTAAATGTTTCTCTCAATGCTGGTTCAGCTGTGCAATGCCTCGGGTTAAATGAAGTTTCACTGGTGATTAGCGGGCTTACCTTGGCATCTGGTTCATATCTGGTAAGTATTATAACGTGGCTCCTTTAATACAGTATGGAATATATGATGGTGGTCTCAGTACTCATAATAATAATAGTCCTTACCAGGTTCCTTTCTACAATCAGTTGAATATTTGTCTGTATAAATTTAGTTATGATACTTTATGTACAAAGTCTGATCCTCTTCAAGATCAGTATGATTATTCAAGATCAGCTGTTGAATTTTCTGATCAGTCAGTCCACGATTATGAGATTTTCCTAATGTTTGATGCAGCTACTTCATCAAGCCTAGAATTATTCATAGAACTCTTAAACAGTAGTTGTTCATGATGATGGAACTGTACAGTTTAGATAAAGATTTATTGCAATTCAAGAGTCGCCCAATTTTAAACATATCAATGCATGTGATGGACATAAATTTTGGTGCAGAAAGATGGTGACAATATTTTCACCTGAACATCACCATGGTATTATGCTGTCACCAAAAACTTTAGGAATATATTAAGTTACACAATCTTGTTGTGCAAATGCTTGATTGATTGAATTCTCTTTCACTATTTGCTTTAGATTTTTCGGAATTTAAATGTATATTATGAGATATCAATGGTTAAATGAGGCGGGTTTGAATTACTAAAAAGCATTGGTCAGTTTACAATAAAGTAGAAAATAAGATTTCTTCCCTGCACATCTGGTTTCTAGAGAAAATTCAACCATGAGGTGGGTTTGAATTATGTACAAGATATCAATTTAAATGCATAGTATGAGATATCAATGGTTAAATGAGGCGGGTTTGAATTACTAAACAGCATTGGTCAGTTTAGAATGAAGTAAAAATAAGATTTCTTTCCTGCATGTCTGGTTTCTAGAGAAAATTCGACCATGGTAGCTTACTACATCCCGTAGAACAAAATATTATGAGTGTGGAAATTAACCGAAATGAATATGTTGCTTATATTTTACTTTCTCATCTGTGATTGCAGACATGGCTACGAGTCTCGCAAAAACTTCATACAATCCCCCAAGTAGTCGTGGGTGCTGCTGTAGGGTTTACTTTCTTCATTTTGTGGTTTTTGTTATGGGATGCTGTTGTGATGGAAGCTTTTGATTCCAATTTGTGGGTACGGATTATTGTTTATTTGGGGGCTGCCGGATTTTGTGTAGGCTTCCTTTTATATGTGATCCGTAATTGGTTTAAAGATGAACGGTGAACTTTGTATATAAATTATCTTCTATAATGAAATATTCTACAGATCTAAAGCATGCAACTTTCATGTCCGAGACTGAGTTATCATTAAATGAATGCAAGATGTGCGCAAAAGAGAAGTACACTGAAGCGAACATAAAATTGGATTAATTGTTTCTTTACAACCGAAAAAGAAAAACGAAATACTTCAATTAACCATGTATTTCAATTAAATTTACATGGTTATGGAGGAAAATCAACATTGAATTTAACAAATTTCTTCTATCTAGACTATGGGGTTAACCAACTCTCTATGAATAGCTTCCCATCAAACAAATACATTTTGTTACACTTGCTTCAGTATCAGTAACAAACATGCTTGAATGCTGCATCACTGTAATATCAGGAATTCTGCTAAAAAGAATGCTGGATTCCTCAGGCCAACCTTGCCAAAAGTTGCAGGTCTCCAAAGGAGCGGGAAAAGAGCAAAGGCCCTTAGGATGTGCCCTTCAAGAATCGTGCAGGTGCATAGGAGAAAACCATGCCTCTTATGTGCCTGTGACTGGATTACCAGACAACCAGTCAATATGACATATTTGGAGGAAATTCATGATTTTACGAAGCAGAAAGAGGTTCCATCTCGTTTCATTTCATAGGCTTTCTGCAAGGTTGCCAGTTACCACTTTCTTTGCTTGCGGTTTCTTGTATCCATAACTCGTCTATGTTCTTGTCCATAGTCCAATGTAATTTTGTTACACAATCAGCTTCTTGCTGTGATTTGTTATGTATATTAAACAAGTATTAGCTCGATGCTGATTCTGTAACGAGCAGCCCACATATAGGCAGCTGCGTCAATTGAAAATAATCTGAGTCTGCAATGAAACTTGAAATATGACTCCAGATTCTGCTAACCTTCAACCTCATGTAGAAGAGAACCCAATTCATGGACAGCAATATCCGTCCTTGAAGCTAGTAAATCTAACACACTGTATATATTTTCACTCTGCGGATGACGACGATCACCAGCAACAAATGCAGAGATCTGATCCTTTATCTTAATCCAAGACCCTCCAGGTTCCTTAATCACCCCCTTTGATCTCATCATCTTTCTTACTTCTGCAGCTTCCCTCCATCTCCCTTTGGCAGAATAAATATTAGCAAGGGTAATGTGAGTCCCTGCACAATTGGGATCTAATTCAAGAATCTTCTCTGCAGTGAGCTTTCCACGATCAGCATCACCATGGACCCTACATGCTCGAAGAAGAGTTGACCAAACAACATCATCCCGTTGATGAGGCATACTTTTGATCATGTTCTCAGCATCACCAAGTCGTCCGGCTCGGCAGAGGAGATCAATCATGCAGCCATAGTGTTCTTTGGAAGGATTAATCTGGAATTCCTTACTCATCAAATTAAAGTAGTGGAAACCAAGATCAGCCAGTCCTACATGGCTACAAGCAGTAAGAACACCAATGAAGGTCACAGAGTCTGGCCTCAACCCAACTCTTGGAAGCTTCTCAAACAAATCAATGGCTTCTTTGCTGTAGCCATGTTCAGCATACCCATTAATCATTGCTGTCCATGTGACGATATCATCGATTTCTCTTTCAGAAAAGATTTGTGAAGCTTCTTGTATACTCCCACATTTGGCATACATAATGATTAGAGCACTTTGTATCATACCTGTGTGTTCCAACCCAATGGACACTACATGAGTATGGAGTTGCTTCCCTTGCTCAAGAATAGCCATATTTCCACACACACTCAAGACGCTTGCAAGAGCAAACTCATTTGGTTTTGGCCCTTCTTTTCTCATCAATGATAGATACTCGAAAGCTTCTTCTCCATAGCCCCCTTGAGAATAGCCCCCAATTATAGTGCTCCAAGAAATAATGTCTTTCCTTCTCATCTGATGAAATACCATCGAAGTGGAAGTTAATTGCCCACATTTCGAATACATGGTCATGATGGAATTGGCTACTGACAAAGAATCTGCAAGACCTAAACATAAAACATGGGCATGTAATTGCTCACCCCATTGAATTCTTGAAAGGTTGGCAGAACCAGAGATGATAGCAGCAAAGGTATACTCATTAGGTTTCACATCCGATTCTCGCATTCTTATGAATGCTTTAAAAGCATTTTCCTCTTGACCCATCTGGACATAAGTTGTTATTATAGTTGTCCATGAAACCACATCAGGAGTGTTCATTCTCTCAAACAAATGCAAACCATACTCTAGTTTCCCACATTTGTTATACATAGTAGCAAGAGAGTTAGCCACAAATGTGATCACATCAAAGCCTCTCTTTATCGTGTGAGTATGAATCTCCCTCCCATAGTTCAAAGCACCTGAATCAGCACATGCCTTCAACGCAATAGCAAATGTGTACGAATCACAATCCACTTTTGATCTCCACATTTCAGAGAAGTAACCCAAACCCTCCTTATTACAACCAGCGCGAACAAGTCCCGTAATAATAGCAGTCCAGGATACTACATTCCTCAACGGCATTTCATTAAAAACTTTACAACCCAGCTCAATTTTTCCAGTTTTGGAATACATATCCAAAAGGGCACTACCAACAAAAACCGAGTTCACTAAACCACTTTTTACGGTGTACCCATGTAATAATTCTCCATAATTAGCATTCACATTGAGTGCACAAGCCTTAAGTGCAAGGCTAAGTATAAAGGGGTCCATCTTCGGTTGGGGCTCAATCCACATCCTCGAAAACAATGCCAAAGCTTCAGTGGAGTCCATGGCATTGACGTAGCCGGATATCACAGTAGTCCATGAAATCTCATCCCGGTGCGGCATTTTGTCGAACATGTTGCGAGCAGCATGTAAATGACCCGTTTTCACTAGATGTTTTAGTTGAAAGTTGACTTCAAGCATATCTACATGACTGGGTAATTGAGTAATCTGAGAAAGTTGCTCTGGTTTTGGAGGCAAAACAAAGTAGTCTCTTTGTTCAGTGCAACAAAAAATGGCAGAGCTTGTAAATAATCTGCTGATACGAGGCCTAGTTGATAGAAGCATGTCTGTAGCAGAAAAGCAGCCATGCAAGGCACCAAACCGGAGAGATTTGGCACTTTTGATGAAGTGAATTTGAGAGTATAGAAAACTATTGCGAAGCCCAACATTTATGTCCATGGGCCCGATATAGGCCCAAACCTGATATAAAGATTTCGTTCAATACTGATGGATTAATTTTTAAACAAAATATTTGAATTGTGTGACATCACTTTATATATACGCATAACTTTCCTTTTTTCTTTTAGGAAATGATTGGTTCTTAATTCAATAATATTTTTCAAAAATTTAGAACGAATTTTAACGATTATTTTAGATAGTTTCTCATCAACTTAACGTTTGCGCTTACAGTGAGATTTTCTGTGACTATAAAATTGTGTTGAGCTGAAATTTGATGAGGAAACAAAATAATGAAATGATTGGCTTCAAGACACATTACAAATGTCGCTTTCCTTAAGATACTATTTGTCCCCACTAATTAAGTGATACATCGAATTAAGCAAATATGTCTCTAAGATATAATGAAGTCTCAGATATTTAATATCGTTATGCACTAATGACTTAAACAACGAATGTTACTGATAATAAACTCGCCAGGAGACAATATTCAGTTGCTGCAGTTTAATAGAATTTTGATAGTTTTATGCAAGAAATAAATTAAGCAAATTAGAATTGATTTTGTAGATAATATGAAAATGAGAGAGGAAGGACACATAACCGGGTGGTAATTACTTTTTCCGAATGAATTTGGAATGAATGAAAGGTGGCCCTTTTATAATATGCTTTGCACCTTTTCATAAAATGTTGCATCCTTCCATTATGGCTTTTCAGTTTGAATTAATTTAATCCTAACCATTGATATTGTCCGACAACTTTCACTTTTGATCTAATGGTTTAGATCATCCATTTTCATAAAAGTCATACCATTAAATAAAAGTTACAACTTTATACAAAAATCACAACTTTATATAAAAGTTACACCTTTTTATAATTCAATTTCATACAACATTAACATATATTGAAAATTATTCCAACAAGTAATGCTACACTATCCATAAAAAATTGTTTAAATAATGTGGTAAGTTGATTTGTAATTACTATGACGTCAACACATCATCCCATGATTTGTACAATGTATCATTGTTCTTTTAAATTTTGTTTTATAGTGTTGATTGTGAATAAAAACGGATTCTTAATAGTTTTCTTTACTTAATTGATTTTTGTAATGTATAATATTAGAGTTATGCACTCACATAGAAGAACAAAAACAAAGAAGAAAGTGAAGAAATTTGTAGCTATTCTCTTATATAGCCTTCTTCTTTAATATTACAATCAAATTCCATGCAGCCATTACAGCAACATAAAAACTAACCATCTAATATCAACTAACATGATTGAACAACAACCGAGTTTGAGGTTCTTCAACTAAACTTGTCTAAACACACTCACTTTACAAAACACAAATCACAAATCATAGAAAAAACATAGACATTACATATATTTTTCGTCGTATCTACTCTCCTGGACGAACGAAATTCATCTCTAAGAGAGAAACTCACTTGCCAAGATCTCACCAACTGTAAACACATACAAATTCATGGTAACATTAGACATGCCATGCCAAACGTGCCTTCAAAAGTTTCATAATGCATATTTTCAGTTTCCGATATGCCTTCCCCTGTTTCTGCCCTGCCAATGACCTCTCCTCATGGCTCTAGCCCTCTTCCACCTTTCGACATTTCTCATTCTCGCGAAAATTTTGCGAAGTTGATACAATTTGTGAGACTGTTGAGTGATCACATTTGCAGTTGAGGGGCTTTGGCTCAGAACTATCTCATAACCATCTCGGAATGAGTCCATTCCTTCGGTTAGGAGCTGCCAAAACAGGCCTCCAGCTACTGCACCTCCTCTTTTAGCCGAGGAGTATATCTTGTAGTAGACCATATTGAACATTAGGTCTCTTTGATAGGTGCTATAGCCTGGATCTTTCCATGATTTCCCGAATTCTGTTATGAGTATTGGCTTCCGAAGAATGAATTGTGCATCTTGGATATGGGCATTGAGCCAGTTGTTCAAGAAAGAAAGTTGGTATTGATCATTGGAGCTGGACAACCTGCTCATGCAACAAAATTATTAAAAAAAAACTCTTTATGGCCTGATCAATCTCCTATAATGTTCCTGATGTTTGAAAAGGTTTGTAATGAAATTAGAACATATTGTTATTACGAACGCAAGAGTTACCATTGATCAGGATATGAATGAACTGTTGCAAAATCAATGCCAGGGATCCGGTTATTTGCAATGAAATCCGTTCCAATATTAAGACTAGGATTGAGTCTCTTCCTTTGAGGTGTCGATTGTCCATAAAATCCTTCTAAACCAGCTTCCAGCAAGTGATTTCTGTCTATGGACTTCACATAGGATGCCATTTCCATTATCCAAGCCTATATCACACAAGCAAGCACCAATGAGCACAAATTAAAGCATGAATCCAAGTAAAACACAAAGGTCACAACCTGTCAAATCATCAAGCATTTACCTACAGACACAGTTGTTGATGGGTGGGGATATATAAACCTTTAATGGCTGATTTAATTCAGATTAGTTGTTAAGGTAGACCAGACATAAACGATACTAGATTTAAACGCAAACGAACTTCTGGGGTTTGATTCAAACTACATCAAGCTGGAAAGGGATTATTAGACTATTAACGAATAAAACATCGGTGACAACCAGGAAATGTTAGATCTAAGATACCAAAGAAATATATAACAAGAAGAGGGGAGGTTGACAAAAACCTGAATGGTCCTTCCAGAGGGATCTGATGTGCATCTGGGCTCATTCATGAGCTCCCAAGCCATGATTGTTGAGTCATCTTTGTAATGAATTCCAGTAAAGCCGTTATATCTGTTCAGAACAGTCTGTAAAAAACAAGCATACACAAAAATTAATAGACATCATCATACATCAGCTTTAAAAACTTTAATTCCATTATCATCATCAAGTGAAGTTTTGCACGAAAACCAATTTTTCTGCCAGAAAAAGGAAATGTTTTGATAAGCTATCTACACTCACTAGTCACTACTACCTAACCACACCTGACACCACAACACAAACATATAAATCTTATAGTGTTTTTTTCTGCTTTGTTCCATTGACCAATTTAAACAAATCCTAAACAGGGATGTTTTTATCCAGAATAAGAAAATCATACCAATAATTAACAAGAAAACTTCAAATCCCAAAAACATAATATGTAATTAGGCTCACCTTTATATGGTTCTTGTAGTAGCCTTTAATAACAGGATTTTTAAAGAAATCATCATCAGAAGACAGGTACTGCCCTTGGCTTCTAGCCCAGTTCACATACTGTTTCTTCCCTCCAAAACTGTCATAGTTGTTAGCTAAGCTCAATATGAGCTTGATCCCATACTTTCTGGCCTCAGCTATCACAAAATCCAACCCCTTTAAATAACCCCCACAAAAAGAAATTTTGTCATTAATATTATGAACTTCAAAGATTTGAAAGAATAAAAGGGGGAAAAAAAATCCAACCTTGAACATTTGGTCATTGTATAAGCCAGGAGAGTACTGTAGAGGTCTATAACCACCATCACTGAAAGCCCAAGTTCTAGCCACTGAGAGTCCATGGCTTGCAGCCTCTTGAAAAACAGTTGAAACTTTGGATCTCTGAGATGGGTCAGAGGCTACATACATCAACCAGTAAGCATTGAAGCCATTTGCATAGTAAGGGTTCCCATTTAACAGGAAATGTGCTCCTCTGGTTCTAATAAAACCATCCCCTGCTGCTTCCACTTGGATGTTCAAATATTGGATCAAAATGACCAACAAAATACTATAACCCAAATGCCTCATCTCTCTCTATCTCTGTCTCCTCTGAGTAGAGAAGCAAATGTAGAGGAGATGTTGTTTGGTTGGATGGAGAGAAGAAAAGAGAGAAGAATATGAGGCTGTTTAAGCATTTGTGTAGGGTAGAGCCCCGGAGATGGAATATTGTCTTCTTGCAATTGTCAAATGTTAAAAATTTTAAAAAAATTTTGAAAGAGGTTTATATTATAACTTCTGTAAAAATATTATGGAATTTATTTCACAACGTTACAAAGTAAAGGTTCTAAAAATTTTTTTCAAGGTTTTACTAGCTAGATAAGGATTATATTGTTTTTAAAATTTTTGAAGAATATAATTACAAGATTAACTAACAACTGCCGGCCTACCGAGATCAATCACTAAATGCACGGTCTGAATATATATATTCACATAACGAAAGACATCTACTCCTATAATAAAGGAAGGCCCGAATATCACTCTCGTAACGAGAGAAATCTAATCACACATGCTGATAAATGCGTATTATGAAACTTGAAACTTTCACTAAGATAGAAGGTGTACTAACCACTTGAGCGGATATATAGAAGGACCATATTGTTTTTTTTTTTTTTTTTGACAAGGAAGGACCTATTGTTACATTTGAGAAATTGACAAATTTGTATCAATGGCCTTGAAATGAAACTATTTGTAGTGTCAAGTAAATAGACTGATTAGCACAAACAAGACCATTTTACGTTTGAAGTAGTTAGATCAACATCATCAACATTTTGGTGATCATTGATCAACATGCAACATGCTTGCCATGATATTATATAACGCATGGTAAGCAAGTGGGGGAGCTTTGAAAAGGGAAGAAAAAGCAAAGGCATCAGAAACGAAAGAAAATATTTGATACTAAGAAAATTGATTTTTTTTTTGTTTTAACCATTCATTCGATTGTAATTGTTATAGAAAAACAATAATAAATTAACAATGGTTAATTACATATACTTCATGAAGATAACAAAAACTTACATGGACCGGGTAATATGGTGTATAAAATTTATCACGTACTGAAATTACGGTGAAAGATATAACATATATCGTGATACATATTCTATGAAGATTTTATCATGATAAAACAAATAAAAGGGTCCGATCAAACTTCCACAACAGCTGCATATATAATGTTATATCTTCTTCACTTTAATATCTCAATTAAATCAAATCCAATCCAATCCAATTTAATTCACATTCGTATGGACAGTAGGAATACATAGTTGAACTTGAAAACCCATGTGAAGTGTAACATCTAATTTCATGGTCCCACAATTAGTTTTTCTCATTCAATGTTATCATGTAAAGCATGTGCTATTGTTCCAATATATCTCTTTCATGGATAATTTTTTTTTTTTTTTTTTTGAAACGTCTCTTTCATGGATAATTAATTATTAGATATGCTGATATGCAAGTATGCGTGCCCACTATCTTTCCATAACCCTATTAATTAAATAAATGCCTTAAAAAGACTAGTTCTTATATCACCAAAAACCATTTCAAAACATTATAAATATATCTTAAAAAGTATTCTATTAAAACAGTGCAGCTAGATATACATTTTTACACAAACAGTTTAAATTTTAATCGAAACCTTAAAACTAAATATTCTAACAAATTTTTAATTTCCAATAATATAAATTTTGCATAATTTTTGTTTATACTCAAGAAAGAATGAGAAACTTTGTTTTAGTTTTTCTGTATTTTCCATTTTTTATTTTTATAGACCCTTAAAATAGAATCTAATTACTAGTATCTAATTCTATAATAATTATAGTCCCTCTTATCTAAAAGTAGTAAACAACAATATGTTTATTCTTTGCACTTATCAGTGTAATATAATTCCCCTCATACTTAAATACTTAAATTTTAAGGTTGTAAAATTTTATATTTACATTTTAAAACCCTTCTTTAAATCTCAAATTATTCATAATAACTTAATATAAAAAATATAAAAAATATTTTAAAATATATTCCTCAAAATATAAAAGATATGTCGATTAAATTATCAATCCGAATTTCAAGCGTATAAGACTTTCTGCCGACTGATTAATTAACGACCCCGGATTTCTGTGTCTTTAACACATTTTGCCAACAGATTAATTAGCGCAATGTGCGGATCCACTTTATCTGGGGCACGTGGCATTGCTTACAACGTGGTACGGATTGCCACGCGACAGGCAACTTACGAACACATTCGGTTTTGGTGCTTGTCCTTGAGCTCCATATCCACTACTCTACTAATACGCAAATATTGGATTGGACCTGAAAATCTTGAAGCCCATTATCGAGCTTTAATGTCCCAAAACATAGATCCAGGGGTTAAAAAAAAAAAAAAAAACATTTTTTTTAATGAAGATAACAAGGAACTGAGGGAAGTCTTCTATATCTACCAATCAACAAAAACAAAACCAAAACCAAAATTGAGAGAATCACATATACATGTAATTCACTTTTACAACTGATCTGACCATCTTGGGTTGCATAGTGGTAATGGGAGAAACAAACTGACGGAACGCCAACGTTTACAATGATCGAATTTGCCCACCATACCCATAGTACTTCAAAAGCCCTTCGTCTTGCCGCCAATTCTCTTTTACTTTAACTTCAATCTGTTCCCATAGAAAAAAATAGTCGCTCAAGTGAATATTTTGTAACCCAGAAGCTACAAGTGAGACTTATGATGAGATTACTTGCCTACTTACGGTAACAAATGACGGTAATGAGAGTGTAGAGATATGAAGTGAAGGCAGTATTATTATTAGAGGGGCTACAGTTCAAGTTAGTACCTCAAGGTAGACCTTCTTCTGTAAGAAATCTTCGATGTCAAGCCTAGCAGCCGTTGCAAGTAGTTTTAGAGCCTTCCCTCCCTACAGTGTTTTACAACATATATGATCAGAAACCACATCAAAGGCTGAAGTACTAGTGTGTGCATTTGCTGATGTGCAGATGTGTATCCTCCTGATTCAATTTTTGAACAAGTTAAAACTTTGAGAAGTATCAAATTAATTTTCAGGCTACAGTTGGTGGCGGAGAATTAACATGTGAAATTTTATATGAAGCATCATATGCCTCATGGCATGACTATGTTCTCCTTCACATTGCTCATGCCGCCTCTGATACCATCTCTACATAGTACGTACCCCTCATACCAGACGAGGTTCCTATTTCAATTTACCTTTATATTTGATATGCAGCTAACTCACAGACCTTAAAAGCGATTATGCATAAAAGAAATTATGAAGGAAACCCCATATAACTAAAAGAAAGGACTTACTTTTCCAATGAGAATTATCTTTTGTGTATTCTTCTCCACAACAATCTCTACTTGTATAAAATCTTTGGCAGCTGGCCTAGTTTTGTAGCTTACAACATTAACCTGGAGGTCTCAGATGTTAGAAATCAGAGTTTAAAAAAAAAAAAAATACCAAAAGTTGAAAAGGAATTAAAATACGAAAGCACAAGTATGTTGGAATTTTCAAACTACATGCCTGACATGCATAAGGAACTTCGTCTCGGTATTGCATAAAGATCTTTTCTCTTACAATCTCGGATATAAAGAACCTTTCTGGGTGCTCACTGACAATGTCCTAAAATTAACAAGGAACCACAAGGTAAGCTTTTTTCATTCAAGAAGCAGTTAATCTCCCACACATGAAAAAATTATAGGATAACCATATGAAGACATAAAATGATGCCAATTAGTAGATAAGAAAGCACCATAGCAGATAATAGGAGTCAAGTAACTGCCATCCATTTTTTCTCTATACAACATGGATTTTAGACATCTATGATCTTCCTCTAATTCATGTTATTTATTTCAAACTGTTGGGATGAGGCCGATTTGAAATGTTAAGGATGATAGATAAAGGTGTCAAAAAAAAGAACTATCATTGCTCATTTCTTCAAGGATTAAAATAATAACAATATTGATAAAAAAAAAAAATTGAGAACATAAAGCTGGAATTTTGGGTTTCACTACGTACCTTAGGATAATAAGCCGGTCCAACAGGAAGTTTTGATAATATCCAATCCTTGACATCTTCCACTCCATCACCATACTTTGCACTCACAGGTATGACCTCATCAGCATTTGTAAATTTCTCATACCACTGCATGGAATGTGACATTGATTTAGGAGTGATATAAGAAGCACAAATGGATGGTTAAACAGAATAGAGACTTGAGTCAGTTAGGTGAACCAAGGGAATGGCGGAGTAATTTCGGAAATGCAAAATGTTGTTTGCACTTTCAAACCCATTGTTGGTGTCAAGTGAAAATTCACTATAATATATGATTTCAAAATTCCACCAGTTTCAGTTGATGTCATTTTGTTAATAGAAGGAAGGTTGCACATTGTCAGTGAACCAAAGAGGAAGATGCGAAGATTAAGAAATGATAGAAAAGCCTTATGAACAATAAGCCTATTCACCCCTCATTTTCTAAATTACACTGTTGGAAACATTAAAAAACTGTTAATGTTTTCTAACACATATAAATGAATGTAATTATACATTCTAATGCATATATTAATTACAAGTTAAGAACTCAAGAATTTTGCAATTTCACAAGGCTTGATCAGATCCTTCTAATTTAATACTAGTAAAATAGGAAACTTATCTTCGAGGTCCACAAAATTAACTTTTATTACTACCCAAATTGGGGGGAAAAAAAGGATCTTTCAACCAGATTTAATGAATGAACTTCTACATGCTAACATGCATACAGAAAGTAACAACCTCAAGCTTTTTTGCAATTTCACCAGGCTTGATCAGATCCTTCTTATTCAATACCAACAAAACAGGCAACTCATCTTTGCGGTCTCCAACACCTTCTTCTAGCACTTCATCAATCTAGGAACAAGAGAATGAGTAAAGATGAAGGAAACACGACAACATGTAAAAACAATTCCAATAAAGTGAAATACAAGAAAGACCTTTTCAGGAGCTTTACATGCATCAACAAGAACTACAACACAGTTTGCATTAATCCCAGCACTACGAACATTCTTCATCATCATCGAATCCAACTTGTGCATTCTTTTCTCAATAATACCAGGAGTATCATAAAGTATCATCTACAAGAAAAACTTTAGACTTTAGTCAGTTTATTGATCTTACACAATTATATAAGAGTCAGACTCAAACCAAATGCCAATGAAGGAAAGAAAAGAAAAAGAAGACTAAAAATGGAATCAGTATCACCACAGCATCACCTACAACTACAAAAGATTGACCTGATTTCACTGAAATGAGATGCACATAATCCATTCCTCTCAATGAACAAAGAGTTACATATTTTATGTCCAGGACCTTAAACTATTTACATCCTCCAAAATGAGTGAAAAGAATAGAATTTCATTGCAATACTACATTTCTTTATATCTACAGACAAGAACAATCTCCCACTGAATCACATAAATAGAAAAGTTCCAGACATATATGAAATGTGCACAAGCGCAATGCTGAATTAACATTTTCAGAACGATGGTTTCACTTAATCTTCTCATCTATTGATAATTTGATACATCAAATTATTAAACAGAAAGTGATGTTGCCATGACCAATCATCATGTTTCTGTCTGGTTCTTTGAGGAAACTTTAATCATTTTTGCCTCTCTTTAAATTCGGCTCAACAAAAGGACCTGTGGTTTGTGCTTCCGGCCTTAGTTCCACATTAGTTGTATGATTCGCAATTAATATATCTACGTAACAAAAATCAAACAGAGGCTAATTAACTATGAAAAATCAAACCTGATACTCTGGACCAGAACATAAACCAAGAATCCGGTGTCGTGTAGTTTGAGGTTTATTTGTAACTATTGACAGCTTCTGACCTATCATTTGGTTCGCAAGCGTACTCTTCCCGACATTTGGCTTGCCAAGTACAGCCACATATCCTGCATCCACCCATTTTTAAATAGAACAAAAATACAAAAACCATAAACATGATCATAACCAACAAAATGGAAAAAAGTTCAACAATTTAAGATTACTATTCATTGCTTGCTTTGGAATATCACTCAAAACATTTTCAATTTGCTACATTATGAGATAATTCTTTGGTCAGTACAGTAATCATACAAACAGTTTTAAAAAAAATACAGTACAAGCAACATAAAACATAGAAGAAAAAAAACCCAACATCGAAAGCTAAGTATTCTCTTCAAGTTTATTTATTTTTTATTTCACGAATTGAAAAAAAAAACACAAGAAACACGAAAACGACAAGTGAAATGACGAACCGCTTTTATGGTTATTATTAGGAGGAGAAGAGGCGTAGTCAAATTCTTCAATCTCGTAGTCGTCGAGCAAGGCCATGTTCCTGTCCGGTTTCTCGCTGAGAGACAGGAGCGGCAACTCGTCATCCTCGGACAATTCTTCGTCGTTCAAGTCAAGCTCTTGTTGACCACTCCAAAACTGTTGTGGTTGCTGCTGTTGTTGCTTGTCTGACAATAGAATGGCACTCGGATTTGGACGGCTACTGGTTCTGGTCTGGAATCGAAAATGGGGTTCACGAGATGGGGTTGCGATGTGATGAGGGAAGAGACTAGTGCGAAATGGTGAGTGAGTGTGTAGAGCTAGCTCCATTTCGGAGCTTTGCTTCTGTTTTGCTTCGTTTGTTCTTCTTCTGTTGCCGTTGTTATCGGTTGCGCCGGATTGGATAATGTTTATTTTACACGACGTCGTTTTAATTTCTTTTTTAGAAGGGAAAAAAGCAACCATTTATTGTAGAAAATCCTACTTAATTTTAATAATTTAATTTAATTTTTTTTAGATGATAAAGATCAACGAAATTTATTTATATATAAAATTTGAAAAAATTTCAAACGTCGAAACTATGTTTTACTAAATTTGTTGAATATGAAGCATCTGAAAAAAAAAAGAAAAAAAGTATAGAGAAAATAAAACTTCGGTTCTTTAAAATGTAAAAAATAGATCCATGATCATGTTTCTATTATGCTTGGGTCCATACTTCTACCATTAATTTAATTGAAAATACAAAATATGAACAAATATATATTTATTACATTAAATATGAAAGAGAAAACATCTATAAAAATGTTATAACAATTTGAATTCTTAAAAGTATTAATAGATCACAGTCATTCATAAGCTTAATATGAGAGTCTGTGATGCGTGTAAAAATTTGTATAATATATACTAATCCTGCCTTATATATAAAATGTCATATTTTATTTTAAAATTTGGACAAGGAAAAGATGTATATAATTAAAGGAAGTAAATATTAATTTCAATAAATATATTAATATCTAAATTTATGAAAATATCGCCACATGGGAGAAGGATGGATCATACCACTATTGCTATATTATTATTGGCACTGTTGGATCGATACGGGTTTCAGTTATGAGCATTGCCACTGAATCAAAGGCATATGCAGAGAGCATTTTGAAAGCTGCTGTGACATTAGGTTTCGCTAATAGCCTCACGAACATGCTCAGGAACGTAGGAGAAGATGCCAGAAGAGAGAAGACTTATCTGTCACGAGATTAATTGGCACGAGCAAGGCTTTCGGATGATGAATGGAGGAGCTATATTTTTTTGTAACTCTTATCTCAATGCTTTCATTCCAACAGTTATAAAAAATAAATACTATCAATCAAACTCAAATTTACGCCCAAAATTGGGTTCGAACAGATCATAACGAACCAACCAACTTCTTTGTTGAAGAAATTAAATGAATACCAATTCAAATATGTTATAAATGGCATATCAACCTGCGCAGCAAACTAAAACCTCTCGTATATAGGAAAATAAATTCCTCATCGGACAAGATCCTACTTGCTTAAACAAATTATAACAGTTTCCATAAAATAATATTTGCACAAAGCACCAAAACTTGATTGCTCTCTTTAAGTCGACTCCAATTAGAGAGGCATATAAGAACAAACTATCACGCTACATCAGTGTGTGTGTGAAGGGACAAATGTGCTGCATTTTTATGCATAGGTAAGTAAACAAATATTAACTTGACAACAGTGACTGATCCAATCACCTTCCTGGTAGTCAGGGGCACAACCCGAAAGACTCGAATTATTTTGATGCTACTGTACATCCTCCTCAAGCAGGATATGAGCAACAGAAAAAAAGACATGCTATTCAAAAGGTAGCATATATGACCTTTTTATTATGCTTACTTCTATAGCATGGCATGGGGAGATAATTCTTTGATTCATTCTTTAGCTGCGTCACCATGCTCAGATGCCCCAGGAGCACCAGTAGAAGTTGATCCTTTTCCTGTTGGGAGGTAAGACCATGCCAAGGCTGCAGTGCCGAGAGTAATTGCAGCAGCTATTGAGCCCCAAACCCACTTCTGCCGTCTTTTCCTTTTTTGCCTATCCCGCCTTGCCATCTCTATTCAAGACAGTATCAGACAGCACAATTAGAAGAGGAAACGTTGAAATAAATCCAATGAGCTTGGTTCAGTTTGACAAATTTAATATCGTTTAATTTAAAAATCAAAGAGTTTGAGCAAATGATATCTATCTAGGTTAGGAACTGATTATACAAAAAAGCTGATGATTTCAAAGACACTAAGAACAAGAGGAACAAGACTGTAAAGAACTTAACAGAATTGGTATAGATTTGAAGCTTTGCAGCAGATAAGGCTCTCAAGAACAAGCTAGAAGCCTATTTTTGAACCCAAAGCAAACAAAAACATAGAGAAATAGGAAAGGAAGAAGAAGACAATTTTTCTTCTTCTTTTTTTTACCTTCACAAATTCTGGCTTTTTGCCTTCTTTATCTTCAGTACAGCACGCATTTTTTTTTTAACTTCTGTTTTACGTGATTAGTAATAAGGAACTATTTGTAAGACAGTAGTCCTAAACAAAACCCAGAATTACTAAATTCCTAATCTTATTGGGATTTAATTCAATAGGTTGCCCTCATGATGTTAAAGCATATCCTTGGTTGTTACTACATAAGTAAATCAAGAATCAAGTGATAAAGGAACAGAAATTATCCAAGTAGCAAGCATTTTAAACTTCAGTGGGAAATCACAAGAAACATGATGTGAGACATAAATCAAACCAATCACAAATTTTTCACATTTGAGACTGCCTACAAAAAAAAAAGGACAAAATGCATTCCCATTTCCCAGTCAAAGACATGACTACCAAACAGAGATTGATAGAGGAAGATAAAGAAATCATCCAATGCACAGAATTCTCACCTACAGCTTCCTGGTTCCTCTGAGACATTTCTCGATTCATAGCCTCATAATAATGAAGCCGGTCACACAACCGAGCAATCTCAAAATTCTTTGATTCAATCTCAGATTCCATCTCCGCCTCCATCTCAGCCTTTGCAATGCCCCTCCCTACAGATTCTGACACAAATCGGGCAAGATAAACTTGCCGACAAAGCTCTTCAGCAGGATCACTATCTGAGTGCTCGCCTTCAGCTACAACTGTGAGATTTTCTGGCAGTCTCAATCCCACATGAGCTAACTGTTGCCTAAGCCTCTGCCAATGGCTTTGCATATAGTTCAAAGCTTCTTCTGCTTGTGTGCGCTTCTCTATCTCCATGAGTAAACTCATTCTGATTGCACGCAGTTCAGCTTCATTATCACTGGGAGAATGTTGTGGCCCACTCTCGGAGCATAATTCTGGAAAAAAGTAATGAATATAAGCAAGTAAATACAGACACATAGTTTGATTACAAATAATGCTAACAGATGTTCACAGAATTACATAAAATGTTTTATAATTCAAATTACTAGACAATAACTATCTCATAAGCAATTCAAAAATACTTCAAAAACTATTCAACATTCAAAATTAATGATGACAAATGCCCATATGCCAAAAACACATATCAGAGAACTAACAACGTAAAGGACAATTAAAGATGTAAAGAAGAAAAAATACAATTTATTGAAAAATATACAGATGCATGCATTCATATCCAACAAGAAATTTACAACAGTAAACAGATGAGCAAAGCCAAAATACCATCCCAAGCGTCATAAAACTCCCCCATTGGTGTAGCATTCCTCATAGAACTTTCTGCCCCGGTATTGTCCTCTCCATCTGTGTTACTTGTATAACTCATAGATTCACGTGGATCAAAGAAATCTTCACACTCACTCTCCGACTTCAAGGTGGCATACTTCAGCGCATCCTTTTTCCCAGCCAAACCATTGCTTACGGTGCTGCTTCCAAGTGTCCTATTGCTGCTTCCAAGCTCACCATCAGAAACACCATTCACATGCCCCATTTCAACAGAAACATCAGCTAAACCATTCACTCGCTCACTCACAAGAGGACTACTGTGGACGTCATTCTCGTGCTCTTCTTCAATTGGGTCAGGAATAGTGAAAGTAACAGAAGCAACCTTAGTTGAATCATCCTTTGTTTCTGCACTTTTTGTAGCACTGACATTGACTTTTCCTTCATCTATCGCTTTCTGGCGAGAGGCAACATCATCCACAGAGAAACTCTTCACAAGGCGTGGCCCACGCCGCTTGTGGTTTATGATGTAAGGTGAAGGAGGGAAAGAAGATGGCGAATCGGGTAGTGGGGTTGTCTCAGGAGTGGCATAGAGCTCTGGCTTAATTTGAGGGCGATTAACTTTCCTCTCAGTGACCACCGAAGTACTATGTCTCCTCTCAAGCTTTGAATTAGGATGAGGCACAGGCTTTGATTTAAGAGGCTTTAAATTGGGAACAGGCATGTCGACGGATTTGGACTCTCTAGGTTCAATCAGCCTATCCAAAGCTATAGCAGTAAAAGTTGGCATGGCTCTACATCATAAAACAATTAAACATATTATTAGGAACTTTTGATTAAAGTCACTAAACCCAAAACATTATATTAATGATATAACTAACACAAAAACATCAACATATCAATTAAACCAAATTAGCAATTCATTTCAGCTGAGGAAAAATCTTCTTTCACTCAATATTAAATGATGAGAGTAATTTACAATTTTCAATAAAATGAATTCCTTATCAACCAAACTAATTACATATTTTACCTGTTAAGCAAATCTGACCATAATTTCAAACCATTTGAAAGAAACCCTAATATAAGAGCCCCAGAACCAACACAAAAATTAAAAAAAAAAAAATTACATTTTTCAGCTCCCAAAATCAACAAAAACAGAAATCGAAAATCAAGACTTCGTACGTAAAAGACAAAATCAAAAAAACATTCAATCATTTCTCAGCTGAGAAATCCATACAGCTATTCGGCTTGCAGCTAACTAATAACAGAAATGATAAAAAAGCATAATCAAAAATTCAAAATCTAATTCGATATTTTCCTCGCAACAACAAAACAGAAAATAAAATTCAAACAAATACAAAAAAAAAAACATACATATATTTCAAAATGAAAAAAAAAAATAGAAATGAACAGATATAATAAAGTAAAAAATTTACCTATAAAAGGAAGAAGAAGAAGAAGAAACCTAGAAGCGGTTCGAGAGAATAAGCGTGGGTGGAGAGATCAGAGAAGAGTCGGTGGTGATGCGGTGTACACAAAACGGCATGGTTTTGGACCTTTGGTAAATATGAGAAACACAACAAAGCACGCACACGCGACTCCTTTTTTCCTTTTTTGTTTTCTCTGACCTTCAAAAGAGTGAGGGATACGACTCCACCAAGCTTTTATCGCAACGACCGCCTCTCTCCGCAAAAATTTGACAACATTTTCTCTTCTTTTAATAGCTCTCTCTGTCTCTCTCTGTTTATGATGATGCTGCACACACGCACGCCACGCACGTCCTCTCTCTCTCTCTCTCTGCAATTGTCTGTTTTTTTAAGGCTCCCAAAAACGCAGGGATTCTACTGCCGTTTTGGAGATATTTTTTATCCCTTAAACGACGGCGTCTGGGGAATCTAGTGGTGCAGTGAATATAATTTGAATTTTATTGATGGGCCCTGCCCCTTTTGCGGTGGCAAAAGAACAGAATCATGAGTGATGTCAGCACATTGTAAGTGGAAGCGGTAAATTTAAAGCGACGACTTTTCTGTTGCTTGGTGGCCTGTCATCATAAATATATGTTCGTTTCGCTTCCTCATCAAACAAATTAAAAAAATCAATAAATCTTTACGTTTTAATATTAATTTTATAGTGATCACTTAAAGGTCCTGAGCGAGTAGCTTAAAAATATTAATTTTATAGCGATGACTCAAAGGTCATGAGCGAGGAGATTAAAAATGTTAATTTTATTTGGTAACCTACCACTTTTATTATACTATTGTGAGTTACTGTTAGTATTATTATTATGAGTAAATAACGCTTACCTCCTATGAGGTTTGCTCAATTACAGGCGGAGTCAATTTTTAAGTTTATTGATAAAGACCTCCCCTCTCGTTAGTCAACTTTTGAGTTTATTGATTAAGACCTTTCCTCCATTAATCAACTTTTAGGGTTTTTGACAAAGACCTTCTACTGGTCAACTGTTATATTTAACTAAATTTTATAAAGAGCAAGAGAGGTGTTTGTAAATAAACGATAAAGTTGACTCCGCTTATAATTGACAAAATATCAAGGGAGGTCGATACAATTAGCTATATTATAATAGTGTGTAAGATTAAAAGGATAATATTACATGTTGATGTGTGAATTAGTCAACGTGATTAAATGGTGAATATATAAGATTTGAGGGATAAAATAAGTAAAAAGGATTGACACAAGAGATTTTTGAAGTTATTCAACTTAAGAGAATGCCTATATCCATTGTTCTTGGTATTCAAGTCGAACTCGCTGGGTGTATTGTAGGGCTCGCTTATATATGAATTTTTTGAAAAAATTGGTAACCTTTGTAATAGTGATGATCCGCTCCTTTTATAATATGAAGGGGCGGGAGTCATCCTGTTTTATATGGATTCTGATTACATAAATTAAGGGCAAAATTCTATCCCTTAACGGGCGTGATTTAATTTAAATACAATTACTGATTGTGAGGAATTTGTGATTGATTGGGAATCTGCTAGTTAACCGGGTGGGATTCCTATATTCTTGGGATTCTTCCTTTAATTAAGGCTCCGGGCTGCGCGGCTTGCGAGCTGCGGGGTTGTCTCATCTGCGAGTGGTGAGTTTGGCGAGGTGCAGTACCTGAGATTCCTTAGCTGTTTGTTTAGAGCTTCTTCCTTCGTGGTATGTTAAATCAAGGCCCATTTTACTTTGTAGCGACTTCTTGGCCCTTTTCTGCCCGTCGGGCTTCCTTTTGTGGTTTTAACATTTTTGGGCATGTATTTAACACACAATACTACCCATCCCAACAAATTGTCCCAAAAATTTATACAATCCGACGTGGCAATGATGTGGCAGTCCAAGTTATTTAGTAAATTACCACGTTTTTCTCGTTTAGTAACTGTCACATCATTATCATATCGGATTGCATAGAATTTTGGGACAATTTATTGAGATGAGTAACATTACCCTAAATATTATATATATATATATATATATATATATATTCATTCACTCCAAGTTCAAATGATAAGTATATATTTTTAATATATTTAATGATACCAGCAGCATTACCCTTAAAATATATATATATATATATATATATATATATATTCATTCACTTCTAGTTCAAATGGTAAGTATATATTTTTAATATATTTAATGATACCAGCAGCATTACCCTAAAAATATATATATATATATATATTCATTCACTTCTAGTTCAAATGGTAAGTATATTTTTTTAATATATTTAATGATACCATCATCTAAAGGGAGTTTTCTCCATATATTGAAGGTATAAATCTCTAGATTATAGGAATATATATTTGGATCACATATATAGTTATTGATATTGACATGTTTCATTAATCTTATAATTTAAAATTTTTGCAATTAAAAAAATAAAAAAGAAAATGTATTTTTACCAGAATAATTTTTTTCTTTGCTGATATAATAATTAAAAAAATAAATAGGTAATAATATTTTAGTTAGATTTTTAGAGTTATTTTATATCATCGATTTTTAAAAAAAAAATTAGAATTTTTATGATTCAAAGCTCTTTATTTTTTTTTTTGGAAAAGTATGATTCAAAGCTACAATTACATTGTAACGACTCAGTCAAAAGGGATAACTTTGCCTTTGTTAAATTAGTTGCTGACTTGACTTTACTGTCTTCTGGTACCTTTTTATTTTTTTATTTTATTTTAAAATTCAAAATTTTAAAAACTGAAATAAAATTAAAAAAAAAAAGAGATTCCACCACAAAGTGGGAAACGTCCAGAACGAAGATTCGCGGTTGTTTAAAAAAGGGCAAAAAAAAACAGACTTCACACTTGACACGTGCTACTTTTTTATTTCCATTCCATCACTTTATTCAATTTTGTTCCCGTGAACGATGACGTTTTGGTGGTTCTTATTAATTAAACGTTTCTAGGCTCACCAAAATTGAATGGATCATTAATGGGCTTATAAACCACTGCAACAACAACAATTAAATATGTTGATAACAAAGGTGTCTTGTCTCGGTTGTTGATGAAGGTTCGTACGGTTCAAATCATAAAGTTTAAAATTTAGATATATATATATATATATATATATTATTTTATTATTATATATAAAAATACAATTAATATGGTTAGACTTCTCTTATATTAGAAGTAAACAGTTTTTGTTATAAAAATAGATATTTCAACCGTACTAGTAAGGGGTCTAATTCTCGGTACAACCCAATCATATCTAAAAAAACAATTAATTAATTTGATTATTATTATTATTTTCACCAAAATATTTAGTTAAATACTTTTAGAAAAATAGCAAATTTGCATGATATCTTGTTTTTTAAAAATTCGTTAGGGATTATATGAGATGGGATCTAAAATATTTTTTTAAAATTTATAATATAGCTACAGGTGATTAGGGTATTGTGTGTGTATATATATATATATAAAAGTTTCTCAATAGGCAGTTTTTTTTTTAATTGAGCAAAACATTTTTAAATATGCTTTTTGAATGAAAATTGGAATAATAATTTTTTTTTTTAAATCTCACACCAATTGGGTCAAAAATTTATCAGGACCTGTCAAAATCAAACACTACACGCTTGGTTTAATAACTCCATTACTAGGAGGGGTCTCTCACATTTTGTGGTTTAATAGTCTTTGAATGCTCTCTTAAATCTTAATCTCACCTTAAACAAAAAACGTAGATTTATATTGATACGTGTTATGTGTCCAATTTCATTAAGCCCAGTAGGCCCCAATACCTATAAAGTCCAACGGGCTGAAGGAAGAAATAAGGCCCAACAAGCTGAAGCAGGCCAATAAGGCCTACATGACAAATAGGTCACAGTGAAGGGAGAAACATAGAGCTCTATGCAAGTTACAACACATAAGCAAACTAGAAGACTTATGCACATCACCTCTCGTCAACAGTACAGCTCCAGCTCGCATAATGCTCAGCTCGAATCACGTCTTCGCTGATAGAGAAGAATTCCAGGAATATAGGGATTTGATCTCGTCAACTAGCAGAGTCCTAATCAGTCTTAAACTCCTTATTTTCAGACAATTGTATTCTAATTAAAATATGATAATTAGATTCCATAAAATAGGATAAATCTATCCCTTCACACTATAAAAGGAATAAATCATCACTGTTACAAGGATTATAAAAATTGAGAGAAAACACGTATATAGCGAGTTCAATACTAATGTAAGAACAGTGGATGTAGATATTATTTTAAACCGAACCACTTTAAAAATTCTTTTATTTAATCTTATTTTATTAATTTTACTATTATTATCACTATTAATTGTCTTGATCTACTTCACCCATCAATAATACATAACTTCTATTAAAGTGCACGTGACACTAAGATCGGGATATATTGGGATCCATCACCGAAAAAATAAGACTGAAACCCATTTATCACAATTGAGAGAAAAAAAGTGCACTGTCATCTCAAATAAAAATTGATCAGTTTTTTTTAATTATAAGTAATATTAGACATTCTAATTTTTATATTCCAACTTAGATTGGATCCGTACAAATAACTTTCGAAAATCGAAACAAGAATACAAACAAATAAAAAGCAGCGAACACACCTGAGCGGTCCAAAAGGCAGCATCTCACTTTTGTCATGAACCATGAAAGCCAGATTTGAAGATTCCGTATCTACGGTGGGAAAACTAATAAATTGCATGGATTGGAATCTCCAAGAAATACTCTTTCCAATTTCTAGCCAATTATCTTCTACTATACTTTCCAATATCCATCCATTTCTGTCTAGTAATTACATGTTATGAATTGTTTTTTATGTTATATTGTCGGTTTAACTATTGAGGATTATAAGTGTATATTAAAAACAGCAACTCTACTAGTTAAAAAAGTTTTTTATTTTTTTAATGTGAAAATTTCTTTTTTAATTTTTTTTAGCTCATTTTAGTTTCCATTTTAATAGAATTTTTAAACTATTAAAAAATATAATTTTAAAGAATTTTTTTAAATTGATAATCAAATGATTAATGTTTTCAAGATGTACTTAGTAAAACTCTTTTAAAAATATCCAGTATATCTTTATTCAAATAAAAATTTGACTATTTTACAAAACAAAATTGTTTGTTCTTTTTCACATAACTAAACAAAAATTGAACATGTAGATCTTGTTAACAAAGATCACATTTTGGATTTCTGATTCTCAAAGTAAATCTCCAAGAGAAACTAACATAATTGTACTTTATTTTCATACAATGTTCCAAAAAACAAACCAAAACAATTCCAACTTCCTTCTTCATTTGTAATGTATCACTGGCATATTTGACCTAACATCCCATATACCTCCCTCCTTCACATATTCTAAGTACCTTGCAAACTCCGGTTTCGATGTTGTTTTCTTCTTCCGGCGACCACCGTCGAAGAGACCAAAGAGCGGGTGAATCTTGTTAGCCTTTTTCGCTGTCTTGACCTGAGAATTATCCTTGATGGTAAATTCAGGCGTAAAATTCTTTTTCGATGAACTGAATAATCGAGAAACCGGTACACTTGTAGACCTCTTCAACTTTCCTTCCAAAAGACCAACGCTAGGATCATCAACTAAGCGTTCGTACCCGTGACCGCCTCTCCGCGTACTCAAAGCTCTAAGCATGGCTGCTTGTTGATGAAGAAAAAGCTGCTGGCCTGCAAGACTTGATCAATTCTCAATTACATATATATAGAACAGAACAGTGAGGAGGGTAGGTGAGAATATATTGGATAAGAAGAATATAAATAATATACCAATGGAGGGATTTTATGCAAAAGCCTTGTTTGATTAGTTGGTCGTATTTGGTTTGCTATAAACTTGTTTGGCTTATTTTGTTTATATTATATGCATGATCTGGCCACCATGTTTTTTCTGGGATGAAAATTTAGACCACTTGGGTTGTTGTTATTCTGACTTTTATTGCTAATCACAACAACCAAAGAAAAAAATTGGCAAGTTTTCAAAAGCACGTGGTGAAAAGAAATACCTATTTCTCCATTTTGACCCCATGTCTATGTAACCAAAATTGGACTCACCAAACCCTTCTTTTTTTAAATAAAACAAGGGTATTTGGTCGCACAAGTAGGTTACAGCATTCTACAAGGCAGGTTCCTCCATTCCCGTTTCCTCCTCCGCCTCCGAATTATTTTATTGTGATGGAATTATTTTGTGAATGATAAAATTTATTATATTAGTAAAGGAAGAAAAAAAAAAAATTAAAAATGTCAAATAAAAAAAATGAGGAAAGAGAGAAAATCGAAGTCAAACATGGGTTAAATGGAAGATTGGGAAATGGGGAAACGAAGAAAACTGGAGATGGGGTCAAGGATAGCTCCCCCAAATCACCCCACCCTTGTTTCCCCCAAAAGGGGTGGGGGTGGGGGTGGGGGGCAAGAGAAGGGGTCGGAAAACGGGGGCTAGGGCGGAGAAATATTTAGTTGATTTTACTCAAACGACCAATTTTAATAACAAAATACTTTTTAATCCTCATAAAACACTTGAAGAATAATTTTCACTTCTCAATGGACCATTATCCTAAGGTGAGTACATAGTAACTTATCCAACTAACCAACTAGAATTATCTCAAATGATCACAAACAAACTTAATCAAAAAGTGTAAAATAGGAATTTCAGGTATTGAGATTCTTGGAATAAGATAAATGAATATATGACCAGTGAGCTCCTCAATAGTCTTTGAATAAACTGAACATAATAAGCATGAAAACTGAAGTCATGAACGGAGACTATATATACACAAGCTATCTTCGCTGGAGTAGTAAATGTCAGGCAACTTATGTGCAGGCATGTCCCCAGAAACACGCACGCGATAGAATAGGCTCACCTAGCGATTCGATTTGACTAAGTTTATTGGCACATTTTCACGGCAGTTTGCAACAGTGAACCAGCTACTCCCCGGTTTCTTAGCTAGTTGTTTCTTCCTCATAATGCTTCTCAAGTTATCTACGACATCCCACTTGTTAATGGCGGCATAGAAATTTGAGAGCAGGATATAGTACGCGGGGTCATCTGGCTCCAACTCTAGGAGCTGCTTTGCTGCAAACTCCCCCATTGTGACATCTCGATTAAGACTACAAACGTTTACTAGCGCTGCCCATACAGCAGCTGTAGGCTTGAAGCCGTTCTTAGCCATATCATTGAACAAACACCAGACTTCGTTTATCTGACCAGCCTTGCCTAACGCATCTATGAAGCACGTATAATGCTCTGGACTGGGATCCAAACCATACTTATCTCTCATTAAATTAAAACATTCACGGACTTGATCCACCAGCCCTGAATGTGCACAAGCTGACAAAACAGCGAGAAACGTCACAGAATTGGGCAACACGCCACTTCCTTCCTCATCCATCTTCCGAAACAGCTCAAGAGCTTTAGCTCCACGCCCGTGACTTCCATACGCATCTATCATGCTTGTCCAAGAAACAACATCTTTATGACAAATGCCATCAAACAAGGACAGAGCATTCGAAATTTTACCGCATTTTGCATACATGTCTAGCAATACATTGCACAACTGGGGATCGAATGTAAACCCGAAACGTAACACCACACAATGAATCTGCTTACCAATCCACAAATCCAAATTCTCGGAACAAGCAGCAAGAGCACTAGTGAGTGCAATTACGTTCGGTCTCATTGTACTCATAATAAAAAAAGCCTCTTTGTACTTCCTATTTTGAACACACCCAGAAATCAGAGAATTTCGCATAATATCATCCACTCTACCATTCAAACCACTAAACACTTTCATGGCTTCACTAATGAACCCAACAACAGAGTAAAAATCGACAAGAGCAGTACCCAGAACCACCAAATCGCGGCCCAGAACAACAATTAGTCCGTGCACCTGCTTGCCTTGTCGAATTGCCTTCAAAAAGGCACAAGCTTTAAGCACAGAACACAACGTGAACTCGCTAAGCTCGACTCTCTCACTCCTCGTCATCGCCGCGAAAATACCAATCGATTCCTTGGCGAGACCGTGCCTCAAAAAGCTCGAGAGCAACGCGTTCCAAGTCACGACATCCTTGAACTCCATCTCTTCAAAAACCTTGACCGCCTCGGCCAGGTACCCGTACTTGGAATACATGTCCATCAACGCTGTTTTGGTCACGGTTCCCATACCGGTATCGGAACCTGCCTTGATCATCAGCCCGTGGACTTGCCTGCCGCGTTCGGGGCCGGGCAGCGCAGAGCACGCGGCCAGAACCGGAGTGAAAGTGTACGCATCGAGGTCGAGGCGCGCGCAATGCACGCGGCGAAAGAGAGCCCACACGGCGAGAAAGTCGCGGCTGCGGACATGGGAGGCGAGTTGAGAGTTGAGGGAGCATATGTCTCTGCGAGACACTTCATCGAATAGGTAGCGAGTGTTTATTACGTAGGGTTTTTGAAGGTTCAATACAGAACAAGTTTTTGAACAACATTTGGCGCGGAAAATAAGGTAACCAATGGACATGTCGGTCCAATTTACTTAAATCATAACATAAGTGTATTATTGTTTATAAATGTGGGTTTCGGTAAATATCCAGTTATATTGTCATATGATAATAAACAATAAAAAAAAAAAGGAGAAAAACTATGAAACTATTCTCTTGACGTGGATTGTATTTGTATGGTAGTGTGGATTAAGTACTTTTTCTTTTTTTTTTTCAAAAGATTATGATTTGAATTTACAAATTCAATCTTCTAGAATTTCACTTCAATCAATCGGATAACGAAAACATTAGCTAGAAAGCAGATAATGAGAGATGATTTAATTTGGATTATATAATCATTTCCATCAACTGTTTGTGGTAGGCTCATATCATCCCGCCATCAATGGCGTCAAGTCTGTTACTAGCCGAGGCCCGAGAGTTTTTTTTTTTAAAAAGCTAATTACATAAACCTCCCTTAGAGTTTTATCAACTGTAAATAGAATCAACTTTATTATTTATTGACAAACACCTCCCCAACTCTTAGTAAAATTTAATCAAATGCAACAGTTGACCAAAGGTCTTTATCAAAAAACTCAAAAATTAACTAACAGGAGTGAAGGTCTTTATCAATAAATTCAAAAATTAACTCCGTCTGTAATTAAACAAACATTAAGAGAGGTAGGCATTATTTATTCTTTTCAAAATCATTACACAACCAAAATAATAATAATAATAATAATAATAATAAACAATTAATGAATCATTTTAAGAATATCAACCCTTCCAGTTCCATCATTACATTTATCATCATTTTCTCCTCACAACAAGAAAATGTTAATGGGATACCTAATTTCTTTAATAATAAATAAAGACCAAGAAACACAAAATGATGCAGGCAAAACCGAAAAAGGTCATTGCTTGATCAGGAAGTAAAGCACTTTAATTATATTTGCAACCTCATTATGCCCCCACCCATAAAGCCTCTCAAATTGTGGACATTGACCATGTAAAAATGATATATATTGTTCTTTAGATCCCAAAAATTTCTTTTTCCAAGCTGTTTCAATGAGTAGATCACATAGTATCTATAGCAGATTTAAATACTGGGGCCTGGGGTTGGTTTCCAAATCCATATCCTGACCAGAAAACAGACAACTTTTTTCCTTGGCTAATATGTGTTAAAACTACCTAATTTCTTTGAGCTTAACATTAGATTTTGGGAATTACATAGATGACTAAAGTTGTCAAATGGACCTGAGAGATATTTACTTACAACCAGTATAAATTTACAAAAATGGGGTTGTAAATAGTAGGCAACATACATTACTAAATAGGGGCTATCTCTCTTCTGAGTTGAACTTGTTCCAAGCTTCCTGAAAATCAACACGAATTAACGTAAACGTCAGCTTGTGACAGAATGATAAGGAAACAGTTCAATACTTGCTTCTAACATAGAAAATGGCAGATGGGAAAATATTACAAACTAGATATATTAGTGTGATCGAAAACATGTTTAATGGATTTTTTCCTACTAGCAGATTTCAAATCAGAATCGACTGGTGCCTGAAATGAGGGCTGTATACATTACTGCCTCCCTAAAAGGGCTGAAATTTTCTGGCAGGTTTATAGCAGATATTTGCCAATGATGCAGAGAGTTGTTATAAGTAAAACGTGCCCATAGAAATTCCATAGAAATTTCATCAACTCTACGGCATAAATTATCAGCAGTATAGCATAATCTGGCACACCTTAAGAAGATCAAAGACCTTCTCGCAAATGTACTTCTGCTGAACACTTGCACCTCTTTGTTGTAACTTGTCCGGATGAACACAAAGTGTGGCTTTCCTGTAAGCTTTCTTTACAGCAGCAGAGGTTATGACTTCTGTTAGTGGGATTGGATACCAACCACAATCAGGTCCAAGGATCTGCCAAATGAATAAAACTTGGTTCGAGTAAGTACTAGCACAGGTGGAGGATAACAGCAAATACTTAAAACAGTTTAACTTCAACGTATAGCAGTGGCACCAAAGGAAACAAAAATACAATCTTATGCATAAATCTTAAGTAAGAAGATAATGCATACATATTGCAATGTTGAAAGCAAAGCACGTAAGTTGCCTTCCTTTCCGCTTGACCACCTCTTGACATCAGCATCCAGAGTTTCTGCTAATCTCTGCAAACAGAAAAGAGATCCAACACATTAAGTGGAAAAGCAACAGAAAGTTCATAGTCCCACAAATCATTTTAGAGGTGTGAAGGTTTTACATTTCTTTCAGCTTGCTCTCTTTGAGCAAGAAGATCACGCATATTCTTTTCTGCAAGAGCTTTTGCCTGCAATAACATCAGAAACAACAGATTAATTTTGTTAGATATAAAGAAATTATGCACAAATTTTTAATAATGGTAGAAGGCATACTGCGCGTTCAGCTGTACGTTGATGCCTCTCTAGTCTAGCTTTACACCTCTGAGCTGATTCACCTTCAACTCCTTCAGATGTATCAGTATTGTATGAAGCTTCAAGTAGAAAATATACACAGTTCAGTAGCAACAAAGGATAAGTCGAATATCAAAAACAAACTTTCTTTTGCTTATATTTCCCAGTTGTACACAAATTACACTAGTGCTTCAACATATAACATACCACCATAAACTGAGGAGTGTTGATATTTTGAACAACCAAAGGAGCTGGCCCTCTGAAATTTCTGATCCTGTAGATCCTGCCATTTTCCATCTGTTAAAACTCTGCCATACTTATGCATATCATAGAAACAGCAATTAAGAGTATACTCACAGAAGACGAAGAGCTTGGTCTCATTGAACCATTTCTGGAAGAAACAGAGAACTTCTCCGAGGATGTTCTTTCTACTCGTTCTCTTGACTCAAAAGTAGCCCTTTCCGCCATTGCTTTTTCCACAGCACGCTCTCGAGCCTCTGCGGTTGCTCTCTCTACAGCAGCACGCTCTGCCCTGAGTCTGGCCTCCATAGATGACCTCTCGCCAAAAGTCTTCTCCTTAGCCTCTGCACAAGCCTTCTCCAATCTTTCCCGAGCCTCTGACAGTGCTCTTTGTCGAGCTACAGAAGTTGCTCTCTCCACAGCATTTCTTTCTGTCCCTCTCACGTGTTTCAGCATATGCCCTTTCACGTGCTTCAAGTGTTGCTAAGTCAACAGCCATCCTATCTTTTTCTCTTTCCCTCTCCCTCTCCCTCTCTTCTTCTATCTTTCTAAGCCGTTCCTTTTCCAGCTCTCTTTCCCTTTTCATTCTATCATCTTCTTTCTCTTCCGATGCAAGCGTCTTGTTCACGTTCTTTTCTTTTCCTTCTGCATTCTGACTTGCATTCACCCACTGAGCTGCTTTATGCATGATTCCTTTCCCTTCCGAAACAGATGGCTGAACAGGTTCCATTTTCCTTCCATGTGGAACAGTTTCTACGGGTTGAGTTGGCATGAATTTGTCCTTACTTTCTTTCTGATTCAAGCCAACTTGAGCCTCCTTGATGTAATTTTCTCTCTGTCCCCATTCGTCAGCAATTTTCTTCCCTTGCTTTTTAGTTTCAGAGTTCATTTGGAAGGCACTCTGAGTTTTTTCAGATTGACCAGTTCTTTTTGCACTGTGGTCTTGAAGAAACGGCTCTGCAACATCCTCCGCCTTTAATGTGAGCTCCTCGTGTTCTAAGTTGCCTTGGGCTAAACCAGGCACTTCAAATTCTTCGTCAACCAGCACATTTTCAGTTTCAACTGCTTCTGATCCCATTTCACTATCTCTGGGTTCAGTCTGTATCTTTTCATTTCCTTCATGAGCAAAGGCCTCATTGTTATGTACCTTGTTACTGTTTTCCTCGTGCTGACCGGCTAATTGAGCCGCTTGAAGGTTCTCAATGTCATCCAGCACACATGCCTTGTCTGATGCCCTCAGATCCCCCTCCACTATGTGCACAGGAGATCCTCCAGCCATTTTCAGTTTCTTCCCATTTTCATCCCAACAGGTCTGCTCATGTGCTCTACTTAGTCCCTTCAGATCTTCAGTATCACCATCCTCGCTAAGCCTTTCCTTAGTCTCTACCCTAGCCTCTTTTGATATGTTTTCCGTTTCTTCCTTTTTAAATGCTTCTTTTGATCTCAGTTTTACGTTCTGCTGTCTCCTGAACCTGTCTTAATGTTTTGAAGTTATCTCCTCGCTCACACACCTGCGTCTAGTCTTGTCCCCATTGCTTCTAGTTCATGAGCCTCTTTAAGTCTCTTCTCATTTTCTTCTCTTTCACGAGCTTCTCTTTGCTTCTTTTCATTCTGTTCCTGCTCATGAGACTCTTTTAGCTTCCTGTCCTTCTGTTCCTGCTCAAAAGCCTCTCTTCGCTTCTGCTCACACTCCTCTTTTAGTCTCTTCTCATTCTCCATCTGCTCAAGATTCTCTCTTCGTTTCTTCTCACTCTCCTCTTTTAGTCTCTTCTCATTCTCCATCTGCTCAAGAGCCTCTCTTATTCTCTTCTCACTTTCTTCTCTTTCGCGAGCCTCCTTCGGCCTCTTTTCTTTCTCTATTTGTTCAAGAGCCTCTTTATTCTTTTTGTCACTTTCTTCCCGCTTGAAAGCAGCCCTTTGCCTTTTCTCATCATCTTCCCTTTCAAAAGACCCCTTGGATCTTCTCTCATTTGCCTTACTTCTATTAGCTTCTTTCAATAAATGCTCATTTTCAGTATGCTTAATAGCCTTCTCATGTTCAAACCTATCATCCTTCCGCTGAACGTCTATCAGGTTTTCTGGCTTTTCTGATCGATCAGCAGTTGGTTTCTTCTCATTTTCCACCGCATGTCGGACCATTCTGAGTTTCTTCTCATTCTCTCCCAGTTCACTAACTTCTTGAACCACTTTTGTCTTCTTCTCGTGCCCTTTATGCCTGTGAGCTGCTTTAGATGCTTCTGATCTCCCCTTGTTTTCCAGCTGTTCACATGCTAATCTTGTAACCTTTACTTTCCTCCCATTTTCTCCCCCTTTAAAATCTTCACTATATGCTTTTGTTTTCTTATCATTTAATTGTAGATGATCCACTGCTTCTATGGCTCCCTTTTTGTCCTTCTGCCCGAGATCATAAATTTTTGTATTTGGCACCAAAATCTCATCACTGTTCACCTGCTCGAAAGACTTGGATCTATCTGTTCTCACCAATTCAAAGAATTGTGTTGCTTCTTTCCACTCACCAGTTCCATCAAGTTTATCAGAGTGTTCATACATCTCTGATTCTTTATCCACATTGAAAAGTTTTTGTCCTTCAAACAAATCTGGAACTGCCCTGGTAGTCTCTTCTTGTCTTTCATAAGCCATGTGCACCCTCTCATCTTTTATATTGGGACCATCAACATTGCTATACACCTTTCCTTCTTTATCCTTCCTTTCCTTACGGTTGTGACGACGCTCCCTCTTCCTCTCTAGTAATTCTTTAGCATTTTTCAATCTTGCTTGAGCTTTCTCCATCGCTTCTTTCATAGCAGCAGCGGAGACTGCAGCAGATGAACTTGCGTCCACTTCCACATCAAAGAAAGGTGGAGAAGTATCACCCGTGGTCCCTTCAGAAGCAGTGGTTTTAGAGTTTTTATCTACTTCACTGAAGTCTTCCTTTTTGACATCTAATAGAGGTGCAGGTCTACAGGGAGGTGGCACTTCAGATGGCTGAGTTCTAAGACTTATTTCAGAAATAGTTACAAATGACTCGTTAGGAAGAGAGCTATTTCTACGATATCCTCTTTGAGATTTACAGCCGTTTTCAAATGTCTGTTCACAAGCATTTCTGTTAAAGGGTTGTGACATGGTTTTCCGGAGGTTCTTTTGCTTTCCACTAAAATTCATTTGAAGATTGCTATCATCAATCATCTGCAACTGATGGATTCTCATTGTATGTCTTTTCCAGGGGAGCTGTTTTATTGACTAGAAAAGCATACCCAGGAACATCATGTAGTTGAGTTACATGGGTAACCCCATTTGACATATCTTCATCGCTTCTTTGATTAGCTTTATGGTATGAGATGTTGAACTCCATGCTGCCATCAATTGACTCATAAGAATCTCCATTTGATGAGCTTTGATTCTCTCCAGAATGATCCGACTCTTCTGCCAGAGATTCAGTTTCTGCTGGGGTCCTATAGACAAGAAAATGAATTAACAAATTATTCTATCAATCTGTAGCCTCACAAGATTCATGTCAATCAAGAAAATTGAACTTAACATTAACAAAGAATTCAAATAAAATGTTACAAAATTGTAAAGCTTCAAGCTCCATGAAAAAAATCACTTTTACATTTATTAGCACTTACTGGTCTACATTTATCTCTACGTTATTATGGAGAAACAAGTGAATAAGCTTTGAAATCAGGGTGAAAATTTGAATTCTTAACAGTTGGATCTAACAAAGAAAAACCTCCATCAAGATCCTGAATTTTGCCAAAATGGCCAAAATTTCCTTGCAGAACAATTAATTATACACAAAATCATAGCACATTCAACAATCACAGAAGTTAAAATTCACTCAATCCCATAAAAAAAATAAGAAAAATAAAAAGCTGTTTTCAGGCAACCCCTCTCTCCAAAAAGTACTATATCACCAACCCAGCTCAAAAAAATCACTCCTTTATCAATGCCTCCCATTACTAACCCTAGACTTTATGAAGAAACAAGAAAACCCAGACGCGTACACATACAAGAACTTCAAAATGCTCAACAAATTATAGACTCCACTTCAAGGTCAAACGTTTACCAGTTGAGTAGCTATTAATTTGCCATACCCAACAAAAATGAAGACAAAACCAACCAACAAACAACAACATTAACTGCACATTGCTTTGTTCCAATGAAAATAAAACCAAATGAAAACAAACAGAAGCTTAAAGCTTTTGTTTTTTTTTTCCCTTTCCTTTTTTGTTTGTCTTTTCCCAGAAGAGAGAAAACATACCAAGCTTCTTCAGAGGAGTCAACATCACCACCACCGTTGGATTGCTCCATCATCAGCTCCTCGAACGAAACAGCAAAATCACGACCGTCGAAGCAGCAGCCGCCGAACACTTCGTCATAGTCAAACCCGGAGCTACTGACATCAAAGAAAACGTCCTCCTCTTCAACCACCGGAAGATCGAGCACCGGAATGGACCCGGCGCGTGAGGCGTGAAAGCCACCGAAAATCTCGCTGTAGTCGTCCACGCGCGGCGCCAGCGACGGAACCCCGAACTTAGGCGGGCCTCCGAAGACGTCGTCGTAGGTGGTCCTGCTGACGAAGTTGCTGTTGCCATTGCATGCTTTTTTGGAGAGTGTAGCTCCTGAGGACTTGCTTGGCTGCCGAGAATGCGAAAGGTTTTCCATGAAAGTTAAAAAAAAAAAAAAAAAAAAGATTCTAGGGTTTTTGTTTCGGTTTTGTGCTTTTGTTTCTGCTTTATAAAGCTCTCGGTTTTTATGTTTTCTCTCCTCTCTTCGTTCGTCTGCAGAGTTTTTCTGCAAAATCAGTAGCAGAACGACGCAAAAAAAAAAAAAAAAGAACCAAAAAAGCAAAGAATTAAAAAAATAAAAACAACAAAAACAAAATACAAAATTACAAAAAGAGACATGCATTATTGTATTGCATGGCCCAAAAAAATTTAAAAAAAAAAAGAAGAAGAGGATGAAAATAATAATATTTTTCTTAAAAAGAGGAATGACAGGTGTGAGCGTAGCCGGTAGCCGGTGAGAACGCGGGAACGACTGTGGTTGGGTGGGGGCATTTTGGGGAAATCAATTTGGAAGTTGTTGCCACGTCACTAGCAAAGTGTCCTGAAATTGGGGAGGATTAAAAAAAAAAACCTAGTCATATGAAAATTTTGATTTAAATTTGATGATAGCAACTATTATATGGACAAATAAGGACAAGGGGTCTTACAGTTGGAGGGCACCTGCCCTTTGTTTTGTTTGGTTGTACTGAGGGGGTTTCTTTTGGCTTTTTCTTGTGTTGGGATTGAAATTTGTAACGTTTTCGTTTTTAGTGTAACCAATGGATATATATAATATCAAGTTTCGGAGTTTTGCCACTCGAATCGGTCAGGAGGAAATGTGATTTGGATTCGTAAATAAGATTATAAGTACATGTTATATTAATAATTAAAAATAAATAAAAATCAAGCTATCTAAGTAAAATATTATTTATTTATATATTTGACATAAGAGAGGGACAAATTACAGTAATATTTTATTTCATTAGACAACAGTTAGTGAATGAGAAATTTGGATAATAAATATAAAAATTAGTCGGGAGTGTAATTTTATTTAAATTTAAGGATATTAGTGTAATAAATCATTTATATATTTGACATAAAAGATGGGGAATTGAAAAATGTTATGACCCACTAGTCAACATTTGAATTTGAATTTGAATTGATACTTATTAGGACAGATTCTAAATTGCTGTTTTCATCTTTGAAAGAAAAAACCAACTAATTTTATACATCAAAAAGGATTGGTGAAATTGTGAATCTGTAAATTTTTTTATATCCACTAATAATAAAGTATTTGGACACTTTCTTATTCATTTATGTGATAGAAATTTGAGTATCATCTTCATCTATAAACCATAAAGTGCGGGAAAATCTTTTCACTATAGTAAGATTTGTCATTTTAAATCGATTGGTGTCAGATTTAAAAAAAAAATTTAATTTTTTGATGATTAATTATAAGTGGGGCTTTATTTTTCAAGAACTTTCACGAAATACCAATTTGAGTGCAAAATTGGTGAAAATAAAAGTATTTCTTTTAATGTTTCGATACTTGTATATATATATATATAAAAGTTGTGGACACCAAGAAATATGGATTATTATTGGTTTTTTTTTTCTTATCTCCTAATAATTAATAAATGAAAAGACAATGAAATTGTGGTTGTAATGCATGTGTTATAATCATTGAATAACTATCATTAAGTTGTGGAATGTTAGGTTGTTTAGTTTGATAAGAAATATTTTTCTCCCAATTAATTGTTGGTGGCCTACATGCTAGCAAATATAGGTATAACTTAATGTCCAAAGTTTTAAAGTACCAATCTACATAATCCCAAATATGGTTTTTCTGCTATAAATTCATATTTTTAAAAGGGAGAAAACTTGTTAGCAAAATGTAAAAGGACAACTTTTCTATTATAAAAGCAATTTGTTAGCAAAGTCTTATCATGGGGTCATAATTTTGGAAAAGAATTGTTTTTTTCTTTTTTAAAAAAAAAAATTCTAATATTGATTGAGTTAGATATCTGACAGGACCTGATGACATTAATTATCAACCCATTAAGCAATTCTCATTATAGATGAGGAGAATTGAATATCTTTTCACGAATGCAAAGAGAGAATGTACCAACTCACTTAAATTATGAATAAATATGTATAAATTTAGGAGTCGGTAGAGGGAGATAGGACTTGAGCATATAATCTCGATGATCTTAATGTAAGAGATTTTACTATTGGGTTAGCCCAACTTTTTGGTGAAAACAGAAGTTATTAATGATGATTTTATTTTATTTTATTTTTACTTGATTTGTTATGGGTTTTATGGATTAATAACTAATGGTAATATTTTATATAATGCGATTGTGCTATAGAAGAGATATATTATTACCTTCTAGTATATACAAAGATATATTAAAATTTTATTACCTTGTTATATTTATACAAATATATAAAATTCTCAAAAGACATCGACACGTTTTAATCTTAATAAAATATTATACGAACCTTGAAATTTCAGTTTTCCTCCACATTCAACAGTATGTATATGATCATTCAAGATCTGAATTTTATTAAAATCAAAATGCTTCTAACTCGAGAAAGATGACATTATTAAACAAAACGACTTCCTCATAATTATTTACCAAAAACTAAACAGGCCGGTAATGATATTTGTCGAAACCATCTTTTACCTCAACAGTGAGAAATTTCATTTAGCGAATAACCCTTTAACGCTTAAGTGGGTGGATAGATAACTCAATTAAGTTGAACACTACCTTGTCGTATGATCTCACTTATCTGTAAACGAGCCGTCTGATCTTGTTAACAGCAAATAGAGGGTACGTGGTGGGGTCAACATGTGGTGGTATGCATGTCTGCATCCAAATAAAAATGAATATATACACATAAGAGTATTCAGAGGCAGATCAGATATATATGACAAATTAATGTGACAAATGGTTGATGATTGGAAGGTGGTTGTTGTATTATTGTATGTAGTCTTGTAGAGCCAGCGAAGAATGAAAAAAAGAACAAATGAAAAGAGAGAGAATATATATATATATGTAAATGGTGTTAGTTAGATGATGAAGAAGAAGAGAAGGTCAACAACAACGTGGATGGCATGCAAAAAAATCTTACACCCGACACCACGAAGAGAAAGGCTGTGAATTGTGATGGTGACAGAAGAAGATTATATATATATATATATAGCAGAATATGATAGTAGATCTAATTACTGTCTTTTTTTGCATGCAATTTGCAGCAAGGTTTGCTCACGGAGTCATGGACCACCCTATCTCAACATGGTCATACAATTTATTATTGATATTGACCTTCCAACTATTTACATACCCATATACAATAATATTTAGAGTTTGGGATCTCTTGTGATTATGTAAAATATTTTTCCAACGGATCTCCCTAATAAGTAATAAGAAAAGCTTATTTACGTTAGGGAAACAACAATTTGTCCTGTATAGTTGCAAGTGTACTATCTGATTAATATCTAATGTAATAAGTAACATGGTCATAATTTTAATATCTAATGTACTAGCACACTTAACAAACTAATACGAGTTGATTATCTTTTGGATTGAAAATAAATGGATGACTAAATGTTAAAGTTACATTACAATATATGCATGAGTGGAATTAACACTAGTTTGATGATGATAAGATCTCTTGTAATTATATAAAATATTTTTTTACGTCTAGAGAACAACAAGTTGTCCCATGTGGGTGGTTATCTTTTAGATTGAAAATAGATGGATGATTAGATATTAAAATTATGTTACAATAGATGAATGAGTGGAATTATTTAGTTATTTTAACTTACCTAAAAGGGCATTTGGATCAAATATAACTCAAATTAAGATTTAGTGGGGTGGCTGTAAAAATAAATATAGAAAATAAAATTTTGGGTATTTTGATATATAATTAAATTACTGAGTATAATATATTTGAGTTAGTAGTTCATAATTTGCTTTATTTTCCTATGATAAGTGTCTGTTTCAAACACATATCAAAAAACAAGAAAACACATCTAGACTATATATATACTAAACAATAATAAAATACAATATAAATAAAAGCTGTACAATAAAACAAGGTTCTTGGAATCCGAATTTGATTGATTTATTAACATAATCAAATTCTTCTTACTTTGGTGTTCGTCCCAAGAACAGAGAAATAATAATATAGCCAAATACATATAAAGTAGTTGTTTGAATATTTCTCTTTTTTCTCTTTTTGGTTGCATGACATTTATTTATTATTTCTTTCCTCTTTGGTAGAAAGATTCAAAGAAACTTTGTTCATAAAACAAATGCAAAATTAAAGCCAAAGATTCAAAATGTTTGCAATCTTTTTTCACACCGAGCTCTCTTGTCATCCAGTGATTTTCACATCACACCCTTATATCATATATGCTAGCTTTTGCATTGGTATATGGGTCCAGAAAGTGTTTTGCTTAAAACATGTCTTCGATAAAAACTTATATGAGAAGATCTCAATACGTTTTACATTATTTTATGTTAAGTGTCACTATTTATATTGGAATTTGATTCCATTTTATATGATATTAATATAACCAAATGTTCTTATTGTCGATAAGTGATGAGATTATATCAAGTATGTTTAGATTTTGATAAATTTAATTATATATTATATTAAGTATACGATATCATATGATATGTATAACTGATGAAATTAATTTTTTATATCATGTAACATTTTGTTAATAGTTACATTCGGGACTTTTTCATTTTTTTTCTGGGTTTTTGACAATGATAAGTTCATATACCAATTAGACAATATGAGGTTAGTTTAATAGTATACCCTTTACACTTATATTTTAAAATTATAAATTCAAGTCATTCCCCACTTTAACTATCAAATTAATTATAAAAAATTAAAAAAAAAAAACTCATATACCACCAACCTATACCAAAAAAATGAGTATTATGGGTCCCTTATGTTGGCCACTTTATGCCATTCCACTTCTTGCAAAGCTTAAAAAGAAAAAAAAAAAAAAAAGCATCATTCATTCTTCTCGTTAATATTTTTGTTAATTTAATAATCCAATGTACTTATTATATCCATAATCAAATACTTAATTTAATTAATTAATTGTTTTACATACAAATGAGAGAGGTACAATCACATGTAAGTGTGTGTACTATATAGTCAACTTTGCTGATGATGGTGTTATGCAAGACAAGACAGCCAATTCTCGAGTCATGAGTTATGATTCATCATCTGTTGGGCCCCTTCTTGAGTGGAATCATGCATTCTTACTGTGGTGGTGGGTACACTGAATTGCAGCTTTCTTTTTCTCAACACTTTTTTTTTGTTTTTGTTTCAAGAGACTGGTTTTTATTTGAAAAAAAAAAAAAAAATCTATACAATAATTTGCTTCAATACAATAGTTGTACAAAATTGAGTCTATTATTTTTAATTTTTTTAAAGCATTAGGTATATATAACAATACACATCCACGTTCAAATCTCACTATATATATTTATTAGTATATATGACTATTTTCTCCCATATTATGAGAGTGGATGTTCAGACACATGTTTAGTGATTGATTCGACAGATCACGACCTAATTTTTATTAATCTTATAATTTTTATGTATAATTTGTTAAGAATATATTTTGATAAATATAAATATTTTTTAGCATATTTTAAAGAAAAAATTACCAAAACATTACTTTTATATATTCTTGAGCCACAAATTTTATTTTATTTTTATGAACTAATTGATACCCTTTTAACTTATACTACAATGAAGATTTTAAAAGGAAAAAAGCGTATAATTAAATATAATTAAATAGATCAAGTGTTGATTTTGGTTGGCATGTTTAGTGGGGAGCAAAGATAGCTTGGACATAGAGAGCAGGTAGATTAAACTATACGTTTTGAATAATTGTTAAAAAAAACTAAATTATTTGTACAACTATATATAAGCAAGTCATCTAAATATTGAGACTTGTCGAGATCAATTATTAAATGTACAATAAAATATTTACGAAACCTTTCGAGATCAATTATTAAATATGCGGTCCGAATATCTTATATTTAATTAAATAACAAGGGAAAGAAACTACTCATACATGCCGATAAATATTTATAATATAACTTAAACTTTTACCATTAAAATGGAATAGAGGTGCACTAATTACTTTTATTATGAATGGATATACAAATCCATCTGTGTCATAGATTAATTATTTATATATATAATAAGAAGGCGTATTAGAAATTTGCTTAGAAAAGAAACAAAATAGTACAAAATGTTGGCCCCGCAAATCGCAGTTGTTGAGTGGTAGAGCATATTCTGATTCACCAAAAACCTCATTAAATTCTTGCATGGATCATCAAACTAACCAACCCTTTATTTTCATTAAGATATTCATTTTTTGTAATAAACTTTATATATATATATATATATATATATATATATATATCAAATCTCATTCACTCAAATGCAACATCTTTCGTACAAGAGATCTTAGTTACCCCACCATTTTTAGTAACGGATTAAAAGATATTAGGAGTTAATTTAATCGAATTTAAGGAAATATATATTTAATCGAAATTTTATTTTTTAAAAGTTATACAATTAAAAGAGTAATTATTAGTCTTTCATCTGGACATATCGAGATCAATTACTAAATACGCGGTCTGAATATCAAATATTAGTCATAAATTTGCACCTTCATTTTTAACTGAATAATTGAACACTTTTTATTTTATTTATGTGACAAGGTTCAAATTTTATGTTTGTTCATAAAGTTTTAAAGTATGAAAAGACTCATTCATGTACTTTGAAAATTGTTATCCAGACATGTACATGTGATTGTGAAAAAAAGGAGAGATAAGTCAAGGAAGTTATTATTGGTTATAGATTAAACTTCATTTTCATCTACCGTTGGTTTTAAGTATTCAACTTTTTGACATTATTATTCATAACCCATTATGAAAATTGAATATGATATTCTTCCAAATTTTGGAAAAGAAAAAACTATGATGCTGAATCATTGATTTGATTTTATTATGAATAATGGCTGGCAAGCCAGGTTTGGGGGGGTTGACATTGAAGGCTTGAAGCAATTATTATTACAATTTCTAGAGAGTAGTGTTAATGGTACCTCTCTACTCACTATTGACCTAAAGAGAAAATATACCACTGCTCATCCAACCCAACCCAATAGCCTCACTTCTCCCAAGTCCAATTGAATAACCGTGTTTCACTACGTAACCATATCGTCTTCTATCTGATTATTGCGTAATTCAAATATTATTGTATCGGATACATCATTTTGATCCCCTGACATTCTCGGCCTCGCAAGTACAAAGATGATATGAAAATGAAAACCGGTGTCATTTCCAAATGTTTCTACTTCTACACATTTTAGGTTGCATCTTGCAGCTTGAAATGGTAATTTTCAGCTACAGATTTCATAAAATGGAAGAAATCAAACTGCAACTCACTAGGTTTCTTGTGTTTAAATAAGTTGCAGTGTTATTGTCTTCGATAGAAAAAAAAGTGTCATGGCGATGATAAACTGGATTTGGAAAGCGACATATTATCTGCGCATATAATTATTTTGTATCCGCTGAGAAGATATCATAATAGGGCTATCTATGCGAAAACATTTACAAGTAAAATGGATCCATACGTCTTTTCCTTGACCTATAGCATACGCAAAAAATGCCGGAATCCACGTTCTTTTATTTCTTGTAAACAAACGCAAAGCACTTGTGCTCTGAAAAAGTACAAATACAGTAGACCATCCTGGATGATCAAAACATCCAAACATTTGCTCCATTGTAAAAGATTTTCTTAAGAAACAGAAAAAATCAAGTCTCTTAAACAAAAGTGGATAAAAGCACAGCCGTATGCCAGAAATGTGCACCATGATTTGATCTTAAACATTTCGGGCTGGTCCAAAAAATATTATTGGAATTGAAAAGCACCCATTTGCACGTGACAAAACATCCAATGACATCGAATCCCAAGAGAAAACCTACCCTGGAATAATCACACTTAAGCGGTCTTTGGCACTTTGTCAGGCATGATATTTTCAGGAAGGATAAGCTCTGGAGGTGTTTCGCGAACAACACCAAGCATCGAATCATACTCCTCATCACGGTGTGCAAATTTCTTGCGTAGCACCTTCTCAAACTCAATTTCATCAAAGCTCTTTGCATTTTCAGCTGCATGAACCTGTGCCAAGTTGGAATAATTTAGGGCTGACTGGGAGATAAACGCCATCTCTTCTTCAGTGAGCTTCCTCAGGAACCTTGCTGGATTACCTCCCCAAACCTATTTAATTAGTAAACAAATCGCTTATCAATAAATAGGATTACAAGTCATATTAAGAAAATTAATAACTAAGAGTCATATTTAGTGAGGAGTTGTGCTCAAGGCCTGGTGGAGACTCTCTCACTTGGTTGAATTTACTCAACATCAATATTAAGATAACATGATAATAAGAACTACTAAAATGACAGGCCTGATAAGGCAGATGGAAACTCGCCATACAGGAGTTATCAGTCCCCTCAAAAACCCAAAATACAATTCCAATACTCAGCCTGGCCAGAGACTAGCTGGACGAAGCGACTGCCTAGACTTTAAGGCCTAGCACACACGGATCTGCCTATAAAGCCCAAGTTTCCAGCATAATTGCTTCAACCACAAGATATATGGGAAAATAGTAGTGGCTTGTTCTTCAATTCAGCACATATTCGGTCAGGAGAATTCAAAGAGGACATGAGCTTCCATAAGATCAAAAGAGAATAATATGATCAATGACAGAAAGCTTCTTTGGAGAAGGGAGAGAAAAATAAAGGAAAACCAAACACCAAGATGTTTACCACAAAAAGACACTGAGGATCATCTCAAACCAAATGGGATATCCTATCATTAAGCTGATATACTTCTGACTCAATTCTGACTTCAACAATGAAGGAATGATTTTCAGATTGATAGCAATAACTGGCATAATCCAAAACGTTTCCTCACTACATCTGACCTTAAAGCATAAAAGATGAACAAAACATACTAGTGCATTGCTGCAGTACATAATGCCAATAATTCTTAAATATAACATTTTCAAACCATCTCTTATATAAAATGCACTAATACAAATATCAAAAGCTTTAAATATAAATATAAATATGCAGTATTTCAGGTCAATAACACCTAAAAGATTAGAAGGGAAATTCCACAGACCTCTCCACAAGGAATCTTTGTATTCTGCCTTACAAGAGCTCCAGCAGCAACCATGGCATGTTTCTCAACATAAACCCCATCCAGCAGGGTAGCACCCATACCAACAAATGCCTCATCCTCTACAGTACATCCATGCAAGACAGCACTGTGACCTGTTCACAGCAAACTGTTAATCATAATCTCCAGACCCTTCCATAAAACCCGCCTCAGGGCCGCATTGATAACATTTCAAACATAATTTTATATGTAGCTCACCAACAGTAACATTATCTCCAATGATAGTTGGCAAGACCTTCCCAGATAAATTTGATTTTGCCACATGAACAAGGGAATTGTCTTGTATATTGGTTCCAGACCCAATGCTGATATTGTTGACATCACCTGTATAAAGAAAGTCACAATCAATCAAAAACCGCCAGCATCAACTACATAAATGTGCTTACACAGAGAAAAAGAGAGGACTAACGGCTTAGATAATTTAAATGACACAGATTCATGTATAAATTACTAAAAGTTCATTTTACTATTAAGCTATACTAACACCTGTGTATAACAGCTGCACCATATTGTCTGTTTTCTCATATTTAATTGACCTACAAGAACAAAGTACTGACTTCTTAGTAGCCAAAAATTTGCCTCGTCTAACAAAAAATTTGACTTCTTAGTAGCAACTACCAAGTTCATATATACAAAATTGCATTATTCACTTGAGCACAAATTTCATCATTTCGTAATAAGTCATCAGGCAATAAATTATGGTTTGCAGACTACTTATTGAGATGTCAAAAATAAAAGGAAAAAAGGAATTTGAGAATTTTCTATCTACTGGGGATCAAAATTCCAGTTTACCTCTCAAAACACATCCATACCAAATAGAAGAATTTCGTCCCACGTGAACATCACCAATGATGGATGCACTAGGAGCCACAAATGCATCCTTATCGACGACAGGAGCTTTGTCGAAAACGTTCATAAGCGTCCGATGCCTAGACACTTCACAACCAAAACTAAGAATCGGTTAAAAGGATGATATTTCATAAAGTAAATCCAGCATAATTCAACAAAAACTTATACAGCAACAAGATAAATAAGCAAGACTTCTAATAAACAACAAAGAACTCTATGCATAAGTATCCAGAACAACACCACATGACAAAAGCAGTGCTACTCAAGTTTGGGTGAAAGAAAACATGAATCACTAAATGGCCAGTTCCTCAATAAAAAAACCAATCACATCAAAGAAATTAGTGACAGACTTAAATTCCATAGCTTCTCTTGGATGGAACTCTGATATAAGGAAAAAGCTAGAGCAACTAAATACAATCAAAGGACATGGCAGAGCCATAATAATAGTTATAAGAAAACAATGTATACAAATTCGCCATAACAGTAAAATATTGTTCCAAACTACTGCTAGAAACCATGTATTGTAAAATAAAGGCAAAAACACAGCAGCAGAGTAATTACTGCATAAATTGTCCCCTTCGTACATAGATAACAACAATTGTGCAATATAACGCTGTATGTAAACACACAGGCACAGCAAGCTCCCAAATTCATCTCTCTATAATTCTTACTCGGGATCACGGAAATTTTGAAATGCTACAACAGTCCCTTAGTTATGCTACATTCCAACAATTAAACAGAAAATGAAACAAAATTAGGGAAAAAAAAACAATTAAAAAATGCTACCTCTGAACAACCAAAAGTACCATTACATACCATAACATCGCATATATTCATCACACCTAATTTTAAACATTAAATTTTTTTTTTTTTTAAAAAAAAAAAGCTACGATTGATCACATTAAAACTAAACAATCACATTTCGCAAGCTACAATCGGAAATTAATAACCTAACTTAAGGAATTGAAAATCAGTTCATAGTCTATTGATCGACAAGAATATCCAAAAAAATAAAAAATAATAATGCAGCAAATTTGAGGCTCTAGGTCAAACAAATTGCAATAAGCGAGTAAAAGAAAAAGAAAATAAAATAAAAATCAGGAAAAGAGACATACGTTGTTCTTGGAAGTAGTAATTGCCTTGGAGGCGGCAACCGAGACGATCAAGGGCCTGGCCGGTTTCTCGGATCCAGAATCCGACGGAGTAGATTGCTCTCCCCAAAGTTCCCATCTTTTCTTCAAAAACTTGTGTCTCTCAGATTGACGGTTCTGATTTGAATAAGAAATGATTTCAAAGTAGTAGCAGTAGCAGTAGCAGTGTGTGTGTATTTCAGCTGAGTCTATCAGAGATGATGATGGAAAGTGGAAACCAAAGTCGAAGGGGGTCGACTGGAACTTGGTTCACTAAATTGCAGGCACTGTAGGGACGGACTTGTTCTCTACAGTTACTTTCTTCCTACAGTTTCTCAATATTACTAACCGATTACTGACACGTGTTCCTTTTTTGGTGGAGCTCTGGCCTTTGTGCACTTTTTTTTTTCCAGTTTCCCTTTATAATTTTTTTTGTATATATATATATAAATTATAAGCTAGAATTAAATTCTGATCCGAGATAACTACTCCAACTAAATAAATAATAGATGAATAAATACATTAACCGTTAGTAGAATGGTTTGTTTGAGTCTCATATTTATCTATTAAATAGTAAAGTGTGAAAAAATCGTCTTCTACAGTGGAAGATATTGCTTTTGATCTTGTTAGATCTCGATAGATATTGAATCAATTAGTGTCAGATTTAAAAAAAAAAAGAAATAAATTATTTTCGGCTTAAAATAAGAGGAAATAAAAACAAGAATAAAATGCCTTTTAGTAATATCTTTCATAATATTTAGAAAACATAGCTTACGTTTAACCTAATTAATAAGTTAAAAAAAAAAAAAAAAGTTTCAGAATATTTAACCTAATAATCAGTTTATTTTTTATAAATTTGTAGTACTGAATTGTGCTTTCTGTTCTGATCTTCGAAACACTCCTTCAAAGGTGTTTGATTTGAAATTAAAAGGTAAGCGAGTGAGTTCAATTGACTATTTGATTCAATAATTTACAAAATTAGTGGAGATGTAAATGTTATCTTGTTTCTTCAAAACAATCTGAATATTTGATTCAACAGAACATAATTTAAGATTTTTATTTGTTTATTGTAAGATGTTCTATCTTGGTTGGGTTACTTCATCAGAAAACATAATACTTTCTATTATGAGCTGCAAATGTAAAAGTGTATTGCTCGAAATCCAATTACAATTCTCTCTTGATAAATTGTCCAACTACAATTTTTTGGATAACCTAATATTTCGCTTTTGTAAATACAGTATGCAAAAGCTGTTTTGTCCGATTCTATCCATAAAACATTTTTCAAATACAATCAATTTTTCCGGATACAATCGTAAAATCAATTCAAAAATTAAAAAACCAAATGACAAAAGATAGGGCGATTATTATTTTGGTATCTAATTTTTAAAAAATTATCAAATTTTTAAATAAGTTTCGTTTATTAGTATCATTACACCTTAACATTCTGGAAATATATCAATATGATCATTCTATGAGTCAATCGTTACTTAAACTTAACTATTTTAGGGGTATTTTTATCTTTTAACCTACCCATAATTAAAAATTTAAATAAATTAAAAAATAAAAAAATAAATGAAAATTTCCACCGTCCATCAAAATTGATAAATAGTGGAGATTATATTGAAATTTTTTTAAAAAAATTAAAAATAGTAAAATTAAAATTTTTTCAATTAAATTTTTTTTTGCTCTTCATAAAAAAATAAATTAAAAACTTAATGTTCTTAGTGGAGTTCTAAATTGGATCTCCAGACCTGGGTTCGTTTTTGAACCCAAAAATTTAGGTTCATCTTCAAACTCAGAATCTGGGCTTAGAGACGAACCCAGATCTTCAAGTTCAAATTTTTTTTTTTTTTACTGTTCTTGGTGGAGATGAAAATTGAATCTCCACCGTCCATAAAAAATGATAGACGATCTGAATCTCCACCAAGAACATCAACTTTTTTTTAAAAACAGTAAAAGAAATAAATTGAAAAAAAATTAATTTTACAATTTTTATTTTTTTAAAAAAATTTCGATATAATCTCTATCGTCTATCAATTTTGATGAACGGTAAAAATTCATTTAAAAATATTTTTTTAAAGGCATTTAAAAATATTTTAAAATTTTTAATTAAAAATTAATCTAAAATAATTACACTATCCTTCTAATTATTAATATTTTTCTTTTTACTAATTCTGTTTGAGTTAACTGGCAAAAATTTGATTAGAGAGATCGAATTGATACGTTTCAGAAAGTTAGAATCCAAAGATACCAATAAACAAAACTTGTTTAAAAAATTAATAATTTCCTGAAAATTAGAGACGAAAATAAAAATCACCCCAAAAAAACAAGACTAAATTGTGTGAAAACATGGCAATGGACGAAGCTGTAAATAAGACCAGAACATTTTCTTCCTACAAGTTGCAGAACGTACTGCATCTTACAAGAACCGAACCATATTAAGCGTGCGTGCATGCAACATAATTGATGCGGAAATTAAGAGACATAATCAACTGTTGATGCAGTTAAAGTTTCGCACATAAGCATCCGGCCTCAGTACTCAATATACTTTTGTTACACCAATTAACACGAATATGAAACTTCTTGCATCTGTTAACTATCGGTCTGTCAATGAAGTTACTGCCTTAGGCTCTCGACAATATACGAAGCATACAGATCCCTGCAACAGGAATCGTTTGTGTATGAGAAACAGTTCATTATAGGTTCCAAGTGCATTGTTGAGACTTGAGAGGATACTGAAAAATTTCGAAAACCATAGATAAATGAAAAACAGCACGAAAGAAGAAATTGGATTTACTCACATAGAGTATTTGATGGCATCAACAGCAGCCTCAGCTGGCAGAAAGTCTTCCACGTCGACTCTCTTGTTCTCGTTCTTCTTGTCTGTCATTCATGATAAATGAAGGATATACAATGGAGTTCACGTTCTTGATGGTGACAGATATGCAGATTTATTCATTTATATGTTCTAAAACATGTTAAGAGCTGATATATTAGTGTGAGGTTGACAACTGATTCAGTATGCAGAAACGAGCATAGTTCCATTTATCTAGGAGTGAAATAGAACTAAATGTGAGTTTGAGCATCAAACGCATCTGAGTGGATACAATCCTCAAAGAAGCGGCGAATTTCAGCAAGGCGATGTGGAGGAAGCTCCTTGATGTCCGAATAATGGCGGAATTCGGGGTCATCAGCACATACTGCAATAATTTTGTCATCCCTTTCACCCTGTAGAAAGTTATTATTAATCAACAGCTTTTGCATCCAGAACGAAAAAAATAATCTATTTTTAGTTACAAAATCCTTTGGCATCAACTTGAATTAGAGAAAGGGAAACAGAACAGTCCATTTTACAAACTTAAAATAAGTGATCCCAAGCAAATACCCATATCAAATGCAATACTCCGCATTCTTGAAAAGACAATATTCTGTTACTTCAACAATCTATTGATCAGCTATTCATTGTTCACTCAAAAAAAGATAACTACTTAAGAATTCAATAGTTTGGAGAAAAGAACAACAGTTTTTACCTGATCAAGCATAGGCATTAATCCAATTGCACGGGCACGAAGGAAGGATCCAGGGAGAATAGGCTCCTACTTGGAAATTTCAAAAACTTGTTAGTTCGGCTGAAATTTGAAAATATGATGTAATCCTCACTTAAACAAACTCAAGAGTAACATGGTTGCTACCTGCATCAGTACCAGAACATCCATAGGATCACTGTCCTCACAAATAGTTCTCGGGATGAAGCCATAGTTGTGAGGGTAAACAACTGATGAGTAGAGAATACGATCAACCTATTATTAAGATGTCCAATCATTTGTTACTCTCTTCATGTAACAGTAACACATGCATAAATTTTACACAAAATTCCAGCATCTTAGAGATAGGAGGAAAATGTTTTTTATAAAAAACAAGAGACGTAATCCTGTTCGTCGTATTATGAACTTCAGTAGTAGTTGTATCAAATAATACCATTAAACATGTTGAGAAGTTGTATTTTCACCTTTCAATTATTAATTATGACGTATTCATCTCACCAACTTGCAGCATGAAGATTTTCTTTATTAGGAAGAAACTAAAAAACTGTTGAATGATATTGTAAATATGATTTACACTTCTGCAGTGTGTAAAAATTATCATGACAACAAATTAGCGATAAGAGCATCGCAAATATTTTTAGTCTGTCAATTAGATGTGAGGTTCTTATCATTCCTTACCACTACTTCACTTTAAGAGATCTACAACCTAAGCTGAAAATTAAGCAGGATTATCATATAAAAGAATGTATTAACTGTTGAATATTAAACTCAATTCAATTGGTACAATGTCTTTAGTTTATTGAGTTCATGTATGTTCTAGTTCAATGTCTTTAGATATGCATGAATATGTGGTTTCAATGATTTTGGGAATTCATGTACGTGATAAATGAATTCATTGTACACGTGTGAGTTTATTGTACAAGTGAAGAGTCATGACCATTGGGAAAGGGTGTCTAGAGTAGTATATATATATGTGGCCATATGCTTTGTAATGCAAGGAGTTGAGTTGAATAGAACATTACAAGATCTCCTCTTGTGTTTCATATTTCCAATAAGTGTATGTTGAGTGAGTTCCATCACAAATAGCCAACATTAACAGCAACATATTGAATTTAGTTTAAATATTGAAGGACATTTTAAGAAAGAAGAAGAAGAATCTCACTTTTATAAGACCTGTAGTCTTGTCAAGTTCATATTTAACCTTGCTCCCTTTCCCAATTTCCACCACCTGGCACAGAGATTTAAATTATGGTTTGGGAGCATGGAATGATCATCAAATAAAAGCCGTTCAAGTTTTGGTTTGTTCTTCTAGAAGGAGATTATAAATATTCAAATACTACAGATGTTAATGAATACATACGCCACAGTAGATGTCTCCTAGGCAACAAAATAAGATATTGTAATAACATATTATGTTCTTCTGAAAAAAATTCACAACATAAAAAGATTACAGAAAACCAAACTTACGCAGTTGAAAACTGATGGTGCACCAGGTCCTGCATAGATCAAAAGATGTTGGCACACATGAGAAATGTTTGACATTTCAAGCAAGCTATAACTATATCTAGCCATCATCAAAAGGATTATTACAAGTACGAGAGCTGCGGAAACAGAAAACAATTTATGGATACACCATTAATTTTATAGGAAGCAGAAAAATGTACCAATTTCAAGATCGTGCCAGGGATGAGCAGCTACTGATCTACGAGACATCGATGACAAAATCCTCTCATTGAGGGATACACGGGGCAATCCTGAATTTCTGATTCCGCTCGCTTCTCCAACATTGTTAGCCATATTTACTCGCTTTTCCTTAATTAAAAAAACCATAATCATCCTCAAATTAAGAACAACGCACAGGCTAAGCCTAGTGACAGTAAACTTAAACTATATTATTTAGAAAATTAATTAATTGAACCAAGAATCACTCTCAACTTAAACTGTATTTTGCAAATTCAGTTAATTTAATCAGAAACCAAAAAATAAATAAATTAAAATTCATGCTAACAGAGACATTAACTAGAGAAAACCTTCAATGCACGCCTCGCACAGGAACAGGCTCCTGATCCACCTCTATTCTGCGCATCAGTGTCAGCAATTATTATTATTTTTTTCAACTAAACTGATAAAAATTTAACTAATACAAAATGAATTACCAAAGATTACTAGCCAAAAGAAATTAAAAAAAAAGAAGACGAAATTCAAAATCATATACGTTTACAAGTAAACAGAAGTAAAGTTAAACAGGATTATTCATACTAACAGAGTATTTTTGGAGAGTGTAGACAGAAACCATAATAATTAACATAGGGATGATTACAGGCAATCTCCTATACACATACAAGTCAACAGACCGAAACTGAAACCGCATTTTTTAGAAATCAAAATAACATTTCACGAGAACAAACAAGTATCAAATCGAAGTCTCGCAAAACAACTATACACACACAAAACAAAACCTTGAAAAACAAGAAGAAGAGTACAAAAGGTAAAAGGACGTACAACGTGCTGCTCTGCAAGGCGTTGCTCTTCACAGTGGAGCTCAAGCTTGAGCTTTTTTGTATTTGTATTGGTTATTTGGGGAAGGTGATAGAAGAGACGAGACGGGACTTCTCTCGGGCATATTTTTTCAGCGGTAGGTCCACGCTGGATTTGGTTCGTCGGATTGGTTGATGATGCGGAAAGAGCGGTTGTGGATTTGGGTGACGTGTCGGACTGTGATTTTGTCTTGGAAATGTAAGAGTTTTATATGGAAGTTTTGTGGGTTTACGTTAAAGTTGGCTGTTACTTTTAAAATATGCGTTTTATTTTTTAATCGATTTGGCTTATGTTAATTAGTCCACCACTAAAGTGATCATTTTCATGCTAACGCAATCAAATTAATAATTAAATTAAAAGTGAAATCGACTTACTTCTTTATTTACGAAAAGAAAAAAGAAATAAAAAAGTTTGTCGAAAAATTTAGTAAAGCAAAATTCATTAGAAGAACTTATCGGTGATTAATATTTATACTCCAACAATTAAATTGGTATACAATTCTAAAGAAAGAGCTTAGAATGAAATAGGTAGAGTTTTAAATGATACAGTGTCTTATTTTGCACTAAAGATTATCATAGATTAACTAGACCTCTCGACGATATAAAAGTTGCTATCAACAATTTATGACTTAGTGATAATAGATTCTTCATTGATTTTAAGCTATTTGAAATGATTTAGAAAGACAAAGTTTTAGTTAAGATTTCAATATTTGTTTGTGATTTTAGTTTAAGGCAAAATAAAATATGGGGATGTCATTTAAAGACGGAATCTTAATATAACTTGCCTTTCTTCTTTTTGTCGTATTATGTGTAAAAGGAATAAGTATTCGATTAATCACTTGGTTGTTCATTGTAGCATTGCATATAGACTTCAGTCTCATTATGTGAGTGATTTCAGCTTAATGAGGCTCATTAATAATGGAGAATATGCATGCTTTTGGAAATGGAGACAAAGCTAAAGTTGTATGAAAATGTGTTGTTCTTGCTTTGTTGTTAAAATAGCTTTTCAAATACCTTTGTATTCAGTACTCTTTTCAAGAGATACTTTCTTATTGATTGATTTTTTTTTTTTTTTTTTTTTTGGGGTTTGGGTATAGTTCTTACAAGTTTCCATTCTTGTTATTCTTCGTATTCCCCGAAACGGCTTGAGTTATGGACATTTGTTTCTTCTTTAATTTCTTCAATAAAATAATTCTAGTTTTCTATTTAAGAAAGAAAAATAATGGTTTTTTTTTTCACACGTATTATTTTAACCGTTTAACTTTTTTATGATTTGATGCTATTTTACTTTGAACAATAATTTAATAACAATAAAAATAGAAAGTCTAGGCACAAGCCTTGTTTTGATATTTGTTGTTGGCTTTAGCACCACTTCAACCACAACAATCCACAAAGAGATTGGGTCGGCAATTGAGTGGCTCTCAAACAGATTACTGTATAATATCATGTGGGTGTTGCAAAAAGATAATAAGATATAATGGATTGAAGAGTTGGACCTCAACTTCACAAATTGCTTTTTTTTAATACCCAAAATGCTAGAAGGATAAACACTGAACAAATTTGTAAAAACTATTCCTACCTTTTATATCTGTTAGTTGTTTCCATATTATACACAAAAAAAAAAGTTGTTTCTTTAAATTTTAATGATGTATGAATATACAGTAAAAGTTATATATATATAATAAAGTGAGAAATGCAAAGTGATACATGTTCAATTTGATTAAACTATCAAGTTTTTATTAAGAAATAAAATCTAAATATGATAATATCTAAATAGTATATGTACACAGAATTCTGAAAAAAACACTCTCTCTCTCTCCCTCAGCTAGTTTTTTCATAGCACTCTTGTACCGTGGAATTACGATAAGGCGTTCTTCTATTGTTAGATTTTTTGTGGTACTATCTTGTACTGATATTCTTTTTGCAGATTCATTTGATACCGTGAATATACCTTTTCGACAGTAAGGGTAATTCATCAATGGCCACAGATAATTGAGTGGATCGCAACCACCTTTGAAGTGAGTCAAATGACCAACCCTTATTGTAGAAATCAAAAAATATATATTTTACACGAAGATAGGTCGACCATAGAAGCAGTTGAACTACATATAACCAAAACAGAACCAGAACAGTAATGGTTGCCATTGACAAAAACAGTAAAAGAGTAGAGGAGACCCACTAAAAGCAACCAGGTGGTTCAACTCTGCTATGAGTTGCTGTTCAAAAAAGTGGAATAGTTGAGTTTTAAGTTTGAGATTTTCTTTGTTTTACTTATTTTGTGTGGGAGGAGAAAGAAGTAGTTGATCATGAATCATGATCCAGGTCGATACTGATTACTGACTGAATATGGTTCGTTGAATTTAATGATGCTTGATGTATCCGACGGTTGTCATATCAATGTCCATGGGTGGGGTATGTTAAAATCAATATTAGCCCAATTAGTCCATATCATTTGAAGCCCAAAATCCAAACCCATAATAAGTCAATACCAAATTAATTTGATGTCATTGCTTACATCATTTTAGTTAGGTGAGAATTTGGTAGATAATTTTTAATTTGAATGGTCTAGATTAATTTGTGTTTATTTTATTGTGTGGTTTAGATTGATTCTTGTAACCTATAAATACCTCTATTGTATTTGAGTTTATCATCCAAGAATCAAAGCTTTCTTAAGTGTTCTTCTTCTTTGCAATTTGTAAGGTTCTTTTAAAAGAGTGGTTTTCTTCTTCTTGATAAGTTAGAGTTTTATACTCTAGTTATTCAACATTTGGTATCAGAGCTTTGGTCTTTTGAAATTCCGAGTATGCTCTGTGGTTGCAGTTTTAACTGATCTTCCACATCAGAAAAGATTTCTTGAGACTATTGTTGAGGTTATTATAAACCTTGTGGAGCTTCTTTGTGTTGAGAGTAGTTTAGTACTCTGCAAGTTTGTCACTCAAGCTTGATCGGTATAATCAAAGTCTTGCCGGTACGATGGGTGATCTTCAAGTCTTTGGAGGAATCAAGAAGCTCAACAACCAAAACTATAACACGTGGGCAACGTGTATAGAGTCTTACCTACAAGGTCAAGACTTGTGGGAGGTTGTCGGTGGTAGTGAAGTTACACAACCGACGGCAGAAGATGCCAACGGCATCTTGCGGAAGTGGAAAATTAAAGCAGGCAAAGCGATGTTTGCTTTAAAAACCACAATAGAAGAAGAAATGTTGGAGCATATTCGGGATGCCAAAACACCGAAAGAAGCGTGGGACACGTTCGTTACACTCTTTTCAAAGAAGAATGATACAAAATTGCAACTTCTAGAGAACCAACTACTATCGATGGCGCAACGCGAGATGACGGTTGCCCAATATTTTCACAAGGTGAAGTCGATATGTCGCGAAATTTCAGACTTAGATCCGACAGCTGCTATTGGGGAAGCTAGGATAAAAAGAATAATTATCCATGGCTTGAGACCTGAATACCGAGGTTTTGTTGCTGCAGTACAAGGATGGCCGACACAACCATCTATTGTTGAGTTTGAGAATTTGCTGGCCGGACAAGAAGCTATGGCTAAGCAAATTGGAGGAGTCTTGCTAAAGGGTGAGGAGGAAGCGCTCTACACCAACCAAAGCAAAGGCGGTTCAAAGCAGCACAAAGGCGGATCTACAAAGACTGGTGACAAGACAAAAAGTCATCAGGGAGGGTTCGGCTCTCGTCCAGGGAGAGTTTCGAATAATCGCGACAACAATAGAAGGTTCGATGGCGAGTGTTACAACTGCGGGAAGAAGGGCCACATGAAGAAAGATTGTTGGTCCAAGAAGAAGCCTACTGAGAGCAACATTGCTACCTCCAGTTCTAAAGAAGATAGCGAAGACAGTTGGGATGCCGATGCGTTACTTGCTATGGAAGAAGAACTAGCTCTCACGGCAACAACACCGGAAAGGATTGACTACGAGAATGATTGGATCGTAGACTCAGGCTGCTCAAATCATATGACGGGTGATAGACAGAAGTTGCAAAACTTGTCTGAGTACAAAGGAAATCGTGTGGTGGTAACAGCCGACAACTCAAGGTTACCAATAGCTCATATTGGTAAAACAATAGTTACACCTCGTTATAATACCAATCAGGTGCCACTCCAAGATGTTTACCATGTTCCTGGAATGAAGAAAAATTTACTGTCCGTGGCTCAATTCACATCATCAGGTCACTATGTCTTGTTCGGTCCGCAAGATGTGAAGGTGTTTCGAGACCTCAAGATTTCAGGAAAGCCAACGATGGAAGGACGACGATTGGAGTCAGTTTACGTGATGTCAGCAGAGTCTGCATACGTAAACAAGACAAGAAGGAACGAGACAGCAGATCTGTGGCACATGAGGCTGGGTCATGTTAGCTATTCAAAGCTAAGTACGATAGTGAAGAAGTCGATGCTTAAGGGACTTCCTCAGCTTGACGTGAGAATGGACACGGTCTGCGCGGGATGTCAATATGGTAAAGCACATCAATTGCCATACGAGGAGTCAACTTTTAAATCAAAGAAACCATTAGAGTTAGTTCACTCTGATGTGTTTGGACCCGTTAAGCAACCATCAATTGGCGGAATGAGGTATATGGTAACGTTCATTGATGACTTCTCCAGATATGTGTGGGTTTTCTTCATGAAAGAAAAATCTGAAACATTCTCGAAGTTTAAAGAGTTCAAAGAGGTAGTTGAAGGAGAAGTGGAAAAGAAGATTCGGTGCTTGCGCACAGATAACGGGGGAGAGTATAGCTCAGGAGAGTTTTCTCAATACCTACGGGAATGCCAAATACGTCATCAGTATACTTGTGCTAATACGCCACAACAGAATGGTGTAGCGGAGAGGAAGAACCGACATCTTGCAGAAGTTTGCCGGAGTATGCTACATGCAAAGAACATTCCTGGGAGATTTTGGGCCGAAGCTATGAGAACTGCAGCTCATGTCATCAACAAACTTCCTCAACCGAGGTTAGAGTTTGTTTCACCCTATGAGAAATTGTGGGACAAGAAACCTACAGTTAGTTACCTTCGAGTTTTCGGTTGTGTTTGCTATGTATTTGTTCCTGACCATCTACGTAGCAAGATTGATAAGAAAGCAATCAGATGTATCTTCGTGGGATACGACAGCCAGCGAAAAGGGTGGAAGTGTTGTGATCCAATGAGTGGAAGATGCTACACATCACGAGATGTGGTATTTGATGAAGCATCCTCATGGTGGACCTCAGAAAAGGAAGTTTTGCCAGATTCAAAAGAATTCAAAGACAGGCTGCAAGAAAAGATGGGGGAGCATACTGTCCAAATTCAACCAAGTTCAGATGAAGCCAGAGCTCCATATGATAATGATGATGAGCAAAGAATAACTCAGAACCCTTGGCAAACTGGCATGTATCAACAACCAGACGAAGAAGGCAGATCTAGTGAAACGGAAGAATCAACTCCACTACGAAGGTCAATAAGAACACGGAAGCCAAATCCCAAATACGCCAATGCAGCCATAGTTGAAGAAGCAACTGTAATTGAACCTGAGACGTTCGAAGAAGCATCACAGAGTTCGAAGTGGATGACAGCTATGAAAGAAGAGATTGCTGCACTTGAGCAAAATCAGACTTGGGAACTGGTGCCAAAGCCAAGAGATGTGAAACCCATATCCTGCAAATGGGTTTACAAAATAAAGTGCCGTCCAGATGGGTCAATCGAAAGGTATAAGGCTCGATTGGTAGCTCGTGGCTTCTCTCAACAATATGGACTAGACTATGATGAAACGTTTAGTCCAGTGGCAAAACTTACAACTGTACGAGTCCTACTTGCACTTGCGGCCAACAAAAATTGGAACTTGTGGCAGATGGATGTGAAGAATGCCTTTCTTCATGGAGAGCTGGATCGGGAGATCTACATGATTCAACCAATGGGTTTTCAGAATGAAGGTCATCCTGAGTATGTGTGTAAGCTGCGGAAGGCTCTCTACGGACTAAAACAAGCACCTAGGGCATGGTATGGTAAGATTGCTGAATTTCTTACTCGAAGTGGTTATTTAGTAACATCTGCAGACTCCAGCTTGTTTGCTAAAGCTAAAGGAGGAAAGATAGCTATCGTGCTTGTATATGTAGACGATCTAATTATCACTGGAGATGATGTTGAAGAAATTTGCCGAACAAAGGAGAACTTGTCAGTTCGTTTTCAGATGAAAGAACTTGGACAACTTAAGCACTTTCTTGGGCTAGAGGTTGATCAGACACTAGAAGGGATATTTCTCTATCAACAGAAATATGCCAAAGATCTGTTGAAGAAGTTCGGGATGTTAGAATGTAAACCAATCTCAACACCGATGGAACCGAATGCCAAGATGTGTGCACATGAAGGCAAAGACTTGGAAGATGCATTAATGTTTCGACAGTTGGTAGGTAGTTTAATCTACTTAACCTTGACTCGACCTGATATTTCTTATGCAGTTGGTGTGATGAGTCGATACATGCAAAATCCGAAGAAGTCTCATTTAGAAGCGGTTCGGCGAATCCTTAGATATGTGAAAAGTACAATAGACTATGGTCTTATGTACAAGAAAGGTGAAAATTGCAAGCTAGTTGGCTACTGTGATGCTGACTATGCAGGAGATCATGATACTCGCAGATCAACTACTGGGTATATGTTTACCCTTGGATCTGGAACAATTTCTTGGTGTAGCAAGAGACAACCGACTGTGTCTTTGTCAACAACGGAAGCAGAGTACCGAGCAGCAGCAATGGCAGCTCAAGAGAGCACATGGCTGATACAGCTGATGAATGATCTACATCAACAAGTAGATTACGCGGTGCCATTGTACTGTGACAACCAATCGGCAATTCGTCTAGCGGAGAATCCAGTCTTTCATGCAAGAACTAAACATGTGGAAGTGCATTATCACTTTGTTAGAGAGAAAGTTCTGCAAGAAGAGATTGAGATGAGGCAAGTCAAAACAGACGAGCAAGTTGCGGACTTGTTCACAAAAAGCTTGAGTATTGGAAAGTTTGAAAACTTCCGACGTCAGCTTGGCATGGTTCAAAGAATGGGGGCTAACATTGAGGGGGAGTGTTAAAATCAATATTAGCCCAATTAGTCCATATCATTTGAAGCCCAAAATCCAAACCCATAATAAGTCAATACCAAATTAATTTGATGTCATTGCTTACATCATTTTAGTTAGGTGAGAATTTGGTAGATAATTTTTAATTTGAATGGTCTAGATTAATTTGTGTTTATTTTATTGTGTGGTTTAGATTGATTCTTGTAACCTATAAATACCTCTATTGTATTTGAGTTTATCATCCAAGAATCAAAGCTTTCTTAAGTGTTCTTCTTCTTTGCAATTTGTAAGGTTCTTTTAAAAGAGTGGTTTTCTTCTTCTTGATAAGTTAGAGTTTTATACTCTAGTTATTCAACAGGGTACCCGAGCCCCGATGTCTCAGGCTTGATTCTTGTCATTCTACATCCTCTCTCTTCTTCTCAAATTAAAAAAAAAAAAAAAAAAACAAAACTTATATACATTGAATACATTACATCTATTCATTATACTATATATAATATATTTATATCATAAATAAATAATTTAATTTAATTTTTATATTATATGGAATAATATTAGTGATCGATTAAGTTCAAAATTTTCACTTAATCTATAATACATCTATTTCACTTTAAAAATATAAAAAGTTTGTAGCAAAAGATCACGTGGAATAATTTTACAAAAAAGAAAAAAAAAAAAAGAGAAAGAGAAACTCATAGTGGGAGTCTGCGGAGGAGAGTGGAGACATGCATGCATGTACCTTCAGTTGTGTTTTTCAACACCCAAAAATGGTAACAGTTGAAAAAACAGAGAAAGAAAAGATGATTTAGTAAATTTGTGAATATTATAGAATAGAAAATGAAGTTTTGTTAAAATGATGTGGAGTTCAGTTCTCATCCACATATCATTTATCATATTATTTAATAATTTATACATTATATCATTTGATTATAAATTTAGATAAAAATTTTAAATAACTTAGCATTACTTATATAAATTATGTGTTTATTTTTGTATTTTTAAAAATGAAAAAAATTGTATTTTTAAAATGGAGAATTACAATAATTCCCGTGTATTTTAATCCTCGGGAATTGCTTGGGAAGTATTAGGCACTACAACCTGCAAAGAAAGAGTGCCGTGACCTGTAGGACGTCTGGGACACCAGAGTGGTGCCGACCAAAGTCACTCCGACGGTCAAGTTAGCGAGTGCTAGTAAACGATAAAATGTAGAAGTCCGAAAAAAGTAAGAAATACTTCCTTTACTCGTAGGGTGATAACTCTCGTGATAGAAGGTAAAATAGTGTGAGCGACCGGAATTGTTATGGCTGGATGATCAGATATAACTGATGCTTGCCAGTGATTCACCAGCTGAAGTTTGGTGGCTTAAAGTGTCTTTGATTTCAGTGTGATACCCTGTGCAAGTATGTGTGACCTTTTTTTTTCAAGTGTTTAACATCTATTTATAGGGGGGGGGGGGGGGTGTGTGTGGATCGTATCTCGGATTTGAGGGCCCCGAATTTGGATGTAACGGCCTCTATCTTGATGGGGAGGTAACAGTTACTTTCTTGGTGGCCCGAATCAAGGAAGTAACGGTTACCTATTTGACTAAGTCAATGAGTGTTGAAGTTTGTTGCTGGGTGGATTAGTTCATGGGCTCGGGCCCATATGAATGGGTGGTGACCCGAGTTAGGTCGTGCGACAACGAGGTGGGTCTGGGCACCCTATGTCGTACGACTATGGGGTATGACCTTGGCCTTGTATATCCAATATCGTCGTTCGATACACAATGTTGAGCGACAACAAATGGATAGCTATGTCGCACGACATTGACTACCATATGTTGACTGGGTCGTTGTATAGCCCATGAAGTTTTTGTCTGGTTTTGGGCCTTCCTTTATAATATAATTGGGCGTTGGGCCTTAGCATGAAATGAGTTACAATCTTAGTCCGGACTTGACTTGTCTTGATTTTGGGCTTGACAGATTTTGCCTATAACATATATCACTAATTCTCCTTTGACTAGTTGACTAACCGTTGACCACAGTTAATTACTAACGGTCAAAGGGGTAAAATTATCTCTTTAAAAAATTTCAAAAAAAAATTAAAAAATGGACCATATGAGATCTGGTCCATTAGATGGGATAAAAATATCTTCATACAATGGACCAGATCATCTGGTCCATTGTTAAAAAAAAAAAAAAATTAAACCAATTTTTTTTTAATTCTTTATTCATTATCAACCCAACCACCATCAATTCAATTTTTTCCCAAATCTTCTTGTTCAAATTGTTTTTTTTCAATTTCTTTATTTATCATTAAACTAACAACCATTCAAAAACCTTCAATTTATTATTTTATTTTCATATTTTTTTTTCTCCTTCTTCCCTTCTTCTTCTTCTTTCTTCTTTTTTTTTCCAGAATTTTTTTTTAATTCTTCCTCTTCTTTCTTCTTCTTCTTTTCTTTTTCTTTTTTAGAATTTTTTTTGTTCTTCCTCTTCTTTCTTCTTCTTCTTCTTCTTTTTCTTTTTTTCCAGAATTTTGTTTTAGTTCCTCTTCTTTCCTCTTCTTTTTTTCTTTTTTTTTTTCAGAATTTTTTTTGTTCCTCTTCTTTCTTTTTCTTCTTTTTCTTCTTCTTTTCTTTTTTTTTTGAAATTTTCTAAAAAGACAATTTTACCCCTTTAACCGTTAGTGACTAACTGTGGTCAACAGTTAATTAAATGGTCAAAAGAGAGTTATTGTTATTATTATATATTTTCATATTTTTGTGCAATTATACCTATATATACGGGGAGTTATTGTAATTCCCCCTTTTTAAAATTTCAATTTATTATTTTTTACAGTTTTCAAAATAAAATATAACTTTTCTACTTTTAACAAATATTACCAAACACAATTATATTTAATATGCTTTTTATTTTTGAAAATAAATTTTAAAAATATTATTTTTAAAACGATATTAAAAGAAGAAAAAAAAACAAAGAAGTGATTGAACAAATTAATGAGATTGATATGTTTTGTCACACCTAGAGATGACTATAGACCACGAAAATGGTAGGTAAGGTGGTCGAACGATCATGTCCTTGGTCAAACGATACTTGACCCTTGATGGTTGGGTCAAGTTCCAAGGTGAGTTATCTTGAGATTAGGCCCTTGGTCGAACGACATAATTGAACCATGTTATGGTCGAACCATTGTCAAGGTGCTAATCCTGGGTTTGGACAATACGACCGATCTGTGGCTCAACGGTCGAATGACATGGTCTAACCATGTTACCACGGTTGAGCAACTCTGTCATTAAGATGTGTCTTCTTAGGCTTTGGATCTGGCCTGTTTGTATAGGTGTTATGCCAATGTGCCTTATGGTCGAGTGACATGGTGGAGCCATGATACTTTAGTCGGGTGACATGGTGGAGCCATGAACCTTTGGTTGAGTCGTGATTCTTTGGTCGAGTGACATGGTCGAGCCATGACCCTATGGTCGAGTGACATGGTCGAGCTATGACACTTTGGTCGAGTGATGGTCGAGCCATGACCCTATAGTCGAGCGACATGGTTGAGCCATGAGCCTTTAGTCGAGTGACATGGTCGAGCCATGACACTTTGGTTTAGTGATAGTCGAGCCATAACCCTATATCCGAGAGACATGGTTGAGCTATGACACTTTGGTCGGGTGACGGTTGAGCCATAACCCTTTGGTCGAGTGACATGGTCGAGCCATGACACTTTGGCAGAGTGATGGTAGAGACATGACTCTTTGGTCGAGTGACATGGTCCATGACACCCGGATTGACCGTTAAGGATGAGGTATGACAATTGGGTCGACTATTGAGGTTACTAGTCGACATATAGACCTTTTTTTTGGATCTTGGATATGAGCCATAATATGATGCTTTGGGCATTTTATTTAATAGACCCATGATTGGGCTTAAACAAGTGTTTAGCCATGGAGATGAATGATCTATTTGTTTTGGGCTTTGGCATCTTGAGTCTGACCAAATTTGGTCACTATGATGACAACGGGTCGGATCGGTGTCGAATCAGCAAGCTTCAAACCCAATCCATGCCTCAGAAAAATTTTCAATTGTCGCTCCAAATCCAAATATATTTGGAGCGGGGTGATTGATACCGGATGTTGGGATTTATGCCCTAAAACTTGTAATTGTAAACAGTTAAAGACTTAATAAGAATTATTCAGATTACCATTCTAGTTTATAAATGTTTTATATTCAGTAATACATTCGTATTGTGCAAGAACATTCTAGATTGCAAGATGTAATCTCACAATGAGTATATGATGGTCATATACAGAGAGGATTCATTATGAGACATGCAATCTAAAGAGTCCGTAGAGAGCGAACAAAGTTGGGTACTTTTTTTGTGATTGATCTACTGCTGCGGTCCATTATCTAAAGTACGGTGGTATTATTATAGACCGCTCATATAGTTGACATGAGAATGGAGGCACCTTATATGAAGATATCATATAGGGCTGGACCATGATTTATATGAATCTCTCACTAAGATCCGTTAGTAGATAAGATTCATATATAATCGATAAACGATGGCTATTTATAGGTGATCTTAATCCTGAGTGTCTTATCGACTCCTTCAGGTTGGATCGTAGCTTTTGATTTACCATGAGTGAGGTTGATGTGAATCTCGACCAATACCTCCGTATCTTGGAGTTGCGGTTTGGCTTGTGGCTGGGAATGTTTGAACATAATAGTAGAATTCACTCTTTCTTGATTGAAGTAGATGAGTAATTCCCTTAAGGGTTGATTCGGGGCTTGAACAATTATGAGCACCCTTCTTCTTCTGTGAGGAAGACATGATTTAATTATTCATTAGAGAATTAATGGTACTTAAAAGGAAAATATATTTCTAGAGGGGTATAACGGACTTTATGACCCAGCTCTAGTTATGAACTATTTGTGGATGATCACACTATATGCAGTTAGCTATATCAATGGATACTGAGACTTCAGATTGTATAAACATGTCTACAGTTCTAAGAGTGCAACCTGTGGTTTTTAGTAGAATAATTATGAAGTTAATAATCATGAAATATTAATTAAAGAGTTTTAATTAATATTACTAAGTATTATTGGAGGTCAAAACTGTGGGTCCATTAGGTCTCTTTGCTAGCCCTTATGGTTGTTGGTAATGAGGGTCACGGTAGATTAATTGGATGGTCCAATTAATAGTATTATGAAAGTAATGCGATTTAAATAAAAAAGAATAATTAAATAATGTGATTATTTAATTAATTAAATATTTAATAAAATAATAGAAATTAATAATTAATAATTATTAATTCTATTTATTAAATATGAGGTCATGTGATTAAATAATGATTAGGACAAAAGAATTAAAATAATTTGATTATTTTAAAAGTCATAATAGTCAATTATTAAAGTGTTTCGGGAGACTAAAATAAAAAGGGATTAGGAATCTTATTTTGACTTGGTTAAAACTAAAACCCTAAAGACCTAGTATATAAGAGTTATTATACTAGGAAAAATTAACCTAACACACAAGTGAAAAAGAAAGAGAGTTCGGCCACCAAAGAGAGAAGAAAAGAAAAAAAAAGTTTTTTCTGACTCTCTCCTCTTTTGCAAGATTCGGCAGGCCCTAAGGAGATGAGATTCTCCGTCCGTTTTTTTCACGTGACCTCCATCTCTTGTCATGACGTGCCCACACATATGTTGTCAGACCGCGAGGAATCAGAAAAAGAAAATAAAGAAAAAGGTATGTAGTTTAGTGGAATTTTTTTCTGCGTATATGCAGAAACTCGTTCCTCATTGAAAAATAGTTTTTCAATTAAAAGAAAATTTTTGAAACCTAATTTCGCATGTTATACGATAATCAAACGTTTTCTAAAATTCTCTTCAATTGGTATCAGAGCAATTGGTTATAAGTTTTTGTATATACGCAAAAGAAAAAGAAAAAACTACATATTTCTTGTTTTTTATTTTTCTTATTGATTCTTGATGTATTGATATATTATTGTGTAGACACAAATATAAAATGTATGATTTGTTTTATTGTTATATGATTTGATTGTATAATTATAAAATCATAATTGATCGTTAATTGTATGGTGTCATAGATTCTAGGTTTCGTTTTTCATTTTTTTTTGTTAAAGCCGAATCTGTTATTGGCTGTTTCGTACAACCTGCAATTAATTGATGCGAAACTATAGCAAACGGTGTCCGATTAAGGCAATTCAAAAAGCGGTATAAAGAAGAGATCCAAACGAAGACAACACACAAATAACATAAAAAAAGAATCCGGGACGCGCCCTCACCTTTCTCTGCAAGTCGGCTGTGCGGCAGACCAGAAACATGACAGTGCACTTGTGCGCAAGGGACTGTCATGGCAGATTTTGGGGCTGTTCTTGTGGATTTTTTACGAGTGATTTTACTGTGTATTTTCTAAAAAATATTGGTGAATATTAACCCAGAAAAGTGGCAGAAAATCGGAGCGAAAAACTGTGGGCAAAACAACCCAAGAACGCGCGCGAAAGCGCGGTTCGCGCGAGGGCCTTGTGCACCTTGTGTGCGTGCGGTTACGCTGCAAGCAGCTGCACTTTCACATGCGTTAGGGTTATTTAGGGTTTTGTATTAACTTAGGGTGCGTGTTAAGGTAACACGTGGACCTCTGGAAAAGATTTCAACTTTTGACAAAAATCAAGTTTGACTTGATTAGGAAAACAAAGACAATGATAATTTAACTCGAAGAAGAACTCTTGAAGACCAAAGAATGCCTTGGGAATACAATTGTAATTAGAGTTGTTTAAGTTAGTTAATCCATGTCACTCGGTTAATTACGTATGCTTTATTTATTTTCATGTGATGATTATATGGATGTTAAAGTATTGTCATACATATGAATGTCATCTAGATTAGGTGTGCCTACACATGCATAAATAATATGTCATACATAATTGTCATATTATATTGTTTTATTTTTAATGAGATTAAAATAAGAAACAATTTCATAAATGACAATCGAATAATGGATTTAGTTTTTAGGTGCAAAAACTTGGTAATATCCATTAATTGACTAATCAATAAATTAAAGAGTTTAATTAAAATGATTAGTTTGATTCTTTGTATTAATTAAGATTAATTAGATTAATTCTTTAATTAAAAAGAATCAAATAATGAGATTAGTTTTTAGGAATAAAAACTTGGTAATTCTCATTATATTAACTAATGCATTAATTAAAGAGTTTAATTAAATTGATTAATTAGGTTCTTTCATTAATTAAGATTAATAAGATTAATTATTTAATTAAAAAGAACCAAATAATAAGATTAGTTTTTAGCAGTAAAAACTTGATAAGTCTCATTAATAACTAATCTATATGTTAAAGTGTTTAATTAGATTAGTTAGGTCCTTTTAAATGATAGGTTTTAATTTGATTAAACACCAAAGACATAATTGGACCAAATAATGTGATTTAGTTTTAATAGTTAAAACTTGGTAATTTCACATTTGATTTCTAATTTATTTAAATAGTTTATGTAAATTAGAAATTGAACAATAAATTATTTTTTAAGTGTTAAAATGGAATAGTTTATTATAACTAGTAAACTTAGATTTTATATTAGCCGTAGAATCTAAGTAAAGACTATAAACATAGAGTTTTAGAAACTCTTAGTTTAAAGAAAATCCTAAACTATAAATAGTGAGTGAGAGAGGGATATATGACATTATATCCCGCAGTCTCCATTGTTAGTTCAATATCGTGAGACTTGAGTGGCTTCTCGTGAAGGCTTTGCTTTCGTCCTCTCTACGAAGGGTGTCCACAAGAGTCAATACCAAGGTTGATTTCCTAACTGATAGGTTTTCAGAATGTATTTTGGGACTGACCTAGCCTACCTAAGCACTCTCAAGTTAAGTTCATGAATTCTGAAACGATGGGTCACACTCATAAATGACTTAATTAAGATGTTAATTAAATGTTATGACTAAACAAAAATGATGGTTGGATAATATAAGAATAAAGAATTATTCTGGCGTATTATCTTATTGAGAATGTTTCTATCTAATATGCAGGGATTTGACCTAGCCTACCTAGGTGTAACACCCCCTGACCCGACCCGACTGGATCTACCCAGGGAGCGTTACTCGGTTTTCAAAACTTTTGCAATTCATTTAATAATTTCAAACCACTTAAAATGCATATCAATTTATAATTCAAAGGACTTTTCTAGTGAGCCCATTGAATCAATTTTCAAACCATTAGAAACCCACATAATTTATAAAATTTAAAACCAATTTTCGAGTGAGCCCAATACATAAAATTTTTACAAAAATTTCGGCAGAGTTCCGTTTGTTTTTCGAATTTTCCAAAACATGTTTTTCACAACTCAAATCAAATACAAATCATATCAACACTTTAAATATCATTTTCAAACAATTGCGCATTCTGCCGTTTAGTGCGACTTTCCAATACAGTTTATAAAATAAAACGATTCAGAATTCAATATTTACAAACATTCTGAAAATGAAAGACAGAAATCGTAAATAATTAATTACAGGACATAATTACAAAACATATTTACGGACTCTCTGAATATGCATGCATATCAATCATATTACACATGAACATAAATATCTACCCAAAAATGTGACTCTCCGCCTCTATCTGTAGGGAACTCCTCTTCAGTCTTTGGCCTCTTCAATCTCTCTGGTACCTACGCGTTAGAAACAAAACTAATGCGCTAAGCATATAGCTTAGTGGGTGTACACTAAACTCAATTATGAAAAATCATGAATAACTTTTAATAAGAAACAAATCACAATATATATATATATATATTTCAATTCTAATCATTTACAAATCAATTTAACTTCAAAATCAAAGCATAAAACAGTTTTAATCACTTTAATTGCAATAATAAGATCAACATATAAAATTGATCAATAAAGTTATTCAATTCACTTCTCAATTCACTTCAAATCTGGCCCGCTAGAATACTCAACATACTAGGACTGAAATATGGGTCGAACTCCCACCCTAGGACGAATCCTAAGAGTGGTACGTATCTCCCTACTCTAGGACCGAGGGTGCATAACTCCCTATCCCAGGAACGAATCCTTAGGAAGGTACGTGTCTCCCAACCTCAGGACGAATCCGTGAGGAGGTACGTGTCTCCCTGCCCCTGGACGAATCCATGAGGAGGTACATAATAATCATCAATAGCATATCAATATCGGTGCAGTACTTCTCACTGAACCCAGCTGGTATACCAACCTCCTATATCCATTTTTATGTCTAAGTATCCTAGGGCCGTTTCCGATAAACTATTTTTCAAATATTTGCAATAAGGTACAAATCAATAAATACTCCATAAATATACAATTCACACAATACTCTTCAAGAAAAATGAACAATAGTCATACAAACATCTAAATCAAGTATTTTTAACGAAATCGTAATAATCGAAATACGATCAAAATGCGATCTATTATAAAATCATTACAAGAACAACAATAGAGATATAAAATCAATATATTATTTAAATAAAGTGCGTATTCAGACTAAAAATACAAAAAGAGTTCGAAAACGGATGTACACCAACTTAGATACCGTTTCCTTTCGGCAAATCGCGGTTCTACGATTTCCTTTTCCTTTTCCTTTACCTTTCTCTTTCACCTACTCTTTCCTTCCTCTTCTCTTCTTCTTCTTCTTCCTCTTCTTCTTTCTTTTTCTTTCTCTTCTTCTTCTTTCTTCATTCTTTTTTCTCTTCTTTCTTCCTTCTTTCTCTTCTTTCTTTTTTCTTTCTCACGGTCTCTCACTCTCTTTTCTCTCCTCTGTCTGTTTGTGGCTTCTCGCGGAAGCCAAATTTTTTTTTATATTTTTCAGTTGTTGCGACCGTCATCGCGACCTGTGGTCGCGCCACCAGGTCGCGGTACTCACTGGAAAGTTTCCACCGCCTTCATCGCGAGCACACCTCGCGGTACCATGGTCGCGCTGGTGGTCGCGTTGCTCACTGCCATAATTTGACATTTTCATCGCGAGTAGTTCATCGTGACTTGTGGTCGCGGTGACTGGTCGCGATGCTCACTGTCAAAAATCACATTTTTCACCGCGAGCAGCCCATCGCGACCTGTGGTCGTGGTGACCAGGTCGCGATACTCACTGCCTCCGTTTTCAATTTTTCATGCATCATTTTCGACCGTTCAATCTGGTCCACTTTTAATTACATTTACACCCCCTCCAATCACAGAATTTATTTTCACATATATAAAATTAATGATCCGAAATCCGGGATGTTACAATTCTTCCCCTCTTAAGAAATTTCGTCCTCAAAATTTACCTCAATGAAACAGTTGCGGATATTACTGTCGCATAGTTTCCTCGCTTTCCCAAGTAGCCTCTTCTACTTTATGGTTCCTCCAGAGGACTTTCACCAGTGGCACTCTTTTATTTCTTAGCTCTTTGATTTCCCGATCAAGAATCTGCACTGGTTCCTCCTCATATGTTAGGTCTGGTCGGATTTCAATACTTTCGACCTGAATTCTGTGGGAAGGATCAGATCTGTATCTCCTCAGCATAGAAACGTGAAACACATTATGAATCTTTTCTAATTCTGGAGGTACAGCTAGTCTGTAGGCTACTGGTCCCACACGTTCAATGATTTCGTATGGCCCAATAAATATAGGACTCAACTTACCTTTTCTGCCAAAGCGGAGCACTTTCTTCTAAGGAGATACTTTTAGAAACACTTTCTCACCGACTTCATATTCTATCTCTTTTCTTTTCAAATCTGCATCTGATTTTTGTCGGTCAGAAGCAACTTTCAATCTATCTTTGATAATCTTCACCTTCTCCTTAGTCTGTCTGATCAAGTCTGGGCCTACTAACCTGTCCTTTCCTAACTCTGTCCAGCATACTAGAGTCCTGCATTTCCTTCCATACAGTGCCTCATACGGTGCCATAGCTATGCTCGACTGATAACTTTTGTTGTAGGCGAATTCAATCAATGGGAGATGATCCGCCCAACTCCCTTCAAAGTCAATTATACAACTCTTGAGCATATCTTCAAGCACCTGAATCACCCTTTCTGATTGTCCGTCTGTCTGCGGATGGAAGGCTGTACTGAAACTCAGTCGAGTACCCAGGGCTTCTTGAAACTTCTTCCAGAATCTGGATGTAAACCTCGGATCTCTATCTGATATGATGGATGCAGGCACTCCATACAATCTGACTATCTCTCTGATATACAATTCTGCCAGTCGATATAGGGAATAGTCAGTTCTGACAGGTAGAAAATGTGCCGACTTCGTCAATCGATCCACTATCACCCATACTGCATCATGTTTACTCCGGGTGAGTGGCAATCCATTAACAAAGTCCATAGTGATGCGATCCCATTTCCATTCAGGTATTGCTATTGGTTGTAACAATCCTGATGGAACCTGGTGTTCAGCTTTCACCTGTTGACAAGTCATGCATATATTCACAAATTCCACCACATCTCTCTTCATTTCAGACCACCAGTACTGAATTTTCAAGTCTCTGTACATCTTTGTGCTACCTGGGTGCATCGCATACGAACTGCTGTGTGCCTTTGTCAGGATTATCTTTCTCAATTCTTCATCATCTGGAATGCAAATCCTGTCTCTGAAACACACAATACCGTCAGTTCTGATTGAGAAGTCCGGATGCTTCCCTTCTGGAATCTGTTCACATATCAACTGGATTCTAGCATCCTGCTTCTGTTTGTCTGCAATCTGCTGAATCAGACTGGGTCTGCATATCAATTCAGCTACCAATGCATTATCTGGATTCAGCTGTAATTGCACATTCATAGCCTTCAGAGCAAACAATTCTTTTCTGCTCAACGCATCTGCTACCACGTTCGCCTTTCCTGGATGGTAGTCAATTATGCAATCATAGTCTTTTATCAACTCCATCCATCGTCTCTGTCTCAGATTAAGTTCTCTCTGGGTAGGCAGATATTTCAGACTCTTGTGATCTGTGTATATGTAGCATTTCTCACCATATAAGTAATGCCTCCATATTTTCAAAGCGAAGACTATGGCTGCAAGTTCCAGATCATGAATCGGATAGTTCAGCTCATGATTTTTCAACTGTCTGGACGCATATGCAACCACCTTGCCTTCCTGCATCAATACACATCCCAAACCATGGTGTGAGGCATCACTATAAATCACAAAGTCTTTACCTGAAACAGGCTGAATCAGAACTGGAGCCTCAATAAGCATTGCCTTCAATCTGTCAAAAGCTGTCTGGCATCTGTCAGTCCACTCAAATCTGACATTCTTATGCAATAGCTTGGTCAACGGACTTGCTATGGAGGAAAACCCCTTCATAAAATTTTAATTACATTTACACCCCTTCCAATCACAAAATTTATTTTCACATATATAAAATTAATGATCCGAAATCCGGGATGTTACACTAGGCACTTACTTATGGGATGTTGGATTATTGTGGCATAATAACTAATTTTAGGGATTTTTTTAGTTCATTAAAATATGCACATGTATCATGTTTAATTTTATGCCGAACTATAGTATTTGATAGGAATGTATGAATGAATGATATTAATTTAGATTTATTTCTTTAAATATCAGCAATGTCTTCTGCTTTATTTTCCTCGCAAACGAAATATTAACCGGGATAACTATATTAAATGGAACACAACGTGAACGCAATCATGGTCTACAAAGACCTTAAATCTGTGCTTATGGAGGAATGTCCTCCAGAGCTTCTAACCAACGCTAGACGAGTTACCAAGGGTAAGACTGACAAAACAAATGTTGTTAAGCCATCTTCTTTTGGTTTTAAGAAGATGAAGAGATCTACTGGTAAAGTAAAGGTTAAGCCCAAGAGATAGAGCACCATGATTGACTAAGCAAAAGGGATTTGTTTCCATTGCAAAGAGGTTAGTCATTGGAAGAGGAACTATCTACAGTACCTCGAGCAGTTCTCCAATAAAAAGAAAGTGAAAAGTAAATCAGATTTACTTATCATTAAATTTTGTTTAGTGGAAGATAATTCTTCACCTTGAATAGTAGATTCAAGGGTCACTAACTAATTTTGTTCTTCTTTACATTGGCATGATTATTGGCAGAAGCTGGAGGAGAGGTCCTTCACTATGCGCATTGGAACAGGAGATGTCGTTTTAGCACGAGTAGTGAGAGTAGTTAGACTACAAATAAATATTTATTTTCTTTTATTGAACAATATATGTTTCATTCCTGGATTTATAAGGAATTTGATTTCTGTATCCATATTACATGAAAAAGTTTCATAAAGTTTTTTTTTTAATGATAAATCAGTTATCATTTCAAGAAATGGAATGAATGATTGTTTTGGAATGAATGATTGTTCTGGAGTAAAAGAAAATAACTTGTATGTTTTAAGACCTTTAATTCATACAACACTGCTTAAAACTTAATTGTTTAAAGTTGAAAAACCCAAAACAAAGCGATAAAAGATTTCTCCAGCTGATGACACGTATCTGTGGCATCTAAGACTTGGACATATAAACCTTGATAGGATAAACAGACTAGTAAAACCGAATCCTTAAGTCAGTTATAGATCGGTACCTTACCTGTCTATGAATCTTGTCTGGAGGGTAAGATGACCAAGAGACCTTTTATAGGAAAAAGGATTAGAGCCACGCAACCACTTGAGCTTATACATTTAGACGTCTGCGAACCTATGAGTGTTAGAGCTAGAGGTGGTTATGAGTATTATGTCACATTTATTAATGACTACTTTAAGATACGAGTATGTTTACCTAATACAACGTAAGTCGGAAACTTTTGAAAGGTTCAAAGAATTCCGAGCTGAAGTTGAAAATCAATTAGGTAAAACAATCAAATCTCTACGATAGGATCGTGAGGGTGAGTATCTCGACCAAGAGTTCGAAGACTACATGGTTGAGTATGAGATCATATCCCAAATCACAACTCGAGGAACACCACAGCAGAATGGTATTGTGGAGAGAAAAAATAGGACCCTAATGAAAATGGTGAAATCTATGATTAGTTTCTCATCATTACTATATTTCTTTTGGGGATATGCACTATAAACAACGACTTATATACTAAATATAGTTCCGTCCAAGTCTGTTCCTAAGACTCCCCTAGAGTTGTGAAATTTCGAATATAGGGGTGTCCAGTACTTATACTGAAGATCAGAACTGGAAAGTTGGAACCTCGTTCACAAGTATGTCTATTGTAGGGTACCCAAAGAAAACTCGAGGTGGATTCTTTTATACTCCACAAGAAAACAAGGTGTTTGTATTAATAAACGCAATGTTTCTTGAGGAGAATTATATGAGTAATCATAAATTTCGTAGTAAGATTGTGTTAAAGGAGCTAGAACCTGGTATGACCAGTGCTTAATCAACAAAAGTTGTTAACGATGTTATTATTCCACAAACATCTGATAGTCAGATGATTCCTAATCAGGATACACTGCCGCCTAGGCACAGTGGGAGGGTCGTTCGACAACTTGATCGCTACTTAGGCATTGAAGAGGCACATGGTATCATTTATAATGATAGTGTAGATGATCCATTGACATTTAGACATGCAATGGAAAATTCTGACAAAGAGGAATGGCTTAAAGCCATGAATCTCGAGATGAAGTCTATGTACTCCAACTCAGTCTGGGAACTTGTAGACTTACCAGATGGGATGAAACCCATAAGATGTAAGTGGATCTACAAGCGTAAGAGAAGAGTAGACGGGAATGTAGATACCTTCAAGGCAAGGCTAGTGGCTAAGGGTTACACCCAGAAGGAAGGTATTGATTATGATGAAACCTTTTCACCAGTAGCTATGTTTAAGTCTATTAGGATACTCTTATCCATAGCTGCCTATTTCGATTACGAAATCTGGAAAACGGACGTCAAGACTGCATTCTTAAATGGTAATCTAGACGAGAGCATCTATATGATGTAACCAGAGGGATTTGTATCCCAAGATCAAGAGCAAAAGGTTTGCAAACTGCAAATGTCCATTTACAGACTTAAGCCGTCTAGATCTTGGAACATTAGGTTTGATACTACGATCAAGACCTATGGCTTTGAGCAGAACGTTGATAAGCCTTGTGTATACAAGCGCATCATTGACAATAAAGTAGTTTTCTTGATCATTCACGTAGATGATATCTTATTCATTGGGAATGATGTAGGAACATTGTCAGAAGTAAAGGGTTGGTTTGCTAACCAATTCCAAGTGAAAGATTTGGGAGAGGCGAGTTATGTTATTGGGATCCAATTAATAAGGGATCATAAAAACAAACTGTTAGCGTTGTCTCAAGAATCGTATATCGACAAGACACTTGTGCGATTCTCCATGCAGAACTCCAAGAAAAGTAGTTTACCTTCAAGGCATGAAGTTCACTTGTCTAAGGAACAGTGTTCTAAGACACCTCAAGAAATTGAGGATATAAGACGGATTCCCTATGCATTCACAGTAGGCAGTCTTATGTATGCTATACTATACACAAGACCCGACATCTGCTTCGCAGTGGGGGTAACCAGTAGATATCAGTTCAACCCAGGATTAGATCATTGGGTTGCTGTTAAACATATTCTCAAGTATCTTCGGAGAACGAGAAACTATATACTTGTATATTCCCATTCGAATTTGATTCCATTGGGATATACAGATTCTGACTTTCAATCAGACAAGGATTCAAAGAAATCCAATCTGGGTCAGTATTCACCCTTGGTGGTGGAGCCATAATTTGGAGGAGTATTAAGCAATCTTACATTGCTGATTCCACCATAGAAGCCAAGTATGTAACAGTTTGTGAAGCAGCTAAGGAGGCTATTTAGCTCCGAAAGTTCTTGAGTGATCTGGAAGTTGTTCTAGATATGGATAGGCCCGTGACACTTTATAATGATAATAGTGGAGTTGTGGTCAATTCCAAAGATCCAAGAAGCCATAAAAGAGGGAAGCATATAAAAAGAAAATATCATCTCATCAGAGAGATAATGCAGTTAGGAGACGTAGTCGTGACGAAGATTGTGTCGCAAGATAACCTGGCTGATCCATTTACGAAGACCTTGATAGCTAAATTATTTGAAGGTCACCTAGAGGGTCTAGGATTATGAGATATGTCCAATTTGCTTTAGTGCAAGTGGGAGATTGTTGGGATTTATGCTCTAAAGCTTATAATTGTAAATGGTTAACGACTTAATAAGAATTATTCAGATTACCATTTTAGTTTTTAAATGTTTTATATTCAGTAATACATTCGTATTGTGCAAGAACATCCTAGATTGCAAGATGTAATCTCAGAATGAGTATATGATGGTCATATACAAAGAGGATTCATTATGAGACATGCGATCTAAAGAGTCCGTAGAGAGCGAACAAAGCTGGGTACTTTGTTTGTGATTGATCTACTACTGCGGTCCATTCTGTAAAGTACGGTGGTCTTATTCTAGACTGCTCATGTAGTTGACATGATAATGGAGGCACCTTATATGATGAGATCATATAGGACTGGACCATGATTTATATGAATCTCTCACCAAGATCCGTTAGTAGATGAGATTCATATATAATCGATAAACGATGACTATTTATAGGTGATCTTAATCCTGAGTGTCTTATCGACTCCTTCAGGTTGGATCGTAGCTTTTGATTTACTATGAGTGAGGTTGATGTGAATCTCGACCAATACCTCCGTATCTTGAAGTTGCAGTTTGGCTTGTAGCTGGGAAGGTTTGAACATAATAGTGGAATCCACTCCTTCTTGATTGAAGTAGATGAGTAATTCCCTTAAGGGTTGATTCGGGGCTTGAACGATTATGAGCGCTCTCCTTCTTCCGTGAGGAAGACATAATTTAATTGTTCATTAAAGAATCAATAGTACTTAAAGGAAAAAATATTTCTAGAGGGGTATAACTGACTTTATAACCCAGCTTTAGTTATAAACTATTTGTGGAGGATCACACTATATGCAATTAGCTATATCAAATGGACACTGAGACTTCATATTGTATAAACACGTCTGCAGTTCTGAGAGTGCAGCCTCGGGTTTTTAGTGGAATAACTCCGAGGTTAATAATCATGAAATATTAATTAAAGAGTTTTAATTAATGTTACTAAGTATTATTGGAGGTCAAAACTGTGGGTCCATTAGGTCCCCTTGCTAGCCCTTATGGTTGTTGGTAATAAGGGTCATGGTAGATTAATTAGATGGTCCAAAATAGTATTACGAAAGTAATGTGATTTAAATAAAAAAGAATAATTAAATATTTAATAAAATAATAGAAATTAATAATTATGAATTATTAATTCTATTTATTAAATATGAGGTCATGTGATTAAATAATGACTAGGACAAAAGAATTAAAATAATTTGATTATTTTAAAAGTCCTAATAGTCAATTATTAAAGTGTTTAGTGAGACTAAAATAAAAAAGGATTAGGAATCCTATTTTGACTTGGTTAAAACTAAAACCCTAAAGACATAGTATATAAGAGTTATTATACTAGGAAAAATTAACCTAACACACAAGTGAAAAAGAAAGAGAGTTCGGCCACCAAAGAGAGAAGAAAAGAAAAAAAAGTTTTTTTTGACTCTCCCCTATTTTGCAGGATTCGGTCGGCCCTAGGGAGATGAGATACTCCGTCCGTTTTTTTCACGTGACCTCTATCTCTTGCCGTGACGTGCCCACACACACGTTGTCAGACCGCGGGTCATAGCTCGAAAGATCTAGTGGTAGATCGAGGAATCAGAAAAAAGGTATGTAGTTTAATGGAATCTTTTTCTGCGTATATACATGAACTCGTTTTTGATTGAAAAATAGTTTTTCAATTAAAAGAAAATTTTTAAAACTTAATTCCACATGTTATATGATAATCAAACGTTTTCTAAAACTCTCTTCACCCGACTCTAACTAACCCGGTTCAACTATATATTTTTTGTTATAAAAATAAATATTCAACACTATAATTAAAAAAAATATAACAAACAATTGAAATTGGACATAAAGTATAAGTAAACTTTAATACACACACATAAATTTAATAAAACACAATAAGCAAGTTACAAAATTTAAGGTCAAACAACCATCCAGCACTTAAAATTGTAACACCCCCTGACCCGACTTGGCTGGATCGACCCAGGGAGCGTTACTGGATTTTCAAAACTTTTCTTAATCGAAAAACCCTTTTTAAAATCGAAAAACCCTTTTTAAAATCAAATGAATTGTAATTTAAAATAGTTTTCTAGTGAGCCCTTCGAAATACACTTTTTACAAAAATTTCAGCAGAGTTCCCTCTGTTTTTCTGATTTTCCAAAACATATTTTCAAATAAAACTCAAATCAAATACATTCCACAACAACACTTCAAATATCATTTCATTCAAATGCGCACTCTGCCGTTTAGTGCGACTTTCAAACAGTTTATAAAATATTCCATTAATTATAGTTCTTCAAAACATGTAAATCAGAAAACATAAAATAATTAATTACAGTACATAATTACAAAACATATTCACAAACTCTCTGTATATGCATGCATATCTAATTACATTCTACAGAAATGTCTATATAAGTAACTACCCCAGGGATGGTGAGTATGACTCTGAACTCTCCTCTGCAGCTGGTGCCTCTTCAGTCTTTTCCGTCCTCGGTATCTTTATGACCTACGCGTTAGAAACAAAACTAACGCGCTAAGCAATACTGCTTAGTGGGTGTACACTAAAATAAATGGTAATATAATATAAAATACTAAATCTTAAATTCAGAAATTCAATAAATTCAGAAATTCAGAAAGATCTATATAAATAATCAATAAAACTTAAAATTAGAAGGTCAGAAATATAAATATACAAAACAAACGTTTCTCAATTTTCTGAATCTATATGAACACACAATATCTCAAAAAATTTTGAGTTTCAGTTTCTCTATCATTTCTTTTTTTTTTTCATAACATTTTCTCACCATAATTTTCTCAATTTGGCCCGTGATACACATAACAGGGTGTACAGGACTGGATTACGGGTTTTACAGTCGAATTTCCCATTTCACGAGGAAATGGTATCCGAATATTTTCACAGTCGGTTTCCCATTTCACGAGGAAATGGTATTAGGATATTTTCACAGTCGGTTTCTCATTCCACTAGGAAATGGTATCCGTGATAAACAGTCGGTTTCCCATTTCACGAGAAAATGGTATCCGTATAATCAATAATCAGAGACATCATACATCACGGTGCAGTACTGCCATAAATTCACCCAATTGACATGTCAATCTCCTATATCCATATATCCCTATACATATATCAGGGCCGTGTAATTCTTTGGTTTCAGAAATCAGCGAATATCATTTTAAATCAAAATCCATAAATAGGAAAATCAAATAATAATTGGAAATCAGATTTTTGAAACACACGATTTTCTTCAACTTTTCACAATAGTAAAATAGTGCACAAATAACTCAACAATATACAAAAATGCAATACGAGTATATACACAAATCAATACAAATGTATAAAATCCATCACTATATTTCCAAACGTACTAAATCAAAACATGTATCAAAAATAAGTTCAGAAACTTGTGTACACCAACCTTGATACCGTTTTACCGCTTCTACTCCTTTTTCCTCCTGAGTTTTCCTTTTTCCTTTCTTTCCTTTCTTTCCTTTCTTCCTCCTCTTTCCTTTCTCTTTCTCTTTTCTTTCTTTTCTTTTCTTCTTCTTTCCTTTCTCTTCTTCTTCTTTTCTTCTTCTTCTTCTTTCCTTCCTCTTCTTCTTCTCTTCCTCTTCTTCTTCTTCTTTTCTTTTCTTTTCTTCTTCTTTCGGTCTCTCCCTCTCTGCTCTCTTTTCTTTCTTTTTCAAGTGGCTTCCTCGACAAGCTTCTTTTTTTTAAAAAAAAATTTTTAGGTCGTCGCGACCTGTGGTCGCGCCACTAGGTCGCGTTGCTCACTGGAGCAACTCTACTGCCTTCATCGCCAGCACACCTCGCGGTGCTTTGGTCGCACTAGTGGTCGCCGTGCTCACTGCCCGAATTTCATTTTTTCATCGCGATCTGTGGTCGCGGTGCTCACTGCCAAGAATCACCATTTTTCATCGCGAGCAGCTCATCGCGATCCATGGTCGCGATGACCAGGTTGCGATACTCACTGTCTCAGTTTTTTTTCAATCTTCATGCATCGGTTTCGACCGTTCAATTTGGTCCGCCTGGAAACCATAAAAATAAACATACATTTAATTACGTTTTGCACCCCTCATATCATAAATTTTTATATCCACATATTTAAATTTAATAATTCGAAATCCGGGATGTTACAAAATTCATCCATAAAATTTATTAAGGTCTTACATCATTAGCAAATAGAGCAATATTTAAATAAAAAAATCGAAGATTTTCATTTAAAATCTATTCAACCATCTTCGATTTTCACAAATCATGATTTGTTTTAAATACGAACCTTTAGCAACAAAGAAACTTTAAATTATTAAATTTATTAATTAACATGTAAATATTAATAACATATAATATTATTTGAAGCATTTACCTATTCACCATCACTGGCTTCTTGAAAAGAAGGAGCATGTGGAGTTTTTGAACTTGACTATATATATATATATATATATATATATATATATATATATATATATATATATATATATATGTATTTGCTTTGTGGAGTTTGCATTTTTTTTGGATTTATTTTTAATCAAATGTCAGGAAGCAAGTAGATGGAAACTTAAACTCTAAACTACAAAAGAAAATAATCATATATATATATATATATATATATATATATATATATATATATATATATAAAAACCATCTTCAAACTAAGAAGGAAACCTAAAACCTCACATGAGGGATATACATAACAGAACAGAGTAGAAGGAAAAAATAAATTTATAAGAATAAAAAAGCAATTAAAAAAAACATGAGATAATAGTGGAGAGATAAATTAGAGAGCAGAGAGAGGTGACAGGAGGCGGAGCGGCGGTGGCGACTGGCAAGCGAGGCAACAACAGTGGCTAGTGAGGGAGCGACAATGGAGAGAAACCAATGAGCAGACTTAGCAGAGAGTGAGAGCTGGTGGCGAGAAAAATTAAAGAGCAAAGAGTGAGAAAAATCAGATAGAAAAGAGTGAAAAATTAAAAAGTAGAGACGAGTAAGAGCGCGAAGGAGTGAGAGGTGGGCATCTAGGCGGGAAGGGAAATTAGGGTTGATTTTTTTTTTTTAAAATTAACGGGTAAATAGGTCGGATCGGGTCAAAATGACTTGCCCCCGACCCAATTATCTGGCCAGGTCAAAAAAAACTTGAATAGATCTTAATCTATTATCTGAAGTTGTTGCTCCAAACCCGTACCAAACAGAGTAAATACTCACGGATATGAAAGCAGATAGGGAATTTTTACCATTCCTATTCACATCTTGTATTGTACCTCAACATTCCTATTTTTGTATTATACAATTATTCTTGGTGGTTTTTTTTTTTGGACAAATTCTGTGATATCATTGAGACACATCATTGGACATTCTTGTCTTTTTCTATGACTCATAACAATCTCATTCCACACGACAAGTTCAAGTATTTTGTAACAAACTAGAACATGTTTGGATCTTTAAAATAATTCATAGAAAAGACAATTTTTTTTAAATAGAATAAAAAAAAAAAAATCATTCAATCTTATGTTTTGAAACATCAAAAAAAAAAATATATTTTTTGGAAATCAAATCCCATCAATCTTATATATTAAATATTATAGATGGTAAACATTTGGATCTTTACACTAATATCATTAAAGGGAAAGTGTATTATGTTAAAAGTAGAAAGTAAATATCAGTTTAATTAAATAAGAAAATGGATAAATAATCATGTACGTATAAACCAAACATTCGTCACACTTACATGAATAAATTTTAAATCATAAGAGATTTTATCAGCTAAATTCGTTAGTACCTATATATTGTTTTGTTATTTATCTTTGATTTCTGTAGCTTTGGGTATTAATGTATACACAAACCATTTTTTCAACTGCAAATGAAGTTTGTATTGAAATCTTTTGAGACCAAAAAGAATTGTATCTGCTTAAAACACACAAAAGTAGATGAGAAAACAAGTATATTTTATTTTCAAAAACACAGAATTGTACTCAGGATTGATTATAAACCGCAATCAAGAATTCAATTTCACCAAAAAAGAAAAAAAAAAAGAATACAGAGAACCTTAGTGAGGCTCTAACACTTACAAGTGGGTGCAACTTTATTTACAAATACTATTCGATTCCATTTCTCTTTTGACAGAAAATGATAGTTAGCACAAATCTAACCACTTTCCTCCTTTTGGGTTTTGACAGACTGGATAGAGAGCACTAAAATCTCACTCTTTTCCTCATTTGACTTGCTGGTCGAGAGCATGCAGTAAAGTGAACTATTTCCTCCTTTGACAGAACGATAGAGACCACACAATCTAACTATTTTCTCCTTTGACAAACTGGGAGAGAGCACGCGATAAAGTTAACTATTTCCAACTTTTGACAGATTAAGATAGAGAGCGGTGAGTCGGTGACCTTGAAGAAGATGACCACCTTCAAGCAGTCCCATGTAAATTATGCACTTTCATGTTACCGGAACCCTTTCTGTATATGCTCATGAATTTGGCCACAAATTCTGCAGAACAACACACTTGATTAACCAACCATTAATCCAAATAACGGTGTGTTAAAACAAAACTTTGCACACCGGTGTGTTGACGATACCTTCGATTTTCAGTAAAGCAGTAGTTCCTGTTGGGAGCCTTTTGTCCTGTCAATGATAAGCTTGAGTTAGTTTCACTGGAAGAAGAATCTTAGAAAAGCCAGGAGAGGGAACTTACATAATAAGCATGCCAGTAAAAAATTTCCCTTTTTAAGCTAGCTTCGACACCTTTAAGAAACTGTTCGACGAGCTTCTGCATGTAGCAAACACTAGTCTATCAGGAACATTAGATTTTGTTAAAGAAAAGAAAATAACTATGTTTAACCGAGTCATCAAAAGCATCACCAAGAGAATCAATTTGGGGTGAACAAAATCCACAAGAAGCGTCTGAATTTTTCCCCGTATGCAGAATAACCTGAAAATTTTATGAAAAGTTGACACATGATGCTTGATCAAGCAATTTAATAATTAATTACAGAAGTTATGCAATACAAACACTATTGATTTTAATTTTTCTTATCTTGTTCCTGTGGTATATCCGGATGTTAATTTGTTCATAAAGGAATACTGCTTCCAGGGAAAGACACAGTTACCTCTTAGTTGATGGATCGTCCAGGATTTCTGCTGCCAGTTCTATCAAGACCTCTTCCCATCCAAGTGGAATTGGTTGATCGTCAACAAAAGGATAGCTTCGCAGTCACAACACTTTTATGTGATTACAACTACAATATATAGGATCTATTATTATGTGTAGAAATTTATTGAAAAATCAAACTCTTACTTGTGTGCTTTGCATGATTCGAGAGCCATGATTGCTTTTCTCAGGTTCTGCTTTGATTTAGTAGCAATTTTGGCAGCAAAGCTCATAGGCAGATCAAAGTCCTCTTTCCTTGCAATCTGAATGAGAACCTCCATGATCTGGGATATTGGATGTGAGGATGAGAATCACAAAGAAACCAGAGCTTAGCAAAAAAGACATGACATGGAAAAAGAACAAAAAATGTCCAACTAGGACACTTCACATGTTTTGGTACGGGAAGTCTCTTAAAGGCAAAACCAAGGCAGCAAGGACACTGCTACTTTAGGCCACACTTAGTGATGAGGCAGAACTGTTCAGAGCACTATGTTATTAGTATTCTATATGCTCAGTAAATAAATGACAAAAGCATTTTTCATTCACATGGTATTCATTGTCAATCATATGCACCAAAGCTGTGTGTAAAATATAAAACCAACATGGGACTTACTTCATGAGTCACAGGAGCATCGACCTTGATAACTGTGCAGCGGTTTTTCACTGGTTCTAGGATGTCTGCATCATCTTCGCAGCAGAGTATGAGTTTACAAGCATCCGTGTAACAGTCCATAATCCACTTTATCAAGTGTTGAATGTTATCTGCTGCTCGGTCAACCTCGTATAGAACTATTACTGATATTAAGACAGAAGTGTCTTAGTTTTAGGTTGATGGATTAGACTGTTTTAAATCTGTATTGAGAAATTCAGACCTTTATAACCTGCTGTGAAATTTGCATTGCTGACTTCAGGGATGATAGCATAGTTGTTGCTAATTTCCTTGACTAAACCTATCAATGCATGCTTAGTATTTGCTTCCAAGTTAACATTGAGTTCCACATGGTGAGCACTCGATGTCAACGGAACGAGTACTTGCATATGCCTTTTATCCTGTCAAGATTCAAATAATAATAATATTGAAATCTAGAAGCCAACAAACTTTATCAAATTATATTGGACATAAAAAGAGTATATTTTGAGATAATTATTTTACAGAATTGGAGGCCACATGCCTTGATTCAAGTCATTATGATAATGATTTTGACATCAAAGAAATAAAGATTTCAAAATAATTGGAGTAAAATATACCTGAACTGGGAAATATTGTAAATCATTAGATACCTGCAAAAATGATAAAAAGAATACCAATAAGGTCAACTTATTTATTCAAAACAAATATCTAATGGAAGAATAGTTATGATGTTGCTGCATCTAGTGACAAGCAACATACAGTTCCAAGACGGGTCACCATATATTTCGCGTAGAAGCGCCATGGCTAGTGCTCTTTTCCCAGAACCAGATGGTCCCTTGAACAAGACATGGGGACATCCATCATCAGAAACCTAAAAATAAATACATGTGATATTGAGTCAGGTATCGTAGATAAATATTTTCATGTAATAATAAAGATCTAAAGACTGCTAAATCAAAATATATCAGCAAATATGACAAAACAGAACAGCTAATGGAACAATTTACAAATCAAACTGAATATATTGCAGAAAGTACAGTGCCGGTGATATACAAACACAATGACAATCTAATAACTAATATGACTTACAAGTTGCTTGAGAAGCTGAGCTTGATGTTTGTGGCAGATGAATCCATTGAACGAGCTAGGCTGATGCTTATCAGCCCAAAATTGTCTCAACTTTTCCACCACAAACGCCTTCTCAATATATGAAGACTCATCGAAAGCTTGCCTTTCAGGTGACATTTTCGTGTCCATGCAAGACCCCTTCCTCACACAAGAAAACCATGCACCACCTGATCGGTTCTTCCTCCTGCTAGCCGCGAACTTTTTGGAGCTCCTGGTTGTTTCTCCACTTGCATCATTTATCCTACTATTAGTTCCAGAGCTAATCTTGCTACTAGTAGTAATACTCCTTCTGCTAGCAGCAGCAGCAGAGACTCTGCTCATAGTCACCCGCGATGACAATCCTGAACTTGTCCGAAATTCTGTTGTTCTTTGGGTTATCATCATCATCATCAACAACAATACTACAAGATTCTGCTTGCGAAAAGAGGGCTGGTGTTGGTTTTGGATACAACAATAGATGTCCCTGAGGAGCAGCACCAATCTTCGGAGGCACGTCACGTGAAAAAAAAATATCGCCAGGTGATATCGAATCCGGACTCTCGAAATTGGGACCATTTATGGACATGGGACCATGACTGTTGTGATGTTCCTTGTCACCTTTTGCCCTCAATCTTGATGCCGAAACCGCTCTGCGGCCGTGATTCGATTGAAAGCCAGCTCCTTTTTCACCAGCACCGCGGTCCTGGTCCGCTCCCGCTTTGTAAAGTGAAGAAACATGTCTTCGACGCTCGGATTTCGAAAACGGACTCCCATTTCTGTTACGGGTCATCAAAGCCGGTGACTTGTAGGCGTGTCTATGTTGTCTCCTCTTAGTTGGGCTGATGACTTCTTCACGCGAAGAACCCGACCCATTAAGGTCCCTCCGGTTCCTGGGCAGATCTCGCCACGGACTATCTTGCCAATCGGTCTCCGTATCCGACGGCTCATAGCCGCTCCTTCCCTTGCCGCCACCGTACCTCGACCAAGTCTCCATTTTTCTTTTTCACAAGCAAGTAGCAGACAAAAAAAATGCACACGCACACACACAAAACACTACCATTTACTGCTTAGGGGTGGAACAGGTGATAATATATGAGTATCTTAACAAATAAATATGCTTCAAATGTTAGAATCCGATGGTTACAAAGCTTGATTCATCGGAGAAGTCGATGTTCTCAGGCAACAAAAAAAAAAGTTTACAACTTTTAACGAGGATACGAAAAAAAGCTGCGTTTTTTTTTTTGTCCTGTAAAAACTATGCTCACCCACCTAGGAATAGGATGGTTTTGTCTGGTTGCTAGTTTTATTTTATCCTTGCTGTCTCTCAGCTGGGTTTCTTTAGACCAAGGAAAAACTTGAATCTCCTGGCATGGAACTGTGTGCATGGCGGCTGTTTAAGCATCATAAATTTTAACATTTTTGGGTCTCTTTCTGCTTTGAAGTGCAATGCACCAACCATTTCATGCCGTGTTGCATAATAATCAATTCGAACTTGTTGCATCCACTGCACTGAAATATCTCTGACTTGTCCTTTTTGTTCAAGCATGTTGTGAAAATGAATCGATGGATAATTTTTGTTTCTTATCAAGCTTCTAGAGATGGTTAGTTAAAACAAAATACAATAACGAACCAGCTGCCATAAAGCCCATGACCAATGAACACGAAATTTTTTACAGTTATGTTACAAATTGAAGTAGATTATCAAAGATATATGTGAGCAGTGAAGCTATAGATTTTTTTACTAGTTTTTACAGTGTTTGAAGAGATGTTTCTGGTGTTAGAGTTGATAGCCAATCCATTAAAGCCCCATTGACAAGCTCCGGTACTTCATCGTGCGGGCAGTGTCCAGCTTGTAGGTTTACAAGAGATGTCTTTGGATAAAATTCTTTGATTCTGTTAGCCTTGGCAGGACCAACCCAAGGGTCCAAGTCACCCCACAGCAACAACAACGGGCACGATAACTCACTCAAGCAACTGTCGAGAGTGTACTTGCTTTGATTCAACATGAACCGCGTCATTAGTCTGGAAAACAGAGAAGATTATGAATAATGGAAGGAAGTATAAAACTTTGACATTTAGATTGTTAGCGAGAAATTCTATGTTTAAGACCTTTCTAGCAATTCTGATTTGGTGTAATTAGTATATACGGCTTAGTTCATATGTGATAGCAATTGGAGCATGTTCTAGATGAGTGTTCATGGTTTATTTTCACTGCAAATGAGGCAGTTCTCATATCAGGAAAAAGTCGTGAACTTGCGTACATACCTGTAGTAAACTTCACCAGCATTGGGGTCAGCTGCTGGCCTTGTTATTGATTCCACCAGATAGTCGTCAACGTTAGAGGCATTTACATACACCTATATTAGCCAAATAAATAGATAAATAAACATTCATAATGTGCACAAAGTCCAGAATTGATCATGAATCCATGGCAGATATGAGATGGCTTCAAATGTCAAATGTTATCTGGGAACACGATATGAGATGCAAAAAAATGCAGCTCTCTTGTGACAACAAAATCATCAAGTGGTTTTCCTATCCATAATTCAGAAGAATCGGGAAAGATGACAGCAGAAAAATTGCACATAAATAGAAATAGTAAATATCCAATCAGGTTAACTTCTTGAAATCAAACCACAAATATTGATTATGAGTTGCTGGTAATGAGAGTATGCTCAAGACAAGATGGTGCAATATAGAATTTGTGATGGTGGGTGGGGGTTGGTCTGGTCAGATAATATTAAGCTTCTAAAGTTCCTGTTAGGCTTCAAAAGAAGAAGCCTTGGTGAAAGTTGGTAGCAATGACTTACACTCTTCAACACAGATGTTATGCGGGCTGGTTGCTTTGCTTGCCAAAACAAAAATCCAAGGACTATACGCTGAAAAATTTCCTTCAGAGGCTTTAGGAAAATTTTCTGTAAGGTTGATTCTTCAGACTGATTGTTTTTCTTATTCGCATCTCCAAACTGTCCAGCAGAATTTAGAAGAGCAACACCAGCAACTTGCTCAGGCAACCCCACTGCTGCAACTAATGCAGTAAACCCTCCAAGGCTGAAATAAAACCATAAATTACAAAGTTGTTTTCATTGCCATCTGAACGGACAGGATATGTCAAAACCGCTCTCAAGTCGGTAAGAAATGAGCGACACAGAAGTGAGAGATTTTTCTATCACTGCCATATTACAGGATGCATGATAACTTTATCAAAGTAGCATTACTCGGTGATGCATATAGCATAGCATGTTTCTCAGATGTAAAAAGGGATGAGCAAATACTCCTGACTATAAGGAATCTGAAGCTTAATTTTCAAACATAATTCAAAACAGGAACAGGCTCTAAAAGAGAAGAGGAAGAATAAATTGTGTGAAACTGGTTTCTTGCTCATTTTTAAGAATAAAAGAAGTTTTGACAAAATCTCTGAGCCTGAAACAGAGGAAAATTTAATGAACAATTCGAAGGATACAACTAAGATTAGACTACATTTCCTTATTCAACAAACTGCCCACGCACATAAGAGGACACTTACAACACCATTAAGCACTGAGCTCTAGGTGTGGGCATAGATTATCTACAATATTTCTCTGTTGACCTTTAAAATAACCCTCGTGTATAAGAACAACACCTAATTGGAAAGACCTAGAGAAATTTGAATACCACTCCTTGAATATAGAGTGGTAAAATGACAGACTCAAGCTTCAAAGCCACAATCACCAAAGTTCATGAGACCTAGTACACTATAAATTTGAGTTTATAAAGAGAAGGGAACGATATAACAAGTAAATCTACTCAGTCTTGTTCATTACCTGTTCCCTACCAAAACTGCGGGTTCTTTCACTATTTCCTTCAAGAAATCCACAACCTGATCTCTCCATACCATGGCATCATACTCGATAAGTGCTTTCTCACTCCAGCCAAAGCCTAGTAAGTCTATGGCATAAACCTTGTACCTTTTAGCCAATTCAGGTATGTTGTACCTGCCCAAATACAAAGAAGAAGGAACTTCAATGAGAGTTGGAAACAAACAACATTTTTTTAGCATAACCAACTTGCAAAAGAAGTAAACCAGAATCGTCCCTCAATTGATATTAATGTCGTGACTTCAAGTTTCAATTATTTAATGTTCGGACATAACAAAAGTACAACTATAACATAAACTCAAGAAGAACAAATATTCACATGCTGCAAATAAATGCACGATCTTTTAATGTTTTGACTTTTGTAGCGAGAACACAGCTATTGGTTCTAAAAGGTTATATAATCAGATAAAGCAATAATTTCGCATTGCGCCTCACAAGTAGTTTGCGTAAATGGGGATTAAAAGAGACTAGCAAATGAGCATGGCAAAAACAAAATACTTAGATTCTATTATATACTGAAGACGAATATAAGTTAACAAACAAACCTCCAATGAAATGCAGAAGCACCAAACCCGTGAATAAGAACCACCGGAGACCCTTCTCCTTGAACTACATAGTGTATTTTGTGACCCCTCCATGTCCAAAAATTGTAACCCTCTGGCTTGAATGGCAGTCTCTCAATCCCTGCAGTAAAATAATCAACATAACTCTTCAAAAACAACACAATTGGAAAACAAAAGGACAGTTGAATTTAGCTAACTATCATATTATACAGCCAGTTAGAGATTCCTATATAAACAACAATAAATAAATAAATAAAAAACAAAACATTTAAGCTAAACAAGCACCCCATTAGACTAAATTAAATCATATAATTTCAAGATGTTCAATATTATTCAAAGAAATCAACCTTGAGCAGGCTCAGTGACCAAAGAAGAACCAATGACAGAAGCTCCAGAAGCTACAATTCCTTTAAAAGCAAAACCCCTCCTGCCTATTTCATACTTGCTTCCTTTTATTATATAGACAAAAATCACAATCAAGAAAAGCACTTTTCTAATAATTAATTGCAAATACCAAATAGAGGGTTTTTTTTTTTTTTTTTTTTAATAGCTTACTGGTGGGATGATATATTCTTGTTGCAGGAGCAATGAACCTGGTAGATACTGGTTCTGAGAATTCTCTTCTAACTGAAGATGACATTGCAAAAGAACAGGACATTTTTGAATCTGCAAGAAAAGAACCCTAAAATAACCTTAAAGGGTGTTTTTCATTTCCCAAAAAAAAAAAATGCTAGTGACTAGCGAGTGTTAAAAAGCAGTTGAAATTCTTGAAATGCTAAAAAAGGCAGAGATTTTTTTTTTTTTTTTTTTGGGGTAGGGGTTTGTTTTGTGGTCGGTATACGTTTTGGGAATTGAGAGTTGTGGCTGACTCTTGGCCAACCAGAGAGAGATTTCCTTGACACAATTCATGATTTTGTTTGTTTTTTCCCATGTAATTTCAAATCAAAGGTTTTTATTCAAATTTTTTTCTTCTTTATTTTTTTTTAAAAAAATCATATAAATTTGTGAATTGGAAGTTAGGAACTCAAATCTTATAATTTTCTCTTTAGGAATTGGAAGTTTAACTTTGTTGTGGGTATGTTGAAAAAAAAAAAAAAAACTCTGTTGTGGGTAATTTTCAAATGGTTCCGGCCGCGTCACAATGTGAGAAGAGGATCTTTAAAAATGTAAAGGGCTCAGTAAGTGATGGCCCAGCAAATGGCCCACGGCGCCAAAAGATCCCCAACCGAGCATTTCATACCCTGTCAAGTACTAATTCGAGATAGCCCTATGATATAATAGCTGGTGCGTTGATAAATATCCTCGGATCACAATAAATGTCCCTGCAAGAAATAATTTAGCATATCGGTAGAAATAATTTGACAAAAAACCGAAGAGAAATAATTTAGCTGTAACCTAGTTGAAGAGTGTTGAAAAATTGGTAAAATTGTGAAAGCAAATGTGAAGGCAATGAAGGGATATGAATCCCATATTGGAAAAATAAGAATATGTCAAGGCTTCTCAAGGCTATATAAGGAGACCAAGTCCTTAGTTTCTAATTGCACCAATTAAATACACTTAAAGCATTGTATTTAATTCTAATTAAATTCCTTTTTTGTTTCTCTTATTTTAGAGTGTAGAGAGGTGGGAATTATTTTATGCTTTGAGAGAGTATGAATATATTGGTGTGGTAGTCTTGATAGAATAGTCTGTGTGATTGTAATAATTTATCACATAGTGAATTTCTTTCTGAGGGCCGTGGTTTTTCTCCTGGTTTTGGAGTTTTCCACATAAATTATTGTGTTGTGGTGATTGTTATTATTTTCTATTTCATTTCTCTGTAATTTCTGATATTTAGCATATTTCTAGGGAGGTTTTGAGGAGGTTAATTTTCCCAATAAGTGGTATCAAAGCTTAGGTTGGTTGCTAAGGTGTCAGAGGTTTTAGAAAATTCTTAGTATGCTCTGTGGTTGCAGCATTGTCTGATCTTCCACATCAGAAAAGAATTGTTCTTGGTCTAAATTGTTCTTGGTTGCTGGAGTTAAGTGTGGTAATATTGTGGAAGTGCTTGTCTAAGGAAGGTTCTGGCTAGGAAAGACTTGGTATTTAAGTGTGTCCATTGTGACCCACCTCTCTTTCCTGGGAACTTACCTGGAGTGCTGTTCACGAACTACGGGCACTATTTCAGTATACGGTTAGAATGTCTAAATTTTCTTCTTTGAAGTTTGATGTAGAGAAATTTGATGGAAAGATTAATTTTGGCTTGTGGCAAGTGCAAGTCAAGGATGTGTTAATACAATCCGGTTTACACAAGGTATTAAAGGAGAAATCAGGCTCTGTTTTAAAAGATTCCGGCAAAGGTGATTCCAGCAAAGGTGAGTCTAGTATGAGCAATGAAGATTGGGAAGAAATGGATTTGAGAGCTGCAAGTGTGATTCGTCTGTGTTTGGCCAAGAATGTTCTTGCAAATGTGCATGGAATACATTCAGCCAAGGAACTTTGGGAAAAACTTGAAGGGTTGTATCAGGCAAAAGGCATCTCAAATCGGTTGTACCTGAAAGAACAGTTTCATACTCTGCGTATGGAGGAAGGTGCAAAAATCTCAGATCATCTGAGTGTTCTCAATGGTATTGTTTATGAACTGGAGTCTATTGGAGTTGAAATTGAAGACGAAGATAAAGCATTAAGGCTTATATTGTCTCTTCCATCTTCCTATGAACATATGAAACCTATTTTGGTATATGGGAAGGAGACTCTGAATTTTACAGAAGTTACCGGTAAACTCCTTTCTGAGGAGAGAAGGCTGAAGGGTGGAAGTCGTACTTCATTAGAAGACACAGCATTGGTAGCTAGAAATGGGAGCAATTGGAAGAAGAATAACTCCAAGAAGAAAATATTTTGCTAGGCGTGTGGGCAATCTGGGCATGTTAAGAAAAATTGTCAAAACGGTGGAGCAGGTTCGGCAGGTAGCTCCAACAATCAAGCTAATAGTGTGTCTTGTGAAGACACTGAATTTATCCTTTGAGAAGGATATGTACATCCTTGTAGCATATCACTAGGTGCTATGAAAAAGGATGTGACACTACTAGTGGGAAGTTTGCACACGGGCATTGGTTGGCGGCATTAATGCAAGGTGTGTGGTAGAATTATGTCGATGGCTGAAGAACTTCCGGGGAAAGCCAACATGGGAGTTGCACCATAAATTTCAGCAAGTTTGTTCGACATGTACCGAGATGGAAATCTTAGAATTGGTGATTAATTCTAAGTGGTATACTTTTATAGTGGAGTATGATAGTTCTCTGGATTGAGAATTATGATTGTCGGTATAGACAATGGTTGCATGAAAGTTGCGGCGGAGTATGATAGTTCTCTGGGTTGAGAATTATGATTGTCGGTATAGACAATGGTTGCATGAAAGTTGCGGCGGAAGGGCGGAGGTTTCCTGTATTTTGCCAAGGTGGAGATTTGTTGAAAAATTGGCAAAATTGTGAAAGCAAATGAGAAGGCAATGAAGGGATATGAATCCCACATTGGAAAAATAATAATATGTCAAGGCTTCTCAAGGCTATATAAGGAGACCAAGTCCTTAGTTTCTAATTGCACCAATTAAATACACTTAAAGCATTGTATTTAATTCTAATTAAATTCATTTCTTGTTTCTCTTATTTTAGAGTGTAGAGAGGTGGGAATTATTTTATGCTTTGAGAGAGTGTGAGTATATTGGTGTGGTAGTCTTGAGAGAATAGTCTGTGTGATTGTAATAATTTATCACATAGTGAATTTCTTTCTGAGGGCCGTGGTTTTTCTCCTGGTTTTGGAGTTTTCCACATAAATTATTGTGTTGTGGTGATTGTTATTATTTTCTATTTCATTTCTATGTAATTTCTGATATTTAGTATATTTCTAGGAAGGTTTTGGGGAGGTTAATTTTCCTAACAAAGAGGTTGCAAGGAAGATAATTTAAAGAGTAAATAACATCACCACACTTGAGATCTTCCTCTTCTTCAAAGGACACTGATTTTTAAACTCAATTTTTCTCTCCTTTGGGATGTTAATTTCTAATTCGTAATTAATTAATTAATCAATCATTAATTTGTATGACTATTGATAAGAACTTCATTACTCTATTTAATGCCTTGAGATCTCCACCCATCTACCTCTCACCATATCGCACGTGGTGCGACGATCCGGTATCTATCATTGCATAGGGTGTCAGGGTCTTATAGCACTAAATTGGTGCGATAAGGGTCACCATTAATCTAGATAGATGGATGATTATAATTTTCACCATTCATCTCAAAAATCTCCATTAAAGTTTTTTTTTTTTAAATAATTCATTTGAGTTATTGCATTTTTGGCAGTTATATAATCAAATAATAAAATAATTTTATTACCATTAATTTTATTTGGATACACAACTATGTACTACTGTCGGATGACATCTTCGGCGGCGAACTGAAAGATATCATAATTTTACCATGCACACTGAAATTGGATAAAAAACACAAGAACAAGAGAAGAAAAATTTATCGAACGACAACTCCATCGAATTGAATAATACCAAAACTCTACCACATTGAAATTGGATAAAAAACACAAGAATGAGAGAAGAAAATTTTGCATATGTTTTCCAAAAAAAGTCACATAATCAGTTGATTTTAATTAATTCCAAATTAATCGTGCGTGAAAGAGAAACTATGAAATCTTACACAACTCTATAAGGGTGAAGCATATATAAGCTTGAATAACATTGATATTCTTCCTATTTGGGACAAGTTTACTTTGTCATATTTTTTCAATTTCTTGAGTGTACTTTAAATAATAATTTTTTATTCACTCAAAAATCATTTTAATCGTATGAATATACCAATTCGATCTCCTCATGAGAAAAAATACAAATCCATATAGTTTATAATTTATATGATTGGCGGTTCTACTCAAATTTAAACTTCAATATACCTGTACCAAATACCGTTTTTCTAACAAACTGTACATATAGAATGTTATTTCGACAATATCGACAAACCTCGACCCGTTTGTTTGGTGTGTGAACTATTGTAAATACACAATTTCTTTAATTATAATTGTGACAAATCTTTTCTCATCTTCCAAAATTTTCGTGACTCAGAAGCTGTCGGGCGTTGGCAACTTCCAACTGCCAACTGCCAAGATAACATAGCATCTCAGATCACGTAATTAATTGGCATTTAATAATCTGCTGTTGTCCCACCATTTAATCTGAATTGATAATAAAAACACTTATTCAGTTAAAAAAAAATAATTTATCTTTTAAAAATAAAATAAAATAATATACATATATATATTCCTTATATCTCACAGGCTATTAAATATCATTTAATTTTGATAAAACGTGCTTCACATATATCATATAAAATAATAATTAATATTTTAATACTATTATCGTGTTTAACCCAACTTAATAAAATATACTTATTAATATTTCAACAACCACCCAATTTGGTTGGATGGCAAAGGCTATGTTAAGTAATATTTTAAATTCTAATCGGACAGAGAGCAAATAGATGATTTATATATATTTCAACTTATATATTTTTCAACATTGTTTCACCGTATAACCATGTGCAAACCAACTTTGAAGTATTCTCATAATTAAAAAAAAATTTCTGAGATCTCTTGCGGTACTCTGTAGATCATTGAAACTTCTCTGCGGCTTCTCAATCGCCATTGCTTCACCACCACACATTTTCCCAAATTCCCACAAAGGAACGGCGTCGCTTCGATCCCCACTTGGTCTCGCTCTCGCAGTACTCACGACCTCTTTATTTGTTCTTATTCTCAACCCTCCAATAACAACTCCCAACTCGGAGCCAATCATCATTCCAGCCCGTTCCGTTATCAGTCGGACGACGAGGATGCCGTTTTCACATGGAACCCAGCTCCGCAGAGCGTCACTGATGATGGAGAAAACTACGTACTTGGAGGAAAGGTTGCGACGACGGTGGTTTTGATAGGTTGGCTTGGAGCCAAAACGAAGCACTTGAAGAGTTACGTGAAGTGGTATAACTCCAGGGGCGTTAATGCGATCACATTCATTGTTGAAGCCAGCGAACTGCTGACGTACGAAGTCGGACACAGTCTCGACAAGCGGATGTCTCGGTTGGGAGACAAGTTGGCTTCGTGGGTACTGTCGTCGTCGTCGGAGATCAATACGGAAACAGAAGACCACAGCACTACTCGACAACGTTGTCTGGTTTTTCACACTTTTAGCAACACCGGTTGGCTCGTGTAAGTAATATATATATATATTCATTTTCCTTGATGGAGTAAATTTTTTTTTTTTTTGCTTCATTTTATCCATCATCAGCTCTTTTTTCATTTTTGTTCCTGTTTTTACAGGTATGGTACCATTCTTGACGATCTGCAAAGTAGGCATGACCTGATGGTGATGGATAACATTAAAGGATGTGTTGTTGATTCTGGTGGTGGAGACCCCTCTAATCCTCAGGTATATACGAATAAAACAAGACTTGAATCCCACGACCAGAGCCTTGACGGGGAGTTTGCTCCTCATATTATCTATTCGTTGTAAGACTGTTATTTACTTTACAATAAAAAAAAATCTGGATATGATATGGATGTTATATGATAAAAATTTATTGTCAGATTTTGATATATAGGTATGGGCAGCTGGATTTGCTGCTGCTCTTGCACAGAAACGGGGTGGCTCTTCAGCAAACCCTAGAATTAAAACCACCAAAATATATGGTGCAGAATCTGATCATCAAGTGATTGCCCCCAAGAAAGAACCAGCTGATCAGATGGATAAAATCATTTTGCAATTTGTGTTCGAGAAGTTCTTCTCTATTCTTTTAAATTTGCCTCGTTTAAATCAGTAAGTTCTGCATTTATCTCTTATTTTATCTTTATACGTTCATCGCGAATCACGAGATCATGTATTATATTTATATTTTGTTAATTACATGTTACGTAACGATCCACAACTTATTATCAATTATGAATTTTTTCCGTTAGGGGCATGTTATAAATTACTGCGTACGTACTTGTTTTGTTTTCTCCACGTTTTGTAGGAAGTTAAAACGAACTACATCGGTTTTGAAAGAGAAGCAGGCATTTCCTCAGCTGTACCTATACAGCACAGGTGATAAGGTGATTCCATCCAAGTCTGTGGAAATGTTTATGGAGGAGCAGAGGAAGATGGGCAGAAAAGTCATTTCCTTTAACTTCGGGTCATCTTCTCATCTCGGACACTACTGGAATTTCCGCAGCAAATATTCTTCATATCTACGTAATTTCTTGAAACAGTGTTTTGACACTGAACGTAATACATCTGATGAATCCTGAAAAATGTAGATTAATCATTAATTGTTGTATAATTTTTATAATTGGGAAAATATGACATAATCATGTGAGTGAGTCCTTTTAAAAGGTCAAAAAAGAAAAGAAAAGAGTTGTTTAATATTTAATATTGAATTGTGCTGTGTTTTATTTGGTACATTTGATCATTTTGCATGTAATAATATTTTAAATATATTTTTTATTTGTCTTTTCCTTAGTAAATAATAATATTTTTTTAAGGGTACAAGATTAGCAATTACCAGCACCTATCGTGATCAATCACTAAATGCGTGGCGCGAATATCTACTCTCACAATGAGATAAAACTATCACACATACTAGTAAATTAAATGAGCATGATGGGACTTGAACTTTCTCACCTCACTAACTACTTGAGTTATGATAAATAATAGTGCTAATATTACATAATTTCATTGAAGGTTTGAAGAAAATTAGACATGAGAAATTACTATATCAGAAATGATTGTTAAAAAATATTTCTTTTTGTTTTTGTTTTTTTAGCAAAAGAAGTTTTTATTAAAACAATTACGACAATACATTAATTTGGACTATCATTCAGAACTAGATTCTCTACATGTAAAATATAATCTTTAATCCAAACAATTTCATAAAAAAAAAAAAAAAAACTAATTTGGCAAGGCCATGAGCAACTGAGTTTGCAAAACGAGGCACAAACAAGATAGACGTCCCTTCGAGATCTTTAAAAACACGAAAGATATCAATAATAACCACCCTTTCATCTGAAAAAATAGGTGACTCATTTGCAATGTGTTTAACAACCATTATAGCATTCGTTTCAACCATAAAAAGAGTAGGACCTATCTCATAAGCAAGTCGAATACCAAGCATAATCACTAGCGCTTCTGTAACTTAAGGAGAGACACCCAAATGCCATGGTTGAGAACAAGCAGCCATAACACAGCCTGAGGAATCACGAATTACAATGCCTAATCCAATCCTTAAAATTCTCGAATCAATAGCCATATCCGTATTTACTTTAAAATACCCTACTAGAGGAGGAGACTATCTCGCAACAGCAGCCGAATGTGAAGACTAATGAAGAGGAGACATCGCAGCTTCCTTATAATTTGCCAGGAAGCGAATAGACCAGTCGACAACTTCACCTACAAGAAAAGAAGGAGAACCATGCACCACATTGTTCCGACGAAACCAAATTCGCCAAAAAAATAATACAGAGTTCCTCAAATTTATGCAGCTGAAGTTGTATCCTACAACAATGAATAAAATCGCAAAAGCAGCTGATTTTGGAAAGGAACCATTGTTCATAAATACACATACTGCTCAATCAGCTTCAAAGATGGGCAACTCCACAATGCATGAAGCGTCGTTTCATCATGTATAGTTCGTTTAGTACATTTGTGGGTATTGTAACTGGTAAACTCTCACAAGAATATAACTCTTGTAGTAGCCAAAATATGTCTGGCCCAAGGTATGGCCCAAAGACAAAACCCATAGCCTAAAAGTGGGACTACACTTATGAAGTATGACTGTGTCTCGGCATAAAGACCAAGTTGCACGACATGGAGAGCCCTTATGTAGATGTCAGTTCGAAGACTATGTCGCACGACATGAAGCAGTCATACGACGACGTATCAGTACGAAGACTATGTCGCACGACATGAAGCAGTCATACGACGACGTATCAGTACGAAGACTGTGTCGCACGACATGAAGCAGTCATACGACGATGTACCAGTTTGAAGACCTTGTCGCACGACATGTACCCTTATGTAGTGCGACTGTGCTACATCACCCAATCATGGTCCAGATTGACGAGAAACCTACATGTCGTACGACATAGCATCTCCGTCGCTCCGAGGGAGACCAGATTGAAATCTACTTTGAAACGGGTCCTACAAAGTAATAATAACACTTGATGGCAGCCCAATTAAAAGAAGCATCCAGATGCTTTCTTGGTGGAAGACAGAGAAGAGAGAATGATGAGATCTCTCAAAAGAAAGAAGCATCAGTCTCCTATAAATAGAAGGATAATCCCTCATAAGAGGGGACGGCCGAAAAACTGAGATCAAGAGATTACTAAGAAAAAGCCACACCCTACGGCCATTGTTGAACTTCTCCGATCACCCTCCGACCTTACACCCCTTTTGATCAGAAAAACCCCAACTGTGAAGATAGCAGGAAGTATTCCTTACTCATCTCCATTTACAAACATTACACTTTTACTAGCACTCGCTAACTTGACCGTCGGAGTGACTTTGGCCGGCACCACCCCGGTGTCCCAGACGTCCTGCGGGTCACGTGCGTTCTGTCTTTGCAGGTTGTAGTGCCCCGTGTCCACCGTGGGGCCCGAAAATCTCTAAGCAAGCAAAGGTAGAACGCGGCAACTCCGACTATGTCATCTGACGATTTTCATCACGACGCGATGGAGGTTAGGGTACAACTCCTCATATCCCAGATGCAAGAGAATACCCAAAGGCTCCAAGCACTCGAACAAGAGAATCAACGAGTGTTGGCAGAGAACCAAGAATTACAAAATAGGATCAGTTCGCTCACTGCCGTATGACCATTTGGAGACGCTTCAACATCCCAACCCTTGCCATTCGAGCAAGCCGTTCACGCTACTTATTACGAGCCAGTCCGTCCGGACGAACAGGGTACTACCGCGAGAGACCTCGATCCAACCCACGTAGGCTCAGAGCCCAACATTCGAGTTACGAATGGACTCCATATCGTCGCACGACATACGGCGGAGAATATACCAAATGTGATGGGAGGACATCGATCAGACGACGTGGCAAGAGCTACACAAGGAGTGCCGCCTATATCCACTCCCAATGGCAACGTCGGCTCTACCCAACCAACCATCCCGCTACAAGGAACGTCATCCGGCCCTTCGCATTCAGCGCCGTCAGACCCAAACCGAGTGAGCGCCGAGCCGACCTTGGCCAACCAGGACTTGGCACGAAGGTTCACAGAGATGGAAGCACTCATCCAACGCATTCCGGGAATGCCCACTCCTATAAAGAAAAGTGCGGCCAATAGTTTTGCCGACTCCCCCTTCGTCGACACAATAGCATTGGTGGAGATGCCAAGGAAGTTCAACTTTCCAGGTATGAAGCAGTACGACGGTACGACAGATCCCGACGAACACATTGCGCAGTATCGACAACGAATGTTCACGGCCGCCATCCCTCGTGACCTTAGGGAAGCATGCATGTGCAAAGGTTTCGGTTCGAGCCTCGTAGGACCTGCCCTACAATGGTACACCAACCTCCCCAATGTTTCCATCAACTCTTTTGCCCAACTCACTGACACCTTCGTAGAGCAGTTCGCTAGTAGCCGGAAGCTAGAAAAGCAATCCGACGACCTCTATACAATCAGCCAAAGGAGGGGTGAATGCCTACGAGACTTTATAGGCCGGTTCAACCATGAAAAAGTATCCATCCCTCATTGTAACCAGGCGACAGCCATATCAGCCTTCCGCAAGGGTCTACTCTATGATTCCGATCTGTACAAAGAGCTCACCAAATACCCTTGTAAAACCATGGAAGACGTCCTCGCCAAGACATGAGCACAGATAAAATGGGAAGAGGACGAAGTAAACCATAAACCTAGTAGAGCGAACTACAAGGAGGATAAGTCGGAGAGGATGGTCGAACAACGAATCAACACCCGACGCAGCGGGCCATACCCAACCATACCCCGAAGGGACGGCCGTATGATGTACGAGCGCCGGCGCGACGACAGACCACCAAGGCCGTTCGTTCATTCAAAAAACATAGCACCAGAATACAACTTGAACATCAGACCAACGGAGGTAGTCGCCATACTCAAAGGAATGGGTAGGTCGGTTCGGTGACCAGACAAAATGATGAGCCCGCCGGATCAAAGAGACAACTCTAAATGGTGCGAATTCCATGGAGACCACGGCCATCGAACTGAGCATTGCGTGGCGCTACGATTGGAAGTGGCCGAACTACTCAAGAAAGGCCACCTTAAGGAATTCCTGACTGATAAAGGTAAGCAAACTTTTATGAATAAATAGAGGTTGCGCGACATTGTTTCAATTCCACCACCAGAACCTCCCAAACACGAGAGAACTGTGAACGTCATCTCTGGCGAGTCTGAAGTGAATGGAGTAATCTACTCGGAGGCAAAGCGCCACTCGCGACAAGCCGGCCATACGGACGTCCAACGAACTCGTACGACGGATCCCACGTGTGACTACCCAATCAGTTTCAGCAGCGATGAACACATGGACTTATTCAATCCCCACCACGACGCACTAGTCATCTCACTGACGGTGGCCAACTGTTTGATCAGACGGATCCTAGCTCTTCCTCGGCGCATTGAAAGAAATGTATATTGACGAGTATAACATCGTACGTCGCTCCACAATCCTTGTGGGATTTAGTGGAGAACACAAGAACACTCTGGGAGAGATCACCCTTCCAGTCTACGCGGAAGGCGTCAACCTGAACACACGTTTCCTCATCCTGGACTGTCCGTCGTCCTACAATATAATCATGGGTCGCCCGTGGATTCATGAGATGAGGGCAGTTCCCTCAACGTATCATCAGGTCATCTATTTCCCTACCAGGTGGGGAGTTCACGAGATCCGAGGGCAGCAAAAGACCTCGCGTGACTGCTACCAGAACACTCTTAAAAGCAGGTCGTCCGACTTATAGCAATTACAGAGTGAGAGCACCCCCACCAACAAAGACAAACCCGATATGGAAGAACTCGACGAAGTGTCCATACATCCAGATTTTCCGGACCACAAAGTTAGTATCGGGTCCCGCCTTCCACAAAATATCCGAGCAAGACTACTCAGCTTCTTGACGGCGCGGCACGACAGCTTCGCATAGTCGCACGCAGACATGATCGGAATTAGCCCAGAAGTCCTAGTACATAGGTTGCAAGTCGACCCGGATCATCCACCTGTGAAGCAAAAAAGAAGGAAGTTCGCGCCCGAGCGCAACAAAGTTATAAATGAAGAAATCCAAAAGCTAATTGACATTGGCCCGGTGAGAGAAGTAAATTACCTAGACTGGCTCGCAAACGTAGTGGTAGTGAAGAAAAAGAATGGGAAGTGGCGAGTTTGCATCGACTTCACAGACCTCAACAAGGCTTGTCCGAAGGATTCCTTCCCTCTCCCATACATCGACATGATGGTGGATGCTACGGCAGGCCACGAACTATTGAGCTTCATGGATGCATTCTCCGGTTACAATCAAATCCTTATGCATCCGGACGACCAAGAGAAGACTTCTTTCATCACGGAGCGCGGCATTTTCTGCTACAAAGTAATGCCGTTCGGCCTCAAGAACGCTGGGGCAACCTACCAAATATTAGTCAACAAAATGTTCGCAACCATGCTTGGACAGACTATGGAGGTCTATATCGACGACATGCTGGTAAAGTCATTAGTAGCAGACCAACACCTCGACCACCTCCGGCAGTCGTTCGACATCATCGACAAGTATGGGATGAAGCTTAATCCAACCAAATGTTCCTTCAGAGTTTCATCAGGGAAGTTCCTTGGCTATTTAGTAACCAAGAGAGGCGTCGAGGCCAACCCGGATCAACTCCAATCCGTCATGGATCTAAGGTCCCCCAAAAGCATCAAAGACGTACAAAAGCTAACCGGACGACTCGCGGCCCTCAACCGATTCATTTCAAAGTCGTCCGAAAAATGTAAACCTTTCTTCGATGCTCTACGAAAGAGCAAGTCATTTGATTGGAATCAAACAAGCGAGGACGCCTTCCAAAATATAAAAAGGTATCTAGCAAACCCACTTCTCCTGTCCAAACCTAAGGAAGGAGAGACCCTCCTGCTCTACCTCGCTGTATCCGAGATGGCCGTTAGCGCGGTACTGATAAGGGAGGAGGATGGCAAACAACTCCCCGTATACTACATCAGCAAGACCCTACTCGACGCAGAGACAAGGTACACCCAACTTGAGAAATTAGCCCTCGCACTAGTCACAGTCGCAAGGAAATTACGGCTGTACTTCCAATGCCACACTATTAGTGTACTCACTGAATTCCCCTTGAAGAGTGTCCTACATAAACCTGAACTATCCGGCCGTCTAGTGAAATGGGCCGTGAAGCTGAGCGAGTACGATGTCAACTACCAACCTCGCACGGCGATCAAGTCGCAAGTACTGGCGGATTTCATAGCAGACTTCACGCCCGGGATTCTACAACGAGCGGAGGACGAACTTTGCACCATGTCGTGCGACACACCAAGGGAGGAGTGGAGTTTAGCAGTTGACGGATCAAGTAACGCTAGAGGCAGCGGGCTGGGAATAGTACTTACCTCCCCTACGGAGCACATCATCGAGAGGTCCATCAGATGTGGATTCAAGACCACCAACAACGAAGCCGAGTACGAAGCCCTCAAAGCCGGGCTCACCTTGGCAAAGGACTTACACGTCGAGCGAATCAAGGTACGCAGTGACTCCCAATTAATTGTGAGACAATTGCAAGGGTCCTATCAAGCTCGGGACTTGAAGATGTCGGCCTACTTGACCTTGGTAAAGGAGTTACAAGCTTCATTCGAGTCATTCGACATCGAGCAAATACCCATATCCGAAAACGCGTATGCCGACGCACTCGCCAATCTTGGGTCAGCACTAGATACCACGATTGAACGGACCATTCCCATGGTATTTGTCCAATGGCCAGCTGTGTGGAAGCCAACAAAGCTCGAAATCAAACCAATTTCGGACGAGCCCACTTGGATTACCTCGATCCAAGACTAGTTGAGGGACGACACCCTCCCATCTGACAAGGTAGAAGCACGAAGAATTAAAATCAAGGCCGCCCGATTCTCTATAATAGAAGGTCAACTTTACAAGCGATCCTACTCCGGGCCCTACCTCAAATGTGTCGACCCAGTCGAAGCTCAGCAAGTACTCAAGGACTTACACGAGGGGCAATGTGGGAATCACTCGACCGGGAGAAGCCTAGCCAATAGAGCAATCACGGCCGGGTATTACTGGCCCACGATGCAGTCCGAGTCGCACGACCTCGTCAAAAGGTGCGACCCCTGTCAGTGCTTCGCCCACGTTTCACATCAACACCCGGAAAGACTCCACCCCATCTCAGCACCATGGCCCTTCATGAAGTAGGGCATGGACATAGTAGGGAAATTGCCCGTTGCTACCAGAGGAAAAGTCTACATGCTAGCCGTAACCGACTACTTCACAAAATGGGTCGAAGCCGAATCATATGTAAGAATCAAAGACGCCGAGGTAAAAAGCTTCATTTGGAAGAATGTCATATGCCGCTACGGAGTTCCAAAGGAAATAGTCACCGACAATGGCTCACAATTCATTTCATACGATTTCCAAGACTTTTGCGACAAGTGGAGCATCAAACTAAGCTATTCAAGCCTAAGATACCCTCAAGCTAACGGACAAGCATAATCCACTAACAAGACAATCATGTCCACCCTCAAGAAGCGACTCGACCAATGCAAAGGGAAGTGGGCCGACGAGTTACCAGGTGTGCTATGGTCTTACCGTACGACGGTCAGGACGTCAACAGGCGAAACACCATTCTCTCTATCTTACGGCTGACTACCCTTCTTATAGGATACGACACGCAACAGGAGAAGCAAACGATAGAGAATTGCTGAGTGAACTCGACACAATCGATGAGCGCCGCGACAAGGCCGCAATCAGGTTGGCCGTATACCAACAACGAGTCGCCCGCCATTATAACAGAAACGTTCGTCTCAAGTCATTCCGTATTGGAGATTGGGTTCTTCACCGCGTCTTCCAAAACACTAAGGAAAAAGGAGCAGGCAAATTCGGTCCTACGTGGGAAGGACCATATCAAATCACCAATATATTTGGACATGGATCCTATAAACTACGATGTATAGATGGCATAGAGATCGGCAACAGCTGGAACGCATGCCATATAAAACCATATCAGTTTTAAATATTATATCTTGATTTGCCACATGGAACTCTCTTCCCCATCGGAGGGCCGTTGATAAACCCAACGTCCGACGTTAACCTTTTTATGCAGGTCAGCATTGCAAAGACTGTCTTAAACTACATCAAAGTTATAGCGTGCAACTAAGCAGTTACACACTCCAACTGGGGCAATTCAATACCATAAAAAACAAAGTCTACGACAAGAAACGACCACGACCCGCACTCAAGGTCATGGACCACTACCCGCATTCACGGTCTCCATCTCCACACGGTCACATGACCCGCACTCAAGGTCATGGACCGCGACCTGCATTCACGGTCTCCATCTCCACACGGTCACATGACCCGCACTCAAGGTCATGGACCGCGACCTGCATTCACTGTCTCCATCTCCAAACGGTCACATGACCCGCACTCAAGGTCATGGACCGCGACCTGCATTCACGGTCTCTATCTCCACACGGTCACATGACCCGCACTCAAGGTCATGGACCGCGACCTGCATTCACGGTCTCTATCTCCAAACGGTCACATGACCCGCACTCAAGGTCATGGACCGTGACCTACATTCACGGTCTCTATCTTTAAACGGTCATATGACCCGCACTCAAGGTCATGGACAGCGACCTGCATTCACGGTCTCCATCTCCAAACGGTCACACGACCCGCATTCAAGGTCATGGACCGCGACCTGTATTCACGGTCTCCATCTCCAAACGGTCACATGACCCCCATTCAAGGTCATGGACTTTCCATCTCCAACGGATCAAATAATCATAAATAGAAATTACCATCATGAAAGGCTTGTGACATCAAGGAAAATTTAACATGCTTCATATATTAAGAAAATTGTTGTTCGACAGAGCATACAATAAAATAAAATAAAAATAAAAACATTCGACAAAACATTTTTACAACCCCTTATGGGGCAAGATCATCGTGCTCTCCAGACGGCTGGGCAGCCAAGGCCACTACGGTCGAACCTTCTGGAGGAGGAAGGACAGGCTCTTCACTAGGTTTATCATCGGCTTCATCCTCATCATAGCGCGACAGCTCCTCGTGGTCGGCGATCCAGCTATCAACCTTCCACTCGGTCGCACGACCGTCCCTGTACTCCCTCATCAAATCCGCACGAGTCTTAATGACTGCATTGAGGACGTTATCCTCTGCCTTGTCGTACAGAGAGTCGTAGTCCGCCTCTTTAGCCTTCAGCTTGGCCTCCAGCAGGTCGACGCTCGACTTCAGCCTGTTTAAACTCCAAAGTAGCCTCCACCGCCCGACTTGAGGCCTCAAGAGCAGTCTTCTTGGCCTCAACATTCGAAGCCTTCAGCTTGTCATTGTCAGCCTTTAAGCTCTGGTTGCTCACCTTCAGGTCCCTCACCTTCTTAAGGGCGACGCCCAACTCTTCCTTCAGATGAACGTGCGACTGAAGAGCCTACAGAAAATAAAAATACAAGTCAAAACAACTTATAAAACATTTAAAACAAATGTATAGGTCGTACGACCATACCTGGAAGAGGTGGCCAAGGCCCCAATCAGTAGCTTGGGAAAGGCCCATCTCCCTAAGGCGACTCTTATCTTCGGGCAGCAGCAGCCGCTCGACCTGTGGAAGGATCGACCCTACATTAGAGTATGCAGAGGCATCCTGTGGGAAGACCAGGTCGACCGACGCATCAACATCCGATGTGGAATCCTCCCTCCTCCTTTTCTTCCCAGCTGAAGAAACATCTTGGGAGGTCTTGGCTCGACTAGAAGGAGGAGGTGGAGGAGTGGAGGCCGCTTGGTCGCTCGACTCAGCCTTCTTCTTGCCTTTCCTTTTCTCCCTCAGCCTCTTCATTGCGTCATCAGCAGCAGGCGCGGCAATCTCTCCAGCCATAATGTCAACTGCAAACCATCGCTCGACGTATGAAATGGGAGTCAGAAATCGTGTGCCGTACAGTCGCTCGACACAATGCCTGACTCTGACAAACTCCACTAAATTTTTAAAGGCGGGGTATGGGGTACCTGGCTCGTTTATTACGCTAAACTTCCAGAGGTGACTCGGCCGCAGATTTTCCTCCGCCAAAATACTCCTCCAACTCCTCTCCTTGACGTCGTACGACAGCACTTTCTCTGTACGCGTCACGCACGTCAACCCAACAACAGCTTGATGCGCTCCTGTGTTCACTACAAAGACAAATAAAAGGAGTTAGTGAAAACAATAGCAAAGACAGTCGTACGATGCTACTGAAATAAAGACCTACCAGCCTTAGACCAGGTCGCACGAACGACAGTATCCCCGAGAGGCCAATCGACAAGCAGGCCTCTCGCAAAGAAATACCTGTCTTTCCACAACCTGTCATTTGTCGTCAGCTCCATGATCAGGTGTGTTCTGTTGGGCCGGAGGTTCAAATTATAGCGCCCTTTTTCTGTGTCGTGCTCCCGCACGGTGTACGAGTAGAACAAGTCGGGTAGCTCGAAGACTATCCCTTCCCTCGTACACAACAGGTCCAGTGCCAGCAGGATCCTCCAGCTGTTGGGCATCAGCTGCCCTGGGGCAAGCTCGAAGTGATCGAGCACTTTCCTTAGCAGTCTGACTATGGGCAACCTGAATCCTACCCGCTGGAACGGGAACTCGTACAAACAGGTCCATCCTGGGATGTCCCAATCTGGTCTCTCCTCCTTATGTGGCGCCCTCAGTGCGACTCCATCAGGAATGCCATAGCTGAATCGGAGGCGCGTGACGTCGTCCTCAGTCAGCACGCTAGCCGGGTTATTCAATAGCAACCCTAGCGGCCTACTAGGTCCCATTGGACACGGGCCAGCTGCGTCGCCCGGCTGCTCGACTAAGGGCACTCCCATAGCCACGTCGTCCGTCACACGCGATGTACCCACAAGAGAAACGGTCACGGTGTCGTACGACGAGGAAGCTATAGTTACTTCAGCACTCGCTGCCTCTGACTCTCCCCATGAGTCGTACGACAGATCTATTGGATCGTCGTATCCACGCCCAGAGGTACTGGGAGGACTCTCATCTCCTCGACTCGACATCAGACCTACAAGTCGAACGACAGTAGCCAATGGTTAGTATTTATAACCTAGATCAAAGACTTGGCACGACCTAATATCAGCTCCCAAGACTGTTAATAAGGTCGTGCGACCTATACGTCTTGGCTACTGTCGTGCGACCTAGACTCTACAAACAGTTTGTGCATAAACCTAAGTCTAAATTTTCGATCTACAAAACTTTAAAAAAAAATTTAAAAGTTTTTTCTCAAGAACTATTCGAAGAACACAAAGGAACCCAGAAACAGAAATACAAAAATGAGAAAACAAAATAGCGAAGGAACCAGGAAAACTTACCAAAAGAGCAAAACGACCTCTTCCTCGCCGGAATGACACGGAAATGGCAAAAAGCGGCGACTGGTTTTTGAGAGAGAAAACGAGAAAGAGAGAGAGAGCAAAAAATTGAAAATGAAGAGAAAGGGAAAGGGCGGCAACTAAAAAGAAACACATGCTGACGTGTCAGCTTCTCATTGGACACGTACTCCCATAACCTATCATTTGCCATGCATACGCACTGCCCATAAAGACCGCATTTATTTCGACACAGATATCGAGGAGTCGATTGGAAACCAACCACTCTTTCCCTAAGTGACATTGTCGTACGACAATGACAGAACTTACGCGTTGTCATCTACTCACCAACACTGATACACTCTCTCAGAAGGACAGAGTCGTGCGACAATGTCGGCCCAACCTTGAAGTTTACACATATATATCCATGTCTACATGTCGTACGCAAACCCCTTGGCTTTTTAGATCCAATGCGTTTGGGGGCAAACTGTAGTAGCCAAAATATGTCTGGCCCATGGTATGGCCCAAAGACAAAGCCCATAGCCTAAAAGTGGTACTACACTCATGAAGTATGACTGTGTCTCGGCATAAAGACCAAGTCGCACGACATGGAGAGCCCTCATGCAGATGTCAGTTCGAAGACTATGTCGCACGACATGAAGCAGTTATACTACGACGTATCAGTACGAAGACTATGTCGCACGACATGAAGAAGTTATACGACGACGTATCAGTACGAAGACTGTGTCGCACGACATGAAGCAGTCATACGACGATGTACCAGTTCGAAGACCTTGTCGCACGACATGTACCCTTATGTAGTGCGACCGTGCTACATCAGCCAATCATGGTCCAGATTGACGAGAAACCTACATGTCGTACGACATAGCATCTCCGTCGCTCCGAGGGAGACCATATTGAAATCTACTTTGAAACGGGTCCTACAAAGTCATAATGACACTTGATGGCAGCCCAATTAAAAGAAGCACCCAGATGCTTTCTTGGTGGAAGACAGAGAAGAGAGAATGATGAGATCTCTCAAAAGGAAGAAGCATCAGTCTCCTATAAATAGAAGGATAATCCCTCATAAGAGGGGACGGCCGAAAAACTGAGATCAAGAGATTACTAAGAAAAAGCCACACCCTACGGCCATTGTTGAACTTCTCCGATCACCCTCCGACCTTACACCCCCTTTGATCAGAAAAACCCCAACTGTGAAGATAGCAGGAAGTATTCCTTACTCATCTCCATTTACAAACATTACACTTTTACTAGCACTCGCTAACTTGACCGTCGGAGTGACTTTGGCCGGCACCACCCCGGTGTCCCAGACGTCCTGCGGGTCACGTGCGTTCTGTCTTTGCAGGTTGTAGTACCCCGTGTCCCCGAGCGATTTTTGAGGACTACAACTCTTTCACTAGGGCCACCTAGAGGTTTAAAGGCTTGTGGCACATACTAAGTGTCATCGGCTATCCTACAAAAATGGATGTAGTTAGTTTAGTTAGTTGTTTGTTTTTATCTTTATTTTTATTGTGTCGATTTGCTTGAGGACAAGAAAAATATAGACTTGGGGGTATTTGATCGGACCGAATATGTTATACTTTTATCCCCTTTTACCTCATCTTTTGATCTTGTTTTCAAGTGAATTTGGTGGGTTTAATGTGTGTTTCGAGCTTGTATATGATATTTTTTATTATTAGGGAAGAATTGTCAAAGTTGGAAGATTGAAGCTTTAAAGAGTAGTTCTAGACCAGTGAGCTTTGCAACCTAGGTTTCGTGACCGAGGGTCGCCATATGGAATTGTGAAGCAAAAGGCCATTTTTGGCAGTGAGTACCGTGACCCTAGATTCATGACCAAGGGTTGCGACACAAGCATCACGAAGTAAAAGTCACAACTGGGCAGTAAGTACCACGACTTGGGTTTCGCGACCCAGAGTCACAATAGGGGGTCGCGACAGCAAACCTGGCGCCCTAATTCGTGCGACTATAAAAGGAAAGAGGAAAAGAAGAAAAGAGGTTCAGGTATTTGCGAAAGAAACACGTCTAGAGGCTAAGGAAACCGTACCACATACTTTCACTTCATCTTATCTTGGTTATTCTGATCAAAGACACAAGACTCACACACGGTTCTTCATTATTATCATTAAATTGCAATTAGAGAAGACGAAGCATTGAAGAACAAGGAATTTCAACTGGACCAAAGCAGAGTATCTTCACTATTTGTTGCTTCATAGTTAAATGGGTTTTATCTATTCTCTACTTCTTTCTTTTGTTATGATTTGTAATATGTTAAACTAAACCCATAGTTAGGAGGTTAATTGACCATGATTAAGTTCTAGGGTTTGTAATTGACTATCAATTTTATTTATATTTCAAGAACGTATTTTCTAGATATTTGATTCTATTGATTTGTAATTCTTATTGTTTGCATTATGAGAGTGTTTGCATGAATATTGAATTATAATAGATAAGGAAATTATAGCTTATTTGAGATATTATTAGGTTATAATTGTGTTTATTTGAGTTCTAGGAAATATTGATTAGTTTAATTAAGGCATGAGAATGCTTAATTAACTTAGGAATTAAACTTGATAATGGATTTCTGATTAATTTCACTCTAGGACCAATAGGTGGAATTAATTAGAATTACAACATCAATGTATGACCAATATAATTTGATGTGCCATTGTTAGGAATAATTCACTTCTTGTAATACTGAGCTTAAATAGTCAATTGCAATATCCAGATTTATGATTGAGAGCATTTAACGCTTTCTCACCCTTGGCTAAGTTCATCTTTAGATAATTGTTTTAGTTCCATTTTTATTTCGTAATTCAAAACCTTTCAAAATTTGATTTCAATTTTGTTTAGTTAACATCTTTAGCATTAATATTAGTTCACCTACTGCTTCCTTGTGGATTTGCCACCGTTCTTATGACACTTTATTACTTTGACACATCATGCACTTGAGATTTTATCTCATGCGTTGTAAGCGTGTCATTTTTTAAGAATTTGAATACGACTCCAAAATCCCAGTTGTACAACTTAATCAACTAGTAGTAACTCTTTTTTTTTTTTCCTTTTCAATATCACATATAAAATATGGCTGTTGAACAACATTCCATGCATGTAAATGCTTGGAACAGTGTTTAATAGTAGACATCAAATTGCTCAAACTTCCATCATTATTATCCACACTCCAGGTGGAACGAATAATATCATGACACTCCTCCAGGTTTGCCTAACAAGATTCGAAGTGGATTCTGCTCCTCACACGCCCCATACACATGGTTCGACCATCAGCGACTGCATGAAACTCTAAGCAGATTGGCTAATGATCAGATTTCTAGAAGGATAAGTGATGCACAACAACATTCCGAAACAAGAGATTCCACTCAATATTAGAAAAACACCTATCCAATCATTTAAAAACCAACTTAGAGTCCCTACGTTTGTTACTTCATGTGAATTCAGGGCTTATAAAACCCAAATCATCCAGACCACGCTTATCCACAATTGTCTGAAAAGTTTCGATAAGATAGTTAACTCTAGGCTGACCACCTAATTTTTCTGACTGAAATAAAATTTCATTGAAATCTCCAATACATACCTAAGGTAACGAGTACATACCGTGAAGCCGTTTAAGGAGGGTTTAACCATGAGTCTGCTGAGCATGCTCTAGATTACCATAAAATCTCGTTAGTCTCCACAGTTGATATTGCAAAGAAAACACCTGAATATCAACGTGAAATTTGGAATAAAATAGCAACGAAATATCCACATTTGCTTACCATAACACACACAGACCCCTTGTGGCGTCCGCGTCCGGGGCTACTTTTGAGTTACCCGCCAACAGTCACTCACAAGGTACTGTCCGCTTTGGGTTGTTCGGGACTGCTTTTGAGTCACCTGCCAACGTTGCCCTCACGGTTTTGCTTCGCCTCCTCCATCAAGGTTCGAACCTGGTACTTGTCCATAAGTACCATTTCTTACCAAGTTGAGTACCAATTAAAGCTCAATTGGTACTCAACTTGGTAAAAAATGGTACTTATGGACAAGTAACAGGTTCGAACCTTGACGGGGGAGGCGAAGCAAAATTGTGAAGGCAACGTTGGCGAGTGACTCAAAAGCAGCTCCGAACGTCATAATAAAAAGGCGCTTAAAATGTAAAACCCCCTGACCCAATCCGCTTAGACTGAATCAGGGAGCGCTACCATATACTGAAATCTTTACTTCACTTTTATAAAACTATACTTTTAAAATCAAAATGTAAACTTTAATGATGGCCCAATTAAATTTCTGAAAATTTCGCCAGAGTTTTCTCTATTTTTCTGACTTTCCAAAAACCTGTTTACAATAAAATCATAATATATCAATGCAAAATAGCTACCCAAATATATAGGCATGATGTGACTCCGGTCTCTACTCCTGCAGTTTTAACTCTTCTCAGTCTTTACCTTCTTTGGAACTTCCTTTACCTACTCGTGAGAAACTCAACACGCAAAGTATATTGCTTAGTGGGTGTACACAAAACTGAATTTATAAATACTACAACAATTTCTATCAATTTATCAGAAATATAAATAATAAATAAATATTCAACTATGGGACTCAAATCAAATCAAATACTTTTAAATAACATATCAATTTCATAATTTCACTAATAATCTCAAATCACTTTTCAAATTAAATCACGTTTCAATTCAAATCACATTTCTATTTTTATATCTGGCTCCTGACATACATAACATAATTTCAGGACTGAATTACGGGTTGTTTAGTACTGGAACCTAACGGGGACTGCTCGCTGAATTATATATAGTCGGGTTTCCCATTTTAGCATGAAATGGTATCCCTATAGAGGTATCATTTCCGACATCGGACCCTACGGGGACTGCTTGACGAAAATGTCTTTACTCTAGGACCGTCCACAACGTTGGCTACACATAATCCAAATAGTGGTATCATAATCATCAAAATCTCAGAAATCTCAATGCAGTACTGTTAAGTGAACCCAATTGACATGTCAATCTCCTATATTCACATCTATGTTCATATATATCAGAGCCATTTCATAATATGATTTCTCAAATTCAATATCAACTCATTTCTTTTCATTTAGATTCGATTTCGAAATTTCAATTTCACAATACAAATTTACAGATCACTCTTTTATAAATAAATTCAACTTTCAATTAATCCAAATCTATATACATATTTACGAAATCCAAATTTCATCAATATTCATATAAAGGAAATATACAAAATCATATTCAAATATATTTATGAAACCAATAATTGCATCAAATCAATTCAAAATCGTATTCGAATATATTTCGTAAATACATATTAAATCAAAAAGCCCCAAAATCATTTTTTTTATACATTTCACAAAACAATATATTCCAAATTACTTTCAATGATATTTCACATCTCAATAATAAAATCATAACATATTAAAATTAATTCGTAATATTATTCATAATCAATATTTCGGATATAAACTATATTTTGAAAATACATAATTCAAATCAATCCAAAATCAATTTCAAACTATAAATTCTACTCAATATAATTCAAATAATTCAAAATTAACAAAATTCGATCATTCCGAAATATTCTAAAAAAAAAAAAATTAAAACTAGTGTACACTGAACCTGGATAATTTCCCAATACTTTTTTCCTTTTCCTTTTCCTCTTCCTCTTCCTTCCTCCTTTTTCTTCTTCTTCTTCTCTTCTTCTTTGGCCGAATGGCCCTCTTTTTTTTTTTCTTTTCTTCTTTTCTTCTTTCTCTCCTTCTTTCTCTCTTTGCCGCGTTTGCTTCACTGTGTGTTTGTTTTCTGGTTTTTGGTTTCTGGTTGCATGTGTAATTTTTTGGTTTTGTTTGACTTTTTTTTTTTTTAATTTGTGTGACTTCCCCACTTAGTCATGGCCATTGGAACCGAACCGGCAATTCCGGTTCCTGTTCCTTTTTTTGTCTAACCGAAACCGGAACCGGGAAGGTTCTGGTTCCTGTTCCGGTTGGAACCGGGGGGAACCGACTGTTCCAATTCTTCCCCGGTTCTTTTGGGTTGAACCGCCGGTTCCAAAACCAGAACTGGTCCCAATAAAAAAAATTTTGAATTTTTTTTTCAAATTAAAAAATTAAAAAATTTAATAAAAAGTTAAAAAAATTAAACTAATGAATAAACCAAATGTAATAAATCATTGTGGATGGACAATTAAAACTTTAGAAGTGTGTGTGTATATATATATATATATATATATATATATATATATATATGCAAAGGTAGTTTCAAAATATATTCATTTTCAATGTAGGATTGATTATATATATAGATAAGTAAAGATGGTTCAAGTCTTGTGCACTTTCAATGTGGGATTTGAGAATATAGTTAAAAATAGTCTACACTAGTCCCACATTGAAAGTAAAAGAGAAGTGTAGGAAATGAAGTTTTATATAAAATGATAGTAAGTAGTCCCACATTGAAAAGAAAATTGTAGTGTAGGAAGTTGAGTGCTTATAAGTAGTCCCACATTGGAAAAAAAAAAAAAATGTAGGAAGTTGAGTGCTTATAAAAAGGATGAGCATTTGTTGGGTTATAACTTAAGTGATATGTGGCTCAACAATAGTATTGAACTATTTACTCATGTTTATTTATAAATTATTATATGGCCTAACAGTGTTGGGATATATATATTTGTCTATATAAATATATATATATAATTATTATATATACATATAAATATATATATATATATATATATATTTGTTTATATATATATATATAATTATATATATAATAGTGAAAAATTAAAAAGTTTTTTTATTATTTTTTATTTAAAAAAAAATCGGGAACCGAACCGGAACCGCCGGTTAATCCGATTTTTTTTTAAGGCTAATCGGAATCGGGACCGGCTGTCCTGGTTTCGAAATCGGTTTTGAACCGCAACCTAAGGTTCCGGTTGTCATCACTATCCCCACTTGTCATCCAACTCCACCACTTGTCACCCTTTCATCCAACTACACCACTTGTCACCATTTTTTTATTTGTGTGACTTCCCCACTTGTCATCCAACTCCACCACTTGTCACCATATGAATTTTTAATGATTACCATTTTGCCCTAATTTATTTTTAATAATTGTCATTATGCCCCTTGATTTAGCAAAATTATAAAGTGACCACCAATATAAATTTAATCACATGTGATTTACTAACCATCCTTTAATTATCAAACTAACCCACCAATCACATTCCATCTCAATAATTATTCTAAAAATATTCCACACTTATCCAATTACCAAATTGACTTCACTGATATTCAATTGGACTCATTATTATCTAAATGCACCATGAAAATAATATATCTTATAGGAGTTAAATCAGTTAAAATCATTATTCGTTTATACACTATATATCGAATATATATACTTTTTACCAATTTAAATCACATACTTATAGGTATTTTCGCAATTACAAAAAATTAGGGACATTACATCCCTACTCCTGCCGGACCTTTCCACAAACAATAGCCCAATCTTATACGAATAATTTCTAAAAACTTTTCATCAGACAAAGTTTTTGTGAGGAAAACAATGTCAGGATGCTGATCCTGCACATGTGAGTGCGGGATTGGAATGACCGTGGACTCAAACCCACAGACATTCTATGATAATATTTTCATGGCTTGCTGCCCATCGGACGGCACTAGCTTACCGATATCACATTGAGATCATCAGGTAAAAGCAAACTTCAAACTTTTTTTGTTTTCACAGGTTGCAGCTGATTTTCATCAACTAGAGTTTGTTTGCACAGTTGGGTAGGGATCCCAAGCCCACCATCGTCCAGCTTTGCACCCCTATCTAAACGTTTCCACCTTCATCTCTTTAGTGTAGGGTCATACATCCTAGTAGGCTCTCCTAAATCTTGGCCCAACATACTTTTATCCTTAGAATCATTTTCAATCCGGCCCACACAATTAGCAAATAGTTCATTCCTAATACTTACAACCACTGAAGGCACAATTGGCAATGTGTGTGTTTGTGGCAGCAAATCTGGAGAAGAATCATCAAACATCTTTGAGTTCTCACGATCACAACTAACCCTAAAAAGCTGCACATCAGATACATCATCATCTCTTACGAAAATGGACAACTGCCCCTTTGTTCACGAGTTCATGCTCTCGAAATCTGGAGCCACCGAACTTTCAATCTGCAGGTCTATATTAATTGACGGCTGTTGCTGACATATCTGATACTCATGTACAACTGACTATTTCAAATCAGACACCTTGATAGGACTACACCCTTCGCCAAAACTATTAGAGACACTCGGAGCGATGGCCTTAAAAGGAGTAAGAGGAGTAGGCTCTTTATCCTGATAAAGACGATGACTATCTTCCAAAGTTTCCTCACATTCAACAGTACGTTCTCTGGTGAAACGAGACCGGATTTTAATTGGACTAACAACCCTCAACCAACTACTGAACTTATAATTATGAGCTTGACAATTTGCATTGCTATCATTGGTTACAAGGCATTCTCTAACAACATGACCCACCATCCCACAACGGAAACAATATTCAAGTAGTCGTTTTTAATGTAGCAGCAGAATTGTCTCAACAGTGTCAACCGACATTCCCACTCGTAAACGACGCTTTAGGGGCTTGTCAACTTCTACAACAACTTTGACTCGCAAATACTTACCCAGACAGTCACCAGTTGCCCCCACATCTATATCAGTTACTTCTCTAATCTGCTTACCCAATTCCCAATCAATCTCGCTAGTCATACAAATCAAAGGCACATTATGTAAATGTACCCTAAACTCCACATAGTTAAATTTCTTATCCAGAAGTTTGCCATCACCATGAGGTTCCTCCAACACTATGAGAGACTTATTAAAACTCTAAGGACCGCCAATCAAAACTCTAATCTTAGCAATCTGATTTTGAAAATGAAAAACAAACACATTTTCTTTGACATTCTCAATTTCAAACTCCTGTTGCGTACGCCAAATTTTTGGTATAATAGTACGAAAAGCATCTTTGTTAACCAATTTAGTAGTTAAGATCTTTCCCACAAGGCAGAAAGCTAGTTTATGCTCACCTAATTTTTTCAAAGGTACTTCCAGTTTTATTTTCGGATCCAAATCATCAGCTTCCAATGATAAAGAGGAACAAAGAGCAGTTGTTTCATCATCATTCGTCTTAAAGAATCAAAATATGAACAATATATGTCTTGGATGGCATGAGTCATGACTTGGCCCTTGGTGTTCATGCGCCGGAGACTTCCCCCCCCCCCCCCCCCCCCCCCCCCCCCCCTCCCCTAGCTATGGCTAGATTAGTCCCTGGCTAAGTTTCTATTCCCCCCCCCCCCCCTAGCTATGGCTAGATTAGTCCCTGGCTAAGTTTCTATTTTCTTTTTATTTTTGTTTCGGCTGGATTTTGCCCTCTTTTGTACCAAAAAAAAAAAAATACGAACAATATCCAACTGCAATCAATAAGAATGACTATAGAATCCCAAAGGATCCCAAACTACTTTAACTTTAGTTTAGTTAGCTGTATTTCAACTTGCATCAAATTTGTTTGAGTGTCAGTTAAATCTTTTTTTTACTTAAAATCAACTTCCTCAACAATGCAATGAAGATTATACAACATAATATAAAATAAAATCCGACTACATCTCCTTAATTTCTACTGTTTTATATACCGTTTGTGTTTTCCTTAATTTAAAATTTTATTTCAACAAATTAACACCAAAAGATTATAATTTTCAAAAACTGATAGAGAATTCTAGTCCATGGCATTAAGGAGAAATATTTTCACATATATTATATGTAAAGTGAAATTTAAATCTCACTTATACTTTATGATCTGAATATATACCATCTCAACACTGCAAATTTACAAACTTGCAATATTCTTAATTTTTAATTTCAAGGTAAAAGAAAAATGAGAAAGTTATTACATTTTGTCAAATAAAATTAGTTGTTTGAAAGGCGGACCATGAAATAAACGGGTCAAAACTCAAAAGAATAGCGCACTTTTTCACACACATCACTGTCATCAAATTTTATAGGTACAAACTTAGCTGTGAGTATTGAATTCAAGACAAAATCTTATACAAGACGGTTTCATCCTGTCAATGATGCGACAGAACAATAACAATGGGCTGTATTCTTTTAGAATTGAGCAATGTTAGCTGCAGCCGCTTAGGCCACTGCAGTTAACCAGTCTTGACAAGTGGTACCATACCTTCTTTTTTTTTTTAAATTTCATAAATAATTTTTTTTAATTTTCATTTTAATTATATAAAATAATAAATATGATAATAATTTTGATAAAATTTATAATTATTTTATTTAATTTTTTAATTTTAATTATTATTAATTTTGTCAAAGGTCTTACCTTATTAGTTGAAACTTTACAAATTCTCCAAACTTATCAAAGTTCAAATATTGATATTATAAATATTATCTCACAGATGCCCATAAAACTGTAATGAGTGTTGGGAGTACACATTTTCTGATTTAGATTTAAGATATCTAGACTACTTATAAAGTTTGATTTCGGTAAATCCCAACAATTCTTTGACTAGGGTTGGTCCCGGTTCGATTCGAACTTGGCGGTTCGAACCGAACAGACTAATTGGAACCGGGACCTCCGGTCTGGGTTCCGGTTAGCCACAAATTTTAACCGGAATTATCGGTTCCAATGGTTTCAGTTTATTTTCAATTTTTTTTCTTTTAAAACAAAATTAAAAATTTTAGACTGCCACTGACTCTTTATTTTTAAAAACTCCCCTCATCTTCATTTTGTATCTCAAAAAATTACAAAAGCTCTCCTTAAATGATTACATTTTGGCTCCTAAATTTTTAAAAATATTATTTTCCTTCCCAACCCAAAAAACTATATAAACCCCTCTCATCTTCATTTCAATTCACACCAATTTCTCTCAATCTTCACACCAATTCTCACACACTCTCTCTCAAGAATTCTCTCAATCTTTCTCTTTCTAAAATCTCTATTTTTTTAATACTTCAATTCTTTCCATTATTTGTTTAAATTGTATACTTTATTTTTATAAATTTATAATGGCATCATCTTCAAGACCGTCTTTTTTCAGAAGTCGAAGGTCCGTATCCAGAAGGTCCGTTTCCAGATAGAATGATTTGGTATCGAATTTGAATCTTCAAGAAGTGCAGAGTCGCCCTAGCCCTGCCACATAATTCAATTTCAACGATGAAAATTTTGCTCAATACGTACAACAAAGAGAATATAAGGAGGTAATATTTGGTAATGAAACTCCTCCTAATGTTACTCCTCATTATTCTCATCCCCTCGCTCCCTCTTGTCAAATCCCCCCAAGTGAAACCGTACAAATGGGGCCGCTAGATTTGACAAAGTACAAATTTAAACTTTTTAAAGTTCATATAAAGAGGGTGGAGAAGGAACCGGGGGTAATTATGGTGATTTGCAACTATTGTTCCAAAGAATTTAAATGGAACAAATTCGGAAGATAAGGGACGTACTGGAAGCACATCAAGAGCAAGCATCCAATCGAAGCTGAGCATGAGCGTAGCTACGGAAACAACAAATTACCAGGTACACATCACCTAACCATCCATTATTTAAATATAGTGGTGCAAATAATAGGGAAGAGTTAACAAAAATGGTAGCGACCGAACATCTTCCCTTTAGTTTTGGTGGAAAAAACTGAATTTTTAAAATATTGTCATAAGACCTTAAATCCCGCTGCATATAGGATACCTAGGACCACATTGAAACGAACGTACTTTGTGTGAAATATATAAAAAAGAAAAAAAAATCATTAGTTAAATATTTTCAAAATTATATGCGTTGTGTGTTTATTTGTGCCGATATTTGGAGTGATCATTGGAAAAAAACATTTATATTTAGGACTCACTTGTCATTATGTTGATCAAGCATGGGAGTTGCAAAAATGAATTCTTACATTTAGAGTTTTTGACGACACCCATACTACTGATAATATTTATAAATTGATGAAAATTATTTTTGAAGAATATTGTATTGAAAATAAAATTTTTGCAATTGGTTTTGATAATGCAGCAAACAATACTGCCGTCGTTCCACAATTACTTCAATTGTGTAACCCCTACTTTGGCGGCAGATTTTTTTATCAAAGATGTGTTTGCCATGTTTTAAATATATGTGCACAATATGGTTTACAAACACTACAATAATATATTGCACCAATTAAGGATACTTTATATTATTTGTGGAAACATCCTAACACCATGAAACAATGGGCAAGGTATTGCAAATCTCACGAGAAACATCCAATTAGGTTTTCCCGTAATGTTCCAACTCGTTGGAACTCCACATATAAACTGCTTTGTGAAAGTTATTCATATATAGAATTGTTAGTTAGATTTATGCAACATAATGTTAATAGCATTAATTTGTATGCTTATCATTGGAATGTTTGTATTAAAATTTATATGCTTTTAAAAGTTTTTCATGATGCAACTAATACTTTATCTGATATATATTATCCAATATCACATTTATTTTTATGTGAAGCCATTAATATTATAGGTGCACTTAATGAATGTGCATTACTACCGGATTTAACTGCATGTGTTAGTGCAATGAAAGAAAAATAGTTAAATTATTATAGACATATTCCTATAATTTATACTGTTGCATCAGTTTTTGACCTTAGGTGTAAATTTGATAGCTTATATGAATATTTAATTCTTTATTATCAATATCTATGGCTAGCTAATAGGGATGGCCCCGGTTCGGTTCGAACCGCCGGCGGTTTTGAACCAGGCACCGGAACCGGGACAACCGGTCCCGGTTCCGGTTAGCCTTAAAAAAAATCGGAACCGCCGGTTCCTAACCGGCGGTTCACGGAACTGTTCGGTTCGGGCGGTTCCGGTTCGGTTCCCCCTTTTTTTTAAAAAAATAAAATAAAAACTTTTTAATTTTCACTTATATATATATATATAAAATTATATGTATATATATATATATATATATATATATATATATATATATATATAAACAAATATATATATCCCAACACTGTTGGGTCATATAATAATTTATAAATAAACATGAGGAAATAGCCCAATACTATTGTTGGGCCACATATCACTTAAGTCATAGTCCAACAAATGTTCATCCTTTTTATAAGTACTCAACTTCCTACACTTCTTTTTTTTTTCCCAATGTGGGACTACTTATAAGCACTCAACTTTTTCTACACTACAATTTTCTTTTCAATGTGGGACTACTTACTATCATTTTATATAAAACTTCATCTCCTACACTTCTCTTTTACTTTCAATGTGGGACTAGTGTAGACCATTTTTAACTATATTCTCAAATCCCACATTGAAAGTGCACAAGACTTGAACCATTTTTACTTATCTATATATATAACCAATCCCACATTGAAAGTGAATATATTTTGAAACTACCTTTGCATATATATATATATATATATATATATATATATATATGTACACACTTCTAAAGTTTTAATTGTCCATCCACAATGATTTATTACCTTTGGTTTATTTATTAGTTTAATTTTTTTAACTTTTTTTAATTTTTTAATTTTAAAAAAAAAATTCAAAAGTTTTTTTTATTTGGGCCGGTTCCGGTTTTGGAACCGGTGGTTCAAAAGGAACCGGAACCGGCGGTTTCGAAACCGGAACCACCGGTTCGGTTCCAATGGCCATGACTACTAGCTAATATAGATATTATTGCTTTATACCATAATGTTAGGGAATTATTTTATTTCATGTATGATGAATACCGTTCTGTATATGGTCCCTCGCTGAATATTGTTGTTCAGTAACCAAATACAAGCGGAAGCGATAGTACTAGTAGTCATTCTCATTTTCGTATTCCCGACCAATTAAGGAAGTTAGGGTCAAGTGTATTATCCAAAAAAACAAGGAGACCGGGGAGTTTGTCTTCATCAACCTATGTTTCAGAGTTTGATGTTTACATAAACACCTCTTTTGAGTTTCTGGATAACAAAGACTTTAACATTCTACATTGGTGGAGGGAGCACGAAACTAACTTTTCAATTTTGGCCATCATTACCAAATAAATTTTTGAAATCCCTGTCTCAACTGTGGCAGTTGAACAGGAATTTAGTGCAGGTGGCAACGTTCTTGACGAGAGACGAACATTGCTAAGTCCAAACTCAATCCAGATCCAGGTATATGTTGACGATTGGACCAAGGTCTCATATCGCCAGCAAGAAATAGATTTGGTGTCTGACGATAATGACTTATTCGACATTAACGACGATACAACGGTCACCGAAGGTACAAGCGACGATTGATCACATCTGGAACATAACAGGTAAAAGAACTATGTGGGCTTTGATTCCTCCTAAAGGGTACGTAGGCAGCTTAATTGAGGTAAAATTAAGTGTAAGCCTTAATTTCTAATTTATTTATTTAAATTTCTTTTTAAATTTATAGTTTTATGATATTATCGTAATTTTATTTTAACCTAATACCCACTTTTAATTTTTTTTAATTTTTATTAATTTATTTATATTTCTTAATTTTTTTAATTTTTTTTTAAAAAAAAATGGGTGGCCGGTTTCGATTTGGGAACCGGCGGTTCCCAAAATCGGAGGAGGAACCATATCTGCAGTTCCTCCCCCGGTTCAAAATTGAAATCGGGACTGAGACCCCCACGGTCCCGGTTCAGGTTCCCCTAAAAAAAAGACCAAAATCGGGTTTCGGAACCTTGGCCACCTCTACCTTTGACCCATCAAATGTTAAATTTATGTGTGTGTGTATATATATATATATATATATATATATATATATATATATATATATATATATATGAGAATTTTTATCTTACTTTTAGTTTTATTTTTTTTATAAAAGTTAATTTTCAATTTTATTTAAATTCGTTAAAATTTTGATCATATGAATTAAATTAATGAGTTTATAATAATTTAGTGGTCTTGAGAACTAAGAATATTTATATTTTTTTATATTTAATTAGATACATATAATATAAATATATATATATATATATATATATATATATATATTTATCAATACATGTTATAACAGTATGTGTTATAAATAGAAGGACAAATACATCTTTTATTAATATCCTATTATCATGAGTAAACTAATTAATTTTGAGTTTTATTTTTATTTAACTATTCAAATTTTGATCATATGGATGTCAGGAAGACGTCGTATACTTTGATTGCGATTTTTTTAATAAAAATATATATTTTTATATATTTAATTAGATACATATAAGAAAAAAAAGTATATTTGTCATTACATATTATAATAGCATGTGTTGAAAGTAGGAGGACAAATACATCTTCTAATATTAATATACTGTTATGGGTAAATCAATTAATTTTGAATTTTATTTTTATTTAACTATATAAATTTTGATTATATGGATTTAATTGATATATTTTTATTAATTAGTGGTAATGGAATTAAAATTTTAAATATGAGGGATAAAAATAAAATTATTTATAAAATTTGAAAAAATAAAGAGTGCCACTAGTCGCTGGCTAGCTGCAGTCGCTTAGGTCTTGTTTGGCAGGGCTTTTATTTTGGACTTTTAACTTCTTAAAAGTTCTTTCTATAAAAGTTATATTTTTTTACTTTGACTAAAAGAACTTTTAAACCTTAAAAACTCTCCAAATAAATCTAAAAATTACTTTTGAATCTAAAAAATTAATAAATCACTTTTATAAGCTATCCTAAATAAATTTTTAATATTGCCCTTTTAGAATTAGATGAAATTTAAAAGTCTGCGGTATATTTAAACTTATAAGGTATTCAGACTTTTATTTAAAAAAATCTACTGAGAGTATTCGACCCAAATTTTTATTCCAAATTTTTATAAAATAAGGAATCCATCAAAATCTTACTTTACTTCCCTATTATTTTCGATATTCTCGAGGTGGCACTGATTTTTTGTCGCTAATAATTCTTATTCTAAAAACAGTCAAAATTGCAAAGCAATTTCCACAAAACAACCATGGAAGCTTCTGTGCGGCTCTTCAGTACCTCTACTTCTCTCAACCGCCACCTCTTCACGAAAACAACCACCGCCGCCGCAGCAATAACAACAACCCATTTTCTCAAATTCCACCTCAAACACGACGTCGTTTGCGGATCCACCTCGTCTCACACTGGCATCCACTCTTCTTCAATCTCACCCGTCACTCCAAACCCAATTAAAATCTTCCTCTCTCTTTCTAGTTCACAACCCAGCAATTGTTCCCAGCTCGCAGCCAACCATTTCACCCCAATTCGTCCCGACCCAAACGACGCCGGTTTTACATGGAACCCAGCTCCAAACAGAGCGATCGACGGAGCAAATGTGGCTGGTTTTGGAGACAAAAGCAATTCCGTGACGACGGTGGTTCTGTTGGGTTGGCTGGGAGCGAAAACGAAGCACCTGAAGAGATACGTGGAGTGGTACAATTCAAGGGGCATTAACGCAATCACGTTCGTCGTCGACGCCAGAGATTTGTTGTGGTTCGATCTTGGACAAAGGGTCGAAAAGCGGATCTCCGAGTTGGGAGACACGATCGCTACTTGGGTTTCGGAGAAGGAAGAAGATGGTCGAGAAAGGTGTTTGCTTTTTCACACTTTCAGCAACACTGGTTTGTTCGCGTACGTTCAATTTCCATTTTTTTTTCAATTTTTTAATGGTCTTGATGATTAGTAGATGTTAGTTTGATGTCTGTAAATTTTTTGATTGTTTACAATTTTTGCAGCTATGGTGCCATTCTTGACCGTTTTCAGGGTAGGCAGGACTTAATGGAGAAAGTTAAAGGATGCATTGTCGACTCTGGCGGAGGAGGAGTATATGATCCCAAGGTTTTGCTTTGTGTGTGTTTGTAATTATGCTTCTATTATAGTTATGAAATCTGTACATTTGTTAGGTTGTTTGATTGAATACTGTTTCACCTTGTTGAATATATCTTGCTTTGTTAGGCTTTGGTTTTGATATTTTCGGTCATTGCTCTCAGGGTAACACATATACTCCAAACCCTCGCATATCCTACTCGTATCCGTATCGGATACTCGGATACACGAGGATATGCGTATCCTTATCCATTGACTTCATGGGCTGTTTGACTTTTAGATACGCGAAGGATACAACCATGATATGTTAGCATACGCTTGGGATATGTTTGACTTCAAAAGCTGTTTGAATTTTAAAGAATTTGTCTGAATACTTCAATCGATCTAGGTTTTTTTTTTTATTTTTTTGTTCAAAACCGTTTTTCTAGCCGTTTTACCTGATTCGAAAAGAAAAAAGAGAGAAGAAGAAGAGGAATTAAGAATATGTTTAATGAGTTTTTATATTTTTTATTAAAATGATGTTTTATGAATTGAGTGGTTGGTTTAACTATGAATGAAGTTATTTATATTTTAAATATAAATATATATTATTTTAATTGTCGTATCCTGCCATATCCGTATCCTAATTTTTGGAGATTTGTCATATCTTTGTATCGTATCGTGTCGTATTCTCTTACCTGTATCCGTATCCATGCAACATTGCTCTAATGTTCTTTGGTGTAACAACTGTCTTGCCATATAGTCAAGATCAACAAGCATTTGATGGATTTATAAGATTCGATTAGATCTTTAAGAAGTGGAAATTTAAAAGAGTAACAGCTTTATTGGAAGGGTTATTCTTTATTAATTACCCGTTTCGATATCTCATACTCGGGCTTTCTTGATTTCTCATGTAAAGGCTGACAAGTGTGATGGTTGATTTCTTGTGCTTATGCTAAAAGTTTGGCACTGCTTGTCAATAATAAACTTGACTTTATTACCACTATTAACAATGCATAATTAATGCTACAGGTGCTGCAATTATGGTGATCTCTGCTGTGCGGTGCCCTCTCTGTTTGCCCCACTAACCGCCCCGTATTCCCTCCTTTAAGCAGTCTCTTTGAGCAATTGAGCTTGTACTCTGGTTATTAGATGTATAAGACAGAACTGTTTTTTAACTAGAGAATTCTGATTTGAAAAGGTCTTGAAGTGATGTTAAATCTTGAGTTCGGGAAAATGAGAATTCTAGACTAAGATTCTCTTCCTTCTGAGTTGTGATTATGAGTACAACTTTGATCTAAAGTTAGCTACGTACATGTATAACTGTTGCTTATTTACATAGGATTTGATGCTCACATATTTGTTGCAATTTGCTTTCATCTCCAAAATCCGGTGGAGGTACACAAACATGATACACACAATGACTAGAAAGCAGATATTGTCAACTTTATCTTCACTTTGGGTTATAGACACTGATATCATAAATTGCTCTTGCTGCAAATGTTGTTGGCTTTCAATTTCACTTGCCACAAACACTGGAATCCTATATGATGATTTCTTCTCAATTTTGAAAGGTCTGGGCAGCTGGATTTGGTGTTGCTCTTCTGAAGAAACGTAGCTCTTCCACAAACCCTGCAGTCGAGGCCAGAAATGGATTAGAAGGTGAAGTGAACGTGTCAGAAAAGCAAGAGAAGGAAATACAGATGTTTGAAACTATGCTGTTATCGTTATTGGAGAAGATCTTCTCTTTTCTATTGAATTTGCCGGATGTAAATCAGTAAGGTTTCTGTTTATGGCCTCTTTATGAGTGCCATACTTGGTCATTCACATTGAAACTATTGCTCTTACCATTTCTGGAGAAGATCTTCTATTTTCTTTTAATTTGCCTGATGTAAGTCCGTAAGTTTTTGTGTACTTTACTCCATATTCAATGTGAATGACCGAGTACGCATTCATTCTCCCTAGATGATGAGTACTTCCGTTGCTGTATATGGTCAAAAGAATTGGTTGATGGTAACAATTGTTTCTTCATTGTTTTGCAGGAGATTAACCAAAATCGTGTCCATCCTTACAAAGAACCAGCCAGTCTTGCCCTCAGCTTTGCCTTTATAGCACAGCTGATAAGGTGGTTCCATTTCAGTCAATAGAATTGTATATTGAGGAGCAAAGGAAGATGGGAAGAATGGTACGTTCCTTCAACTTTGAGTCAACCCCCCACTGTGGACCATTACCGGAATTTCACGGACTTATATACATCAGAGTTACAGAAAGTTCTTGAAAGAGTGTTTTGCTACTGTGAAGCAGACATGAATCCTGCAAATTCATAATACATTCTATAGAATTTATCAATTTAATTTTTTCAGCTTCTAGCAATGGAAGTATGGTGGAGCAATATCACTGGAAAGTATTTGTTCACACAGTTGATATTTTATGAGACATTCATTAGGATCAAATATATGTATATGTGTATGTATAGGCTCATCTTAGCATGTGTCTTAAGAATCGAAAAACCTAATAAAAGTTTATATTTGTTCTTTCAATACATTAATGTACACTTTCATGTGTGCTTGCAAGAATAAATATAAGTTTTTTATTTAGTTTTTCAATCTTTAACGTGTGCGGCGCATGTTAATACAGTCCGTACGTACAAATAAATTAGAACCTGAAGGGGAATAATACGAAGCTGCAAATTTGACAAGATTTTGCCAGAGAAACTAGATTTCCTTAATACCGCAGGCATTGAATTCCTCTTCCTCGATACTTCACAAAGATGTTATTATCACAATCTCTTTACTGGAGTATACTTATGAAAAGGGATGCATATACAATTTTAGTGGATGTAAATATTTCCACTTCAATTCTAAACGACACTGTTTTCATTATACCACACAGTATAATTATTCAAATATGGAAATTTTTTTTTTTTTTTGTATTGTCACATTGTATAAAAATTGAATTATGTATAGTCTTTAGGTTTGTGAGGACTTTATGCTATTAATTTTCATAACATATTTAAAAATGAAGGATTTAGATTGGTTTCCTGTTTGGCTTCAGCCACCAGCAGTCAAAAGTTTTTCATTTCTCTTTTTAACTTTATTGGAATTTTTTTTTTTTTAAAAGATTAATGCAATACCCAATATTTGAGAATATAACTTTATGTTTAGTTCTTTATTGAATGTATTTTGTAGCTATTAAGTTTGTTGGGAATCAGAAAATACTTTTATTACTGTCTCTAAGTTGGTACCTTCTTTTAAATTTAAAAATTATAAGGCTTACATGATAAGTATAAATCACAATTCTCTTTTAAGAACAATAAAAAGAAAAGAAGCAGATAGGTAAAAGATGAAAAGAAATACCTTGCTCTTGTCATGGAGAAAGCATATGATCCCTTGTTGAGAAACACATTGTTTTGTTAACAGAGTTCACTTTTAAATGAAACAAAAAGAAATATTTATATTTAGAATCCATATCACACTTCCCTTCACGACCATCAAAGAAGCAGCAAGGCATCCTTTCCCAATTATGTAATTGATCGATCAGGTAAACGATTAACGTATTATTCTCTCTGTTTTTTTTCTAGCGTCAAAAAATCACACAATGTTACAACAATCAGAAAGCAGAGGTGTGCAACCAAACCAGGACCATGCGCGACTAGGTACAGGTAAACAATTAATACATTCTCTTTATTTTATCTAGCAAAGCATTTAGCGTCGAAAAATCATACAATGTTACAACAATCAGAAAGCGGATCAGGTGTACAACCAAACCAGGACCACGTGCCAAGTGGTAGTTCAGAGGAACCACAGTTGTTCGCGGTCCAAAATAGTGCAACTCACGAAATTTGTAAGTAGTCCTAAAATAGTATATGATTAGATTTAGGACATCTATCTATATAAATTTGGAATTATGCATTGCTTTATAGAATACTAAGTCTAACAATTTTTTTTTTTCCATTTTTATTGTTGATTGTAAAGGGACAGGAGAGCGTCTGAATTACTATCGACCATTGTTTAATGCTGCACAAAATGGTGATTGGAAAACTGTTAAGAGTTTCATCAACCGCGATCCAAATGCATTGACGGCTAGGATAACAGTCGGTTCAAGAACAATACTTCATGTTGCAGCTATATGTTGTCAATGGGGATTGGTCCTCAAGCTTTTGGAACTTGTATCTCTAGAATCACTTGCAGTGCAAGATGTAAGTGGAAACACAGTCCTCCACTTTGTTGCAGAAGGTGGAAGCCTAAAGACTGCCAAGGCATTGGTTAAAAAGAACAGAAGATCTGGAGACTGCCAAGGCATTGATTTGCTACAAATTGTCAACAGTAGAGGAGACCTGCCACTTCTCTATTCTATCTATAGTGGAAAAAAGGAGTTGGTGTGGTACTTTACTTTGATAACCAGAGTTGAGTCTCCTGCTGATCCCTTCTTCGTTCCTTCGTTACCTATGATCCTCCGTATTCTAATTCAATCAGGTTTTTTTGGTAACAACTTCCAACCTATCATATAGTCTCATTAATTATTATCATTGAATTATGTTCCAACTTCAACAGATATGTAGTTCTAGGGTCCTGATCCGAACAAAAGGATTTTAAGACTTTTGTTTCAGTTTCATAACGTTATAAAACAACGGTCCTAAAATTCTGATGTCCTGATCAAGGTTTGTATGTGAGAACTCCCGTGTAGTTCTATACATAATTAATCTTTTTAATTTTCTGTTCTCCACTTTAATTCAATAGATATAGCCTTGTATTTCGTCCGAAGATATCCCAACTTGGCTCTTACAAGTGAGCAATTCGGCTATTCTTTGCTCTGGTGGTTGGCATTTGAGTCTTCACACTTCTTAAGTGGGAGTAAACTTGGATTTTTTAAAAGATGGATCTATAAATGTAAGTATATATCCTACATTCTTGTAAAAGCTTTTTACTTAAATGTGCCAATAAATATCAAACAAATAAATACATGTCTTTTGTTTTCTGTTGAGATTTTTTTTTTCTTTCATAATTTCTTCTTGTTGTTTCAAGTTGTTCGTGTGGAAATTAAAGATTCACAAACGCATTTAACAACGGTAAATATGGAAGACTTCCTCGAAAGCACGGAAGGGTTTCCAGCATTAGAAACCTCAATACAATCGAGAAGCTTTACAACTCAAGGTTTGCAAATTTTACATTTATCATTTTATATTTAGTTGTTATGATTCTTATCCAGGCATATCAACTAGATCAATTAACAAGCATGTCGTTTTCTTTTCTACAGTGCTTCGATGGTTCAAAAGATTATTCTCAAAAACTATTGCACATCTGGGTAAGTAATCATTTATCATACACCGAATATATAGTATATGGGAAAACTAGGTTGATATTATGGGGACCTCCGACGCTCGTGATTAGTTTAAATACTCTATAAACTTTCAAAAGCAAACTCATGCAATGAGATACTGCGTGTGTCCAAAGCGACAAATGTATACTTGGTTTTGGACCTCATAAATAACTTTGACATTATATTTGATTTTCACTTGCAGCACCCTCTATAAAAATGGTCCGAGATGCCAAGTTGAAACATAAATATGCTGTTGAGTTAGTAAATCATGTTTGCACACAACTCTCACGCATGAGCTTTCAACAAATCATTCAATTTCTTGAGAATCCAAAATCCATCATGGGCATTGCAGTTGCAGGCGGGATTGAAGAGATTGTAAGTACCCTTTTGCAACATTTTCCAGAGCTGATTGAGTACAACGTAATGCTCGAGCGAAACATATTGCAAGTTGCTATTGAGTATCGCCAAGAAAAGATAGTCAATATAATAAAAAAGAGCTCTCCCATAGCTACTATGAATTTGTGTGGATATGTACGGGAAGCAGGAAACACCACTCTACACTTGGCAGGAAAGTTGGCCCCTGCGTTTAAATTATATTCAGTCTCCGGTGCCGCTTTACAAATGCAAAGAGAATTACAGTGGTTTAAGGTATTGATGTCTTAAATAATATAGTTGTGCCCCTACCTATCAGTTTAAGCATTTAAGTCTAGTGGCTAATGATAGAGATTTTGCTTATTAATTTTGTCTTATGTTGTGTAGGAGGTGGAGAAAATTACATTCCCTTTTCAAAGGGAATGGAAAAATATGTACATTGAAACAGCAAAAGATGTTTTTAGGACATCGCACAAGGAGTTGGCAGACCAAGGAGAGAAGTGGATGAAAGATACGTCAAATTCTTGCATGCTTGTTTCCACACTCATTGCCACTGTATTATTTGCCGCGGCTTTCACGGTACCGGGAGGCAACATAAACGATAAAGGGATTCCAATTTTTTTACGGACCAATGCATTCACGGTATTTTCTGTTTCAGATGCACTTGGTCTGTTCTCTTCTTTGACTTCCCTATTAATGTTCTTAGCTATCCTAACTGCACGTTATGCAGTAGACGACTTTCTCGAATCCCTCCCAAAGAAGTTAATTATAGGTCTTGGCTCTCTCTTCTTTGCCATAGCCGCTATGATAATAGCTTTCGGAGCTACTCTAACTATTGTACTTAGTGAGAGATGGCAGTGGGTTACTCTGCCAATTACTTTACTGGCTTCTTTCCCTGTGGCAATATTTGTAATGCTGCAACTTCCCTTGTTCGTCCAAATGGTTCAATCAACTTACGGATCCAGCATCTTTCACACTTGGCCATCAAGAGTTTGAATAATATTGAATGCGTCTGTTACCGCAAGTATATGGCTTTTGGATTTTGTTGTATATTTTCTGAATTCCTAATATAAGTATTACTGTGTAAAATCTTGAAAGCTCACTTGTTTTTAAGAGGTGTAAAGGACTTTGATAGTCGTTTACAATTGATGTTCATGTTGAGGACCTAGGTCTAGATCCAACAACAAGCCATAACTTGCAAAGCAAGTAACGCACACACACGATAGATTTTGAATTAGGTCACCTTATTTAGGGATTCCCAATTCTCTAGAACGCAGGTTATTTAGCCTTTGCCCTAGCCCAAGCCAATCCTAAGTATAACACTCAAGAAAAGCCGAAATAATGTCTATGGTTGTTTAGCCAAAAGACAGAGAAAACTGAATAGTACTTTGATAAATCTGATCCCTTACAACCCTAATGATGATAAGCTATATATAGGAGATAGAATCCTCCTAATAAAAGTACTAGGAAAACAAAATAGTAAAAGGAATAAAACTCCTAAAACAAATAGTAATTAAACTAAACTAGAATAGGAAATTAAGATAAAGTCAAAAGCCTAAAAAATAGGAAACTGATTGGGACACGAAGTGCCAATGGTCACGGAATCACTGTTCACGCACAGAATCACTGTTCACGCACGAAATTACTGTTCACGCACGAAATTACTGTTTACGGATCAGTCTCTCGCTTCTCCTAATGTGGTCTTCATCAATCCCCCCTTCTTCAAGTATGCCCTTGCCTACAAGGGAAAATTCTGGGAACTTTGAAACCATGTCATCATAATCTTCCCATGTCGCCTCATCTCTGGGAAGGCCCCTCCATTGTATTAACACCTGCCAAACCTTTTATTTTGGACGGTTGCGTTGCCAATGCCTATATTGTAGCGCCTCTTTCGGCTTCAGCACCATTCTTCCTTCGTCATCGAATGACGGCAAATCCTCTGCAATCAACTCTGGGCTCCCCACCTTTTTCTTCAATGATGAAACATGAAAAACCGGATGTAGTCGTGAATTTGGTGGTAACTCCAATCGATATGCGACTTCTCCAATGCGCTCTAGCACTTTAAAAGGCCCATAGTACCGCTGTGACAACTTCACATTGAACCTCTTTTTCAAGGACTTTTGCCGATATGGTTGAAGCTTGAGATACACCAAGTCACCTGGTTCAAATGACGCATCCCTACGGTTTTGGTCATAGTACTTCTTCATTCTTGCTTGAGCTCTCTCCAATTCTTTTTTCAGTTTGGCCATAATTTCGTCTCGAGTCATCAACTCTCTCTACTTCATCATTAGCCGCTGTCCCAATCTCATAAGTGCTCAGCCCTGGTGGTGTCCTGCCATAAATTACCTCGTAGGGACTCATGTTGATTGCAGCATGGTGAGTTGTATTGTACCAATATTCTGCCCATGGAATGTAGTCCTTCCAAGTTGCTTGCTCATGGTGGCAGTAACACCTCAGATATTGCTCTAGAGTACGGTTCACCACTTCTGTTTGTCCATCGGTCTGCGGATGATAGGATGAACTCGCCTTAAGCTTGGTACCCTGCAGTTTAAATAACTCTTTCCAAAAGGAACTCATGAACAATTGTCCCCTGTCAGTAACAATGGTTCGAGGAAAACCGTGGAGTTTAACCACATTATCAATGAAAGAATTAGCTACACTACTAGCTGTAAAAGGATGCTTTAATGGAATGAAGTGAGCACCCTTACTTAACCTGTCCACCACCACCAAAATCGCTTCAAATCCCCTGCTACTTGGCAGCCCCTCGACGAAGTCCATAGTCAAATCTTCCCAAATCCTCTCAGGAATGGGTAGAGGTTGTAGTAGCCCCATTGGTCGCCGTGAGTCATACTTAACCTTTTGACATGTATCACACTCCATTACTTTTTTCTTCACTTCACTCTTGAGCCCTTCCCAGTAGAAAAAGTGTTTGATCTTCATGTATGTCCTCAGCCAACCCGAATGACCACCCTCTTTGCTTTCATGGAAGTGAGCAAGGATCTCATGCCTTAATCCCGGCACATCAGGCACATACAGATAGGATTTATAGTACACCAGACCGTTATTTATCTTGTATCTCTCAACCCCCTCATCTTTGTTCTCCATTTTCTGGCAAATCTCTTGGGTCTTGGCATCCATCTTCACGGCCTCACGGATTTTATCCCATATTTTCCACTCTGCCCCACTCAATGCTGCTAGCCCTGGGCTTTCTTCCTCATACACGGTCCACATCATTGGACTACCTTCTTTTCGGGAAAGCGCATCAGCTACCTTGTTTTCTTTTCCTGGTTGGTAGACAATATCATACTCAAATCCGAGTAGTTTTACCATAAACTTTTGTTGCTCGGGCGTTACTATCTTTTGCTGCAATAGGTGCCTCAACGCCTGTTGATCGGTAACAATGGTGAATTTTCTCCCCATCAAGTATGGCCTCCACACTTTCACCGCATGGATCACTGCTAGCATTTCTCGGGCATAAGTACTCCAAGCTTTTTTCATAGGTCCTAAAGCTTGAGATATGAACGCCAGTGGTCTTTTGTCTTGTACCAAAACTGCTCCTATACCTTCCCCACTAGCGTCGGTGTAGACCTCAAAGGTTTTGTTGAAGTCAGGCAATGCTAGTACGGGCGTCTGTGTCATTGCTCTCTTCAGGTTCTCAAAAGCAAGCTTGGCCTCATCGGTCCACTCAAAGTTGTCTTTTTTTAACATGTTGGTCAATGGCCTAGCTATCAACCCGTAGTGTTTGACGAACCTCCTGTAATAACCTGTCAACCCCAGAAACCCTCGCAGTGCTGACACATCTTTTGGTAAAGGCCAATCTACCATGGCTTCTATCTTTCGCGTATCCACCTTCACCCCCTTTTCTGAGATGAAGTGCCCCAGATACTCTAGTTCATCCTTGACGAATTCGCACTTGGACATTTTAATGTAGAACTGATGATGGCCAAGGATCTCCAGCACTATCTCTAGGTGAGATAAATGTTCTTCCATCGACTTTGAATAGATTAGAATGTCGTTGAAGAAGACTAGCACAAACCTCCTTAGGTGTGGTCGAAAGATCTCATTCATTGCTGCTTGAAAAGTCGAGGGGGCATTACACAACCCAAATGGCATGACGAGGTACTCATAGAGTCCTGAGTGAGTCCTAAAAGCAGTCTTGTGTACATCCTCCTCTCTCATGCGGATTTGATGATAACCCGCCCTTAGATCGAGCTTGGTGAAGACACTGGCGCCATGTAATTCGTCTAGCATCTCATCTACCGTTGGTATAGGGAACCTATCTTTTACCGTAGCTTCATTCAAGGCCCTGTAATCTGTGCAGAATCGCCATGTGCCATCTTTCTTCCTGACCAACAAGACCGGTGATGAAAACGGACTTGTACTCTGTCTAATCAGCCCACTCTTTAGCATTTCCCCCACTTGCTTCTCTATCTCGCTTTTTTGAAAGTAAGCGTACCTGTATGGGGGCACATTGACAGGCTTTGACTCATCCTTTAGGGTAATGCGATGGTCAAAGTGTCTAGCCGGTGGTAACGTCGTCGGCACCTCCAGTACCCGCAGGTGGCGGGCTAATAAACTGCGGACTTTTTCAGGTAGTCCCAGCATCTCTTCCTCTATAACCTCCATCTGCTCAGATTTGGTTCCCATTGCTTGGCCATTGTTGGTATTGATGATGGCAAAACATTGGGCACCCCCTTTGCAAAGTCGCTCCATCACATGCGCCTCACAATGCTTGATTTCTTTGGATGAGGTTGCGGTCCAGGACCTCTTTTTGCCTCCCAACTTGAACTTCATGGTCATAGTCTCGTAGTTGGTCACTACTTCCCCGATACTCTTCAACCATGCATTCCCCAAGACCACATCTAGCCCTGCAAGTGCCAAAACATGTAGCTCGGCCACTATTCGCACACCCTGCACATTCATCTTTACATTTTGATGTACCTCATCGCATTTCAATCGTTCACCGTTGGCTACTCTCACATCAAATGCTTCTATGGCTGTACCTTTCATCCCTAGTTTCTTCACGGTATTCATGTTAATGAAATTGTGAGATGATCCGGAATCAACTAGTAAGGAAACCTCAGAACTCCCTATCCATGCCATTAGCCTCATAGTTGATGGTCTTGGAGTCCCCGAGATTGCATTGAGAGACAACTCTACCATTTCCTTTTCTTCACTTGACTCGGCTACCCTTAGCTCCCCTTCGTCACTAGATGTCTCATCTTCCTTTTCAGTCTCAAACTCTGACTCGTCTGAACCTATAACCATGAGAAGCTTGCCGTTTCTACATTGGTGACCTTTCACCCATTTTTCTCTGCATTTGAAACATAGCCCCTTTTTGATGTAGTCTTGTACCTCTTCTCGGGATAGTTTCTTCATCTCATTAGATCTAGTCTTTGAACTGCTTCCTTCCTCGGCATTGTCTTTCCAAGAATTCCCGGGTTGCAAGGATTTGGAGAACTTGTTCCCCGTGTTTTCTTTGTAAGACCTCCTCTCACCGGGTCCCTCCTCCAGAATCTCTGCCGTCCGCATTGCTTCTCGAAGAGTTGTTGGCTGTTTCAGTTTCACCACTTTAGCTAACCCCGGTTTTAGGCCCTCCGTGAACATCCCAATCAAGTGAGTTTCTGTCCAGTCCCTGGTCATAGTCTGCAAACGCCTAAACTCATTAATATAATTCTGCACTTTACCTTCTTGGCGGAGTTTTGCAAGTTGCCCATGGTGATCGGTTACTGGTGATGGCCCCCATTGATCTAGAAATTCTTGTTCGAAGGCTGTCCACCCCAATCTCTGTCGATCATGTTCATACTGGTCCTTCAACCATCTCCACCAACTATTAGCCTGCCCATCAAGATACATGCTCGCAATGTCTACTTTGTCTGCCCGGCTAATCTCATATACTCGGAAGTAACGGTTAGCTTTCTCCAACCACTCGTATGGGTCCCCTCCACTAAAGTGTGGAAATTCGATCTTTGGTTTCCTTGGCCCTTGGTTCCCTCGTCGGCCGGCCTCATAGTCATTATCTTCAAACTGTCGATTTCTGGGTCTCTCCTGGTTTGGGTTTCCTCTGTAGTTCCACCGGTTGTCCCTTCGGATTTCGTCTTCACTACTCGACCCATCCCTTTCGAGTCTCCTACCGACCCCAGGCCTCTGCCTCCTTTGATTTGGTTCGATCCACCTTTCGGCTACCCGGTCTCCTCGTTCCACTCGTCCTCCATGTCTATAATGAGCCGGGGGTCTATCTCTTTGATCGTATCTATCGTCCGACTCATATAATGGATTAGCCTGTGGTGGCCTTTCCCCATGAGTTCGTCTGTCCCCTTGTATAACTTCTTCTTCAACCCCTGGATCAACTCCTCTTGCCGGATGAAGTATCTCTAACCTGGCTAGCATATGTCCCACGGTTGTAGATAGCCTGGTCATCTCCGTTCGCACGTCTCTTATGTCGGCCTCTATGGTTTCAAAGCGGACTCTGTTGGGTTGATTGGACGTTGATGGTTGATCATTCTCGCTGGTTGACATCTTGATAATTCTCTCAATGAAAGCACCAAATTGTTGAGGACCTAGGTCTAGATCCAACAACAAGCCCTAACTTGCAAAGCAAGTAACGCACACACACGATAGATTTTGAATTAGATCACCTTATTTAGGGATTCCCAATTCTCTAGAACGCAGGTTATTTAGCCTTTGCCCTAGCCCAAGCCAATCCTAAGTATAACACTCAAGAAAAGCCGAAATAATGTCTATGGTTGTTTAGCCAAAAGACAGAGAAAACTGAATAGTACTTTGATAAATCTGATCCCTTACAACCCTAATGATGATAAGCTATGTATAGGAGATAGAATCCTCCTAATAAAAGTACTAGGAAAACAAAATAGTAAAAGGAATAAAACTCCTAAAACAAATAGTAATTAAACTAAACTAGAATAGGAAATTAAGATAAAGTCAAAAGCCTAAAAAATAGGAAACTGATTGGGACACGAAGTGCCAATGGTCACGGAATCACTGTTCACGCACAGAATCACTGTTCACGCACGAAATTACTGTTTACGGATCAGTCTCTCGCTTCTCCTAATGTGGTCTTCATCAGTTCACTTGCTCATTTGACCAACACACACACTTTTTTTTAGGTAAAAGAGCAATTCAAATCAGAAAAATCTTGGGTCGGATTATATAACTTATGAATTTCAAATCACCACCTTATTTGAATCTTGATAACAGGGGTCTAAATACTACATTACTATAAAAATCCCGTAGAGAGTGTACTTATTCAAACCATGTTTGTAACGTTTAATCCAAGCAGCTCAAACATTTGAGTCATACAGACTCGTAACACTGAATGTCAGGTTTGGTGTCAGTCCAACCCTTAAACAAAACAGAGATTTCCTAGGAATTATATGCCCCAAACAAACAAGCATTCAAAACAATTTTATTAACTAGTCCCCATATTTGTGACTTTTTCTTATTTAATTAAACTGGTCTCCGTATTTTTCCATAAGTACCAAATCGGTCCCTCTTTCTAATTCCGTGGACTATTGTCAAAATTTCCCGAACTTATATAAATCAGAGTTACAGAAATTCTTGAAAGAGTGTTTTGCCACAGTGAAGCAGGCATGAATCCTGCAAATTTATATTACATCCTACAGTATCTCAATTTAATTTTTTCAGCTTCTAGCAATGGAAGTCTACTGGAAAGTAATTGTCCACTCAGTTGATATGTTATTAGACATTCATTAGGGTCAAATATATGTATATGTTAACACAGTTCGCTTATGACTGGGGTATACTAAATTTCTTTTGTATGGTCGTCACATTGTATATAAAATTGAATTATGTAAAGTCCTATTAATTTTCACAATGTATTGGCTGAGGAATCTCAAGCCACTAGCACTCAAAGTATTTCATTTCTCTTTTTCACTTTATTGGGATTATTTTGTTTTTTTTAAGATTGCAATAGCCAATATTTGAGAATATATGGTTGTTTATTGAATGTATTTTTTAAACAATTAATTTTGTTTTTGAAATTTGAAAATTACTTGCGAATCCAGATATAAAGAAAATAAACTTATTGTTTTACATGAATGTTATTTGATCAGTTTAAATCACAATTTATCTTTTGAGAACAATAAGAAGAAAAAGAAGAAAAGAAATACCTTGCTCTTGTCATGAAGGAAGCATATGATCCCGTGTTGAGAAACACATTATTTTGTTAAAAGAGTTCACTTTTAAATGGAAGAAAAAGAAATAAAAGGGCTTCAAATATTTATATTTAGAATCCATATCCACTTCCCTTCACAAATGTCTAAATGGTTACTATATAATGTCGATCAGGTAAACGATTACCGCATTCTCTTTGTTTTTTTTCTAGCGAAGCATTTAGTGTCGAAAAATCACACAATGTTATAACAATTAGAAAGCGGAACGTGTGTACAACCAAACTAGGACCACGAGCCAAGTGGTAGTTCAGAGGAACCACAGTTGTCCGTAGACCAAAATATTGCAGCTAACCAATTTTGTAAGTACCTGCAGTTTGAGAGTTTAGGTCTAGTAGTTAATAACAGAGATTATGTATATTAAATTTTATCTTAAGTTGTGTAGGAGTTGGAGAAAATTACATTCTTTTGCAAAGGGAATGGAAAAATATGAACAATAAAACACCAAAAGATGTTTTTAGGAGATCGCACAAAGAGTTGGCACAATAAGAAAAGAAGTGGATGAAAGATATATCAAATTCTTGCATGCTTGTTTCCACACTCATTGACATTGTATTGTTTGCCGCAGCTTTTACAATACCAAGAGGTGACGTAAACGATAAAGAGATTCAAATTTTTCACGGACCAATGCATTTATGGTATTTACTATTTCAGATGCACTTGATACGTGTTTTTCTTTGACTTTCCTATTAATGTTCCTAATTATCCTAATTGCATGTTATGCAGTAGAGGACTTCCTCGAATCTCTCCCAAAGAAGTTAAATATAGAACTTAGTTCTCTCTTCTTTGTCATAGCCGCTATGATAATAGCTTTCGAAGCAACTCTAAATATTGTACTCAGCGACAGATGACAGTGGGTTACTCTCCCAATTACTTTACTAGCTTCTTTCCCTACGGCAATATTTGTAATGCTGCAACTTTCCTTGTTCGTCCAAATAATTCAATCAACTTATGGATCCAGCATCTTCCCACTTGGCCAGCAAGAGTTTGAATAATTTTGAATGCATATGTTATCCAAGTATATGACTTATGTATTTTGAATTCCTAATATAGTATTTGTTAGGAATTTCGCAGCGCAAGAATAATTATGACGACAAAATAGAGAAATAAATAGAATAGTGGAGACACAAAATTTACGTGGTTCGGCTTAAAGCCTACATCCACGGGCGAAGACGATCAAATGAATTTTACTAAAATGGAGATATTACAAGACAAGAGAATTTCTCTCAAAACCCAAAACCCCAATATACCCAATAAATACTCTCACAAGATCTCAAGCTCACTTTCTCTCAAATAATTCTCTCTCTTGAGAATTCTCTCAAATAGCTTGGATTTTTTTACAAATGAAGAGAAGAGAGGTATTTATTGGAAAATTTTAGTTACTATTCACATTTACTGTTCACGCGTATACGGTACTGTTCACGCAGTACTGTTGACGTCACTGCTTACGCATACGTACTGTTGACGTTACTGCTTACGTCACTGTTCACGACATACTATTTCTATTGAGTCAGCCCAATAATTTGCAAATGGACTTGGGCTTAGCAAATAGGCTTGGACAAATTCAAGACATATCAACAAATCTCCACCTTGGCTTGAATTTGCTAGCTAAAGAATTTCTTCAATCATCTTCTCCAAAAATGCCCCTAAGGCAATCAGTTTTGATAAATACCAACTAAGTCCAAGCAATGCCTGCACTTGCTTACTGAAAGAGACTTTGTCAACATGTCAGCTGGATTGTCTACAGTACCAATTTTCTTAATAGAAATATCACCTTGAGAAATAATATCACGAACAAAGTGGTACTTCACATCAATGTGTTTCGTCCTTTCATGAAACATTTGATCTTTAGTTAAATGAATAGCACTTTGGCTATCATAATGGACGACAATCACTTTATGATCCAAACTGAGCTCACCAAACAAGCCTCTCATCCAAATGGCTTCTTTTATAGCCTCGACAATTGCCATGTACTCTGCCTCTGTAGTGGATAATGCTACTGTAGACTGTAACGTAGCTTTCCAACTGATAGCAGTATCACCAAGAGTAAATACATAGCCAGTAATGGATCTCCGTCTGTTGAGATCACCTGCATAATCTGAATTAACATAACCAACCAAATGTCCCTTACTCCTTCCAAATTCCAAACAATAATCAGTAGTACCCCGTAGATACCTCATAATCCATTTCACTGCTTGCCAGTGTTCTTTACCGGGATTAGACATATATCTACTAACAACACTGACTGCATGTGCAATATCAGGACGAGTACATACCATAGCATACATGAGACTACCAACAGCACTAGAGTAGGGAACATATGACATGTACTCAATATCATTATCTGACTGTGGTGACATAGCAGCAGAAAGTTTAAAATGAGCAGCAAGTGGAGTACTTACAGGTTTAGCATTTTTCATACCAAAACGCTCCAAAACCTTTTCAACAAAACTCTTCTGAGTAAGGTAAAGTTTTCCTGCAGCTTTATCTCTTCGAATCTCCATACCAAGAATTTTCTTGGCTGCTCCCAAATCTTTCATTTCAAATTCACCACTCAATTCTGATTTTAATTTGTTTAGCTTAAACATATCCTTAGCTGCAATCAGCATATCATCAACATAAAGCAGCAGATACACAAATGAGCCATCTTTAAGTTTTCTGAAATACACACAGCTATCATACTGACTCCTAGAATAGCCGTGGCCAACCATAAAAGAATCAAACCGCTTGTACCACTGTCGAGGAGATTGTTTCAGACCATACAATGATTTCTTCAACAAACAAACATGGTCTTTCTTCCCTTCAATCTCAAAACCCTCAGGCTGTTGCATATAAATTGTCTCCTCAAGCTCTCCATGTAAGAAGGTAGTCTTAACATCCAGTTGTTCCAACTCCAAATTATGCATAGCAACCAAAGCAAGTAAGACACGAATAGAGCTATGTTTAACAATAGGTGAGAATACATCATTAAAGTCAACTCCATGTACCTGACTATAGCCCTTTGCAACCAACCGTGCCTTGTACTTCGCATCTTCAACACCTGGAATGCCTTCTTTCCTTTTAAAGACCCACTTGCATCCAACAATTTTCTTATCTTTAGGCGGTTTAACTAAATCCCAAGTTTTATTCTTGTGAAGAGACTCCACCTCTTCCTGCATAGCCACTAACCACTTAGCAGAATCATCATAAGAGATAGCCTCTGAATATGTTGAAGGTTCACCAACTGCATTTGTGTCTTCTGCCACAGCTAGTGCAAATGAGACATAGTCTGCTAGTCTCTGAGGCCTCCTCTTCTTTCTTGGTGGCTTATGTTTAGCAATAGAGTCTTCTTCTTCACTTTGTGGTGTTTCCTCTTCTTCAATAGAAGTAGGCATCTGAACTCGATTTTGTAGAGATAGTTCATTCTCCACCTCAAACTCCACCTGCTTAGAAGAACTTGCAGCATCTGTATTAGAGGAAACATAAGTCTTCTTTCTAGCAGAAGTCTCCTTTACTGGATGTAACATAGCAGATTCATCAAATACAACATCTCTGCTAATTATTACTTTTAGAGAATTTGGATCAGGGCACCATAATTTATATCCTTTCACACCAGAAGGATAACCAATAAATATGCACCTTTTAGATCGTGGCTCTAATTTTCCATCATTAACGTGTGCATAAGCAGGACATCCAAATACCTTTAGGTTAGAATATTCAGCCGGTTTACCAGACCATAACTCCTCTGGAGTCTTTATGCCAATTGCTGTGGATGGAGAACGATTCACCAAATGACAGGCTGTAGAAGCTGCTTCTGCCCAGAAGTCTTTAGATAGGCCAGAATTTGATAACATACAACGAACTTTCTCCAAGAGCGTTCTGTTCATACGCTCTGCTACACCATTCTGCTGTGGTGTGCCTCTAACTGTAAGGTGACGCACAATGCCTTCATTTTTGCAGAATTCATTAAAATCACCTTGACATAACTCTAGACCGTTGTCTGTCCTGAGTCGCTTTATTTTTCTTCCAGTCTGTTTCTCTACTAAGGCCTTCCATTGCTTGAAGGTGGTAAACACATCATTTTTCTGCTTCAGAAAATATACCCATACCTTTCTAGAATAATCATCAATGAAGGTAAGCATATATCGAGCACCACCTTTTGATGGGACACGTGTAGGCCCCCAAAGATCTGAATGAATGTAATCCAAAGTACCTTTAGTTCTGTGAATTGCAGTACTGAAACTGACTCTTTTCTGTTTGCAAAAAATGCAATGCTCACAGAAGTCTAGCTTTGATGTACTCTGACCGCAGAGAAGACCTCTTCTGCTTAACTCTGATAGACCTCTTTCACTCATATGTCCCAGCCTCATATGCCATAATCTGGTGACATTTGAGTCAGACAAGGAAGATGTGGACACGGCTGCTGCACCTGTAACTGTAGAGCCTTTCAGAATGTACAGTTTGCCTATCTTCTCAGCCTTCATCACAATTAAAGAACCTTTAACAACCTTTAAAACTTTATCTCCGCCAGTGAATTTGTAGCCATTCGAATCCAGAGTACTTAAAGAGATAAGATTTCTCTTCAAGTCTGGAATATGTCGGACATCTGTCAAAGTTCTGACTACTCCATCATGCATCTTGATTTTGACTGTGCCCATTCCAGCAATTTTACAAGCATGGTTGTTGCCCATTAATACAACTCCACCTTGCACCGATTTATATGTGGAGAAATAATCTCTATTGGGGCACATATGGAATGAGCAGCCGTATCCAGAATCCATTCATTTCTGGTTTTGGCTTCATCAGCACATACTAAGAGCAGATCACATTGCTCTTGATTTTGAACAATACTGGCTTCAGCGGGTTCATCTCTCTTCTGATCTTTGTTTTGTTGCTTGTTCTTTAGCTTGAAGCATTCTGACTTGATATGCCCCTTCTTCTTGCAGTAATTACAAGTTAAATTTCTGTGTCTAGACTTTGATCTAGACCTTGATCTTTGATTGCTAGAAGAACTTTTATCTGGAGTCCTTCCTCTAACGAGTAGACCTTCTGCTGGGCTGTCATTTCTACTTGTTCCAAGCTCCTTATCAATAAGCTCCTTTGAAAATAAAGCTGCTTTAACATCCTCTAACTTTAAAGTTTGCCGACTGTAAATTAAAGTATCTCTAAAGTGCTTGTAGGATGGAGGTAGTGAGCGGAGCAACATAAGAGCTTGATCTTCATCATCATAAGAAATCTCCATATTTTCTAAATCCATAAGGATAGTGGAGAATTCATCAATGTGAGATTTGATAGATGCACCTTCAGCCATGCTGAGTGTGTATAGACGGTGCTTTGCTACCAACTTGGTGGTGAGATTCTTTGTAACGTACAAAGATTCAAGCTTGTCCCATAAATCTTTGGCGGTCTTCTCTTGCATGACTTCTCGCAAAACTTCATTTGACAAGCATAACTGAATGGAAGCAAGGGCCTTATCATCCATCTCCTGCTTCTTCGCCTTATCCATAGTACTAGGTAATTTATCTTTACCTAGTAGTGCTTGATGCAAACCATTATGAATCAGGATTGCACGCATCTTGACTTGCCACATGGTGAAACTCATGTTGCGATCAAATTTCTCAATATCAAATTTTGTCGTCGTCATGATGTCAACACCTCTGGTCAACGCCAGTCAACACCTCTGGTTAATAATCTGGAATAGTGTACGTAGTAATGAACAGCACACCAGGTAAGTTCCCAGGAAAGAAAGGTGGGTCACAACGGACACACTTAAATACCAAGTCTTTCCTTAGCCAGAACCTTGCCTAGACATGTACTTTCCACACCACCACACTTACATCCAGCAACCACAAAACCAGTAAACTCAAGAATAATTCTTTTCACAAGACAAGAGAATTTCTCTCAAAACCCAAAACCCCAATATACCCAATAAATACTCTCACAAGATCTCAAGCTCACTTTCTCTCAAATAATTCTCTCTCTTGAGAATTCTCTCAAATAGCTTGGATTTTTTTACAAATGAAAAGAAGGGAGGTATTTATAGGAAAATTTTAGTTACTATTCACAGTTACTGTTCACGCGTATACGGTACTGTTCACGCGGTACTGTTGACGTCACTGCTTACGCATACGTACTGTTGACGTCACTGCTTACATCACTGTTCACGACATACTATTTCTATTGGGTCAGCCCAATAATTTGCAAATGGACTTGGGCTTAGCAAATGGACTTGGACAAATTCAAGACATATCAACAGTATTACTATGTAAAATCTTGAAAGCTCACTTGAAGCAATTTTTTTAAGGGGTGTAAAAGACTTTGACTGTCTTTTACAATTGATGTTCACTTGTTTATTTGACCAACATAGACACCTTTTTTTTTTTTTTTAAGGTAAAAGAGCAATCCAAATCATTTATGGATTTCAAATCACAACTTTTGAATCTTGATGACAGGGATCCAAATACTGCATTACTCATAAAAATCATGTGGAGAATGTATTTATTCAAAGAACGCTTATAATGTTTAATCCAAGCAATTCAAATATGACTCATACTTGTTTAATTAAAATCGTCCAAATAGTATTTATTCAAACAACGCTTATAGTCAGAAGATTTTTGTGAAGCTTATTGCCCGGAAGCCTCCCTTTGAGGGTTGTATCAACTAAACATTGATGGGAGTGTTAGGAATTGTGATAGATCCATAGTTGCTGCTGGAGCCTTTAGGAGATATAATATGAGCTGGAAAGGAGGCTTTATTGTTAAAATTGGAGTAGGGAGTATTTTTGAGACTGAGTGATAGGGTTTATTGGAGGGCTTGAGATATGCTTGGACTGCTAGTATTAAAGATCTGATGGTGGAGTTTGACTCCTTTGGAGGTAGTGAATTTAGTGAATGGTGTCTTGAGCCATAACCACCCCTACTTTAACATTGCTCATAAATGTAGAGTTAATTACACTCAACCTCCCTGAGGTTTGGATAATTACACTCGTAATCAAAGTTTGCATTAATTGACACTAATCTCCCCTCATGTTAACGTTGACCGTCAAAATAAACGTTGACTTTTTTCAAATTTATTAAATGACCAAAGTACCCCTGTTAATTAATATCATCAATTTTTTACTATTTATTAAAAAAAAATTAATGGTGAGATCCAGATTGGATCTCCACCTTCCCCAAGAAAAAAAAAATTTTGAATGTGTTCATCGAACCCTTCTGGTTCGAGGATCGAACCCAGAAGGGTTCGATCTCGAACCCAGAATTGAACCCTTCTGGGTTCAATGAATCTCGAACCCAGATATGGGTTCCACGAATCCAGAGGGTTCGAAGAACGAACCCTTCTGGGTTCGACATCGAACCCAGAAGGGTTCCAAATCAAACCCAGAAGGGTTTGATCTTCGAACCCTCTGGGTTCGTGGAATCCAGAGGGTTCGATTCGAACCCTTCTAGGTTCGAGATTCATCGAACCCAGAAGAGTTCGTTCTTCCATCCCTTATGGGTTCGATCTCGAACCCAGAAGGATTCTATCTTCTAACCCTCTGGGTTCGTAGAACCCAGATTTGGGTTCCACGAACCCTTATGGGTTCGAGTTTCATCGAACCCAGAAGGGTTCGATCCCTTCTAGGTTCGAAGATCGAACCAGAATGGTTCGATGATCACATTTAAATTTTTTTTTTTTTTGTTCTTGGTGGATATCCAATCTGGATTTCATCATTAATTTTTTTAATGAATAGTAAAAAATTGATTATATTAATTAACATGGGTATTTTGGTCATTTAATAAATTTGAAAAAAGTCAACGTTTATTTTGACGGTCAACGTTAACGTGAGGGGAGATTAGTGTCAATTAATGTAAAATTTGATTCTGAGTGTAATTATCCAAACCTCAAGGAGGTTGAGTGTAATTAACTCTAGGAACGTATTCTGTTTTTGGCCGCTAATTGGAAGTGTTCTGTTAGTCATGTTTACAGAGAGGCTAATAGATTAGTTTATGGTTTGGCTGTCTTAGGCCATGATCTGGTGTCGGATACTCACTCCCTGAATACCATGCCTACCTATATTAATGTGTTATTTGATGAAGACTGTAGACAAATTGCAGTAGCTAGATTGGTGCTTGGCTAGTTTTAGTTTTCTTTTTTTGTTTTTTTGTTTTTTTTTAGTTTTGTTTCTAGGCTGTGCCCTTTTTATTAAAAAAAAATAAAATGGTTTTCATATTTTTTTTCACAAATACCAAATCAATCCCTCTTATTAACTTCTGATTGCGTGGATTTAAAACTAAAACAAATTGAAACACAATTTCGGCTTTTTTATTATGTTCTTAGAATTCTATATTTTAGCTATTTGTATCCATGATTCAATGATTGTCCCAATCTTATTGACTTAACAAATAAATAAAATAAAAACCTTGCCCTTTATTTCTAAACGGATAAATTGTAATAGAATATCCTAACGTTTAGTCATATTACAATGAAATTATGATTTAACATTAATTACACGTTAGTAACCTACTGTTAATTGACTTAGTCAAAATTAACGGTTTGACTTTAATTTATGTGTAAAATAACCCAAATATCCCTGATTAAAAATAAAAAAATAATATTAATTATTAAAATTTTAAATTTTAAAAAATTTAAGGGCAATTATTAATTTGGTCCCTAACTTTTGGAGAATCATTAATTTTTTAACGCAGTTTTGTTTATTGATATTTTTGGGCCTTAACTTTCTGAAAATGTATCAATTTGGTTCTTCTGTGAGTCAACCGTTGGTCAAATTTAACGATTCTAGGGGTATTTTTTTTTTTAAATCTATTAATGGGTCAACAGTAATTTTTTTTTAGTGAAATGACATATCTATCCCTAATTAAAAATTTAAAATAAGTTAAATTAAAATTTAAAAAAAAAATTAGTTGAATCTCCACCGTTCATTAAGATTGATGGATGGTGGAGATTATATTGAAATTTGTTACAAAAAAATTAAAAATTAAAAATTAAATTTTTTTTAAAATTTTTTTTTTTTTTGTTCTTAGTGGAGATCCAGTCTGGATCTCCACCAAGAACAACAACAAAAAATGGAGAAACTCGAATCTTCCAAGAAATATGGGTTTGTCTTTGAAGATGAATCCAGAAATCTGAGTTCATCACCGAAGACGAACCCAGGTTTCTCGGTTCGTCAACGAAGACTAACCTAGATTTCTGGGTTCGTCAACGCTGGAGACCTTCGATCTCTGGCGATGGAGATTGAATCTCCATCGCCAGAGATCCAGCAACCTCCATTGCTGGAGGTCGCTTCATCTCCAACGATGGATCTCCATCGCTTGAGATGCTTGTTTTTCATTTTTTTTTTTTTGTTCTTGGTGGAAATCCAATCTAAGAACAGTGTCTTTTTTTTTTTACTTTGCTGAACAGCAAAAAAAAAATTTGATTTTCACTTTTCAAATTTTTTTTTTGAAAAAAATTCCAATATAATCTCCATCGTCCATCTATCTTGATGGACAATTGAGATCCATTTAAAAAAATATATTTAAAATTTTATTTTTTAAATATTGATATGAAATGACCATACTACCCATCTAATTATTAATAATCTTTTAAAAAATTTAAGGTTAAAATTCTAATTTTGACTCATTTACCAATTTTGTTAGGTTTGACCGTTAAAAAATTATTTAAAAGGGACTAGAATGATACATTTTCATAAAGTTATAGCTCAAAGATACCAATAAACGAAACTGCGCTAAAAAATTGATGATTTCCCAAAAGTTAAAAACCAAATTGATAATTGTCCAAAATTTAAAAATTTTAAAAAATTTAAATTTTTTTTATATGGATCTCCAGCGTCCATCAATCTTGATGGATGGTAGAGATTCATTTAATTTTTTACAATTTTTTTATTTTATTTTTAAAAAATTAAGAATTAAATTACGATATTACCCTTTGACTATTAGTTGACCGTCAACTCTAACGGTCAACCAGTTAGTTAAGGGTACTAATATATAATTAAGGCTAAACTCACGATTTCATTGGAAGATGGCCAAATATTAAGGTATTCTATTGCAATTTGCCCTTTCTAGAATTAATTTTGTATAAATATCAATGAATTGTAATATCATATCATAAAAATAAATCGTTAACACTTAATACATTATCTCTGATTTTCGATCTAGCGTCAAAATCACACCATGTTACAACTATCAGAAGGTGGAGGTGTACAACCAATCAACTGATTTCATATTAATCTAGTAAATATAGTCTTGTATTTTTGTCGGAGATATCCTGAATTAGTGTGGGTAGATCTCTTCTGTGTTTGGAGTAGACGGCTCTCCATGTTGGGAATAGACAGTTTCAACTATGGAAGTAGATATCCGGACCGTACTAGTAAGGGTTTAATCTTGATAGTTTCCAGTAACCCTCCGACAACTATCAGAAGGTGGAGGTGTACAACCAATCAACTGATTTCATATTAATCTAGTAAATATAGTCTTGTATTTTTGTCGGAGATATCCTGAATTAGTGTGGGTAGATCTCTTTTGTGTTTGGAGTAGACGGCTCTCCATGTTGGGAATAGACAGTTTCAACTATGGAAGTAGATATCCGGACCGTACTAGTAAGGGTTTAATCTTGATAGTTTCCAGTAACCCTCCAACCCATAAGGTGTAAGATCTCTCTCTCTCTCTCTCTCTCTCTCTCTCTCTCTCTCTCTCTCTCTCTCTCTCTCTCTCTCTCTATATATATATATATATATATAATTGATGGTGCCTATATTTATAAGTATTATTTTTTTTTTTAAAAAGAATAATTTTAAGATATTTAAATAATGTGATATGTGAGATATGACATCCATATTAGTTATTAGATGACATGTTAATTACAATTCATATATAATATTAAATAATTTAAATAATATATTATTACTTTATTTTTTAAAAAGAGTTAACACTTGGTCGAATCAGGACCTATCGCTATTTAACAAAGATCAAAATCAATAAATACAATTTAAATAGCAGCTCACAAATCTCACATATAAACAACCAATTTCTTTAGACTAACTTCACAATAAAAATGTACATATACTCCAAGTTTAATTGCTTAATGCACATTTCTTTCATTTTTATAGTGGGTTTTTTTTTTTTTTGCTGAAAAAATTATTCATACATACTAGTAAATGAGTATGATAAGAACTAAACCCTCAACACTGAAGTAAAAGAAAGGTACACTAACTACTTTATCAATAAATAGATGTGCCAATTATACTCATTCATCTTAGAGTCGATAACTCAGGTAAATATCCGGTCTTATAACTATAGTTAAAAAAACTTTGTAACTAAAATATAAATTGTACCAATCATAAAGTAGAGGAAGCAAATTCACGTGGTAGACATTAGTTTATTAAAATGTATGGATCACACCGAGAGCTCTCCGTGTTTCACGTTGGTCCTTTCTATGCATTTCTTTTTTTAAATATTTTTCTCGATGTTAACATAATGTTTTTTAAAAGTATTACTTAAATTGTACGGCTAACTAATGTCTACAAATAAATCCACTTTTTTGGACGGTTGTATAATGGTAGCACTTAGCAGGAAAAATGATAAATACTGAAATGTGAGATTTTTTTTAATAGATAATTATGAAAAATATATTTATATATACATATAAAAATTTAATTTTTGATGGTTTAGAGAATTTTGAGACCTACAATCCATCCAAGACAAGTGACTTTATATCTATAATGTGAGATGTTAAAACAATATTAATAGCATATTTTAAAGTGTAATGGCCATATATAATATATGATATGATCATTAATAAATGAATATATATTAATAATAATTTATTTTACTTATTACATATTACTAATCTCATTAGCATATTATGAGATAAGATTAAAGTGCAATATAAAATTGGCATGTCTAAAACCATCTTTAAACACATCCATCTATACTAAAATAATCAGTGCACTATTCTACCATCTAGATTTTAATTTTTAATATATATATTTACCAGGATAATTTTATCGCCGGCAGCATATGTCACTTGGGTCACCATCACATGCGATCTTTGAATGCTTCATTCTGATTTTCTTATACTCTCATTGCATACAAATACATCTAAGTCAACTGCCACAGAAAACAGTACAATTTCCAAACGCCATTGATGGAAGCTTGTGTGCGGCTCTTCAATGGCTCCACTGCTCTCAACCGCCGTCTCTTCTTCACCAAAACAACTACCACTACCTCCGCCACCACTGCCTCTATAACAAACCATTTTCTCAAATCCCCACTAAACAACAACAATGTCCTTTGCAGACCCACCTCGTTTCACTCTCGCATCCACTCTTCAATCTCACCCATCAATACTTCAAACCCAGTCAAGTTGTTCCTCTCTCTTTCTCACTCCAGGCTCTTGAACAGCTCCTGTTCCACTCCGTTTCGTCCGGCCCCAAACGACGCCGGTTTCACATGGAACCCGGCTCCCAGGGGCGTCGTCGACGGCGGAGCAAGTGTGGCCGGTTTCGGGGTCCAAGGAAAGGCTGTGACGGTGGTTTTGTTGGGTTGGATGGGAGCCAAGACGAAGCACCTGAGGAGATACGTGGAGTGGTACAATTCCAAGGGAATTAACGCCATTACGTTCGTTGTTGATGTCAGAGAAGTCTTGTGGTTCGACCTTGGCCGGAGGGCCGACAAGCGGGTCTCCGACTTGAGAGACACGATCGCTACTTGGGTCTCGGAGAAGGAAGAAGATGGTCGAGAAAGGTGTTTGATTTTTCACACTTTTAGCAACACCGGTTGGTTTGTGTAAGTTTGCTTTTCAGTCTTCAATTAGCTTTGTTTTTTTTTTTTTTTTTATTCGTCAGGTGTTTGTTTGAATTGATAATAATAATTTTCACGTTTTTGTTGCAGGTGTGGTACCATTCTTGATGGTTTTCAGGGGAGGCAGGACTTGATGGACAAGATTAAAGGATTTGTTGTCGACTCTGGTGGAGTGGAACTACTGAATCCTAAGGTTTGTTTGGGTTCTTTAATGATGTTTTCTCTTGTAAGATCGGTTGTTTTTTATTTGGATACTGTTTCCACTTTGTTGCATATGGATCTTCTCTCTACTGATAATTAATTACTAAAGTAGCTTTTGTTTGGTTTCCATCGTTTCATCAAGCTAGGCTAATTTAAAATTAAGAAGAATTATAAGGATTTATTAGATTCAATTAGATCTCTGAGAAGTGAAAGAAAGAGTAGTAGCTGTCTCGAAAATGGTTATTCTTCTTAATTGGCTCTACTTCTCAGATTTGATCTCACCGTTGTGCTTTCTTAATCTCTTGACTGAGGCCGAAAATTGTAATAGATGTGAGACACTGCTTAATTGTTGATGCTAAACTTGACTGTGCCCTCCTCTTTTGCTCCTATCATAACCCCCATATTTCCATTTTTAATGGTCTCTTTTGAGCGTCTCTTCTTGCCGCACATGGTATATACTGGTTCTTTTTCCATTGGTAGCCAATTTGAATGGTTCTAAACTTTTGGAAGCTTACTTTTTGTTTTCGTGATTTTTAAAAAGTCATGATAGTAATGTGGTATATTCCAAGAGAATTCTGATTTCACAAGGTTAATGAGGTTAAATCTTGATATTGGAGTACGGAAAATTCCCAGATGCTTACATATTTGATCGGAACATCTATTATATCCAAGAACTTGTGGAGGTACACACGTGTACACGCACAAGGACTAGAATGCAGATTTTGTTGATTTAATGTTCACTTTGGGTCACAAGACTGATTCACTTTTTTTCTCTATATGTCAATTTTTATTAACCATAAACTCTAGAAGGATCCTATGTGATAATTTCTTTTCAATTTTGAAAGGTCTGGGCAGGTGGATTTTGTGCTGCTATTCTGAAGCAATATAGCTCTTCCACATTCACTCCAGTTGTGTCCGTAAATGGATTTGAAGGTGGTGAAGTGAGTGCGTTAAAAACAAAAAAGAAGGAACCACAGATGATGGAAATAATGGTCTTACGAGTGTTGGAGAAGATCTTCACTTCTATAGTGAATTCGCCTGAAATGAATCAGTAGGTTTTCTTTCATGATATGTTCACAAATCACAACTTACGTGCAATGGGGAATAAATAGATGGAAGCAATTGATTTTTCATTGTGTGCAGGAGGTTAACAAACGTTTTGTCCATTCGAACAAGTGACCAGCTATCGTGCCCTTGGCTTCACCTTTATAGCAGAGGTGATACGGTGGTGCCTTACAAGTCAATTGAATCGCTTGTTGAGGAGCAAAGGAACCTTGGAAAAAAGGTATTTAACTACGACTTTAGGTTAACTCCCCACGTTGACCACTTTCGGAATTTCCGCGAGAAATATACATCAGAGCTACAGAAATTCCTGAAAGAGTGTTTTGCCACTGCAAAGCCGACATGACATAAATAAATCCTGCAAATGCATATTACTTTGGTGTAGAGTCTCTCAATTCGATTTCTTCAGCTGCAAAAGCACGGCGATAGCAGAAGTCTGCTGGATTATTCATGTTTGTAGTAATAGATTGGATATGGAAATGCTTCAGAACCAAACTTAATATTAGTTTGTAGTATTAATGATTGAGAATCAACAACATTTCGAAGAACAAAAGGGTACTTTTGCGAGGCGGGAATTCGAACCCAAAACAGTTTTGAAAAGAGGCTTTTAGTTTTTGATGATCGGAAGTTATGTCCCCCAAATGTTAAATGACATAAGAATACAAATGAGAGATGGCAGGAGCCTGCATTTCCTTTTGTAGTAATTGAGTTTTTGTGGCATAGAATGTTGGTGGTTTTCCATTTCAGCTTTATTTGTTGCCTTGTGAGTTGGTTGATTTCCGTAGTCATGGAGGTCGTTCTTTTTCTTGCAAAATCGAATAAAAAATTCTTCTTTTTTCTTTTTGTTTTCAATACGAGTTAATTACACTCAACCTCTCTGAGGTTTGGCTAATTACATTCGGAATCAAAGTTTACATTAATGGACACTAACCTCTCCTCACGTTAACGTTGACCATTAAAATAACCGTTGACTTTTTTCAATTTTTTAAATGACCAAAATATCCCTGTCACAATTTTTTACTGTTCATTAAAAAATTTAATGGTGAAATTTAGATTGGATTTTCACCGTCCATTAACAATGATGGACAGTGGAGATCCAATCTGGATCTCCACCAAGAAAAAAAAAATTTTGAATGTTCATCGCCGAACCCAAAGGGTTCGAAGATCGAACCCTTCTAGGTTCGATCTCGAACCCAGAAGGGTTTGAAGAACGAACCCTCTGGGTTCAATCTCGAACCCAGAAGGGTTTGAAGAACGAACCCTTATGGGTTCGATGAATCTCGAACCCAGAGGGTTCAAAGATCGAACCCTTCTGGGTTCGATTCTGGGTTCGAATTGAACCCAGAAGGGTTCGATCTTTGAACCCTCTGGGTTCGAGATTCATCGAACCCAGAAGGGTTCGATCTTCGAACCCTCTGGGTTCGACGATGAACATAAAATTTTTTTTTTTTCTTGGTCCATCATTGTTGATGGACGGTGGAGATCCAATCTGGATCTCACCATTAATTTTTTTTTAATGAACAGTAAAAAATTGTGACAGGGGTATTTTGGTCATTTGAAAAAAGTCAACGGTTATTTTAACGGTCAACGTTAACGTGAGGGGAGGTTAGTGTCCATTAATGCAAACTTTGATTCCGAATATAATTAGTCAAACCTCAGGGAGGTTGAGTGTAATTAACTCTTTTCAATACATTGATACACCGTCTAGAGGTATTTTGTTTTTTTCTAAATAACACTTAATGGGTGATTAAGTGTGAATTATATATTTCGGTCATGACTATTAAGATAAAATTATTTTTTAATATAATTTTTTCTTTTGAAGAAATTTTTTTAATATAATTATTTATTATATTTTTATCCTAAATAAAATTTTATTAAAATATACATAAAATTGCTTTAAGATTTATTAAATTATTTAGTTTTAGTTGTTTGTATCATAATAAATAAAATATATAACAATTAATAGTAATAAGGGTATAAATTCAGGTTGTAGATTTCAGTTACCATTCAGTTTTCAGTAAAATTCAAAATTGTCAAGTTTTCAGACAAAAAAATAAACGACCCCTTAAAATTACTAAAAGAACAACTTAAAATAAAAAGTTAAAATTTTAACTTATTACGTAATATTTAATTACTAAATTATAATTATAATATTTTTTTTTATAATTATTATTTTTATATTAATATATTTTTAAATTTATCTTCTCTTATATTTACTATTTAGAAAGAACAAAATAAATATATAATTGAGGTTTCAGTATTTTTGGGTCTTTAAAAAACTTCAAGACTTTAATTTTTAAATAAAAAAACAAATGACCCATTTCGGTTTAGTACCTTATGTGTTTGTAACACTAGAATTACAATCAAACTTATCAATATCAATACTAGTTTTTGCTTCAAACAAGTCAAATAATTATAACTCTAAAATTTGTTTGAGAAACTAAAATTTCTTACCACCTCAGAAATATAAACTTGGAATTTATTTTATTTTATTTGTGATCTGCAAGGGATTTCAACTATTTTCAAACGTATACCAGAAGCAAATCTACAATTGAAATTGAGTTACTTTAATAATAATAATAATAATAATAAATAGAAAATGAGGTTCCAACTAGCAGTAAAATATTATGATTCAACACCAACAGCCCGACCCACTTGTTTGGCGGCCGAAGCCCACACCAAACGCAACTAAACTAATCTGAAGGAAAAAAAAAAAAAAAAACTAAGTCCAGATTCGGTGTACCTAATCACCGTCTCCTCTCCCGCCCCACATAATCATTTTACTAATCATAAGTCTCAGGTGGTGGGTGGTGTGCGCAAAGTACAGTACAATACAATAAGCTAACAAGTTTTGGTCTCATTTTAGTTTCTTTCTTGTTTTCTAAAACGAACCAGAAACAGACAAAAAAATGGCGATATTGGAGGAATCAGTCGTGAATTCGAAGATATCTCCACCTGATTCCTACGCAGCCGTCGTTCTTGGCGGTACCTTTGACCGTTTACACGACGGCCATCGCCTTTTTCTCAAGGTACTCCTCTCTCTTTTTTCTCATTTTATTATTGTTGTTGTTGTGTTTTTTTTTTTTTTCCTGGTTGAAAAATTTGTTGAAACTGAAAAACTAGGCAGCAGCGGAGCTGGCGAGAAATCGAATTGTGGTTGGAGTTTGTGACGGTCCTATGTTGACTAACAAAAAGGTATTTTCCAATGTCATTAAGTTTTAATTATCATTTCCTTTTTTGAGAATATTTTGATTAAATTTGGTCAAACTCTTTACTTTTTGCTTTTCTCTCTTTTTTTTCCCTATAATTCTGAACTTTGATGTTGTTATTCAGTTTTCGATTCTTACAAATTTCGTTGGATAGTATCGATCACGAACTGGGTTCTGATAAAGTTTGATTTTTTATCGAAAAGAAGGTTGATAGTGTTTAGAGAGAAATAGTGTGAGTTTGTGGAATCAAATGAATGGTTGACTTGTTGTACTTCTTCCCCAATTTAATGGAAAAAGAAGAAGAAGTATTTTCATTATTGGGTATGAGAGTGCATTGTGAACTCTTAAGTTGTGATGGAAGAGGTTGGCTGATATGAATTTTATGTGTATTGCCTTTATGTCGAATTTGAAATTTTTTTCTTTCCCCATCTGCAGTTCGCCGAATTAATTAAACCCATCGAGCAAAGGATGCGTAATGTTGAAAATTACATCAAGGTATTTAGTACAAGGAAGTATGTTCCGTTTTCTGGTTCTTATTTTCGATTAGAAAAGAATGTACTTCGGTAGGGTTAAGGCCTGTGTGGACAGGTTTCCTATTCTGGCAAGGATGGCAGAGTTGATGCTAGAAGTTTATTCTGGTGAGAAATTGTTGATATGAAACTTGCTTTGTGACTTTGCTCGGCGGAAATTCACATGGACCGATGGTGCTGTGAAATTGTGTTTGAAAAGGGCCTGTGTGTCATTTTGGAGTAATTGTGTATAGACTTCTCTCTTATGTTCTAACACGATCCATAATTTTGTCTCCTTTTCTGCTGAAATATTGCAGTCTATAAAGCCAGAGCTTGTAGTGCAAGTTGAACCTATTACCGACCCCTATGGCCCTTCGATCGTCGATGAACATTTGGAGGCGATTGTTGTCAGGTATTCTTATTGTTTAATATCTCATTTTGTGTATCTTGGTTTTAAGATGTGTCTACAGATCAGGCTCTTTTCTTTTTATTAATTTCTTAAATGTATATTATAGGTTTTACTTTTATCGACTTGAAGTTCTAATTAGGATTGTGCTCTCTTTAGTTTTTGACATTCATGTCATAATTAGCAATTCGTTTAAATCACGCTGGATGTTCATAATCTGTCAGTCAATTAGGCGATTGTCTTTCTATTCCCTTCACTATTGTTGCAACCTTGTGCAATTTTCATTGATGTTGGGAATTCAGTAATCAGAGGACTGAAACAAAAAGAACTATTAATTCCTTACACTTCAAAGACGGTTGTATCATAACTCTTGTTGAACATAATTGGATTACTATTCTGGCAGCAAGGAGACTCTACCTGGTGGGCTTTCGGTTAATAAGAAGAGAGCGGACAGAGACCTTTCACAGCTAAAGGTTTGAACTTCAGACTCTATGGACTGTCTATATCAAAGTAGCTTATGTTAAATTGCCCGTGAACTGTTTTCAGAATTTAAGCCATAACATTGGGCATCATCTGCAGATCGAAGTTGTGGATCTAGTTTCCGAAGGATCAAGTGGTGATAAGCTAAGTTCAACTACATTAAGGAAGCTCGAGGCTGAGAAGACCGAAAAAGCACAGCCTGCCTGAAAAAACCACTTCACTCCATGAAAGATTTTGCAGACATAAAGCGGTGTATCTGTTTGGGATATAACGTAAAAATCCAGAAAGAGGATGTAACTATAACAATTTCTTTTCATCATTCGATGTTTTTTTTTCCTCACCCGAAATGCTAATAGAATGAGTTTTTATCATTAATATAACATTCTATATTTCTGAAATGCATAAGCTTACATTTGAGTCATAACATGTGCTGCAGGTAAATTTCGATTAGTAAGTTTTATTTCTTCGCTTACTGGATTCAGTTATAATACGGTTTGTATAGTTGCAGCGGAGAGTCTCTTTTTCGTTCAATTTCTTCTTCTTCTTTTTTTCCTTTTGTCGTCTAATAATAATAATAATAGAAGAACTTGGATTGTCAACACATGAAGATGAAAAGTGAAGAAAAAGAACAAAGTAATTATATGGTTGATGGTTACAGAGAGTAAACGCTGTCGTTTTGTGGGCAAAAAACTTATTTTACAATGTAACGGCTATTTTATCAATCAACAGAAATTTGAAATTCGTGTGTGTGACGGTTTAATTTAACCGAAGGATTGCGATCCCCTGGTTTTCTCTATAAAAACGCCACGTTGAAGTGTATCTTCTTTTTCTACTATTTTGCTCTGATCATCTCTCACTATCACCAAGACACTAAACACACATTCTTGGGGGCCTTCTTGTGTTTGCAAAGTAGGAGAGGGGCGGTCTATCGTCTTCTTCTTCACAATCGAAACCCATTTTCAAGGTTCCTTTTTTTTTTTTTTTTAATCTTTAGTGATTCTATGTACAAGTTTTAGTACTTCGAAATTGCATGGATCTTTTCTTTCTTTCTTCGAATTGTTTGTCTAATGAGTTCTCTTAATAGTTTAATGTTGTCTAAAACATGAATGTCTAATTTTTTATTTTATTTATTTATTTTTTGTGTTGGTTCTCTCTGTGAATCAGAGAAGTGGAGGAGGAGCATTAGAAAAGAGAACCCAGAATCTTGAGAGAAGTTTATCCAAATATTGAAGTCTGGTTTTAGGGTAACATTCATTTTTGTTTACTTTTCCCTTAAAGCAATTTCTTTTGTTAATTTCCATTTTTGATTCTCTGAATTTGATTGCAGGTGGGTGTTTCCTTTTTGTTGCAAAATTCTTGCAAAGATGAATGATCTAATGACAAAATCGTTTTTAAGTTATGTGGAACTGAAGAAACAGGCCCGAAAAGACGTTGAAGCCGATCTTGACATTGAAAGAGGCCAACTCAGCCCCAAAGATGAGCAAAACCTTTCACAGTTCTTCCAAGAAGTCGCTGCAGTCAAGGTTGAAATGGAAGAGATCGCCAATCTCTTGTTCGATCTTCAAAATCTTAATGAAGGAACCAAGTCCACTCACAGCGCCAAACTTCTTCGTGGCCTAAGAGACCGGATGGAATCAGACACAGTCTCTGTTCTTTACAAAGCCAAGATTGTCAAAGCAAGGCTAGAAGCACTTGACAAATCCAATATAACCAATCGCGCAATATCACAAGATTTTAGAGAAGGGAGTTCTGTGGATCGTACTAGGATATCGGTCACCAATGGCTTGAGAGTCAAGCTTAGGGAATTGATGAATGATTTCCAGTCTTTGAGAGAAAAGATTTTGTCTGATTACAAAGAAGAACTTAAGAGAAGATATTATAATGCAACCGGAGAGGAACCCAGGGAGGAGGTGATTGAAAAGGTGATTTCGAGAGGTGGGGAAATCCAAACATTTGAATGGAAAACGGATAATAATATGGATTTGGGGAGCAAAGAGAGACATGAGGCTGTGATGGATATACAGAGAAGTTTGACTAAGCTGCATCAAGTGTTCCTGGACATGGCTGTTCTTGTGGAGACACAAGGGGAGAAGATGGATGACATTGAAGAGAACGTGGTGAGTGCAGGCGATTATATCAGTGGTGGAACCAACAGTCTTTACTATGCCAATCAGATGAAGAAGAAGAAGTCGTCATGGGTTTACTGGGTTTGGGCTGTTGGGTTCATTATACTATTGGTTTGCTTCATTTCACTGCTGATTTCCTGAGATCGAACAGACATACATAACGTGGTCAGACAAATCTCTTGAGAGACAAGACTGTAAAAGTGTCGTGGCTCGTTTTATTTGTTGAGTTAGCCTCTGATGGGTGTTGGCTGGTTCAATGTGATTTTGTAATTCTGATAAAATTGTGCAGTTTATGACACATTTTTGTGGCTATGTTAACTCATATACCAATTTGTTAATGAAAACTAAATTTAGAAGAATGACCTAGTATTGAGATTTTGTGCTTTTTTTCTTCCTATATAAAAAGATAGGGACCAGTCAAAAGTTTCTCCAGAAGATATTATAAAAGGAAGACCAACATAATTCCATCGGATATCAGGAACCTTATCTCAAAATTTTGAGAGAACCAAAAAAAAAAAAAAAAAAAAAAAACCAATTTCAAGCCAAAAAGGAGAGAATTTGAAAATGGCAGTGAAAGTGATGGCACCCCACTTCGTACCAACTTCAACAAATCAGTTCTCCTTGGAAACAAATGCAGCACAGACCCTTTCTCTTCTCAACAGATGCTCAAACATGAAGGAATTGAAGCAGATTCATGCCCAAATGTTCAAGAAAGGCCATGAATTCGACACCCTTCCAGTGAGCAAGGTACTAGTTTTCTGCACTGACCCGGATTTGGGCAGCCTGGCCTATGCCCAGAAGGTGTTCGACAGAATTGATAGTCCCAATACTTTCATGTGGAACACCATGTTCAGAGGGTACGCAAAGAGCACTGAACCAGAACAAGCCCTGTTTCTGTATCGCACGATGCTCTATGATTCGGTTCCTCACAACGCTTACACCTTCCCGTTCCTGCTCCAAGCCTGTTCCAGTCTGTCATCAGCCTTGGAAGAAACCAAACAAATCCATGCCCATGTCGTGAAATGTGGCTTTGGCTTTGATGTTTTCGCTGCAAATTCTCTGCTTCACGTTTATGCTGTGTCCGGAAGCATCAAATCTGCACGTCTTGTGTTCGAAAGGATCCCCCAACGCGACGTTGTTTCTTGGAACTCGATGATTGATGGCTACATAAAATGCGGAGAGATGGGAATGGCCCGTGAAATCTTCAGAGATATGACAGCTAAAAATGTCATCTCGTGGACGACGATGATTTCTGGATATGTTGGCGCAGGCATGAACAAGGAAGCTTTGGACCTATTTCATGAAATGCAGGATGCGGGTGTCAAGCCTGACAATGTAGCGCTTGTAAGCACCATCTCAGCATGCGCTCATCTGGGAGCTTTGGAACAAGGCAGATGGATTCACACTTACATTAAAAGTACATGTATCAAAATCGACCCAATCTTAGGCTGTGCTCTTATAGACATGTATGCAAAGTGCGGTGTCATGGAGGAGGCTCTAGAAGTGTTTAGGCGAATGGAGAAGAAAGGTGTTTCTGCGTGGACAGCGGTGATTTTTGGACTCGCGATTCATGGACAGGGAAGAGAAGCTCTAAATTGGTTATCACGAATGCAGGAGAGGGGGATCAAGCCAAATATGATCACTTTCACGGCAATTTTGACCGCGTGTAGCTATGCAGGACTCATAGTCGAGGGAAAGTCATTGTTTGAGAGCATGGAAAAAGAACATAACCTGAAACCAACGGTAGAGCATTACGGATGCATGGTTGATCTACTAGGCCGAGCTGGGTTGCTTAAGGAAGCAAAACAGTTGATTGACTCCATGCCTCTAAGACCAAATTCTGTCATCTGGGGAGCACTACTCAAGGCCTGCCAGATCCACAGAGACCTTGAATTAGGTAAACAGATCGGAGAAATGCTTGTCAAAAGTGATCCTGATCATAGCGGCCGTTATATTCACCTGGCAAACATTTATGCCATGGCAGCGGAATGGTACAAAGCAGTTGAAGTGAGAAGGCAAATGACAGACCAAGGAGTCTACAAACTTCCAGGATGCAGTTCAATTAGTTTGAAAGGCATCTTCCATGAATTTGTAGCTGGGGATAGGTCCCACCCACAGATGGACAAGATTAACCAAATGTGGAACCGAATTGCAAAGAGATTGAAACAAGAAGGATATAAACCAGCAACAAGGAACTTACTACTAGATCTTGACGATGAGGAGAAAGAAACAGCAATCCATCAACACAGTGAGAAAATTGCAATTGCATTTGGGCTAATCAGAACCAAACCAGGTGTGACAATTCGGATTATTAAGAATCTCCGGGTCTGTGAGGACTGCCACACAGTGACAAAGCTCATCTCCAAGATCTATGCTAGGGAAATTGTCATGCGGGATAGAGCTCGGTTTCACCATTTCAGGGATGGAAAATGTACATGTGGAGATTACTGGTGAAGTTATAGATCCTGTATCCAACTTTTTATTTCATTTTTAGTATAACATATAACATGGATTCACTATTCTCACATCAGCGATACACAACTTCAAATCATGTCTAAATATAAGTTTGAAAGAGCCGAAAGTTCTTATTCATATAGAGGAAATTCAAACTATAGAAAGTAAATAGAATGGTTTTCCTCCACAAATTTCAGTAAACTGCATGCAAGCGTCCTTCAGCTGACACTCAGATGTTGCTCAGCTGTCCAAGATTCCTTAGGTTCTAGCTGGACATTTCCAATCTGGAGCAGCCATGGAAATCACATAAGCAATTTTTAAAAAGATGAAATGGAAAATAAATCAAGCAACAGTCGATGGATTATGTATATGCCCAGGCATTGAAGCTGTTCAATCAGCATTCCATCTTTTTGCTACATTTTCTAAAGAAGTTAATGGCACCATTTGATATCTATTTACTTGGGGCACAACAAAATCCACGAGCAGTTTGCTCATCAAAGTGGAATTAACTAACATGTAATAGCAAGAAGGCATATCCCGCATCAATCAAATTAAGCCAGTTACCAGCGAAAGAAAGATACTATTCAATACCTTAGCATTTTCAACGCAAACAAAATCTCGGTAGCATGCTTCCATCTGCAGATGCGGGTTCCACAAAACAGCATCTGACCAACTGCAAGTAGAGGAGCCAAAAATGTAAAGAAGACAGCTGAGAAGGCCTTAGCAGAATCAAATATTAAAATTAGGTTCCAAATGATGTACTTTGTATTGTGGATAGATATTGTGTCGCCCAAGCCATTATCAAGGTGCAACTCGTTGGCAGCATCAAGGTAAATGCAATCCACAAATCCAGGAAAAGTGACCGCATCCCTGACTTGTTAATGGAACAGTTAGGACGAACCCAGAAATACAATATCCAAAATAATTCAGACGGATCCATAGTTACTATTACACTTTTTAAATATAGGATAAGTTCTAAGTATCTATCAATCACATTTTCTCCAATAAATCAAAGCAATAAATTTTCTCAGTTTTATGAAAAATATAACAAACCTTTCCTCCTTTCCCTCCACTGGATTGGTAGGATCTGGATCTTTATTCAGAGTCTTGCAACCTTTCAAACCTCTAACAGATGTTCCGGTAACAGAAGCCTGCATGATAATGTTAAAATTAATCGAACTTTAATTTGTTTTCACCAATCATGTAACTGGAAAATGTAATAGTTCAGAGACACATGGAAAGATCTGCATAATTCCAATTTATTTCCTCTATTTTAGGAACAAATGAGAATGAATAGCCACTAATCTTTTTTCTTTGACTAGCATTGTTTTCCAAATGTCCAAGTTCTTTAATCATATCAAAGCAAAAGTCTTTAGTTCTTTCCCCTGCTTATCATGTGTATTTTCCAACAACATGAAAGAGATATGAATTTTTAATCATGCATGCTTATAATGAATCTTTATTAAATAGTGTCAAAAGCAGGATGCCACCCCAATTCGACATCCCCTATCTCATTATGATGAAAAGAAATGTTATATCTATAACAAATAAGCATTTGAGCTTACATGCATATAATTCAGGTACTTACATGAAAGTAAACAAGCAGGTACAATTATTAATGAAAGTGGCCCAAGCATATTTTTCCACTTACACTGAAATATGTATGCAAAGCGGTATTGAATGAAAATGGCTTATCATCTGTATTGGTAATAGTCAACTGTGTGGAAATACTCTTAGAATTTAGAATGACCTGAAAACAAATAAACAGACTATAAGTTTGAACTTATACATGTATGATATTTTTTATTCTGTTTCAGTGTTAAACAAATATAGTTAAAAGATTAACATTAAAATAAGTCAACAACAACAATACAAAAGCACATGCCCTTAATGTACAGAAAACACAGACAATGTTGTGTAGACATCAAGCTAACTATTTATTAGCGCCACCATACAGAAATTTGGTTTTCTTAGGGAAGTACTAAACTGACCTTGTACAAAGCCTGGAAACTGAAATCCCACATAGCACGACTGTAAGGACCATCCTTTAGCTCTAGAGTTACCGCAGGATTTCCTTCCAAATTTTCAGAATTTACAACGGACCAATCCATGTTCCTTGCAAATCCGTGCTGTCAATTGCATAAATATTTCAGAATTCTATAAAAACACTGAGAAGCTAAAACAAATAATAAGATTAAGAGAGAGCGAATAATAGTGACCATAAAAGGGTTTTTCTCATGCTTTAGCAGGTATTGACTACAAGGGGAAGAATGCAATCATCATTTACTTTTAAACTAGACCACAAATCCTACCAGTTTCAACAAAAAGCTGAGCATCTCGAGTCTAGACATAGACACTTTACTGGTAGCAATAACCCACCACTGGCATACCACGTCGAATAGTATGCTGCTAAGAAACTATTCATTTAGCGTTACAACACACCATAGTATGACATCCAAGTACTAAAAGCTTAATTTTGATCATCTCTACAGACGAATGTCCCCTTAGCTAGAGAGCAAGCATTGGCGGTAGCACCACAGTAAAGCCTTATACTAGTGCCACACCAGAAAAAACACTCCAGATAGCTCACAAGAATATAAAGGAACTCACAGAATATGGATTACAGAGAAGAAAAAGGAGGTCAATAATGGAGAATATAACAATGGTAGATAAATATACCTGCTGCATCAGGCCAGGTCCAAACTGCGGGAAGCAATGTGGAATGCCTCCACTATCCCAATAGAGATATATAGTCAGTATCTGGGACAAATCCCCATCTCTCAAATTAACAACAAAAGCTTAAAATTCAATCAGAAAATGACAACTCATTTTTACAATTACAACTCCCACCAAATGAGATTTAAATTTATTGCCCATTTCTTTTTTCTTTCATTCGATTTTTTAAAAAAAAAAAAGAAGGAAAACCAGCCTAGCCTCTCTCTCTATATGTTATCTGTTAAAAAAATATTAACAATTTCAGTAAATTTTAACAAAGGAAAACCAGAGTTTTAAATACTTTTAATATTAACAATTTGAGTCAATTTTAACAAAGGAAAACCAGAGTCACCTAATTGAAACCACAATTTTGATAAAAACAAAATAACCTGATAGGCTTCTTCTTATTGAAAACAGCATCTGGTCGAACAAAAAGGAGGTTTTTGCCATTTGAAACTTTCCAAGATGTAACGCAACCTCCGAACTGATATATCTCAGCTTCACTGCCCCCAACAAAATATTCAATCAAAAACAGAAATTATAAACAGCAAATGAAGCTGACCGAAGAAGAAGAAGAATGCAACACCAACTCACCTACCGCTAGAAGAAGTGAGCACAACCTTTGGTAGATTGCCTTCACCTTCCGTGACTCTCACTCCCAAAACACCCACTTCTTTGCTTATTAACGCAAAAGCCATACCTGACTTCCTGACACCAAAAATTTTCCAAATTTTTTTGTGTTTAAAAAAAATTTTAAAACTTGCAGATAAGAACCAGAGCTGCATGAATTCCGGGAAAGAGACTCACCGGTTGACTCGCCGTAAAGTTCGGAGCTTGAGAGTAGGCAGAGAGTATGACATTGAAATCGTCGCCATTAGAGATTCTAGTAATGGAGAAACAAAATCGTGTCTTCAAAATAGTGGTCCGACCGTAAAAGTATTCGCATATTCATCTCCAATTTTATTTCTTTTTTTCTTTTTTAACTAAAGATATTTTGGTACCAAAATTTTATCATCAAAATTGATTTTATTTATTTAATTTATATAGTGTTCCTCTCCTCGACAAATTTATTAAAAATTATATAATTAAATTAATATTTAATTTAATAAATTTTTATAATATTAAGTAAAATCGTTTATTCAGTCTAATAATATAAAAAAATTATATAATTATTTATAATTTTATTATAATAATAATAATAAAAGAATGCAAATCAATAAACAAAGTTTATAATACATTTGGGTGTCAAACAACTTTACACTTTGCTTTTTTGTTTTTATTTTCTCCTCAAATTTTTTTTTACCCTCAAATTCTCTTGCAACATAAAGTGCTTTTTACAGTGCACAAGTTGCTTCTTTGATTGAATGCTTTACAAATTTAACTTGAATGGAATCTAGCATAGTGGAAGATCCTTAGGTGGAGGAAGAATAGATTGGTCTGGTCCCGGTCCATCTTCCACCACGAATGCCATTTTCAATCCCCAACCAGTGTGCAGCTCCAAATGGCAATGCATAAACCAAACTCCTGCATGCATACCACAAAGAAGTTAATACATTACAAAGTTACTATATCGCGTAGGACCGTCGTAACTAAAGAATTATCTCATATTATATATATACCTGGATTGTCAGCTGTGAAACGAATGGCAGTCCAGCCACCAGTAGGAACACCAACTGTGTTTCTCTCAACAGGGTCGACCAAGTTGAAATTAGCAGGGTCTTTGGCGGGATCAAAATTTCCGATTCCAGTTCCGACGACGAAGAAGTTGTAGCCATGGAGATGGAAAGGGTGGGACTCGACGGTGAGCAGATTGGTGTCTTGAAGCACTAACTCAACTGTGGAATTGAAGGCAATCTTGCTAAGCCTGGTCCCGTGTGATGTTCCAAGATTGGCTGTGAGCGGCGCACCCGTGTAGTTGAAAGGTTTGGGAGGCCTGTCAGGGAAATCAGCCTTGAAAACTCCTGTCAGGTTGGAGTAGTGAGCTTGGAGAAGAGCAGTCTCCGGCATGACAAAAGAGATGTTGTTCAAGGAAGCCAAGAGTCTGGTTCCATTCTGGCAAGTGGGGCATGAATCTTTGCCAAGACCAATGGTGTAGAACAAGTTTCTGTCAACTTTTTGAGGTACATTGGCAGGAAACCGTGGAGAGTTGAGGCTTTTAAGCTTCCTGGCGTAGCCGAGAGCGAAGGCGGTGTCGTTAGGTGCAGGCAGTTGGGGAAGAGTTGGGAGGATAGAGTTGGGAACTCCTTTGTATTGGAGAATTGCTGTGGCTGTTTTGTTGTCTACAGGAATTGGAACGTCCATGAAAGACCTGGAAGCCATGAAGTATCTGCCTAGTGCTTGGTTGGCTCGAACCAGAACGTTTGTAGTCTGTCCAGGTGCGATCAGAATAGCTTGAGTGGTGAATGGCTTTGTATAAACTGCGTCCACTTCCACAACAGTCATGTTGTGACCTGCTATGGCGAAGAAGAGCTCGTCGTTGAGGGCAGCGTTGATGATCCTCAAAAGGTACGTCTTTCCTGATTCAACTTCCATTGCAAATGTATCTAAAACAAACCAGAATCGAATCAGTAATCTAATTTACATGTAATGTGGTAGTACCAATTAGTACTTGAAGTGCAAATTTTTCGGTTACGTACGTTTCTCAGAACAAGGGAAGAGAGGTCCAGGCTTGCCGTTGATTGTGTGCGCATCTGACATATTTGGTGGCAAACCCATTTTGTTCCCTTGCTTCACCAACTCCTCCACATCATTGTGCCACCATTCTCCTACAAACAAACACACACAGAGACACAGCAGATTACATTATATAAATTCGTGAGAGCCGTTTAATTTGATTGAAGGTGAAAAGTCCTAGCTAGTTAGGCAATTTTGAAACCCACCAAACAGAATAACCTCTTCTCTGTTTGGCTGTGGAAAAGGAAACGGAGTCCCCGGTTTCGGCATGATCACAATTGCACCATAGACGGTGGCCCTTAGCCAGTGAATGTGTGCATGCCACCACAAGGTTCCTCTTTGTCCGGTTACGTTGAAGTCATAAGTGTAGCTACTGCCTGTCTTGATCGGACATTGTGTTATATAAGCCGGTCCATCCGCCCAACCGTTGCGATATTGCTTCAATCCATGCCTAGTGAACATAAAGATTGATACAGAGGTTATGTGTTTTGTGTTTAGTACTGTTTTGTTATCATGATCATTTCATTTTGATGAAATCATATTCATATATATATATATATATGTGTGTGTGTGTGTGTGTATATATACCAGTGAATTGACATGTTATATTGTGCATGGTTTGTGACGTTAACAAGAACTCTGTCTCCCTCTCTGACGTATAAAGTTGGCCCTGGAAACCTCCCATTTACAGTCACAATGGGCTTTGCATGGCATAATCTGCTAATATTCTTCACTTGAATCTGAGGAAAAAACCAAAATGTATATTTATGATATCACCCAATGAATATATAATATTTGTCAAAGCATGTATACCAATTAGTATTTGCATTAACTCACATCAAACTGGTACTTCTTCACAGCAGCTTCAGCTGAAATAATAATCCCAAGAAACACAAAGAGAACAAAGGAAAATAAACCAGAAAAGAAAGCCATTTTTGCCCTATCGAAAACAAAAGAACTTATGATGATGTTGTTGATTGATGATCAGGTTTTGTTTAATCTGGATAAGACATGGAGGGTCATGAAGCCATGAAGCGTTTATATACATGTGAATCTTCGACGGCAGCTATATCAGTTTGTTAGGGAAGAGAAAAGCAGAAACTGTACAGAGAGAGAATTAGGTGAAATGGCAATGAAGAAGTCTTGTAAGCAAAATACTGATAGAGACCATTTGACTGACGTAGAGGCTGGGATTGCTAGCTATAGCTAGAGTACCAAAACCAACTATTGGTTCATTTGACTAGTGGTTTACTGCTGTTATTTGGCCATATGTCACTCTCAAGACTCAAAAGGAATTTGATGCCTTTTGGATTATTTACTGCTCTCACAGTCACAGGTGAATTCCTGGGATCAGAATCTAGCTAATCGGCATGTTATCATCAGGAGAAGTTACTTCTAAACATTTCTTTGTAAAGTTTGCTTTTGCTTATTCAGAGGCTCGATGCTTTGCGGAGAAAACTTCTTCTTGCTTCGGACCAACCATGTCAGGAAAAAAAAAAAAAAGAAGAGAAAAGTTGGAGTAATACTAATCTTAAAGAAATAAGTAGAAACTTTGCTTTTTCCATGGAATATCAAGAGCGATGCTTCTATTTCACCAAATGCTTTAAAAAATATTTCTATGCTTTCTATATGCTAGTCCCATGACCAGTAAGTGGCATTAGAATATGTTGATGTAAATATTGTTATGGTTTTATTCACGATTATGATAAATAATGGTCACGAGCGATTACATGATTAGATTTATTTTCATTTTTTTCACTCAATTTACAAAAACAAAAAAAAAATATCCATCATAATAGAATAAAAGGAAGGCTTTAGTCGTGAGACACCATGAGCAGCAAGATTAACATATAATAGATTTAAAGAAAGATTTTTGTACCATGTAAAATTAGGATAAAATAGAAAATATATTATTTTTGGTAGAAAATATTTTAAATGTAATCCAACGATTTGGAATTAAGTGAAAAATTCGAGAATTTTTTCTTCTTTTTAGGTATACCAAAAAAAAAACAACGCATCTAACATCATCAAGGAAACAATCAAGAGTCTTCAAATGAAGTTCCTCAAGAAATTAGATTCCCTACCCATATCTTAACCCAAACTAGCAACACCGAGAGCAAGTCTATTACATTCTCTTAAAATGTGATGCAAGTTACAACACTAATTAACTTTGATCAACTCTTGATAACTCTGAATGAGCTCAAACGGAGGATGACTAGGATTAGGACTCATCTTCATAATATCAATAACAGCCATGGAATGAGATTCCACCATGACCTTCTTGTGACAACTAGACCAAGCCAAAAAAAAAACCCCATAATTCAGCTTCCAGCACACTGTCAATCCCTTTCCTGAAAGAAAAAGCACCTAGCCAATTCTTAAGATGATCCCTCACATCCCATCATGGTTAGCTTTGAGCCACTCCTTCCCACAGAGGGAGAAAAATTCTAGCATTATCTTAAAGGTTAGTCAGTAACCAGTCTTCCAAGTTATCTTTAAAATTTTGAGAGTTAGTACGCCCTCTGCACACATCCTCTCAGATAAATTTGGAAACAATACAACCTCGCAGTAAATGATCAGTGCTTTCACAGTCAACCTCACATCTGAGACAGCCACTATCGTTAGTGATGCCTCTTATAACCTCTTGACTGCTAATGAGCTGTTTTCCATGCAAAAGAAGCCATAAAATTTGTTTAAGAAATGTCAGCACTTGATCAATGCAAATTGGGACTGCAAGATTCGTCATATTTTTAGCAAGTGTAATAGGTTGGCTAATTGTGCTGCCAGTTTGGGGAATGATTTGGAGCTGTGGATTTTATTTTTTGAAGAACCTCCCCCAAAGGTTTTTGATTGTTTCGTAGCAGATATTAATGGTGAGGCTGTCTTTAGACAGATTACTTACTGTTAGTTTTTTCTGCTGGTGCTTGTTCCCTTTTTGCTGGTCTCTGAACCCCTCTCTGTACCCCAAAAAAAAAAATTAAAATTAAATTATTATTTTTTTTGTTGTTATTTTAAATTGTTTGTCCAATTTAAAAAAAAAAAATTTAATGGGTCTAACTTAGACCCACTAAATATTAGGCGTAAAAACTAATGACCCTAAGTTATATTTCCAATAAGAATTTAATTTGTTATTTGACGTAGGTCCACGTAACTTAATTCCTAAAATTTTTAATAAACACGGCAATTACAAATTAGGAATTAAGTACTTATTCTCTCATTTGGATTCTCGATTAGAACACCCCGAATATAATCCATTAAGGGTGTGTTTGGCATATCAAATTAGAATATGATTGGATTAAAAATAGTTCAATCCTATATTTAGAACAAGTTGAGATTAAACATACGGCCAATCCTAACAATTATATTTCTTCACTTCGTGTCCATTTCTTTTTTCTTAATTAATTAATTTTTATATATATTATATTTTATTAAAATATATTATATATCTTTCATATTAATAAAAATTATTTTACAATAGTTTTATACATTTTTATAAAATAATTTAAATAATTTATTTTATTTAAAAATATTTTTTCACTATATTTAATTTAAATAATTTCATTATTTATTTGATTTAAAATTAATTTTAAATAGTTTGATTATTTTTAAAAATAATTTAAATAATTTTTATTCATCAAATAATTTTTTTAACTAGAATTTAATTAAATTTATATTTTATTTAATTTAAAATAAATTTAATTTACTTTAAAATAATTTTATTATATGTAAAAATTAATTTAATTCAATATAATTTTATATAGTCTCATACTACACCAAACAATATACAGTATTATTTTTAGTCCAATTCATACTGCACTAAATATATTACAGTACTAATTTAATCCAGTCTAATCGAATTCAATCCTATCATATTCCATAAAGTTAATCAAATCCAATTTCGTACATCAAATATACACTAAAAGGTGGATTTGGGTCAAGGATCGAGCCACTTAGAACAATAGAGATAAAGTTCAAACGTGACAACCAATTGGGCGGGTTGGTTGTAAGTGTCCGGCCCATTACATTTAGTGATAATATATAAATTACCAGATTATTCTAAAATAGTTTATATGTATATATATAATTTATATTCATAACAACTCAAAAGATGAATCTCAAAATGTTTGCATGACTTGTAAAGAATTTTTATATTATAAAATAATATCAATCATATACAAAGCAATACCTGCAACATAAAAAGAAGTTATAAAAGTAATTAGATAAATATCATTGTTTGGATTATTAGGAGAATAAAACCTTTGATTTCTCTATTATTATTATTATTATTATTATTATTATAAGATTAATTATAAATAAACTTTTTTTCTTGATTTTGATAGTACATATTAAGATATTTTTATTAGTTTGATCGAAACAATCTAAGCCAGAAAAGGACAAAAATTAAAGTATTAATCAAGATAATTAGCAACAAAGGTGTAAGTACATGCAGAGAAGTCAATAAAAACGATATCAACATAAAAGGAAAAAAAAAAAAAACAACAAATTGACGACATAGCTAAGCTAGTTCAAAATTATTTATATATGGATGCTATGATTTTCTATCAATCACCAAACCACCATTTCAATGATTATTGGTTTTCTTTGCAAAATATTACTTGAGCAGTTTTTGGTCAATCTTTAAATAATAAATTTAACTCGATATATGTTGAAATCTATTGGAAATTGGAAACTTCATATGTTGATATCTGAAATTATATAGAAACAAAATCATTTAAACTAACTCTTTAATGAGATCGTGGATTAATTTGTCTATCATTAACATATATGTTTACTAACGTTAACGTTTGTTATGGACTCATTATCACGTAATGTATATAATTTTAAGAAATAATTATAATAAAGTACCCTGGTATTTGGTTATATTATAATAAAATTATGAGTTTAGCCTTAATTGCATGTTAGTACCCTACCGTCAGTTGACCAGTCAAATATAACGGTTTGACTTTGACTTTTGGGTAAAATGACATAATTGTCCCTAATTTAAAAAAATATAAATTAAATAAAAATTAAAAAAATTAAAAAATTAAAATTTTTAAAAATAGATCTCCACCGTCCATCAATCTTGATTGACGGTGGAGATGTATTTTTTTTAAAATTTTTTTTTTAAAATTATACAATTAAAAAAAGTTAAAAAATAAATTTATATTAAAATTTTTTTTGGTGTTCTTGGTGGAGATCCAATCTGGAGATTGGATCTCCACCAAGAACACCAAGAACAAAACAACAAAACCAAAAAAAAAAAAATTGTTCGAACTCAGATCTGGGTTCGAACACGAACCCAGAAAACTAGGTTCACTACGATGGAGCTGCTCTGTCGCCGATGGAATAACTCTCCATCGGCAATGGAGCGACTGCTCCATCAACGGGAGCAGATCTGCTCCCGTTGATGGAGATCTAGGCAAAAAAAATCTTTTTTTTTTTTTGGGTTGAGTTGCGATGGCAACCAAAATTTTTTTTCTTTTTGAATTTTTTATTTTAATTTTAATTTTTTTAATCAATATATTTGATGGATAGTGGAGATTTATTTAACTTTTTTTATAATTTATAAAATTTTTTTATTTTTTAAAAATAAATTAAGGTCAAAAAGACCAAAATACCCTTTGACTATTGGTTGACCGTTAACTCTAACGGTCAACCAGTTAGTCAAGAGTACTAACGTACAATTAACCCGTTAATTAAGGGTATTAACATGCAATTAAGGCTAAACTCACAATTTTATTGTAATATAACCAAACATCAGAGTACTTTATTACAATTAATCCTAATTTTAATGTTCGATCATCTTATCTTATCAGTGAGTAGCGTATGTCTCTAAATACTCCAAACGGGGCAAACCCACTTACAACACATAAACAGAAGTTGGATACTATCAAACACATGTGTATAAGAAAATAAACTACACGTTTGATGCTAATTAACGTCATACAACTTTTGAGGTAGTGGTACACACTTTTATCCTGACAACTACTTGGTTTTAATTGTTTAATTACTTACTTTGCCCTAACCCCATATCATGCATGCAAGTCTTGTACGAGAGAGACATTTTAAATAATCACTTGACCAAAGATGAAGATGAGAGAGAGAGAAACTACCATACACTCGATATGAGATTCTCAACTCTCCTACATTGTTGAATCAAGAATGAGTTGTGTGGTTTATAAGTATAACTTTCATCCTTCCCTCACGAAGTGCCTTTTAAAGGGCGAAATTGTGAATCTCATAACCAAAGCGGACAATACCTCGTTATAATGTAGGGATGGGTCACAGCGTACACATGGTGAAATTCAAGTGTCAAGGGCCCATGCATATACTCACCCTTGATGGAGATATTGATATGAGATTCTAAACTTTCTCACATCCTTAGATTAAGGATGAGTTGTGACAATATTGATTGTATCAATACACTCGAACACAATTTATCACATGATGAGATCACGGTAGAAAATGCATGCACCATGCGTCACGTTCCATACAATTTCTTTCACCGGATAAAGAAGAAGAAAAATAAAGAATGAGAGGATGGCATGGCAGGCCACCTTATCTATGGAAAATGCCAACCAATTTTACACACAGAGAATGAGGAGGTAGGGGCCCGACTGAGTCGTCTCTGTCAACCAAGTAATGATATTATACTAGGGTTTTTGAATTTCAGACAAAATCTCACCATCCCAAAACTAGACATGGGTTCCATGATTATATTTATACCCATATGCTACTCACCAAAATAGGCGTGCACTGTAATTAATGATTCCTTGTAACTCTCTTTTACCTATGTTATCTTCTTCTTTATCAATAAAATATTTTAAAATTACAACAATGTTGTTTTTTCTATGACTATTATGAATTTATCTGGGATTTACCAACGAAAGATATTATTCGAACCTATATGGTTATATTCCCTTAAATTATTTAAGATTTGTAGATGAAATATATAATTCGAACCTATCGATATATGATTATTTAGAATTTGTCAAATAAATTTTATAATTCTGAAGTTTTGTTAGTGAAAAGTTTATGTTTGGAAAAAAAAAAAAGTGTATTTTCTCTCATCCATGTGATAGATGGTTCAAATCTTATTATTATAATAATAAAATAGAAGACTTTTTTTTATAATAAAAATACACAAACACCCATATGGTTTGACATAATTACACGAATAAATAAGGTTTGAATATATCAACACAAACCTCCCCTAACGTATAACATCCCCTGTAGTTTGGTATAATTATAAGGATAAATAAGGTTTAGGCATATCAACACAAACCTCCCTGGACTTTTCATTGATGTTACATGGACATCCCCTGCCGCCGTCATTTGTCCGTTAACATTAGTTTGACAGTGTAAAAAAGTGATAAAAGACTATAATATCCTTAAAAGTAAATAGTCATACTGCCACTCTGTCAAGACATTTTTTTAGTCTCCTAAAAGACTATATTATCTTCCTATTTTACCCCTTCACTATTTAAAAAATGATAATAAAATATTAAAAAATTAATGGGATGTGCCCTTTTATTATATTAAATAATTTATAAAAAAAATAAAAAAATCAAAATTAATGGACTCTGACCAAATTAGATCTAGTTTCTTGTTTTTTTTTTTTTTGCTTTTTTATTATCATAAATTTCTTCCTTCCTTGTACTCTCAAGTTCTATATTTTCTTATTGTTTGAACATGGTTCTTTTTTTTCTAGTTTTGCCTGCGCTTTTTTTTTTCTTTTTGTATTTTGGATTTTTAAGTTTGGTACTGATTAATTTTTATTTTTCAAGTCATCTCTTCTTCAAACTATGTTGAATTATCTTTGTCTTTTTCTATTTTCAGATCATATATGTACTTTACTCTTGACAACATCTTGAGTTTTTATAATATTTCATACATTAATCATGTAAACATTATGATTTCAAAAAGATATGGAAGCATGTGCTTCTTTCTTTTTTCCAATTTACCAGTAAGAGTTACAACAAAATCTTCATCTTCTCTTAGTCTACCAAGATAACTCAAGAAATACACTAGAAGTTTCATTTTCTCAACAACCCCATAAACTGATCTCTAAACAAAATAGACCCCAAAAAGAGAGAATCAAAAGAGGAGTAAACAAAATAATAATAATAACAACAATAATAGAGCAACACGATACAGACATTTGTGGTGGTTGGAGAAACTTATTGAATCAAGAGAAAATTTTTGGAGAGGAAACAAAGAAGAAAGAATAAACAAATGTGAAGAAGATAAGAATTTTAGAGAGAAAACAGAGAAGAAAGAAAAAAAAATGTGAAGAAGATAAGATTTTTGGAGAGGAAGAAGAGAAGAAAGAAAAAATGTAGTCTTTAAAGTGAAAGTATATGTGTGTGTGTTTAAGGAGAGAAAAATATAACACCACCCACTAATAAATAAAATAATATTATATCTTTTACTTTATTAAATAATATAATTAATTAAATAATATATTTAACGTATCTCATCATTAATTGTATCTGATACATATTGACCTCTCTGTTAAGATTACTATTTTACCCTTATATTTACAATGTCAGACTAAGGTTAATGGATTGAAGATAACGGTAAAGGATGTCTGTGTAATATTAATGAAACGTCATGGGAGATTTGTGTTAATATGTTCAAATCTTGTTTATCCGTATAATTATGTCAAAGCACATGGATGTTTGTGTAATTCCCCCTATTTTTTAATTACAAAAATGTTGTTTTTTCTATAATTATTATGAATTTATCTCGGATTTACCAACAAAATATATAATTCGAACATATATGGTTCCTTAAATTATTTATCAACGTGTCATTAATTCATTGAACCACTTAAAAAAATAACAGAATTCATTGTCCCAATCCGATGTCACTCAAAAGAGAGAGAGACCTGTGTCCGTGGCAGGCACGTGCAGCTGTGACAATTGCCCCCTTCAATCTGCATTCGGATCCCCTACTGACCGACTCTGTCTTTCATCTCCCACACGTGTGCGCCTCTCACCCTAACACGTGTCCTCATCGTTCAACCCGGTTATAATCACCCACTCTTTCGCACTTAGTTACAGCCACTTAATATTCACCGTCGGATTCATCAACAACCCAATCTGTTCTCATCCGTCGGCCTACATTTTGACAGTTCATCACGTTGAATCAAGCCACCTGGCAAACGCAAAGCCAGACGGCAGCTCCTAACGGTTTAAAGCAGAGACACACATACACATGCAATGTTTAAGTGCACAGCTAAATATGATTCACTTGGAACCACTTTTTATTTTATTTTAAAAAAATTAATAATCTATTATTATTATTTACTCTCTAAGATTCAAAATACCAGACATGTATTTAATACTAAATTATACATACGATCACATAAATGACTAATTATTTAGCTAATTCAAGTAAATTTCAACATTATAATTTTATTTTATAACCTCATTATAAAATCATCAATAGTATTAGTATACTAAAATATGTACTATAAATTATTTTTTAATTTATATATTACATAATAAAATTGATGACCTGAACATACCAAAAAGGCCAAAAGGTCTTTTCTTTTCTTTTCTTTTTTTCTTAAAAAAAAAGTTTCTCAAAGCAGACCCTGCAGGAGCCTGCAAAAACAGAAAATCAAAAAGGGGAAAAAAATAAAATAATAATTATATATAGGTCGCCACGTGTACTTTTTAAAACAGTATGAACAAGCAAGCAGGAATTTGGATTTAATTTAATTTAATAAATTTATCTATTATAGAGTGTGGTTTATTGGATTTATGATTATAATATTATATATATATATATATATATATATCTATATATTTCTACGAACCAATTATTAATACATTAATGTGAAGCTGTGAGTGAAGAGGATAAAAAAAGCAAAGTTGAGTTTGGATCTGTTTTTAAGGGAGAGAGAGAGCAAGAGAGAGAAAAGAGAGAGAAGTAGAGGTAGCTGTGACGCTGGTGGTAGCGGTGATGGTGGCGGAGGCGGCGGTGGATGAAGAGGAAAAACGGTGACATAAGAGGAGACAAGAAATGAGAAAGAGGTGTTGAGACCAAATTCCACAAGACAGGTTCCCGGAACATAAAATGGTCTTGGTTTCACCGATTTCAAGTTCTCCTTCTTCTTCTTTTTGATCGATCCGGTTGAGGTTGTTCTTCAGGTCGGTTTCACTTTATCTGTTTTTGTCTTTTTGCTCCACATTGTGATTATTTGGTTGGCTATTTTCTTTTTGGGTCCATTTCAGTGATATTATCGTTTTACATGTCTGATGTATAATGTGTCATTTCGTTGCTTTAGAATTCGAACATCTTCCTTGAAAGGAATTGTTTTTCTGGAGTTATTGATCGAAAGATTTGATTTTTTAATTATTTTTGGGTCTGGAATTAATTGGAATTTGTATGGTTTAGTTCGATTTATCTCTTTATTCGCATCAGATTAGACTGATTAGTACAATTCGGGTAATCTGAAACCATTCCTTTTTTTGCATCTGATTCTTGAGGAAAAAATAAATAAAAATTGTTGGGGTTTCGGGTTTCGGGTTCTGATCATGTTATTCACAAAAATGAAATATCAGCTTCAGATTCGCACACTCCATTTATATAATATAAAAAATAAATAAATAAACAACTAAACAAGACATTTTTATTCATGGTATGTTAATTGTAATTGTAAGTTGCATTAAATGTGTTTGCAGTTATACGCTTGTACAAAGATGTCCTTCAAGAACATTGTTCGTGAGCTTAAGGAGATGAAAGATGGAATTGGGAGCATGTCAAGGAGAGGGAGTGATGGGAGGCATTCGCGTCGTAATCAGTCTCATATAGCTCCTGATCAAACGATGCTCCCACCGTCCTCTGATTCGATTGAACAGGGTCAGTGGGCGAATCTACCTTCTGAATTGCTTTTGGACATTATTAGGAGGATAGAAGAGAGCGAGACCTTGTGGCCAGCTCGTGCTGTAGTTGTTTCTTGTGCTTCAGTTTGTAGGTCGTGGAGGGAAGTTATCAAGGAGGTTGTTAAAACACCCGAGCAATGTGGAAGGCTCACATTTCCAATCTCATTGAAGCAGGTAATTCTCTCTCTCGCTTTTTAAGTGTGTGTGCGTGCGATTATTTTCATATTGCCCTTTTGACATGGTTTTATTTCTTATCTTTGTGCCTGTAAACAGCCGGGTCCTCGCGAGTCGCCCTTACAATGCTTTATTAGGAGGGACAGAGCAACTTCTACATATCTTTTGTTCTCTGGTCAAGTGCCTTGTAAGTTTCCTTATTAGACCTCTGTTTGTTCGCGGCAAATATACATCGTGCTTGAGAATATTTATGTTTTCCCATTGTACTTATATGTTGGATTCTTTTAGATTTCATTGAAACATCTGCCTGTTGCTGAATTGATTTTAAGAAGCAAATGCCATTTAAACATCGCTTTACTGTGGTATCACTGTATGGGAATCTTAATGTTGCGTTGCTTTCAATAGGGTGTGGAAAATCTATGACATCACAATGGATAACCTAATATTAGTGTTGACAAGATACACTGTTAACATGGAAATTTCATTGGTAATCGTTGTTCATTGGTGATATTGTTGATTTGACAGCGGAGGATGGAAAGGATAAGTTGTTGTTAGCAGCCAGAAAAATCCGAAGGGCAACATGCACAGACTTTGTGATATCTCTGGTTGCTGATGATTTTTCTCGTGCCAGCAGTACATATGTTGGTAAATTGAGGTTAGTTTTGCCTTCAGCTTGTTACTTATGTATGTTTGCTTATGTTCTCTTTCGTTTCTCATAAACTTACCGACTCATGCTCACCAGGTCTAACTTTTTGGGTACCAAGTTCACTATATACGACAGCCAGCCTCCCTGCGATGTAGCAATTCAGCCAACTAATCGGATTAGTCGAAGGTTCCATTCCAAGCAGGTGTCTCCAAGAGTACCTGCATTTAACTACAAAATAGGTACCGTTTCCTATGAGCTCAATGTACTCCGCACTAGAGGGCCAAGGAGAATGAATTGTGTCATGGAGTCTATTCCTGTCTCTTCTATTGAGGAGGGAGGCAGCGCCCCAACACCACCATCATTCCCTCAGTCGTTTGAAGAACAATTTTCTGCCTTTCAAGCCTTGAAAGGAAAGGAAGCAACCACGTATAGCAGCTCCCCAAGCCCCTCGGCATCACCTATGTTGACTCCAGGTTCTCCTGAGCCGCTAATTCTTAAAAATAAGGCTCCTAGATGGCACGAGCAGCTACAATGTTGGTGTCTAAATTTCAAAGGACGTGTCACAGTGGCTTCTGTTAAGAACTTCCAGCTCGTGGCAGCTATCGAGGCATCCCACAATGTGTCGAATGAAGATCAAGAAAAGGTCACTTTACAATTTGGAAAAATTGGAAAAGATATCTTCACCATGGATTATCGCTACCCGCTCTCTGCATTCCAAGCATTTGCAATCTGCCTAAGCAGCTTTGACACCAAACCAGCCTGTGAGTGATAACAGTCCCGTAGGTTGGCAATTTATACCATCCCTCACCGAGCTTATGACATACATAATGAATCTGATCATGCACGGTCATTATAGCTCCGTTTTGAGCAGTGTGATCGGAAAATTCTTCTAATTGCTCTGTTTAACTTTTATTTTGTTCTCTTGACACTACTTCATTTAAATTAAAGAGGTTCATTGAGTTATATTTTTATGGCTGTCCTGTGTTCCCTGTTGAAGAAAATTGATTTCTCCTTCAACCCTACGAGACACTAATTTTGCCTTCGTAGTTTCAACTATTTTGTCTGCCAATTGCCATGAATCACATAAGTGCCTCAATTTACATTATCACATGAAGGGCATGACAACTGGAGTTTGAAATTGATTCTACTGACCAAGTATAAAGTATACAACATTACAAAAAAACACATAAATTTCAAAGGACTGGCATCATTTTTGAATTGTCTATCAAGAATTGAAACACCTGAAATTACTGTGAAAGAAAGCAGCTAAGTCATCAACATTGAATAGACAAAATAATAGCATATTTTCAACCTTATTTTGACATCATAATGATATACAGATTTGCTTTTTACATGCCTTAGAGATCACAGACATGAATCTCAACACAATCTCATCACTTGAAAGTAAACTGAAACTGTTGACAACACAACAATTCGCAACATAAAAAGTATTGACAAAAAGTTTCTCTGCTATTTCAGGAAAAAATGAATTGAAGCTTAAATCACACAAGATTTCAAAATAAGCAAATCTAAGATGTCTCATGGTCTAACTACAAGCTAGTCAATTTTCACTAGGCAATTCTATATTCTATAGCACCAAAACTACAAGCATTGTGGTCACTTCAACAATGTAAATATAAGGAATTTAAGAATATTCAAAACAGAAAAAAAAATAAAAGAAGAAGAAGAAGAAGAAAATGCCCCCTAATTTATTCATAAACTTTTGTTTTTGTAATATGTAGTCATGTTGTCTAGCATGCTTTAAGTTAAAAATGTTTTCACAAGATGATATTGGTCCCGTAGTATGTTCTTCACTCTTATATCTTCAGGTTATGTGTTTGAGTTATGTTCCTTTCTGTAAATTTTAAATTAATTGTAATAGCTAAAAAAAAAAAAAAAGTTGAAAATGTTTCACATAGTTTTTTTTTTTATTATTTTAAACTTTTAAAGTGAAAATGTGAAGGAAGAAAATATCACAGCCCCCTCATATTAAAGTTAATCACATTTGGAGATAAAGTTTTATTTATTATGCGATTTGTCCCCCCTAACCTGACTAACTAATGAAACTTAATAATGGAAATTATCACTCTTATTATGTCCATAATATGATAATGTTTTGTTGAGTTTTTACCTTTAATTTCATAATTTGACTAAAATAAATTTAATAAAATAAAGAAAGAGAAGAAAAAATTAGTAAAATACACAAATATAATTCGTAAAAATCACATATTTTTAGAAAAAGTAATAAACAAAATAAATAAAAGTGGTAGCAACTAGCAAGCATAGCTTGTTAATAACTGCACATCTCAACAATGTTGAGTTCCAAGTTCAGATCTCCCTCCTCAAGTTTAAAAAAAATAAAAATATAATAGTAACCGATTAATTTGAATTTATATCCATCTTAAAATAACCCATCAAAATAGAATGCAAAGATAATACATAATAAATAAATAAATACATGAACGGATTTCGAAATACAATAGTATGCCTAACAAAAAAAGAAAAAACTTCAATGGAAAATTAAGGGAAGCTAAATTGTAAGCTAAATAGAAGTCATGTTTGGAATTGTGTTGCTCTTATCAACTTTTTTGGCAAGGTCCATTTTCACTGACTCAGAAACAACTAAAAAGTCATTAGTCATGGCAAAATATGGGCCAGCTTGGGGGGTTTATTCAAAAACGCTTTTAACTTAATCAATAAGTTGTGGTGTAAATGCTGTTTGGTAGCTGAAACTCATCCAACCCAATTTTTAGTGTTTGTTGAGCTTTTCTTGCAAGGTCTTTTGACTGCTCACGATAGATGATACAGAAGATTTGCAGTGACAATCCTGCACTGCATGCATGTGGCTCATATCACTACAACAACAGTCAACAGAGCCTAGTACATGTACTGCTGAGTGCTGGCTGGGATCGATGGTTGGTTTAATGCACTCTACTGTGTGTCTGCAATATAAACAACCAGCCCTAGCTAGCTATAGCAGTGACCTTTAAAGAGTCCCCTTAGTTACTCATCAATGTCCAAGTAGTAGTAGTAGTCCTCTTGAAAGGGTTGTTTACTTTGTGAAAAAAAAAAAAAAAGTAGAGAGAGAGAGAGAGCTATGAAAACTGGCCCGACTGACCAGTGACCACATCCAAAGAACTACGGCCTTGGGCCACATGGTCTCCAACAGCAACCTTCCCTTTTCAATCCTCTACTATCCCCACCTTTTAACACTCCTTTAAATTTTTCCAACCACAATTCTCCTCCAGTGTCATTTTCCCATTTTTCTAATGGCGTTTTTTTATTGGTACCTTACCCTTCCTTGTGTGGTCCATTTTTCTCTCCTTGGATTATTCACAAACCCAGAATGCATATTTTGTGTTGTTATCTTTAGTGTTTGTACTACTACATTGCACACACACACACACAGAGACAACAAAAATATCTCTAGTTATTACACAAAGGAAACCTGGTTTGTTTTGATGATCAAATCAATACATATATGTGAAATGACAGTACTAATATGGCAATAATATATACGAGCATTCATGTAGAGAAGAAAACAAATTATTTTAAATGAAGAAGTTATTGAGTTACAGAGGTACTGAGTACATAAATGTTCAAACTACTTCCTCCAGTTCTTTTTTTTTTTAGACTAGTACATTTCAGGGCAAGTTCCTGGACACAGGCCCTCAAGCTACTAAATTAAGATAATTTGCTTCTAAGTTATTTAAACAAACAAATTACTGATTATTCTTGATCTTGCCCGTCTTCAAGGCTAAGTCAGTCAGATTCCCAAGTCGGTAGGGGTTGAATTTGCTGCAATCAACAAATACGAAATGTTAAATAGAGTAAATATGAAGACAAAACAGTTACTAAACTGGTAAAATTATTGCATAGAAAGTAAATGTAATTTTACAGTGAAGCAGGTTGAGTCAATGTTATATAGTTCCGGGATAGATACAGAGGAACTTCTTGTTGTGGTTGTGGTTGAGTCAACGTTATATATAGGCCTCTCAAGCTCATAGTTTGTGGTCACTTGTTGCCCTGTATTAATCTGAAGCTCAGCCAAATTCGCCGAGGCAGATGACATAGGGGCTACTGGAAAACTTGCAGAGAAGTTATTGATGTCGAATCCTAGACTAGGATTTTGAGTAGCCAGTTTCATTGACAGGAACTGCAAGTATATTTGAATATATAAGTTTTTATATGATGAAAACAAAAAGACCATAGCATATAATTTTTTTCTTTTCCAGTACCTCTACTTGTGATTGAAGAGATTGAACATAATTGATGATTTCATCGAGCACTCCAGCTTTTCCTATGATTTTGCTGCATCCAGGGACTAGATCTTGCAAGCATTTCATTTTATTGCTTATTTTTTCCCTCCTGGCCTGTCACGTAACAACATCATATATAGACAGCATGTGTAAAAAAAAAAGGACTATAGTTTTGATGATGGAAATTAAATGCACAAAATTTTTGCAACTTACTCTTTCGGCTAAGCTGTGACTGTCAGTGGCCTGGCCTCGACGAGCCCTCACATGAATGTAGTTTGGCTTGTGGACAGCTGAGGCCTTCGAATTCTCCTTTGAATCATCTGATGAAGTCACTGCTCTGGTTCTCTTTTTGGGCTTAGATTCCAACTTTGCTTCAACTCCAATCCTTTTCTCATCATCGCATTCCTCTACCACAACAACAATCTGTACAAACCAGAAAATTAAATTTGTCAAATCCAGTCAACAGAAAGCACATAAAAAACCAACTTCAAAATTTCTCACCTCATCATCAGCTTCTGTTTTGGTCGAGTCAGGCTCAGTATTAACAAATTTCTCGTCCTCCATGGTGGACATTTGGCAGCAGCTACAAGTCTTTGTAAAACAGTTACTAATCTCATCAAGAGTATTACTAGTAGTAGTACTAGTATTACCCGCCATAGACGGCGGTGCCACCTTGCCAGCCAATGAAATGTCGCCAAATGTTGGCAAATCATGAGCACCCAGAAAAGTATCAGGCTTGTGATCCTGCAAATCGAAAACCTCTGCTGCACTGACGACTGTACTGTCGTCGAGAAAACCATGGAACAGAGGCATCATCACTGAATCATATGGAACAACAACACAATTGTTGTTGTTGCTGTGATGCTGTTGTTGTTGTTGTTGCTGCTGCATCATATTCCACTGTACCCTTGAAGCCGTTTGTCTCTCCGGCACGGTCATGCTCATGTCCGCACCAGCTGGGGACAACAACATGCCATTGTGCAACATATCTCTGTTAAAAATACAAGACAGACTCACACGGCAGTACTCTACTGTTCATGCAAAGGGTTGTTTAAAAAAATGGTATTGAATGGAAGACAGAAAAAGACAGAGAGAGAGAGAGAGAGAGAGAGAGAGGAGGAGGAAGAAGAAGAGAGATCATAAAAGGGACACGAGAGACTTTAAAGGAGGTGTGTGAGGAAAATGGTCCCCAGTTAGTGAATGACATAATATGTGGGAATGTCCGTTGTAGATGAAACGGGAAAAAAAAAAATTCGACGGGGTTTTTGGATTTTAATGGTTCATGGAGGTTGATTGGCTTCTGTTTTGCAGGGAAAAAAAAATGAAAATGTCAAAAAATTACTTGCGAGAAATTCGCTAGAGGAAGGGGTTGAACCTTCGACCTTGTGGTTAACAGCCACACGCTCTAACCAACTGAGCTACTCCAGCTGTTGATGCACTGTGAACATTTTATTATTTTTAACGGGTGTGATATTGAGCTTTGAGGATTAAATGTCAAGAAATGAAGCAGTAGTATTATTATTTTTTTATGAACAAGAAAGAAATCACTTAAATTAGTTTTTCAGTAATGTATATCTTGAAATAAATGAATGAAAGTAATCTAAAAATAATAATTTATGATATTTATCCAAATATAATTGCTAATAACTCACTAATTTGTATAAGTTTTAATAAAGTTGGTGCAATGCTATTGAAATGGTTAAATTTGATCCACTTATTTTTCTTTTTTAATTTCTTTTACTAAAAAGAAACTTGTTAATATGGAATTCTAAACTCTCCCACGTCTTTGAGTTAAGAATGAATTGTGTGACTTATAAATATAACCCTAACCTTTCCCTCACGAGATACTGTTAGATGTATATAGATATACACATTCTTTTATTTTCTTATTATATATTATACTTTTAATAGTCGGATGCACTACGAAATAAATTACAACTATATTTATGATGTTTGTGCTATACTAAAGGGAATACATGGTTGGATAAGTATATGACCCACCGACAATATGTGCCAAATTAGGTCAGCATAAAACCAAATCCCACCAAACCTCCTGCCTCATCCTCCCAACTCCCAACTCTCACACACCATATAAAATCCAAGATTCCAACTAGTTTATGCATATAATTTGATTGCCTTTTAAAGGTGAATCAAAAGTACTATAAACTAAAATGAGCCAACCAATTGTTAAATATATTGATCCATTGGTCCCATCATTAAGACTAAATTTGATTAAATATATTGATTTAAATATAGGTGATAATACTATACTTCTATGTAACAATTTTAAATTTGGGATAGTTTACTCTTATTGTTTGTCACATTATGATAGTCAAGGATAATATGACATTTAAAGCACCACATCATTTGAGATCTCTTGTACTTTTATCCTTTGTTGCATGGCATCTTTCTTGTCATAGATAGGGTACTTCTACTATGCGATGCAGTACACTAGTATCTCCATATACTATTAAATTTTTTATTTTCTTTTAGCATGGTAATATACAACTCACATACTTAATATAGATAAGAGGAGTTCACATATACAAACCCACAAATATAAAAATTTCAGAATCTTTATTTTATTATGTTGTGGGACGGATTTTGTAACGTTACAAAACTGAACTACCTAATTTTATAACGTTAATGGTTCCAAAACGTTATGAAATAAAAATCTTGAAATTCTTATTTCCTATATGGAATATATAAAAAGGTGATGAATAATAACATAGTTTAGGCACCGATACGGTGCAAAGGAAAAGTGAGGTTTAAAGTTGGGGAAGTGTTGGGAAGATGCCAATCAATCTCATGTGAGTTTTTTTTTTTTTTTTTGGCTATGAATCTGGCTTTGTTCTTTCTTATCATCACTTGCCAAACTTTGATCAGATCAAAATTTTGAACCCAACTCCAACCCCACCATGCCATTTCCTTCCAACCCATTGATTACCTACCGGTGATTTAACATTGGCAAACCAAAATCTTCTGAACATTTCTTCATGGGTTCATGCATGTGATGTAAACACACAAGGTTCATGCATGTAATGTATGTAACCCATTGATTACCTGTTTAACTGGGAGAACCTGATAAATGAAAAGATTTTGTTTACATATGATTGTACTTTTTTCTCCAACATTTGGTTGTGACTACAGACCTCTCATATTCACACGCACACAAACACACACAAAAAAAAAAAAAAAAAAAAACAGCATGATCTTCAACAAGAAAGCTAACTATATAGCTTAGTTTCGGTTCTTGAATTGCAATCTGTACTGAACTGTTTTCGGTCTCATGCAGGTACAAAATTTTACAAGGGAGGATAGTCTTCCTATATAATTGTTCTATATGCATTGATGCAAACTATTAGAGTTAAAGATTTAAACAAAATAGACACAGCATGTCGTATAATAGATCAAATATAAATGTACAATCTAAAGAGGTGAACAGCTGAAAATAGAAGCAGAAACATCATAAGACAAAAACAAAAACAATTTATGGAAGATCAGCTATGGAACACCATTCGTCAACTACGTTTAGATACAATATAGTGATTTTACTAACCTATTCCAGATGAAGAAAGAATCCTCCTGTGAAAGAGAATCCTACTACGGAGATGCTCTGTCATTTGCCTTGAATATGGATTTTAAGTTGACCACAATGTTTCTTCAAAAAATAAAAATAAAAACTCGACCACAATGTCAAATAAGAAGAAGAAGAGCTAAAATCCAAGCTTCATTTCTTCTTTCTTATTGTGAGACATCTGGGATTTTGAGAACCATGAAAATTTTCTTACAAAAATTCCAGATGTCTTTGAAGATGATTTCTTTTCTTTAGCGAGGCTTCTAGCATCTTTTGAGGTGTCTATATTACATGCAGGAGATTCTTGCTCATCATCATATTCAACATCTCTTAAGAGCCGGAGCAATTCCAATGCACTTACCTTCCCTATTTCGTTTCCATTGATGGATATATTAACAAGGGCTGGTATAACACCTTCATTCATGACCAACTGACAATATTGGACACGTTGAGAGCATAAAGAAAGGAGAATAGCCACTGCATGTTCTTGGTCCTCCCGGCTGCCAATTTCAAGAAGTTCAGCTATAGAAGGTAGGCATCCACTTGTTTCAGCAACAGAAGCCCTAGCCTCTACGTTATTGCACAGGTTTTTCAATATTATCAAACAATGCCCAGCTAGATTAGTATCCTTTAAAAGTGGAACCAACTTCAGGATGCACTCCGAAGGTACAATGTGGGAATAAATTGCATTGTTTGACGACAAATGAAGAAGCACTATAATGGCGTGCTCCTGGAATTCTCTGTTCTCAGAGTCTAGGATCTTTAGGATGGAAGCAAGAGCACCAGATACTACAATTTTAGATCTACTATTTGGATGGCTAGACAACACTTCGATGATGGCAAGAACCTCTTCAGTCACTTCTGAATTAAGAAAAGATGCCAACAGATCAAATGCATCTTCAGGCAAGTATTGAATTCCCCTTCTGCATGAAGCAGCAGAAAACAATGAACAAACTACAAATGGCATCACCTTACAGTATTAACTAACATAATTAAACTTAAAAAGGAAAATGACTCGGCAAAATCGCCATTTTAGATTCGAACTACCAAATGTTAAATAGTTTGCGGGAAAATAACAACCTACCACATGGGCATCAGCAAAAGACCTAAACCAATGATAAGGTCTTATATGACATTTAAATCAACAACAGAGCTATTGCAATAATCCCAGTTCTAGTGCTACTTGCTCACTACCAAACTTCTCATGAAAATTTATAAGATATATATACCCACTACCCTGAATTTTAATATTAGTTTCATATGAAGATATACCAATAGCACTAGTGCCCACCACCAGAGAACAAATTACCTGTATTTTCTCAAAAATATTAACAACAATTGAGATCCGATTCTCTGGGCTCTTATGTCATGTAAGTCCAGTGCATCCCTCAAAAATCTTATCAGCGGTTCAACAAAATTCCTAGATGACAGAGAATGACAAGCTTGATTATCATGTTTCAAATGGCTTTCAGCATCTTCAACCACCCTGCATTGACATTCCCAATCAAGTTCAGAAAGTCTAGATAAATCTGTCTCAATTGTGTTTGCAGAAGCTTGATTTCGGTGAAGATCATTGGTCCGCACTGATATCAAACTTGAACCATCTGAAATCTTATTGTACGAGGTATCTGAACAGTAACTAGTATCCGAAGATCCAAGAGATACATTGCTGACATCCAATGGAATACGTAGATCATTCATAGAACTGCCAAAGCTAGCAATAGAAGTGGAAGAAACATCCCACGAGTGAAAAGCTTCTGTAAGTATGCTTGGGTCAGGAATGGTGATTCCATATTTCTTGCACCATTTTGATATTAGATCCTTCATGGCTGTGTTTGGAGTCAATGATCGATGAACCAGTTTCGTTTCAGTTTTTGGACATGTATCATTACCATCATCAAACCACTTTTGTATCCACATCCTTTCAAATGTCTGTCCAGACTCAATGATGACAGGATCATACATCACTCTCAATGATATTGGGCACTTAAATTCCTCAGGGGGTGCAGCGCTACTTAAGATGTCAGCTTGTGCTTCAGTCTTCCCATAGTGAGATTCCACTTCTGAAGACTGATTCGGAACTGAAAATGATCCCTCATCCTCAGCACGGGCATTGCCAGTCTGCTCTCCAATAATTAATTTTTCACGCTTCTTCAACAGATACAAAAAGTACTCCAAGATTTTCTTTTTGGATTGGTCAGTTTCACAAACTTTATCCAGCAGTCTCTTTATAGATCTTTTCTCTATTAAAATGGCCTTAGGGGTAGTAATATCAAGCCTTGATGCTGCAAGTTGTAAAGCTTTGACTTGCATGCGCTCCAGTGAATCTGATGCAGAAGCATCCTGCTTGAGCAATTCTAGCAAAACCTTTGTGACCTCTTCTTCAGATGCATCCAGGACAAAAGTTGCAGCCCTAAGATCAGCAGTGATTCGAGAGATCTGCAAATGACTCAATTTTATCAAAGAACTTGCATGCAATAAAGGATAGAAAAATATTTTGATAAACTACAGATGAATAGTAAGATGACCTAAACAGATTGATGTCGAGGACAGTAATTGAGTATTAAAAGGAGGATTGCGGAGAAATGCAAATGAAAAAAAGGAGGATTCATGGCGGTTTTGAGTCTTTTGACTGATATTTATGATTAACAACTAGAATGGAAAATTTAAGTCTGATAATTAATAACTCAACTAAAGCAGGTCAATTAGAAATAGAAGTCCAAATCCTCTTACAATTATCTCCCATTTTGGATCCAGAAAATCACCTATCATAGCATGCCATTTCACTGTATTAAGAATGCTAGCTCCCTAACACAGTAAAGTTGCCGGCTTGATCAAGCTATGTATAACAACTGCTCGAAATGAAACAGAAGCCAAGAAGAAAAAATAAAACTAAGAAAAGAGGAAAACAGGAGAAATGGGAACGATCTGTCCCAGATAATTTTGTTTTCTAGGTTGAGTATCAGGTTCAACGATAGTTTATGTATAAAAATGAAGTTGATTTCAAACTTGCATACCAGAAATATAAATTATATCATTTGATTTTTTATGTGAGTCCATTGTCATTTCAGTGTCGTACTAAGAATCAGGACGCTAAGCACGGGTGCGCAGTTTTGAGTGTAAGAGCAGCCACTTGGCAAAAATGATAAAGCGTTAGAACCATAACTTAGTCAATCATTCCAGGGCCCTGCTCCGGTCAACCAGCACTGTGTAGTGGTGGCAAAAAGGAAAGCTTAAAAGCATATAGAATTAACAAACCTCAACAGCCAGCATCACTGGAACCATGTTCTGCATTTGACTTAAACTCTGCTCCAGTGAGTTTCTTAATCTTTGGCATCTCAAAAGTATCACATCCCCAGTTAATGCCTGAAAGAAATGCAACTTGATCATACATTATAAGGTTATCTATAACCGAAATGGAACGAGACTACCACCAATCAATAACAATGTTACCTGAGAAGAAACATATATAGATTATTTCATCAACTAAGATTCCTATAAGATACTGCAACACGGGTAAAATTCCTTCTGGAAAAATAGAAACAGTTCGAATTATCTATGAGGTTACTGTTAAATGGCTATAATTAAATTCTTGAAACCAATTACATGAAGAAATTCCTAATCCTATATTTTGGCTGCTTTGCTATCTCTAGAACAAATTGAGAGACATTTATTTATAATTTTCCTTTTCTATATTTGATTGAATAAAATTAGTCACAAAAATGACAATTAGCAGAAACTGTTGATAATCCACAACATTCTTTATAGTTTATCCCGAATCATAAGCAAGATGCATACCAGATACAGCTTACTAGACTCGCTGCAATGTTGAAGAAGTAACTTGGCCTTTTCAATTGCAGCGTTCAATGAGCAAAGCGCTTGAATTCCTGATGAGCATCGAGGTCGAGCTGCTTCTATTTCTGGAAATATCTTCGCGACCCTATCTACAAGTTTAACAAATTCTGTGCACATAACACGATGCACCTGCAATTGCGAACTATAATTCATGAGAAAATTCTGGTCTAACAGGATATAGTTATTGAACTATAAGAATTGACAACAAGCAGAGATACAAATGGGCTCAAAAGTTAATCCAGTTAGCACAACCACGATTTAGTTCCATAATCGGCATGGCCATATAAACCAGTCTCATTTTGGAGACACCCTACCGAATTGAAAGAGAGCAGCTCAAATCATGTTGGAGACACGCACAAATGAAGATACTAGAAGCTTTATTCATCCTGTTCTTGTTCCTAGCCTAACATCAGCCAGTACAATACCAAAGACACTACAAAAACAACACAATAAAAGCTTTCTCATTCTGTTTTTCTTCCTAGCTATACATCAACCGTTACAACATCAAAAACAACACGAAACAACAAGCCACCCTCTTTCTTCAAAAGAATCAGACTCCAACTGCATACGTATTCCAATCATATATTTCAATCATCAACAAGTGTAGAACTAAATCCCTAGTTGAACATAGAAACTATCTGTAAAACTATAATCTTGCGGACACAATTGATGTCAAGTATAATAACAAAAACAGAAAAAATAAATTAAAAAACATGAGACTTTCCATGAGACTTTTCTTTTGTACCTTGAAGGAAGTAGGAGATGGCAGAGTCTCAACTACCTCGGCCACACCCGTCCCCATCCAAAAGGTCTGAGTCCTGGATCCATACATCCAATTAACATTAGAAATTGCCATCAATACACAACTACTAAACAAAACATGTCAATATCATCAGCCTAATAAAATATTACAACAAAATCATTAAACGTAAGGATAAGTCGAGAACCATATGCAAACTGAGGGGTGAATTGAGAAACAGAAAAAAAATAAAAAAAAATAACAGTCAATCAAATACTCCAACACAAACGGGATTGATCAAGTATTTAAACACATATTCACAATCCAAAAAACATTAAAAATAATAATAATAATAACATAAGGCAACAATTTATCTCATTTTTTACTTATTACAAACTTCAGTATACTAAGAATTTTCATTCACCAGAGCTTAAAATCTTGAATAAGAAGAACAACCTCAAACATAATCACTAAAATAATGAAGGAAGTAGAAAAAAAAAATACCTCACCCAGCACAGCAGAAACCCGAAAATGACAAGAAGCGCCAATTTTGAAGCCAGTACTCCAAAAACCAACAAAATTATGTCCAATTCTGAGCAGAATTCAATTCATAGTGAAGTATCTTTCGTGCTGCTCCACCATAGATGAGAACAGAGGTTGAACACCAGCTTTTGTTCATGAACAACACCCACCAGAATCCAACCTCATAATCTTCTTTTATCCATCTAAACCCTCCTTTTAATGGTATGAGATTACCATATGAAGCAGAACCCAGAATTCAGCGAGCCCAATAAAAAAAGTTTCAGCTTAAAAAAAAAGAAGTGAAAAAGAAAGGAATCAATAAAAACTGTAAGATATCATTTTATATGAGGAAGACAGAGCATATCATGTGTTTCAACTTCACGGAGACACATATGATTTTTAGGTGATTCTCTCGCGACAACAACACTGAAGTTTTCGCGCAGGAGATAAGAAGAAGAAAAATAATGAGAGAGAAAAAGTTGAACCAGAGAAACTCTTCTGTAGCGTAATTTACTCCTCAAATCAGTACTTTTTTTGTTTTTCCGCTGTAATAGTTAAGCAAGTGGGAAAATATGGTTACGGATGAAAACACGAGGACTACGACATGATGGAAATATCGATAAAAATTAACGTAAATTTTATAAAATTATAAAACTAAATTGTAAAAAATGTTAAAATTTCTAATATTTTACAAAATTTTTACCATATTATATAAAATTAAGTTATATGTTCACATATAGTTTCGTATGTTCACTTAAAACTCAAGTAATTAGTATACTTTCTATCTATTTTAGTGGTAAGAGTTCATATGCGTATTTATCAGTATATATGGATTGATTGCTCCTGAAGTAGATTTTTTCTATTATAAAAGTTAATATTCGAACGGTGTATTTAGTAATCAATGTCATCACATATTAATACATTTATAATTAATTTTATAATTATATAATTTTTTTAAAAAAATTACATATTTACGGATACCGATATTTTAAAGAAATATAAAATATATTTTCGTAAATTTCCTATATATTTTACTGAAAACTAACAACTATATCGACGTCAGTACACCCCTAAAATCCGAGAAATATATTTATAGTAAACGTGTAAGCAGTCATTATAGCTTATTTACGGATCTGTGACGGCTGTGATAATTTTTAACTGTGGATGTTTGACAGAACAATACTTACAGGCCGCGCCGTTGGTTCTGATTCAGTGATTTGGTTGTATAGGGTAATCTAACAGTGAGTTGTGATAATGCTTTGACCCAGACAAGGGACGTCGTTTTGACCTTTGTTGTTGGCATGTCATGCGCAGTCTTTGTTGACCACTTCAACTCCACGTCACTGTAACAAATTACTCCACTAATTTTATTATTAGTTTTTGCTAATTTTATTTAAAAATAAAAATTAATTAATTTGTAATCGTATTTGATCTTAACATATTTTAATACATTCTAATTAATTTTACTATTTTTTATACAATTCTTTTAGTTTTTTTATGGTGCAATTATAATATTAAATATAAGTTTATCATGTAAATAAATTATTAAATGCACAGTTCAAATATCTATTTTTATAATAAAGAGCAAAAATTACCTACATATATACACAGTCCGATTATCTACTCTTATTATAGAAGATATATATGATACGGTTGTAGCACTTACATGACCAAGTTAGCAAGACCAAGTCTTTATCTCTCTTCTAAAAAATAAGAGATAAGAGTGGCCTTAAAAGTAAAAGTAGTGGTTAAGGTTGCTTAATAATAATTTGCATTTTCCAATTGTTTCTGTTAGTAGTTGTTAAGGTTGTTTGATAATAACTCTTTTCAGAATCAGAAAATTCTTTTATCAATATACTTCAATAATAAAGTGAAAAAACTACTTATATATATAGGGGTAAATGAGTATAGTGAGATTTGAACTCTTATTACTGATATTAAATGGATGTGCACACTTGATATATGGGTAGATGTATTATGTTCTTATAAATATCACTATTATTTTTTTTTATATATAAAAAAATCAAATTCTTTTTTTGACATACCACTTGCTGGCGACTCGAAACTGGAACATTGTCAGGCTGAATGAACACATTTATCACCAAACCACATTTGGGCGTGTTAAAAAAATCAGATGTTGGTACTATATTATATATATATATATATATATATATATATATAAATTTTATTAAAATTGTTTGTTAAATCTTATAAACTCAACTTAAAACCGCTATCTATTTTATTTTAATTAAAAATAATAAGAAAGGTTTCTAAAATAAATGAAATAAAAATAATTTACTATTTGGAGTTGCAACATGCATTGCCCACTCACTTTTTATCATGGAGCAAGTGTGAGTCGAGTTTACCTGGAAAGTTCATGCAATATTCGTGATTTTGTTAAATACTTCAAGTAAAAAAAACGAGTAAAAATTATTTGCAAATTAAAAGTCGTGTCAAGACATAGGCATAAAACAAAAAAAAAATTGAGTCAAAATTACGTGCGTAATAAAAAAAGTAATCAAAGGTGGTGGTTAAATCCTAAAAGTTCTTTTAAGCCTCCAATATTTAAATTCTAAATAGTATATATATTTTTTTACCATTATGTATAAAAATATAATTGTATGAGTAGATTTCTTTCCATATTTAAAAATAAATAATTTTCGAAATAAAAGTAGTTATTTAGATTGTGTCCATAAAAATGTAATTATGCAATTATATGAGTGAATCTCTCACTATGTTTGGGAGTAGACACCTCGATTTTCGAAATAGAATTAGATATTCAGACTATATTAATATAGTTTTTTGTCAGTCGGTTCAGATAGTATCTAAATTTGTAAGGTGTCAAATTTAAAAAAAAAATTATTAATTTTGATTAAAATGTTATTAAATGGATATAAATATAGATAATATTAAAAATATATTTAATATGAGTACTTTAAAATATAAAAAATATCGATACTATTGTGAGATATTTATTTCTTTGACGATAATGGACTATCATTTTCGCAACTGAAATAAAATGGACCATCATTTGATTGGAGATAGGAAGTGTCTATAAATCAAGTTATAGGGCCAAATTGATTATTGCTTTGGTTTATCTTTAGTCTTAATCTTTGTTTCCACTTTTATACGTTCAAGTGGCCTACCTAAAGCTAATGCAACCTCTAAAAACCACAAGATACAACATGATGCTGGCTTGTGTAAGTTGACATATATACATATACAACATGATGCTGCTTCTGTAAGTTGATATTTTTGGGTTTATTGACATAACTCCGTTTCATTAGTTAAATTTTATTTTATTTAACGGTTGATCATATTTAACTATAAAAAAGATGAAAATGCCCTCAAAATAATATATTAAAATATTAAAATTTATTAGAGAAAGAAAAGAAAAAAGAAAAAGTAGTTAAAATCTCACCGTTCATCTCGAATATTTTTTATTTTTTATTTAATAAATTTTAATAATATTATATATTATTTTAGGGACATTTCAATCTTTTTTACAGTCAAATCTAATCAATCGTTAAATTAGATATAATTAAACTAATAGCAGATGAGGTCTTTGCCAATAAATCAAAAGATTATTTTCGTTTGTAGAAAAATAATCTTAGAAATTTTGGGTGTTATTTACTCTATAAAAAAAATTTACTCAAATATTTAAAATTGTTAAACTTGGACTATTATTTATTTGTAATTATAGATCTTTGACTCTACTAGATGCTCCATGACAAAGTAAAGACCATGCTTTAAATTTAGATTCAGGTATGTTGGTTATAGTCAAAATCTAGAAAGGTCTGTGACAATTTATATAGTTTTATTGGTTTTATATATTCATGTTTTAAATAAATAAAAATAATTAATATGTCAAAATCAAACATTATTAGAGAAATATGAAATATCTACTTCCGGACAATATGAGGCTCCACACTTGTTTATTTTTATTATAAACACCAATCCTCATTAATACTGAGGAGATATGCGTAACCCCTCCACCGAGTGATAATAGTAAGCCTTCATATATACATCAATAAAAGGACTAATTGTAATAAAGTATCATGATGTTTGACTATATTACAATAAAATTGTGAGTTTATTCTTAATTACATATTAATATCCTTAATTAATTAATTAATTACATGTTAGTACCCTTAACTAACTGGTTGACCGTTAGAGTTGACGGTCAACCAATAGTCAAAGGGTATTTTGATCTTTTTGACCTTAATTTATTTTAAAAAAATAAAAAAAATTTATAAATTATAAAAAAAGTTAAATAAATCTCCACCGTCCATCAAAATTGATGGACGGTGTTGACAAAAACAATTAAAAAAACTTAAAATTAAAATAAAAAAATAATAGTCTCAAAAAAAAAAATTTATACTTTTAGTGTTCTTCACCAAGAACACAACCAAAAAAAGAAAAAAAAAAATTTGAATTCATTTCTCAAACCTAGAAGGGTTTGAAGATGAACCCTTCTGGGTTCGATGAATCTCGAACCCAGAGGGTTCGATTAGATTTGGTGTTTAACTACAAATTTTTTTTTTTTTTTTTGTTTTGTTGTTTTGTTCTTGGTGTTCTTGGTGGAGATCCAGATTGGATCTCCACTATCTGGATCTCCACTAAGAACACTAAAAAAAAATTTTAATATAAATTTTTTTAAACTTTTTTTAATTGTATGATTTAAATTTTTTTTTTTTAAAAATACATTTCCACCGTCCATCAAGATTGATGGATGGTGGAAATCCATTTTTAAAAATTTTAATTTTTTAATTTTTTTAATTTAATTTTTTTTAAACTAGTGGCAATTATGTCATTTTACCCAAAAATTAAAGTCAAACCGTTATATTTGACTAGTCAACTGATGGTAGGATACTAACATGTAATTAAGGCTAAACTCACGATTTCATTGTAATATAGCCAAACGTTAGGGTACTTTATTACAATTATCCCTTAATAAAATTATAACTCGAGTTACATCTCTAATTTTTTAACTTCTAAATTGATGAATATAATAGTTTTTAAAAAAAAATAATAAAAAATCAACCAAAAGATGAAGTTGGTGACATTTTTTTTTTTAAGGGCTACAATCACGATATTAATAATGATAAGAGGAAAAAATTACTCATACATACTGATAAATATGTACAATAAAAATTGAATCCTAGACACTAAAATAGAATATATACTTTTACTATAAAAATGAATGATGTTACAACAAAAGCTGAGGCGATAAAAGTCGTCGTCATTTTTAATGTTATAAAAGTAACAATAAACGGTGCAATACGTGGAGTGGTTGCCGAAGTATGGAGCCCAATAGGCCAAATTATGGGGATTCAACAGCGACACACAACACACAAGGTTTAAGCCCAACCAACCTTTAATCACAGTAATAAAAGCACCCCGTTCAATATCAAACAACGCTACAAAAAATATATCCTACGCTTTCAAATTCCAATTTTTCGACGTATATTTTATATGCGTATTCTTCTTTTCACGTTTATAACAAAGGATTTGAACATTTTATTAGTTTGTATATGAGTTTTTTTTTTAGTATTATGAAATGGAAAAATTATACAAACTCTCGTGAGTTTAATAAATATTACATGCAAGGGTGACTTTTATTATAATTGTATAAATAATATCTGAAAATTATTGTTTAATAGATTGATTAACTGTTAATGACAAACTAATTTGAAGGTAAAAATGTCATTTACATAACTTTTTATCTGTTTGAAGAGATTTTTTACATAATTTTTGGATTATTATTTCAAAAATACCATTAAAATAATAATTAAATAACTAGTTGAATAACGGTTTGATTATTTTTCGATTTAGGAGTCAATCAAACGTCAAATTTAACAGTAATAAACAGATTTTAGAGGATATTTGTATAATTATAATAAAAATTACTGTTGCATGTGATATTAACTCCGAGAGAAGTTTGCACAATTTTCCTTCATAAAATCAGTAGATATCCTGATTGTGAGAATTGATATGCTACGTATCTAGTAATTGCATTGAGCTCGATAGGTCGAGAAACTGCCGAGGTGTCAACTTTAATAGCATAAACTGAGCAGAAAAATGTCCCTCTAGTCTAATACATTGTTGATTTCCAATTTACTGGGCCTATATATATCAGTATATTAACATAATTATTTGGCCTTTTCTGTTGTATAATATGTTGAAAGGGAAATTTGATAAATAGTTTAATTTTAACATATAACATTTTGGAATATCATGTTATTTGGAATCTATCATCTCATTTGTATACTTGTGTTAAAGGTCCTTTTCATGTCGATGGACCTAGACTTGTCCTGATATCTGGAATCTATCATTTTACTATTTGTATGCTCAATTACGATTTGGTCTGATATTTGGTCATATTTTCTTAAATGCACGAGTTTTGTATCAAAAAATAAGCAAAGCTGCGTGGAAGAAGAACCAGCTGTTGGAAATAAAACACTCAAAAAACTTTTATTAAACTCAAAACAAATATTACAAGAACACTCTCACTCAAGAACTCACTCACTCTTTACTTCTTCTTCACTCACTTAGAAGCTTTGCTTCTTCTTGATGCCTAAACCAAAATGGGGAGGGGGTATTTATACTACTTACAAATCATTTTAGACCACACAAATAAACTAATCCAAAATTATAATAACCATACACCTCATCCTTCTACATCCTTCCACACCCTTCTAATTGACCACATGATTTTTATGTCTAATTACCAAACTCTAGAGAATTCTAGATAAAGGGCTTGGACCTTATTTTTGGACTTGGACTCTAATTTATTTGGGCTTGGGTTTGGGCTCCCATAATAGTTCAGAGCTTCACATAGTTTGGGCCTAAAACAAGTTTATACTTCAACACCCCCCTTTAAACTTGTTTTACCATGCCAAGCAAACTTCTTAATCTTGAAAAATCTTCAAACCTGAGTGGCTTAGTGAAAATATCTGCAATTTGATCTTTGGACTTCACGTACTCCATTTGCACATCCCTTTTCGCTATGCACTCCCTTATGTAGTGGTAACGAGTATCAATATGCTTGCTTCGATCATGGAACACTGGATTCTTTGCTAGGGCAATGGCTGACTTGTTGTCGACACAAATCTCAGTTGGCTCTTCTTGTGGCAAACCCAATTCTTTCAGCAAATTTCTGAGCCATATCACATGACAAACGCACGAAGTAGCAGCTACGTATTCGGCTTCACAAGTGGATAGGGTGACAATCGGTTGCTTCTTTGACATCCATGTGAAAGCTGTATTTCTCATGAAGAACACGAACCCACTGGTGCTCTTCCTGTCATCTATATCTCCACCCCAATCGCTATCGCTATATCCCACAAGCTTGTAATCATTAGAAATTGAATAAAACAAACCAAAATCAATTGTACCTTTAATGTAACGGAGAATTCTCTTAGCGGCTTTGAAATGGGTGGTTGTTGGATTCTCCATGTATCGACTCACAAGTCCAACAGCATAAAGAATATCTGGCCTTGTGCACGTCAAATAGCGTAAGCTTCCAACTAAACTCTTAAAGAATGTTGGATCTATGCTTTCACCTTCACCATGCTTCGATAGTTTGATTCCGCATTCTGCTGGAGTGTTTATCGGCTTACAATCATTCATCTTGAACTTCTTGAGTATCTCCTTTGCATAATTTTCTTGGGAGATAAAGATGCCTTCTTCCTTTTGCTTGACTTCAATACCAAGATAGTACGCCATTAATCCGATGTCAGTCATCTCAAACTCCTTGGCCATTGCTTTCTTGAACTCTTCAATCAGGCTTAGGTTATTGCCGGTGAAAATCAAATCATCCACGTACAAGCATACTACCAGAATATCTTCATTCATGATCTTGATATATAGGGCGTGCTCGTAAGGACATTTGGTGAAGCCATTCTGTTTGAAGTACTTGTCAATTCTGCTATTCCATGCCCTTGGTGCTTGCTTTAACCCATAGAGAGCTCTTCTCAGCTTCAGAACTTTGTCTTCTTGGCCTTTGACTTCATAACCCGGTGGTTGCTGTATGTAGACTTCTTCTTCAAGAACTCCATTTAGGAAGGCAGACTTTACATCCATCTGATGTATCTTCCACTTGTTTTGCGCTGCCATAGAAATGATTAGTCTTATAGTTTCTAATCTAGCAACTGGAGCAAATACCTCATCATAGTCTATTCCAGCTATTTGACTGTAGCCCTTCGCAACTAGCCTTGCCTTGTGCCTTTCAATCTCTCCCTTAGAATTTCGCTTTGTTTTGTACACCCATTTGACACCAATTGCCTTGTGCCCCTTTGGAAGAGGAACAAGTTCCCAAGTGTTGTTCTTTTCAATGGCATTGATTTCCTCATCCATCGCATCTCTCCACTTCTTTTCTTGAGCAGCTTCTTCAAAACTCAGAGGTTCACAATCAGCAAAGAGGCAAAAAAGAGTAAGATTATCAGATCTCTCAGTTACCTCATATAAATCTTGAAGACCTCTTGTTCGCTCCATTGCTCTTTCTTGTAAAAATGATGGTGGTGAATTTTCATTATTTGTTGAAGCTGGTGATGCTGGTGGTGTAGTGGGTTCTTGTTGAGGTTCTTCTAGTTGCTCCACTGGCATCTGCTCTGTTTCTTCAAATTGTGGAGTGAAGTTGGAGTTGTCTACATGCGATCCAAAATCCCATTCTCCTTCTTCATCAAATATCACATCTCGGCTGATCACAAACTTTTTGTTGTTTGGGTTGTATAGCTTGTAACCTTTCGAATAAGCGGGATAGCCGATGAAGATGAAACTCTCACTTCTATCGTCAAGCTTGGTTCTTCTCTCATCTGATACATGAACATGTGCTATGCTTCCAAAAACTCTTAGGTGGGAGATGCCGGGCTTTCTACCACTCCATGCTTCTTGAGGTGTCTTTCCCCACACACTTCTTGTTGGAGAGCGATTGGACAAATATACTGCACACGCCACTGCTTCGGCCCAAAACTCCTTGGGCAATCTCTTGCTTTTGAGCATACTTCGCGCTAAATCCAGGATTGTTCTATTCTTCCTTTCTGCAACTCCGTTTTGTTGAGGGGATCTGGGAACAGTTAGAGGACGTCTAATTCCATTCGCTTCACAAAACTCCAGGAATTCCTTGGATGTGAATTCTCCTCCTCTATCGGATCTCAGTGCCTTGATCTTATGGCCACTCGCTTTTTCCACATCGGCTTTGAACTTCTTGAATACTCCAAAGACTTCTGATTTCTGCTTCAAGAAATAAACCCATGTTTTTCTTGAAAAATCATCAATAAAGAGAAGGAAATAATTATTGTTACCGAAAGAGCTTGGCTTGATCGGACCACACACATCGGTATGGACTAGCTCGAGTGGCTTCTTGGCTCTTGAGTCTGACTCTTTTGGAAAGCTATTTCTAAATTGCTTCCCGAGTAAACATCCTTCACAAAGTTGGTCAGGATGATTGATGCATGGTAGTCCTCTTACCATTTCCTTCTTAGATAGTAGCTCCAAGCTTCCAAAATTGAGATGCCCAAATCGAAGGTGCCATAACCAAGATGCATCTTTGTAGCAGGCTTTCAGACACTTTGCAACATCGTTTTGAATGTTCAAAGAAAATAATCTATTCTTTGACATTTTTACTTTGGCTATTAGATTTCCTTTGCCATCTCTTATAAAAAGACTACAATCCTTCATATGAATATCATAGCCTTTTTCTAAGAGTTGACCCATACTCAGGATGTTGCATGTCATGTTGGGCACATAGTAGACATTAGAGATTAATTGATGACTACCATTTTTAGTGCGGATAAGGATGTTACCTTTTCCTTTCACTGATATTTTTGAATCATCTCCAAATGAGACATTGCCAGCCACTGATTCATCTAGCTCTACGAACATACTTCTTCTTCCACACATGTGGTTGCTTGCACCAGTGTCGAGGTACCAAGCATTTTCTTGGTCTCCATCATTGTCTCTACAAGTTAGTAGCACTGTCTCCTTCTCTTCGGTTTTTACTTCCACATAATTGGACCTTTCGTCAACCTTACTGCTGGGAGCTCTACATTCCGAAGCATAATGCCCAAATTTCTGACAATTATAACATTGAACTTGAGATTTATCGTACCTCGAGTTTGAATTGACTCTCCCACGGCTTCTTGTTGAGCTTTCTCCTTTCTCGTAGTTATTGAGGTTGCTGCTGTTGGAATTCCAACCTCGTCCATGATCACGGCCTCGGCCTCTACCTCGACCACGCTGGCTTCTCTCGTGGCCTTGACTTTCTTCCTTCTCCTTCAGTTGCATCTTGAGGAGTTGCTCGTTGATCCCTTGCTTCCTCTTATGTTTTTCTTCATATGCTTGCAATGATCCTTGGAGTTGCTCGATCGTCATTTTTTCCAGGTCTTTAGTTTCTTCTATCGTCACGACAATGTGCTCAAATTTGGGATCCAATGATCGGAGTATCTTCTCTATTATTCTTACATCTTCTAACTTTTCACCGTTTCTTTTTAATTGATTAGAAACGGCTGCTACTCTTGAGAAATAATCTGAAATAGATTCAGATGCTTTCATATGTAAGGATTCGAATTCACCTCTTAATGTTTGGAGACGGACCTTCTTTACCTTTTCGACTCCTTTGTAAGAGATTTGCAACTTCTCCCACGCTTGCTTAGCGGAGCTTGCACTTGAAATCTTCTCAAAACCATCATCATCTAAGGCTTGATAGATGAGATAGAGAGCCTTCTTGTCTCTTTTCCTTGAGTCTTTTAAACTATCCTTTTGAGTTTGGGATAGAGTTGACTCATCTTCTGGTTCGGTGTAGCCTTTCTCTACGACCTCCCAGACATCGTGTGCTCCAAGGAGAGCCTTCATCTTGATACTCCAATTATCATAGTTTTCATTCTTGAGTGTTGGAACTTGAAACGACGCCATACCATTAGCCATAACTCTCAATATGGTGAGAATTTCGAAATTCTGACTACACGGATGAACTCAGAATGTCGAAAAACCTTAAGATGAACTCAAACAAAAAATCGATTTTTATGGTCAAAGTCAAAGTCAACGGTCAACCTAACCTGGTCAACAGTCAACGGCTTGCGGCTCGGTCAACAGGCTTGGTAGCTCGGTCAACTCGGCTCCAACTCGGCTGGACTCACTTCCAACTCGGCTGACTCGGCTTGAACTCGGCTTAGACTCGGTGAGTTAACTCACTCTCTGGCAGCAAACTTCCGGTGGCCCGTGGCGGCTCGTTTGAACTCCGATCGGGGCGATTTTTGCGGCGTCGGCTTCGTCTCGTCGAGAACTTCAATTTGGATATGCTATAGTGCACACCTTCCAACTCGGCTCTGATACCACTTTGTTGGAAATAAAACACTCAAAAAACTTTTATTAAACTCAAAACAAATATTACAAGAACACTCTCACTCAAGAACTCACTCACTCTTTACTTCTTCTTCACTCACTTAGAAGCTTTGCTTCTTCTTGATGCCTAAACCAAAATGGGGAGGGGGTATTTATACTACTTACAAATCATTTTAGACCACACAAATAAACTAATCCAAAATTATAATAACCATACACCTCATCCTTCTACATCCTTCCACACCCTTCTAATTGACCACATGATTTTTATGTCTAATTACCAAACTCTAGAGAATTCTAGATAAAGGGCTTGGACCTTATTTTTGGACTTGGACTCTAATTTATTTGGGCTTGGGTTTGGGCTCCCATAATAGTTCAGAGCTTCACATAGTTTGGGCCTAAAACAAGTTTATACTTCACCAGCACGAGCAAGCCAGTCTTTAAGGTATCTAAACTAGCCAACCAGAACAATACAATATCTTCTCTCTGCAGACGTTGCCATAAACATCTTGATTATATATATATATATATATATATCATAGTTCCATCTACGCTTTAATGGATTCTACACATTTTTATTGGATGCACAAAATAAGGTACATGATTCTAAATTCACAATTTATGCTCATTTATGTAGCTCTTCTATCATATTATTCTACGGTGAATCAGTTCTCGTTATCTCGATAAACTAGAACACTAGAAATCAGTGGTTCGCCAATCAACTTCTTTGTCGTGCTCATGGATATTGTTTATTTTTCATAAATATAGCATTATATATATAATGTATTGAACAAATAAGTATTTAAAGATAATAAGGTTCGCGCAAGGTAGCGGAAGTTGTTAATTTTACATATTTGCTGCTCAATGTAATACCTAAAGTGTCATGGAAATTCCTTCAAGTGAGAAACGTTCATGATTTGTTAATGCTCTCGCAAGGTGGCAGGCATTGATCCTCTGCTGTGAAAATTCAAGCTTAATGTTGATGTGGCGTTGGATAATATCAATGCATCAGTTCTTGTGTGTGGGCGTATGAGGTTATTAGAAATCAGAATGGCTCCGAAAACAACGTGTTTATTGCACTTCGAATGGCTCTTGAATTATTAATCCGATGTGACACGTTTACACGACATTATTATATATTATCAGAAATCGATATCATAAATTCAACAATAAATATTGCACGAGTGGATACAATCGAAAAGTTATCGACCTCGCATTTTAAATACCAAAGAAATCAATTAACTTATATTATATTATTGGATTTTATTTTAATTGCATGTGCTCATAGGTGCATGTTATGACTTATGACCAACTTGTTATTTAAAAGAGTGAGTTTGTTTTTGTAAGAACAAAATTTTTGTATAAGGAAACAGACAGGAGCTTTATTTTTATTATCATAAATGCTAGTAGTTGATACCAACAGGGGCTGAGTGTGTTGCATATCTTACATGGCAAGTTGTTGTAACGTGCATGGGTGAGTCATGTGGTCATGCTTTGGGAAGCCTGATAAAGGACCAAGTCTTCATTTTTTTTACTGCTTTCAATAAATTATGTCTTAAGAATAGTTAGTTTGTTTAAGTTGGTTTGCCTGTTGCTTGGAAATAGCTATATGGGTTAGTTGATGCTAGTAAGTTGTAGTCCTTATTATTTTATTGTAAAGAATTGACGTTGGCCTATAAATAACCAGATCAATATTAAATAAAAGATAAGTCAATTAACATCAATTATCTTTTCTCTGTTCTATTTCTTCTTTCATAAAATTACTCTTATCAGTGGTATCAAAGCCAAGTTATTCTAAACCATAGCCACTCGGAACTAATCGAACGCTAATTTTCGCAACGAAGTTCACGAAACTCTAGGATGCCACGAATCAAGCATCGATGAAATTCATGTCACGATGTAAACCATCCTATCCGAAATCCAATCCATTCGTGTCACACAAAGTTGCCTCACCTCAAATCAAGAAACCAATCCTTTTGCTCCAGTCGAGTCTTCACGCCATAACCACCAACCTCTTGCTGATCGAGACCATAACCACCAACCTTCTGAGCGAATTCAATCCTCCATTGACCGTGGACATCATCACCTTAAGCTATCGTTTCCCAAGTTCAACGAGAAAGATCCAATGGGATGGGTCTACAAAGCGGAACACTATTTTGAATTCAAAGAGATCGCCATGGATCAACAAGTGCAGCTTGCGTCCTTCTACCTTGAAGGTATTGCCCTCCAATGGCATCGTTGGCTCACCAAATTCAGAGGACAAATGACTTGGAACGAATTCACAAAGGCATTGTTGCTTCGTTTCGGGCCAACGAATTACGAAGATCCTTCTGAAGCACTAACAAGACTCAAGCAAACGTCTACGGTATCAGCCGATCAAGAAACGTTTAAAGAATTATCACACCGAGTGGATGGGCTTCTAGAAAATTTTCTTGTGGGATGCTTTATTGCAGGATTACGTGACGAAATCCGCTTGGACGTGAAGATCAAACAACCTCGGTCATTAGCAGATGCGATTGGGGTGGCTAGGCTTATTGAAGAGAGTAATGGGTTGTTATAAAAGGGAAGTTCCAACTTCAGACCTTCTGGAACGACACCAAAAGCACTGCCCAACAATTCCTCTGGGGTTTTGGGTCCTCCCCCTATCAACAAACCCAACAATAGTGTAAATCCTTTTAAAAGAATTACTAGTCAGGAAGCCAAAGAAAGAAGAAAAAAAAGATTATGCTATTATTGCGATGAAGGTTTTGTACTAGGACATCGATGTCAGAGACCACAATTATTTATGATCAAAGATATTGTTCTTGAAGAAGACTTACCTGAAGAAGTACTTGAACACGTGGGTTCAGTTGAAAATATATTACCAGAGGTTTCTTTCCATGCTATCACAGGTACTGAACATCCCCAAACTATTGGGGTACATGGGAAGTTGAAGGGAAAAGAAGTTACTATGTTGATAGATGGCGGCAGTATATATAATTTTGTGGACCAATCCTTGGTAACAAAATATGGGTTACCTATAACAGGAGACAAGACATTCCAAGTCATAATAGCTAATCGTGAAAAAATAACGTGTACGGAGAGATGTTTGGCGCTTCCATTGGTCATACAAGGGTATCACAGGGAGCTTGATTTTTACATATTGCATGTGGCAGCTGTTAAGTTGTTCTTGGGATGCAATGGCTCGCAACTTTGGGACTAGTTGAGATGGATTACCGTAAATTAACTATGACGTTTCGAGATGGGGGTGTTACTCATGTTTTTCAAGTCTAAAGCAAGCAGAACCAGACGCAATTAGCTACAAGGACTGTCATCACATTAACGGTAATGGGTTGTTTTTGCAGATGGTGACTTTACACCACACCCAGGCCACTCCAAGTTATCATCCTGAGTTATCTAAACTACTTGAAGAGTTTCAACAAGTATTCGTACTTCCCTCTCATTTACCTCTACTCCGCAGCCACGATCATCAAATACCCCTTCAGACCATATTGCTATCCATATTACCAAAACAGAAATAGAGAAAATGGTTCAAGATTTGTTACACTCAGGATTGATCTAACCAAGCCGAAGCCCTTTTTCCTCTCCGGTCCTTTTGGTAAGGAAACAAGATGAGACTTGGCGTTTTTGTGTTGACTACAAAGCATTGAATGAGATCACCATTAAAGACAAATACGTCATACCAGTGATTGATGAGTTGTTAGATGAACTACACTGATCGAAGTTAATTTTTAAGCTTGACTTACGCTCTGGGCATCACCAAATCAGAGTTCATGAGAGTGACATTCCAAAAACTGTCTTTTGCACTCACGAGGGGTATTATGAGTTCGTGGTCATTCCTTTCGGATTGACCAACGCCCCTGTTACATTTCAAAGCCTCATGAATGACCTTTTCAGACCCATACTTACGTAAGTTTATCCTTGTATTCTTTGATGACATACTAATCTATAGTAAGTCTTGGCAGGAACATCTATCACACTTGCGTACTGTCTTGAAAATTTTGGTGACAAACTACATATATATAAAATAATCAAAATGCCAATTTGGGGTAATGCAAGTAGATTATTTGGGCCATGTCATATTAGAAGAAAGAGGTAGCCGTAAACGTAACAAAAATCCAGGCCGTGATGGAGTGGCCAATTTTAACAATGGCTAAGGGTGTACGCGGGTTCCTAGGACTCGTCAAATACTATAGAAAATTTATCCAAGGGTTTGGTAACATTGTTGCACCTTTGACCAAATTACTGACCAAGGATGGGTTCGCTTGGACTCTTGAAGCAGAAAAGGCGTTTACTAAACTTTAAAAGGCTCTTTCATCACCTCCAGTTTTAAGGTTACTAGATTTTTTTCAAAGATTTATGGTGGAATGTGATGTTTGTGGTGTAAGAATTGGAGCAATTCTTTCTCAGCAAGGCAAACCAATTCCCTTCTTTAGTGAAGCCCTTAAGGGATTGGCCTGGCGTTGTCCACTTATGAAAAAAAAATGCTTGCGATTGTGAAAGCCATCCGCAAATGGAGGCCTTATTTGTTTGGTCGGTCATTCACTGTCAAGACTGATCAAATGAGTCCTAAATTTCTAATGGAGCAGTGAATCACAACCCCTGCATAGGCACGTGGTTACCAAAATTACTTAGATATGATTATGTCATTGAGTACAAACGTGGTCCTGAGAATGTTGGGGCTGATGCTTTGTCACAAGTGGGAAAAATTAATTTGTTGGCTGTATGCCTGCCAAACGCAGATTGGTGGAAAGAATTACTAATTGAAGTGGGTAAGGATTCTTTTTATGGTAAACTTGCTGATAAGAATTTTACAACAAATGGGGAGTTTTTTATTAAACGTGATGGTGTGTGGTTCTGAAAGGGAAAAATTTATTTGGGTCCTAGTTCTTCTCTACTACCTGTAATACTACAAAATGCTCATTCATCATCTGTTGGTGGCCATTTCGGCTATCACAAAACACTGACACGTCTGAAAAATAGTTTTACATAGCCTGAAATGAGACAATCTGTTGAGGAGTTTCTACGACAATGCGATACGTACCAATGCTTCAAGGCCGATTGTTTGTCACCTATCGGTTTACTCCAACCCTACCAATTCCTGAATCGATATGGATGGACATATCAATGGATTTAATCGAAGGACTACCATCCTCACAGGGCTACACCGTGATCATGGTAGTAGTGAACCGCCTCTCCAAATATGGCCAGTTTATTCCTTTGCGTCATTCGTTCACTGTAATATCAGTTGCAAAAGCATTTATCTCACAGGTAGTAAAGCTCCATGGAATTCCAAAATCAATTGTGAATGATAGGGACAAAATTTTTGTCAGTTCCTTTTGGAGAGACTTGTTTCACCTACAAGGGACTAACCTTAATATGAGTTCAAGCTAGAGTGAAGCCACCGAGCCTTCTTGCTTATGTTCCAGGTACCACAGGCGTTCAAGCAGTGGAGGATCATTTATGTGATCAAGCAGCTATCTTACAAACCTTACGTCACAACTTGAACCTAGCCCCGTAACCGCATGAAAACACAGGTAGATCAGAAACGATGAGAAGTTCACTTCCAGGTTGGTGATTTTGTCTACTTGAAATTGCAGCCTTATCGCCAAAATACGGTAGCCTTTCGAAGCTCTCTAAAATTAGCTCATCATTTTTTTTGGGCCATTTGAGATCATTGAAAAAATTGGATCGGTGGCTTATCGCCTTGCGTTACCTCCTAGGTCAAGTATTCACAATGTTTTTCATGTCAGTCTCCTACAAAAACACTCGGGTAATCGGCCGCAGGTTATTTCCTCTCTTCCTCCAGTTTGAGAGGATTCTAGCATTTTACCTTCACCTGAAAAAATCTTGGATCGTCGTGTTATTTAGTCAAGTGGACTAGTGCTCCAGTGGAAGACGCGACTTGAGAAAACCTTTGGAGGTTCTCCAAGATGTATCCAGCTTTCATCTTTAAAGACAAGGATTCTTCAAGCGGCGGGGAATGATACGAACAGGGGCTGAGTGTGTTGCATGTCTTACATGGCAAGTTGTTGTAACGTGCATGGGTGAGTCATGTGGTCATGCTTGATGAAGGACCAAGTCTTCATTTTTCTACTGCTTTCAATAAATTATACCTTAAGAATAGTTAGTTTGTTTAAGTTGGTTTGCTTGTTGCTTGGAAATAGCTACATGGGTTAGTTGTGCTTGAAAATAACTACATGGGTTACTTGATGCTAGTCAATTGTAGTCCTTGTGATTTTATTGTAAAGAAATGGCGCTGACCTATAAATAACGAGATCAATATTATATAAAAGATTAGTCAATTAATAGCAATTATTTTTTCTCTGTTCTTATCTTTTTCCTTCCATTTCTTCCTTCATAAAATTCCTCTCATTGCCTCTATTATTATTATTTTTACTAAAAATGGTAATTGTGACCAAGAATGCCATAATAGGATGCAATTGCAAACTCTCAATTTCCACTAATACCCTTGCATGCATGCCTTTTTTTAGAATATTTTATAAAAGTTTCAACTCCATTAATTATCCCCACGTGTGTATTAATTAATGCATAACAAGTTTGTATGTCACCTCTCTTGGGTCCTAAGTAAATTTCTAAGATATTTTAAAATAAAGTACCAAGTCACACATCTTCTTACAACTTACATGTGAGAAATTAACTCCAACATGATTTAACGATAAAGAATACTCATTTAGTCAGTATCATAATATTTTTATGTTCAAATTAGGGATGGTACATGGAAAAGAAAAAAAATAAGAAAGTGAGAAATCTATAATATATATAACAGCGCTGACCATTGGATTCTGCGGTGATTACATCAGCGTACATCCGACGGTTACTTCAACACTACCGTTACAATGAAGAAGCAACGCGGAGGTGCTCAATGCGTATAATATTTGTACAAGAAATGACAGAACAAAAAGGAAAAAAAAAAATTAAGACATGTTTGCAGATTTGACAAAAGAAATTTTATAGGTTGAATTCTGCGCAAAACGGACAGTTTTCAAAGGTACTCACACCACACACTCTCACTCTCACTCTCACTCTTCACTTATTTTTCTCTCACTCCTTTTATATGTATATATATATATATATACCTAGAGAACCCCTGGTTTGGTTCAATTCAGAGAGAAAATGAATCCGGAGAGGACTGTCACTAGATCATCAATGGGAGGCAAAAGAGCCAGGCCCAGTTCGCCAAACCTCACATCCAAAAGCAACAAAGACCGCCACAGAAAGGTGGACGGAAGAGACCGCCGTGTCCGTCTGCCACCCTTGTGCGCCGCTAGAATATCTCAGCTGACTCGCGAGCTCGGCTTGAAGACCGACGGCGAGACGATCGCATGGCTCCTGTGCCAAGCAGAGCCCTCGATCATCGCGGCGACCGGCACCGGCGTTTCCTTCAAATTTTCTGATCTTTACAAGAATCGTCGTCATGGCGCCAGCAACCCTCTTCCTCCGAAAACGCCTTGTATCACGAATTACGGGTCTCCCGAGAATGGAGAAGATCATTATGTGGTGAAGAGTCCACCTGCGCAGGAGCTGCCACCTTTTGATCATCATCATAATGAGTTTGATCTTTTGATTCCAAACTTCGATACGATGGCGTTTACTCCTTTTGAGCTGTCCATGTTTCTGGCGCAACTGCCAATGGATGATGGAAAACTAGGAGGATATGGTGATGAAGACTAGCTAGACAAAGCTGCAAATATGTTCTTTAGATACAAAACAATGTGTTCGTGTGGGTGTTATCTTTCCTTTTGGTTAGTTCTTGTTGTGTTTACAATTTTTTTGGGTCTTTTTTTTTTTCCGTCTACACAGCTAGCTAGCTTTATCTGGGTTGTAAGTTGTTGCTTCCATATATGAAGTAAAAGAATTACACCATCATCTATGGACTATGGCCATGTTTTTCAGAAGCAATCATCTATTTTTATTTTATTTTAATTTTTTTTTTATGCAGTTCCTCTTAAAGCAACAGTCAAGCAATCAAACATGCATAGAATCATCATATAGTTACAATGAAACTGCACCATAAAAATTATATAGAAGAAGAGAAAGCAAATTGAGTCAACGATTCTGGACATTACAATTAAGGTTTGCAAAGGATTATTCAATCTAATCCAATTCAATCAAAGAGTGCGTAGCTAATTAATTAGCTAGCTACAGTTTGCTGTTATTTGTGCTCTACATGTTAATCAATCTATAAATGACAACGCTATCAAGCTTCCTGTTACCTGCAAATCGACTCACTTTTGCTAATTATTATTTTAGGATTAGGGTTTCGATCTCTTCCTTTTTTTTGGTCAAACTGTTTTACTTTTTTCCTCATCATTTTGCACAATCTTATGCAAACACTAACCAAAACTATGGTTATAATGTTTAGACGGAATGATGGATTCATATATGTAGTTGAAAATAATCCAAGAAGCTATTTAATAAAAATATGGAATATTTTATTTTTGGAAACATTCTACATTGTATTGGTATGATTACATAAAATATACATGATTAAAGTCATGTGAGCTGTATATGATCATATGCCAAAACAAGATAAAATTTTAATGGTATATGGATGCACCTGCTGTACTAAAGCCGACCACCTTTACTTAGATTTTAAATTATATATATATATATATATGTGAATATTAATAAAAAATTTATCTATAAGTAATTTTGGTTAAATCCTACACTTTTAAGTATGAGGTCATGTCACTATGACAAACATGGTCATTTCTCAGTGAAAAGTGCATACTGGCTGGGAGTCTAAGCGGCTAGGTCTGCAATAGGGAGCTCTTCCTCAACCTTTACAAGTTCGGGCTAGTTGAAATTTCTTTGGCACCTGAACCTGCCCCTGCAAATTAAAGTGTTTATGTGGCGTGCTATTCTGGATTGGATTCCAACATTAGGAAGCCTTACTCGTCGGCATATCCAAGTGGATGACTTGTGTCCAATCCGCCATGTTGAGACTGAATCCACATTGCATGCCTTGTGGAGCTGCCGCAATTTAAAGGAGGTTCGCATATGCTATTACTTTCTAGCTGGAGTATGTGTTGAAGTATAAACTTGTTTTATGCCCAAACTATGTGAAGGTCTGAACCATTATGGAGCCCAAACCCAAGCCCAAATAAATTAGAGTCCAAGTCCATAAATAAGGTCCAAGCCCTTTATCTAGAATTCTCTAGGGTTTGGTAATTAGACATAAAAATCATGTGGTCAATTGGAAGGGTGTGGAAGGATGTAGAAGGATGAGGTGTATGGTTATTATAATTTTGGATTAGTTTATTTGTGTGGTCTAAAATGATTTGTAAGTAGTATAAATACCCCCTCCCCATTTTGGTTTAGGCATCAAGAAGAAGCAAAGCTTCTAAGTGAGTGAAGAAGAAGTAAAAGAGTGAGTTAGTTCTTGAGTGAGAGTTTTCTTGTAATATTTGTTTTGAGTTTAAATAAAAGTTGTTTGAGTGTTTTATTTCCAACAAAGTGGTATCAGAGCCAAATTAGAAGGTGTGCACTATAGCGTATCCAAATTGAAGTTCTCGACAAGACGAAGCCGACGCCGTAAAAATCGCCCCGATCGGGATTCAAACAAGCCGCCACGGGCCGCCGGAAGTTTGCTGCCAGGGAGTGAGTTAACTCACCGAGTTCAAGCCGAGTTAGCCGAGTTGGAAGTGAGTCCAGCCGAGTTGGAGCCGAGTTGACCGAGCCACCAAGCCTGTTGACCGAGCCGTTGACCGAGCCATCAAAAACGTTGACTATTGACCAGGTTAGGTTGACCGTTGACTTTGACTTTGACAAAAAAAATTGATTTTTTGTCTGAGTTCATCTTAAGGTTTTTCGACGTTCTAAGTTCATCCGTGTAGTCAGAATTTCGAAATTCTCACTATATTGAGAGTTATGGCTAATGGTATGGCGTCGTTTCAAGTTCCAACACTCAAGAACGAAAACTATGATAATTGGAGTATCAAGATGAAGGCTCTCCTTGGAGCACACGATGTTTGGGAGGTCGTAGAGAAAGGCTACACCGAACCAGAAGATGAGTCAACTCTATCCCAAACTCAAAAGGATAGTTTAAAAGACTCAAGAAAGAAAGACAAGAAGGCTCTCAATCTGATCTATCAAGCGTTAGATGATGATGGTTTTGAGAAGATTTCGAGTGCAAGCTCCGCTAAGCAAGCGTGGGAGAAGTTGCAAACCTCTTACAAAGGAGTCAAAAAGGTAAAAAAGGTCCGTCTCCAAACATTAAGAGGTGAATTCGAATCCTCCGTCTCCAAACATTAAGAGGTGAATTCGAATCCTTACACATGAAAGCATCTGAATCTATTTCAGATTATTTCTCAAGAGTAGCAGCCATTTCTAATCAATTAAAAAGAAACGGTGAAAAGTTAGAAGATGTAAGAATAATAGAGAAGATACTCCGATCATTGGATCCCAAATTTGAGCACATTGTTGTGACGATAGAAGAAACTAAAGACCTGGAAGAAATGACGATCGAGCAACTCCAAGGATCATTGCAAGCATATGAAGAAAAACATAAGAGGAAGCAAGGGATTAACGAGCAACTCTTCAAGATGCAACTGAAGGAGAAGGAAGAAAGTCAAGGCCACGAGAGAAGCCAGCGTAGTCGAGGTAGAGGCCGAGGCCGAGGACGAGATAGAGGCCGTGGCCATGGACGAGGTTGGAATTCTAACAGCAGCAACCTCAACAACTACGAGAAAGGAGAAAGCTCAATAAGAGGCCGTGGGAGAGGCAATTCAAACTCGAGGTACGATAAATCTCAAGTTCAATGCTATAATTGTCAGAAATTTGGGCATTATGCTTCAGAATGTAGAGCTCCCAACAGTAAGGTTGATGAAAGGTCCAATTATGTGGAAGTCAAAACTGAAGAGAAGGAGACAGTGCTACTAGATTGTAGAGACAATGATGGAGACCAAGAAAATGCTTGGTACCTCGACACTGGTGCAAGCAACCACATGTGTGGAAGAAGAAATATGTTCGTAGAGCTAGATGAATCAGTGGCTGGCAATGTCTCATTTGGAGATGATTCAAAAATATCAGTGAAAGGAAAAGGTAACATCCTTATCCGCGCTAAAAATGGTAGTCATCAATTAATCTCAAATGTCTACTATGTGCCCAATATGACATGCAACATCCTGAGTATGGGTCAACTCTTAGAAAAAGGCTATGATATTCATATGAAGGATTGTAGTCTATTTATAAGAGATGGCAAAGGGAATCTAATAGCCATAGTAAAAATGTCAAAGAATAGATTATTTTCTTTGAACATTCAAAACGATGTTGCAAAGTGTCTGAAAGCCTGCTACAAAGATGCATCTTGGTTATGGCACCTTCGATTTGGGCATCTCAATTCTGGAAGCTTGGAGCTACTATCTAAGAAGGAAATGGTGAGGGGACTACCATGCATCAATCATCCTGACCAACTTTGTGAAGGATGTTTACTCGGGAAGCAATTTAGAAATAGCTTTCCAAAAGAGTCAGACTCAAGAGCTAAGAAGCCACTCGAGCTAGTCCATACCGATGTGTGTGGTCCGATCAAGCCAAGCTCTCTCGGTAACAGTAATTATTTCCTTCTCTTCATTGATGATTTTTCAAGAAAAATATGGGTTTATTTCTTAAAGCAAAAATCAGAAGTCTTTGGAGTATTCAAGAAGTTCAAAGCCGATGTGGAAAAAACGAGTGGCCATAAGATCAAGGCACTGAGATCCGATAGAGGAGGAGAATTCACATCCAAGGAATTCCTGGAGTTTTGTAAAGCTAATGGAATTAGACGTCCTCTAACTGTTCCCAGATCCCCCCAACAAAATGGAGTTGCAGAAAGAAAGAATAGAACAATCCTGGATTTGGCGCGAAGCATGCTCAAAAGCAAGAAATTGCCTAAGGAGTTTTGGGCAGAAGCAGTGGCATGTGCAGTCTATTTGTCCAATCGCTATCTAACAAGAAGTGTGTGGGGAAAGACACCTCAAGAAGCATGGAGTGGTAGAAAGCCCGGCATCTCCCACCTAAGAGTTTTTGGAAGCATAGCTCATGTTCATGTACCAGATGAGAGAAGAACCAAGCTTAACGATAGAAGTGAGAGTTTCATCTTCATCGGCTATCCCACTTATTCGAAAGGTTACAAGCTATACAATCCGAATAATAAAAAGTTTGTGATCAGCCGAGATGTGATATTTGATGAAGAAGGAGAATGGGATTTTGGATCGCATGTGAACAACTTCATCTTCACTCCATAATTTGAAGAAATAGAGCAGATGCCAGTGGAGTAACTAGAAGAACCTCAACAAGAACCCACTACACCACCAGCATCATCAGCTTCAATAAATAATGAAAATTCACCACCATCATTTTTACAAGAAAGAGCAATGGAGCGAACAAGAGGTCTTCGAGATTTATATGAGGTAACTGAGAGATATGATAATCTTACTCTTTTTTGCCTCTTTGCTGATTGTGAACCAGTGAGTTTTGAAGAAGCTGCTCAAGAAAAGAAGTGGAGAGATACGATGGATGAGGAAATCAAGGCCATTGAAAAGAACAACACTTGGGAACTTGTTCCACTTCCAAAAGGACATAAGGCAATTGGTGTCAAATGGGTGTACAAAACAAAGCGAAATTCTAAGGGAGAGATTGAAAGGCACAAGGTAAGGCTAGTTGCGAAGGGCTACAGTCAAAGAGCTGGAATAGACTATGATGAGGTATTTGCTCTAGTTGCTAGATTAGAAACTATAAGACTAATCATTTCTATGGCAGCGCAAAACAAGTGGAAGATACATCAGATGGATGTAAAATCTACCTTCCTAAATGGAGTTCTTGAAGAAAAAGTCTACATACAACAACCATCAGGTTATGAAGTCAAAGGCCAAGAAGACAAAGTTCTGAAGCTGAGAAGAGCTCTATATGGGTTAAAGCAAGCACCAAAGGCATGAAATAGCAGAATTGACAAGTACTTCAAACAAAATGGCTTCACCAAATGTCCCTACGAGCACGCCCTATATATCAAGATCATGAATGGAGATATTCTGGTAGTATGCTTGTACGTGGATGATTTGATTTTCACTGGCAATAACCTAAGCCTGATTGAAGAGTTCAAGAAAACAATGGCCAAGGAGTTTGAGATGACTGACATCGGATTAATGGCGTACTATCTTGGTATTGAAGTCAAGCAAAAGGAAGAAGCATCTTTATCTCCCAAGAAAATTATGCAAAGGAGATACTCAAGAAGTTCAAGATGGATGATTGTAAGCCGATAAACACGCTAGTAGAATGCTGAATCAAGCTATCGAAGCATGATAAAGGTAAAAGCATAGATCCAACATTCTTCAAAAGTTTAGTTGGAAGCTTACGCTATTTGACGTGCACGAGACCAGATATTCTTTATGCTGTTGGACTTGTGAGTCGATACATGGAGGATCCAACAACCACCCATTTCAAAGCCGCTAAGAGAATCCTCCGTTACATTAAAGGTACACTTGATTTTGGCTTGTTTTATTCAATTTCTAATGATTACAAGCTTGTGGGATATAGCGATAGCGATTGGGGTGAAGATATAGATGACAGGAAGAGCACCAGTGGGTTCGTGTTCTTCATGGGAAACACAGCTTTCACATGGATGTCAAAGAAGCAACCGATTGTCACCCTATCCACTTGTGAAGCCGAATACGTAGCTACTACTTTGTGCGTTTGTCATGTGATATGGCTCCGAAATTTGCTGAAAGAATTGGGTTTGCCACAAGAAGAGCCAACTGAGATTTGTGTCGACAACAAGTCAGCCATTGCCCTAGCAAAGAATCCAGTGTTCCATGATCGAAGCAAGTATATTGATACTCATTACCACTACATAAGGGAGTGCATAGCGAAAAGGGATGTGCAAATGGAGTACGTGAAGTCCAAAGATCAAATTGCAGATATTTTCATTAAGCCACTCAGGTTTGAAGATTTTTTGAGATTAAGAAGTTTGCTTGGCATGATAAAACAAGTTTAAAGGGAGGTGTTGAAGTATAAACTTGTTTTAGGCCCAAACTATGTGAAGGTCTGAACCATTATGGGAGCCCAAACCCAAGCCCAAATAAATTAGAGTCCAAGTCCATAAATAAGGTCCAAGCCCTTTATCTAGAATTCTCTAGGGTTTGGTAATTAGACATAAAAATCATGTGGTCAATTGGAAGGGTGTGGAAGGATGTAGAAGGATGAGGTGTATGGTTATTATAATTTTGGATTAGTTTATTTGTGTGGTCTAAAATGATTTGTAAGTAGTATAAATACCCCCTCCCCATTTTGGTTTAGGCATCAAGAAGAAGCAAAGCTTCTAAGTGAGTGAAGAAGAAGTAAAATAGTGAGTTAGTTCTTGAGTGAGAGTTTTCTTGTAATATTTGTTTTGAGTTTAAATAAAAGTTGTTTGAGTGTTTTATTTCCAACAGTATGCAGTAGGCTCTTTGTTGGGTTTGTTGATGTTGTTCTGTAAAGGGTCCTTATCTCAGGTTCAGTTTGAAGAGCTGTGTGTGGTGCTATGGAGAATTTGGTTCTTGCACAACAGCTCTGTTTTAGATCAATTGTCTGTTATTCAGGTTGCTTTTGTTCCTCGTCTTTGTAATGCGGTTGTGCATGATTTAGCTAGGTTTAGTTTGTCTTTGGTTGAACCTTTGCACTGGTTGGAGGATTATCCCTCTTGTGTTACGACTTTAGTCGAGGCTGAAGCTTCGCCCAAGTAAGGTTTGGTTGGTTCAATATATTTTCCCTTAGTGAAAAAAAAAAAAAGTACGGGGTCATAGTCTATATAAATCATAAAATGATTTGGTAATTGGTGTGTCAATTATAACTTACATATCCTGTTATTTAGATAAATATTTTGAATAACCTTACATTACTTTTTAATATTTGCTAGTGTTTGAAGTTCTTGAAATTTCATATTTAATAGTGTTTTAAATACTATCCTAAAGATAATAACAAGAGTGATTTAATTATATTGTTGGCACAAAAAAAAAAAAAAAAAAAACTGGATGAAGCCAATTGAATGAAGTTTTTGGGGTATTATTTTGTTAAAATAGTTGTTCTAAAATATATAGATTTAGTATCAATGAATTAATTAACTATAATGAGATGAAAGATCGTTGAAATAAATTAACTTTCAAATGTTAGGGATATCTAGTCATAGATTTGCATACGTAAAATGCATATACGTTGATACTTTAAATATACCTCAAAAAGTAATCATTACGAACAAAACAAATTAAATTTATAGCATGCAAAATAACGGATTATAACAAAAAAATAACAAACAGGTAAAAAAGCTACTAATAAATAAAAACTAACAGTCAATTGAAGTTAACCTAAACGGATATATATATATATATATATAATGCATGTATAAGTGTTTTATTTTGCACTTTCACTTATAGTTCAAGTGGTTAGTGCACTTTCCTCTCATGATTGATCTCGGCAGGTCCCGACAGTTATTGATCTTGCAATTGTATCCTTTTAAAAAAAAAAATTGCTTTATTTTAAATGTAAGATTTTTGATATTCAAGTTTTCCATCTATAGCCAAATCATCTGTAGCCCAAAAATAACGTTAGGGTTTTCTAAAAGTAAACATGTACTGAAGTTGGTGTAAAATAGCATTCCAATTGACTCGTCAATTTAATTGCAGTGGCATACGGATATCGTATGATGTCATAATTAATTTGTATTCACGTATTAATAAAATACAAAATTGCAAGCAACGTTAGTTGGGTTACAAAATTAAGGTAGTTAACATTACTTGTTAGAAAATATTTACAGATGTAGATTACAACATTTTGTTTCTAATAATATTCTTGGAGGATTACGTATAAAGAAGAAAATATCTTATATATATATATATATATATATATATATATATATATATAATATAATGCAGACTAGAGTTGCATCTAAGGACATGTCCATACGCGGCCATGATAAAATTTGAACATTTGGTAAGATATCTGTCACTGAAATCCAAGGCGATCGGATAAAAGCATGAACATTAAGTCATAATTTTCACTGAAATTTTATTATATTTTATAAAAATAGTTCATTATATTCGTGAGGTATATATCCTTAGAAAAGAAAGCGAAACAATTTTAATATTTAATTGTATAGCTTCCTCAATAGCCAGTGTACGTCTTCTAAAGATGCTATGACGACTAACTCTTTTTTTTCCCTAATATTAAGAACAAATGGTGTTTCAGGTCAACTTACACGCATCTCGGAGTAGTCCACCTCTCCGGTTTGGTCAAAGACAGGTGATCCATGTCGAAGTTATGGGTTTCACAAGAAAATCCTTGTAGATGTGGGGTTCGAACTAGGTGACCTCTAGGGAGCAACCTAAGGCCTGACCAGTTGAGCTAACCCACATAGTTTATGACGAATATTTTCACACCATACTGCAACAACTAATCACACACATTAGATAACACAACACACATATTACACACAAACACCACTAGTTATACTCAAAAGGCAACTCCATCAATCCTCGTCATTTTAGGGGGTCATATATAAGAATTGCCACAATGCCAAATTATAGGAGCGTGGTGGTGTCCATATGTATCAACAAATAGCTATAGAGTAAAAGCATTGACCATAAGAACCGACATAAAGTGAAACTGATTGTTTATTGTTGCTTACTGCAAACAGAACTATAATAATGTAGCTGACAAGATTTTCTGTCAACGATTTAAAAGCTCTTATAGATAAAAGAGCTTGAATTTCATAGCCTATCTATAATTATAAGTAAAATTACGTAGTGAAGAAACACAATACAATGCCGATAGAGAGAAGGAAATCACTGTAATGTAAAAATTAATTATGCAAAAGCAAAATCAGTTGTAACAATTAGCATTAACAATAACTTACACAACCACAAATGTAAAGATGTGTAGATTGCAACACTAACTGGGTTTCGAGGATATTTTCAAATCCATCACCAAACCACATGATTTAACAGTGGTCTCAATCATCTTCTTGGCTGGTAACCTCATCTACTGCAGGTCTGCTATTATAGGTCTCCCTTGCTTCGAGTACATCCGTGCAATATCTTTGGGAGAGAACTTCAACCCGTTCAGCAAATGACTTGCTCCCAGGAGGACCCAAGTGTTTCACCATTTGGTTCCATTTCTTTCTACAAATACTTCCAGACCTATGCTCAAGAAGATTGTCCCAATCCACATCCTCAGTGCAGCAAGTATCCAAAGCAAAAAGCGCACTCACCAGATAGTAGTCATCAGTGTCGGCCCATTTACCTTCAGCAACAAGAGGTGAAGTTAATTGGTTATACCATTTTTGGCAACAAATTGCATTTGTTCAGGTAGTCAACTTATCGATAATTGCCTCCCAACCGATATTATCTCGCAACATTCCATGCTTAGATTTCTTTTCTTCAGAAGCCTTCATACACAGGTCCAAGTTCACCAGGTCAAACAAAATCTGGTACTCCTCTTGGGACCATTGTCCTTCCTTCATATTGGGCAATCTTATTCTCCGCCATGCATCCTTCACTTGAAACCTATGATTGCCAAGAGCTCTAGCCAACATTTTCCAGTCAGATCCATGTTTCTCATGGAACTGCCTAACAAGTTCTTACTCTTCAGGGCTCCATTCACGATTTTCATCTCTTTCAAATATATTATGAGCTCGATGATAGATACTCTCGTGAGGCCTCCAAGGTAGAGTTGTTCCTATTTCCTTCCAACAGTTTTTAACTTCTGGATGAGACCTACAATGCAAGACCATGTCTATACCTTCTGTTAGGAATTTCGCAGCGGAAGAATAATTATGACGACAAAATAGAGAAATAAATAGAATAGTGGAGACACAAAATTTACGTGGTTCGGCTTAAAGCCTACATCCACGGGCGAAGACGATCAAAAGGAATTTTACTAAAATGGAGATATTACAAGACAAGAGAATTTCTCTCAAAACCCAAAACCCCAATACACCCATTAAATACTCTCACAAGATCTCAAGCTCACTTTCTCTCAAATAATTCTCTCTCTTGAGAATTCTCTCAAATAGCTTGGATGGTTTACAAATGAAGAGAAGGGAGGTATTTATAGGAAAATTTAGTACTGTTCACAGTTACTGTTCACGCGTATACGGTACTGTTCACGCGGTACTGTTGACGTCACTGCTTACGTCACTGTTCACGCGTATTCGGTGCACACTGTTCACGTTTTACTGTAGCACAAACTATTTCTATTGGGTCAGCCCAATAATTTGCAAATGGGCTTGGGCTTAGCAAATGGGCTTGGACAAATTCAAGACATATCAACAAATCTCCACATTGGCTTGAATTTGCTAGTTAAAGAATTTCTTCAATCATCTTCTCCAAAAATGCCCCTAAGGCAATCAGTTTTGATAAATACCAACTAAGTCCAAGCAATGCCTGAACTTGCTTACTGAAAGAGACTTTGTCAACATGTCAACTGGATTGTCTGCAGTACCAATTTTCTTAACAGAAATATCACCTTGAGAAATAATATCACGAACAAAGTGGTACTTCACATCAATGTGTTTCGTCCTTTCATGAAACATTTGATCTTTAGTTAAATGAATAGCACTTTGGCTATCACAATGGACGACAATCACTTTATGATCCAAACTGAGCTCACCAAACAAACCTCTCATCCAAATGGCTTCTTTTATAGCCTCGACAACTGCCATGTACTCTGCCTCTGTAGTGGATAATGCTACTGTAGACTGTAACGTAGCTTTCCAACTGATAGCAGTATCACCAAGAGTAAATACATAGCCAGTAATGGATCTCCGTCTGTCGAGATCACCTGCATAATCTGAATCAACATAACCAACCAAATGTCCCTTACTCCTTCCAAATTCCAAACAAGAATCAATAGTACCCCGTAGATACCTCATAATCCATTTCACTGCTTGCCAGTGTTCTTTACCGGGATTAGACATATATCTACTAACAACACTGACTGCATGTGCAATATCAGGACGAGTACATACCATAGCATACATGAGACTACCAACAACACTAGAGTAGGGAACATGTGACATGTACTCAATATCATTATTTGACTGTGGTGACATAGCAGCAGAAAGTTTAAAATGAGCAGCAAGTGGAGTACTTACAGGTTTAGCATTTTTCATACCAAAACGCTCCAAAACCTTTTCAACAAAACTCTTCTGAGTAAGGTAAAGTTTTCCTGCAGCTTTGTCTCTTCGAATCTCCATACCAAGAATTTTCTTGGCTGCTCCCAAATCTTTCATTTCAAATTCACCACTTAATTCTGATTTTAATTTGTTTAGCTCAAACATATCCTTAGCTGCAATCAGCATATCATCAACATAAAGCAGCAGATACACAAATGAGCCATCTTTAAGTTTTCTGAAATACACACAGCTATCATACTGGCTCATAGAATAGCCGTGACCAACCATAAAAGAATCAAACCGCTTGTACCACTGTCGAGGAGATTGTTTCAGACCATACAATGATTTCTTCAATAAACAAATATGGTCTTTCTTCCCTTCAATCTCAAAACCCTCAGGCTGTTGCATATAAATTGTCTCTTCAAGCTCTCCATGCAAGAAGGCAGTCTTAACATCCAGTTGTTCCAACTCCAAATTATGCATAGCAACCAAAGCAAGTAAGACACGAATAGAGCTATGTTTAACAACAGGTGAGAATACATCATTAAAGTCAACTCCATGTACCTGACTATAGCCCTTTACAACCAACCGTGCCTTGTACTTTGCATCTTCAACACCTGGAATGCCTTCTTTCCTTTTAAAGACCCACTTGCATCCAACAATTTTCTTGTCTTTAGGCGGTTTAACTAAATCCCAAGTTCTATTCTTGTGAAGAGACTCCACCTCTTCCTGCATAGCCACTAACCACTTAGCAGAATCATCACAAGAGATAGCCTCTGAATATGTTGAAGGTTCACCAACTGTATTTGTGTCTTCTGCCACAGTTAGTGCAAATGAGATATAGTCTACTAGTCTCTGAGGCCTCCTCTTCTTTCTTGGTGGCTTATGTTTAGCAATAGAGTCTTATTTTTCACTTTGTGGTGTTTCCTCTTCTTCAATAGAAGTAGGCATCTGAACTCGATTTTGTAGAGATAGTTCATTCTCCACCTCAAACTCCACCTGCTTAGAAGAACTTGCAGTATTTGCATTAAAGGAAACATAAGTCTCCTTTCTGACAGAAGTCTCCTTTACTGGATGTAACATAGCAGATTCATCAAATACAACATATCTGCTAATTATTACTTTTGGAGAATTTGGATCAGGGCACCATAATTTATATCCTTTCACACCAGAAGGATAACCAATAAATATGCACCTTTTAGATCATGGCTATAATTTTCCATCATTAACGTGTGCATAAGCAGGACATCCAAATACCTTTAGGTCAGAATATTCAGCCGGTTTACCAGACCATAACTCCTCCGGAGTCTTTATGCCAATTGCTGTGGATGGAGAACGATTCACCAAATGACAGGCTGTAGAAGCTACTTCTGCCCAGAAGTCTTTACATAGGCCAGAATTTGATAACATACAACGAACTTTCTCCAAGAGCGTTCTGTTCATACGCTCTGCTACACCATTCTGTTGTGGTGTGCCTCTGACTGTAAGATGACGCACAATGCCTTCATTTTTACAGAATTCATTAAAATCACCTTGACAGAACTCTAGACCGTTGTCTGTCCTGAGTCGCTTTATTTTTCTTCCAGTCTGTTTCTCAACTAAGGCCTTCCATTGCTTGAAGGTGGCAAACACATCATTTTTATACTTCAGAAAATTTACCCATACCTTTCTAAAATAATCATCAATGAATGTAAGCATATATCGAGCACCATCTTTTGATGGGACACGTGCAGGCCCCCAAAGATCTGAATGAATGTAATCCAAAGTACCTTTAGTTCTGTGAATTGCAGTACTGAAACTGACTCTTTTCTGTTTGCCAAAAATGCAATGCTCACAGAAGTCTAGCTTTGATGTACTCTGACCGCAGAGAAGACCTCTTCTGCTTAACTCTGATAGACCTCTTTCACTCATATGTCCCAGCCTCATATGCCATAATTTGGTGACATCTGAGTCAGACAAGGAAGATGTGGACACGGCTGCTGCACCTGTAACTGTAGAGCCTTTCAGAATGTACAGTTTGCCTATCTTCTCAGCCTTCATCACAATTAAAGAACCTTTAGCAACCTTTAAAACTCCATCTCCGCCAGTGAATTTGTAGCCATTCGAATCCAGAGTACTTAAAGAGATAAGATTTCTCTTCAAGTCTGGAATATGTCGGACATCTGTCAAAGTTCTGACTACTCCATCATGCATCTTGATTTTGACTGTGCCCATTCCAGCAATTTTACAAGCATGGTTGTTGCCCATCAATACAACTCCACCTTGCACCGATTTATATGTGGAGAAATAATCTCTATTGGGGCATATATGGAATGAGCAAGCCGTATCCAGAATCCATTCATTTATGGTTTTGGCTTCATCAGCACATACTAAGAGCAGATCACATTGCTCTTGATTTTGAACAATACTGGCTTCAGCGGGTTCATCTCTCTTCTGATCTTTGTTTTGTTGCTTGTTCTTTAGCTTGAAGCATTCTGACTTGATATGCCCCTTCTTCTTGCAGTAATTACAAGTTAAATTTCTGTGTCTAGACTTTGATCTAGACCTTGATCTTTGATTGCTAGAAGAACTCTTATCTGGAGTCCTTCCTCTAACGAGTAGACCTTCTGCTGGGCTGTCATTTCTACTTGTTCCAAGCTCCTTATCAATAAGCTCCTTTGAAAATAAAGCTGCTTTAACATCCTCTAACTTTAGAGTTTGCCGACTGTAAATTAAAGTATCTCTAAAGTGCTTGTAGGATGGAGGTAGTGAACGAAGCAACATAAGAGCTTGATCTTCATCATTATAAGAAATCTCCATATTTTCTAAATCCATAAGGATAGTGGAGAATTCATCAATGTGAGATTTGATAGATGCACCTTCAGCCATGCTGAGTGTGTATAGACGGTGCTTTGCTACTAACTTGGTGGTGAGATTCTTTGTAACGTACAAAGATTCAAGCTTGTCCCATAAATCTTTGGCGGTCTTCTCTTGCATGACTTCTCGCAAAACTTCATTTGACAAGCATAACTGAATGGAAGCAAGGGCCTTATCATCCATCTCCTGCTTCTTCGCCTCATCCATAGTACTAGGTATTTTATCTTTACCTAGTAGTGCTTGATGCAAACCATTATGAATCAGGATTGCACGCATCTTGACTTGCCACATGGTGAAACTCATGTTGCGATCAAATTTCTCAATATCAAATTTTGTCGTCGTCATGATGTCAACACCTCTGGTCAACGCCAGTCAACACCTTTGGTTAATAATCTGGAATAGTGTACGTAGTAGTGAACAACACACCAGGTAAGTTCCCAGGAAAGAGAGGTGGGTCATAACGGACACACTTAAATACCAAGTCTTTCCTTAGCCAGAACCTTGCCTAGACATGTACTTTCCACACCACCACACTTATATCCAGTAACCACAAAACCAGTAAATTCAAGAACAATTCTTTTCTGATGTGGAAGATCAGGCAATGCTGCAACCACAGAGCATACTAAGAATTTCCTTGAGAATCTCACGCCTTAGCAGCTTCGAACACAACCGGAAGCTCTGATACCAGTTTGTTAGGAATTTCGCAGCGGAAGAATAATTATGACGACAAAATAGAGAAATAAATAGAATAGTGGAGACACAAAATTTACGTGGTTCGGCTTAAAGTCTACATCCACGGGCGAAGACGATCAAAGGAATTTTACTAAAATGGAGATATTACAAGATAAGAGAATTTCTCTCAAAACCCAAAACCCCAATACACCCAATAAATACTCTCACAAGATCTCAAGCTCACTTTCTCTCAAATAATTCTCTCAAATAGCTTGGATGGTTTACAAATGAAGAGAAGGGAGGTATTTATAGGAAAAATTTATTTACTATTCACAGTTACTGTTCGCGCGTATACGGTACTGTTCACGCGGTACTGTTGACGTCACTGCTTACGCATACGTACTGTTGACGTCACTGCTTACGTCATTGTTCACGCGTTTACTGTAACACATACTATTCCTATTGGGTAAGCCCAATAATTTGCAAATGGGCTTGGGCTTAGCAAATGGGCTTGGACAAATTCAAGACATATCAACACCTTCTTCACCTAATCCACGAGACTCTATGTAGCTTAAAACAGCCTTTTTAACTATCTCATCTTCTTGTGGAGAGAATCGCTTACCACGCACTAAACCATCAGGCGGCAGGAAAAGCTCCACATCATTAGAAAAACTAACTTTCTTAGATGTCTCTTTTTGTGTAGGATTTTTCACTACAAGAAAAATGACATACCGCAACGTGCAAAATACATTGCCGAACGTTTTAACAATAGACGACCATGTTGCTAAAAGTCCAGCCGCTTTTCGCAACGCACATTGAATGTTGCCGTAGGCTTTTCGCAACGCGCATAGTGTATTGTCGTATGGTTTTAGCAACGTGTATCATTTTTACCACAACGAATTATGTACATTGCTATAACCATTTAAAATAACATAAACGGTACGTTGCTGAATCACTTAAAGACAAGATTAGATGTACGTTGCCAAAAGTAAAGTTAAAGCAACATTCGATGCTTGTTGCCAAAAGTATGTGTATGGCAATATGTACGTATGTTGCTAAAAGGGTCTATGTAAGGAAACATCAAATTGCATGTTGCCAAAAAAGCTGTATAAGGCAACATACAATGTGTGTTGTCAAAAGCCTGTTTAAGACAACGTTTTATGTGTGTTGCCAAAAAAATTTTTATTTGTGAAAAAAAACCAATATTATTTTTACGAACCATTTAGATTTTTAATTAAAAAATACCTGTAAAAGATATGAATTGTACAAGTACAAGATTACAATTTATATGATAAAATTAAAATGTACAAATTATAGTTTTTTTCACCAAATTCAATATATCAATATGATCAATGTTACCATAATAACATTTCCAAACAAAATTCTCCAAGTGGCAAGTACCCAAAATCAAAATCTCTAAGTGTCAACCCTAAAATGTGTTAGACAAAATGACAGCAACAACAAAATCAACTTCACATGTGTCAAAAGTATATCCACATATCTTTCACCGTAACTTCATGTCACCCATTTTTACCAAAAACACAACTACTTATTCTACAATATTTTAATGCAATCTTTGAGCCATGCAACACTACTTTCAACAGCTTATGAAAGTATTTTATATTCATCTGTAGATCGGCATACTTTAATATCAATGAAAACCATATCGATCCAAACTCTTCAATAGCCTCTTCCAAGAGGCATGTTGTGGATTTTATCTTTTGAATTTGTACTTAAAATCCTGCCTTCAGTAACAATTTGATCTTCAGAATCATCTTCTGAGTACCAATGTAACAAATGACATCGTGCATTTTCAAATTTTGACATCTTGCGTCATTGGAACACTCCCATGTTGGGACTGAAAAAACAAGTAAAATAATAAGATATAAGTGTCAAAGCACTATATATGATTGAAAATATGAGGACCAAAAAGACAAAATTTAAACCTGAGGCGTAAATACATGAGGAGGAGTATATACATGAGAACCCGCGGCATCTTCCATTTGTACACCTCTATTTAATAACTTAATTAAAGAAATACATTTTTTTAGTAAAACTAGAAATAAAAGAATTATATAAATTGAAATTTTACACATACTTCACATATTACCCGGTCATTTTATTTCATTATCATATTTATCATCTCTTTAAGACTTGCCATTTGGTTATTTGTAGCTTCCAACTCCGCCTCCAGTTGTTTAACTCTTCCCCCGGATTGAATTTATGTTTGTACTCGTGACGGTGTAGCTCCAAATCCAAGGCTTCTAACTCTTCCACGCTTCTCTGCTCCTAAGACTTTTGCAAGAGAGTCTTCATTGATGTTATTGTCATTTGGAGGGCATGTTGACTCTCGCAATTGATTAATTTCATCCTAATAATAAGGGTCAATTAACATTTAAGTTGTAATAGTAATTGTACAATCTAATATTTGTAAAGATTTTACCATAGTAGTTTGCACCGCTTCACTTAAAGATTTGTTTTTCTTTCTTTTATGCCCTTCAATCCAAACATCAACCTTTGTAATTTTTTCTGGATCTTTTCCTTTCTCTTTAGCTTCATTTTTCTACATTAAAAGAATTAAAATATCAAGTAGTAGTAATAACAATAACAATAATAACAAATAAAAATTATGATTTCTTATATATTTAGAATTTATAGATTATGAAAATTCAACTATGATATGATGCAATCGAGCATAACCCATTCTCCTTGTAGTGTGCTGTGTTTTTTGACGTAATCGCATAGCACGAAAATTCTTGCTCCTTTCCTACAATAAGCAAATACAAGAAATTGATAGACAAAGTAATAAAATGATATTAAGGAAAATAAAATGTTATTTACTTTTTGCAAGAGTTTAGTATTGCTTACTTTAAACTGTTCTGATATTCTTTGTTTAACAAATTCATTCCAATCTCCTGCATTGGTTATATTTTTGGGCTTTAACAACTTGAACGCATGTTTTTTTCTAGGTCCTTGACTTGCTTCTATAAGCTTTTTCGTGATACGAGACTTGTATTGTCTCCATCGACCTCCCCATTTTTTTAAAAATGTAATCCTTACTAAAGTGGAATAACTTGAAGTATTGCTATATAATTAATAAAAATAAAAATAAGAACAAATAATGTTATAATTATTTAAAAAAGTAATCAAACTGTTAAAAACTAAGAATGAATTTTTTTTCAATATGTTAAAAAATAAAATAAAACGTACCAAAAGAGATGACCAGATCATATCTTTCTTTTACTCATCAACTTTCTTCCAACTCTCAAGTGTAATGGGTACATGCTCTCTTGCGAGAATTCCAATATACGATGCAAGCGTGATCGAAGAACCATCTAATGCTCTCTTGCGAGAATTCCAATATACGATGCAAGCGTGATCGAAGAACCATCTAATGCTCTCTTGCGAGAATTCCAATATACGATGCAAGCGTGATCGAAGAACCATCTAATGCTCTCTTGCGAGAATTCCAATATACGATGCAAGCGTGATCGAAGAACCATCTATTGTTTGACCATGCAAATTGAAATCAACTTCAACAGGTTTATTGACTTTTAACTTTATCATGTGAGTTACACCACGAGTTTTCTTTTTTGTTTCACTATTACTTTCTTGGATCACTTGTGTGTTTGGCGTATCTTGTGTATTTAGGTATACACTCCTGTAACTTGAATCTTCATTTGTAATAACAATCCCACGATTTCTACTCCGAGTTATTGAAGCATGAACTGCTTGACGTTGCTTTAATGCTCTTTTAGCGGCCTTTTTTAAAGACTACAAATAAAAAATAAGTTAATGAACATCTCCACTTTTTATAAATTAATATTAAAAAAAATGACATATAAAAAAGTTACTTACTTCCACCATTATTGTATAGAGTATATTTTTGATAATACAAGCTTCTCACTTACATCTGCAAAAAGAAATATATATATATATATATATATATATATATATTATATCATATCATAATTATCAAACTACAAATATATTTATAGCACATGTGAAAAATAAATAAAAAACCAAATGCTAAAGTAAAAAGCAACATCACAAAACTCAATACTATAACTTAAATGCTTTCAAATCATAAAAATAAAATTTAAGATAATAAAGTAATATTGCATAACAAAATATCTTCGAAGAACAATTAACAATAAAATTTAAGAAAATCAACACTAGAAAAGTACTAAACTAAGTATCACACAATATGCCTTCAACATTAATTCGCAAATTCAAATCTTCGTTCCCATTGTTGATAATAGTTTCAAGACTACCTAAATTCCTTGGTATTGATGGCATATAATTCTCATCTTAAGTTTGTAACTCATGATAATCTCTTGGTGGTGTCTTGCTAACAACATACCAATTAGACGTTTCATTTTCTCTACAATACAACACTTGCTTTGCTTGTGAAGCCAAAATGAAGGGATCCTTTTCAAATTGGCTTTGACCTTCACGGAGGTTAACCAAAACAAACCCATAATCTACTTTAACACCATTAACAATATTTGCCCAATCACACTTAAATAACGGGACTCGAAACATATGATAATTAAGAAGTAATATTTCTTTCAAACTCCATAATAGGCAACTTGTCCAAGAATTTGAGTATTATCTCTTGCACTAGATCTACATAATGTAGTTGCTTTAACTAAAACACCACTATTTTGTCGACTCTTCTCCGCCTCTTAGGTGTGAAACCGAAGGCCATTGATAATATATCCATTAAATGACATGACAAGATCTCTAGGCCTATGTGCAAACCATTTTAGTGTATTAGATACACATGATGCGTTGCATTTGATTTCATTAATAATCTGTAAAATAATAATAATAATAATAATTTGAATTTTAGAAGGAAAAAAAAATAATGTAGGAGTTTATAAGACATCTTAAGGGTCATATGATACAACTTTATCACTAAACCATGCAATAAATGTGTCGATGTGTCTTTTCTGTAACTAATTATGTTTCCTTGAGAGTCGCCTGTCCGAACTTCTAAGTTCTTGCAAGTGTAATCTAATATTTAAAAAATATAATATTCAATCAATTCTGCATAATAAGTTAAGCAAAACATCTAATAGTGTAACAAAGATACAACTCTTACTCCATATAAGGTTGAACTTCTGAACTATTAAATAATATGTAGCGATGAACAATCTGTAAGAATTCATCCGAAAGAATTATGGACTTCCCAGCAGATATTGGACGCCCTCCTAAAATCAAGTCATTCTCCATCTCTTGATTGTAACCATATGGAATTCCTACTTCAGATGCTTGCTTAAAATATTTGCTACAAAACAATGTGTATTCTTCTGAAAGATAACGTTCAACAATACAACCTTCTGGTCTTGTACGGTTTTTCACATATCCCTTTAAGACTTTCATAAACCTTAGACAATGAGAAAAAAAGAATATATATTAGTTAATGTAAATGCAAACTAATAAAACATTTTCAAGAATGTATGCCAATAAGTACCTCTCAAATGGGTACATTCATCGAAATTGAACTGGTCCACAAAGTCGTGCTTCTCTTCCAAGATGAATGGTGAGATATACCATTATATCAAAGAATGAAGGTGGGAAAAATCTTTCTAACATGCACAATGTCTCGGCTGCCTCTTCTTCCAATTTTTCAATTTTATTCCTATCTACAACTCAGTTACACAACTCATTAAAGAATGAACATAATCGGAAAATTACAGTTCTTGGACCCTTTGGTAAAATACCTTTTAAAGCGATTGACAAAAGTTGTTGCATGAGAGTATGAAAATCGTGAGATTTTAAGCCAAGTATTTTGCATTCTTTCACTTAAATGCAAGCGCCAATGTTTGAACCATAACCATTGGGCAACTTTATATTAGTAAGCCTTTGACAAAAAAGTTGCTTCTCCATCTTTGAAAGGGTATGTGATGCAGCTGGTAAGTAGAACAAATTACCTCTTTTCTCAGGATGTAATTCCTTTCTAATGGACATGTTTTCCAAATCTCGACGAGAATTAAGCCCATCTTTAGATTTCCCTTTAACATCTAATAACGTACCAACTATGCTATCACAAATGTTTTTCTCGATATGCATCATGTCCAAGTTATGTCGAACAAGCAAATCCTACACAACATGATTTCCAAAAATTATAAGAAATATTTTTTTTTCCAATATGGAAAAATAGGAATTTATCTAAAAAAATGAATTTACTGTAAGAAATAACTTGTATACCTTCCAATAAGGCAATTCGAAGAAAATTGATTTTTTCTTTCAAAGGGTTGTATTTTGAAGTCGCTTCCTCTTTTTTTTATCCCTTTTCCCCCAATCATTGACTATTTGCTCAACGTCTATGTAAATTTCATTACTAGTGGATAATTTTGGCCTCCAACGTTGTTCTTGTTCTCCATTAAACCATGCTCGCTTTGTTCTTAATGGATGATCAATATGAAGAAACCGTCTATGTCCCATATATGAAAACTTCCTGCTATGTTTCAACCATTGTGAACTTGTGTCTTCACGACATACTGGACAAGCGTATTTTCCCTTAGTTGGCCATCCGGACATGTTTCCATATGCTGGAAAATCATTAATTGTCCCATCAAAACTGCTTTTAAATTAAATGTCGACTCAGTAAATGCATCATAAACTTACATTCCATTTGTCCATAAGTCCTTTAAGTCGTCTATAAGCGGTGCTAAATAGACATCAATGTCATTACTTGGTTGCTTTGGCCCTAGGATAAGTAAAGTCAACATCAAACTCTCCCTAGACATGCATAACAATGGAGGAAAGTTATATATTTTGTGTACTTAGACACGTGAACTCAAGCAATGAACCCAAACAATTAAAGCAACTCAAATTGATTTGAGTTGAATTGAATTTTATAAAAATAAAATATGATATTTTATAAATAAATAATTAATAAAGTTAAAAAGTTAAAAAGTTAAAAAGTTTATTTTTAAGTAAAAAGTTAAAAATTTAACACTAACATCAACCAACTGACAATTTGTATAAAAGAAAAAAAGGTGGGATAGAAAAAATCAAAAAGTGTGGGTCAAAAAGTAAAAAGGTACTACTTATTCTTTTTAAAAAATTATTATTATTATTTTTAGTTTGCATTATGAAATTATATATGATTTTAATAATTATTATATTTTATTGTGCAGGATAATACCACTGAAGATTTAAATGTTCACATTGAAGGAGAGTGCGATAATTTAGTTTGATGTATGTTCATGTCCTATATAATATGATTTTATATTTAAATATTTGAAAAAAACTATGTATTTTTTCTTAAGCATATTTTGACAATTGAGTATTTAATTTTACATGATACACCACGGGTTTTCTTTTTTATTTCACTATTACTTTCTTGAGTCACTTGTGTGTTTGGCATATTTTGTATATTTGAATATGATGATGTAGTTTTAATTAATTGAAAAGCCAAATGCCCTTTTAATTTGTATGATGATGTTGTATACATAGTAACAGACTGGGAGAGAGACGAGGGACAAATAAAATCCCTCCGCAAAATTTTATTAAAAATATATATATAAATATAGATGACTATCCACCTACCACAATCAAAATAGAACAATGATAATTATTTCATCATACAAATGATAATCAACTTATGTATTATTTTAATTTAATGTCACTCTCATCATTATCTTCCTCCATATGCTCCTGTAATTTACATCCTTTCAAGTCAAATACAACTTGTTAATCTCCTTTTTCATCAAACTTTCTAGTGTTCTGATATGTTTTCGTCGCTTGTGGCTCCGTCAATGATTTCAGGTGAATTAGTACCCATTAAGACCCAGTTTTAAACATACACGTGCAATGGTTTTACTCTTGCCTAGGTCCAACTAGACTGAGTGAATTAAGAAGAGAGCAGGCCATATACAATTTGCAACTAGACAAATGACCTCACCTCACGTCAACTAACAGTTTGTGCTTAAACCCACTTTTTTCCGTTTTCTTTTTTTACTACTAATTAATGAAATCAAATCTAATCTATTAAAGCATATTATACTTTATTTTCCATTACAGTCTTTTAGAATTCTGGTTGGTTTCAGTCAACAAGAGGGTTCATTTTTGGTGGTCTTGTCTCTGGCGATTAAACATTCCTTCAATATTAAAACTGTTAATCTGCTTCAAGGATGAATGACTAATTTAATATATACATGTAGGTGTTAGAAGCTAATTTAATAATAATAATAAAATAAGCACAACTTCAAATTCAAAAGTATTTATGTGTTAGAGAAAGGGTTCATTTTTAGTCTCTGATGGCTTTTTTCCTCAAATATAAAATTATAAAATATTGTCTACCTCTTTTTCTTTTATTTTTAAAAGTAATAATTGTACAATATCTGTGCATGCACCTTCTCACTTGGGTCAAAATCTTATTAATTATATGTTCAAATTGTTGACAGCTGTAAGGGCACTGAAAAAACTCTGTGAATATGCAAGCACCGGGCCAGAGATTTTTATATACCAAATCCTTGTGTCAGATTCTCTTTTAGAATGACATATAGTATATTGATCATTGCTTGCACACTTTAATTATGAGTCAAAATAGTACAACGCTAGTAGTAGAGATAGGTAACAAATACAAATACATTTCAGCCACTCTTTTTGATAATTTCATACTCTAGACTGATACCCATCTGCTAATGCCGACCTAGTCATATAGCTTTCATAATTTCATCTTTAACCTCTGATGGCTTTTTTTCCTCTGATATGAAATTATAAAATATTGTCTACTGTTATAATATAAGGTAATAGAATGATTTTATTATGATATAAAGTAATGAAGTATGAGTGAAGGAGAAAATGATTTAACATACCAAAATCAAGAAATGAAAGCACCACAAAAGAAGTTCTTAATTTAGAGAGATTTTGTTCTTCTTATTTTAACAAGAATTGACTCATATTTATAGTCATTCTTACCTCACCTAATTCAATCCACTCAACCAATAAATCAATAAGTTATTGGTTGATAATCATGGTGGAATTTACTATTTACACCATGATCAATATGGTGGACATCCATCATTTACAACACTCCCCATTGGATGTACACCATTTTAAAGTAAATATGTTAGTAAACAATACAATGATCTTCTGGATTATAAATTGTATTTGATGTGTTCAAACTGGCTCATTAAAAACCTTGCCGGTAAAACCCAGTGGGACAAAATCCGGTCGAAGGGAAAAAGAGTGCAGTACACATGTATTGTTATCTTCAGAAATCTACTCCCCCTGATTGTATGCTCCCCCTGATAAAAATTAATTCTGTAGTTTACAAAATCGACGCATGCCAATGCCATATACTAATTTCTCAAATGTTGACGTCGGTAATGATTTAGTAAACAGATCTGCAAGATTATCTGTAGACCGTATCTATTTTACATCAATCTGTCGACTTTATTGAAGTTCATGAGTATAGAAGAATTTTGGAGAAATATGCTTAATTCTGTCCCCTTTGATATATCCTCCTCTTATCTGAGCAATACAAGCTGTATTATTTTCAAATATTGGTGTCTGCATTTCTTTGGATGATGAAAATCCGCATGTACTTCGAATATGATGAATAATAGAATTTAGCCAAACACATTCTCGACTTGTTTCATGAAGTGCAAGGATCTCCGAATGATTAGAGGATGTAGCAACAAGACTCTGCTTTATAGATCGCCAGGAGATTGTTGTGCCATTATAGGTAAAAACATATCCCATTTGTGAACGAGCTTTATGGGGATCAGATAAATATCCAGCATCAGCATAACCAATTAAACCTGAAAAATTGTTAGACACATAAAATAATCCCAAGTCTATTGTACCACGAAGGTAACGAAAAATATGTTTGATTCCATTCCAATGTCTTCGAGTTGGTGCTGAACTGAATCTTGCTAATAAATTTACTGCAAATGCAATATCAGGTCTAGTACATTGTGTAAGATATAATAGAGCACCAATTGCATTTAGATATGGTACTTCGGGACCAAGTATCTTTTCATCATCCTCTTTAGGTCGGAATGGATCCTTTTTAGGATCAAGAGATCTAACAACCATAGGAGTACCTAATGGATGAGCATTGTCCATATTAAATATTTTCATAATCTTTTCAACATATGCCGATTGATGAACAAGTATTCCATTTGGTGTATGCTCGATCTCCAGGCCGAGACAATACTTTGTTTTGCCCAAGTCTTTCATTTCAAATTCCCTTTTTAAATATTCAGCAGTTTTCAGGAGTTCTTCAGGAGTTCCAATTAAATTCATATCATCAACATATACTGCTACAATAGCAAATCCAAATTCAGATTTCTTTATAAAAACACATGGACATACTAGATCATTAATATACCCTTCCTTGATCAGATATTGACTAAGACGGTTATACCACATCCGTCCAGATTGTTTTAATCCATACAGGGATCTTTGCAACTTTATCGAATATAAATTACGAGATCTCGATTTATATGCTTCTGGCATTTTAAATCCTTCAGGAATTTTCATATAGATATCTGAATCGAGTGACCCATATAAATAAGCAGTCACTACATCCATTAGATGCATTTCAAGCTTTTCTGAAACAGCCATACTTAATAAAAATCGAAATGTGATTGTATCCATCACCGGTGAATACGTTTCATCAAAATCAATACCAGGTCTCTGCGAGAAACCTTGTGCTACGAGTCGTGCCTTATATCTCATGACTTCATTTTTCTCATTTCGTTTTTGTACAAAAACCCATTTATATCCGACGGGTTTGATATCTTCAGGTGTCTGGACTACAGGTCCAAATACTTCACGTTTGGCTAAAGAATTTAATTCTGCTTGAATTGCTTCTTTCCATTTAGGGCAATCATGCATTTGTCTACAATCATCAATACCATAAGGTTCATAATTATCATTAATAATTTTAGAAGCTACTGTGTAAGAAAATATATGATGATTGTTTCTTCACGATTCCATATTTCTCTTGCATAATTTATGGATATTTCTCCATTTCCATTTTCTTGTCTCTCTTCTGGGATTTCTGCCACTTCAGGGGCTTCTGCCACTACAGGGGCTCCTGTCGCTTCAGGGACATCTAACTCTACTGGAGTTGATTTAGAGAAAGTGGATTTATTTGTAACTCGAGTTTTATCAAAATCCTGATAATCTACTTTCCTCTTCCGGGGAACTGTATCTTTTGATCCAAGTGGTCTACCACGCTTCTGTCGTGCAACAGATGATTCAGTTGCTGCTAATTATTTATATTATTCTTCAGGAACAATCACCTGGGCTGATACATTAGCAGCTGGTATATATGACTTTGTTACCCTATTAGCATCTGTAAATGCATCTGGTAACTGATTAGCAATTGTTTGAAGATGCACTATCTTTTGCACTTCATTCTCACACTGAGATGTGTATGGATCTAAATGGATCAAACTTGGAACCTTCCAAGAAAATTCCTGCTTCTCTTTAGGAGAAGTTTTTCTTTCCCTGAAAGATGGAAAATTTGTCTCATCAAAATGACAATCCGCAAATCGTTCTGTAAAAAGATCACTCGTCAAAGGTTCCAAATATCTAATAATTGACGGTGAATCAAAACCAATATATATCCCTAAACGTCTTTGGGGTCCCATTTTAGTTCTTTGAGTTGGGGTAATTGGGACATATACAGCGCAACCAAAAATACGTAAATGGGATATATTAGGTTGATGGCCAAACACAAGTTGTAATGGTGAATACTGGTGGTAAGCAGTAGGTCGAAGACGGATTAATGCAGCAGCATGTAAAATAGCATGTCCCCATACAGAACTTGGTAATTGTGTTCTTAATAATAAAGTTCTCGCAATTACCTGTAAGCGTTTGATAAATGATTCTGCTAATCCGTTCTGGGTGTGCACATGTGGGACTGGATGTTCAACATCAATCCCCACTGCTTTGCAATACTCATAAAAAGTTTTGGATGTAAACTCACCAGCATTATCAAGGCGTATTGATTTTGTTGGATAATCTGGAAAATGTGCTCGAAGCCTAATAACCTGTGCAAGTAATCTGGCAAAAGCAACATTACGAGTAGACAATAAACAAACATGTGACTATCTTGCATATGCATCAATTAGAACCATAAAATAGCGAAATGGTCCACTAGGTGGGTGAATAGGTCCACATATATCCCCCTGAATTCTTTGTAGGAATGATGGGGATTCAAAACCAACTTTAGGATAAGATGGTCTAGTTACTAATTTTCCTTGTGAACATGTAGTACATATACTCTCATGTAACAACTGAATCTTCTGGTTCTTTAATGGATGTCCATGAGAATTTTCAGTGATTCTACGCATCATCGTAGATCCCGGGTGACCTAAGCGGTCATGCCAAAGCATGAATATTTTTGGATTGGAGAACTTCTGGTTCATAACTGCATAAGCCTCAATTGATTTGATTATCGTATAATATAATCCAGATGAGAAAGTACGAATCTTTTCCAAAATCAATTTTTGTCCTGAAACAACAGAAGTAATATAGAGATATTCTATATTATTTTCACTTATTGTTTCAATATGATATCCATTACAACGAATATCTTTAAAGCTAAGTAAATTTCTTTGGGAACTGCTTGAATATAAAGCATCATGGATACATATTTTTGTTCCATTTTCCAATAGAATTGTGGCTCTTCCAGAGCCCTCAATTAGGTCTGCAGGACCTGATATAGTATTCACTTTAGCTTTAAGTGATATCAAATTTGAGAAATACTTCTTATCACGAATAATAGTATGTGTTGTTGCACTATCAATCAAACATTTATCTTCTCCACTGGAAACAGATGGCCTATCCATATCCTTTATTTCATTAAACAAAAATATATATTAGTTATTAACGAAAACAGAGGCACAAAAGATACATCATACTTGATTGCAGAGAAAAAGAAAGGATAAAAACATAACAAAAACGCACACACAAAACAAATCGATGATTGACATATTTTAGTTGGTATGGACATCCCCATTACCAGCTACCCAAATATAGTGTAAAAAGCAGTCATAATAAGACCCTAATTGGTGTGGCCAGAGCCACCATTTCCATTCTCATCTCCAAAAAAATCTGGAATATCAAGATGAGTAATATCTTCTGGATCTGAGAGATTCGCAAGATTTGCCTCAATTTCCTTTTTCTTTCCTCTTATAGATGCTTGATATAGATCTACCAGATGTTTAGGCGTACGACAGGTACGCGACCAATGTCCAGGTACACCACATCTAAAACAAACATCTTTATTGCTTTTAGTGGTTTTGTCATCTGTAATTTTGTTTTTTCCTTTATCTTGCTTAGCCACATGGGCATTCCACTTCTGGGGCATATTATTGGTGTTACGGTTCCATGAGGATTTGTAACTACCATGACCATGAGAACTATACCCACGACCACGAGAACCATACCATTGTCTGTGTCCTCGTCCATGACCCCGACCACGTCCATGGCTTTTATATCTATTGGCATTCACTTCAGGGAATGTTGATGAACCAGTTGGACGTAGTTCATGATTTTTCATTAGCAACTCATTGTTTTGTTCAGCAACCAACAAACACGAGATTAGTTCTGAATATTTTTGGAATCGACATTCTCTGTATTGCTGCTGCAGGAGCACATTCGAAGCATGAAAAGTAGAGAACGCCTTTTCTAACATATCATGCTCAGTCACTGTTTCACCACACAATTTTAGTTGTGAAGTGATCTTGAATAAAGCAGAATTATATTCAGTAACTGTTTTGAAATCTTGTAATCGTAGGTGGATCCAATCATATCTTGCTTTTGGGAGGAATACATCCCTTTGATGATCATATCGATCTTTTAAATTTTTCCACAATATTAATAGATCTTTCACTGTGAGATATTGGACTTTTAGATTCTCATGTAGATGATGTCTAAGAAAGATTATGGCCTTAGCCTTATCCTGCAGGGATGTCTCATTTTCTTCCTTAACCGTGTCTTGCAAATTCATGGCTTGTAAATGCATTTCAGCATCCAGAATCCAGGAAAGGTAATTGTTTCCAGAAATATCTAGGGCAAAGAACTGCAGGTTCTTAAGATTTGACATTTTTCAGCAGATTTCTATACATACAAAACAATAATAATAATTAGTTTTTAGTAAATATATTAAGAATAGTGCATAATAAGTATAAATCATATCTAATAATTAAATAGGCATATAAACGTAACATATATAGAAATAGCTATAGATAAGTAAATGTTGACTGGATCGTACATATGCAAATTTAATTAAAATAAAGAGTACTGAAGTAAAATGTATTAACAATAAATAAAATGCATAAATAGTATATATTATTGGCATAGCCAACTTTAAGATGCGTAATAAATAAATTGCATAAATAATAAATATGGTCGGCATAGCCAACTTGAGATGTATAATAATAAATAAATTGCATAAATATAAACATGATCGGCATAGCCGACTTGAGATGCATAACAATAAATAAATTATATAAATATAAATATGGTCGACATAGCCAACTTGAGATGCATAACAATAAATAAATTGCATAAATATAAATGTGGTCGGCATAGTCGACTTGAGATGCATTATATTTATATAAATTACATAAATATAAATATATATATATATATATATAAACATTAAATTAAAAATAATAATAATAATATTATGTCTAGAACTTCTTATTGGATTAAAGTTTATGATATTTATAGTTTCTAGCTCTTTTATTTATTTTGTAATCTTCATGTTTCAATATAATAAATATAAGTAAAACTAAACTTATTTTCTGATGTGAAAGATCCAACAGAGTGGCAATCACAGAGCATACTAATAAGCTAGTCGTGCTGATAACGTGTTATAATATAAGGTAATAGAATGATTTTATTATGATATAAAGTAATGAAGTAAGAGTGAAGGAGAAAATGATTTAACATACCAAAATCAAGAAATGAAAGCACCACAAAAGAAGTTCTAAATTTAGAGAGATTTTGTTCTTCTTATTTTAACAAGAATTGACTCATATTTATAGTCATTCTTACCTCACCTAATTCAATCCACTCAACCAATAAATCAATAAGTTATTGATTGATAATCATGGTGGAATTTACTATTTACACCATGATCAATATGGTGGACATCCATCATTTACAACATCTACCTCTTTTTCTTTTATTTTTAAAAGTAATAATTGTACAATATCTGTGCATGCACCTTCTCACTTGGGTCAAAATCTTATTGTTGATATGCTCAGATTGTTGACAGCTGTAAGGGCACTGGAAAAGCTCTGTGAATATGCTTAGAGATTTTTATGCACCAAATCCTTATGTCAGATTCTCTTTTAGCATGACATATAGTATATCGATCATTGCTTGCACACTTTAATTATGAGTCAAAATAGTACAACGCTAGTTGACACGCTCAAACGCGTGGGAATAAATCCCAAGTGCAGGATGTGTCGAAGTAATAAATTTCCGTGAGTACGGAGTCGAATCCACAAGGAAGTGGTGGAACTAATTCTATAAATTAAAGATTATACTACAGCGGTAAAATAAATCAAGTTGTTGGTTTTTGGGTTTTTTAATTAAAATATAATTAATTACTAATGCAATAAAATAAAGCGAGACGGATAAAATGGAAGATGATGCTAGGTAGTCTCACGGTTCCAATTCCGAATAAGGAAATATATTGACTATTATGAAACACGTTATTAACATGATAAGAATAATTCAACTAAGGCCACACCACATTATATTGCTCCCGCAATGGTATGGTATGTGAATTCGCTCAACCACATCTATTGGTCCTAGAGTGCAATTAATCGAAAACCATAGTTAATCTAATGCCTAGGTTAATTAAGTAATTTCTTATCGAAACTAACCCAGTATTGATTTTAGAGTCAATTAAGCTCGATTGCAATTTCAATGATTTCTCATATAATATTACAATAAATATTAAGTCGGTTTTAATCACAGGGCATGCAATATACTTGCGCAATCGCAAAACACCATAATCGAACACAAAGTAATAATATAATACACTCAAAATCAATATAATCTCTTACAGTAAATATCAAATCGGTTCTCATCACAGGGCATGCAATCTACTCTCGCAATCGCAAAACACCATAAATCAAATGCAATAAGATAATGTTCAAATAAGCTCAAGGACAATATCATGAAATAATATACAAAATATATTCATAATCAATAAAATCCAAATTCGGTCATGGTTCCGAAAACCACCTAACAACAAAATTCGCAACTCATATAATCGAAATAACAAGAAGATAGGAAAAGGGATGTGATACAACCCATTCGGAGACGTGTGGAGTCGAAATCGGCTTTGGTTCGGCTGAGACTTCTCTTCTGCAAATCTTCGTCTTCTCTTGATGAACAATCGATGTAATTCGTAAAACTAATCTTGTGTTGGTGTTTGATGATGATGGTTGGTGTTTTGGAGAGTGAAGAATGGTGAAAATTGGCCCTAGGCCGCAGCTAAGAGCTGCTGAAACGAACCCAGCTGAACTCTCTGTCTTGGATCCCCTCCTCTCTCTTTCTTTTTTTTGATCTCCCTTTTGATTCACAAATGGGGGCGTTCATATGATTTGATCTCCCTTTTCATGGTTACTGTTCACGCGTATACGTACTGTTCATAAGTACTGTTCACGCATATACGCTACTATTCATTGACTGTTTGACTACGGCGCCCTTTGACTGTTCACGCATATACGCTACTGTTCATAGCGGCATTACTATTCACAATATACTGTTCACGTGTACGGTACTGTTCGTGTGTATGGTACATCTGCAATTTAATCCACTAAAGCTTCCTCGATAAGCTCCTATGCCTCATACCAAGAATACATGTCCCGAATTGCCCAGTTTTTGCCTCGACTTATCGTGTATTCGTATTAATTCACGGGGCTCACCTAATATCTGCACATACTCACAAAATACATCAAACGTACCAAAAATACTCAAAAATACAATCAAAAGAAACGATCCAAGGGTCTTAAATATATAACAATTAATGACCGATCACTAGTAGTAAAGTTAGGTAATAGATACAGATTTAGGTCAGCCACTCTTTTTGACAATTTCATATTTTAGATCGATACCCATCTGCCAATGCCGACCTGGTTATATAGCTTTCATGATTTCATCCTCTTTATGAGACCTATAAATGACATTTCTCTGTCTTCTCTAGTTCTCACAAACCTACAAATTTTTACAAAACCGAAAGATAAATAAAAAAACGTGCATAACAATGGAAAACACCATCTTACTCCATTTTACCAATATTTGTGTCTTTTGTAGGTCTAGTTATGGTAAGAATAAAGAATTTGAGGAAGTTGTTGAACAGCTTGGTAAGGTGTTACTAGAGAAAAAGATTCATCTAGTATATGGAGGAGATAACCTTGGGTTGATGGGACTTGTCTCAAAAGCCGCTTATGATGGCGGAAGTCAAGTTTTAGGTATCATCCCAAAAGCTTTGAGTGTGGGTGGTGTTACAGGCAACACAGTCGGGGCAGTGCAGATTGTCTCAGATATGCATGAACGTAAGGCTGAAATGTTTAGCAATGCAGATGCATTCATTGCCTTACCAAAGGGATTTGGAACCTTGGAAGAACTCTTTGAAGTTACCTCATGGGTCCAACTAAAAATCCACCAAAAACCAATAGGCTTGTTGAATGTTAATGGTTTTTATGATGGTCTGTTATCTTTCCTAGATAATGCTGTGGAGCAGGAATTTATCTCACTTCAATCTTGACGAATCCTTGTCACTGCTTCTGATGTTCATCAATTGATTGAACAATTAGAAGCCTTTATTCCCGAATACGATAAAGCCACATCTAAGTTAGACTGGTCGGTTGATGCAGGTAGCAAAAAGCGTAGATTGGCTTGAACTATGTATTTTTTTTTTCGTATTATAGTTTGCAATAAATATATTATTTTTTGTTTTTAGTGAACTGCTTATGAAATTCTTTGAAATAGAAGGACCCTTTGATTGCTTAGTTAACTTTTTAGTCGCTCTGTAAATCAAATATTGTAATTCTTAGTAGTCTATCTTTATTTGTCTAAAGTTTTAGGTTTAACAATTATGGGATAAAACTAATGAAAATATTCAGTAAAAAAATGAACTTGTATATGTTAGTAAAAAAATGAACTTATATATCTTTAGTAATTATATATATATATATATATATATATATATATATATATATATATATCAAAAGAAATAGATATAAATCAAGCCTCAAATTATATGCCAATTAATATAAACAAGTCAACAAGTATTAGTAAAAGTTTTTTTGTTACAAAAATAATATATGCATGGATGTCACCATATTTTGCTTAATTCAAATAAGAATTTAATATCAGTTTTGCTAATTAGTTAGAAATATTCAAGTTATGAATATACTTATGGCAACGTTTTCAGCAAGTGTGTTGCTAAATATGATTTTTTAGGCAACACGGGGATTGCGTGTTATAAAAGACCAATCTTTTTGCAACTTGCAATATTGTGTGTTGCTATAGATGTACATATCGCAACGTACACAAACTATGCGTTGCTAAATATAAACTTTAAGTAACTTACTAATTAGTGTGTTGTCAAATATTAACCCTTTAGTAACATACAATGTTGTGTGTTTCTATAGATACATTTACAGCAATGTTCCAAACTAGTGTGTTGCCAAATATACACTTTTAGGCAACATGCAACTTTTCTGTTATAAAAGATTAGCTTTTTAACAGCGTGCGAAAATTAAATGTTGCTATAGATTTATTTACGACAATGTTCAGACCGAATGCGTTGCTAAATGGATAAGTTGTTTTACAACGTATATCATATGCATTGCCAAATCTTAACTAATTTAGCAACATGCAAAAAACAAATGTTGTCATAAGGGATAGGATAATAGTAACGTTCATTGTACGTTGCTATTGATTACTTTTAGCAACTTTCGTATGTTTTGCGTTGCCACATGTCTTTGATCAGTAGCAATGCGCAAGTGCATGTTGCTGTAGGGATGTTCCACAACATACATTTATTGTGTGTTGCCATAGGTGACTTTCGGCAATGCACGTAGTAAGTGCGTTGCCAAAAGTCATTTTTCTTGTAGTGTTTAGCCGTCACATCATCACTGTGGTTCTTTTTTCTCTTCTTTTTCTTTCTTGAAGTATCAACATTTTCCATCATTTTTTAATCCAATTGCTCCCTATTCTGCATAGGATTATTAGCCGTTAAATCATTATTGTGGTTCTTTTTTCTCTTCTTGATCTTCTTTCTTGAATTATCAATATTTTCCATCATTTTTTCATCCAATTGCTCCCTCTCTTTTCGAGATTCTACATCAGTTACATCTTTCACTTCTGTGAAATCATCACCCCTCTTGTCCCTCTTGCGTTTTTTCTTCTTTCAAACAATTACATCCTTCACTTCTGCGAAACCATCCTCTACACTTAAAGGCAATTTATTCTCACTATGGCTTGCCACCCTCAAAGTACTAGGCTCTTCATTTGTGTTTTTATCCTTTTCATGCCTTTCTTCCCAGTTTCTTTTTACCCATGTGATTAAGACTTCTCACAAACTCTGGCATAGTTACTCCTAATGCAAATCTGAAAAGAAGAGAAACACATAGATACATCAGAATGCTGGTAGTTTGGTGATGTGTCCTTGAATGGTTTCCCATGAGTAAGAATATACTATAGAAGACTTTAATGTAAATAAACTTCAGATTAGACTTCTGTGAAGAACTTTAACACTAATCCTTAGCACAAAGTTGCTAGATCACATTCATGTATTTCATTACTCCTTCAAGCAATTTTACCATGAATACTAAATACAATTCTTAGAGAGGCACCAGATAAGGCATATAAGAATAGGACCAACAAAAGAAAAACTATCACCACCTGATGCATAAAAACTTTTTATTCTCCATATAAATTTTGTAACGCTAAAATTTCATGAATATACACATCTAACCTCCCATTAAACAGTTCAAATCCGAAATTAATAGAAAAAACCCAGAACTTATATAGCAAAATAACAGCATATATTGTGCCTGAAATAACAAAATTAATTAACTTACCACCTTGATAAGATGAGGCTGACCTAATGTTATGTCCCTCACACTTTAGGTTGTGAGTTCAAGTCATATCCCCCTTCCCTAAATCCCAAATTAATTGCAATAGCTTAAAACAAAAATTAACTTACAACCTTAATCAAATAAAAAATAATAAACCCAGTACCCATAAGATGCCACAAACACAATACACAAGCCATAACTCAAAAATCAAGCTATACCCGCATTGACATTATTTATGACTATAAATGAAAATTAAGCGCAAAAGGAATCAGAACAACAAAAGAAAAGGTTTAGCAGAGACAAAATGAGTTTGTTTTGTGAATCAGATCGGGTTGGGCTGCACCTGCCCTGCACCAATTTTTTCATTTTTTTTTTAAGTTACCTAACCATTTGATTCCTTCTTCGTTTATTGATTTACACTCTAATTGAGAAACAACATAGATGAGGTAGACAAATATAGCTTTCAGAAAGAATTCGCAACATGTCAAACGACAAAAAAACAAATACGCCTCAAATAACTGTACCTCGGAAAGGATTGGGTGCTCTGCCAACTACACGAGCAGTGAGGCTGGACTTTCACTTGGGCGACGGCGACTGTGTGTTTTGGGGTTCTGCTAATTTTGCTTGAATAAATAGACCTAAGGGCAGTGTTCAAGAGCGCCTAGGCGGTTCCTCGGTGGGTCAACGGTCAACGTGTTGACCGCACCGTTCACCACCTAGAAAAATATCTTCTATGACCAGAATTTAACAATTTATATGTAAATGCACCTAAAACAAAAATAAATAAGTCATTTCAAACAATTACCTCATGAATAAACATGTTCCAAATAATCCAAACATGTTGCAAACATATCCTAAGGATTAAAAGATTCAAAACATAATATAAATATGAAAGTGAAACAATAAAATAATAATCCTAAATGTAACATCCCAAATTTTGGATAAATAATTTTGAATATGTGGATATAAATTTTTTGTGAATTGAGGGGTGTAAATGTAATTAAATGTATGTTTATTTTTATAGTTTCCAGGTGGACCAAATTGAACGGTTGAAAACGATGCATGAAGATTGAAAAACTGAGACAGTGAGTATCGCGACCACAGATCGCGATGAGCTGCTCGCGATGAAAAATGGTGATTCTTGGCAGTGAGCACCGCGACCAGTCATCGCGACCACAGATCGCGATGAACTGCTCGCGATGAAAACAATAGAATTCGGATAGTGAGCATAGCGACCAGAGCACCACGAGGTGTGCTCGCGATGAAGGCGGTAGAGTTGCTCCAGTGAGCAACGCGACCTGGTGGCGCGACCACAGGTCGCGACGACCGAAAATTTTTTTTAAAAAAAATAAGCTTGTCGAAGAAGCCACTTGAAAAAGAAAGAAAAGAGAACAAAGAGGGAGAGACTGAAAGAAGAAGAAAAGAAAAGAAAAGAAGAGGAAGAAGAAGAGGAAGAAAAGAAGAAGAAGAAGAAAAGAAGAAGAAGAGAAGGGAAAGAAGAAGAAAAGAAAAGAAAGAAAAGAGGAAGAGAAAGGAAAGAGGAGGAAGAAAGGAAAGAAAGAAAAAAGGAAAACTCAGAAGGAAAAAGGCGAAGAAGCAGTAAAACGGTATCCAGGTTGGTGTACATATGTTCCTGAACTTATTTTTGATAAACGTTTTGATTATTATGGATTCTATATATATACGTATGGTTTTGTTTATATTGAATTTTATATATATATATTCGTATGGATTCGTTTATATACTCGTGTGTATTTTTGCATATTGTTGGACAATATTCTGTTATTATGGAAATTCAAATATAAACGTGTGTTTTCAAAACCTGGTTTATAATTATTGTTTTATGGATTTTGATTGAAATTGATATTCGTTGATTTCTGAAACCAAAGAATTAAATTGTTACGATATTTAAACGGCCCTGATATATGTATAGGGATATATGGATATAGGAGATTGACATGTCAATTGGGTGAATATATGGCAGTACTGCACCGTGATGTATGATTGTCTCTGATTATGGATTATACGGATACCATTTCCTTGTGAAATGGGAAACCGACTGTTTAATACGGATACCATTTCCTCGTGAAATGGGAAAACCGACTGTGAAAATATCCGGATACCATTTCCTCGTGAAATGGGAAACCGACTGTTTATATAGAGGGATACCATTTCATATGAGATAGGAAACCCGACTGAAAAACCCGTAATCCAGTCCTGTACACCCTGTTATGTGTATCACGGGCCAGATTGAGAATTGATGGTCAGAAAATGTTATGGAAAATAAAAAAATGATATTGAACTGAATTCCAGAAAGTTTGAACTACTGTATGTTTACCTAGTTTCAGAAATTGAAAAACGTTTGTTATAAATATTATATTTCTGACATTCTGTTTTTAAGCTTTATTGTTTATTTATATTTTTGAATTTCTGACTTTACGATATACTGTTTTATATTATATTACCTTTTACTTTAGTGTACACCCACTAAGCAGTATTGCTTAGCGCGTTAGTTTTGTTTCTAACGCGTAGGTAATAAAGATACCGAGGACGGAAAAGACTGAAGAGGCACCAGGCTGCAGAGAAGAGTTCAGAGTCACCATATTTGGGTAGTTATATATGTATTCCTGTATAATGTAGTTAAATATGCATGCATATACAGAGAATTTGTAATTATGTTTTGTAATTATGTACTGTAATTAATTATTTATGCTTTCTGTTTTACAATGTTCGAAGGATTGTCATTAATGAATTGTTTTATAAACTGTTTGAAAGTCACACTAAACGGCAGAGTGCGCATTTGAATGAAATGATATTTAGAAGTGTTTGTGGATTTTGTGTGAATTGAATTTTATTTGAAAACAGGTTTTGGAAAAGCAGAAAAAAAACAGAGGGAACTCTGCCTGAAATTTTTAAAACTGTGTTTTTAATGGGCTCACTAGAAAAATGTTTTTAAATTATAAACTATGTAGTTTTCCAATGGTTTAAACATTTATTTGATGGACTCACAATAGTTTGAAAATTTATGAAGTGAATTGAGAAAGTTTTGAAAACCCGGTAGCGCTCCCTGGGTCGATCCAGTAGGGATCGGATCAGGGGGTGTTACACTAAATCCTAAACTAAGCATCATAATCAAACTCTTCTTCTTCATATTCTTCCATTACACACTCTTCATCAGACTCAAAGTCAACATCAACATGATTTTCCTCTTCTTTCTTATCCTCCGATACGAAGTCATTTTCATGAAGATCTCTCTATAAAATGTCATCTACACCGGTTGCATCGTCTATCATTTGCCAAGTTAGCCCCATTCCGGACTCTACTTCATCATCATCACCACTACCTTCTTCAACGATCCATTCTTGTGCATTGGTGGCTTCGGCATCCTTAGCAAGAATGACATCCACATCATTTTCCTTAGTTCTTTTTTGTTTGTTTCTCAACTTGGCATTGAATTGGACAGAGACTAGATTATTCAACGAATTATATCTAGTCTATTCCTTTTCTTCATATGTATCTACACAATGAGAATAATAATAAATCAATAAAATAATAAATTGTTAGTTAATAGTTACTTTGTAAATTTTATAGTGAACTAGTTATGCACTCACTCCTTCAAAAGTGCTCCAATTTCATTTATATACGGAGGAACTTGTGGTTAATGAAAGAATTCTTATTGTCATGATTTGCAAATTGGGTGTTTGACCTCCATATATAGACCATCATGAAGCTACAATCATGTAATATACATATTTCAAGTTTTCAAGATATAGAACATAATATAAAAAAGGGCAATTATCAATTTGGTCCCAACATTTGGGGAATTATCAATTTTCTAACTCAGTTTCGTTGATTGGTACCCATGGGCCCTTAGTTTTCGTAAATGTATTAATTTGGCCCCTCTGACCAATTTTTTAACAGTCAAACTAACTGAAAATGTTAAAAAAATAATTTTGCCTTTAACTCTATTTAAATGAGTTAAAATTACAATTTTACTCTCAAATTTTTAAAAATATTATTAATAATTAGAAGGGTAATATGTTCATTTTATATTAATTTTTAAAAATATAATTTAAAAAAATTTTAAAATATAATTTTAAAAATATTTAATGAGACGTTATGAAAAAGTTTTAAAAATTTTAAAAAAATTAATAAAAATGATCATATTACCCTTTTAATTATTAATAATATTTTTAAAATTTTATTGGTAAAATTGTAATTTTAACTCATTTAAATAGAGTTAAGGGCAAAATTATCTTTTTAACATTTTCAATTAGTTTGACTGTTAAAAAATTGGTTAAAGAGACTGAATTGATACATTTACGAAAACGTAGGGCCTAAAGTACCAATAAACGAAATTTCTTTAAAAAATTAATGATTCTCTAAAAGTTAAGAACCAAATTGATAATTGCCCAATAAAAAAAAAGTAAAGAACTACAAGTTTACAAGTTTAAGATAGTACCTGGATCATATTCCTCATCATTTCTTTCACATCCTAAGACCGCCAATGGTCTCCCAAAAAATCCTTCCTTGGCCTTATACTTTCGAATTTCAGAATTTACAATTTGATTTTGCAATACCAAATTGTCGACACAACAAAATGCCTCCACACAATCAAGCAGTGCATTATTCACATTATCATCATTTTTAATTGTTGAATCTTTGAAGTAGTAATAGAGGTTAAGGAAATAGGCCGTCAAGTGCAATGAACTATTAAATCGATCTTTAATTCTTCCATCAATAATGTCAAAGATCGGTTGAATAGTTCTTTTTAACATTGTTCATTGCCACTTTGAGGTTTTGTTTTGCTTGTAGTAACTTTCCATATACAAACCACATGGATGGCTTTCTATCCTCATTAACAAGTCTAAGCATCTTCACCAAAGGTGCAAATACCTTCAAGCAAGCAGTCACACCATTCCAAAAGGTCATACTCATAATAGTAACGTATGCCGCTTTCCCCTTGCTAGTGTTAGACCATTTGCATTGCTCACATAGGTCACTAGTAAACATTGCCCTCAATTGAGTTTTTTTCTCCATCAAACTTTGCAATGTTAGAAATGAAGAGGTAAATCTAGTGACTCCATGGCCTCACTATGTCTCTTTTTTTTGTGAAAGACCTCATTAAGGATAAAGTTTTGTGGTGTGCATAGATGAAGACGATAAAAGTCTTAGCTTGGTCAATGGATTTTTTAAACTTATGGACCTTACCAATACTTTCAAGCATGAGAGTAATGTTGTGAGTTGCACATAAGGTCTAAACTATATGAGGTCTTTTCACCTTGAGCAATTTTATCGCTGCCATAGTTGTTGGTGTCATTATCCGTGGCCACTTGAATGACATTATGTGGTCCAACTTGTTCAATGCACCCATCCACATACTGAAAAATGTGTTCCCCCATGTGTACCTCATCTAAAGACTCTTTAGAGGAAAGAAAAGTGGTTCCTTCCCTACAATTCACACACAAGTTCATTATGCTCCTCCTTTTTTTCTATCGAACCAAACGTCCATCATAATTAAGCACCCATTCAAAGCCCACTGTTCTTCTTGCTTCTTTAGTAAATATTTCGTTCTCTGAACCTCTTCCTTCAATAACGGTTCCTCAATTGGTATTGACTTGGCGATTTGTATCTCGGTGCAAATTGACCAAGTGCCTCCACAAATAACTTGAAACTGTCATTGTTAATTGCATTGAAAGGAATCTCTGCTTCGTACACCCATCTAGCTGCATATTGGTTCACTTTATAAGTTCTTTCTTTAAACAGTGCTTTATTGATATTTTGTTGTCTCTTAGTTCCTCTCAATAAAGAATCAGGATATATTCCCGATACAAATCTATCCATGGGGCCAAGAGAACGGGGCTCTCTCCTCACCCCTAATTCTTTCATTGTAGCTTCTTCCTTAGTTATATCAACTACGTTTACTTGTGATCTCAACAACAACTCTTCCTTCCTCTTACCCATCTTCTTACTTTTAGCCTCCATAATGGCATTTCTACACTTTGCTTGAGCTTCCGGTGTTGCTTTTGGACAAGCTGCAACATTTACTGATATGTGGCCTATGTGTTCTTTCATTCTATAAGCTCCTCCATACATCACTTTTTCACATAGAATACATTTTACCTTGTCCAAATTCTTTCCTAATCTAAGACTCCAAACTCTCATCCAACATCATTTGACTTCCATTTAAGCATTGATTTGGATGAGGATTGGACCGTTTGGTCCACTGAGACTCCCGAGGACGCCGTTAAAAAAATAACAACCTAGAAAAGTTAACAAAATACATCAAACACACTTTGAAATCAAAATGAATACATCATCAAGCACACTTTGAATTTTACAAACATAACTTATCTAATCATAAATAATATTACTAAAATCTATAAATTCTATAAAACTTCCTACATAAATATTAACTAAAATAGTAAAACCTTTGTAATAGTAAAATTATAAATGATTAAGCTTATTCATGTAACAGCTAAAAAAAATATTCATAATTTCATAAAAATATATTATTCATGAATCATGATTAAGCTTCAAAAATAATAAATATATTGACAATGTATTTTAAATTCTGACTTCAAGTTCAATATAACATTATGTTAATAAACAATGAAGATTAAACCAAAATTATTTACAATTTTACAAAAAATATTCATCTAGGTATTTAATCAAACACTTTGTATGCAATATATAAAACTATACTTTTAACAACTACAAGTCTTAAAAATACTAAAATAGAAACAAATGGTAGATTGTTTACCTTTGAAGATGATGATGATGAAAACGGGTTGATTAATTACTTAGGGTTTATGTGTTTTTTGGCTTTTTTTCCCCACCCTTACCCAAAACGATGTCGTTTTGGGTGTTAGTAAGAAAAAAAAAAATAAAATGGTCTAGGCCGCGGAGACCGCCTAGTCCGCCTAGGCGGCCGCCTAAACGGCCGGCCGTGGAATATGGCCAATTTAGGTTATATTCGGTATGGCGGCCAGCCGCCTAAATCGAGTTTTTGATCACTACCTAAGGGGGAAAAAAACCAAATAGTTTCTGTAAATATTTACTTTATATTTTTTATTTAAACTGCAATCGGGTTTGGAGTGGTATACTCTCCAAATCCTATATATGAACCCATCATCTCTTTTGTTCGGAGCGGGTACAAAACGGAGATGGGTATTGTAATTAGAGCAGTACAATTGAGCATGTCACTTAGGGGTGGCAATTCGGGTTGGCATTAAACGACACATTTGATCTATATATATGACCAGTTTGAACTGTCAATACACTTATCACAAAAATAATATATTTCTATATTTAAAAAAAATCTATAAAACATATTATACTAACAATACTAATTAAATAAATTCACAATCCAAAGATCCAAAATGTTTATCAAGTTCATACAAAGTGCAAACAAGACCACAAAGTCCATAAACACAAAACCACAACCACAAGTCCACAAGGTACATAACATTCATAATAAAAAGAAAAGGCATCGAAAGCTTTAAATTCCTCTCTTTCGTCCATAAACATACGAGAAATAAAAAAAAAAGAAATTAAATAATAGAAACTGTATTTCATAAATAATAAAAAAAATTCTTCTTCTTTTTCCCTGCTGACCTCAGCTTCCATATTTCATAAATAAAGGTTTACAGGAGTCCATATCATAGAACACATCAAATTCCAAAATAAAGCTATACAAGCTACTAGAAACCATAATGAGATCCGTCGAAGAAGAAAAATCTTCAAAGATAAACTTTTCATTCAGTAAAACTTACTATTATCCAAAAACTATATAAAATAAGAAAAAAAAAATTTGCAGAATATATTCTTAAAGAATTTGATACAGTGATTCAAAGCATCTCCATCAGTATGCTAAAATAGAGTATGTACTCTATATAAGAGTTTCATTTACTCCAACAATATTCTGTCCCATAATTTCTAATAATTTTTTTAAAGTTTGCCTTTCTCTCTCAATTTGGAGTACCAATTTTCATACTCTAAATTTACTTTAAACTTTTCATATTTTCATTTTATCTTTATGTTTATAGTTATAATTGGACATTGATTTCCTTTTGACTTTTTTAATTAAATTCAATTAATATATAATAATTTATAAATTATATAACTATAAAAATTATATCATTACAAAGGTCTCATCTAGATCTTTAAAATATGACTAATATTGAATATTTATTTCTTTAAAAAAAATTAGATAATTATTATAAAAAGATTTTAAATAATTAAAAAATAATATTAAAATAATATTTATAAAAACTTAATAGTGTAAAAATAAAATGATATAAAAATTAATTTATTGAAACAATGTCAAAAGAATAATAAAAATATAAGATATTTTTAACATAGAGATAGAGTTTATTGTTGGCAGGGTCGGCCCTGACCTTTTGGAGACTCGGGGCATACTGTAGCGCTATACTATTAGATTCACTGTAGCACTATACTATTAGATTTATTGTAGCACTATACTATATTTTGATAGACCCAATTTATACACAGGTCTCACAGTAGTAAATAGTTTAAAATTTTTTTATGACTTTAATAAAATTAGTGATGGACCCAATATGTGGTTTGAAAAATGAATAAAATTGTCTTCATATTAGGGTCGAACTCGAACTACAAACCTCTACTTTTGAGGACTGACGCTCTACCACTGAGCTAGAGAGGTTATTGCTGAAGAAAATTAGTATAGGCTCAATATAACAATAACTTTTTATTTTTATATGTATAATAAAATTATAAGATATTGAGCCCTTCCTGTACTTGGGTTCCTGGGTGGTCGCCTTTTGCACCCGGACCCTGATTGTTGCAGTAAAAAAAATTTTAAAGATAGAATATTGAGAGAATATTCTTTTTGGAACTCTAAAATAGAGACAAAGTTGAGAGTATTGTTGGAGATACTCTCATGAGATGAATTGTCCCTACTTATTTTCAAACAAACTTAAATTGATAAAAGTTTTCATTCACAAATCAAGAACTTCTCTCCCAATTTCAAAATTATATATATAAATAAAATCAATTTAACAAAAAAAAAATAGTGAACTCTTTACTCCTGGCAAATCAATTCAATAATTCGTTATAAGACATACTAAATAACTTCCACAGTGCCAGCAAACCATGTAAACTCATATTTATCACAAAATTAATAAAAGCCACAAACGTATTACAACTTATACTATCTGTATAATTAAAAAAAAAAAAGTAGCCTTTAATGAAAAAAAAAAGAAACCACCAACTTACTTGCATGAAGAACAGAAATCAATTCGAAGTAAACAAAAACAAAGAATTCAATGAAATTACTATTATTCCAGCTGAAAATTTAGAAGGATTTTTGAGTTACTTTGCTTCTTTTGTAACCAAACTTCAAAGTTTGTGAGTGTTTAGACAAAAATCTACCAGATACCCCAAACTCAATAATTTGCAAGTTTTTGCAAATACAGGGTCCCCTGGTTAGAGAATCTATACTGAACACCTGAGGCCCCTTCCCAAGTCAGCGCCGGCGATTGGAGGAGATGAGCAGCGGCGTCCAGAGAGACGAGAAGTGGCGGTGATGAGAAAAGACCAGGGGCGGCAGCTATGGAAGGAGACGAGGAACGGCGGCGATAGGAAGAGAGGAGCAGCAGCAGTGGCGGCAGGGTAGAGGAGATGAGCGGCGACGGGCGGCGTGTGAACCGTGTGAGAGAGAGGGCGTGGCGGTGAGGGGCATATTTAGTTTCAAGGTTTCTATTTTCAATTTATATAATAACTTGAAATTACGAAAATGTCCTTAGTAGTAAAATTACATATTGTATCAACATGGATCACGATTAGTTAAATCCAAACACGATACGTTTATTAAGCAGGACACGACCCATTTACTATGAATCCTAAACGGTAATAATTGTGTTAGTGTTCAGGGGCATAGCCAGAAAATTTTTCTCAGGTTGAGCTTAAAATAATACATATTTCTAAAGAATTTTTATCGAATTTTTTTTTTCTTAAAATAGATGTATTTAATCTAGAACTTATTGGAGTTTGATAAAAAAAAATAAAAAAAAATTAAGTGATAGATTTTGGTGACAAATTTCATAGATTCCATGTAAATTTTATAAAAATTATGTATATAGTTTGTTGGACTTCTGCACATATTTATATGGAATTGAATGAATTTTTAATGATTTGTAATTAAAAAAATAGTATTTAATTAATAATAGTTTGAAATCTATCAAATTACATAGGAGTAAGATAAGATTTGTCATGTAACTTTTTATCAATGACTTTTTTAATATATTTAGATTTCGATCAACTGTTTAAAAGTCTGGATTAAATACACCTAGAATCTTTACCTAGTTAGAATTGAATACATTAAGAATGTTGGTGTGTTTGAGGTTTGAAATTAAAAATCTTCAATCCCACATCTTTTATTTTATACCCTATATTATAACTATCAAAGATTTGACCAAGGCCTCTTAGGCTCCATCTCCCTTTGGGTTGAGTCTGGACCTATGAGGGCCCTGGTCCAATTACCATTTTTTATTTTTTGACTTTTAATTCAATTTTAATTATTTAAATTTAAATTTAAATTATAAAAACATACCTTTTGATACAGAGTTGTATCTCTTCAAAAAGAGTTGCATTTTTACAAAAAGGTGCACTACTTCACTAAAGTTGCATTGTTTCAAGACACCTTTTGACTCTTTATAAATAAGTATTCAAACATTGTAAACTTAACTCACAAATTTTTTTAGTTGTTTATTTCATACTTTGCTGTCTAAATACTTCTGAGAGAATAGAAAAATATTATGTATAGTTTGCCTGACTTCTGGGCTGTGTTGCTTCAGCAAAGAAGATTTGATAGTTGAATCCTAGGGGCAGACTCCATTCGTCCTTCAAGCAATCGGAAGGGGAGAAATACTGTCTTAAGACATTGCACAAGTGCAAGCCTCTATCACAATTTCTTTCTACAATTTATCATCAGGTTTTTATTTTGATTATTTTATTTTAATTTTATATATTGTATCTTCTTCTACATTTCTTTTATAATTAATTTTATTCAAGTACTGATTGATTGTTCCAACAAAGAATTCGATGTACTTTTAAATTCTAATCAATTATAGATTGAATACATCATTCTTAGAGCATCTCCAATGCAAATATATATTTTTGAGTATCTAAATAGTGTCACATCAGCATTTCTAAATAATATGGATCTACCTTGTTAAAAAAAATTATAGAAATACATATTCACTTCTCCAATGTGAATATCTAAATAGTAATTTTAAACTAATCACCACAAGTCATTTATTACATTCACTCTCCATTCAATATGATAATTAAATGCATTGACAAAATGCTAAAATTTTATTGGTGGGAAAAGTTAGAAATCCTAGTCAGCATATCAAGGAGGATATTTACAATTAGAAACTCTATTTGATATTCTCTATTTTTTTTTTTGCCACATCATATCAATATTAAAGTTAGATAATTGCATTGGAGAATGTTTTCTTAACTTTTTCAATATAGATCATATGTGACACTCAATTTTCTCCAAATGTATAATAGCATTGGAGATGCTCTTAGTGTTGTAAAAGAATTTTATTAATAAAAATATAAAATATTTATCTTTTTAAGATTACAATTACAAAATTTCTACTCTCATAACAGGAGACACTTGCTCTCACGGGATAAAATTATCCACACATACAAGTAAACGCACATGGTAGGACTTGCACCCTCATAAGGTTAAAGGAAGGTGCACTAACTACTTGACCTATGAATATGCAATTAAAGAACTTAATTAAAAATTATCTGACTAGTTTTAAATATTTATTTATCTCATTTCAATCTAACAAGATGTTTTAACTTTACTTATTAAATATTTATATTGTTAATAATAATTTGTTAATCATTTACTACTAAATAATTACTTGTAATTAAAAAATTAAAATAGTTAGTATTAAATAGACTTAAATTTATAATTGTGTAGAAAAAAAATCTTTTATAAAACTAATATACATATTTTTAATAAATATTTAGGTTATATAAATTTTCTTTTTCCAAAATATTGAGCCCAGCGAAGCTCATGGGTAGCTACGCCCATGTTCGTATTGTGTTGGCTTATCGTGTCGTGACCAATGTGAAATTTTAACCGTATACCTAAAACTAGCAAAACACATACCATTTAAAGACATAATATTTTTGTAATTTGGTAGTTTTTTTTTTCTTAGGATTATCCTCCTTCGATTGTTAGTATAATCATGGCTGACGTTAGGTCTTCTTTAATTTCTTGAATGTAAGTTCTTCCTTCTGAAAAAAAATGACAAAATATATACAATTATCAAATAAAATATGTAATTTTATATTAAACCTCAAATATTTTATAATTATATATAAACTTAAAGAAATATTATTTACTAGCCGGATAAATTTTATAATTATAATTTAACTCTAAATTAAAATTATATTACAGTTAACTTATTTTTTTTATTTTTTCTCCAAAAATAATTATATTTATTTTTTAATTTTAAAACACTAAATATATTTTAAAAAATTATAAATTAAACTGAATAAATGTATAACAGATTATTTTTTATTTCCTCGCCAAAAACAATAAAAACAATTCTATTTTTTTAATTTAAAAAATAAACACATAAAAAATTATAAAACAGATGTGGAGATGGAGATCTCCCAATTGAGCTTTATTAGATCTGCTCTATCACTTGTTTTTTTTTAAAAAAAGATCTGCTCTATCAGATAAAGTGTTGTTTGGATCTAATTTTACAAACTCTTTTTTTTTGTTTTTAAAAATAAAAAATAAATGTAAAGTTATTTATTTATGTATTTTTAAAAGAGTTATTTTTAAAAATAAAAAACAGTATTTTTAAATTAAGAAGTTGAAAATAATAATTATTATTTTCGGAATTCGTTTTTAAAATAAACCAAAACTTTTCCTTTCAAACAACTATTTTACCCATTTAAAAAAAAAATATCAAACAAATTTAGGTTTTTAGTTTTAAAAAAAATACTTTTAATAAACCCTACCAAATATCAAATATGTTTATATTTAAAAAAAATATTTTAAAAAATATTAATTTAAAATCGATATCAAACCACTTTTCTCACTTAAGCCTGTAAGGCTGTAAAGAGTTGTGCTAAACATAGCCTTGTGCCTACATAAGTATTTTTTCAATAACCCATTTATTTCCAAATTTTATAAATTAGACCCCTGGTTACATTGGCTTCAATCTTCATCAACACTATTTTTTCCAAACAAAATAGTTGCAAAATTTTAAGAAAAAAATGTTATGTTTGATATTAAATCATTTGATAATTGTCAAGATAAGATTGATTCGGTGGTATACCCCTTATATTTATTTCCGAGATTATAACTTCTAGTCATGTTCTTCTCTACCAAATCTCAAAAATTTCTTTTTCAATATTTGTATAATCATATCATGAAAAGTCTCAAACTTAAAATTACTGTAGTTTTTGTAAGTTATTGTCGAATTATGAATAAAATTGTCCCATTATATACACCGACACAATTTTATTTTATTTTTCTAATTTGAAAGTATACTATATCAATGAAACAATCAAGGTTTTGGATTAATTATTTTAAGAGTTCACTTTTTTCATATAAATTGACGATTTAGATATCTCAACTTATTATATCTCCATTGATTAATTGGTACTAACTCATACATTACTCAATATATACTCATAGATTAAGTGGTTAATGTACATCCTTTCACTTCAGTGGTGAGGGTTCAATTTTCACTATACACGTATATCAGCATGTGTGGGTAGTTTTCTCCTGTTATGAGAATAGATATCAGGACAACGCGTTTAGTCACTTATGTAATAGTGGTTGAGTCCTATTTTTACCAATTAAATTGCAAATGTGAGAAAACCCTTCCCTTATAGTGGAAGTTATCATTTCAAAAAGCTATAACGTTTGTTCTTGATAGTTCACAATAGACTCGTAATTAAATTGGGGTAAGATTTAAAATAAAATAAAATGTGTATTTTGTAAAAGCAAATTAAACAAATCACAAAAACGACAATTCACTTTTCACACAAGATTCATGTCTTCAAAATAAGTTTTGTGTACTGGTCCAACTTGTCTTTTGCTCAAATATTCCCTTAAAAAAAAAAAAAAAAAAAGTGGTTCTGATATGCTTACAGCAGCAGATATTTCATGGACCAGGTAAAAATGGTGGACTTCTTTGAACTCCTAAAATGGTTTCTTCTACTCCTTTTAAGTATATTTTGATAATATCATTGTCTCATTGGTTGTTTATTTGTTAAAACACCCTTGATATGTCGTCATTAAAAATTAGGATCTTGAACCACTAAAATATCTAATTTCTATGGATAGTGTTATTTTATCCGCCTTCTTAAATGATAAACATCAGAATTCCAAAAAAACTTATTTGAAACGAATGTATCAGCTTTTGGGAAAAAAAAAAAAAAAAACTTTTCTCTCGTCTAATCACATTTAATTTCAGGATATCATGATGAGACCGTTCCATATAAGATTCTAATTTCTAAGAATCTTGGAGGGTCAGAATTGTTTTTTTAGATATGGAGATTAAAGTGATAAGGATTCCAATTTTCCAAACATTAGCAGGATGAGGTACTAGTGAGGACCAGAGAGAGACGCATTCAACATATATGTATAGATTCTCTTCACATTTCAATCAAGTCTTTTTCTCATTCAAATGATTAGACTCTACCATCCTCAAAATCCCTCAAGGCCTCTGCTCTCCTCCAAGCAAAGCAACAAAGTAAACAACTCATCGACAATTATCATCCATTAGTGATAACTAAACTTATATAGTTTTCTCCGAACAATTTAGGTGCTGTTTGGTGGTTTGTATTATATTGTATTAGAGATTTTTAAATGTACGTATTATAATAATACAGTACAATGTTTGACTTGTTTTTATATATATTGTTTGGCAAATATTTATAACTTGATATCATCTAACACAAAATAGAAATATCACCGAACAAAAGAGTGTACAAAAATAATAGATTATAATACAATAAAATCCACTGTTTGACATTGTATTGGACAAAGTTGTTGGAATAAAAAATGGGTTGAGGAGAGGTTGTCGACAGGGAATATTACGCCTAGTACCCCACACACATCTAGAGTATTCCCACAGCATTTATGTTGGGATCGAAACTTAAAAGACCTCTGTGAATGGATTTTTCGGACTGTAAATATATCACTTTACTAAAGACTAACGGCGGCAGCATGAATTTGGAGCTGTACGCAAACTGATGAATGCTCTTACTACCTCAGCCAGCCTTTAGGTTGGATCAGACAAAGTTAAATGAATGTTTCTTTTAAGTTTTAAGGCTGGTGGTGCATGTCTAACACGCTATATGTTAGAGTGGTCAAAAAGCTATCTAAATGTCAAAGGCCATCAACCCCAGAAGATGCCAGATAATTTCCGTACCTGCTGCTGCCTCCTCCAGCTTTAGTGAAGAAAGCAACTTTCAGGATTCCAGCAATGAAATATTTATCATGAGACATGACAATTCCACTATAGAAAGGTGAGAGTACTCTAGGCAAACCAACTTGCTCGGGTAGGCAAATGAGGTTCTGGTTCTGGGGTATCTACCAAGATATTATCTCAAGTTGGAGATTATTGAGAAGATACCTCTTCTCAGTCTCACATTACAATACAAAGCAAGCAACTTGTATATATATATCTTTCCAACAAGAAATTGAGTCCATACATTACCTTACTTGAGTGGAATATAAGTAGGTGGAAGAATCAAACCACACAAATATGTGCCCCATGGGGTGTGAATAGAAAAAACATATATACTCGGAAAAGTAGCCACATGATAAGATTCATCAGCAAGATCTTCCAAGATTTGGAGATTGTACCAATTGATGCCCCCATTGAAACAACAACATCAAAATGCTCAAATGAATTCTATAGGCAACAATACTTCTGGCACAGGCCTGCTTGCTAGTTGTAAAAAAAGTTATTGCAACTCTAGCTAGCTATACATCACTTTTACTGGCTTCAATGTAAAATCCAGTGAGGCTTAACAATGATGATTGTGAGTTCGAGTCATTATATTCCACTCCGAATTTCTAAAAATGATTATGAAGAGCATGTCCGAAAAGAGATTGGAATGTTGGAAGAGGACAATGCACCATGAATTCAGATGACATGTTTTAATCCAATCACAAAAAAAGTTTTGAGCGAACCCGTCCTCCACCGAGTTTTGTTTGTCCATGGTTTTTCCAATGATGTGAATAGCAATATAACATAAGGGCAAACAATGGGATAGGTTTTTGAGTGGGCTTGGCTGTATAGAAAAAGCTTTGTCTGAACCGTACTAAAAAAGACTCCTAGGTCTATGAATTCTCCAGACAAGACTGAGACTTCTGGTGGTCGATGAATTTACAGTCAGGAAATTTATTGGGTTTAATAAGGAAGAAGCCCATGCAAGCTAGGCAGACAAGTAACTTTTTTACCAGTAAATATCGGTTTAATCAAAGTATCGATAATTACTTCCTTAAATATAGAGAATATTAATTCTAAAGGAAATCTTTAATAATTATATTATTATGTACAGTGCAAACGCTAACAAAACTCATTTAAATACCTAAACCTTTTTTTCTTATTTTTATACATTATGAGAAATGTATGTCTTTTATATGTGTGATTAAACTTTTTAACTTCAAACCATACTTATATATATATATATATATATATGACAACTTACCGTGGTAAAAACCATGCCATTATATATGGGCCTTCAAAAACTTCAACAAATTTGCCCGATACTGAATAGGTCACTCAAGATTTTTCAACAGTTGAGAAAAGCATGTTGATCAATGAACACTCAAACCACGCCTCCCCCTCCTCCCTCTACAGCAAAGAACATAAGAGTCTTTGATTTGGAGACAGGACATCAATAACAATTGCCCTTATCCAGAAGGGTCCCTGCTTAGTACTAGGAAAAACTGTCCTGATGCATCGTTGGTTTTTTTCAGGCTAAAATGACTTGAATAATTTACCCATATACTCAATTGCTTTTAATAATCTAATAGACTTTCTGACAAATAATGTCTAAAACTAGCTGATGTACATTTTCTACACGCATCAGTAGCGACACGTAATGTGTCTGTTGATATATATATATATATATATCAACAAGGAGATCAAAGTTAATAATACTAGTATAGAATTGGTGAGGATAGTTAATGACCATTGTACTCTGTGGTTGTTGCAAGCAATTTTCTTATATCCATACAATGTTGAGTTGATGATGACTGAGGCCTTCCGCCTACTCCTGCCGACTAAAAATTAAACCCATCGTAAGCAAAAAGGTTGAAGAAGTATGTTGCTCTGTCGACCATATATATACACACACCATGAAAACTTCTTTTACATGTCAAGTAGTCCAAAATGGTGGCTAGGTTTGGTTTGCTGCAACTAGAGATGTCATTAGAGGAAATAAAACCCTGTTTTGCAGAGAGATAATCAAGGGAATATCATTAATTAGTTTCAATTACCTATAAAGAGAGCTTGTACTTTGATACTGATTCTTCCCTCTACACTAATCAGTTTGGTCCTTGCCTTTTCAACATTTTTGTGGTTCTCATGGGGACGAGTCACTCTTTATTCTGGGCCTTTTGGAGGATATATTCTGCCCAACTGGCTCAACCCCACCACACTTTTTCTCTCATGTTTATATAAGGAGCTCTTTGGGGGTAAGACTTCTTCTCATACTCACCACACCAGCAACACACAACAGCTGCTGATCTATCGAGTCTCTTGACTTCCAAATCCATCTTTTTCCTTGACTCAAAAAACAGACATATACACTTTTTCCTCCTGCACTGCAATGGCATCCGGTTCTCTCACCTCTCAACGTGGCAGCTCCTCCTCATCATCATCACCATCATGGACTGCCAAGCAGAACAAACAATTCGAAAGGGCTCTGGCTGTCTATGACAAGGACACCCCGGACCGCTGGCACAATATTGCCAAGGCTGTGGGTGGCAAATCTGTGGAGGAAGTGAAGAAACAGTACGAGATCCTGCTCAAGGATGTAAATGACATTGAGTCTGGTAGGTACCCTTTTCCCAATTATCGCTCATGTGGAAGCAGCAGCAACTGAATAGGAAAAAAAAAAGGCCTTTCACTGTGAAGAAGATATCTCAGCATAAGGTAATCAGCTTATTTTCAAAGCACTTTTTCTTTTGTCTTTTTGCATGTATCTAATTATCATGTTCTAATTAATACTTCAGAGTAATATGGGGTTGTTGTGGGGCCAAAGAATAATCCAGGAAAGTAGAAATGGGGTGGTCCATCAACTTCTTCAACTGATCATTAGTTTCATCAACTTCCTGTTCACCTAACTAACAACTGCTTCTCATTTTTATGTTCAATAGAGAAGAGAGAAATAATAAAGGCAATTCCTGACCTCACTCCGCTTATCCTACACAAACTCTAAAGCCAAAAACAAAGCCCCCACATGAGATCCAATCCAATCACTACCCTTTTCAAATCCCATGTTACTGGCCTCACCTTTTGATTTCCATGGAGGATTAATCTCTCTTTGTATAAATAAAAAAACCAAACAAAAAGAAACTCAATATTTTATCATTTTCTCTCTCTTGTCTTCCACTTTGACATGCATCAGAAAACTCTTTTCCAACCTACCAGGAACTTTTGGCTGCATTACTTCCTTCTTTATTGTTTGGATTTTATTCAACTTATTAATTAAATTCTTGTTTAACTTCTTAAGAAACTCCAATATTCTAATTGATTTCCTGTTTTGCAGGCTCTTGAAGTGTTATATATATATATATATATATATATATACATACATATAACAACCCATCAGTAGATCTGTGGAAACCTGTTTAAGTAGATGCTATTGCTATATTCTACACATCCCAGTGCAGTGCTCTCTCTCGATTGTTGTTGTTCCTCTTTGTTGATCAGTCTATGTTAATTTCTCTCTAGCTATAGTTATAGCTATTTTTATTGTAATGTCTAATTATGTAATTAACTTAATGCAGTGTATCTGTGTTAATTGCAGCCTTGGAATATGATATTATTAACTAATTAATTAATTAATTACTTGCAGTGTTTTAATTTAATTCAGATCATGTATGGATTTACTATGTCTGTGTACTTGTTTTCACCAGATTGTTATACATCTGAAAATGAAAGAAGAAAGTTACCATCAATATGCGATAATATCAATGTAATGATTCCCCTTGATCAATTTGGTCAACATGGAATGATGGAAAAAGAGAACTTCCAGTTTCAGTCTTTTTCATTTGATGGTGATTACTAGGTGAGAGATTCTCATGGCCAATTTCAGTGGTACATGCAAACAATTATGAAATCCAGAGGGATAATGATATTGACAACAAAAAAAACAATATAATACAAAAATTGTATAGCAAAATATTTGTCCATTTTCTTTTGGAAAAAAAAATTTTAGTTTTAAAAATAATTTTAATGAAAGCCCAGTATATCATAGAAATTTTGATATTAACCCATTCAATATAAAATTTTTACTTCTGATCCTAGAGACAATTATTTATGGTCACACCAAAATCTAATGTTAAATCTTGGGTACAACTTTTGCAAGTTGTATAGATAAAACCTTTTCAAAGTATCTGAGTTCATTTTTTTTAGTTTTGTTATCGTTGTGCCATCACTATCATCAATGGTGTAATGTTGTATATACCACCTACAGTACGATATTCAAACTTGAAATATTTTTAAATTAAATGAACATTTTTTAGTAGTATTATACTTTTTTTTTTAAATACCACTTGCGATATTGACGACTCAAACCTGTGTCATTACCAGACTGAATAAGTATTTTTACCACCAAACCACATTGAACGGTGATTAGTAATATTACGCTTACAAGTTACGTGAGAACAAGTATATGCTATTGCTGGCTGAGAAATTCATTTTATTTGGCAATCCATGTATAAAGGTGAATTATACATGATATGATGGTACCAAATTTTGAAATAAGTCAACTGTAGAATTATAATAATAAATAAGTCATTGTGTGCATGAAAAATTTCCTTTTATCTAGATGGTCTTAATACTCTTCTTGAACATTTCATCAACCTTGGCTTTTTATAAAACGAGTTCCAATTTTTTCTCAAGTATTAAATGAATCTTAATTTTTTTGGAGGTGGCCAAATTGGTTCATCTCTTACGATGAAATTATTGTTAATTATTAAAGTCAGTTCATCTACCTTTAATATTTAATTAATAAAAATAATTTATATTATTTAATAAGTTAATAATAAAATTTATATTATTAAAAACATGATAACTTAAAATTATAATAAATTAATCTAAAATTATAATTAATAATATTTATATTTTATTTTTTATAATATTTTTATTTAAATAATTTGATTTTAAATATTATTTTTATTTTTTCATTGTCAAATATTATAGATATGTGAGTTTTGAATTAAAATATTATTTTACTCTTATAATAGTTAAATAGTATTTGAAAAAAAAATATTGGACCAGTTTGGTTAAAAACGGAAAATTTACAAATTAGGAATTAACGAAAACACTATTCGATAATTACCCCATATTTTCTATACTGTTCAGTGAAGTGAAAACTGATACAGGAATAGCGGGCCCAATGACTAGACTACAAAACGCCAAGCAGCCAAACAGCCCTCAACACGCAGTCCACACGCCTGTCTAAAACGCTGCCGTTTCATGTCCGCCGGTTGGATTTTTCTCCACGCAATTGCAATAGTTCCCGTTTAAACCCCAGCGACTAGGGTTTATGCTCTCGCGCCAGACATTAAACCCACAAAAAAAAAAAAAAAACCATTCCTTTCACATGACCCCAAAAAATTCAAACCCTTTATCGCGATTATAACATCAATTAAGCAATTCAATCTCTTATAAATGGCTGCTTCAAGGTTTTCTTCGTGCGTCAGCGTAGCGGTGGCCGCCGCCGCCGCTGCGTCCCTTTCCACTGCCCCAAACCGTGCCAGCGCCGACGCGTCGTCCCGATTCCCTTTCTTCTCCTATCCTTCTTCTTCTCAGCCTTCGTCGGGTAATAATCAAGCGGATCAATCGGCCAATGCGAAGAAATCGGAAGAGCATGAAGAGCCGAGAGGAGCCGGGTTTGATCCCGAGGCCTTGGAGAGAGGCGCCAAAGCTCTTCGCGAAATCAATAACTCTACTTACGCCAAACAGGTTATATTTACTTTCTTTATAAATAAAAAAAAAGCTAAAGTTAATATTTTGTTTTTCGCCGTTTGTGGTATCATTGAATTCAAAATTTAGTAGAGTTAGATATATAATTTTTAATTCTTTTTTTAGATACAGTTGTGATGAATTCGACTTTATTGATGCACATGAGTGTACCATTGAGTGATAAGATTTTCTGCAATCAGGTTTTTGATGTTATGAGGAAGCAGGAACAAACTCGGCTGGCAGAGTTAGCAGCTGAGAAAGCTCATCACGAAGCAATTCAAGCCCAAATTGATATTGTGAGTGATAAACTACTGTGCGCACAGGCTTGCCGATTTTATTTATCTTTAATATTCTTATATAAATTGTACCTGTAGTGTGAATTACATGTCAATGAAGTGTGCATGCGTCATGTCTTTTTATTGTTACCATTAACCTTCGATATCAGTTTGTAGCTTCTGTAAAAAATTTGCCCGTTGACACCTAAATAGTGGCACTTTCCTTAAATATGCAATTTCTTTTTTAATATTGTTTTGGTTACAAGTAGTTTTGTTATGTAATAGTAATATCCGGTGCTTTCCTTTTAACAGTTATTGCACCCACCTTTTCTGTTTATACTGAGTTTTTTCGATGTATATGTGGCATTAGATTTTACTGGACTTGTAGTCTTGACATTTGGAATTTACAGGTGCAGCACAAGCTGAATTTTGTCATAAAAATCAGCACGTGGGATTAATTTCTCTTGTATTAGTATTGTGGTTTAACTTGTCAACCCCTTCTTGTTTTAACTCATAATGTAATTGTTTGCATTGGCAGGACAGGCAGCAAAAGCTGGCTGAAGAACAAAGAAATCTAGTGCAGCAACAAGCACAGGCAAAGGCACAAATCCTGCGATATGAAGATGACCTGGCAAGAAAAAGAATGCAGGTGAAAGGAATAACATTTATTATGAGCTCTTAATAAAAATATGAGATTAATGAGTTTGTTAGAAGAATCACCACTGCCATAAAATGTGATAATCAAATTTCTGTACTTAAACTACTCTATTTTTAACTTCATTATACATGCTCCTTTGAAAACTTGAATTTAGTTGGAATCAGACTTGTTTTCTTTTATTGTTTCATATTGAATAAGATCTGAGCAAGTTGAGTAGGCATTCTTGTTATCTCTTATTTCAGAATTCCTTTACCCTGATTCTTACTGTTGAAATAAATTTGTTTAAGAAATGAAACTGGAAAACTTTTTTGCTCAAACTTACATGTTATGTTATTGTCATTCTGCAGACAGATCATGAAGCTCAGAGACGGCATAATGTTGAATTGGCTAAAATGCAAGAGGAGTCTTCCATACGAAAAGAACGAGCAAGACAAGCCACTGAGGAACAAATCCAGGCTCAGAAGCGCCAGACGGAGAAAGAGAGGGCTGAAATAGAACGGGAAACCATAAGAGTTAAGGCCATGGCTGAGGCTGAAGGCCGAGCCCATGAAGCAAAATTGACTGAGGACCATAACAGGAGAATGCTTATAGAACGGATCAATGGTGAAAGAGATAAATGGCTTGCTGCAATTAATACAACATTTAGTCACATTGAAGGTACACAACTGGTTAACCTGTTTTTTGTAATTGTGTTGACTGTTGCTTCAATTTCTTGATTTACTAAGTAGTAATGGCAAGCGGTATCTTGACCGCATTGTGCTTGGATGATTTCCCCCCTTTTTTCTTTCACATGTTGCTATATGTATTGGCCCTGTTCCAAACTTTAACTTGCTGGTAAACTGTTTGCGGTGAACATTAGCTTTAGTCATTATGACAACATACTGGGTTTTGGCTCAGGGATGTAGGCTTCTGGCATTTAACTGTTTTGCCAAACGATTTTTTCTTGCTGAACACATCTCTTTTGCAAGGCATTTGTATTAGAATACATTATAATATTACAGATTTGCGTCCTGATTATGCTTCCGTTTCACAATAGGATATATCTGATATGTTCATTGCTTGTTTAGGTGTGATGTAGGCTAGAAATGACTATCTTAGTAGGTTTAAATAAAAAACCAATGCACACTTTTTTTTTCTTTCCAAAATAATTGTTATGATACATTCAAATACAGGGTAAAATTGAATGTAAAAATGTTGAGGTTCTATTTTCTTTCTTTTCTTTTATGCAAAATTCAGATTTGGCTCTTTTTATTTATCCTCTAATGCATTTAGCTAGCTAACCTGTTACTCATTCTTGTATGTTCTAATTTTGCTAAGCATAATAGAATGTTTAATGCTTGGAATTCACAGTTCTGGTAATAGAGCTTAACATACATTGTAGAAAGAATTAGAATTGGAGTATATAGTTTAGTTTATGCAAGTATATTCATTGTGCATTTGAAGTAATATATTGGAAAGTTTATTTTCCATGCAATTATGGAATTCTGCTAAAATGTATATATTCAATGCAGTGAAATATCTTCTGTTGGAAATTTATCATAACTCTTTTTCTTTCTAAATCTTCTATAATGTTGAAACTGTTTTCCCTGCATATATGTTCTTTTTCTCACTTATTTCTACAGACTTACGAGTATCTTATAATACTGGTTGTTGTACATGTGATTTATAAATTGCATAAATAGATACCCGTCATGTGATTCATGATAAGTCTACTGAATTATAGATATTACTTTACATGGTTAAACTGATTTTCTTGCTTGTGGCGTCATATGTTTATTAATTCAATTACTCATCATAATGTGCATCTCACATAAACTTCATCGTTATATAAAATTTGCAGATGGCTTTAGGACTTTATTGACAGATAGGAATAGGTTGATGATGACTGTTGGAGGAGCTACTGCATTGGCTGCGGGAATTTATACTACTAGGTTTGTGTGCTTCTTTCCTTGCTGCCATTAACTCAATTTTCAGATACTTCAAAAGACAATATTTGCATGGCATATTTATTTTGACTGGGTGGTATTTTACCATCGTGTATACAATTTCTTTGGAGAATTTTCTTTATTAGGATGCAAATAGCATTTGAGGGGTGTGGCTCAACAAACCGGTATGAAGTTATGCATGATTGCAGTAGTTGTATGAAATGAATGAATCTTAGACGTGCCAGTCCCATGTTGGTTATGTAGAGCATCTTCTTAATTAGCATGTCAGACTGACTCCACCATAGTGTCACCATGCTATATTGTATCTGCAAAGCCACACCAACCTTTGAAATCAGCAAAGCAACCCTCTGCCATCATCACTTCTGCACTGAAGGCACCATATAATTGCTCTACTCTAGAGTCATAGAAACTCATAAAGGAAGGCTTGTGAATTAATTTGATTGAGAAGGTGAAGGGTTATATATACCATAAATTTTCATTGCTAATACCCAATGTACTTTTCAACTTTAATTTGAGAAAGTTTTTTCTGTTGAGGGCATCACTTAGTTGAAAATCTAGTCAATGATGATCCATGGTAGTTAATTCACCGTCTGACCTCTCTTTGATTCTCCTTGTTGTGTTTACAGAGAAGGTGCTAGGGTTACATGGGGTTATATTAACCGGATTCTGGGACAGCCATCATTAATTCGAGAATCATCTATTGCTAAATATCCATGGTCAGGATTAATCTCTCAGGCAAAGAACAAAATCTCTAGATACAGTACAGCGGCTGGGGCAACAGGGTCTGTTGAAGGTAAAAAGTGTACTAAAGATATTGTTCTCCATCCTTCACTGGAAAGGAGGATACAGCATCTTGCTAAAGCTACTTCAAACACCAAGATTCACCAAGCACCGTTTCGCAACATGATGTTTTATGGGCCCCCAGGTACCGGTAAAACTATGGTTGCAAGGGAGATAGCTCGAAAATCGGTATAATGTTAACTAATGCTTCATTTTTGCTTCCATACCTAGTGCTGATTTTATCTGTGCCATATTCATTTTAATGTATAGTCTATCAAATTGTTGGCCCTTGTATGTTTCTCCAAACAGGATTGATATCTGTAGATGTATTGAAGTACAAGGAAAAATTATGAATTTGATATCAGTGGGCTTGACATCTCTCTTCATGAATGTTTTTCGGAATCTATGGCAACTCTTCCTCAAGATTTTACTTTTAAAGAATTTGCTAGTGATGGTCTTTTTAACAGCCCCTTGTTTTTTTTTTTGGGACAAATGGAATTAGATGTTCTAAAGAGTCATATTAACCTTTGAAATTAGCCTTGATCCTTGTGTCTTTTCCTCCAGGGGTTGGATTATGCAATGATGACAGGAGGAGATGTTGCGCCACTTGGTGCGCAAGCTGTTACCAAGATCCATGAGATATTTGATTGGGCTAAGAAGTCAAAGAAAGGCTTGTTGCTTTTTATTGATGAAGCAGATGCTTTTTTATGCGAGTAAGTTGCTATCTTCCCCACATATTCTATTAGGTACCTCGATATAAGTAATTGAAATTAATGATTGTTCTCTTATTCAGCAAATGTCAAGCCTTCTTTTGTATCTGGTATTAATGGTTTTAAATTATTGTGTTTCTCTACGAACTAACTTAAGAATATAACTAATTGCGTAGGTAGCAGATGTTGACATTTGCTTTAACCAATCATGTTTACGATTATGCTATTGTTCCAACACAGGCGTAACAGTATACATATGAGTGAAGCACAGCGAAGTGCTTTAAATGCATTGCTTTTCCGAACCGGTGATCAGTCAAGAGATATCGTTCTTGTTCTTGCCACTAACAGACCGGGAGATCTTGACAGTGCTATCACTGACCGTATCGATGAAGCGATTGAGTTCCCACTGCCAAGGGAAGAGGAGCGTTTTAAACTACTGAAACTCTATTTGAACAAGTACCTCTCTGATGAAGGTGAGAATGCATCTAATAAGATGGGGTTTGTTTTCAAGAAGAAGCCTCAGAATATAACCATAAAAGATCTGTCCGAAGATGTGATTCGGGAAGCTGCAAAGAAGACAGAAGGGTTCTCTGGCCGTGAAATAGCAAAACTCATGGCCAGTGTTCAAGCAGCCGTCTATGGCCGCCCAGATTGCGTATTGGATTCCCAGCTGTTTAGAGAGGTTGTAGATTACAAGGTTGCTGAGCATCACCAACGAATTAAACTGGCAGCTGAAGGTACTCAGCAGCCCATGAACAAGTCCTAGATTCAAGTTTCCATTTTTCTTGAAAGCTTCCCGTCAAGTTCGATATTAAAATATTTCATCCAAAAACTGCATTTTTGAGATGAGATGGCACTCCATAATACACAAATGGTGAGTTTCGAATTTCTGTCAACTAAATTACTACTCAGATATTGGGGATTTAGCTCCTGAGGTCACTTACCAGATAAAGTGGGCTGCTTTATTAGACCATACATGGTGGAGAAGATTTTGTTTATTTTTTGTTTTAATTATATATTCACTGTTGTATTTAAAGGTTGATTAATGTTTAAATACGTTCTTGGCATTATTGTGAGACTTGATGTTTTTTTTTTGTTTCTTTCTTTCATATGCAACTGATTTCAAATAAATACGTTGGAAGATGTATATGATTGAGGGGAATAGGCCGGTCCTGCTACTATGGGATGAGGATGATGAGATTTATTTTGTTTTAATTGTGGCCCAGCTGATCTTATTTATTTATTTATTTATTAACATATTTATTCATTTTTGGTGAAATAGTACTGTGGTTTTTTTTTTTTAATTTATTACTTGTGGTGGTGGCGATTTGAACTTGAGACATTAGCAAATTGAATGAGCGGCGAATACTGTTGCCATTGAGCCATATTAGGTATTGGTGAATGTAGTGGTGAAAACGGCCTATAGTAAACTTGGGCTTACATCTGACCCAAAACAAATTGAACAAAGTGCATTAGCCCACCAGCTACTTACCAGTGGGCTTGACGAAGTTCAAATAATGACTACGTAAGCCTACTTTATCTCCTAGATTTCAGGGATGCCTGAGATCCTGTAGCATGATCTCTTCAACCGACCTCAAAGGGCTTCAAATTCCTTCCCATAAATATAAACCCAAGCCTCAGAGTTAGAGTCACGCGAATTTCACTAGCAATTACTATTATTGATACATTCATCTCGACTTTACACTGACTATTTACTGTCCAGCCACTAGTCAATGACAGATCTTGATACTGTCAACTCGACTACCATCGACTTCCATCCACGGGGACTCCAATGCCACCTCCGCTTGACATCTACATAGGTTGCTACGTTCGACTACTACCTTATACAGGTTTAATCTACATTATTGTTACAGTTAATTCGAGTGTACTTGCTCACTTGAGCGTCGAAGTCTATTTGGCTGACATCGTTTTGATGACCCAAGTACTCGACCATTTTTCTGTCATTGCAGGTTGTTGGTCGTACCATTAATACGAGTGTAGATTCTAGTATTTACAGTGAAATAATGCTGAGTTTGAATCTCTAATTATTAACTTAAAACTCTTCCGATAATCATGTCGTATAGGCTTCAATAATATTTCTCATAATCAATAATAATTCACATTTATAATAATGTAAACAAATTTCCTCGCTTTAAAAATTATATAATTTAAGTTATTATATTAGAAGTTGGTATACAAATTCGGATACATAACATTACCGCATAACTAAATGAAACAATCCTGTAAAAAAATTAAAATGACTACTCTTATTTTCTATATATTATAAAAGGTAAATTTTTCCTATTATTATAATAAAAGTTTGACATATAAAATTTTAAATATCCAATATTGCTGTTTAATTTAATGAAGTGGGTTTCTAACCTAATTGGTGTTGAATTTTTTTATTTTTTTTTTATTTTCTCTTTTATCAACATTTTTAAGACGTTTATACTACTAGTTTGTTAATAAACTAAAAAATTACAATCACCCAATTTGCTGACATGGCAAAATGTTACAGGTTGATGAGTTGTATTGGCAAGGATGCACTCATCAACTACAATTGAGGAGTAAAACCCCGTAACATCGGGTACAATTACAAACACAAGAGACCACTTGAAAACATGCACCACATGCGGCCAATAGTTGGCCTTGCAAATGTACACGTGGCACAAAACTAGCATTGTCATGCATGACAACTGCCACGTTACCCATCTGAACCGCCACGTTTCGACTACAGTTATTTCTTACATTATATAAACTGCAAAATGTATTAAATAAAACAGAAGAGACAAGACAAGGATCCTTAGAACTATAAAGTTAAAAAGTTGTTGATTTGATCTTGGTTTTAATATTTATATTTGTTTGTTTGTTCTTTCCGGAGATAATTTGGTAAAGAGAGATGGGGAAGAGAGGTGGGTTGTTGATGGCGGTGGTGGTGGTGTTGTTGTTGTCGTGGACGGTGGTGGTAGCAGAAGAACAGGAGGGGATGTCGATGGAGGCTGTCAAAGAGAAGGCAGCAGAAGCCGTGCAGGATGCCAAGGAAAAGACTGAGTCATGGGCTGATTGGGCTTACGACAAGTTCACTGAGTGAGTGGTCTTCATATGACATGTATTATTATGCATTCTATAGAGATACACACGTGCGTGTATATATATAATTTAATATATTTTTTTCTCTCTATCATGCAAGCAAGTGTTTAATGATACTAACATAAACTGTGTCTTTAACCGTTAATAAAGATCATTAGTTATTACGCGTCACAAAAATCTTAAAAGTTCCGAGTAAAGAAGATATGAAAATTAATTCCATTTATGCATGCATATATCTCATGTCATGTGATATTGTTTTATAGAATTATTACGGCCTATTCTGTGCCTAAATCTATGTCATTGTCATGAACTATAAACAACGTTTCTTGATCAGTGGAGTTGAGAAATGATATTCCTTTGTAAGTTTAAAGGTTACTGGTATGATAGGATTGTCAAGAAACCATTGATTAATTCCACTTAATCTAAAATTAAAATGTTGTTTTTTGGAAAATACAGGTGATCTAGAAGAATAATATCACAAATTTTAAGTTAAATCACTCACCGATAGGATTGTCGTTAGGAAACCTGCATAAATTGATTAGCCTAACAGGGTTTCATCAATGGAGCTCATATATAACAAGAATACTGTTCTCCTATTTCATTACATTACATAGAAGAAAATGTATTAATGCTTTTTTTAGGATCCATGTATATTTTTTGTATTGGTGATTAATGGTGATTCTCATTTCTTGTTTGAGTTTGGCATGATATATTAAGTATTATCTTGATCAAAAATCTTAATTTACCAATAAAACTTCAATTGACCTGACTCTACATGTGCACATGTTCAAAAGGGTTCGTGTATATGGTGCCTGTAAAGAACCAAAAAAGTGAAAAATGGTTTCTATAATTGGTGATTGAGACCTTAGCTTGTAAAATTTTGGAAACTCTGGTCATTGAAATCTTTTATGTTGCTATCATGTCCGCAGCCAATTTGGATTCAAGCAAGAGAATGCAAAAGAGGATGAAAAAGAGGAGGGGGCTCAGAGTATGATGGATAATGCAGGGCAGGCAGCGGCAAAGGCTTCCGAATCAATTAACTCTGCTGCCTCTGGTATTTGATAATTTGTCACTAATTATATAGTTATTGTAATTTGTACACTCTATATTCAGTCTAGATATTTTTTTTTTGAAAAAAAAAAATGTTTTTTCCAATTCTTGTAGAAGCATCGAAGTTTGTTTCTGAAAAGGCCCATGAAGTAAGTCATGTGGCTTATGACAAAGCGAGTGATGCCAAAGATTTAGCTCATGACAAGGCAAATCAAGCCATGGAGACTGCTTCAAGAGTAGCGGGACAAGGGAAAGATGGAGCAGCCAATGCTTATGAGCAATCGAAAGAGAATGTGGCGGGAGCAATGGGATATGGCAAAGCTAAAGCAACCAACGCTTATGCTGAAGCGAAAGAGAGTGTGAAAAAGGCATCAACTGTGGCCTCGGATAAGGCCTCCGATGCTAAAGATACAGTGTCCAAGGCAGTGGAGAGTGGGAAGGAAAAAGCAACCAACGCTTATGTTGGTGCAAAAGAGAATGTGAAAAAGACCTCAAATGTGGCCGCGAATAAGGCCTCCGATACTAAAGAGACAGTGTCCAAGGCAATGGAGAGTGGGAAGGATAAGGCAGCCAACGCTTATGTTGGAGCGAAAGAGAATGTGAAAAAGACCTCAAATGTGGCATCGAATAAGGCCTCCGATGCTAAAGAGACAGTGTCCAAGGTAATGGAAAGTGGGAAGGACAAGGCAGCCAACGCTTATGTTGGAGCGAAAGAGAATGTGAAAAAGGCCTCAAATGTGGCTACGGATAAGGCCTCTGAAGCTAAAGAGACAGTGTATAGAGCAGTGGAGAGTGACAAAGAGAAAGCTGCCAATGCTTATGGTGCAGCTAAAGAGAATATGAGAGTGGCTTCAACTGTGGCCTCGGATAAAGCTTCCGATGCCAAAGAGACAGTGTACAAGGTGGTGGAGAGTGGCAAAGACAAAGCTGCCAACGCTTATGTTGGGGCGAATGAGAATGTAAAAAAGGCCTCAAATGTGGCCATGGATAAGGCTTCCGATGCTAATGAGACAGTGTACAAGGCAGTGAAGAGTGGCAAAGACAAAACTACCAATGCTTATGTTGGAGCGAAAGAGAATGTAAAAAAGGCCTCAAATGTGGCCACGGATAAGGCCTCCGATGCTACAGAGACAGTGTACAAGGCAGTGGAGAGTGGCAAAGACAAAACTGCCAATGCTTATATTGGAGCAAAAGAAAATGTGAAAAAGGCCTCAAATGTGGCCACGGATAAGGCCTCCGATGCTAAAAAGACAGTGTCCAAGGCAATGGAGAGTGGGAAGGACAAAGCAACCGACGCTTATGATGGAGCAAAAGAAAATGTGAAAAAGGTCCTCAAATGTGGCTACAGATAAGGCCTCTGAAACTAAAGAGACAGTGTACAGGGCAGTGGAGAGTGGCAAAGAGAAAGCTGCCAATGCTTATGGTGCAGCTAAAGAGAATATGAGAGTGGCTTCAACTGTGGCCTTGGATAAAGCTTCCGATGCCAAAGAGACAGCGTCCAAGGCGACAGAGAGTGGAAAAGACAAAGCAGCCGATGCTTATGATGAGGCCAAACATAAGGTGGGGGAGACGTATAGGTCCGCGAAAGAGACCATGTCAAATGAAGCCAAGACCAAGTACGAGGCTGCAAAAGAGAAGGTGTCGCAAGCGACGGGTGATCTTGGAGACAAAATGAGGAAGTCCAGCATAGAGGTGTGAGTTTAACTACACACTTGTTAAATATATAGCTAAAATATGCGCGCTATTATCTTGATTCATCTGTGAGAGTAACTTTTGTGTTACTATATACTTCTTGTTTAGGATTTTGATGGTTTTTTATTCAAGCAACTTCATCTATATGTTGAATGCAAAAGAATTTGGTTTGGTCATACTTTCGTTATAGTATTTTTCTTTCTTCATTCTTCAATATGCTGCTGATTCTGGTGCTGCATGAACACTCATAATATATTACACAAGGATTGGATCTATAAGGTGTGGTATGTAAAAACATCTAGATATAGAACACGCTTTCTAGGAAGCACAAGATCGCTAGCATATAACACTAATGGTTTTTCAGGAAATGATTTTATGTCCTAATAATATAACATATGAACTATGACTAACACATATGGTGCACGTGAATATAATGATTTAATTCACTTGCTAGCTACCTCATTTTGCAATAAATAACATTTGGCAGTCTAAAAGAACTGGAAGGATTTTAATTAGTTCTCAACTTCTTCTCTCAACTGTCCAGATTTTTTCTCATAAAAGAAGAGATTCTGTATGTTGATCACTTGTCTCTTTTTTTTTTTTTTTTTCTTTTCATGTCAATGAAGTTAATATATCATAAACTTTCTTTGACTCTCATTAGTTATTTCCCTGATTATATATATTTTCTGGATTAATATGTTTTTCTAGAGGTTGCTAGTCTTTTTTACTTTATGGTTTTTTGGCTTCTTTGAGCTATTTTGATTGAATTCAATTGTTATTAACTAACTCATTAATCTTACTAGATGGTAACAACCTGAGAAAATCTTCAATGCATCAAAATGTATGCAACCATATTCAATAATATTATGTCATGTAGTATGAATCAATCAAATGTTTTTAGTATTATATGGTATGATTTTAGTAATAGTTGTATTCATTCCGGTGCATTAAAAATTTTCTCCAACATCAGGACCATCAATCCTGTCCCATCCCCATTTGAGTCTCGGATCCCATGTCCCTTCTCTAGTGAAATTTCTAAAAAGAAATTTTAGACATGGACTTTGGATTTGTTAGGACACATTATTTGTCCTTAGATATCTGCATATTAACAGAAAATATGTATGTATGGGTTCATGAAGAATTCAAATTATGGAGTTATTTGCTATGTTGTCAGTAGGGAGGCTCTACTCTTTTGAGTAATTTTACAAAAATTTAAAAAGTAATAAAAATCAATCCAAGTAAAATTTCATCGTGAATTCATAATAAAAATAATATTCTTCTATGCATAATATAGAATTTGTAATATAAATACGTCAATCACAATAAAAATATCTTACTATTTAAAATTATATAAAAAAAAAAAAACACTGTAATATTGGCGGCGTGGTTAAAATTGTCCCATCCACGATGAAATTCATCCCTTCTTAATTAGGTTCTATGGAAAGTTTTGTCACCCTAAAATGTTTATGTGTAATCTTTGAACTTATACGCGCGATAAAATAATTCAAATTAGATCATTTTCCACACGTACGACGTGTTTCATCTCTAAATGTTAATAAAATTTGTAAAACTTATATTGTAGCATGACCTATATCTTTTTTGTTTTTGAGTTTCTGACTTGTATCATCCCTCAAATGTTTACTATAATTGTGGAACTTATATGATAACATGACTAAATTAATCTCAGAGTTTCCGTATTTATTGAAACCGAACCAATCCCTAACCCTCCCAGCCGATTCCCTTATCTCCATTTTCTTGTGGTTAGATAATCTCTTGTTGTGGATACATATCAGTATAGCTATCTACATTGAGCTGGGTGGGCCATGAAAATGAACAAGTTGAACTGTGAAAGTCAACATTTTATGCACAATTTACTCCAATGGTTTGCCATGTGAACCTCGATCGGTCTGAAAATGAATAATGGCCTACGTTTTAGTAGATTTCAACATCACATTATAACTCACAAGAGCAGATTGATTGAAAAATGACCCAAACCATGTAAATTGACAAGGAAAAAAAAAACAATAAAAAAGATTGGAAATTGAAGATCAGTGTGTGTTAAATCATGTCATTGTCATAAAAGACACACAGATCCGTTCACCAAGGCTTTAAGTCTCAGACAGAGAACTGACGACCACTGTTTGGTATTTGGTAGGGTTTAATTTCCAACTTTCAAAGATCAAAGCCTATGATTTCATATTTTTTTTAATAATAAAATTGAAATAAATTAACAAAAATTAATCACTAACACGTGAAGCATACCTAGAATGTTCATCACTAGATCAAATTTTATTAGTCTTTAATTAATTTTTAATTTTCTTTCCTCTTGAGAGAATTAACATTTTTTGGTGCAATTCCAATACAAATTTTTTGTGTTGATTGCGATAATAACTTTATTACCCAGAAAATTGAGGAACATCATTCTTGATTTAGTGATGATCTAGTCACTACATGTTTATTCACATCTAGTTTGATTTAATTTAATTTAAATTATTTCACCAATTGAAGATTAATTAGAAGTAAAGAAATTATATTAATTCTTACATTTCCTTCTTCTTCACAGCTGCTTGTTGTTTATTGTTGTGCATCCAAACCTTGAAAACTTGCCTCTTTATACCCACTTGAGCACAGAACTCCTGAACTTCTTCTTCATCTTGCTTTTGGATCCTCCAATTAATCTTCTCGGCCAACTCCATCATCTTCTCCTTCTGTTCTTGGTTGAATTTTGTTCGAAACCGCTTCTTCGAATACTTTGGCTGCTGCTGACGATGCTGCAGCACCGATGATGATTGCCCTCCTGCATTAGAATGAAACATGTTGAGATCATCGCTGGAAGACTCCGCCTCTGCTCCTCCGCCGCCACCGAAAGCCATCATCAACGGTGCAACAACCGGAGCTGCTGCTATCGAAGTACTATTTGACAAACCTAGAGAGAGCCTGCAGTTGTGCTGCTGATAATTAAAAGGAGGAGGAGGAGGAGGAGGAGCAACAAATTGACGATGATGGAATTTCTTGTAATAGTAAGAATTCGCCCCATCGGTCTCTTTTCGATGAAAGTTCCGGTGACAGTCACAGGCAGCACATTTTAAGGCCTCCTGGGTGCCTTCCTCGCCGGCCGGCATGAATTCTCCACAGCCATCCACAACGTGCCCTCCCATGCTCGCCGCATGATTCCTCAAACATTCTCGGTATCTAATGATCAACGTTGTTGCAGTTGCAGCGGTATGCGTTGTCGTCCTCGTTGTTGGTGGTGTTGTTGATCTATCAGTACTAGTTGTGGCAACTGGAGCTGGAACCGGATCTGAGTCGGTGTCCGGATCCCTTATAGGTCTGTTGTGTGTGTCTTGTGGAGGAGGATTCAATTGGTGGTGCTGATGATGATGATGATAAAGAAGATGGTGATCATGATCTAGGGTTTGGGAGGAGGGATTGAAGATTGCATCACCATGAACAGTAGTAGAATCCCTATTATAACCCTTCTCTTGGCCTCTCACTTCCATTAATTTTTTCTCTAACTATTGAACCCTAATCCGCATCATCTAATCCTTGAAAACACTTAATCAAAGAAATTAATTATCAATACCTAAGAACACAAATTATTCTTTCTTTTTTTTTTTTTTTTTGATCTTGACGTTTTTGGTGGTAAACCCACCAACCCATTTCTCACTAAATATAATTCTACAATTCTAAGACCTAAAGCAAGTGTGATTGTGCAGTAGATGTGTGTACAAGGAGATTAGATGGATCTAAAGTGCTTATTTCAGACAAACCCCAAAGATTATAAAAAATAAAATAAAAAATTGAAGAATAGATGAAACTTAAATGGGCCCCAACTTGCCTTGCACTGGAACTAGTTAACTTATAAAAAGATTTGATGAAACACACTATATAATACAGATATGTGAAGAAAAGAAAAGAAGAAGCACTAATTGCAATAGTTCTTCTCTGGTCTAGTAGAGGAAAATATAAGAAGCTGATTGTGATATATTATACATATATGTATATATCTATGTATGAATTAAGGTAGACATCTGGAATCATAAAAAAAATTATCAGAAAGGAAAAAGGTTATATATAGTTGTTGTTTGGATTCATTTTGAAAAACTGTTTTTTATTTATAATTAAGAACTTAAAATAATATATTCACTCATAGCTCATATGATTAGTGCACTTCTCTCGCATCTTATTGGTAAGTGTTTAAATTCCATCACGCATATTTAACATTTTGTGTGGGTAGTTTTCTCTATTTATTGTGGAAGTAGATGTCTCCCGTCATGTGAATAGATATTCGGATTTCACTTTTAATTATTGATCTCGGTAAGCTCAGTCAATTATTAATCTTAAAATTGTATTCCTTAAAAAAAATTAAAAATAACATATTTTCGAAAAAAGTCACGGTGATTTCTTCCAAATAACTATTTTATCCTGTTTAAAAAACAATATCAAATATATTTACGAGATTTTTTAATTTTTAAAAATTACTCTAAACCAATTGTACCAAACAGCCACCGTATGTTTCCTACCACCCATCCAACTACATAGAGATCCATGATGGTGGGTTTTTTTGATGGAGTTTTTGGACTCATCAGAGAGAGGATCAGTGACGAGTACTAGCTAGAGAGACTTGAGTGACATAGAGAAGAGTAATAATCTTTGCAGAAAACAACCGACAAGCTCATGTTGGTTCTCTTCCACATCCCTGCAACGAACTGGTCCAGCTCCTAATAATTATTGCCTGTGCCTATGTCACACACACTCTCTCTCTCTCTGTAATTTTTATGCTTATAATTATATATCTTCTCTGCGAAGCCTAAATTAATCAATGTGTTTAAACAAAAAGATAAAAAAAAAAAAAAAAAAAAAATTGTCTTGCGGGTAGGTACCGTACGTTGCTTTCTTTTTGCCTGCAAACTTCAAATTCCCATATTAACATTATTATGTTAGAAAACTTCATTAATTAAACAAGCTTCAAATATTAGATTAGACAATACTTATTGCACAGAGAGAGAGAGAGCATAAAAGAGCAAAAGTTGTGGGTTGAGAAGGGGGGAAACTAAAAGTGAGAGAATGCTGGTCCACATCACAGCACTTAATTGTCTATTTTTTTTTTTTTTTTAGTGTATGTCAGATTCTCTCTTTTCTCTCTAGAGGGACTGCTCTTCAGTCTTCTCTCTCTCTCTCTACTCGAGGCTGTTTTGAGTTTGTGCGCCTGCAACCATGTCTGCAACTCCACTCTCTTTCCCTGTCCCTAACCAATGACTCTAACCCTCCAATTCTCTTTCTTTTTTTCTTTTGTTTATTTATTGCTTTTAACATTGCAATTGATGCTGTTGTTGTGTTTGGCGCACATCTCCTTCAGGTTTCAACTGTCTTCATTATATTGAACACACCCTCTCTCTTTTTCTTTTTCTTTTTCTTTTTTTTCCCTTTAGATTTTGTTTTTTTTATGACCACCATTTTATATAATAAAAGCTTCAATTTGATCTGCCTATAATTTCATTTTTTTAGCTTTACATTGAAATTCTCTCTCTCTCTCTCACACACATACACACATATATATATATATAACAAATATTATAAAATAAATCTAAACTTTGTTAAATTATACTTAAAATTAAATTTTACAGAAACTCACACTGCACTCCCCTAATATTAAATTTAATCATTGAAAAAAGAAAATGTAGAAAAAGAAGCGAGAGATCCATTGTGGATCTACCATGATTAAGAATCAGGGAGCTCGAGCTTACTTGATAATTATTAAACTTAAAATTTTATTTGACAAACATTTAGATGAAATAATATATGGAACAAATCGAAAAAAAAAATTTTGTGTCTATCAATTTATGGAATTTTGCTCAAGTACAATTCCTTGATTTTTGCTCAATTTATAAGTCGAGTCAGGTCCTGTTTAATGGATCTTTTACTTTTGAATTTTTGAATTCTTAGAAGCTCTTCCTACAAAAATCATATATTTTGACTTTGCTTGGAAGAGCTTTTAAAGCTTAAAAACTCTTCTATGGAAATATTTAAATACTCTCAAAAGGACTTTTGGGCTCAAAAAGCTAAAAGTATACTTCTAAAAGCTCTGTCAAATAAGCTCTCACCCTTGTATTGGTGTACAAAAATAATCTCTTAATCAAGTGCCTGACAATTGAAGTCAATATGTTAATATAGCAATCTCATCCATTGAACTATATAAATGAAGGGTATTTTTTATAAAAAAATTTAATTGTAGAATTACAAGATTAATTATATATCTGTAGGAAATGTCGATATCAATTATTAAATGCGTGGTTCGGATATCTATTTTCATAACGAAAAATATTTTAAAAAAATTACTCATGTATATTAATAAAAAAAATTATTAATTACTTAAGTTACCAATATATGTGAAAATGAAGGGTATTGAATCATCCAATTTTACATATCAAATGCAATGTAGCATAAACTTATGAATTACATCAGATTTGACATGTAAATCCATTCAAATCAAATTTGCTTTCGGTCACATGAACCTTGCGCATGCATTTTTAGTCTTTTCAATAGATTTCTTTAAGCTGAACATGATTTTAATTACCCATGTCTTGAATGGTGGGCTCACTCTAAAGATTCCACGGAAAAAAAAAAAAATCAACTTAACTTATTGTTGAGGATCGGAATGACTAAATTTTTCGAAGGATATCTTATAAATAGATATACGAATTTATTTACCTACTTGTAAAAAATAAAATTGTTAAGGGGCACGGATGGGTTGTTGACCACCACCCTCCAATATTTAATTATGTACTGAATATTTTGTAAATTAAACTTCAGATTGCTCTTGATTTTATCAATTGTTTTAACAGATGAAAAGAACTCTCATTTTTACCTTATCTTTCCTAATTTTATATATGTATTTATTGTGTTGTGTTTCGATTTCTGAAGTTAGCAGACATTTTTCAACTTACGTTTGTCAAATTAAACTTACATTTGTCAAAATGATTCACTAGACACTTGTCGAATGTAAGTTGACTGCTTGCATGCACTTTACTTGATATTTTCACTGTTCAAACACTGATTTATAGATCAGCATTAGCTACTAATCATTCTGGTGGTTAGCATGCCACGTGTTATTATTATATTAAAAGGTCACGTATCGCCGTCATATTGGTCGGACGACAATCCATACCAACACCAGTAAAATCATATCATACCACATGACATTATTCCACTAATCAGGTACATTGTACCCGGTGCACTAAGAAGATCCTCATATTTTGCATACATCTTTTGATATGATATTGCAGTTATTTTAGTTTGATACATGTTATGCATGTAATTTCATAAGCCCAATAGGTCTAGAAAAATCAATAAAGCCCAATGGATCTGGAAAAGTCAACAAAGCCTAACGGACTGGAAAAGCTGGTGAAATCGAGGTAGCAGACAAGTTTTAACTGCGAGAAGTAAGGAAGAGATTAAACTCCTAAAATTTGAAATGGGTTGTGATGCTCCAGCAAGCTAGATATTACCTCGACTTCGTTACCTCTCATCTCATTCACATTTTAACTCGAGCTCGTAGTCACTCAGCTCGACGAGTGTTTTTCAGATAAGGAAAAATTTCATGATTTAAGAAATTTGATCACACCAGTTCACTGAATTTGAATTTGTATTTAATCCCTATAATTTAGTGATTGTATTCTTGCTTTTAATTACGATATTTAGGGAAAATATTATTTTTCTAATTTCTAGTGATTCAATCAATGTAAACCAGTAATGATACCACATCTTGAACACTATAAAAGGGAAGGATCATCACTGATACAAAAGTTATAAAATTTGTGAAAAAAACACTAAAGAAAGAACCAAGAGCAATAATATAACAATAGATGTAGACTTTAATTTTTAGCCAAATTACTATAAAAATTTCATGTCTTTAATTTTATTTTAATTGATAAACCACTATTTTTATTGTTTATCGTACTGACCCGACCCGTGAACAATACATTCACAAAAGGAGAAAATCTACCAATCAAGACTATAAATCAATATAAGGATTTGAAATTATCTTTGAAAAGTTTCAGGGTGCCCCTTACTTCTCATAATCTCATTGATAGCCAAATTAGAAAAAAGAATCATTGCAATAAAATTGATATTAAATAACGATCGCATAACTCTCCGAACAGAGCTGACTTAACACACTAGCTGAATTAGGCAACCGCCTAAGGACTTCAAAAACTAAGACATCTAATTTTTCTTTTATTTTTTTTTATATTAAACTTGTAAAGTCTCCTAAAATTTAATTATTAGACAATAAAGCCTCTTAAAATCAAAGAAAAAAATTATAATTAAAATAGTTTTATTATCGAAAGTAATAACTTTTATAATGAATATATAAAAAAAAAATGTTTCATTTAAGGTTTTTGTTTAGAGCCTCTAATTTTGTTGAGTCGGCTCTGTCTCTAAAAGAGTATCGTAGATCAGAAGTGGATAAACCTCTTCAACAATATCATTAAGCTAGGAAAAGTACAAAGAAATTAAGGTGGATGTAGATTAAAAGTCATTAATTATGGAAAGAGAACAGACTTGAGGGTTGAGTTTTGTGATCTTAGAGAGCTAATTATATTACCTATAAATATCGTTAATTTGTAACAAGTTTTTACGATAAAAATTAAAGTAACTCTGTAATAATATGCTCAAGCTGCATTAGTGAAGTCATGAGTTGAAATGATATCTACCTTTCTCAATTCTCAACTATATAATTAAAAAATATATACCAACATTTGAACTATGTTGACATGATTTTTATAAGCTGATAACTAAAATCCAATCAAATTTTTATTATTCTCAAAATATGAGAAAGGGATATATATCTTGTCAAAGATTTGCTACTTTAAACATATACGGCATCTAATTATGTATATATATCTGAGAGACTATAAAATTGTGTGTGTGGGTCTGGTTGCATGAACCTTTTTGTTCTCTCTCCTGACACGGGCTTGCTTTGTATCACGAAATTGGAAACAATACCACCATTCACATTGCTTATTATAATTGGAAATTTAGGGTTAGTGTTGAGTGGAAAGAACAATAGAATTTGATTATAAAATATGATTAACAACTTATTTTAAATTAAGGACAAATTGCATTGACATCCTCTAAGATCTAACTTAATTGCAGTCTAATTATAAAATATTGTTTTTATACACTCAACCTTTGGAGTTAACGTCTATTATGGGTATTTGTAATTTTTACTAAGTGTATTAGTTGGAATGTCAAAACTATTCGTAAGAAAACAAACTATAGTCATGTTTGGTAAGACTTTTACTTTGGAACTTTTAACTTTTTGAAAGTACTTCCTCCAAAAGCTATATATTTTGATTTTGTTTAGAAGCTTTAAAAGTTCTTCTATGTAAACTTCCAAACAGTTTCAAAAGGACTTTTAAACTCATAAAGTTAAAATCAATCTTTCAAAAACCCTACCAAATAGGCTCTAAATGAGTTTAAAAAGGTCATATATAGAGATGATTTATTGATCTCTTAAAGCCTTAAAGGACAATGGAAGAATACGCGTTTACTTTAATGGTATCACACTATATTAACATTCACCATAACCCTTTATCCAATCATATCTCAAAAAGAAATTCCACTATCGAAATGGTTTTTAAAATTCTAAAGTTCAATCATTCTTTCAAACCCAAAATCCATCTTAAATTAAAATCTTGTGTATCAAAATTCTTATTTATTCTAACTCGATAATATTAAAAATTATCAAATCTTTAAAATAAAATTGATAATTTTCAATTCCAAAATTTAAATTTGACTGAGATTCTTTTTCCACTAGCAGTGAATAGTATTAAAATATCTTTTATCTATGAAATATCTATGACTGATTGATAGATAATAGTCTATTAACTCGAGAGCATGTTTGTGCATAATAAGTATATTTCTTCATATTAAGCTCAAACCTTAGGGATATTAAAGTAATTTCCCTTAAAAAAAAATTAAATTTATTCAGGAGTACGTCTTTTGTAATTAGGGAACAATTTCCGAGCAAAAAAGCAATCATTAAATTAAACGAACAGAGACCGATAATTAAACTAATCGGCTTGGTAATTAATGCATGCACGCACGCACCAGATACTAATTTCCACTTGCCGGCAAGCATCTTGAATACGTGGCAAAATCCCAGCCAGGAGGTGCATAGAGTAGTTCTTTGTTTTTATTGCTCTTTAATAAGGACATGGGATCCAAGTCATAAAAGAAAAATAAACAAAAGGCGTTCGAATTCGATACGAGTACATGGACCGGCCTCTTATGTTGACTCTGATGCCAACTGCAAGTTAATGTGTGGAGTTTATAGCATTGCCTACTGCTTCAATTCCCAAGTTCCTTTATTGTTATAAATTAAAATTTAGAACAAATCAGACTCCAATGCCGTAAATATTATGTTTTATTTTTTAAAAAGCGTAAATAATTTTATAATTAATATTCATCCCATATTATTAGTTAAACTTGATTAAAAATAATGGCTTGAAAGTTATTTTTGTTCCTTCAATCACAATTTTTATTAAAAAAATAATGTGTATATATATATATATATAATCTAATTTATTGTTAGATTTTTTTTTAAGATCCAATATTAGAAATTGTTTTTAGTTAAATAAGTACACAAAATACAATATTAAGTGGTGTATTCAATTATTGAAGATATTAGAGTATCTTCAATGCTATTATGCGTTTGAAGAAAATTGGGTGCCACATAGAATCTATATTGAAAAAGTTAAGAAAATATTCTCCAATGTAATTATCTAACTTTAATATTGATATAATGTGGTAAAAAAAAAGTTAGAGAATATCAAGTAGAGTTTCTAATTGTAGATATCCTTTTTGATATGCTGACTAGGATTTCTAACTTTTGCCACTAATAAAATTTTAACATTTTGTCAATGCATTTAATTATCATATTGAATGGAGAGAGAATATAATAAATAACTTGTGCTGATTGGTTTAAAATTACTATTTAAATATTCACATTGGAGAAGTGAATATGCATTTCTATAATTTTTTTGACAAGATAAATTCATATTATTTAGAAATACTGATGTGACACTATTTAGATATTCAAAAATAAATATTTACATTGGAGATGCTCTTATTGTGACAAAAAGTGAATGTCTCACGGGACTCTATATATATATATATATCATAATTTTATGAGAAAAAAAACTCTTTTTATGAGATTTTCTTTTTTATAAACAAAAATAATTTTATAAAAAACTGATTTGAATGGTTGGATAAGTTTAATTTTAAAAAAATTAAAATACTATATGAATTATTAAAATATTCTTAAATTAAAAAATCAAAATAAAAAAAATAACAAAAAAAAAAGAAATGGAAAAAAATTATGCACAGATGGGTAATGGCGGACATTCATTTAAAAAATAATTTTATAAAAAAGAAGGTGGAGATTTTCGAAAATATTCTTTTAACCATTAAATTTAATAAATTTTAATTAACAATGAGGAGCAATAATAAAGTTATTTTCACTTCCAAAATGACAAATCTAAAAGTAGTTGAATGTAATATGTAAAGAAATGAGATAATTTAAAGAGTCATGTCATTTGTCCTATCCCTATTTTGGACTATGTAGTGATTGCAAGTTGTCACCTTTTTCGAGATGCAAACAAAAGATAAAAATTCGAAATAAATCACTTAACAAAGGAAGGGGAAGAGAGAGAGATCAGAAGGGAGAAAAGGTAAAATCGGAAGGATAATCTATAACTGAAAATGGCTCAGAGAGTTAGCACTTAGGGCGATTTCTTTTGATGCCAAGTTGCTTCATAAAAGGCTGCGTTGGAGAATTGACTGTGGGGATAAGGTTTTATTCTGGGAAGATCTTTGGGTGCTAATTGTGGGCTCCTTAAAGATTATGCCAAATACAGCTTGATCCATATTCAACTTCTTGAAAAAGTTAAGGACTACACTAGTGATGGTGGCTAAAATTTGAATAAGCTGAGTGAGATTCTTCCTAGGAGTATGGTCCATAGAGTGGCTAATGTGTGTATTGATAGTATCAAAATCCCAAAGAAGATACTATGATTTGGGGCCTCACTTAGAATGGTAAATTTTCGGTTAATTCAGTTTATGCTAATCAGTTTTGTGAAGATGATTTTCCTAATTGGAAATAGGGTTTTATTTGGAAGCTTAAGCTACCTCCCTGTATCCTTCACTTCCTGTGGACTCTCCTTCATGGGAAACTTCTCACAAATGATCATCGAATGGTTAGAAGGATTGATTCTAACAGTGGCTGTCCCCATTGTGAGAATGGGAGTGAAAACATCGATCATTTGCTGCATGGTTGTGTGTTCTCTAAATTTGTTTGGGAGGATGTAAGAAAGAGCTGCACTGCCTCTCAGAATTTTAATGAAGATCTTGATATTTGGCTGGTCACAAACCTTAGATACAATTCTATGACAGGTAGTCTGCCTAATTTCTTTCTCTTTGCTCTTATTTTGTGGTTTTTATGGAAATGGAGATGTAGGAAGGTCTTTGAGCAAGGCTTTCATATATCTCCTTGGCCGTGTACTCTAATTGTGAACTATGAGAAAGATTGGATGAAAATTAATACTTACTTGAATACAGTGTTCAATAACTCAGCCTAGGCGGCCGCAGAGACCCTTTTTTTTTTCTTGCTAACACCCAATGTGAACAAAAAAATAAAAGGAAGCAATGACTATATTGCAAAGCAAAAGCCAAAAGCACACACACATAGCAGCCCCTATTTCTCCCTTTCCTTTGTAAAAAATATAAAAACCCTAGATAAACAATTAGCCCCTAAACATCATCACCATCATCTCCGAAGGTAAATAATTTATTCTTCTTTTCTATTTTAGTATTTTTAAGTTTTCGAGGTAGTCAACGGTGCGGTCAACACGTTGATCGTTGACTCATTAAGGAACCGCCTAGGCGCCGAGTAATCAGTGCCTTCTTGAACACTGCTTGAATATTAAACAACCTAATATTGTTGTGGACTGTGCCTAAAAGCCTCTCTTGGAGGGTTGGATCAAGCTGAATGTTGATGGGGGAAGAAGCAATGAACTGGGCATCATAACAGCAGGTGGTGTCATAAGGGATCACTGTAAAAACTGGCTGGGAGGGTTTGTTGAGGGTTTAGGAAGGTGGCTGTTGAAACTAATTCCATGGCTGTCATTGATGTTTTAAAGACAAGTTCCAATCAAAATCACCCTCTTTTTGGGCTGATCCTTCACTACCAGAAGCTTATGGCTGAAAACTGGGTTTGTAAGCTGTAGCACATTTACAGAGAATGTAATAGAATTGCTGACAATTTGGCCAAGATGGGTTATGATATGGAGCTGGGTATCTTGTTCTATGAGGAACATCCTCCTTCGGTGATGAGGTTGTTGCTGGATGATGCTGATGGAGTCCCTATGTCTCAGCATGCTTTGCTGCTGAGTTAGTTTTGTTGTTTGTTAGGCTTAATGCCCTCCTCTGTACCTTAAAAAAAAAAAAATGGCTTAGAGACTTGCAGACTAAGCTTCCAAACAAATATTGAAAATAAGATAGTCTCTGCACCGTACGTTTATTCAATTAAAATAAATTTTAATTTTAATTGAACGTTCCAAACAAAATTGTTTCCCTATCTTATACTTAGTCGTTGGATACTTCATCCATGGATACATTTTGAGCTGTAAGAAGGAAAAAGTTAGAAGGGGTGTCAACTGGATGTTGGCTGCCACCCTTCTATAATCAAATCAGAACGAATAGAGAAAATAAAATTTTGTATAGAAATGGATCAACTTCTGAATGTCAAAAAGAGGAGCGCTTGCCTTTTTTTCCTCATGATTACGCTTTTTATGGAGCAATGATATTGAGTTGTAATTGTTATCAGTTGACACCTGTTCTCCTAGTTAATGATTTCTGATTTGATATTTTTACTATTTACTACCGAACGATTTTCGGTGAATTGTGATTAAATAGTCAACATTTGACCACATTGCTTTTTCGGAGGCTCCACGTGGTGGTATCCTGTTGGACCTTGAGATCATCTATATCATCAGAAATCATCCTATAAATTTGAAAGTGAACCCATTAATTATAAGACTTGATACCCAATACTACTACTAATAAATATACGAGGTTGTCATGTCCTCTTTATATAACTTTAATTCAAAGTAGGAAAAATTGATGAGCCATGTCCACTAATGCATGTCAAGAAAGCAAGGATAACTCAATGGCCTGTTCCCCACTCTACCACTTTATGAGAAAATCTTCCTTACACACGGATGCAATGTAAATAACCACTGATATTATATTATGTAATATATAAAATAAATTTAATTGATTATTTGTAACGTGTGATAAAATATGAACGGTTAGGTTATATTACACCCCATGCATAGAAGATTTCATCGCATCTAAAAAGGTAGTGCTCTCCTATCTTCATAAAGAGTTGCCCAAAATGTTTTGGACCACATTAGTGTTTGATATCTGATTAGTGGTCCTTACCTATCATGTGATTTCTATGATATATATGATTGAAGTTTTTTTCTTTTCTTTTGGCTTTTGTTTTTACATATTTGACAACGATTCAATTCGAAAATTTACTCCCAAATATATCAATATTCATTGAGATCAAGTACTATATACACAATTAAAATATATAATCTTAAAAAAGTTGAGATCTATTGAGATCAAACAATACATGTGCATTTTAAAATGTGTTAAAGTTTAATAGTGCTATAAATTTAATTTTTTTAGTAATAGATTAACTCATTAACATAAAAAGAAAAAAAATTTCTCTAGAAATTTATATAAGTACTTTCTTTTAAGAAAATATATATTATTGAAAATATTGATACGTTTAAAAAGTTATAATTAAAACTTTTATATAAACATTAATGTATTTGAAGTATTTCACAAAAACACAGTATTTATATTTCATATCAAAAGTTTATAAAAATCTAAATTTTTGATAAATTTATAAAAATTATGAACTTTTTGAGTATCCCTAACTTTTTTTATACTTCATAAAAGTCTATATTCAATACCCCATGACTTTTATGGACTTTAAAAAGTCTATATTAAATACCTCAAGACTTTTGTAAACTTTTAAAAAGTATATAAAAATACATATTGAATATCTATTGACTTTTATGGAGTGTTTAAAAGTCAATATTTAATACAACTAAACTTTTAAAATCCACAAAAATCATTAAAGTTAAAGTTGACATTGAATACACCCCCTGAATAAAACAATTTTTATAAAGAAATGATTTTGAATATTTTAAAATACACATAATTATTTAGAAATACTTTTTTTTAAAAATACTTCGAAACATTTAAAATGTTATTCCAAAAATTATAATACTTTTTATTTTTAGTAAAAGATCGAATTGCAATAAAGTACAATGAAGTTTAGCCATATTATATCGAAATCGTGAATTTAACATTAATTACAGGTTAGTACCCTACCGTAAGTTGACATTGTTGAAAATAATGGGTTAACCATAATTTATACGTGAAATGACATAACTATCCCTTGTTAAAAATTAAATTAAATAAAAATGAAAATTTTCTTTTTTAATTTTTTTTCAATATGATCTCTACTGTTCATTAAAATTTATGAACCGTGAAGATCCATTTTATTTTATTTTTAATTTTATTACTTTTCTAAAAAAAAAGGGTAAAATAACCATATTTTTCTTCTGCCTATTGATTGACCGTTCGTCAACCAGTTAGTTAAGGGTACTCACATATAATTAATGTTAAACTCAATTTTATTACAATATGATCAAACATCACGATACTTTACTATAATTTGCCTTTTATAAGATCATCATTATACAAAGAGAGGCAAAAAAGGCTTGCCCCATTTCAATTTTTTTTTTTTTTTGGAAGTATTTAGATTTTTGAGTAATAATAATTACTCAAATTTTGTGAGAACGTAAATTTAACTGCCACATAATCTCATAATCTACGTGTCAACTACAAATCACTTTAAAGAACATAATAGTTAGAAAATTTAGCATTAATTTTAGATTCTCAAAGATAATTTGCTTCTATAATGGAAGATATATATTACTTTTTGTCATTTGATTGTTGTTGGATTAATGGTTAGTTGTTTCTTCTCATTGTTTCATATTGCGACTATTGGGTATTATAGGTTTGTCCAATCTTGTTATTTTCTAAAAATAAACCAACCACCTATGCCCAATTATTGAATCCACCCACCCACCCACCCGAACAAGTCATGTTAGTCTACGAACCTCGACCCTTGCATAACCTTTCTTTCTAAAAACACATTACCATACAACAGAAATACATCTTATCAAAATGTTATTTGGATGTCAACACATATGCGATCAAAACACTGGCCTGAGGCCTGTGTGTTCAAGCCTGTAACCGAAAGGAAAAGACCTACCTATTGTACTCCTTGTAATGTTGTTTACATAGAGCAATATGCTTCACTTTCTCTGTAAGTAGTAAACGATCATAATAGACGACAACCGATTCTAGTTGGATTCAACTTGTATTATATTATCCTACCCTTAAGATAGAAATAAAGTTCCTAAATGTATGTGTTTAGTGCTTATTCTTTTCACAACAAACTCACTTCTAATACCATTTAGGTGTAAAACAAAGATATAGCTTCCAAGACCCAAAAGACTTCGACTGCGTTTGGAATTACTATTGTTTGAGAAATAATCACTTATTTTATAAGTAGGGGACAAAAACAAATATTTTATAAACTTCTTAAAATCCGCTTATTTCATAATATACTTCTCCTATAATCAACGGGATAAACATATTATGAAATAAGCAAATTTTGAGAAGTTTACTATATACCTTTTTAGCCCCGACTTATTTCAAACTTATAAAATAAATGATTATTTCTCAAGTTACAACAATTCCAAACGCATACTTCTGAGTAATGAAGTCAAAGCACCAACTGGACACCCAATGGGTGTTTTGGATCACTTGTTGCTCTGAAACAATCTGGGTATCAATTTTTTTTTTGGAATTTTCCCTTATAGGAGTAGGATCAAGAGCTCCAATTTCTTACACAAGTTTTGACATAAGTTCTAAACCGTTGGATAAAGACACTTTCAACGGCTGAAATATCATCTAACATGCATAATTAATATATATTAACTGAGCACTGAAAAATAATATGGGTAAAATGCAATCTCAAGTCTCAACCATTCAAAGTGTTTTGATCCAACGGTCTATAACTTGTATAAAAAATTGTGTTAAATGATGGGCCTATCCGTCCTGACCCCTGTAAATTTACTTAAAAGTTAAAAGAATGACAAAAATGTCTAGGGCTTTGAGTATTGTAGTCCAAAATGCCAACTGGACTTCACCAGATATATTGGAATACTTATACTTTGACTTGGGTTCACTTTTGGGTACAATATATGTGTGGTTTGATATTAATAGATACCCCTCTAAATTGTATATACTATATACACACACTAGTATTTTTTTTTTTTTTTCAAAATTTCAACATTTACCCTTAAATAAATCAACTAAATGGGTACAACACATACATTACATTAATGGTTTGAGCACCCCAGACTCGTTGAATACATCAATGCAGGACAATGCTGGCATTTTAGTCTTGTATCAATAATTACCTGGCAACCGGAGGAGAGAGAGGTTGATATTTTTCCTACGATGCTGCTGCCGCCATCCTGCAAGGTTATGGATACCTTGGTTTGTGGCTTGAATGCACCTGATTTTGTAAAACTTGTTGCATACTGCCTTGTTGTTCCATATTGAATACAGAGTACTTACTTGCTTGCAGCCGCAATCATCACTTAAATCGTTTTTTGTATCCATTGTATGCAGAGGCTGTAAGTATAAGGAAATTATGAACATTATGTATTTTTAATGGGACAAATTGGCTATAGATAATGCTATGGTCTTGAACAAATCCAATTTTGATCAACAATATCAAGAAAAATACAGAGCATATATATATATATATTATATAGAGAGAGAGAGAGATCAATCAAGTTCATATAGTTTTATCTGTAAATCAAATTTGTGATTTAATTTTTAACACATAATTCACAAGTGAAAATGGCTGCTAAAATGAACTGTAACCATGTTTACTCTCGAACCCATATCATCAATGCCTATTTTGGTGACATTACTTTCAAGTTTCAACATCAGTAATCTTCGTTGTTGTCATCATATCAGGCTAATTTCATCATTTTCAAGCCAAATTCGCTTAAATTCGTCCCAATTTGAAGCAGAGAAACTTACCTGAATCGAACAACTTATGGGGCTGCTTCTACAATTGCCGCCACTGCATCTACATTTGGAGAAGTCCCTTTCGCTTCCATTAATCTCCACATGTACCAAGACCCAACAGACCTGTAAGGCCTCCACTTCTCGCAAACCTCCTCCATTTTCAAAGCCCCAGGCAACTCTTCCAACCCGTAAAGAGCCTTCACGCCTTTCCTCACTCCCAGATCACTCACCGGCAACACGTCCGGCTTGTGCAGCGAGAATATCATGAACATGTGCACCGACCACGGCCCAATGCCCTTGACACTCGTCAGCATTTCGAAGAGCGTCTCGTCGTCCATTTCGAGGATCGAATCGTCGGACAGAACCCCGTTCATGTACTTGTTGGCCAGGTCGTGGAGGTAGCTTGCTTTGCGATACGAGACTCCGATTTGACGGAGCTGTTGAGGCGAGATAGACGAAACGGCGTCGGGGAGGACCCTGTCCTCGCCGCCGAGGAGGGAGAGGAATCGGTTGTAGATCGATTTCGCGGCTTTGACGGCGAGTTGCTGGTAGAGAATGCTCTTCGCGAGAGAGAGAAACGGTGACGGACAGGAGTCGAACGTGGGTGGACGGTGCTCGTCGATTAGGGTTGCCAAAAGAGGATCTGTGCTGCGCAGAAACTGCAGAGCGAGGTCGATTTCGCCTTGGAATGTTAATGGCTTGACGATTATGGGTGGATTATGAGAGCTGACTGCGTTGCTGATATCGGGGGTGTTGGAGATGATTTTTCGGATTTTTCGGGGCCGGAATGGGATTTTGGAAGAGGTAGAGAAGTTTTGAGAAATGTCGTTCACGACGGTGCTGGTCTTGGATGGCCTTTTCATTTGTGAGAGTGAGTGGGTGATTGTTCTGGTCTTGTGTGAAGATCGCGGCTACGAAATGGTTCGGATGGAGAGGTCGCCGTCTTGGACTCTTGCTCGATTGGAGAAGAAGTGGCTGCGGCTCCCAACAAGTATCAACAATTCGACCTCGAATAAAACTACACCGTTTTAGTCAAAAAAAACTGTGAGTTGATAATTGTCGGGTTATCTACTCAGGAGAAAGAAAACTACACGTATATTGGTTAATGTCCACGATGAGACTTGAATTTTATCATGGAAAGAAAGTGCACTAGATACTTCAACAAGTCATATCGAACATTTAGTTACAGTTCAACAAAATATAATCGCATTTCATTATAAAATACAAACTATCATGTTGTGAATGTGATGCTGATGATAATTGTTTAGTTATAATTTCATTAATATTTCATTTTCTTCTTGTTGAGATATAATTATAAGTGAATTCATCTATTTACAAAATAGACATATAGACGTTCTTATAGTACATAAAATATTTATGACAATTTTAGGAAAGATTTAGGATATTTTTGGAAATATATATTGTTAACCCCAAATTTTATCAAGAATTCAAAATTAACAAGTAAAGAAAAAAATAGATTAAAACATCTCTTGGAGGAAACCTCCAGGACATCTTTCTAAATACAAAGTTTCACAAACAATCCATAAAACGTAAATACAAATTTAAATAACAGATACAGAGGTCAACAAATAAAGAAAGGAATATATCAAAACATCTCCTGGAGGGAGTGTCCAGGAGATTTCTCTAAATACAATACATCAAAAACTCAACAAAATATAAATAATAGGTTTATACAAGGAATACTGTGATCAATCATTCTCCAAGCATTTAATAAGCAACATTAATAAAATTGGAATCCAAAGAGAATCTGTTGTGGGTGTTTGTACTACTTCTCTTGATTTGGTTCCTGGAAGGTTCTACTAGAAGAGATATGCAGGGACAGGTAAAAGCTTGGGGTTAGGGTGGTGGCCAGTGGTGATCCGGCTACCACACTCCGACGTCCAAGTTAGTATAAATAAACCAGCCATTTGATTCTTCTATTTGAACAAAATAAAATAAAGATAATGAAAGAGAATGAAAAATATGAAAAGAAGTAGCCAACCTTTTCAAATGAGTTTATATGGGTATTTATAGCCTCATGGTGACAGATTTTTCCTCATAGCTTGCCACATGTCGCCTTACCCATGGTCCTTCATTTTTTATCCATGAGCTACTTCTGCCGTTACAACTTCCTCTGAGCCTTGTGGCGGGCACACTTCTTTATCCAATGGGCTTTGAACAAGTAGGATGCTAGGTGCAAATCAGGACTTCTCCTGGACAGCCTGAAGCCTTGTTGTACAGATTTTTATGATGTGAACTTCCACATGGCATTCTTTGTTGCTATCACCTGGAGATTCTCTTGTCCTCCGATGGGGGACATGCTTTTTCTGACATCCCTTGCTCTGCAACACTGATTTTGCTCCACCATTTCCTTGTCATGCGTGTGGTCCCCCCTCCTTGTCCTTTCCTTAACCGTTTTCCTCCTTTTTCCTCAACATTTTGCCTTCTCACTTATTCTTCTCTTTTGTCATGTAGCTTGTTGATATTTGTATGTATTTGTGTTGCCAAAAATACCCTTAAGACATGGGTTTTTCATAACTGACCTCCTGCAAAATATTTGTCCTGTATTTCTTCCTGGACATAGGCTTCATGGAAAACTAGTCTCTTGGAGGTTTATGTTTGGAGACCTATCCTCCTAGATAAATGCTCAAATCTTGAACCAAATTTATTGTTAACAGAAGTCCCCCAGTCTAGGAGATTTTTTCTTTCCTGAAAGAGAAAATATTGGAGACTAAAAAAGATTCATATCATTGATTTTAGCGATCTTACCTTTTGATTTCCACAAAGAAAATTTTCTTATCTTTTTTTTTAAATGGCTTTCCCTCTTCTCTTTTGAAAAATAGAAAACAAATAATGAGGCTGGTTCTCAAGGAGAAAATAAACCTTTTTGTTTTCTTTCTTGAAAATAGAGGAACCAAAAGCAAATTATTTCAAATCATTGCATTAAATGCATGGTGTCAGAAAAAGAGGAAAAGCAAGAAGATGCGGCAAAAATTGGGAGAAAAGAGGGATTGATCCTGATCGTCTATCGCATCTTGGATGATTGAGGCGATTTCCAGCAGTTTTCGAGTAACCAAGTAAGTGGCGGCTAACTTCTAGAGCACATTTTCCAGGTGCCACCTGTCAGAAAAAGAAAAAAATATATTTTCTCTTATCCGTTAGATACTAATATTTCCTACTTTCTTCTGCTTGATGGTTATATATCTGCCTTTTATTCTTCTGATTTGCCTCCATGTATGTATATATGTATGTGTGTGTGTGTGTGTATATATATATATATATATATATATATATATATATATATATATATTTGACTTTCCTGAAAATATCTTTACACTTTTATAATTAGAGATTTTCCTGGAAGGATCGTCATATCCTTTGTGGATGGAGATTCTCTTGGAACAGTCCTCATGTTCCTTATGGATGGAGATTCTCCTGAAAGAGCCCTCATGTTCCTCGTGGATGGGGAATCTTCTGGAAGAATCTTCATATTCTTCGTGGATGAAGATTCTTCTAGAAGAGTCTTCATGTTCCTCGTGGATAGGGATTCTCCTGGAAGAGTTTTCATATCCTTCGTAAATGGAGATTCTTCTGGAATAGTCCTCATGTTCCTCGTGGACGGGGATTCTCCTGGAAGAGTCTTCATATCCTTCGTAGATGGAGCTTATCTTGGAGGAAATCTCATGTTCCTCGTCGAGTAAGATCGTTCTGGAAGGATACTCACATTTTGGTGGATGTAGATCTTCCTAGAAGAATTTCGTAGATAGAGATCATCTTGGAGGAATCCTTTAATGGTTTGCTGAAAAGTTCCTCGAGTTGTCACCTTTTTCTGTTAAGCTAAAGTGTAGAATTGTCCTGGTCATCCAGGAGTTGATTCTCAGTCCTAGGCATATAGGATCGTCCTGGACATACAAGAGTTGATCTCAGCCCTATGCCTATAGGGCTATTGGAGTGTCTTTGCGCAAGTCATGGATGAACTCATCAAGCTGTCATCCTACTATTGATCTTTGTCCTGGACATACAGGAGTTGAATATACAGGAAATGGTTATGATCCTAGGCATATAGGATCTTCCTGGACATACAGGAGTTGATTTCAGCTCTAGGCATATAGGGCTATTAGAGTGTCTTCGCGCAAGTCACGAATGAACTCATCTGGTTGTCGTCCTGCTGTTGATTCTTTATTCTGGACATACAGGAGTTGATTCTCGGTCCTAGGCATATAGGACCGTCCTGGCCATACATGATTTATTTTTCAACCCTAGGCATATAGGCTTGTCCTGGACATATAGGAATTGACTATCAGCTCTAGGCATATAGGACTGTCCTGGTTATATAGGAATTTATTTTCAGCCCTTGGCATATAGGACTGTCCTGGGCATACAGGAATTCAATTTCAGCCCTAAGCATATAGGACTGTCCTGGACATATAAGCATTTATTTTTAGCCTTAGGCATATAGGACTGTCATGAGCATACATGAGTCATTTTGCCCGCTCATGATGCTCGTCACATGTGAGCTCATCTCTACGAAATTTTATCTCCGGAGGAATTACAAGGCTTAACCTTCACAGAGGTTCTTCCTAAGCAAATCTTTCAGAGAAATTAAAAAATTAAATACGATATGCTTATGGATGAATCATAGCATATCGTTCTTCAAGGAGATATAAATCATTCCTCGTAGAGATATAGCTTTTTCTTCGTGGAGAGATAAATTATTCTTCGTGGAGATATAGCTTTTTGTTCTCCGCATAGTAGGGTGTTGTAGAATGATTTACGGGTAGAATTTCTTCAAATGATCAGCATTCCATGTATGTTTGACTACGCAACCTTCCATGTCTTCCAGCTTGTATGCTCCAGGTCTGACAATCCCTTTCACTAGGTAGGGTCCTTCCCAATTTGCTCCCAATGCTCCATCTCCTAGTTGCTTTGTGTTCTGGGTCACCTTCCTTGAATGTTGGTTTCTTCACATTCCTGTTGAAATAATAAATCCGCTGTTGGTGTGCTGCTACTCTTTCTGTGGCCTTGCTTTGTCTTTCCTCTAGGGGATCCAGAGTGTTCCTTAGTAGCTCGTCGTTTCCTGGTGAGAAAAATAATTTATCATGAAGAATGAGAGAGCTATTTCTGCAAGAAGTATGACCTCTACTCTAAAAGCTAAAGAGAAAGGCATCTATCTTGTATCTGTTCTTTTTATAGTTCTTTATGCCTATAGGATGTGTAATTCCCTCTGGCATCCTCCAATTTCTTCTTGATTTAGCTTTTTCACGGTTTTGTTGGCTGTCAATCTGTCCAAGAGGAAGTTTGTCTTCCTACTGGACCTCTTCAGTGAACTTCGGGATGAAATCTGCTACAACTTGTCCTTTCATTACATTCCTGCTTTGATATTTGATATCGAACTGAGTGAGTTCTAGAGTCTATAGTATCAATCTTCTTGAAATGTCTGGCTTCAGTAGAAACTGTTGTAAAAGTTGGTTCGTCACGACTGAGATTGTGTGTGAATGAAAGTAGGGTCACAACTTCCTGAAGGATAATAGTAAATTGGCCTTAGCACCCTGTCTTCACACTCCTTGATCAATGCACTACTGATAGCTACTTCTGATACTGCTAAGTAGATGAGCAGTACATCTCCTGTATGAGGCTTCACCATCAATTTTGGATTCATGAGGTAAGTCTTCAGCGCCTGTAAAGCTTCTTCGCTCTTGGCGTCCCACACCATGCCTTTTCCATCTCCCCTGGTCATGTGGTAAGCACACGCTTGAAACCAATGAGCATTGGACTCGTAGATTATAGGTTGTGACTTAAGATCCTCCTAGACAGTTTGGCGCCTTGTTGTCCTCTTCTGATAGTTCAGATGCTTCGTCCAGGTCAGACCTTCAGGTGTAAATCCAGCTGGCAAAAATCTCCAGATGTCCTCTTCTGATACTGCAATCTGGATATCTTCATGTTCCTTGTGAGGGGACATATTTTTTGTGAGATTCTTATTTGCAGCCTATCTTCTACTTCATTTGTCTCTCCTGACAGTTGTTTGTTGGTCCCCTTCTTGTCATTTTCATGGTTGCTCTTCTCTTTTTGTCTTATATGGAATTAGTGGTTGCTGTCTTCTTTTTTGTGTTTATGGATATAAAATATCTTCTTATAATATAAAATATTTATTAATTATTTCTATAATATTGATAATACCTTCCTTTTTCTATCTCTCGGACATATCTTCATGAAAGTTGAATCTTTTGGACCTCCCGGACATATCTTCCTGGACCTTCCAGACATATCTTCCTGGAAGTTGAATCTCCTGGATAAATGCTTAAATACTTGAATAAAATTTTCTGTTAACAGAAGTCCTCCAGTCTTGGACGTTTTTGCGAAGGTAAAACGTCAAAGATTTTCGAGAGAAATCACATAATTGATTTGAACATTTATCTATCGATGTTGACGATGGTAAAGTTGGGAAGACTTATTGTTGGAATCCTTAATGTCTTCATCAGGGCCCCGAATGACGTTGTTGATTTAGAAGATGTTGGAGGTGCAAAAGATGGTGTTGCTGTATTTCCTTAAAGAAAAATAGATGCTGCTAATAAAGATGTCCTGGAGAATAAAGATTGAAGAATCTGTTTGACTTTGCTTCATGTTGCTTTTCTTCTGTTCTAGACTTCTTGCTGGAGGATAAATATTTTTTATCATTGAGCATGGAGCTTGGCTTTTGTTTGCAGCTTCATGGACCGTGGAGTTTGCTTTTGTTGTGACTTCCATTTTGCATGTGCTATTTCTCATTTTCTGCTTGTGATATGCTCAAAATCTTGATAGGAAAATTGTGTTGTATGTTGTAGAGGAACCTATAATTGTTGTTGGCATTCATGGCTTGATCATTCTTCGTATCACACAGTTTTATTTATTCTTCTTCATGTCCTGGACGTGCAGATAACCCTTAATATGCATGTCGCTTTTGTCACTTTGTCCAGGACGGTTTGTCGCTTTGTTGCTTTGAGAAATTACACATTCTTGTCGCTTTGTCCTGGATGTGCAGTGAGCTCGTAGTATGAATGTCGTGGACAACTGATTGTCAAAACCGACATGCTAAAGCTTGTTTGTGTTTTAGTCTTCGTGTCCTGGATGTGCAGAAAACTCATATGTATGCATGTCATAGACAACTGATTGTCAAATCCGACATTCTGGTGCTTGTTTGTCTTTTGGTCTTCGTGTCCTGGATGCTCAGAAAGCCCATATGTATACATGTCGTGGACAACTGATTTGTCAAAACCGACATGCTGGAGCTTGTCTATGTCTTGGTCTTCGTGTTTTTCCGGATGGAGATTCTTCTGGAGGACATTTCCTGCTTCCTGTGAATGGAGAATCTCCTAAAAGAATCTTCATGTTCGTAGATAGAGCTTCTTCTGGAGGAAATTTCATGTTCCTCGTTGGATAATTTGGTGCATATTCTCACCATTTTTGATAGGTCATCATTTTTAACAGATTCAGCTTCTAAGTTATCAACTGTTGTTCCGCGCTCTTGCCTGAACCTTTTTTTCGTCGTCATCCTTCTAGACTTCAGGGTGTTCCTCATCTATTTATGCCTTTATGGTTTCCTCTTGCATTGGTTCATCATTTTTTTTTTGTTACTAGGAAATGTCTTCCTAGTATTATGTTATAGACGCTAGGAGTATCAACCATTAGGAATTCTGTTAGCCACTTGATTTATGCAGGAGGTTGCTACAAGGCTACTGGTAGAATGATAGTTCCCATTGGTATCATGGAGTCTCTAGTAAACCCATACAAAGGGGAAGTACAAGTGTTTAGCACTACAAATTCCAAATTGAACTTATCCAATGCATCCTTGAATAGTATGTTTACAGAACTCCCGGTATCCTTCATGACCAGCGCCATTAAGCAATATGACACCTGAAGGGTAATGACCATAGGGTCATCATGAGGTTGAATCACATCATAGCTATCTTCATCTGCAAACACAATATAGGTAACCTTGGCTCTGGGTGGCTCCTTGCTATGGACCGTATAAGGGCTGGCTCTTGAAGTTCTTCTTGGAATCATCCATGTATGATTCTTCCTGGACTTTTTTACTGTCCTACCATGGTGGGTCCCCCGCTTATCGTGTGTATCATATGCACTTCCTTCATCGGTTCTTTCCCTTTATGGATTTGAGCCTGCTCATCTTTTTTCATATCCTTCTGGACCCTTCTTTCCATCTTTACTCCATATCGCACATTTTCATAGAGATCGCAATACCTATACTTATTCTTCCTTTCTAATGGACCTCTCATTGGACTCGATTTCCTCAAGAGGCATTTCTCTTGGATGGCAAAGAAAACATTCTTCCTGGAAGTATTCAAAGGCGTGAAGCCATCCCAAACGGGTTGTCGCCCTGAGGTTGTCCTGGTGAAAACATGGTTGTGTTGAGGTCTGGAAAGAGCTGGTGAGAGTTTATTTGGTGAAGTGTTAGGTGGGTAAAAAGTAGGTCGTGGAGGCGATCGATAATGTAGTCTTCCTTGAGGTTGCTGGAAAGGTTGTGCTGGACATTTTGTCATGTCCTTATTGAAAAAAGCTTTCTCTTCCTCGAGGTGCTTCTGCTTCTTCCTGTTTCTTCTTGACTCGGTACTTCTCATCTTTGGGGGAGTGTTGCTGCTTTGATTTCTTCAATCAGTGGGGCGTTGAGCTCTTCTAAGGGGGTCTTTCTCTCCATCTGTCTCCTTAGCCTTTCCCTTCTTGAGTTACTTCAGCTCTTTCGTGATCCTGAAAAATTGCTCATAAACTAGATCCGCTGTCTTTCCTTTATGCTGTAACTCTTCATCATCTTCTTCTTCTACAGCTCTTCTTTTAGTGCCTGAAGAGTACCTCTTGCCTTCTTTGCAGTGGTGTCTAGATCTCTCTCTTGCCTTTGTGTGTCTACTTCTGGTTCCAAATCTTTGAGGTTTCTCCTTCACCATTATCTCTCTCTTAGAGGGCTTTGGTGGGGTCTCTATCAAAGACTGCAGCCTCACAAGTTCACTTGCATAGGGTCTGGGGCTAACTTGACTCCTTGCTGGAGGGTTCTGCCAGTTTGGTCTGCTACTCTCGTCAATAACGTCTTAGTTATTGGCAGCCTGCTAGCGAGCTTGCATTGGTTCCTGGAGGTTTGGCCGTCGTGAGCCTCCTGCAGCCATTACTATTGTAGCCATCAGCTGCTCCACCTAGTGTCTCATTCTCTCTTGGCTGTTTATCATGGTTTGCATGTTTCTTTCCAGGACTCAGTTATGCTCTCATTTGCGTTTCCTCTCCTCCTTAATTCACTGAGGGTAGGGTTTGTATCGGAGTCGCCTCGCTCCTTGTTAGCACTGTAGATAGAGGGATCCATACTTTCCTGTTGTGGGTATCTCATATCTCAATGGATTTTATACAAATATACCACAACAAACGATTGAGGGAGTAAAAAAAACAAAATATATTGTTTTCGTACTAGTTTCGAATTGCCAAAATAAGAGAGACTGGAGAATGAGAGACAAAAAGAGATTCATGTCCAATGTCACCATGGAGTCTACATAAAGCTACAAATATATATATATATATATATATATTATATAATTATATAAACGAAGGAAAAATGTATATATATATATATTATATAATTATATAAACGAAGGAAAAATGCCTATTATATATTTCTTCACGTAGATATCGTAAATAACAATAGGTATCGTAACATATTTAGCAATAGAGAATATATAATAATATAGATTAGACATTTTCCAAATGAGCATCAAGAAAAGGCTGCTAGACAATTATAAATAGAAAAATATAAATTATACATTAGAGCAATAATTTAAAATAATGAATTTAAGATCGTTATTTCAAGTAATCATAGTTTGTAAATACAAAACTTGGCTCCATATTTCAATAAAACGGAATTCATTTCTTCCAAGACAGATACATAAAATGGATTTAAGATGTACAAATCGGAATAAGACAATAATATTAATATTGAATAACCAAAATCATAGCTGATAACAAGCAATACTAAGAATTAATGTAAATAAGTTTTAGTAAATAATAGCTCATCAATAGATTTTATACGAATATATCACAACAAATAATCGAGGAGATCAAAAAAGCAAGATGTAATGTTTTTAAACTAGTTTTGAAATAAAAAATGCCAAAATAACAGTAAATTGAAGTACAATAGGACTTCCTCACAGTGACGGTGCCAACTGTTAACCCCAAATTTGATCAAGAATTCAAAGTTAACAAGTAAAGAAAAGAATAGATTAAAACATCTCCTGGAGGAAACCTCCAGGACATCTTTCTAAATACAAAGTTTCACAAATAATTCATAAAATGTAAATACAAGTGTAAATAACAAATACAGAGGTCAACAAATAAAAAAAGGAATATATGAAAACATCTTCTGGAAGATGTGTCCAGGAGATTTCTCTAAATACAATACATCAACAACTCAAGAAAATATAAATAATAGGTTTATACAAGGAATATTGTGATCAATCATTCTCCAAGCATTCAATAAGCAACATTAATAAAACTGGAATCTAAAGAGAATCTGCTGTGGGTGTTTGTGCTACATCTATTGATTTGGCTCCTGGAGGGTTCTACTGGAAGAGATCTGCAGGGACAGGTAAAAGCTTGGGGTTAGGGTGATGGCCAGTGGTGGTCCGGCTACCACACTCAGACGCCCAAGTTAATACAGATAAATCAGCCCTTTGATTCTTCTATTTGAACAAAATAAAATAAAGAGAATGAAAAATATGAAAAGAAGTAGCCAACCTTTTCAAATAAGTTTACATGGGTATTTATAGCCTCCTGGTGACAAACTTTTCCTCACAGCTTGCCACGTGTCGCCTTACCTATGGTTCTTCATTTTTGATCCATGAGCTGCTTCTGCCTTTACACCTTCCTCTGAGCCTTGTGGTGGGTACACTCCTTCATCCAATGGGCTCTGGACAAGTAGGATGTTTGGTGCAAATCAGGACTCCTCCTGAACAGCCTAGAGCCTTGTTGTACAGATTTTTATGACGGAACTTCCACATGGCATTCTTTGTTGTTACCACCTAGAGATTCTCTTGTCCCCCGATGGGGGACATACTTTTTCTGACATCCCTTACTCTGCAACACTGATTTCTGCTCCACCATTTTTTTGTCATGCGTGTGGTCCCCCCTCGTCGTTCTTTCCTTAACTTTTTCCCTCCTTTTGCCTTCTCACTTGTTATTCTCTTTTGTCATGTAACTTGTTGATATTAATATGTATTTGTGTTGCCAAAAATACTCTTGAGACACGGTTTTTTCATAACTGACCTCCTACAAAATATTTGTCTTGTATTTCTTCCTGGACATAGGCTTTCTGGAAAACTAGTCTCTTAGAGGTTTATGTTTCGAGACCTATCCTCCTGGATAAATGCTCAAATCATTGAACGAAATTTATTATTAATATATATAATAATTTTAAATTTTAATAAAGTATGACATTTGAAAAATAATATTTACTAATTAAAAGAGTTTTTTTTAAAAAATATTTAAAAAATGTGATATTTTATTAATTATATTAAACATTTGTTAAATAAAAACCTTACTAAACATATTTAGCTCTAATTCTTTTTTCTTTTTTTTTTGAAAATGATAAATCTATATAGAACGAGGAAAAATTACAGAATGTAACTCGAATCTTTCAAGAGAAGATCTCAAATACAAAATGGAAAATCATCTACCCAGACCACGTGTCTCTCCTCAACTAAAGCCAACTTAGTTAGAGAATGTGTCACTCTATTAGCACCTCTATAAACATGATCAAACTTAACCACACAACTAAAACCTTCCAATAAATCAAAAATATCATCTAAAACAATTCCAATAGCAGACAAGCGACTACCCTTCTTATTAAGCAAAAAAATGACGGACAAAGCATCAGACTTTAGAACCTCAATCAAAACACCAATCTAATGTGCTAGATGAAGGCCAAAGAACCTCAATCAAAACACCAATATTAGGAGGAAGAACACCTTTGATAATATCAAAACCAGTCATCAAAACATCACCTGATGAATTACGAATAACCGCTCCCAAGCCAGTGTTACCACTGGAAAAATCAAGAGATGCATCCGTATTAAGCTTGAATGAACCAAGAATAGGAGTAATCAATCTCACAAGTCGATCGACATGCTGACACGGCTCCTTGAAATTGGACTCAGCAAAAGCAGCTAAGAAAGACTTACACCATGGCACAACATCGCTTAAAGGAAGAGTTGTCTGCTTATGCCGCAAGCAGTTCGCCTATGCCATAATTTCCAAAGAACCGTGACAAGCAGGAGAAAGTCATCAAGAAGCAGTTGAGATTTACAAAAAAAAAAAAAAAAAAGTCAAGACATGTAGAGAAAGCTGTTGCTGGCGAGGTCAAGATGAAGTTACAAGCATCACGCACAGGGCTTTAAAAAGAACAATACCAGATTGCATGAAGTGTAGACTCATCAGTTAGGAGGTATATCTCACACAAAGTAGGAGTTGGCACCTTACGCATAGCGAGGCTAACTAAAGAAGGAACACCACCAATGCACAACCACCATAGGAAACTTTTTAATTTACTAGGAAGTTGGATGCTCCGCACAAAATGCCACAACGAAGCCATCAAAGAAGACGAACTGGGCCCATGTTCAACAGCCATCTGTTCAGCCAACCAATAACTTGATTTAATCGAATAAGATCCATCCTCCGAAAAATGCCAAACCTTATAGTCAGGCCAAGAGGACGAAGATAATAAGAAACTCAAAATAGCATCGGCATCAAAAGGGAGAAAATTGTTGTTAATTAAGCTAACATTCCAGCCGCCTTCACAAACCTTAGAAGAATAATGTAAAGAACCACACGAAATGACTTTGAACGACGAATGATAAGGGTTCCACCTATCTTTCATCACCAAGATAGAGGTTCCGATGCCAACACGTTAACGAAGCCCACCTTATAAAAGCTCACGATCCCATAGAACACCCATTCATATATAAGAAACTGAAGGCTTAAGAGACGCCTGCAAAAAAGAGCAGTTAGGGAAATATAAACTCTTTAAAACTCTAGCTGCAAGGGAATTCGGTTGGTGAATAATCCACCAAGCTTGTTTACCCAGCAAAACTTGATTGAAGGAAACCAAGTTCCGGAAGCCCAAACCACCATCAAATTTATGCTTGTAAAGATACTCCCAGGAACGCTAATGAATAGATCTCTTCGAGACATCATCGAACCACCAAAATTGAGCAATTAAGCGGTGAATATCATTAATAAAAGAGACAACAAATGAAAAAGTGGCATTAAATACATCGAGTAGCCTAAATAACTGCCTTCAGCAGAACTTCTCGACCCCCCGTCGAAAAAAAGTTGTGTTGCCAACCCCGAAACCAATTCGGAATTCTATCTTTTATTGAGGCAAAAAGACGCCTCCGATCTCTACCAGCAAAGTAAGGCAACCCTAAATTCCTGGAATGACAGTCAATCATAACAACTCCTAAACGGCCAGCTAGAAAAACCTTAGTATCATTAGAAACTTGAGGACTAAAAGCTATAGCAGATATATCGAAATTGATAATCTGGCCATTAGCACAAGAATATAAATTAAGGACATCCAAAATAGCCTCACAATCCGTAATTCTAGCACGAGAGAATAATAAGCTATCATCATCCGCAAAGAATAAATGTGAAATTCTTGGGCCATTCCTCCCACACTGTAAACCATTAATAAATCTCAACCTTTCAGCATGTCGGAGCAAAACGGACAATCTCTCTGCACAAATCAAGAATAAATATGGGAAAAACGGATCACCCTGGCGTAACCCCCTGGACGGTTGCACAAGCCCTTGAGGCCTACCATTACGGAGGAAAGAATAGGAAACAGGTGAGACAGTCCATAATCTTATTTGTCTAAGCAGGAGAAAAAACCCAATTTAATCAACATTTTCCCTCAAAAAGCTCCACTCAACCCTATCATACGCTTTAGACATGTTCAATTTAAGAGCGAGATACCCAGACTTGCTTTTAATCCTTCTACGCAGAGAATGGATACATTCAAAGCCTATAATAGCATTATCTATTATCATACGTCCTGGAAGGAATACACTTTGATTTTCAGAAATTGCCGACCCAAGAACACTTTGAAATCTTTTTGCCATTGCCTTTGCAACAATTTTATATAAAACGTTACACAGACTAATAGGCCTGAAATCAGAGACTTTGGTTGGCTTTGAGACCTTATGAATAAGCACAATAACTGTAGAATTAAATTATCTCACTGAATGACTCTCATTCAAACAACGAAGACATGCCTTTGTCACCACACTCTCTACTCAATCCCAATATTTTTGATAAAACAGGGCAGAGAATCCATCAATAGCCGGAGCCTTAATAGAATGCATTTGGAATGGAGCTCTTTTAACTTCCTCCGCAATAAAAACAACATCAAATAACGAATTCATAGAAGAAATAATTTTTGGCTCCACAACTTCTAGCACAGCTTCAATATCGGTAATCGACAGCCACAAAGATAAAAAAATAGACTCAAAAATAATTAGAAATAATCTGTACCATTTTACCTTGATCAGTACACCATACCCATTAGCATCGAGCAAGCCATCAATTGAGTTCTTGGCGCATCGAACCGTTGATTGAGCATGAAAAAATCGTGTACATTTATCGCCTTCCCTGAGCCATTGGACATAGGACCGTTGTTTCCAATAGCTCTTTTCAACATCTAACAATTTATTAAGCTCAACCTCCACCTCTCTAAGCCTCATCCAAGTGCTAGAAGATTGAATCAAATTCAACCTGCTGCAGCTTACTCTTCTTGCTGCGAATATCCTGCCTAATAGTTGTGATATTATGGGTTTTATACCACTACCGTAACTTACTGGAACAATTTGTTATTCCTTCCAAAACAGCTGACACCGCATCAACCGAATTCTCCCCCACCCGAGACCAAACTTGAGCCACAATGTTCTCACATTCTTTTTAATTAACCCAACAATCATAAAACTGGAATCCCATGTTGCCGACTATTAATTAGAGGAGCATCTAAAACCTTGATCACAATGGGTCTATGATCGGATCGCCAATTGTCTAAATGTGTGACAAAAGAGCTTGAAAATAGATTGCGCCGCTCCAAGCTACAGACTGCTCGGACCAACCGAGCTTAAATAAAAGAATCACCTTCTTGACCATTACACCAAGTAAAATTTTGGCCCTTGTAACCCAAATCTTCCAAATCACAATCTACATGAGTCTCGCGAAAATTACTCATCAAACTATCATATCGTAATTAGCCCCCACGTTTTCGTAGGAGAAAAGGAATTCATTAAAATCACTGATAACCAACCACGCCAAAGAAGACATAGATTGAAGTTGCCTCATAGGAGTCCAAGAATGCATGTGTTGCGAAGCATCCGGTTTACCATAGAAACCTGTAAATCGTCATAGTTTACGAGAATGAGAATTCACATTGACGTCAATATGAAATTTAGAATAGGACAGCAAAGAAGCATCTACTTGTCTAGACCAAAACAAGCACAGGCTACCGCTGGGGCTATCTCTCCCAACCACCAACTTACCAACAAAATCAAAATGAACACAGAACTTTTCCATCCTAGCATACGTCGATATTGTTTCGGATAGTAAAACAATATCAGGATACTGATCCTGCATATGGTGGTGCAGGACTTGGAATGCACGGTTACTCTCCAACCTCTGTACGTTCCACACAAAAGCATTCATTGATGACGGCAGGCCTGATCAACAGGGCCCGTCAATGTAAAATTGGGAGATAAATTGGTAACCTCATTAGTACATAGTTTTTTAACACTATTATTTCCTACACTCAACTCAATTTGCCGTTTTCCATTATCACCACCTATACATGGATTTAAACAGATACCATGAGGCTCTCTAGCAATTCTCTTCCATCTTTTTTTTATTTTATTTTGGGCTAGCCCCGACCCCATCAAGCCATTTGAACCATCAAAAGACCCATACAATCTATCAACCACCATCACATTAACACTGTCATCTTGAATAGCAATGTCAGCTACCACCATTATATTAACCTCTTCTACTACAACAATTTTCACCTTATCCCAGCTTCTTTGCACATTGCCTGCCCCTCCTGAAGAAATGGGGTCATAATTATTATCTACAATCCCATTAATACTCGGAGTAGAATTCGAAGGCAACACAATTTGCTCTAGAAGAGGAGACTCAACAGAAGACATATCCCCCTATTAGGTAGAAAAATTCGTGTTAACCAATTTTTGCGGAGTGGGACTCTTACCAGCCTCTTACGAACCCACCTCTTAGCTAGCAACCCCGACTGACCCCACCTTCCCAGAAAAGACATCCCAGATGATAAGCTACCTGTACCAACCACTGAAAGACCCATATCAGTTTGTGGAGTCAAAACAGTCGTTATGGTGTTGTCTTTAGCTCGGGGCAGCCTGTTAGTATCTTGGGATATTCCCTTATTATCGCCATCAAACTGTGCTGCATGGTAAGAAGTAGGACGATGATTTCTCACTGGACTGGAGACACGAAGCTAGCCACCGTATTCAACTAAGTGAGGATCAACCATCTTGGAATGTTTAACCCCAATACACTCGTGTGTGACATGTCCGAGCAGCCCGCAATAAGAGCAAAACTCTAGCAATCTCTCATAACGAAGAATCATAGTAGCTGCCTTCCCCGAATCATCCAATAGCAACAGAACACAACATTGTAGAGGTTTAGTAACGTCCAAACGTACACGAATTCGTAGAAACTTATCAAAACAGTCGCTTGTAACACCAAGGTCGAGATCACAGACTTCACCAATTTGTTGACCTATAAATAGTCCAATCTCCCTCGTCATACAAACAAGAGGGACGTTGTGGACCTGTACCCATAAGTCAGCTTTCGAGAACTTCATATTTCCTATGTCACTAGTACCACTCGGCTCCTCCAAAACAAGAAGCGCCTTATCGAAATTCTAAGGACCACCATCAAGGATCCTTTTCCTATCACTCAAATTTCAAAAATTAAAGGCGAAAATATTGGTATTCATAACTTCAATATCCACATTCTGTGACGTCTTCCAAATATTTGGAAGAATTGTTCGAAAAGCTTCCCTATTGATCACTTTATTGGTGATAATTTTACCAACCAAACATAATGACAGTTTGTGAGCCTCTATCCGTTAATTTGGAGTCCAACTTTGCAATCAGGCCATCTTTCTTCGATAGAAACAGCGAGGCACACAAGTTAGCAATGTCGAAACTCTCCATAGCAAGCAAAAAATAAATCCCTATCTGAAGTAAAAACAAAATCTAGGCCGAAACCTAAAGGCTCCGTCCACTCTAATTTTCAAAAAGAGAACCAAAGAGAGGACTATTCAACCCTAATTCTTAAAAGTTCTTTTTAATATATTAACCCTATAAAAAATTTAAAAAAAAAAAATTTTAATTGACAACCAACTGATTAACAACTGTTCTCCAAAAACCCTTTTGTAAGAATTCTATTTCTAAAAGACCTACTACTCAAAACTATAATTGTGGTGATACTTCCAAACTTAGCCTTAATATTTAAGTTCCTAATTTTTTAATATAATTTTTGATATTGTGTTTGTTGCTAGTAATCAATCTCTCAATAAAAATTGAGGTCTTGAGTTTAAATCCTCTTACATTAAGTAAAAATTTAAAAAAAATAATTTTTTTAATTGATAATTGTGTATTTTTTTTTAAAAACTTTTATACTAAATTCAGAATTTGAGAGAGGGAGACACGACTAGAACCACAACATCATGATATAGATATGAGGGATATATCACTTAGCTAATTTTATCTTATCGATAAGAATATTTTTATTGTTCTTATTATTATTTTTTTTTAAGATATGATACTTTACATTACAGGCCAGATGACGTCAATAAAGGTATTAATAATAATTAAATACTCTTAACAATAGTAAAAACAACTTCATAATAGGAACACTAACTAGCTTAAAGTGGTTAAATATTTATTGGTGTAGCACGCTGGTATGGGTTAAAAAAAAAAAAAAAACTTTTTTTCTTAATAAGAAGAAATCATAACAGCAGTCCCACTAATTTTGGATCTCGTTTACTTTCTAATTTCTGTTAAACCTCTATAAGTTGTGACAATAAATAATGGACAGCTACTCTTGTAACTGCCAAAACTAGCTGTGACGAAATGTGGATAAGGCTCCGACCAAACCAACCTGGTAACTTTTTATGTAATTGGCGCGCCACGTTGTCTACACGCGTAAACTCGTTCATTCTATTTTTGGAAGCAAAATCCTCGTCAGCTCCACCGGCCACTCCTGACTCCCTAAATCAGATAAAACATTTCAAACTATAAAGTGAAAAAAAATATATATTTCCATTGAAGCGTTTCATCGAACACTTCGAATTTCAACTTCCGTAGACTGAAATCGAATCGGATTCGTATCTCCGATCTCAGCATTCAATGAGTTTCAGAGACGACGGCGAAGATGGAAGGGACCTCCGGAAACCGTTTCTTCACACGGGGAGTTGGTACAAGATGGGCTCGAGACAGTCCAGTATGATGTCGTCGTCGGCCCAGTTCCTTCGCGATGGATCCATCTCCGTCGTCTTTTGCGTCCTTGTCGTCGCCCTCGGCCCCATCCAATTCGGTTTCACCGTAATTCACGCGCACCACGACTTTTCTCTAAACAGATATTCACTTTTCGTTTATTGAATTTATTGATTTTTTTTATTTTATTTTTTTTGCTTTGGTTTTTCTGATGCAGTGTGGCTTCTCTTCACCTACGCAAGCTGGAATCGTCAATGATCTTAAACTTTCCGTGTCGGAGGTAAATGAGAGTGTGGCATTTGATTTCTGATAGGAGAATTTTGATGTTTGTGTAAATTTTATTTTTTTGTTTTCTAATTAATTTAATTTTGTCAACAACAGTTCTCTATATTTGGCTCTCTGGCGAATGTGGGTGCTATGGTTGGTGCAATAGCTAGCGGTCAGATGGCGGAGTACATTGGCCGAAAAGGGGTATAAGATAACATTATTCAATCAGTTTTATCTCTACAATCATAATTCTGTAATATCTGTTTGGTTACTAAAATGTCTCAATAAGAGGAAATGAATTTAATGCTTTTCATAGAAACATGGAATTGGATGTTTGTCACCTTAGGTTCATGCTAGTAGGGCAATTTATGTTTGCACTTCTTTGCTTCTTTTGTCAATGTTTGAAAACTGTTTCAGATAATTACTAAATGCTTCACCATTACATTGAATTGCAGTCGCTAATGATTGCAGCAATTCCTAATATCATAGGATGGCTCGCCATATCATTTTCCAATGTGAGTGATCGCTAATACTTGTGTCCTTTTAGTTGTTCTTGTGTTGTGCATGTTTCTTGCTGTGAATAACCTTTTGGTGGTGTGATAGGATTCTTCGTTTTTATTTATGGGAAGGTTGTTGGAAGGGTTTGGTGTCGGTGTAATCTCCTACACGGTAACTTGGAAGCTCCTATCTCTTAATAGTCATTCGATCTTTTGGAATAGTAATGCTGAAACTTAGTAGTATTATTGCTTTTATATCACCTAGGTGCCTGTGTATATAGCTGAGATAGCACCTCAAAACATGAGAGGAAGTCTTGGATCTGTGAATCAGGTTGGCTGCATTTGTTTGATCTGATTAACTTTCCACTTACAAAAGATTGGGATTAAGTACTTAACTACATTTCTTTATTTTTAAAGCTCTCCGTTACAATTGGAATTATGTTGGCGTATCTATTGGGACTGTTTGTCAATTGGAGAGTGCTTGCTATTTTAGGTAAGACTGTGAAAACACTAGTTTTAGTATTTTATCAGAAGAAGGAGAGATTTCAAATGTTTTTAGCACAATTAAAATTTAAATCTTTCAATTACTTGGACACTGAAAATTAAAATTCTTGAAGCTTCAATTGTGTGTTCGTGCATGAGTGTGTTTTTTTGTGCAAGAGTATATTATCAAGTCATTTTTCTCCTTGAGATACACAACGTAAGAGAAGTCTCTCTTTACTATATGCAAAAAAAAAAAAAAAAATCACTCGTAAAGGAGGCATATAACTGTTAGTTCCTTTTAGGTGCTGCTTTTTTCTCATGAATATTTAGTTTACATGAAAAAGTTTCTTTGCATTGTACCTCTGGAATTCAAAGAATGTTGCTTTCCATGCAAGTCATTACACTTCATTTCTGAATAATAATTTTTACTAGAGAATCTGTTACACTTCATCTTGTAGGAGTTTTGCCATGTACGTTATTGATACCGGGCTTATTTTTCATACCAGAATCTCCTAGATGGCTGGTACAACTCATTTATTTATCTTTTTATTGTGTTTTAATATCTTTTTATCTAGGCTGATTTATCTCCTTATCCCCTTTTCCCCTCTCTTTTTCTGACTAAGGGCTTGTTTTACATCCAGGCCAAAATGGGAAAGACAGAAGATTTTGAAGCTTCTTTGCAAGTTTTGCGAGGTTTTGATACAGACATTACCATTGAAGTTAATGAAATCAAGGTGTTAAATGAAACTGACAGTGATTTATTTGACAATTAACAAGCCAAGTTGTGTGCATAAAACCTTTAGATGATAAGCATAAGGATGTAGTTCTTGTGAATCTTTCATAGACAACCATCAAGTCTTATGAATGTACTATATGCAGAGGTCTGTAGCATCATCAAACAAACGAATGACAATAAGATTTGCGGATCTCAAGCGAAGAAGATATTGGTTTCCGTTGATGGTAAACTGAGTTGTTTTGAATATTCTGATCTCATTTTTCTGATACTGCTTTCTGTGCCTTTTAAACTTCTTCAGAACCATGAATTTCAATGAGAATTTATATGGTGCAGATAGGAATTGGATTACTGGTGCTGCAGCAACTCAGTGGCATAAATGGTGTTCTATTCTATTCCAGTAAAATTTTTGAAAGTGCTGGTTAGTTCAATATTTCCTTGACTTTGAAATTTTATTTTATTGATCCTTGAAGCTTTTTATTGTACATAGATTAATTTCTCTGTTACATGAAGACTTTAAAATATGTAAAATCCCCATGTTTTACAGTATGCAATATGGATATGGCTATGACATATATGTGGGACAAACTTGCCATTTACACATGTCCCTATGTAACATTGACAGTATAAAACCAAGTGAGCTACTTGTAGGCTCACTAGTAACTAATTTAGTTGTATCCCAACCCCAAGAGAATTATCTGATTACTTTCTGGCATTCTCTCCCAAGTAACTGACATAGTTGGTGGATTTGAATAGAGTTTATTACAAATTTGGTTGTGGCTATGTTTTCTGAGTGGCTTTGAACTTGAACAGGAATCTCATCAAGTAACGTTGCTACATTTGGACTTGGGGTTGTGCAGGTAAAGCATTATGTGATGCACTTTTGTGGTTCTTCATACAGGTGTTGATATGCTGGAAATGGATTTTGATCGAGTCATCTAATAAAAGATTTTCAATTTTGTAGGTTGTTGCCACTGGGGTTAATACCTGGTTGATGGACAGAGCTGGCCGAAGGATTCTTCTTTTAGTGCGTTTGAAAAATTTCTTCTCTTGGATAATTATTTCTTTCTGTTTATTGTAGTTCTGCATGACCCAAAGATAAAAGACACAACTGCCAAAATTTAATCTGAGATCCCTTTTGCAGATATCTTCATCAGGAATGACTATTAGCTTGCTTCTTGTAGCAGTTGCATTTTATTTGGAGGTTGGTAATGCATTTCTTCTTTGTGAGACATAATATGTGAAATCTATTGATAATTAATTTCAAGAGTTTGGGTGTTCTGCATGACAGATTTTTCTGGATTTTTTTTAAAAATCAAGTTAGGTTGCCTTCTGATGATCTTATTTTAATACTTTCACTGACACCAGGGCGTTGTATCAAAAGATTCTCAGTTATATAGCATATTAGGGATACTGTCACTTGTGGGACTTGTGGTATGATTTCTTCTGTACACAGATTTTTTCTTGCATACTCTTCCTCTTTAGCTAATTGTAATTGTTCTTTAAAGATTTTTCTGTCAGTCTGACCAAGTATTTTTATTCAGGCACTCGTCATTTCCTTTTCTTTAGGAGTCGGAGCTATTCCATGGGTTATAATGTCTGAGGTATGCAAAATTTCGCTCAAATTTTTTTTTTTCCAGATGTTTAGACATATGATGTATTAGGTGTATTATTAGTGAACAATATTTATTATACTGAATTATTTGGTGATGATGGTGGAGAGTTTATTTTGCTGGTGGTTTTAGTAATTAATGTTTGAAATATTCTAAATCTTTTTTGACAACCATCCCTATCACTGATAAGAACTGCAATGCTTGCTTTCAGCAGAGCTTTTGTTGTTTCCATAGTGGGCAGAAAACACAGATGTGCCTTGTGAAGAATAACTTTATAGCATACTTATAAATACATTTGTTTGCTAATGGTTACTGATTGAGTTAGGGTAAGAGCTCCGAACTATGGAGCACTGAAAAACGAACTTGATTTAGTTGACACTGAAGTTGCTTTCTTGCACCATGTATCGAGGTCTTTTAGTTTTTATCTTATTGTAACTGTGAAAATTGAAAATAGTTAAAAACTGAATTCTCCAATTCACAAATTTCAGATACTTCCAGTAAATATTAAGGGCCTTGCTGGAAGCATTGCAACTTTATTAAATTGGCTGACATCCTGGGTAATCACAATGACTGCAAACTTACTTTTGACTTGGAGCACTGGAGGTAATTCTCTCCCTCTTTCACTCTCTCTTTGTTTCTGTGTTGCTTGATGGGTTTTTGTGGGTATCTAACTATCAGTGGTTGTGGTTTTCTCACTGCACAGGAACCTTTACTATTTACACAATAACGTCTGCTTTAACTGTTGTTTTTGTGACCCTTTGGGTCCCTGAAACCAGAGGAAGAAGTCTCGAAGAAATTCAGAATTCCTTCAGATAAATGTGTTTGGTTGCACTGCTAATCAAGTGTTTCTTCCTCATGTATGTATCTATTCCAATTCTTTCCCAGTAAATGTCAAATGTCCCCTCATATTTTTTCTTCCAAATTGCTTCCATCATTACTCTATATATTTCTTGTAGATCACATTAAAGAGGGGGAGAAAAACATAAGAGAATATATATATATATATATGTCTATTCTTTTGAACAAAAGAGTTGTTCATTCGTCTTTCACAACACTGATTGTGCTATTGAATACAGATAATGGGTGCATTATGATTTTGCAAATAAAAATGGTGTAAATTGTCACTTGGTGGATATGTCTGTGTGCAGAGAAGCAAGGAATTGCTTGAGACACCTATTGTAGACGCATGGTCGCTCCAGATGAACCAAGTGACCTGCCTTTTTTATGCCTTGAAATGTTGCATTGTCACCTAGTTGCCTGTAATTAAACCAATTGAAGCCAATCTTAGATTTGATACAGAGACCATGAACCAAGTCATTAATATGGCTTTAATCAGTTTAGAAGATTATGAATATCATATGTGTCAAGGTAAACATACTCTCTCATGTTGTGAGCAAGCTCCACATCGAATATTCGATCATTTTCACCCCATAAGAGATGTATTATCTGCAACAAAAAAAAAATGCAATCAATTAGACCAGACACATAATGGATTATGTTATTGTCTCTCAAAGTTGGTATAAATACATAATTTTATAACCTTTGTAAGTTCCGAGTCTTTGTAATTTATCTTTGTATAAATTATCAGTACTGATAATTAATATCTTAAAAGCATATGTTAAGCAGATTCGTAAATAATAGTAGTACGAGAAATAGAGAGAAATACTCGTTGCTTTACCTGTGGAAAATTGGGGATGGTTTGGTCCTTGTTGCTGATAACCAATCCCTCTAGTAGCTCAGCTCTCTCCTTCCTGTTGGTGAACATCACCTGCAATTTGCAAACCAATAAATACAACTAAAGGTGGTCTCATCATGAATCATGGTGGTGTAATTTTTAATTTCGAATTTAGGTAAAAGAAAATTTCTTATTATATACCAAAAGTATTCTAAAATTTAGTCAAAAATACTTAATTAAAAGAAATTTTCATCTATCACCGCTCAATGTGGTTCAGTAATAAAAACGCTTATTTAGTCTGACAATGACTCAAATTTGAGTCACCAGCACTATTTCAAAAAAAAAAAATTCATCTAAATTTAAAGTTAAAAAATTATTTTTAAAAACGATCAAATGTGGTTTTTTGAGAATTTCCCTAATAATAAAAAGAACGATTACCCCTCCTAGCTTTTCCAATCTGTGATATGAAAATATAAATTGAAGTTTGAGATTGTTCGTGTTTTTTATATAAGTTCGAGTAAAATCTCAATCATTGAAAATATTAATTCGATATATACTTTTTAAAATAAGTTTTATAAATATCCCTTATCTTAATTAATGTGGAAAATTGTTTCAAAAGTAATAATAATGTGAGAGGCTCTCTTTATTTTATTTTTTTTAATTGACTTTGTATATTTATTATATAGGTGGAGTTAGTTGAGCGATATTCTGATATTCTCATGTGACCAGGACACAAGAAATTAAAAATCGTGTCACATTTCAATTCTCAGTCGTTTTTAGAACTTTTTTTTTATCTTGTGCAAGGTTACACATATACATCTGATAGTTGATAAAAATAAAATATATAATATATAAAAAAAAAAAAAAAAGACTATTCAATTGAAAACAACCATATAAATAGTATAAATATAAGATTGGTTAGGAATTTACTGGATCTGAATTCTTTTCTTAAAAAATGTTAAAATTTTATGAATCATATGTCTTGTCAATGATCTTAGATCATATTTTGATTTGAATTAACTTGAGTTATAGTATTTTGTAAGATTGTTAGCTAATTTTATAAGATTTCTTATAATTGTGTAAAGAATTTTGGGATAGAGTTGCGTGGTAAAATTCGGGCTTCATGTGATTGTTAATTAAAAAAAATAAAATAAAATACTAATCTTATAATAATGTATGAATAAGAATAGTTCTTATTTCATTCTTTTGTAACTATAATTTTTTTGGGATGTAAGTTTCAAAAATAAAAAACCCACAAAACTATCATTACTTATAACTAGATAAACATCATCTTCTCATGTGAATTTTTTTCTCAATCAATATTAACAGCCAATATATATATATAACAAAGAACAAAATCTTAATCATCAATTAATGTTAATTGTCATGTATTAGCATCTTTTATTAACACTCATGAAAGCTGTAAGGACATGAAATGATCACACACACATATATATATATATATATATATAAACTAAATAGCAATGACAAAAGCTGTAATGGAAAATTTTCTATTATGATACCAACTCAGACTTCGTGGAGTGTGTGCAGTAATCAGTATAATTAAAGCAATCCAATAGAAAAAACCATGTGATATTTTCCAAGTCATGCAAAAAAACCAGCAAGGGACAGTGTAATTGTTGTATTTGTTGTAAGTGTTTTCAAAAATAAAACACCAGAAATTTGTACACAACGTGAGTGGGAAATTAAAGAGGGTGGGTGCGATTTGCTAACCTTAAGGTAGTCTTTGTGGAGTCGATCAGGGAACCAGAGCTTCTTGTGAGTAGCAACAGATAGAAGTGTTTTTAGTCCCTTGACAGACTCGGGCAACAGCAGCTCCGAAGAAGAAGAAAAACCAAGTCTGCTCAGATTGGTGTCACTGATGGAGTCAGTCATGGCCAGGATCGAACCAGAGACCACCATGGCTCGAACCAAGTCTGGATACAACTCAGCCAACTTGAACGAGACCATGCCACCGTAACTGAACCCAACAAGAACACACTTGTCTACACCAAGTCTAGACAGACCCTTGGCCAAACAATGGGCCTGAAAAGTTGGTGAGCGGTCGGTTTGGTCAGTCATGGAGCCGCCAAAGAAGAGGAGATCGGGGACATAAACGGAGTATTTTTTGGTCAAGGCACCAACTTGGAATTGCCAGGTGACAATACCTTCACCGGCAAAACCATGTACAAGGACAACCACTGGTTTGGTTGGTGGTTGTGGTTTTTCCAACTCTTTGATGCCTTTTTCTCCTCCCTTCTTTGGCTTCTTGACGGTCTCACATGGAACCCAGAAGTTCATGAACGTGCCTGGCTCGATATCTACGGTGTAGGGTTGGACCCCAGCCATCTTCATCAGCCCATGCAACAATGGCTTCTGCGCTGCAACTAGGTTCACCATTTCTTTTTCTGCTCTCTCTCTCTCTCTCTCTCTCTCTCTCTCTTTCCTCTTCGATGGCAAGTGCTGGTTCTAAAGATAGAGAACGACAAGGGTTTTTAAACTACGAGGAAATGGAAGTTTGGTGCTGGGTTGTTATTTCTTGTCACAAAAAGCCATGTCAATTAATGGAATGGAAAATTTTGAAGTCGAGCAACCATTTCCATTCGTAGTTTGATGACTTGCGTTTTGAATTTTTGCATTGTTAATAGATGGAAATGATAGCCAGCACATATGAGTAAAGGCCCGCATCTAGCGAACCCATCATCACATCATATCAACATATTTAATAAACCAATAATCTCATGTATTCCTGTCCATAAAATATTTACCAATAATTTTTTATAATCTTTAAAATTATTTAGGTAGGGTGATGAAATTTTATTGGCTTAAGTTGAAATTTAGTTCAATTGCGTGGGAGAAACTACCATGTCGGTGTAATATAAATATGATACATGGTGAAATCCAAGCAGAAGATGTCAAGTTTTTTTCCCAATTATAGACACAAGCCATTTATTGTTTTTTTTTTTTAAGATACAATTATAAGATTAATAATAAGTCTGTCAGGATATGTTTAAACCAACCACTAAATACATGGTTCGATAAAAATTAATATTTCTAAATATGTATAGTTACTTTAATTACTTGAATTATAAATAAATATATTATTCGTGACCACCTTTAAGATTAATAATAAATTTTCATAACCAATTAGAAAAAAAGTTATAAGATCTTGAAAAATATTTGCAAATTGAAAAAGGAAAATTGTAAAGAAAAGATACAAAGTTCATGCCCTTGAATTTATACTAAAACGTAACAAAAAATAATCCTATCGTATGATTTTAAAAATTTTGTTTCTAAGACCCACGCCAAGTGGTCCCGTGCCCTAATGAATATAATATAAAGATTATATATGTATCTTGCACGAAAGTTATTAAAATTATTTGTTAATTAACCGTTAACTAATGTGGTTCAATAATAAAATTATTCGTTCAATCTGATAATATTTCAGATTCAAATGATCAGCGGTAGGTAAAAAAGAAAAAAGAAATCTTTTGCTAATTTGAAAAAGTTGATTATGTTTAGATTTTGTTGACTTGAATGGAAACTTTTGAATTAGTTTAATACTAGTTATGTACAAGGTTGTTTGATTTTGATCAACTGCACCGCCTACCCTTCACCGCATGTTAAATAATGTGCTTGCGACACGTTCTCTTCCTTAAATATCACGTTTGCTTTTTTATTTTATTTTTTTCCCTTGTCGTTTACTTCTGGGAAATTTTTTTATTAATTATTATTTTTTTTTTTTAAACAAAGATCCATGAATAACCAAAACAAACAGCTATCTTCCTAATCAACCTCTCCACATCTAGAGAACAAATCTCAATCTAAAATAAATCAGAAGAACAATAAAGGACAGCCTTTGCAAGGGCATCGGCCACCTTATACACACCCCGAGTAACAAACGAAAAACACAAAACAAAAGGATGACAAGCTAAAGATAGAATATCAGAAATCACTAAACCCAAATTCAAGCACGGAATCTCAGAGTCTTAAAGGAGAGTAATCACTCGCTTGGCATCAGCTTCCACTTGAATGAGTGAGACCGGAATCTTTTGCCAGCCGAAGACCATACAAGATGGCAACTGCCTCGGCCACTTGAGTACTGTACGAAGCACACAACTGAATGCACCCTGCAGCCATAATCAGACCAGCTTCATTTCGAATGATCAAACCCAAGACAACCCGCCCTGTTTTCGCTCCAATGCTAGCATCAATATTAAGTTTAAACGAACCAGATGGGGGGAGGGCTCCAAGAGCTCACTGGAAGAGGCATAATTACACTGAATTCAAACATGATAATGTTGACTTACCCTTAACTCGTTAATTTATGATTGACCACCATTAATCTACGATGAACAAGACCGCTCCTCCGCACGAGAAGCAGATCCTCCGTCTCACTCACCGGCAGTAGAGTTGTTTTAATTTTTTATTTTTGAGAATAAAAATGTTTTAAGTTGGATGTTTAGGTGTGATAATTTAGTTGGATGTTTGACTGGTGAAGTTAAAATTGCATATTTTGGTTATGATAATGAAGTTGATTGTTTAAGTGATAATAACGAAGTTGAAATTTTTTTTTTTTTTTTTTAAACAAGTGAAGAAAATGAAGATAAAGTGAAGTTGAGTTATTTGGACGAAGGTGATGAAGATGAAGATAAGTGTTATATATATATATATATATATATATATATATATATATATATATATATATATATATATATTGTTGATGGTAAAAACTCGATAAGGGGAGTCAACGACAGTCAACCACGCCATGTAGGATAACTGAGTGGTGAACAACTATAAACTATAAGGCATTCTAGTTTGTAGTGTTTAGAATAGAGTTCTCGACGGACTAGGACCTCGAAGGTTGTGGTCGTCTGGAAATAGTATCTGAAAAATAAAGAGAGATCGGTAAGGAGTGTTGGACTGATGCCGGCAATTAAACTCCGACATCAAGCTAGTTTTCTTAAGATGGTGAACAGATAAATAAAATAGTAGAGTTTGGGCTCAATGAGTTAATTCAAGCATACCTTGATTCTTCCCTTTAGTCGCTATTTATAGATGTTCAACATGTCTTCCTTGCTTGGGTGTGGTCAGTTGTCACACCAATCACCCATAATTCGCTCATCCCCTTAGTCTTAGGCGACGATATCCTCGAAGTGTGATTTAAGGCACTTGATAGCTCAAGTGGCTAGTTAGTGGCCCGAGATATCCTGTAATTAATGCGCCAAATTACGGAATTCAATATGGGTTACGTATCTAATTAATGTTGTCGGGTGTATTAAACGCGCGCAGCCTTTCTCCGAGCAAGGCCATGCCTAGCGCCATTAATGCTGACTTGACAAGCAATAAATGCTTGTATAAGCATTTATTATGGTTGGAGAGTCTTTCTTCTCGCCCACCATTATTTTCGAGAGGTATCTCAGTTGGATCCTTTATAGCGTATAAAAGGTGGTGTCGAGAGCTTTCTCGACGTCATTAAGTAAAACGATAACGTTAATCTTTTAAATAACTCTTTTTCAGTGTGTTGTGATTTGACACTTATTTATAAAATAAAAAAACTACTCTCAACAATACCCTCTAAATTCCTGAATCAAAAAATATTTTCCCTCTCTTTCTCCCTTTTTTTTCTAAAAAGGAATTTAATTTTTGTAGTCATCTGGAGGGTCTTGCCAGAATGTGATGTCATCTGGTGTCAGTTACTTTTGGATTTCAAACGGTTCGTTTTAGGTGAACGGTCAGGGCATTCATTGCTTACACGCGACATCTCCTCATTAGTGTTCGACCGCGTATTTATGAGGTGGGGAAACGACTCATCATTAACTCGCCTCACGAGGGATTTCTCAAACCACACGATCTCATGAAGATCAACGAGTAAGGTTTCTCTGGGTGACATTTGTATGTTCCCCCGCAGGGACTATTCACTCTTTTTCTTCGTATCAAAATCTTCCTTAAGAGAAAAGAGAGTTTTTGAGAGCAAGAACGGGACGACTCTGTCAGGCTCGACTTTGTGACCTTCGGTTCGAGCATTTGCATCCTACTTTTTCTGGTGAGTCTCCTCATTCTGCTCTTCCTTTTTCTTTAAGTATTTATGTTCCTACCTTCCTTCGCATTAAGCGTATTTTAGATGAGATCGATAGGAATCGTTTTAGGGTTTTTGAGGATCGGAGTTCCCACCAGCCTAAACCACTAAACGCTAACCATTTGTGTATCCAGGTTATTGACGCTGATGCCGAAGAGACTTTCAGGTCTTCATCAGTGGAAACTTCATCTTTGGTAGCTATAGCGATGAGGAAAGGTACTTCCTAGGTTAAGCAGCAATAAGCGACAGACTCTGTTACCTCTTCGCATTATCGGTGACAGGTCAGATTCTCATTGTCAAGCCTTAGCTTATTTAGATTGCAAGATGAACGTGGTCGATGGGGTTGATATGCACGTGTACACGTAGTATTACGAGCTGCTGAGCACGTTGGGGCTCATGGTTCCAACCAGAAGGGCTGCTTGGAATCCTCCGAAAGAGGCGATCCCTGTCTACAAGGTTATGCTAAGCTACGAGTCACCCTGCCGCTTCAACCCTTCATCGCACGTTTTCTCAATGACGTTAGCCTGGTGCAGGCTCAGCTGACGCCTAACCGCTATCGATTGCTTAGAGGGCTTTGTGCTTTGTGGCACTCTCTAGGTTTCCTAGCGCCCTCACCAAACGAGATCAAGCACTGATATTCCTTACGATCGTCCCCAAATGAGCTTGGTTTGTATTATTTGATCTTTTTTTCCAGTGAGCAAGTGGCTTCCCGTGGGGGAGGACGGCGAGTGGGTATCGGGCATGGTAGCGACCCTTTATGGACGACAAGAAAAAAGGGGTCATCTGGGGACTGCCCTCTTTCAACAAATTTTAGAAGAGGGCCTAGTTCTTCGTTGAGGGGGAAGAGAGCCATCGTGTTACCGCCTACTCAGTTAATTCCCTTCCCACAACTTTCGTTTCTCGCCACTTCGTGAAGCCAAGTATGGGTTAGTCATTGTTTTTCTCCACAATAGTAGATAGTCCCTTATCTTTTTCACCCCCAATTGGAAGTAATCTTATATTTTCATTTTTGGCAGATACATGGAGTCAACGGCCTATCCTAACTGGCGACGAGGTCAATAGGGTGCGCAGAGTAGTTACTACGAGTGTAAAGGCTCGTGGTGCTACCTTATTGTACTACGACGAGGCATTGGTGGGTCGCACATATGGCGCCTTTAGGATCACTTGCCAGTCTTATTCCATTGATCGTGCTCGCAGTAAGTTTTGTTTCAGCGATTCCCGTTTTATTTCAGTGTTGTCGATTTTGTAGTTGATGCTAATTATTTTCTTTTATTCTTTCAGTTCAAGAGAACAATCATGCGTGTGGTCGGCGAGCGCGGGCCTTCAAGAAGGTCACTGCTATCTCCCGTAAGAAGGCTAAAAAATATGTCAAGTAGGGGATCGCATCCCCTAATGAAGATGTCGCTCCCGCCAAGTCTTCCATGACTGTCCCTAAATCTTCTGCACTAAACAGGAGACAGATAGATGAACTCTCATATTCTAGTAGGGTTATGAGGGAATGTCATAAGGCTCCTATCGTGGATTTTGAAGCCATATCCACACGCATCAACCGTAAATTGGTGAAGGTTTCTAAGTCCGTGCCTCCCATAAGTTTTATTCCTCCACCTGTCGAGGCCACTTAGTAGTCATTGTCGTCGATTTTCTCTGGGGCTTAGGGGTCATATCTCAGCGCGTGGGGCTGAAGATTCTACGACCATTGACCCCTAGCATCTAGCTGGTTCGGATGATGCGATTGCTGTTATCCTACTAACCATAAGAGTCAATACTAAGGTTGATTTCCTAAACGAATAGGTTTTCAAAATGTATTTTGGGACTGACCAAGCCTACCTAGGCACTCTCAAGTTAAGTTCATGAATTCTGAAACAGTGGGTCACACTCATAAAGAACTTAATTAAGTTGTTAATTTATTGTCCTGACTAAATCAAAGTGATGGTTGGATAATATAAGAATAAATAGTTATGCTGGTGTATTATCCATTGAGAATGTCTCGATCTAACATGCAATGATTTGACCTAGCCTACCTAGGCACTTACTTATGGAATGTTGGATTGTCGGGCATAGTAACTAATTTTAGGGATTTTTTAGTTCATTAAAATTATGCTCATACATCATGTTTAATTTTATGCCGAACATATAGCATGAAATGAATGTATAAATGAATGATATTAATTTAGATTTATGTCTTTAAATAGCAGCAATGTCTTCTACTTTTTTTTCCTCGCAAACGAAACATTAACCGGAATAACTTTATTAAGTGGAACACAACGTGAACACAATCATGGTCTGCAAAGACCTTAAATCTGTGCTTACAGAGGAATGTCCACCAGAGCCTATAACCAAAGCATGACGAGTTACCAAGGGTATAACCGGCAAAGCAAATGTTGCTAAGCCATCTTCTTCTGGTTTCAAGAAGACGAAGAGGTCTACTGGTAAAGTAAAGGGTAAGCCCAAGATAAAGAGCATCACGACTGACTAAGCAAAAGGAAAAATATTTCCATTGCAAAGAGGTTGATCATTGGAAGAGAAATTATCTTCAATACCTCCAAGAGCTCTCCAATAAGAAGAAAGTGAAAAGTAAATCAAATTTACTTATCATTAAATTTTGTTTAGTGGAAGATGATTCTTCGCCTTGAATAGTAGATTCAGGGGCCACTAATTATTTTTATTCTTCTGTACATTAGAATGATTATTGGAAAAAGCTGGAGGAGGGGTCATTCACTATGCGCATTGGAACAGAGAATGTCGTTTCAGCATGAGCAGTGAGAGTAGTTAGACTACAAATAAATATTCATTTTCTTTTATTGAACAATGTATGTTTCATTCCTGGATATACAAGGAATTTGATTTCTGTATCCAAATTACTTAAAAAAGTTTCATAAAGTTTCTTTTAATGGTAAATCAGTTATTATTTCAAGAAATGGAATGAACATTTGTTCTGGAATAAATGAAAATAACTTGTATGTTTTAAGACTGTTAATTCATACAACACTGCTTAATACTGAATTGTTTAAAGTTGAAAAACCAAAAATAAAATGATAAAAGATTTATCCATATGATGACACGTATCTGTGGCATCTAAGACTTGGACGTATAAACCTTGATAGGATAAACAGACTAGTAAAAAGAGGATCTTTAAGTCAGTTAGAGATCGGCACCTTACCTGTCTGTGAATCTTTTTTGAAGAGTAAGATGATCAAGTGACTTTTTACAGAAAAAGGTGTTAGAGCCACACAACCACTAGAACTTATACACTCAGACGTCTATGGACCTATGAGTGTTAAAGCTAGAAGTGGTTATAAGTATTATGTCACATTTATTGATGACTACTCTAGATACGGGTATGTTTACCTAATGCAACTTAAATCGGAAACTTTTGAAAGGTTCAAAGAATTCTGAACTGAAGTTGAAAATCAATTAGGCAAAACAATTAAATATCTACGATCAGATCGTGGGGGTGAGTATCTCGACTAAGAGTTTGAAGACTACATAGTTGATCATGGGATTGTATCCCAACTCACAGCTCTAGGAACACCACAGTAGAATAGTGTTGCGGAGAGGAGAAATAAGACCCTGATAGAAATGGTGAGATCTATGATTAGTTTCTCATCATTACCATATTTCTTTTAGGGATATGCACTACAAACAGCTACTTACATACTGAATGTAGTTCCATCCAAGTCTGTTCCTAAGACTCTCCTAGAGTTGTGGAATAGTCGTAAAGCTAGTTTATGACATTTTTGTATATGGGGATGTCCAGTACATGTACTAAAAAACAGAAGTGGAAAGCTGGAACCTCATCCACAAGTTTTCTTATTTGTAGGGTATCTAAAGGAAACACAAGGTGGTTTCTTTTATAATCCACAAGAAAACAAAGTGTTTGTATCGAAAAACGCAACGTTTCTTGAGGAGGATTATATGAGCAACCGTAAACCTCGAAATAAGATTGTATTAAAGGAGCTAGAATCTAATTTGACCAGTACTCAATCAACAAGGGTTATTGATGATGTTATTATTCCACAAACATATGAGAGTCAGATGATTCCTAGTCAAGATACATTGCCTCATAGGCGTAGTGAGAGGGTTGTTCGACAACCTGATTGCTACTTAGGCATTGGAGAGGCACAGGGTGTCGTTTCTAATGATAGTGTGGATGATCCATTGACATTTAGACATGCAATGGAAGATTCTGACAAAGAGGAATGGCTTAAAGACATGAATCTCGAGATGGAGTCCATGTACTCCAACTCAGTCTGGGAACTTGTAGACTTATCAGATGGGATAAAACCCATAGGCTGTAAGTGGATCTACAAGCGTAAGAGATGAGTAGACAGGAAGGTAGAGACCTTTAAGGCAAGGGTAGTGGCTAAGGGTTACACCCAAAAGGAAAGCATCGATTATAATGAAACCTTCTCGCCAGCAGCTATGTTTAAGTCTATTAGAATACTCATTTACATAGCTGCCAATTTTGATTATGAAATCTGGCAAATGAACGTCAAGACTGCATTCTTAAATGGCAATCTAGGCGATGTTGGGATTTATGCCCTAAAGCTTGTAATTGTAAATAGTTAAAGACAATAAAAAGAATTATTCAGATTATCATTCAAGTTCATAAAATGTTTTATATTCAGTAATACATTCGTATTGTGCAAGAACATCCTAGATTGCAAGATGTAATCTCATAATGAGTATATGATGGTCATATACAGAGAGGATTCATTTTGAGACGTGCAATCTAAAGAGTCCGTAGAGAGCGAACAAAGCTAGGTACTTTATTTGTGATTGATCTACTATTGCAGTCCATTCTGTAAAGTACGGTGGTCTTATCCTAGACCGCTCATGTAGTTGACATTGGAGGCACCTTATATGATGAGATCATATAGGACTGGGCCACAATTTATATGAATCTCTCACCAAGATCCGTTAGTAGATGAGATTCATATATAATCGATAAACGATAGCTATTTATAGGTGATTTTAATCCTGAGTGTCTTATCGACTCCTTCAGGTTAGATCGTGGCTTTTGATTTACCATGGCTGGGAAGGTTTGAACACAATAGTGGAATCCACTCCTTCTTGATTGAAGTAGATGAGTAGTTCCCTTAAGGGTTGATTTGGGACTTGAACGATTATGAGCGCTCTCCTTCTTCCGTGAGGAAGACAGGATTTAATTGTTCATTAGAGAATCAATGGTACTTAAATGAAAAGATATTTCTAGAGGGGTATAACGGACTTTATGACCCAGCTCTAGTTATGAACTATTTGTGGAGGATCATACTTGTTGTGACACGGTCTGTACGTCATGCATACATTTGCGAGGCGTGTCACACTCAAAGGTATTGGGCCCGTGGGCCTTTGGTCCACTCGTGGGTGGACGCCTCCCCCACCCCTCGAACCATTGACCTTAGAGGTTAATTCGATAGGGGGTGAGTACCAACTCAGCTGATCAGCTCAGTTGGTACTCACCCCCTATCGAATTAACCTCTAAGGTCAATGGTTCGAGGGGTGGGGGAGGCGTCCACCCACGAGTGGACCAAAGGCCCACGGGCCCAATACCTTTGAGTGTGACATGCCTCGCAAATGTATGCATGACGTACAGACCGTGTCACAACAATACTATTTGCAATTAGCTATATCAATGGACACTGAGACTTCAGATTGTATAAACACATCTACAGTTCTGAGAGTGCAGCCTCGGGTTTTTAGTAGAATAACTCCGAGGTTAATAATCGTGAAATATTAATTAAAGAGCTTTAATTAATATTACTAAGTATTATTGGAGCTCAAAATTGTAGGTCCATTAGGTCCCCTTGCTAGCCCTTATAGTTGTTGGTAACGAGGGTCACGGTAGATTAATTGGAGGGTTCAATTGATAGTATTACGAAAGTAATGCGATTTAATAAAAAAGAATAATTAAATAATGTGATTATTTAATTAATTTAATATTTAATAAAATAATAGAAATTAATAATTATGAATTATTGATTCTATTTATTAAATATGAGGTCATGTGATTAAATAATGATTAGGACAAAAGAATTAAAATAATTAGATTATTTTAATAGTCCAAAAGGTCACAGGTTAAAGTATTTAGGGAGACCAAAAATAAATAGGATTTAGAATCCTATTTTGACTTGGTCAAACTAAAACTTTAAAGGACTACTATATAAGTATTATATAGCTAGGAAAAACCTAACCTAGCACACAAATGAAAAAGAAATAGAATTCAGCCACCAAAGAGAGAAGAAAAGAAAAAAAAAAGTTTTTTTTTACTCTCCCCTCTTTTGCAGGATTCGGCCGGCGTTCTTTTCACGTGACCTCCATCTCTTACCGTGACGTGCCCACATACACATTGTTAGACCGCGGGTCATGACTCGAAAGATCTGGTGGTAGATCGAGGAATCAGAAAAAAGAAAATCAAGAAAAAGGTATGTAGTTTCTAAAGTCTTTTTCTGCATATATACAGGAACTCAGTTCCTAATTGAAAAAGGATTTCAATATAAGAAAAAATTTGAAACCCAATTCCGCATGTTATACGATAATCAAAATCTTTTCTAAAACTCCCTTCAGGCGAGAGTATCTACATGATGCAACTGTATCTCAAGATCAAAAGTAAAAGATTTGCAAGATGCAAAGGTCCATTTATGGACTTAAGCAGGCATCTAGATTTTAGAATATTAGGTTTGATACTGCGATCAAAACCTATGGCTTTCAGCAAAATGTTGATGAGCCTTGTGTATACAAGCACATCATTGACAAGAAAGTAGTTTTCCTGCTCATTTACGTGGATGATATCCCATTCATTGGGAATGACGTAGAGACATTATCAGAAGTAAAGGGTTGGCTTCCTAACCAATTCCAAATGAAAGATTTGGGATAGGCAAGTTATGTTCTAGGAATCTAATTAATTAAGGATCGCAAGAACAAAATGTTAGCACTGTTTCACGCATCGTATATCAATAAAGTACTTTAGCGATTCTCGATGCTGAACTCCAAGAAATGTAGCTTACCTTCAAGGCATGGAGTTCACCTGTCTAAGGAACAATGTCCAAAGACACCTCAAGAGACTGAGGATATGAGACGGATTCCTTATGCAGTCCGCAGTAAGTAGTCTTATGTATGATATGCTATGCACGAGACCTGACATCTGTTTCGCAATGGGAGTAGCCAGTAGTTATCATTCCAACCCAGGATTGGATCATTGAGTTGCTGTTAAGCATATTCTCAAGTATTTTCAGAGAACGAGAAACTATATGCTCGTATATTCCATCTGGATTTAATTCCATTGGGATATGCAAATTTTTACTTTCAGACAGACAAGGATTCTAGGAAATCCACGTCTGAGTCAGTATTCACTCTTGGTGGTAGAGCCATAGTATGGAGGAGTATCAAGCAATCTTGCATTGCTGATTCCACTATGGAAGCCAAGTATGTAGCAGCTTGTGAAGCAGCAAAGGATGTTGTTTGGCTCCGGAAGTTCTTGAGTGATCTGAAAGTTGTTCCAGATATAGATAGGGCCATGACACTTATATAATAGTGGAGCTGTTGCCAATTCCAAAGAACCTAGAAGCCATAAAATAGGGAAGCATATAGAGAGGAAATATCATCTCATCAGAGAGATAATGCAGTGAGGAGACGTGGTCATGACGAAGATTGCGTCGCAAGATAACCTAACTGATCCATTTACAAAGACCTTAATGGTTAAAGTGTTTAAAGGTCACCTAGAGGGTCTAGGATTACAAGACATGTCTCATCTTCTTTAGTGCAAGTGAGAGATTATTGGGATTTATGCCGTAAAGCTTGTAAATGTAAACGGTTAAAGACTTAATAAGAATTATTCAGTTTATCATTCCAGTTTATAACTGTTTTATATTCAATAAATACATTTATCTTGTGCAAGAACATCCTAGATTGCAAGATGTAGATGTAATCTCAGAATGAGTATATAAAAGTCATATACATAGAGGATTCATTTTGAGATATGCAATCTACAGAGTCCGTAGAGAGCGAACAAAGCTGGGTACTTTATTTGTGATTGATATACTACTGCGGTCCATTCTGTATAGTACAGTGGTCTTATCCTAAACCACTCTTGTAGTTGACTTAAGAATGTCGACACCTTATATAATAAGATCATATAGGACTAGGCCACGATTTATATGAATCTCTCACCAAGATCTGTTAGTTGATGAGATTCATATATATATTGATAAACGATGGCTATTTATAGGTGATCTTAATTCTAAGTGTCTTATCAACTCCTTCAGGTTGGATCGTGGTCTTTATTTACAATAAGTGAGGTTGATGTGAATCTCGACCAATACCCCCATATCTTGGGGTTGAGGTTTGGCTTGTGGCTAGGAAGGTTTAAACATAACAGTGGAATCCACTCCTTCTTGATTGAAGTAGATGAGTAGTTCCCTTAAGGGTTGATTCGGGGCTTGAACAATTATGAGATCTCTCCTGCTTGCGTGAGGAAGATATGATTTAATTGTTCATTAGAGAATCAATGGTACTTAAAGGAAAAGATATTTCTAAAGGGGTATAATGGACTTTATGACCTATCTCTAGTTATGAACTACTTGTGGAAGATCGCACTATATGTAAATAGTTATATCAATGAACGCTAAGACTTCGGATTGCATAAACACGTCTACAGTTCTGAGAGTGCAGCCTCGAGTTTTTAATGGAATAACTCCGAAGTTAATAATCATGAAATATTAATTAAAGAGTTTTAATTAATATTACTAAGTATTATTGGAGCTCAAAACTGTGGGTCCATTAGGTCCCCTTGCTAGCCCTTATGGTTATTAGAAACGAGGATCACGGTAGATTAATTGGATGGTCCAATTAATAGCGTTACGAAAGTAATACGATTTAAATACAATAAATTAAATAATGTGATTATTTAATTAATTAAATATTTAATAAAATAATAGAAATTATTAATTATTAATTCTATTTATTAAATATAAAGTCATGTGATTAAAAGATGATTAGGACAAAGGAATTAAAATAATTAGATTATTTTAAAACTCTTAATAGTCAATTACTAAAGTCTTTAGGGAGACTAAAATAAAAAGGATTAGGAATCCTATTTTGACTTGGTCAAAATTAAAACCCTAAAGACCTAGTATATAAGGGTTATAATACTAGAAAAATTGACAACACATTAAGTGAAAAAAAAAAAAAAAAAAAAGGGTTCGGCCACCACAAAAGAGAGAAGAAAAAGAAAAGTTTTTTTTCTAACTCCCTTCCCTGCAAGTGCGGCCGGCCATAGGGAGAAGACGTTCTCCACGCGTTTTTCACGTAACCTCCATCTCTTGCCGTGACGTGCCCACACACACATTGTCAGACCGCGAGTCATAGTTAGAAAGATCTGGTGGTAGATCGAAGATTTAGAAAAAAAAAAATCAAGAAAAGATATGTAGTTTTACGAATTCTTTTTCCTCCATATATACAGGAACTCGTTCCTGTTTGAAAAACTATTTTTCAAAAGAAAATTTTTGAAACCTAATTCTACACGTTATATGATAATCAAATCTTTTCTAAAACCCCCTCCAGTGGGCATGTTCTTATGCAGTCAGGCTTTTGGTTAGCATTGTCGTCGACATACTCCTCTATTGTTTTTCGTAACTGTTTAGCGAACATATGATTGATCAGTCGTTGATAAGTGGCTCATGCATTCTTCAGACCAAAAGGCATTACCATATAACAGTATAACCCCTAGTCAGTCGTGAAGGTTGTCTTATCCTCATTTGATGGGTGCACTTTTATTTGGTTGTATCATGAATATGCATCTATGAAGCTAAGAAGTTCGTGAGCCCGCGGTTTCATCTACCAGCTAATCTATCTTAGGTAACGGGACACCGTCTTTCAGGCATGCTTTGTTAAAGTCCATGAAATCCACGCATATTCTCCACTTTCCGTTCTTATTTTTCACCAATACCACATTGACTATCCATAAATGGTAATAGGATTCGAATGGATCCTACTGCGAGGAGCTTCTTGATTTCCTCTTTGGTTGCTGCATTTCTTTCGACGTTAAAGCACCCACTGCTTCTCGCGCTAAATTGTTAATTGTAAAAACTGGGTATGGGGAGTCAACGATAGTCAACTATGCAAGTAGGATAACTGATTGGTCGACAACTATAAACTTGGGTGTGGTCAGCTGTCACACCACTCAAGCATCATCCGCCCATCCCCTTAGTCTTAAGCGACGAAATCCTCGAAGCATGATTCAGGGGATTTGACAGCTCAAGTGGCTAGTTGGTGACCCGAGATATCCCGTAATTAATACGCCATATTACGAGATTCAATGTTGTCATGTGCATTAAAAATGAGCAGCCTTTCTCCGAATAAGGCTATGCCTGACGCCATTAATACTGACTTGACGGGCAATAAATGCTTGCAGGAGCATTTATGATGGTCAGAGAGTCTTTCTTCTTGCTGACTGTTATTTTCGAGAGGCATCTTGGTTGGATCCTTTATGGCGTACAACAAGTGGCTCTCAACGCCATTGAGTAAAACCGTGACGTTTAGTCTTTTAAACAACTCTTCTTCAGTGTGCTGTGACATGACACTTATTTTTTAAAAAAACTACCCTCAACATATATATATATATATATATATATATAATATTTATTTTCCTTTAATTAATTGTTTAGTTTTTTAGTTCATTGAAATTTTTTAGAGCCTACACAATGAGATGTGATTAAGTAAACTATTTTCCTTATTTATTTATTAATAATACTGAATAAAAATATAATTTTACTCTTCTATTATTACTAATTAACTGGTGACTAATGGCCACTGTTAGTCAATGGATTAGAGGGTGTATTTGTATTATTATAACAATCTTATAATTTTTAATGCGATTATATATACAATAATAGGTTTTGGAAATCCCTCGAACATGTTCACACTCCCATGAACAACCAGGCCTTGTTGTTGCTGTCTTCAATTAGGTTTTATTTTATTTTAGGATAAATTGCAATAGAATACCCTGACGTTTAGTTATATTGTAATAAAATTGTACTTTTTTTAAACTACAACTAAGTAACTCAGATAATTACAATTTGAGTCCCAATGTATTTAAAAATATCACTTTTTAATCTATTTTTACTTTTTTAACTCACATGATTTCTACTTTTTTCAAAATATATCAATTTAGTCTCTATAACTGAAATTTTGACGGTCACACCTGCCATAAAGTATAAATTAATCATCTTATCATTTTTAATTAAATTATTAAATTATAATGACATTTTTGCCCTTTAATTTTTAACAACTTTATCTATTTAAATAATATAATAAGAAATTAAAATATGTTATTTTAAAAAAGATTAAATAATAAAATAAATATGATAAAAATTATTAAAAATAAATAATAAAAGAATTAAAAAATATTAAAAGTAATATCTTTTATTTAAAATCAAATTCAATAAATACTTATAAAACTCAAAATTTAATAATTTAATACATATATATATATAATAAATTTATATATATTCCAATTTTTTTATTATATTTTTATTTTTATAATTGTAGTAGCCAAAATATGTCAAGCCCAAAATATAAGTGAGGATCCAACCTAGAGGCCCAAAGTATATCTCAAATACCAGGCCCAGAGCCAAAAGTGGGAAGGCATCCATGTAGTACGATATGAGACATCCATGTAGTACGACATACGCTCGACATGAGACATCCATGTAGTACGACATTCGCTCGTCATGAGGCATCCATATAGTACGACATACGCTCGACATGAGGCATCCATGTAGTACGACATGAGACATCCAAGTAGTACTACATACGCTCGACATGAGACATCCATGTAGTACGACATTCACTCGTCATGAGGCATCCATGTAGTACAACATGCACTCCATATCCCACACACCCAAGTAGCATCAAGTGAGATAACTCAGTATTCACGCTTGGAATAACTCCTATGTAGCACGACATAATCATCTCATGTCGACATCCAATCGGCACATCATATGACACGCAATCATGATTGTCCAAAACTGACAAAACTATATGTCGCACGACATAAAGTCTCTTTTGTTCCGAGGAGGACCAAATCATGATCTACTTTAAAACAGGCCCTACAAAACCATAATGACACTCGATAACGGTCAGATCAAAAGAAGTATCCACATGCTTTCTTGGTGGAGAACAGCAAGGAGGGGTAATGATGAAACCCCTCAAAAGGCAGAAGCATCATTCCCCTATAAAAAGAAGAATAATCTTTCATTTGAAGGGGACCGAGAAACTAAGATCCGAAAGCTACCAATACAAAAACCACACCCTCCGGCCATTGTTCATCTTCTCCGATCACCCTCTGACCTTACATCTCCTCCGACCAGGGAGATCTTGATCAAGAAGATAACATGAAGTATCCTTCACTCATCTCCCTTTACGAGCTTTACACATTTATTAGCACTCGCTAACTTGACCGTCGGAGCGACTTTGGCCGGCACCACCCCGGTGTCCCATACGTCCTGCGGGTCACGTGCATTCTATCTTTGCAGGTTGTAGTGCCCCGTGTCCCTGAGCTATTTTTTAGGACTACAATAATATAATAATATATTGTAATTTATTTTATATTTTATTTTTATAATATACATGTATATAAATATAATATAATGTATCTATGCTATATAATATACTCTAAATGTATATATAATATTTTAAAATTTTAATTTTTTTAACTAAATTTTGAATTTTATAAGTATGTAATCTTGAATTTTATTTTTAATAAATGATGTTATTTTTAAATTTATATTGTAATTTTATTTTTATATTTTATTTTTATAATATATATATATATAATATAATGTATATCTCCTATATAATATACTCTAAAATATGTATATATATAATATTTTAACATTTTAATTTTTTTAACTAAATTTGAGTTTTATAATATTCAATCTTGAATTTTATTTTTAATAAATGATGTTATTTTTAAATTTTTTAAATATTTATAATTACTTTTTAATTTTTAATGCATTATATTTATTTTAATCCTTTTTAAGTGTTTTTTTAAGTTTTTATAACACATAATTTTTTTATTGGACTATCCATATAGGTAAAATTGTTAAAATATAAAAGTTGGAGGGTAACATCGTCTTACTAACTTAATAAAAAAGGGTAAGATAGTCAATTTATATTTTATGTCAGGTTTAACCGTTAAAATTTTGATCATATGGATTAAATTGATATATTTTAGAAAATGTAGGGACCATGTGAATTAAAAAATAAAAATAGATCAAAAAATGATATATTTAAATATATTAGGGACCAAATTGATAATTATTTAAGGTATTTGGTTGTAGTTTAAGAAAAAGTATAATTTTATTATAATATATGATCAAACGTTAAGGTATTTCATTACCATTTGCCCTTTATTTTATTCTTTTTCTAATTATTGAGATATGACGTTATTATTCGTATTTACAATCTTATTTATACAGCTAATATTATAAAGGATTTATCCAACTTTTTCAGTTGAGAGTAATAAATACACCCCGGATTAGTTTTTAAAAGCCCGCACTATTCAGTGGTTTGTGGTGGGCTCGACTTGTCTGGAGCTGAAGTTAGAGCCCAAAATTCAAATGGACGGCCTGGAAAACCAGCATGTTTAATCAAAGCAAACCAAATTCTTCTACAAAAAAATAATTCAAACAAACGAATAAAAGAGTTTTTTGGATCCTATAACAAAAACAGAATACTAAAAAACAATTTAACTCTTGTAAAATTTTAATGTATAAAAGGTCTTTTTTCAAAACGAAAAAAATGCTTGTATATCACTCAATGAAGATTTTCTCGCCAGCTTGTGATTTTTTTTTTTTTTAAAGGAATACTGCAAATTTTGTACACTTGTCTTTTATTCATTTTCAGAATCTTAAATGACACCTAGTCCCCACTCCCTCCATAAAAAAGAGAAGACACAAAAATTAAAGATTAAAAACCCACTTAAATGACAGTAGTTGGAAGATTTCTTTAAGTGGAAACAAAGGTGTGAAGAAAAATAATGGTCTCTTCCTGATATTACGCATTTCTCCTTATTAGGAAATATTTTTAGTTAAGAATAGTTAATGTTTTTTTTTTATTACTATTCGGAAAAGAGTCCCAACAAAACAATCAGCTAATCTGAACAGTTATTCAGGATCATATTCTACATACAAAGAGTATAATCTTACAACCAAATAAACTCATCTACAAAAAATAAACCAAATTTAGTAAACTGACAAGGCATCTGATTAGCTTCTCTATAAACAAAACTTAAGACACAATATCTAGAGAGCTAAACAACTTAAGGATATCTGAAATAACAACCCCAATCTCATATAGAGGCGGCGATTGAGAAGCATCGGACTCCTAGCATACACGAGTAAAACTAGGTTCGATGGCCGCTGGAGACCACGACGAATTGCTAAGGCTTTAGTGATTTGTGGAGAGAAATTGACATCAAGACCTTCAGCACATGAGGCCATCACATGACCAATACTATCTCCGATAACAACGCCTAACCCCACACGATGGTTAAATTCATCAATAGCAGCATCAGTATATATTAAATCTTATAAACTCCAGCAGGAGGAGGCTACCATTTAACATCTTTAACCCATTGAACGGAAGACTCGCCCACTGAAACATTAGATTCACAAATTCATCAAATAAAATATTATTACAAATATAATTTTCTTTACAATATATATATAGTAAATTTAGTAGTTGTTGAAGTAATTTGATCTAGACAACATTGTACAAAACCATTTCATGAGGTTTGATCTTTTACCCAAAAAAAACATATATTTTGGAATTAGATAAGGTTTAAGCAAAAAATCATAAGAGTTCTTTTACTAATTTTTAACACTGCAATTTTTTTTTTTAAAAGTACTACAAATTTGTTTTTTAGTATACAATTACAACCATGATTCTAATTATAGAGACACAATATATATATATATATATATTAATTAAATTTAATATACTGATAATTACCTCCTCAAATACTTTTCCGAATATCAACAGCGATTTATTTATTATTTTACTATTACTATTATTATTATTATTATCATTATTATTACTACTACTGCTACTATTACTATTACTATTACTATTATTATTATGATTTTGTAAAATGCTCTTCTCATGAGAGTCTACAATGATCAGTCACATATATAATCTGCAACGAATGATAACCCAAATAACAACTGGTCGTGACCAATTTTTGCAATCTCCCTGTGTTTCTTATCATGGCAACTTTTGTCTGCAAAATTGCTAAATACAAGAAAAGTGCATGCGCCATTTTTTATCAGGATAGTTAAAAACTGAGCTCGCTAGCTAGGGCATCTCTGATCTCACTCATGATCAAAACCACATAAAAAGCAATGCTTTCTCTGGCCCCAAACGGTACTTGAAAGTTTAATTACCGTGAGACTTCACCACCGGTGTACTACTACTACTTCTACTTTGCAGAATTTTCTCAAGGATTCGGAGTATCAAAAGTACTTCCTCCTCGTCTCTCTCTTGATTGCTGGTTTCATGACATCATTTTATACAAAAATTTGACAGGTCACAACACAACACAACCAATAATAATAATATCACATGAGTACACTCCGTCACTATCACTAATTACCCCTTTAATTTTCTTCTATATTTTTCGGTTGTTTTTTTCTTTTTTAAGAGATTATTGCAAATAATTAACCAGGTGTGAATGAGGCCAATTTGGAGGTCAGACTCAGATCTCTTTCAGACAATGCAATCCCCCAAGTAGAGGACAAAGTGATTACTGTTCTCAGAACAGCAGAGAGAGAGAGAGAGTGTCCTCCGGTTTCAGAGAAAGACGTTGATGGACATGGTGATTGGACGATCAGATTTATCATCACCAGAATCATATGCAATAACCCAGCAATTCTCTCAGTTTTTGTGAAATTCAGTAGAACATAAAAAAAAAACTAGAGCAGAGCTAGAAGCAAATAGTTACAGCAACCTCTCTCAAGTAAACTTCAGTTCTAGTAAATACTATAAAATACTTAGTCGTTAAATCTTCCACATTACTATATATAACATCATCATCAACTGATCAACTGGGGTGCACTTATCATCTCTGCCGTTCATCATCGTCGTCGTTGTTGTGATCAGAATTAAAAGTTGAAGTAGCTAAAGACCTTAAAAATAATGAAAAAAGAAAGCAAAAATAAGAACATAGAGTTATCCTATTTTGAAACTCCATCCAAGTATACGAGGGAGACCAAAAAAAAAAAAAAAAAAAGAAAGAAAAGGGAAACAACCAAAAAAGAAAAAAGAATTTGACAGGACGAAACTAGACCGAGACCGAGACGGGACCATATATAAACCAGTTAAACAATCACCATCACCATCAACATACAATCTTCAACATCATCTTCATCATCACCATCGTGATACGCGTTAAACGTTGCTGCGGGAGGGTCACTCTCTCACTGCCCACATGATCGATTTTGACCGTCGCTTTCTATATATATTTTTTGTTGTTTTTTTTTTATCTCGTAAAGTCGTGGACTAGGCTAGGCCTGTCCGCCACATTTAGTCTCCAAGAAAGGAAAGGAATGCCCGCATCACCTGAATTCTGGTCGCTGTCTTCGATGAACCTGAACTCGTTTGACGGAGAATAACAAGGCATTTTCTGGGTCTGTGTGTGGTGAACCCATGAATTGTTGTTGTTGTTGTTGTTGTTGTTGTTGTTGTTGTGGTGATGGTGGTGGTGGGGGTAACCCTGGTGTTGCTGCTGCTGGTTGCTGCTGCTGCTGCTCCATTACACCCGTGGTGTTCGCATTCGCTGCCGTGGCTCTTCTCTCTTCCTTCTTGAAACGAATTCCACAGGCATTGCAAAGGGACTGCAAATGAATCCATATAAATATTGTCCATTACACGCTCACAAAACACAAAAAAAAAATCAACTTACTATATTTCATGAAAGAAAAAAAAAAAAAGAATTAGCACCTTTGGACCTCTGGGACCATTCCTCCAAAGTGGAGTAGAGGTGGTGTCACAGTTAGCGCAACGACGAGCGAGGAGAGGATCGTTGGCTGAGTTGTTATTGGTGCTAGTATTGGCTCCTCCACGGCTGGGCTTATTGTGAGTGGTTTGAGGTGGATAAGGAGAGTTCCTGGTCTGCAAAAAATCCCAGCAGAAGTTTGGCATGCAAGAGGAAGAAGAGCGTCTCTGATCATGGCGGATCCGCTGCTTCTGATCGTCGTCTTCGGTTGTTAAACGAGTGGATGGGGTTCCAAGCGAGAGAGTACAATCAACAGAAGAGGAAGGAGACATGAAGGGGTACATTTCTGTTTCATCGAAAGATTTGTGGTTAGGCATAGAAAATAGCATAGAAAATGAACTACTACTTTGGCTATGATGATACAGACCGCATGAACACGGCCCCACCATGTTCCCTTGAGAGCTACTGCACCTATGCATCATTTTCTTGATCTCCTTCTTCTTTCTCTTAATGGGCAGTCACTCGTTCCTCAAATTCAAAGCCAAAAAAAAAATGTAACATAGAACAAAAACCCGAGTGAAACTTTGAAGAAGAAGAAGGTGTTTGTGAAAAATGAGAGAAAAAAACGAAGCAAAAAGTGGTATGAATTATGTGGTGGATGATTGTGAGTTTATAGTTAAATGGTTGAGGCAGAGAGTACGAGCTGAATAGTAAACTGAGAGCGAAATGTAATAATATTGTGTTTGAATAGAAAAGAAGACAGAGATAGAGAGGAGAGAGAAGTGAACGGTACGAGAGAGAGTGATAAGAGGAACTGTGAAGAGTTGGTTGTCTGGTAGCTTTATAAAGCTAATAAAATGGCGAAATACCAGTCAGCACCTGCAGTCCACGTTGTCGTGAAATGCAAATGGAGAGGTGTATATACGTATATAGTAAAGAGAGAGATAAAGACACAGAGCCAGAGAGGGACCCAGATTGCATGTTATAGAAAGAGAAATAGAGAGATAGATAGAGAGAGAGAGAGAGAGTGAGAAAATTTGAGTCAGTGAGACTGAATCAGTGTAGTTGTTAGTGGTAGGGTATGTGCAAGTGTATTTGCAACTGTTCATCAATCTCGGTTGATTTTTTTCTATCAATCACTCAACTTACTATCTCTCGCTATTCTAGTGCTGATCTACTAATTGCTATATGAGATTAGCCCTTCTCGCTTCTCAATTTATAGACGTTTGATTTCGGGTTTAGAACCAAATACGATATTCACGGGTGTACTGGATCCGATTAGAATGTCTTTTTTTTTTTCAATATAATATCAATTTAATATATTAAATTATTTAATTTTACCTAGCATTGCTGTTACCAAAAAACTACTTGGACGTGATCATCACAATATTCAAAAAGTGGTTTCTTTAACTCTATAGAGAATCATTAAAAACAATATGACATTGGCTTGTGACTTTTCAAATTTTTTTTTTTTTTGTGAATACCAAAAAATATATACCTTGCTAAATTATACCATAACCACTCTATTAAAATTATACATTCAGATATAATTTAAATAATTAATATATATTTTCCACTTTAATAATGATCAGTAAAGATTCATGTCCTACTATATAAATTTATTAATATATAGTAAATAGTTTTTTTCTATATTGATAATAGTTAATCTTGTAATTGTACCGTTTAAATTAAAAAATAACTCAATTAAAATTAATTACAATTACCTAACCAAATTAAAAGACTACTCAATACATACAATTACACAAATGAATCCAATAACTGTAAGTTATACTTAATGTTATCCTGTAAGCGATATGTAAAATATATGACATATGTATAAGTAACTTATTCATCTTATTGTCCGATAATCAACAATGTGACTACAACTTATACCTTCGATTTTTCTCATATTTTAATAATTTCATGATACATAAATATTATAATAAAATGATAGTTATGATATAATTATTTTCTACTATTATTTCCCTAACGATCAAATTTGAATATTAGTTTGGTTGGTCTAAGGAGTTACTCCAATGAACTGATTTCTAATTTTGATTTAAAATTTTAGAGAGGTATATGATCAATTGGCATATTAATCATATTTAAGAAAACAAAGTTAGAAAGTGGGAGGGACACAAACTTATAGAGAGATAGAGAGAGAAGGAGAGGGGCGCTCCTAACAAGGAGGGAGAGAGAGAGAGAGAGGGGGGGGGGGGGGGGGGGGGGGGGGGCAGATGGGTTGGTCATAGGGTAGTCAAAAGAGCCCACGTGACTAACGGGAACAGTCTTCCATGGATCTGCCTTCTCCGATCACGAGGCCACCCCCACCCCCCCAAAAACCCACCCCTCTCTCTCTCTCTCTCTCTCTCTCGAACGCACAAATACCATCAAAAACCTCTGTCCGTATCCCCCCTATCTCTCCCTCTCTCTGCTCTGCCACTGCCACCCTCCCAAGGAAAATGGAATAGTTCCCTCACCCTCCCCACCCACCACGCGCTTGCTTCTTCCGTGATTCCACGCTTCCAATCACACCTGATCCCTTTCTCTCTGCCAATGGTATATTCAAATTCAACCCCCCATGAGCTGGCCTCTTTAATTGCCCTTAACGAAAAAGAATTTTTAACTTCAATGCTTCCTCCCCCAGTACTACCAATGATTCTTTCCTTATTTTACATTCTTTCTCCTCAGTTGTCAAAAAATATATATATGTTTAACTTGTATCCTATTAAAATTAATTATTAAATATATTGTTCGAATATATTCTTTCATATGAAAAATTACTATTCTCATAAAAAGAGAAAAAACTACATATAAATATTTATAAATTTATATAATAAAATTTAAATTCTCAGTATTAAGGTGGAAGAAAAATTTACTGACCAATTATACTATAAATAGATATACGCAACCATCTTTTATTTTTAGAATTGGACGAATTTACATACTATTATTATTATTTTATAACCTAGAAAGTTCATGTAATCATGAAGATATACAATAAAGAAGTAAACATTGATTTGTTAAGAACACCGAAAATTTAAATTTTAAAAAAATTTAGTAAAAATATCGAAAATATGTTTAATATCTAGGATTTTTTTTATTTTGATTTTCAAAAATATAAATAATATTGAAGATATTTAAGTTAAAGTATCCATATTACTTGTTCGGATATGATTTGGATTTTTAAAGTAACACAATTTTATTGTCCCATAATTGGACCCACTATATATCAAAACTATGTTAAGATTTATCTAAATCAAAACACTAGAATAATAGAGATTATTAGATATTAATGATTTTAATATTACTTGTGGAAAGGGAAGGTAATGACTATTTAGAGTGATGACATTGTGTTGAATGCACACAGCCTTTGAAAAGCGTTTGGGATGGGGCTTTGCTTGATTGATATGTTACTGTGAACTGCTTTCAAGTTTCAACAGAACAATGACTCGTACAACTATATATGTAACAAGGTTGGCCACTCCGTTGGTAGTTATAGGCCGTCCAATCCGTCAATCTCATAATCTTTAACACCATGACCCTAAGAGAAAAAATATCCAGTTTTCATGGTTATTGCGAGTCAGTAGTAAACAGTGAAAATCGTACCCATGGATTCTGGAATCACGTGAACACAAAACGAAGCCAATTTTTTGTAATCATAATCGCATCCCACTCTCAGAATCCAACCATATAAAGCTTTTTGGTGTGTAGTATAGTTGTAGTAGTAGTAGTAGTTGAAGTAATAGCAGGAGACCAAAAAGAAGGCTAAAGAGAGAGAGAAATATAAAGGTGTGTGTCAATGAGAGAGACTATGCAATCATCAAAGCAACATATCTCTCAAGTTTCTAAGAGTGTGGTTTTAAAACTCTTTAGAGTCAAAGATTGAAACTCAAAAAAGAAAAGGTCAAAAATTAAAAAAAATTAAAAACAAAAAAACTCGATCTAGTAGGAGAGAAACTTAAAAAAAACAAAAACAGTCCTCAAAAGCTACCCCACATTCATCATAGCCAAACACGAACAAACTCCTCTGGAGTATCGACCCCATTTGATCAAAAGATTCAAAAAAAAAAAAAAAAATGAAGAGAGAGAGAGAGAATCAGATCGTCTAGAGATTGGTGCGTTTTCATAGTTCGACAAACAGGACGACCACCACCGCTTTCCAAAAGATGCTCTCTCTCTCTCTCTCTCTCTCTCTCTCTCTCTATTTATTCACTTTGTTAAAAAAAAAAAAAAAAACCACGAACAAAAACAACTACGATTAGCCCAAGACACAACACAATGTGTTACATTTGCTATTACACATGCACTGTTTTTTCCTCCTCCCACGCGATGGCCTTACTCGCGTGACTTTCACAACTGCGCGAGTCCGTTTGTATTTATCCGGGCGTGGTCGAAACGCTCGGTTGAGAAGAGTAGGGAAAAGTAGTGCATGCTCTAATGCCTATAAATTCGAGTAATTAATGAGGATCTGTTTATTCTCTTTTTTAATGGAACTCTGGGATTTGCTTAATAATCATCCAAACCAACAAAAAAAAAAAAGAAATTAAAATAATAATAATAATCATCATCATCAAGGTTCACCGCCTCACATACACGCACGCAAGAGATAGATACACATCGTTTTACATGCTCAATCAATCATGATGTTATGTGGCTCGTTGGATTTGGTGGGACCCTCTTGTTTTTCCAAGGTGGAGAGATCTATAGAGAGAGCCGTATCTGATCCGCCTTGTAAATTATCATTATTATTATTTATCGATAATCAAAGATGCTTGCCAGCCACTAGGTTATTTATTTGCATGCATGCATGCAAATGTGTTAAAATTACAAAACAAAGCCCCCTACTACCTAGAAACCGCAATATTAATTATGAGCTTTTGAACAGTTTGCGTTTTGTTCAAGTCATAAAAACACATAATACACTCCTCAAAAGCAACAAGATACAACTGGAATGTCCCTTCTCTCTCTCTCTCTCTAAGTGATTTTTTTTTCTCTTTTTTTCTAGTGATTTTGTTGTTGACAGGATCTTCTTTGATAGGCAAGTTTAAAGTAATAATATTTAAAACTGGAATGAATATAAGGAAAAAAAAAAAAGAAAAAGGGTAGATGATAGAAGAAGAAGAAGGGGAGAGAGGATCAGAGGACCCAATGGATGGACCAACATTTATAAAAAGGGTTTTCTAAGAGAAACCCCTTATACGCCGTCCTATAAAAGAGAACTCACTGTCAGTATCAAGAAAAATATCTCAGAGACCACCACTGTAACCCTCTAATTGTCCCCTCTAAGGAAGTCTAGTTAAAGAGTAATAGATAGCATACCTACACATCTATATATACTATACATACACATCTATATACATACATATATCATTGACTGAACAAATTTCAATTAGTTGTGGAAAAAAGATTAAAAAAAAAAAAAGATAAATCACTAGTAGTACTGTGTGGTTTCCATTTTTACGTCACTGTACTTTGAATAAAGCCTGTGAGGCTGTGACTGTGAGATTTTAAGTACAATTACATTTAATATTATTTACGCTAAAACTGATGAGAAGCCACTGTTTGGAGATGTGCATGCATGGGGGCCCTCTGGCCTCCAGCTTTCTATATATCCTCAATATATTGGTTTTTTTTTTTTTTTTTCGTACGATAATTATTATGGGTTTATCAACAATTCCTTATCTTTCTGATCAGATAATTGCGACGTGTGTGTGTGTTGCAAATCAAATCAAATTAACTTTTTTAACGTCATGCACAGTAGTAGAACATGGAAACTCTCTCATGGAGGTGAGCAGCACAAATACAATCATATCGCTGTTTGCTGTATAATAGAAATTTCTTTATTTACATGCGTGCAAGCAATGGAAGCGTGGCACTGATTCGATAATACATATGCATGTGACAACTTATCATCTAATGATGACATGAAACGTAAGATTTTTTTTCCTTTAATTTATGGGGATATATATTAGGACAATTATTAATTTGACCCTTAATTTTTAAAAAATTATTAATTTTTTAAAATAATTTTATTTATTAGTATTTTTAGATTCTAATTTTTTTAAAAATATATCAATTAGATCTCTTTAACTAATTTTTTTTAACAGTCAAATCTTACAAAATTAATAAAAATATTGATTTACCCTTAACTCTATTTAAATAAGTTAAAATTATAATTTTAACTATAAATTTTAAAAAATATTATTAATAATTAGAATAGTAGTATGATCATTTTAAATTAAATTTTAATTAAAAATTTTAAAACATTTTTAAATGCCCTTAAAAAAAATATTTTTAAATGAATCTTCGCCGTCCATCAAGATTAATGGATGGTGGAGATCATACTAAATTTTTAATGGAGATTCAAGAAAAAAAATCAATTTTAAAATATATATATATATATATATATATATATATATATTCTTGGTGTGGAGATCCAATCCACCAAGAACATAAAAAAAAAAAAATTTTGAAACTCGAAATTCTGGATCTCCACCCTGGGTTCATCCTAAAAAAAAAATTAAAAACGAAGGGTTCATCATCGAACAACAACTAGGTTCAAAGTCGAACCCAGATCTGGGTTCGAAATGAACCCAAAGAACTGAGTTTGAAGACGAACCTAGATCTTCAACTTCAATTTTTTCTTTTTTCTTTTTTTTGCTATTCGTGGTGGAGATTCAAATTGAATCTCTATCGTCCAATTTCCACCAAGAACATCAAATTTTCAATTTTTTTTTATGAACAACAAAAGAAAAAATTTAAATTGAAAAAAAAATTAATTTTACAATTTTCATTTTTTTTAAAAAAATTTTCAATATAATCTCTATCGTCCATCAATTTTGATAGACGGTTGAGATTTTCTTTTATTTTTTTAATTTTTTAATTTATTTGAAGTTTTAATTAGGGGTAGGTTGAAAGACAAAAATATCATTAAAAAACTTAAGTTTGACTAACGGTTGACTTACAGAAGGAACAAATTGATACATTTTCAGAAAATTAGGGTCCAAGGATACCAATAAATAAAACTGCTTTAAAAAATTAATAATTTATCAAAAGTTAGTGACCAAATTAATAATTGTCCTATATATATATTTATTTATTTATTTATTTCTGTATTTTATATAGCATTGTTATCTTGACATCATAAATAAAAAGAAAAAAATAAATAAAAGAAGTAGTGTTAATAAGTTTAATAGTAAAAAGATTATCAACCATTAAAATGAATATATTATAATAATAAAACAAATAATAGGGACAAAATTAAAAGTGGTAAAAAAATTATGAAAATAATTATTTTTAGCCTCAAATGAAAAAATAATCATTTTTAGCTATTTAAAAAAATAATAATATAAATACCCTTCAACCACCCACTGACTGGACAATTACAAAAAATCCCTGAAAAATTAAAAATTATATATAAAAAAAAAACATTAACAATTACACCTTAAATATTTCACGAATATATATTTTACTAACATACATTTCACTAACCAATATTTCACTAATCTACATTTCACTAACATACATTTCATTAATCTACATTTTGCTAACCTACATTTTAATAACCTACATTTCACTAACCAACATTTTACTAACCAACATTTCACTGACCAATATTATTACCAAACTTTTCACTAACTAATTTTTCACTAACATATTCCATAACAATTAAAATTTCACAAAAATTAACCCTAATATCACCTAAATTCTTTCAACCACAAATCAAATACAATATACAAATATAATAAAAAAAACTTAAAAAATTCATAAAATACATTCTAAATAAAATACAAAAAATTCGACAAAATTACCTCTAAGTTTTGATTTTGTGGATATAATAAAGTTGGTAAAGACAATATGACTGGTGTCTAAAAACTAAAGGTGTGCAACTAGTTTTAATGAAAAATACAAAAAAAAAAGTGATAAAACAAAAAGAAATAGCTACTGTCATAGAAGGAAAAAAATATATTAAAAATGGATTAAAGTCGGCGCAAGAAAGGAAGAAAAAAGTGTTTTTGTTTTAATGTATAGAATGAGTTTTTCAGTAATTTTTAATGGTTTTTTTTTTATAATTTTCACTATTTCGAGGACTTCTTGTAATTATTCAGTCAATAGGAGGTTGAGGGTATTTATGTTATTTTATTTTCAAATTGTCTATAAACGATTTTTTTTCATATGTGGCTAAAAACAATTTTATTAATAATTTTTAAGCCATTTTTAACAATTTTTACCAAAAATAATATATATGTATGTATTTGTTCAACTATAGTTTTAATTAAGAATAAATAACACATAACCTACGCGAGGTTTATTGAATTACACTTTAAATCAATATTTACATAAATTCATACTGAACTTCCCTATTGTTAAGTTTGAATGTTAAAAAATAAAAGAAAAGGTAATAAAAGAAACAAGAGATCCACAGTGGATCCATCATAAATAGCGAATCAAGGGAGATTCGAACTTAATTTTTAACGGTTAAACTTAATGTTATGGGAGTTCAGTGTGAGTTTCTACAAACTTTAATTTTGAGTGTAATTTAATTAATTCAGATTGCTTGAGTGTTATTTATTTATTAATAAATAGATACACGTGCACTTTATTAACTCTCATAGAAAGTAAGATTCTTAATTAGTAAGAAACTGGCGGTTAATTGTGTAAGAAAATACCATTTCTTAATATCTACCAATATTCCATATTTGAATCGACCGACAACATGTGATATATATTAAAAAAAAAATTGTATCCTAATTAAAAACATTAGAAACTTAATTCATTATAAGACAATCAAACATTCAAACTAACTAAAAGTTTCTTTTGATCGGATTAATCAAGATGCCAACAATATGAGGAATATTTTTGCCGATGGAATGTCCCAAAATTGGGAGAGGTATCATTTGGCTTGGATCTAGTCTTCCTACAATAAGTACATCTTCTTTACTTGACTACTGATTTTGTCCCTCCCAAGTCCTCCTAATTATTTCTTTTCTCTTTAACACTTTGAATCTATCTAAAAAGCTTTTTGCAGATCATGAAGAACGTTAACGTTTAGTATATTTGTTTAGCAGAATCATTCAACTCCATAACACTCTTTTTTTTTTTTTTTTTTTTTTTATTTTGCCTTTATTTGACTGTTATTTTTCTTTTAATAAAAGAATTACAATGCAAGTACCTTCATGGAATCAAATTGCTGCATTAATCATGATGGTACTGATAAAAGAGGACTGGTTTATTTTCTGTCTTCTGGTAGCACATCTTTCTCAAGCCTTCACGCATAAGTTTGTCATTTAACGACAGAAAGTCTTGTCATATTAAGAATTTGTTGTCGTAAAGAACACTTTCACCTAATATATTGAGATTATAATATTATACCTATAATCAGGCGATCGGGACCTTAATTTTACAGCATACGGTGTTATAAAAAAGTGTACTAACACTGTGAAACCGATGTCCTATTTTTTTTTTTACAATGGAATGCCATGACTAAGAGATGGACTGTATAAATATATATATATATATAAAATACAGTATAATCTCTATAAATTAATAATCTCTTTAATATATAATAAATTTTACTGGTCCGACTTTGACCAATTGGATATAAATAAATAATTTTGATTAAATAATAAGATAATATACTTTTAAAAAAACTATTACTCATTTTATAAATTAATAATTTACTAAACGGTACGTGTAAATCGAATATGATATTTTATTGAAATATAAATATATTGTTACTTGTTTTTTTCTTAAAATATAAGTCTAGTTGGATCTCATTTGTAATTATTCGCAATTCACATATAAGCTATGGTCAGGGACGGAACAAGATCAAACACTTTAGGGGGCTATCTATATATATATATTTTGTATATTTAAATTTTATATTAAAAAAAATTACATACAATTTTTTTTTTCAAAATTCTTAAGAGGACCCCTAGCGCTAAAAGGGATTTACCCTCGCTATGGAGTTGGCTTCTCGTATTGTAAAAAGAAATTATTTAGTATTATTAATGTTTAGAGTATTTCTTAACAGTGTAGCAAGCTCCTTTTTTTCAAACTACCATGTTTTTTGGCTATAAAATTTGGTTTATTTGTAGTTCAAAATCATCAGCAATTTTTTTTTCCTTTTAGATCTCATAATCAATAGTATAATTCAAAGAAAAAACATTTAACAAAAGCTTCTTATTATATGTATATATATGAAATATATTTATAATTTATCTATAAAAAAAATTGCATACCATATTTTTTTAGTTGAGAAATTTATGTTAAAAAACACGAGGTATAGGACTACATTCTTTGGAGTCAATATTTGATAATAAGATTAATTTTTATTAGAAGGCTATTTAAAGGGATCTCCAATTCTATTATATAACTTTAATTATTTTAAACATATTATTATTTTTATTAAATATAAATTTATTATGATAAATAAAGTAAATTTATTATTTAAAATATAGATTCATGATCAACTATTATAAAATTCATATCTCATATTCTCTCATATTTTTTATTTTTTATGAGTACAGTTTAATACTAATAATATAAAAAATATTAAATTGTTTTTATAAAAAACAGAGAAAATACTGATAGAGAAATTCGTCTATAACCTCAACAGCATTTTTCTTTATGGAGGCTCTAAAAGGTCCAATGGTTATTTTGGGTTAACAACACATGATCCACTGGAACATATCAATATCTTCTTGCTTTTTCCCGATAAAAAATCTAGAGCGACAAAAGTAGGACATGGTCTTAGTCAATTGTCTCAATCAATTGTCATTCATGAAGCAGCAGCTAATCTTATATTCAATCATGGTATTGTCCATCCATTTACACATAATTCAAGTGATTAATGCACCTTCTTCTAATTTTAACAGTAAAAATTTAAATTTTATATGTATTTATAACAGTATATGGATAATTTTTTTCCCTTATTATTATAGGAGTAAATATCTTATATTATAAGAGTAAATAATTGGATAAAATATTTAATAATTAATTTTAATAAATTTTAATAATTATTAATTTTATAATTTTATCCTTTTAAAAAGTTAAAATTTCGGTATCATCCCTTCCGCGACAATCCAATAGTGCACCTATAAACATAAAGTAACGGGCCCAAAGGCCCAAATACTTTTTTTTTTAACTTTAGGCCCATGTTATCCCTGCAATTACGTCAGCACTTGACAAAATTCTCATAAGAGTAGTTATTGTTGCACCACTCATAGATGGCAATGGCAACCAATTTGTTAATTGGAAAAACTGTTAATTTTAGGTCACTTTCTATCGCCATTGATAACATTGTAATTGAAGACTATTTATCGAGTAAATATGTAACTAAAAAGATTTTTTTTTAAGTTATTATAATTAATTCGAAATTTGGGGAAAAAGATATAACTCACATCTTCGAGATATAAGTATGAGTGGTATACCATATGACCAACCTCATCTTGTCATAACTAATAAGACTTTTAATCCATTAATAAAAATATATTTTTATTTTCACAACACGCGTTTATTAATAAGTAATGAAGATGAAAGACGACCAAGTTTTGATGGATAGAGAGAAAAGAGCAATCATAAACAAGTTTCAACATCATTTACTAATTTTTGAGGAATTGAAAATAGAAACAAGTTTTTTTTTTTTTTTTTTTGAAAACAAACCAGTATTATACAACCAAAGGATCCATAAAATGAAACTGGGCATTCATCCAGTACTAAATGCTCCACACAAGGTGGGCATTCCTCAACCCAAACAAGTTAATGTATCATAGAATTAATCGCAAACACATGTAAATTTATATATGATATAGAATTATTAAGTTAGGATATTTTAAGTAAGAATAATACTAGACATTTCACTTTACATCCCAATTAGAAAGGTGTCTATATGAATCCATTTATTAATTGACACCTCACTAATTGGAATATAGGGTAGGATTTAAGGTGGGATGTCTAGCATTACTCTTTAGGTCAAATATATAATTTACAATTATAGTAAGAAAATAGAACTTAAAACCTAGGGTAAGAGGTTGGAATTATGTTTCATTTCTATGGATAACATTTTTTGTATTTGTGTGCAACGTCCATGTTTTTAATTCATATAAGTTAATAGTAAATATTTCATTAAAGATCAAACATATTTCATTTCCCTCATTAGTATTCATAATTACTAATCACACATTTAGGATGCGTTTACTAATTAGAAATAAAAATGAAAGAGAATAAAAAAAAAAAGGAAGTTAATTTAATTAATTAGGTGGGAGTAGGATGACAAAAATCATGCTCTAAACAAACGGGTACTCTCTCCATTTAGAATAGGTTTGGAGCATTAATTTCGAGTATTGGACGACGATCGAGACAACAAATTTGACCTGACTAGATAATTGGGTCAAGAATGGGGTAGGTGGTTTTGACTCGCCTTACTCCGATTGACCCGTTGAATAATTTTTTTTTTTTTTTAAAAAATAGAAAATATATAAGTTAAAATAGAACCCTTAATCCCACCCCACCCCACCCAACCACCGTCACTCTCTCGTCGCTCGCAACCACTGCTACTCACGTTGCTGCTCGCCGCACTTTCGCTCTCCACACCCGCGCTCGCCCCATGTTCACAACTCTTCATGCTGCTGCTCACCAAACGTTGCTGGATTGGCTAGACCCTCCACATGTAATTTACATTTTACTCTTTTTTATTATCCAATGGCTTAGTTTTTAGCTTAGTTGTATTCTGTATAATAGATTATCTAAGAGTATCCCTAGATATCTAACATTTTGTATCCCACTTTCAACCCAACCAATGATGTGAAAAATGATTAATGAATTCACATTAATGATTGATTTATCTCACTTGCTATATAAATGTATTAATCAATTAACACATCATTAATTCGAATACAAAGTGAAATATTTAGCATAACGTATTATCTAATATTGTTCGTGTTCGTCAAAATACCTTTTCACCAGTGGAGTGAAATTTGAGGATACTATTTGAATTACCCCATGAGGAACAATACACTCTGTAAATTAAGAAGGATTTATTGCTTAGATAGAACGTCCCCAACAAAAAATTAGTTTTGATATTTCTGTGATAGACTCTTCATATAAACTAGCGGTGCTTCTGATAGAGTGATATGTTTATGGCCTCAGTTTAGATTGGTCAATTTGTACAGTTATACGTTCTCTGTAAGTTGCGCATATTAGAGCACCATGATATGTTCTATGTAAGTTACCAATAAAATTGATTCTATCCCAATTATATTTTGTAGTTTTTGTTAGATTTATTAATCGAGTTTGAGTTTAGTTGTGATTGATAAATAAAACTTTTGAAATTTTTATCAATTCTATATTAAAATTTGATTGAACACCTTTTTTTTTTCTTTTTAAAAAAAAATACAAAATGAAACATATCAATTTATATAGGGATGGACCGCTTTGCCCTAAATGAGTTCTGGATTGAGGCAGAAATCAAAACCAATTTGGGGTACTGTTTAGTTATGGGACACCCTGCCTAAAATGGATTTCGAGTATGAAGCATACCGATTCAGTCCCAATCCGATCTATTGCTATTCTTATATGGGAGAGAGAAATTAAGTTACCTTTATAGCAGGAATTTAATTTATGATTCGTGCATAGAATATACGTAACTTGATTGCTAACAATTTTAATAAATGACATAGTCATAAAAAAATGATGTAACCATAAATAAAAAATTAAGTTTCCAATCCCTCATTAAGATTCTTAATTAATAAATGCGTTCTTAATGCAATGTAATTATGAACCAGTGCCAAGATAAAATAGGTGGGGCTAATAGTAGGGGAATTTATTGGGCCGAATCCGGGCCCAAACCCATATACTTTCAAGGATTTGGACTTGATAATTTTTGTGTTGGTGCTACTAAATACGCTCCGATAGTTTTCCATCTTCACCCACGTTTTAAAAAATTACTACACATATAAATTACAATTGAGGGAAATTTATTTTCATCTCTATCTATTTTTGAATTATTACTTTTCAACCGAAATTTTTATTTTTATTTTATTTTATTTTTAATTTTTTAAAACTCCATCATTTTAATTATTTTAATTAAATTTTTAAAAATTAAATATAAAAAATATAAACATTTATTATTTTACTTTTAATTTTAAATAATTAAATTAACAATATAATTTTACTCTTATTTTTTAAAATTAAATAAATTAATTTTAATTTATATATTTAATAAGAATTTAATATATATTAATAAAAAAAATTAAAATTATAATATATATAAAATTTATAAAAAATATTCTTTAATATTAAAAATAATTTAATTAATTAATTAACATTAAAATTGAATTTTTTTAAAAAAATAAAAAATTAATATAATAATAATTAATTTATAAAAATTTAATAATTTAAAATAATATTTTAAATTAATATTAAAATATAAAAAATAAATTATATATATAAAATTAAATTATTATAAATTAAAAATAAAATAAATTATTAAAATAATAAAAAAATTAAAAAATATTTTTTAAAATATTAAAAAAGGAGATATTATATTTTTTTAAATATAAAATTTTAATTATTACTTTTAAAAATAAGATAAATTATTAAAAGTAAATTTTAAATTATTTTTAAAAAATATAATTCTTTATTTTTTTAATTATTATTTATTTTTATTTTTAATTTTTATATTTAAAAATTAAAATATTTTTAATACTATTAAATTTAATTAACTCTTAACTAATAAAAAGATAAATTAATAAATTTTTAAAAGATAGGGATTAGTTATAATAATTCAAAATAAGGGATCAAAATAATTTTTGCCTATTACAATTCCACTTCCTTGTATTTGTGTCGTCTCTCAGAACTCGCCTTCTCCCGCCACCTCTGCTAAACCCTAACTAAACCCACAAAGGCAGAGGCAAAAGCCAACGAAGAACAATGGCTGCTGATACTACAACTGCGTTAACAGATTCAATGGATTACAAGGTTAAAGAGCTTTTGAAGGAGGTTCATTTAGACCAAACACCTGCAATTACCAAGCTCGTGAACGACACTGTTTCCACCATAAAAAAAACCATCAAAAAAATTTCCGACGATGACTTACAAGTTAGCTCTCTTTTTTGTTTGCTTATCTTTATTTACTTAACATATCGTACCGTGTTATCCAATGAATGAATGTGATAAATTTGAATTTGTGTGCAGGTCACCGCAGACTTAGCTCCCGGTTTTGTGCGAGACATCGGCGCAGACAAAGTGGAGTTCAAGTTTAAGAAGCCGATTTCTATTAAAATCGGTGGTAGTTATTCGATAAATTGTGTGGTGAAGCCTGATGTGAATGTGGATCTACTTGTAAGGCTGCCAAAGGTATTTCACTGTAAATCGACCAATACATGAAGCTTTTATATATTTTATAGTGTTTGATTTACTTTGTGATAAGTTATTGAATACACGGTGTATGGGAATGTTATTAGGTTCTTATTAGCTTATGCCTGTACATTATTATTAGGATTATACATTAGTTTATTTTCGAAAACTTTCCTCTTACGACAGGAGTGCTTCCACGAGAAAGACTATTTAAATCATCGGTATCATGCCAAAAGGTTCCTTTACCTCTGTGTGATTAAGAAGCATTTGGAGTCCTCTCGATCATTCGATAAAGTGGAATGGTCCATTTTACAGAATGAGGCACGAAAACCTGTATTGGTTGTCTATCCAGGTTTGTTGTCTGCCTTTGGCATATAATTTTGAGAATGGGATTTGTTTTTGTACTGCACACTAACAGTTATCATGCTGTTTCGGTTATGGAATTGTATTATAGCCATGAAGCCTGTTGAGGCTCCTGGACTTTTTGTAAGAATAATTCCTACAGCGACATCTTTGTTTGGTATTTCAAAATTGAACTTGAAGCGAAACAATGTTCGCGCCTTTAATCAAGGTAGTATGTCATATTGGTGCCATGTGTTATCCTTTTGGAGCTATGTGTTGACATTCATCCAATGTTACTTACCTGTTACTGAATCATCTTGAAGGGGGTGTTCCTCAGGCTACGCCTAAGTACAATACTAGTATATTGGAAGACATGCTTTTAGAGGATAATGCTGAATTTGTCAAGAAAACTTTATGTAGATGGAAGGAATTGGGAGAGGTTTTAATGTTGCTTAAGGTATATGTCTGATTTTTCAACAGTTTTATTATTGTTGCAAATTTTATGTACAGTGTCCTCTGAATATATAATTTTGCATTGCAGATCTGGGCTCGGCAGAGAAGTTCAATATATGTTCACGATTGCTTAAATGGCTATCTTGTTTCTATCTTATTGTCGTACCTTGTGAGTCTGGATAAGATTAACAATTCTATGAAGACTATACAAATATTCCGTATTGCTTTGGATTTCATTGGTACGTTATGCTTTTAAGTATTCCTTTTAGATTTGAAGCTTGTTAGTGCCTTAATGGTGTACTTTTTGTCACTATCAATGTTAATCTCATTGATCAAGTGGATAATTTTGAACAAGGAAATGACATATTGAACCTTAACTGATGCATGCGTGCAGCCTGTTCACTGAGTCAATGTGTCATATATTAGCTAACGTATTAGCAGCACTTCTAGTATTTCTATTATCTTGTGAAACTTGGAAATTAATTTTTCAGGTATCGACTTTATACTCCACTTGGATTGGATTTGATTTGTGGTTCGCTTTTGGAATCTGATCACCGATTAATTACTTATACAGATATTCTTAACAATGTCAGCCTTTTCATCACCAAACACTACAGTTTGTTTTGTGGTGACCAAATTCTTTTGCTTGCAAATTGGAAAAATGACAAGTCTTATAACAGTAATCTGAATTACTCAGTGATAGAGGAGTATTTTCTATAGCAACAATTATACTTTTATTTTTATTTATGCAGCCACCTCAAAATTGTGGAATCGTGGGCTTTACTTTCCACCACAAGGCCAGAGCAAGGTTTCAAAGGAGGTCTGTTGCTTCCTAGTTCCTTACTATTTGTATATGTGGTTTGTGTTGTCTTTCATTGTTTATGCTATATGCTCTGAATACCATCCTTGTGCATGTTACATGTCATTCCCTTTTTTATTGAATCCAATTTTTTGATGAACTCCTTTTCTTTTCGTTTTTACCGTTCAAATTGAGATATTGCTATATTTATTTGATCCTTGGGATTGCAGGGAAAAATGCACTATAAAGAATCATTTCCAGTGGTTATATGTGATCCATCCACTCAAGTCAATTTGGCTTTTCGGATGACAAGTGCTGTTTTCCTTGAGGTACTACTAGCCAGCATGTTAACAGTTTGCTTAATCTCTTTTTAGACTTCTTATCTTTCCGCACCACATTGCAAGTGCATGATTTTTTTTTTCCTTACCCAATATTCAGCTCCAAGACGAGGCTTCTTCAACACTTCAATGCTTGGAGAAATGCATAGATGGTGGATTTGAGGCAATATTTTTGACCAAGATTGACTATCCTGCTAAATACGACTACTGCTTCAGGTATTTTGATTTAATTTGATACTTCTTGTTGGTAAGTTGGAAACATTTCCATGTTAGAACTTCTCAGTCTGATTGTCCTATAACCAAAGTATTATATTGAAAAATAACTGTTATACCTATATCTGATTGACCATCAGCTACAGTGTTGAAAGTCTGGATAGCCCATGCCTAGTTGAAACATGTAATCACTAATTCTTTGGATCAAATGTTCAAACAGCTTCTACTTTTGAATTTGCTTGCAGTTGTTTATTGTCAGCCAATAATTTTAGCATGAAACTGCTCACGTGCCTTCAGCAAGCATAGTTAATTAGTGTAACAAATTCTGGTACTGTATGGGCAATCTCTAGGTTCTATATAATGCATTCTTGTTCTTTTTTATTGCATTGCAATATTGTTTACATGATCTAATGTAATTTGTGCTGTGTCATAACTTTGCTACATTATTTGATCTTTTAGATTGAATTTGAGAGGCCATACAGAGGTCCATTCATCAGGATTTTGCTTGGATGATGAATGTTGGAGATTGTATGAGCAGAAGGTGCATAGTATGCTATATCAAGGACTGGGTGATAGAGTGAAGTTTATTCGCGTTACTTGGAGAAATACTCCTTCACAATGTAGTATAGAAGATGTATGCAATCAAGTGTAGACTTTAACATATCTGGTGTTGTTGATATATTGTATCCAGTATCAACTTGTTCCTTTTGTTTTCTTATTCCAGGGCTTATCAATACTTGATAGAGAACCATTGCTTGTTGGAATTTCAGTTAGCTCCCTAGAGAAAGCTTTTAGGATGGTTGATATTGGTCCAAATGCTGAAAATAAAGAGGAGGTATTTGAATTTAATCTTTTAAATTTGGTCAAAATTCTTCTGATGATTCTTGAATTAATTGTACTCCTGTTGCACAAAGGCGCTCCAGTTCAAAAAGTTTTGGGGGGAGAAGGCCGAACTTCGGAGATTTAAAGATGGAACAATTGCAGAAAGCACTGGTTTGGCATTTATTATCATGCTTTAGCTGCGTTTGGTTGAGGTTATCTGGGTAAAGATGACCAATAAGAAAATTTTGTTTTCCAATTTTACAGTATGGGAAAGTGAGCAGTGGTCAAGACATCTCATTTTAAAAAGAATCATTGAGTATTTACTTTTGCGTCATCTTTCTTTATCAAAAGAAAATATTGTGCAAATAGTTGATCAACTTGACTTCGCTCTGCTTCATGGTACTAAAGGTAATTCTAATGGCTATTAACTATTGATTTTTTATTTTCATTCTTTCTCCCTTGAACTGTGTAATCTTTTGCCAAAACAATGTTACTATTTTCTCAGATCCTGTATCTTTCTCGGGAAATTTGCTTGAGGCATTTGAACTTTTATCAAAACGCTTGCGTCTTATAGATGATATCCCCCTGAAGATATCTAGTGTGCAGGCTTTAAACTCAGGTATTTTTTCTTAGCATTAAAAACATTATATTGGTTTGCTTATATTTTGGCGGTTTCCTGCAGTGGTTTTTGCTTGTCACAGTTCTATCACTTTCCTGTGCGATCATTTCAGCTTGAATTGTTGTGATGTAGCCCTTGTTAGGTAGTACAAGACAATATAATATTTAGAAATTTTAGGGTGGAGGAACACATTTATGCTAATTGTAGATTTGTTTCATTTACTTCTGTAAGTTTGTTTTATAATGTAATGATCTTCCGTAGCCTCTCCACATGCTCACATTTTGAACAGCAGAAAATATTGATCTGTGCTTTATCATCATTTATATGTAGAGCGCATAACTATTATTCCAGTTAACATTTTGAAAATTTTATTCAGTTGGCTTATTACGTTGAGAAGTTTGATTTAATTGTTTAATTAAAGAAAACTTCCATTTGGCTTTATATTTATTAATTTATCCAAATTCTAATCATGTGTGCTTATCACTATTTACAGCTTTCAGGTTTACGTCTGTCTTCCCTCCTGAACCTCATCCATTGGCTTATGAGAAACTGAATGTTTCAAGACTACATAAACTTACTCCATCTTGCATTCAGCCGCTGGAAGTTATGATTCAGGCATGGTATTCTGTTGACTGGTCATTTCTTAATACATTAATTTATATTTTCTGATTGTATCTGAAGAACTATAATTTCTCTAATCTAGTTGGAAGGTTCTGGGAATTGGCCTATGGACCATGTGGCAATCGAGAAAACCAAGTCCGCCTTCCTCATCAAAATTGGAGAGAGGTGAACCAGGCTAGGTTTCTTTTTCATTTGTTACCCCTGTACACAGTACAACACACTGTAACATACGCACACACGTGTCACATTTATACACATTTGTGTATTACTAATGATATTGTTGTGACAGTCTCCAGAATAATTGGGGGATGACATGTACTGCTGCTGAAGATGATGTCGATATTTTCATTTCTGGATATGTATTTCGTCTTAAAATTTTGCATGAGAGAGGGCTGAGTTTGGTAAAAAGAGAAAGTAAGAATTGTGGTATATATGATTTCCTATTTGTGACAGACTTTCTTCACGTTTTGACTTCCTGAACCCATTTTGATTTGCAGTTGGAAATCAAGCGAAGCAGATTTATTCTACAGACAAGGAACTTTTTGTTCGTGGTCAGCATGCGAGTATGATTAATGGATTACTGGGTCGTTTCCCAATTTATGGACCAGTTGTTAGGTGAGATTGTTTGAATCTGTAGTAAGTTAGTGTTTCCAGTTTCCTTTTCTGTATCTGTGATGTTTTACATGTTTGGTGATGAGCAAAATTTTCATTCCACCCAAAAGATAATTTTGTATTAACTTCATTATCTTTATGATTTTCTGAAGGCTTGCAAAACGATGGGTTGCTTCACATCTGTTTTCGGCATGCTTGGTAGAGGAGGCCGTTGAAGTACTGGTTGCATATCCATTTTTGAAGCCCTTACCATTTGATGTTCCATGCTCACGCGTCACTGGATTTTTGAGGTGAAGTACCACAATGCTATTTTAGGTCGTGATTGATTAAGCATATATTTTATTTCGGCTAAAAAGAGTTGTTCATAATGGTTGAAATTTTCTTTGTTTTATTGTGTATAAATACCTGAAACTCTTCCTTCAGTTCCTTCCACTTCTTTGAGTTATGGGTATTAAGGTAAGACTGCGGCTACAGACACACAGATAAAAGCAGTCTTTAATGTATTATGCAACTAAGGGTGCATTCATGTTTAGAGGAAACATATTGCTGTGTTGATCTAGAAATTACCCTAATTGATTTCATTGGAATGAAATCCTGCTGTTGAGACATTGTATTGATTCATGGGTATCTGTGAGGATCGTTTTTGCCTTTTGGCAATAGAAGCGGTTATAGTATCGTAAGGTGGAGTTCACTCAGCTGCATGAGTAGAGTTATTACCTATATGGAGGTTGTGGGTCTTCTTTTTCCCCATTATTGATTCTAGATACCGCATGGTGTAAGAAGAGACAGCTATTTGGTGGATTTAGGTAGCGGCATTCCTTAAGGCAGATAGGTGGTGGTGACATTGGTGGTGGTGATTTAAGTAATGATTTATTGGAGGTAAGGTATGTGGAAAATGGGCGATGGTACAGAGGCAGCGGTTGTTTTGACCGAGTTACAATTTTATGCTGGAAGTTACAACACTAAAATAGTCGTGGTTTGATTTATGGGAACAAGTTTTTGGTACTTTAAGAGAATATGGGGTAATGGAGGATACAGTTCATGGTTACTTGCCTACTCCCTTGAATAAAAGTTGTTTGTGAAGATTTTTGTATTTCTGTATATTTTTACTGAATACAAACCATGAATATATACACAAAAAAGGGAAAAAACATAATCCCTAAGAATCAGGAAATGGTAGACTAATTTACACCCTAAATTGACTAACTTACACCCTAACTACTCAGAATTCAACACCCCCCCCTCAAGCGGAGCAGTACATGTTGATCATACCCAGCTTGGAACACAATACTTCAAATGATGCTATAGGTAGAGCCTTAGTAAACACATCAGCTGTCTGAGAATTGGTAGGTGTGTAACTTATCTTAACAGACCCTGCTTCTATTTTTTCTTTGATAAAATGCCAGTTATCTCCATATGTTTTGTTCTGTCGTGGTGAACTGGATTCTTTGCGATGCTAATAGTGGCTTGATTATCGCACAACAGTTACATTGGATTAACCTTAGGAACTTTGAGTTCATTTAGTAGTCTTTGCAACCAAATTCCCTCACAAATTCCATGAGCCATTGCTCGAAATTCCGCTTCAGCACTGCTACGAGAGACCACAGACTGTTTCTTGCTCCGCCAAGTGACCAAATTACCCCAAACATAGGAACAGTACCCTGATGTAGACCTCCTGTCTACCACTGAGCCAGCCCAATCTGCATCTGTGAAGATTCTAACACCTCTATCCTCACCTTTCTTGAATCATATACCTTGTCCTGGTGTCATCTTCAAATACCTTAGAATTCTCAAAACTGCTCCTATATGTTCTTCATTCGGACTGTTCATGAATTGACTAACGGCGCTCACCGGGAATGCAATATCCGGTCTGGTGTGGGATAAATAGATCAGTTTCCCCACCAACCGTTGATACCTTCCTTTGTCTACTAGGTGGACTTTCTTCTATGAGACCCAACTTCGTCGTAGAGTCCATGGGTGTATTAGCCGGCTTACATTCTGTCATCCCAGTTTCTTTGAGAAGATCGAGGATATATTTCCTCTGATTTATGCAAATTCCTGCTTTTGATCTTGCAACTTCCATTCCTAAGAAGTATTTCATACTTCCTAGATCCTTGATTTCAAATTCCTTGGCTAGAAAGGATTTTAACTTCTGAATTTCCTCCTCACTGTTATCGGTCATAATCATATCATCCACATACACAATGAGTATAGTAATCACACATGTGGCATGATGAACAAACAAGGTATGGTCAGCTTGATATTGAGTATAACCAAACCCTTTTACGGCTTTCGTGAACCTTTCAAACCAAGCTCTGGGAGACTGTTTCAACCCATACAAAGACTTTTTTAACTTATAGACTTTGTCCCCATATGCATTTTCTAAGCCTGGAGGACCTTCCATATAAACTTCCTCAGCTAATTCTCCATTCAGGAAAGCATTCTTCACATCCATTTGGTGAAGCTTCTAGTTGAGATTAACTGCTAGGGAAAGAAGAACTCTGATTGTATTCAGTTTAGCAACTGGAGCAAAGGTATCCTCGTAATCGATCCCATAGGTCTGTGTAAAACCCTTCGCCACCAGTCTAGCCTTGTAACGTTTTACACTGCCATTAGCTTTATGCTTCACTGTGAAAACCCATTTGCACCCTACAGCCTTCTTACCCTTTGGCAATTCTGTGATATCCCAGGTTTTATTTCTCTGAAGTGCTCCTAACTCTTCCATAACTGTATTTTTCCACTCTGGAATTGACATAGCCTCTTGAATGTTTACTGGAACAGACACTTGAGAAATATTGTGAGCAAAAGTTTTGTAACTAGATGAAAGGCCCTCATAGGATATATACTTACTCAAAGGGTAAAGAGGTCTCTCTCTGCACTTTCTTATCGATTTTCTTAGGGCGATGGGTATTTCAGTATTTGAAGGGTTAGCAAAATATTGTGATCAAAAGTTTTGTATCTCACCAGTTCCAATCGTCTTCCCCGAAATCATGTCCTAAAATACACAATAAGTGGGAAAAAATTTAGTCATACATTTTTCATCATAAGTGAGTTTGGATATAGATAGGAGGTTACAATCTAAATTTGGAACATAGTAACACAGACTGCAGGGTTAGAGTTTTTGAAATAGTGACATAACCATACCCTGTGACTTTGGACAGAGAACCATTTGCAATTTTAACATTATAATTACCTTGATATGGCTCAAAAGTACTAAACACCCTAGCATCACCTGTCATGTGATCAGTTGCACCTGAATCCACAGTCCAAGTACCTGAGACCTCTTTTTCACATTCAAAGCAGTGGAGTAGGTACCTTTAGTAGCAACTGACCCGGCACCAACCATTTGGGCATTTAAACCTGAAACCATTTTCTGCAGCTGATTCAATTGCTCCTGAATGTAGTACAACTGAATCTGTTCCAACACCTTCATTTCCATTGGCCATGTAACATTTTACATCTCTGTCCCCACTGTTCTTAGATTTCACATCAGCAGGTTTTCCGTGAAGCTTCCAACATCTGTCCTTGAAATGACCTGGCCGTTTGCAATGCTCATACCATGGTCGCTTCCTAGGCCGGTTGAACTTCCTTCCATGGACGGCCAAGGCACTGCCATCTAGTTGTGTACTGATGTTTTCAGAGCTGAGCATTACCTTCCTTCTGCTCTCTTCGCGCACCACCTCAGAAACAGTCTCTCGGAGAGTAGGTAATGGTTTGATTGCCATAATTCGTCCTTTCACATCATCAAGAGTACGATTCAGCCCTAGCAGGAACTTAAAAATTCGCTTTTTCTCAATGCTTTTCCTGTGTGTGGCCTCATCTTTTGGATTGGTGAAAACTTCTTTCTCAAATATGTCTACCTTGTTGCCATAATCTAGAGAGCTTCGTGTAGTATTGAGTGACCGAATCATCACCTTGACGCAGATCATGTAGGATTCCTTCAACTGCAAACAGCTCAGCCGTGTTATCATGGGTAGAAAAGGTCTCCTGTGTTGCATCCCATATCTCTTTTGCCGTTTCATACAACAGAAAGTTTTCACTGATGTCGGCATTCATTGAGTTCAGCAACCATGACATTACCAAGTTATTCTTAGTCTTCCACTGGCGATATCTTTTGTCCGTTTTGGCAGGTTCTTGTATTTCTCCAGTCAGGTACTCATCTTTTCCTTTGCCGCTAATGGAGATGAGGATTGATTTGGACCATTGAAGATAATTTTTACCAGTCAATTTGTGACCGGGTATGAGGAATTGAGAAGATGTGTGGTCAACTCCTCCCCCTCTATTGTTGTTCGAGTTGACTGGGTCTGAACCGGAGGCGACTTCTGAAGGTGATGCGTCAGACATGCCTAATGTTTGCGGATGAAGAGGGTTCAGGGTTGCTGAAAAGGGTAAAATTTTTTTTTTGGGGGCAGTTACTGCAATTTAAACAAATCAGGGGCAGAAGCTGCCATTTATACAAGTCAGGGGTAGAAGCTGCAATTTAAACAAATCAGAGACAGAAACTGCAATTTAAATAACTGAGGGATTATATTGTAATTTTACAAGTTGGGAACCATTGCCACCTCCAAGGAGGTCATGGTGGAGAGCGGTAGCCGAAAAGAAGGACAGATCGGTGAAGCTCATCGGTCGACGAGTGCAACGGTGCCGGCGGTGAGAAAGGAATCGCCGGCGATGGGCGGGATTAGCTAGGAAAAAAGGAGACTGGGCGGCAGCAGCAGTGATGGCGTGTGGGGCTCCGGTGGTTGTCCAATGACGGCGGTTTCAGTGGCGTTGGAACCGAAAGAAGATGAGGATTCAGATGACAGTGGCGGTGAGTGGAGGAAAAGAGGCTACGGCGGGCTGACCGGAGGAGAAATGCTCACCGACAGAGACCTAGAACTCGAAGTTGAACACGAACAACTACTCGATACATTGTTCCTCCTCCCTTCTCCTTCGACGTCGTTCTCTTCGGTGGACCGGAGAAGGCGGCAGTGACAGTGACTGGAGAAGGAGAGGCTATGGTGGTTGAGGAGGCAGAAGAATACTCTGCTTTAGATGTTGGTTCGAATATGTTTTCGGATGACGAGGAACGTGCAGGGGAAGAAAAATAAGTTATTGTGGCTGCCGGAATGAGCAGCGGAAATGCTGGAAAAAACTGTCGGAAAAAGCAAAGCAGCTGCTGGAAAAAATCTCAAATTGAGGGCAGCTCTGATACCATGAAGATTTTTGTATTTTTGTATATTTTTACTGAATACAAACCATGAATATACACACAAAAAAGGGAAAAACATAATTCCTAAGAATCAGGAAATGGTAGACTAATTTATACCCTAAATTGACTAACTTACACCCTAACTACTCATAATTCAACAGTTTGCATTGGTGGTGTGGCATTTGCTTGGTGTTGATGTTTCAGTGGTAATGGTAGCATGTCAACAGTGAGCTGGTTATTTTGTAGACAATTTTCATGGTGGTGCTAGTGGTGAGGCTTCCATCTAGGGACATTGTGTCAGCTGAAGGCAGTCATCCCAAACTACCCACAGTCCTGTAGACCTTGTGTTTTTTATGTTTTAAGTAATTTCTGTATGTTGTCTTTTTGCTCCAATATGTTGACATTTTTCAAATTTAATTGAAGGAACATATAACTAATTTAATGGAAAAAATATATTGTCTTTTTGATTTTGATGAATTGAATACCTTGTGCAAGAAACTGTAAAGCTTCTTCATCACTAACCAAATGTGTTGATAAATTCTGTAGTATATCAATTTGCTTTCTCAGCTCCTTTCTAGTTACTAAAGTAAAGGTTCGCTTTCTTGTTCATGGCAGAACCAGAAAAGCGTCCTTTAGTACCATCATTCTCGTGCATCAAAAACTTTTATCGGGTCCATTTTAATGTTTACATGAGGTATAAAGTGTGTCCCTTATATTCTGATACATATCCTCCAAATGAGAGGTTGACGAGATGGGACTCTCAGGATCCATTTCTTATTTTGGACTTCGTATTTTTTAAAGTTCCCATACAAGATGTGACGGTGGCAAATATGATGGGATTGGTTTGAGAAGATGCTTTAATTTGACTTTATTATCAACTGATTCATCAATGAAGTAACTATTTCTGTCAAGTGTTATATCTTATTTCTTGTATTATTGAGTTCTGGTGGCCTCATGAATTAGTCTATTGAATGGCTGGAAAGTATATCATCAAATGACTGCTAACGATATATCTTCTGTGCAATTCAACAGGTTTTTGCGACTTCTAGCAGATCATGATTGGATCTTTTCTGCTCTGGTTGTTGACATAAATAATGATTTTGGCCCAGATGACCATAAAGAGATTAATGTTAGTTATGCAGTTCAGAAAATGTTAATTTTAGAAGATATATGACTAATTATTGGGTGTTTTATGTTTATAACAGTTGTCATTGGTTGCATGATGTTTGTTTAGGATAACTTCATGTCAAACAGAAAAGTGTATGAAGGAAATACACAAAATGTAAGCCCAGCAATGTTCTTGGCTACAGCTTATGACAAGGCATCGGAGGCTTGGACCAGATTCTCTCCAAACACAATGGTTTGTTAATCCTTTTAATTGAATGTGGTTATATCTTGGATGCTTGTTGATTGATCTTTATGTTCCTGAATTTTTATCCCCCAATTCCTTATGTCAAATGCAGACACACTGTTTACTGCATCAGATAATTTTCGTAGTTGTCTTCTACTTATCTTTTTCTCTTTCACAAATTATCAGAATAAAATCCAGTCAAGACTCTGAGTTTATCTGAAATATTGTTTAAAGCATTGAACTCCGTTGTTTAAGCTTGTCGTTTTTTGAATCAAACCATTGAGTATGGAAAGTTTTGAATTGACAATCTACCTAGAGTTTTTACAGTTTGGTTACATTTTCTCAAGTTAAAACGGTTTTGTTTCATTGGAAAACCACAGCCCTATGGTTACATCTAATTAATATATAAATCTCTATTTATTACTTTTTCCTGCCTTCCTTGTTGGCACATGGCATGTAAAAGGAGGTTAAGAGGTTGGTGGCTTATGCCCGAAGCAGTGCAAACTTGTTATCCAAACTCATATTGGAGGATCAGACTGATTTTTACAGATGGGAGGTGAGTGCAACACACTTGTCGGTTTATATTTTCGTCTGTTTTCTGTCAATATATGCGACCATACCTATGAAGTATTACAACACAATTTATTTGCTTTCAGTGCCTTTTCCGTACCCCATTTAACAACTATGATGCTGTAGTTCTTCTCCATAGGGACAAGCTTCCTTATCCTCATCGTCTTCTCTTCCCATCTGAACTAAACCAAGGTACACCTCAGGCAGGGCCCTAGAGTTTGACACCATGTTTGTGTGCTTCTCTGTTTTGAATAAATTGCACCATCTAGGTTCCTCCCCGCTTTTTTCACTTTTCCTTATTCTTGGTAATCCAAGTCTCGCAATTTGTATGTTTTGGGCAGGGAGGCATGTGGCTCGTGGAAATGCTAGCAAGGCTTTCCACCCCTTCATGTTGCCTGCAGATATGAAGGGAAGCCTAGATGAACTGAAAAACAAGCTGATGGTAGACTTCGATCCACTGAGGTGCTTTGTTGGGGACATAGAGGCAAGTACAATGAAATGCATTTGTTTAATACTGACAGTATCCCACTTCTATACTGACATTCTCTTATAATATTATGTAGAAAGAGTTGTCAAAGAAATTGAAGTTGTGGTACGATTCTCTGGGAGGTGATGCTGTTGGCCTAACGTGGGAGAGAGAAAGTTCGAAGGTACAAATTAACATATAACCTAAATATCTAGCCAGAATTCCTTCTAAAGTTGTAGTAGCTGATTCAATCTCTTGATATCCCTTTGATATTTCCAGAAACGAAGCCGAGAAGACGCATCTGAAGATGAAGAAGCAGATCCAGTTGATGTGCTAAAAACTGTTGGTGAACTTGGGAAAGGGTTTGTGAGGAATATCTATCTTCTCAAGGCCCCGAGGGTGACAAATTAAGTCCTCGTTTTCTCCAACAGTTTAGAGATCATGAATCCATGTTGTAAATTTCGCTTCTTTATAGGCAAAACTCAACCCCCAGTTCTACAAGGTGACTCCAACATGGTTTTTTTGACTTTTGAGTAAGCATATATTTTTCTTCCTTGAGCCCTCTACTACCACTTGCGGCAGGAGAGCGTAGATGATGTTAGCTTAGCGGAACGTTGTGGCGGCTTATTTTGTATTAGGTTTACTAGTGTAATCTACCCATACCAAGTGAAACAGAAAATTTTGTAGTACTATTTATTAATTTATAGAAAATGTTGATTCGAAATTGTTGAGAGTTACACCATTCAAATTATTTATACTGGCAGTTTTGCGGGTTTTTTTTTTTTAATCTGATATCTGATAATATACCAAGATTAAATCCTACTAGTATGATGGGATAATATTTTCGTATTTTTAATATGATATCTAATGATTATCAAGATTAAATCCTACTAGTAGTACGGGATAATATTTGACATTTGGTGCTGGTACTGGTGTGAGTTTCTGACTAGTTACTAAGATAAGTGAAAGTGGAAACTCTAAAAAGAGAACTGAAAAATGATTATGTTGCCAGAATCAAATACGAATCTCAATCTTAGCAATTTTTTTGAAAAAATAATATAACACCGATTCGTCAGGAACCTATCGAGATCGCTATACACCAATAAGAAGTCTCTCCACACATAACATAATGATAAATAAACATTGTATCATACAAATGGGTTAACCTATTTTCAAACCATATGATATTGCTTATAATTAGGCAAAAAATTTAGGTGAAGGAAATGATATAGAAATAAATAGATAAAGATATATAGAAACAAATTGAGATTTATACAAGTTAGTGACAACTACAGAAAGATGAATCTACGTGAATATTATAGTGAGAGTTACCTGAATATTATAGTATGAGTTTTCTCACAAATTCATATTTACGTGAGATTCTAATACAACGGCCTTTTATTTTTAATCTTTTAAAAAAATTATAAAAGGAGTTGTAGTGTCTCAGTGGTAAGTGATGAACCCTCCTTTTAATAAACGTGAAAATGCAAACACGTGATAAGTATCCCACAAACTTAAGCTGGCTCTAATGGTTAGAAAAAGTTCAATTTCATTTCACAACCTTGTCAAGTTCGATCCTTTTGATGTTATTAGGGAAAATCTCAACGAACTCAAAAAAAAGTTGCACCTTCCAAATCACAGTAGAAAAACCGTTTTAATTCCGTGAGTAAAATTTTTTTTTGACAAGTAATAGGAGAGGTCAGCATAAATTTTTGTGCTTTTGTGTGTGTAAAACTAGATCCCATATTTGAAAATATGTACACCATGACTGATTGCAGTGAGGAGAAGTTCTTTCCAAACATCTTTTATGAGTTTCTTATCTATGAGAAAAAACTTGAATGCATCATGATGCATGGTTCATCTCCCACCATAATTTTGTCACATGACAAAATTTACTATATAACAATATTATGGTGAGAGATACATCATACATCACGTGCTTGCAAGATTCTCTCAAGTGGCGCGTCACTTGTTTGCTTCTGAATATTTTCGCTAACAACATTTTCCAAGTATGATCCTTGATTTTTGAGAAGACACCATGCATTTACATCATGCTGGAAATTTCTGCATAAGATTGCAAAAGAACAAAGAATGAGTAGGCAATCTAATGATTTTCTCATCTTTCAATGGCCATAAATCAGTTTTTAATATACAGGGCTTTACATTCAAAGAGCTCTACAATTAGTGTTCAAATTCTAACTTCACATTAATTAACTCTACACAGTTCATCTTAATACTATAAAAATACAGAAGTATTGAACAGAATCTTCAACAAAAAAAGAAAGAAAGAAGAAGTATTGAACAGAGTTCACTGAAGTTACAGCAGTATTGCTTTCAACTACAGCACACTTAACACCACCACTAATTCCATAAGCAGCAAACAGTTTCATATGGAAGGATGAGAAAAAGTCGGTTGCCGCCAAACAATCCTCAAAAATGTGCCTGAAATTAGGCTAAACATCAATTCCTGCAATAATAAAATTTTAAAAAATCTCTATCGTGGGTCTGCATTGAAATCCTGCAACACCTTTCCATCTTGATTTTTGGGTAGTATAATATCGGAAACCTCGTCAATATCCTCTGCAGGCTGATATAATAGGTACATAAAGATGAGAAGCACATATAAGTCAAGATCATGTTGTGGGAAACCAGTGAAATCAGAAATTATAGAAAGGGCTATACCTTCCACAATTGCAATAGGCGCCATAGCAAATAATCAATGATCATAACCAGGGCAAAAAGCTTGCCTGCCCAAGCAGCACAAGAGAGGTACCTGACAGACATTATGTTGTCAGTAACCTGAAGACTGAATCGATAATCTAAAATGATTTCACAAATTTTTTTCACTTTAAGATGAGTAAGCTCCATATCGATGATGGGATCCAAAAGAAAAGACATCACATGCATAATCTAATCAAACAAAACCTTTCAACAACATACCGTGAGAGACGTTCTACAAGATTTTGATTGGAACATTTCAGAGCACGGTCATATACAATCTCAGTCCTTTTGGCGACATGATGCCAAATTGCCAATTATAGAGTTTCTTCATCTAGCAAAAAATAAATGAACATTTGGCCATTAAACAAGAAACCAAAGTCTCAGAAAACTTTACAGTTCTTTTAAAGTAATAGACTCACACGATCGTGCAGTATAGACATTGGCTTCGTAATTGCTAGTACCATATCAACAGGATCTGGTTCAGCAAGTACAATCCTGTCATCTGGTAAAACCTACAATACCAAAGAGGAGGGGGAAAATTAGCTTGCAACACTGCTAAGGATTTATAGAAATTAAATTATTCTAACATGTCATGACTAAGATACTACGAAATGGCCAGCTTGAGTAAAAACATCTCCTGATACATGCCTCTGGGACTACCTCCCACACGTGTACTGACTGTTAATAATCCGCAACTAGCAGCATCTAATATGGCTATGCAAAAGGCTTCAGTTAAAGAGCTGCCAGAGATGTAGAACTCAAATTAGATAACCTTCAATGACAGGAATAAAGCATCGCGCATTGCAAAATTTACAACAAAAATTTTGGCCATTTATATTCCATTTCTTACCCGACCGAAGGATAATACATTTGTTGTATTCTGCTAAGTGAACATGAAGATAACCCTAAAATGATACTTGAGCACCTATTTACAATGCTATGCTTTTGCTACAAAATTCAGTGATAATGAATCATTATCCTTATTAGTGCAGATGGACATATGTTTCTAATCGTCAAGTCTCTATTTTTCTTGTATTTTTATTAAACAGAAAATGCCCAAGTAAATCAGTTATATATCATTTTATCTAACTATTAGATGATTATGATATGATATATACAAACGTGTCTGAGCCTGTGCGTGTTGCATGTGCAAACATTTCAAGCAAGTTGAACAAGCAATTAGATGAAATAAAAAAACAGATAGTTATAATGAATAATGACCATCTCTAAAAGGAAAGTGGTGATTGATGTACTTATTGGATACACAGGACTCAGGAGAACATCTTCACAAAAAACTTATTCTTCAAAAAAACTTCACAAAAAACAATATACAAAAAAGGTTGGTGACAGCGTTCTCTGACCTTGTGACCAAGCTTTAACAGGCATTTTGACAGATAATAAATGTGAATTCTCTACACCTCCAAAATTGGGATTAAAAAAATCAGAGACCATTAGAATTCTATGCTTTTGATTTTCCATGAAATCAAATCTATCACCTGCAATTAAAACCAAAAAGAAAAAGAACTATTCTAAATGATCTAAATATCAGTAATAAAAAAAAACAATTGAAGGGCACATTGCAAGAAGTATAATTGTCAATCTGACATACAAATGGCAGTATATAGTCCTTCAATGGTCTTAAAAATTGCCACAATGCCAATTTTTAGAGCGTCTTGGTGTCTATATGTATCAACAAATAGCTATAGAGTAAAGCATTGACCATAAGAGCTAATATAAGTGAAACTGATTGCTTTTTGTCACTCACTGCAAACAGAACTATAATAATATAGCTGAGAAGATTTTCTGTCATTTAAAATCTATTATAAATAATTTGTGCTTCAAAGTCTTTGCACAATGTTTCATTGACACCAGAATATTGCTAACAATGTTTTAAGCCGATCTAATTACAATTCAAATTACATAGTGAGGAAACAAAACAATGCCCATAGAGAGAGAAGGAAATCACTGTAAGCCAAATTAAATAAAATAAAACCCAAATGTAATTAGCAAAAAAAATCAATTCTAACAATCAACACTAACTTCACAACTCCAATGTATGTTATCAACACACAGTATATGAATCAAACAGATACTAAAGGAAAATAATTGAATATAAATCTAAACAATTATTATAACAATAATTTAAATTTGAAGCCGAGTTTCGTGTTTCACACGGTGTTCTTAAAACATATTCGTCCCCTACCGTGGGTACGTATGTTTCCCAGTATACAACCACTTCGATTGATTGTCGTTAGACAACTTCGAAACTGAATAATGTCAGAACTCTATTACTCGGAAATAGAAGGAAGAAATTTTTCGGAATTGCTTGGTGTATGATTCTGTATATTTTCAAAGTAATCTGATGCCAATATATATACATTCAATGGGATGACAGTTACAAACGAATTCATGACAATTAATTTGACCGTTATAAATTTAATTATCCGTAATACAATCATGACAATTGATTTGACAGTTACAAATCTAATTGTCATTCTGATCATTGATATGGCCGTTACAAATTTAATTACCATAACAATTTTTCATTTTATCCAAAAATCATTTTGATCACCACACGGATGAGAATACGAATCCACTTTGACCTATATCGGTCATACTTGAAATTGAGTTTTAAAAAACCTATTTAAAATGCCATTTTCTAACAATCTTCCACATAAATGAAATTGACAAAGGAAACAAGAGAAAACGAAATAACGATTTGACTTGGTGATAAAGTTCAATGGTCGAAACCTGCAAATGATAGGTAGGTGTTACCCTTTGAACCTTCCCTTGTGAGAATATATAGACTTTACTGACTAACCAGTAGACATGATGTCTTTGAACTGTTCTACCATTTTTGTAAAAGATAATATATCTCACACAAGAATCTTTCCTGACATAATTCAGTGCTCATTATTATGTTCGTTTTGGCCATGAAGATAAGTCTGGTTCCGTGAGAGTTTCTAAAGAATTGAGCCCTATACAATTCTCTTTCGAAGCGGCCCCACTTCTCTCTTACATAGGTGATTTCTTAGTTAAGAGTAATCCGCATTACTTTGCTCGATTTTTCGATGCATAAGAATCATTAAAAGCCTAGCTTACCCTTTCTCTACAACATCATTGTTTTATCAAAGGAATGGACTTGAGCTTATCCCCCACAGTGATCCAACTAAGTCCAACATTTAGGTTGTCCCTTTGAACCTAGCTCTTGGGATCTCCAGTCAACTAGGTTGGGTTTCCAATGTATCAACTTATTCTTTCATGAGCTTTAGTCTCATTTCCTTTGATGATTTATCAACTAACTCTCAATTTAACCCTTTGGTTAGTGGATCCGCTATGTTATCCTTTGACTTCACATAATCAATAGAGATAACTCCAGTTGAAAGTAGTTATCTAATGGTGTTATGTCTACGACGTATGTGTCTAGACTTACTGTTATACATATTGCTTTGTGCCCTTCTAATTGCAGACAGACTATCACAATGGATGTAGATTGCTGGCACGGACTTTGCCCATATCGAAATATCCTCTAAAAATTGTCTTAACCATTTAGTCTCTTCCCCACTCTTATCTAGAGTAATAAATGCAGATTTCATTGTGGATCTGATAATACATGTCTGCTTAGAGGATTTCTATAATACAGCTGCATCATAATGACCATTTAATATGGTTTAAATTACCATTGAATTTAAATTTACCATTTAATTTAGATGAATATGGTTTTGTTTTTATTGTTCATATAAATAATTCTCCTATCAGTATAATGTCGACACGCGACATAAAATTTGACGATAAAGTATGTCGACGGAGTATTCTTGGTCGCTACTGATTAAACAGTGCAACTATCAAGTCAGACGCATGTAAATACGCTTGATAAGTGTCATGTGGGCTGAGAAGTAGGCCATGCAACAAACACTATATATAAAAAGAGGATTGACAAAGTTAAAGGTAAGAATTTTTTTTATAAAATAGGCACTTAAATTGAGAGTTATTTTGAGCCAATTAATATTCAATTGGCTTAAGTATCAAATGATGGTAGTCATTAGTCAACACTCCATTGACACCCCTTCACAAGTTTGTTAATTGCATAGGAACCACAAGAATTTTAATAATGAGTTCAAAGGACTTTTAATCACTTTTAGGCTCAAAGTAATTCTGAAGGAGCTCACTACAGAGAGGTTTTTTTATCTGATTATTAACATTTATAAATATATTTTTAATTAAAATTTAATTTTATTAAGTTTTTTTTATATAATTTTAGAATTTTTACTTAAATTTAAAATTAGACGATTAATTTAAAAAAGTATCGTGGGATAGAAATAACATAATCGACCCTAACCAAAACTGGTTCTAATCAGGTCGGTTCCTGTTATCTTTCACACTCCCATCCACTACAAAATTATACCGAGTCAATCTATCATATGCTAAATCTATCAAAAGATCAGATTTTTCATAAATTGAATCCCAAATTTTATATTGAAATCGTCCTGTCTGAGTATTTGGGTGGCAATGTGTCAAACCGGGGGTGATTTTGAGGTCAGAAAGGTTGATAATGATAGTGACTGAAGCTAGGGATTGTGATATGAATTGGGGATTTTCGGGAGTGAAGCTGAGAGAAGTCGCTAGAAGAACTTCGAAGACACAAAGAGATGAGTGGATAGGGTTGTTGTCTGAAAGTAACCATTTTATAACCAAACTAAACGGCGTCGTTTTATGATTAGGAATGTTTGACTTAAGTGCTGCGTTTTGATCTTTTGTTTCTATTTGTAATTCCCTAAGGTGCGTTTGGTACGTGGGATTAGATTGAATTATTTTTGTAGGATTGGACTGGATTGGATTGGATTGTACTAAATTAGTACTGTGATGTATTTAGTGCAGTATGGACTAAAAATAGTACTGTCTTTTGTTTGGTATAGGATGAGATGGGATAAAATCAGAATAAATTTATTAAATTAATTTTCACATAAATAAAAATATTTTGAAGTAAATTACATTCATTTTAACTTAAATAAAAAATAAGATTAATTTTAAAATAAATAAAAAATATATTTAAATTAAATTTAATTAAAAATGAATTTTTTTTAATAAAAAAATATTTAAATTATTTTTAAAATCAATAAAATCATTTTAAATTAATTTTAAATAAAATAAAAATATTAAATTAAATTTACTTAAAAATATTTTTAAATAAAATTAAATATTATTTTAAAAAATATTAAATGAGATATTTAATTTATTTTTTAAAATAAATAAAACTATTTAAAATTAATTTAAATAAAATAAAATTAATTTTTATTTATATTAAATATTATATTATATTAAAAAAAAAAGATGGGACTAAATTGGTGGGTGGGATTATTTAGTCCCACCAATATGGGATTATGTGGAACTGTTGGAATTGGATATGTACAATTCCAACATATTCCAAACATGGGACTAGGAGTAAATAGTCCAATCCCACTCCTAGTCCCATGTAACAAACATGGTCTAAGAGACACAGTTTAGTCTAGTGTATATGTTAGTAATTGTTAGTGAGATACAGTGGATCAAATCCTGCTAACAAAAACTCTGTATTGCTATATGTGTGGAACGAAATGAAAATAAATCAATCGGAATATTACGATCAAAATTCTCTCTCTTCTAACTAATTTCTCTCCCAATTTCTCTCTCAAATCTATCTCAATTTTTCTCTGTTCTTCATTATTTCTTGCTTTATTTTTCCAGATTTCTACTACAATATCATAATCATCTCCACTCCATTAAACCTGCACATCACACAAAAATCACCCAAATCACCATTAAAATACAGTAACCAGTTTATCAAGCCAAACCACAACAAAAAGCTCCATTAAATCTGTATAACAAGCCTCGGCATAACACAATGGGACTTCTCAGCATTATACGGAAGATCAAGAAAAAAGAGAAGGAAATGCGTATACTCATGGTGTATGTAAATTCAATCACCCACCGAATATCTCTCTGTCTCTCTCAGTTCTCATTTGTTTATGTATCCAATTGTTGTTTTTGTGGTGCAGGGGTCTTGATAATTCTGGAAAGACTACAATTGTTTTGAAGATCAATGGAGAGGACACTAGCGTTATCAGTCCCACCCTCGGCTTCAACATCAAAACCATTACTTACCAAAAGTTAGTAAGATTCCTGCTTAGACCTAGATCAAGTTAATATTTTTTTTATTTTATGTTCTCTCGTTTTTTTTTTATTATTTATTTATTTTTATTTAAGTTCATTTTTAAGGTGCTGTTTTCTGTATATGATAACTGATAGCAACAGCTAAAATAATAGTTGGGGTAAAATGAATTTCTTAGTATGAACTTATGGTAAAATTATATTGATTTATTTGGTATTGTACCAATGTCATGGTTGACTACCAGTTTATAGATAGTATTTTGATCATTTTATATTAACTTATCGATATTTGCTAGTTCCAATTTCCTTCTGTTTTTGATGGGGTGTAAGATATAGGGTCATTTTCAGGGTTACGTAAACTTTGGCCAAATGGGAATTTGAAGTCTTTCAACGCTATTTGCTTCAATGCAGAACATTGAAATTTGATGTTATATGAATTTGGCTGACAGGTATACTCTAAATATATGGGATGTAGGGGGCCAAAGAACGATAAGATCGTATTGGAGGAACTACTTTGAGCAAACTGATGGTTTGGTGTGGGTGGTTGATAGTTCAGATCTTAGAAGGTTAGATGATTGCAAAATGGAACTGGATAATCTTTTAAAGGAAGAGGTATGTGCCATTTTGAGATCACGTTACGCAAATATTTAGAATATGTTTGTTGGCATGTTTAATTAATGCTCTGTTGCCGAAGTTCCTGGAAAATCCATGATGCCTTTTAATTTATTTTTTGGAAAACTGGACATTTGAATTATACATTTACAATTGACAAACATTGTGATATTGGTTTAGAATGCTGAAATGAGCATTTATAGCATACGGAAAGCTACAAATGCTCACAAGTTAGTAGACTTACATTTCCACCTAAACCATGTCTATGAGGACCAAAATGCCGCTGCCTTCTAGACTTTAGTTACACAAACCACTTTTCACATTTCAACACCTCAACCTTAAGGCACTTCAAGATTTCAAGTAACTTGAACAAATCAACTTACATTTGTGTTCCTTCTACTCAAAAGCATTAAGATCTCTATTTGTTTGCAAGGTGTTTGAAGTTTGAGAATTTTTGCTAAATTGGAAAAAAATTGTGATGACTCACAAATTATGAGTTTTTAATTTTTGCTAATTTAATAAAATCTTTTCACAGTCAAAAGTGTACATTATGAATTTATTTACAATGTGACTGAAATTTTTATTTTAAGTTTATAATCTGAAATTATTAATGAATGGAGTAGAAGGAACACAACGTAGTTTGATTTTTTGAAGTCGTTTGAAGTTTTGAAGTGCCTTGAAGTGTTTACTTTGTGTCAAATTATTTGTGGTAATTAAGGTTAAGAAGACAAGAGTATTTTGGTCCCCACAGTCTTGGTTGGTTAAAAAGAAAGTCTGCTATTTGCTGAGTATTTTGAAAGGGCTCATATTTATTGAAGCATATGCAGTTTTCCTTTTGATTTTTTTCTCTGTTTAAGCTTGTAGTTGAGTTCTGTGGATGAACTTTTATTGGGAAATCTGACTTAACATGTTTTGATGGCAGAGGTTATCAGGGGCATCTTTACTGATTTTCGCAAATAAGCAAGACATCAAAGGCGCTCTTACCCCGGCAGAAATTGCTAAAGTATGTCTGCGTTCTTAAAATATATGAGCTCATTATTGTTGAATACGGTCTTTATTATAATGCAAACTAAGTATTGAAGGCATCATATCATGGTGAACGTATGCTCGTGAACCTGAAGGGCTCAATGCATTTATCATCTTGTTTCTGAGTTATGGAATAGACATCTGTGTATTACAAAGTGTAAAATGCAATGTCTAGGCACTCTAGGATGTCCTTTTGATGCTTCTTTTTCATTTTATGTCAGCGGCCCAGCATTTTGAGCTAACATGCATATTGGCTACTATGCGTTTTATATGGTTTGTTGTATGTTTAGGTCAAGAGGCCACGAAAATCAAGTTGCATATGAATATTCTGAAAAATTTTAAGTACTTGTGGGATGTTTGAAATTTATGTTAATGCAATGTTTATTATTTCCTTAAAAATATTTTATGCATTTTTAATTCATCTTTTCCTTCTTTCGTTATCCACTGGGACAATTTTGAACGTTTTAGGTTCTGAATTTTTCTATTTTACTTCCTCAGGTGCTGAACTTGGATGCTATGGATAGAACTCGACACTGGGAAATTGTGGGCTGCAGTGCATACACTGGTGAGGGATTGCTTGAGGGATTTGATTGGATGGTCCAGGACATTGCATCACGGATCTACATGCTTGATTAACTCGAGTACGAGTATTTTCCTTTGAACAAGACATGGCTTTTCAGCCCATTTGCACGCAGATGTATGCCTATGTGATTCACCGGCTGATAATCCGATTGATTTTTGTATTTTATAAGGACTATATTTGAGAAGTGTCTGTCCAGTGTCCACAGCACTGTAATTTTGAATAATATATATCGACCAAAATCCAAAATTACCCTGTTATATTGGGTGACTTGTTATACTTCTAATAGTAACAATACTTAGGTTCGGAGGACAATCATTTTGTTTCGGAAGAAACCTCTTGTCTTGCTGTTGGGAATTTTGCCCTAGTCACAAAAGTGAGTTCTTGTGCATTCAACGTTTCCCATTTTGAGTGTGTAGGTAAAGTGATGATCTGCATGTATTGTGTGTATTGCATACACATGATATCTGGAAACACATCACCATACTGGCAAATGGACTCAGACATCATACAAGATAAATTTTTTCAACGAACATACTACTAATATGACAAACCTGTCCATTGAAGCTTCTGTTTTCTCACAATCGATTTACATTGTCAAACTAGAGCATGTAACATCAAAAAACGTGACAAACCTGTCCGTTGAAGCTTCTCCTCTCACAATAGATTTACATTGTCAAACTCGAGCACGAAAATTACACACCAAAAATATTGGACCAGTATGAAAATTATAGGCCACAAATATTGGACCAGTGCACATACAGTGATGGTCGAAGACATCCAGACAAATATACACATTATACAGTGTTTACCAGTTTCAGCTATGGAGTAGTGGAATGATTCCATCAACAACTGGATGAAGTAACATCTGCAGATAGAATCAACTAAAACCTGCTTCCAATTCGTCAAAGAAATTTTAAGTGCAGATGTTACAGTAAACAATAGTAACAATAAAGCCTATCAAAGCAGCACAGCTCCCTTAAGCTGATTTATGGATGTTGCAAAGCTCTTAAAATGTTACAAAATCCTTGAATAACCAAAATGCTCTAATATGAGCAGAGATTCAATTTTGTTTTACAAAGTGAGGCATTGCTAGCACAGCCACATAAAGATGCAAAAACAACATTTTGCAAAGCAGTATCGGCACTATCCACCATCATTTTGATTTCTTTCCTACTTTCTTCTTAATAACTTCATCGATATACATTATACCCTTGCCTTTGTAAACTTCAGGAGGCTTGCAACTGCGAACCGAAGCAGCAAACTGGTGCACCCTTTGCTTGTCAATTCCAGTGCAGCAAACTACATTATTTTTGAAGCAGAAAACACGGACAGCTGGAGGAACGGTGAGTTCAACCTCATGACTGTATCCTAACTTCAGAAATAAGAGACGGCCCTCTGCTTCAGCTCGGGCTTTGTACCCAACACCTACAATCTTTAAAAAGCGGAAAAATTTGGCTTCCATCACAGTTTAAGAAAACTGATCACCTAAATTGTCCTGAGATCAAACATGGATAAGTCGCTAAAATGTTCTTATATAAGTAACAAAAAACCCAAGAAGCAGGACCAGTTTCCAGTTGATTTATAAATTTGCTTGCAAAGAACTAGGTAAATAAACATGTACAAACAAGCAATTTTCTTCCTAACTTAAATATGTGAAAACAAATAACTCGGAGTATGCATCGAAAGGCTCCATTTCCGTTATCTAATTCCAGCACTCTATTGTCACACTGATTAGATTAGTGCATGGAGTTATATTTACAATTAGCAGAAATCAATTCTAAATCCCACTAGATCAAAACCGTAAGAAAAGAAATCAATTCACAATCAACACAGTAGCATCATATGCATTAGGCAAGATTGACACTGAAATTAACACAGTAGCATCATATGCATTAGGCAAGATTGACACTTGCGGAATTTTTGCTTGTAAATTTGTAAAGGAGTGTTGAAACATACTAGCATATCGAATTTCAATCTATCCTAGACAGTAATTTGTAGCTAACAATATCACTGCAACAAATATCTAAAATTGCTGCCAAAATTGAAAATTGCATCTTTTGTAGAAGCAGCGAAAGTATAATTTCATATAATTCTAAAATAGACACAAAAATCAACCCAACAACGAACTAACGACGATATATAATATGACTAGAACTGCTACAGATCTTTTTGGAATTCAAAAATACGATATAGACACAAACAAACATTTCATCGAACAGCTAGGGAGCCGGAAGGTTTTGATTTTCGTGATGCGAAATGCATCATGGAGATGACAAGTGCAATTGAAGAGAAAAATGTGAAAAAAAAAAAAAAAGGCGAGGGTTTGGGGTAATACCAGAATAGTCGTCGTTGCAATTTATCAGAACTCTCAATACACTGTCATACGGAGAGAAATGGATGGGCGACTGAAGCAAGCTAGTGAGGGAATGGCAAATGAACTCTTCTTTAATGAGGAGGAGTTGGACGTCTAATTTTAGCCAAGTGTTTGGCTGCGGAAATTCTAGTGCTCTCGATACGAGATAAAACTTTCCTAGATAGGTCTGCGTTTTGTTTTAAACATATATAGCATAAAATAAAATAAAGAATTAGTTAGATTTTTAATTTAATTCAAGTCTTGCTTCAAACTTTAATTACATAAAAAAAATAATTTAAGTTTTTTGTTTTTTTTTTAATTTAACACTTTATGCGTTAGAGAACTATCGGGACAAACCAAGATTTAAATCTCTACCCCTAACACGGAGAGCCGTTTATCCATAATAATTATATTTTTATACACAATGGTAGGACAAATATATGCATACCTAAGTTTTGAACATTGGTAACTTGAAGGAGTATATGATTCTCCTCCAACCACCAAGACATGTGACTCTTGATTTGAAAAAAAAAAAAATTAATTTAATTTTAAAAAATCACTCTTAATCTAATTATTAATGTAAGTACCGGTGTACTTCGTGAATATTAGAGCACATTAATCGCCGAACCATGTAAATGTTTTTGTCTCTTTAATTATTCTTCGTACTTTTATGTGTACGTATATTTAATTTACATTGTTATTTGAGTTTGCATCTATTTCCTAAAAATAGATTATCATGATTCATGATTTCATAAAATAATAATAATAATAAAAAAAAAGGTTCTTTGGATGTAAAAAAAAATTACATACATGTAAGTAGTACAAAAAAACATAGCCATTTGAGCAAGCAAAAAAAAAAAATCTGCAGTAAAGTGTATCTTAATGGGTTCAATCTCATAGCTTTTGATTAGCTAATTATGCATTTGTTGATGGATTAATTGTACTCTATAGTGCTTGCTTCATGAGTTTTTCTGTGAGAGCTTTCGAAAGTCCCATCACTGTATCAGCTTCGCCGACCTGCCATATCAGAAGAATGAAATGCAAGTGTCAATTTGTCAAGTTCTTGCATCTGTGACCAAGTAAACCACCTTCAATTACTACAGGACTGATATACAATGTCTCTTTTCTTTCAAATGTTGTTCAGGTGGCTTAGTTTGAAGAATTAACAGCCTTGGATTAAGAGTCAGCCATGAATATAGTACTCATTGCCTATAAAAAACACACACACATATATATATATAGAGAGAGAGAGAGAGAGCAAACCACGGCTTCAACAAAGGGCAATGTCAGTGGATGTTCTAACATCAGACCCCCAGCAACGTTGAGTGTAATTCCCTCCTCAATCTGAGCACAGAACACCACCAACAATGTGAATGGGACTGGTAGTACAATGAATAGCTCATGAAAAGTATTTCAGAGGACCGAGTATATACAAATTTTACCAGGTTATCAATGACTTCATCAGGTATGTCATGGAAATAAACCTGTAAAATGGACCAACAGATTAATTGAGAAAAGGAATTATTGACATTATAGGCACTGCAAAATCAAAACTGGATGAGAAGTTGGGGACTGCGTTTCTTTTTGAAGTCAACCTTGAATATCCAATTATGGCTTACTGGACAAACTCCCCTCTGCCACAAACAATTATACAGGGGAAAGCATCGAAATTCTTTACTTCAATAAATTTAACAAATACTACTAAGAACCCCACCCCATCCCACCTAATACAAAAATTTGTATAAAAGTATTAGCATTTTCTTTAAGCTCCTAATATCATGTGGGATTTAAAATCATTTGGTCACTCTTGAGAAAAACACGGGCTAAATAAATATACACGCAAGTAGTACCTCCGCTCTGTCCCACCCTCCTTTTCTTGTTCCTGTCTTAAGGTTGCTTACAAGTATTGATCCTACAACTGCTGCATGACTGCCAGAATAGCCTGCAAATCATAGGAATGTGAGTTACAACCACTAAAACTGCAGTCTGTACAGTGAAGGAAGGAGGTAACTACTAAACCAGTTATGCGAACCTTTAATGAATTCTCGTGCTTCTTCCCTGTCGGACGGTTTTTCTCTGATCTTCCCTTCATACACCACCACCTCAATATCATTGGATTTAGCAATTAGAAATAACCCCAAATCAGCCCTATTTTCCAACAGGCAGAAAATCACCAAATCGAAATGTTGTTTCTAGTGTTGAGTTTTATCAATATTAAGCCACATATACTTTTAATAGACAAAGTAAAATCTACAATGCATGCCAAATATCTGTCAATCCAGCACCTGGGTTTAAGATATGAGAAAACAAATTTAAATTACAAGACGGATATTTATAACAGCATTTAATTTCTGCCTGGACGTGTTGCATACCCTTGGTTTGTTAACTATGACATAATGAACTCCAAGTGGATCGTCAAATACGAAAATTTGACAATATTCGAACAAACCAGCATAGTTAGATCAGTATATGTATGAATTTTGTTAGCTGGTAAAAGAGATAACAGGATCTATTAGCTATTGCATTACAAAATCTAGTAAGGCAGTGTCCTTTAATTAATAATAAAAAAAGATCGAGAGGCTCAGAAATATAATTTGTCTTTCAATCATCACCAAAGAGTAATGAACTTGGAGTTCCACATAAACTTCCTACATCGCGACACAGATCTACTCTCTACTGGATAGATTGTTGATTCATAAAGCGATAATTGTTTCCAAATTAAGTAAATTTTAAGTGAAAATAACAAGGAACTAAAGCATACTGTGTCTGCAGTAATCAATAGCGTTGCATGATCATCCTCCTTAAATTGATCTGTACTTTGGAGCCTTGATATGATGGCATCTGCCTAGGGAAAAAAAAAAACCCAGGTGAGAAACTATAAAACAATAAAACAACCAAAAGCCAGAGACTCTCTTGACTGATATGAAGAGATTCCAACTATAAAACTATAAAATAAAATAAAAAACTCAGAAGGCATTAGAGACCCTTGTCTTATGTCAAGAGATTCTCATGAACAGAACTCTGGTCCGAACAGAACTCTGGTCCAAACAGAAGGTTCCATCACAATAAAGATTTCAACAGTAAACAGTAAATAAATGCACGAGCTATGCAGTGCAAGTTCATGGCCACTAAATAATCATCAGTTCAAGAAGACATACCTTTGCCTCAGCGAGAGCCATGACCAATTCCTCTGGCCTCTCTTTCCTTATAGATTTCTCGTCAATATCTGCAGTCTAAAATCACGAACCAAGTTTTGATTTTTTCACCACCATCCCATCTTAACAAATATATTTCTATAGATGTTTCGCTCAAGAAAGAACTTACCACAATAGTAAATTCATATCCCATGTCGGCTAGAATTTCTCTCCTCGCCATTGATGACGAACCGAGAATTATCTGTCATGAAATATCACATCAAAGTTCTAACAATGAAGAAACCATGTCTTGTCCTATTATCATTATATAATATAATTTGTTTAGATACCAAAAAAATAAAGAAGCAGGAGAGAAGAAGTCAAAGTAAATGCAGCTAAAGCTGATGAGCATGAAAACGAACCTTAAACGACGAATCGCTTCTGGCCATGTCTCTCTCTCTCTCTCTCTCTCTCTCTCTCTTTAAAACTATGCTTCCTCAGAGACGCTGCGAAATGCTGATGAGATAGATGTGCTGAGGCCCTGAGGGGATTCGCGTAAGCAATATCCTTTCTACATCTACCGTTTGCACCGTACGGTTCGTTCACTTTGAAATATATATACATATTTTTTTATTAAAAAAGAAAAACAATGTGAAATTACGTCCGTACTCGCGCTAAGTCAGATTCCAGTCACAACGTTGCCTTCCGGTAAGTCACAAGTGACATGGACAAACGCGTAACGTTAGTTTTAAACGACATCATTTCTTCTTTATATTGCGTTTGTGTACTACATGGGCTCTAACTCGACCGAGCAAATTGTGAGTTTGGGCACAGGGCACTGGATTCACAATTATATGTAAAGTGAAAAGGTGGAAATGGCACCAAATCCTCCCACCTTTTAAATACTTTCACCAAAATAAGTTTAAATTTTTTGTGCAACCAGAAGACTGAACGGACTCCCTTTTCTCCCTTTTTTTTTTTTTTTACTTCATAGCTCACTCATTCTGACTTTTACAAAATTTTATTTCCTCATTTGAAATCATCAAATTCATAATTTTGACATTAAATTTAACTAAGATTTATTAAAAAGTTAATAATATTCATTTCTCTTTGAACAATTCTAATGAAATCTAACTTCTCAAGAGTGTATACATGTATGTATATGTATATATATATATATAGACACACACTTAATAATACGGAGAGAACTAAAAAACACAGCTTACATTTTAATTTTTATTTCTTTGGTAAATTGGGCTTGTAAGCCATTTCAAAGGGTACAAGCCCATGTTAGATTAGCATATTAATGTGTTTCCATGGATGATCACAACTACACAAGTCCAGCTTCTAAAATTACATTTTTAACTTTGCTGGCAAAACATGAACAAACAGTTAACTATAAAATTTTATATGAATTATAAATGTTTCGAACTGATTCATACATTGAAGTAATCATCTTTAAATTAAAAGGAAAAAGGGGACGAAAAATGGAAACTCTATGGTTCTCCAACGTAAAAGAAAAAAATACAAAAGAAAACGAAGTAAGTAAATTATTGCTCCGCAAATGCTAATTGACTCTTTAATTAAAAAATATGACTCATGTGGTCCCTAAATATATTTCTCATGTCCCCATCACAGCTTTAAATATTTGAGCCTGCACAAGAAAAATCAAATATTAAATAGTATAGTAATCTATCCTACCATTTTCACCTGAAAATGAACATTTGATTATTGATAAATGTTGTTACCTTTGCTCTTCGCTGCTGCTTTCATCGGTGAAATAATAATCAGGAAGGGGCACTTCATCTGATTCGATGCACCTGATATCATCTATCAGGATCTCATACCGCAACTTAACTTCCTCCGCGCTGGTTTCGCCGCCCACTGCCTCCGCTATGCACCGCCATCGATCAGGAGTATCCTTGTCATGTACCGCTAGAGCATTTTCAAACAACTTGTTCTGCTTCGCCGTCCAAGTAGTAGAAGAAGAATGCGGTTGCCCGCCGGATTCCATTTTTTTTTCCTGGCCTGAAGAGTTCAAAAGTCACAGAAACTTAAATAAAAACAAGTATTGAAAAGGAAAGAGAGAGTTGATAAAGCTGGCGGCGTATAAACCAGAAACATGAACTTGAGGCAACTTGGCTTAAAATAATAAATAAAAAACACAAATTTGCAACGCAAAGTAATATTATATTAACCAAAAAATGTGAAGCCAGAGAATCAAGAAAAGCAAAGCCCGTTGCTTTTTAATAATTTATCAGTTGCAAGTACGATGTTGTTGTTATTAATAAAAAAATATGCATGCGGTGTGGATTGTTTTTTTTTTTTCCTTTCTTTGAGGATTATTTTTAATGTTCTTGAATCAGATGAACCCACTAGCATGCTATGAAGAGATAATAAAACAAAGTTGTGTATAGATATTTATAAACAATTGGTGATCCTGATTTTGTTGAGTTGAATAAAATCCATATAAGAAGATAAAAAATAAACATAATTTAAACTCAAATATAAAGGATAAAACAAAAAAGAAACAATATCTAATTAAGAGGTAGAATACAGTAAAATTTAGTTTGAACCTCAAAAATCCAACATGATAATTGATAAAGATAAAAGAAACAAATCTTGAGAAATAACACATTTAGAAAAAACTTTCGAAAAGTATTAACAAGTTTTTTTATTGTGATGCAAAACAAATATGTATATCAAAAGATGACAGTTGGTCGGGTAGGAATTCGGATTTGGTCAAATCCAAATTCAAACCCCATATTTTTTATGCATAGTTGGAAAAAGGTATTTTGAAATACCTCATTTTTTTTTCTATCTTCTTCTTTTTCTTCCTTTCTCTTCACCAGGACTCGAACCCAAGCGGCAAGAAAAGCAATTACGCTCTACCACCACTTGGCTGCAATGAGACCCGGTACTGAAAATGTTTTAAGAAATAGATATTAGGTCAATTTTTTCAATTAAGTTATCGAATCAATTTGACTTTGACCTCCTTGTTTCCTGTGAATGCTTTTCTTGGAAGATAAGATGCAGATAAAAAATTGAAAAGTCGCGCAAAAAAAGTGGGTTGGCACTCGAGAACACGTATTTTCAATTTTCAAGTTGATGATTAATTAGTAGTATTGTCAGATTAATGCAATAAAGAGCTCTCTAATCAATTATTTTAAATTAATTAGTGCTGGAAATCGTGATCAACTTGCAGTTAATCAATATTTTATTCGATAATGGCAAACTTAATGATTGCTAATTTTGGTGAAATGTTTTATAGAAGAGCGTTTTACGGACATCAATCAACGGCACAGCCTGTAAATCAGAATATTACAATGGCACAAAATCTAGTTTTGTTTAGGTATTGTAATTTAATTTTTTATATTTAAATATTAATTTGAAGTATTATTTTAAATTATTAAATTTTTATGAATTAGTTATAAATTATCATGATTTTTTTATTTTTTTAAAAGTTTTTTTTATTTTAGTGTTAAGTTATTTTTGTATTCTTTTAATTGTTAAAATTTTTTTTATAAATTTTGTGTATTTTATTATTTCAATTTTTTTAAAAAATTGGTGACACATGTTATATGGATGTATAAATTAATATTAATTTGTTAGTTTTTAAAAAATAAAAGATAAAATCTTATTTTTTAAACCAATCAATTAAAATTAATGACAAAACAGTCAATTTGTTATTTTGTCATGTTTAATTGTAAAAAATAATTAGAAGAATTAAAGTGATGAATTTTTTAAAAGTTGTGAACCAAGCAAGGTAAAAGATAAAATATCGGTTAAAAAATTATAAACCATGCTAGATAAAAGAGGAAATATGGATCAAAAAGTGAAAGTTTGAAAAAAAGAAAGGGAGCAAAATAATTTTTGGGCAATTAAAGTATTTAGATTATATATATATATATATATATAATATTGAGAAGAGAAACAAAGCAACAACAAAAACTAAGTCTGGAAATTAGACAGAAGACCCTAATCCAGTCAAAGAGGAGCATTCTTCAACCAAATAGAAATATTATCAATTATAAAACTATTTCTAGGCCAAAGAGTGAACGACAGAATTAGCACATCTAGGCACAAAGGAAAAGGAAACCACAGCGCAAAGAGATAAAATATCCAATAAAACAAGCCCCACTTTAGAGTTAGGAGGCTTCTCATAAATAACATAGTTGATTACATTTAGGGCGTCCGATTCCACCAAGAGAAGAGTGAAACCAGACTTTATGGCAAGATACAACCTATTTAAAATAGCAGAGGCCTCCGCTACTTTGATCGAAACTGACCCAAAGAGTCTACGAGATAACCCTACCATAAACAAACCATTACAGTCCCTAATAACGGCCTCCAAACCAACCAAGCAATCAGAACTTTTAATGGAAGCATCAACATTCAATTTATACCAACCCTCCTCATGTGGCTACCAACAGTGAGAAGGCACAGTTCCAGCCGAATGCACCAACAAAGGCTGAGCAGAATCAATCTTAGACAGGAAACAACAAAGGCTCACCATGAACCAGCTTATTACGACGAAACCAGGAGCGCCAAATCACAACTATCCACAACCTCAAATTAGCAGCACTCAAAATTGAGCAACAGTGGACAAAAAGATCCAAAAAAGAAGAGATAGACTGGGAGAATGAGGGGCTATGCAACAAAAAGAAGCAGTAAGTACGTACCTCCTAGAGCGAGTTGCAGAAGCAGAGGGCATGGTGGATGGATTGTTTCCACCTCCTCACCACAACAGGGACAGTGTTCAGGCATCTGCAGATGACGCCCACACAGCATAGCCCGAAAAGGTAGCCAACCATTACACGCCTTCCACACAAAAAACCTCAAGTTTAGTAAGAAGATTGACACCCAATAGCTATTTTCACCAGCCAAGCCCACCGGCATTAGAGGAAAAAGGAAAAGAACCATATTTATTACCCAAGGTCACCCAATATCCACTCTTGATGTAATAGGACCAAGATTTATTGAAATGCCACATCAATTAATCCGCATGAACCGTGGAAGAGCAGGGCAAGTTAAGAATCAATTTAGCTTCATCCGAAAGAAACGAACTCCAAACCAAGTTGGAATTCCAGCCACCACTAGAAGTTTTCAGATCAGCCACCTTAGAGAAAAAGAGTCTAAAAAGACAGGGTATTTAGATTATATTTGAAAGTTGTTTTTCGAACATAAATGCAATATGAAAATATAAATCAAAATTGAAAAACTAAAAACAATTTGTAATAGTTTATAGTTTTTTTTTTTAAAAATAGTGCCAAAAATAGAATTATGATTATGAAACCTAATTAGTCCAAAAATCATTTCAAAAAAAAAAATAATTAGTCCAAAAATAAAAGATTGAATGAGGTCCCACCGAGATTTGAACTCGGGTTACTGGATTCAGAGTCCAATGTCCTGACCACTAGACCATGGGACCATTTATGAAAGAAACTATAACAAGAAAATTATAACCAAAACATATCAAGGAAGTAGGTTCCACTGCCACTCATGTCAGAACTCAAAATCCGCGCGGCAGTGAGGACTGTAGAGTCTCCTGAAAAGCGACTCTAGCAGAGATGTGGAGAAGGAGCTTCAGTAGCAGCAGCAGCGCAAGCGCAAGCGCCAGTCGACTCATCGACTTGACTCGAGTTTTGGTCAGCTTCACTCGGCCGACGAGTGAAACGGTAACTGGCTTCATCCTGTATTTGGAATTTCATTTCGTCTTTTCTTTTTCGGATGATTGGCATTTTGTTTAGGTATCCTGGTAATTCCAAATTGTTTGAGTCTTTGATTTTCACTCAAGCTTTTTCAAAATTTCCTGGAGTAAATTCCATCGAGTCAAGCTGTCACGAAGCATTGATTGCCCGACTCGTTGCTTTCGTATTCATATGATGAGCTGTGTGTTCATAGACATGCTGGGTGTTAGAAAGTCAGGCCTTTTCATGACAGCTTAAGCTTCTAGGTCTATTGGTTACTGACATGATATTAGAGGTTGGTTTGACTCGGGAGTCCGAGTTTGAATCCCATCGGTCTTGCACGTGAGCGGTGTGTTAGAAAACCTTATCTCATTAGTTGGCCCTTTTCTAACAGCTCTTTTGATGTGCCGATAGTATATTAGATAAGCTAGATGCTTCGAGAAAAGAAGCAGAAAATTAAGAGAAAGAGATAAAGAAAGTGATGGATTGAGGAACCAGTGTCTATTGTTCATTCTCTGCTTTTCTTGTATGAAATAACTGTTTATTGTCATGGATTTGCAATCGATTTGGTATTTGAGTAAGTTGGATGATCGATACTTGTTGATGATTCTTCGTTATTTTTTATTTTTCTTTCTGAAGTTGGATATGTATCAACATGTGAAGTGATATTTGGATATTAAGGCAAAATTATCAAAAGAACAAATGATGTTTATGTAGTGCTACTGTTGCTTTAAAGTAATCATTTTCTGATTTATGCTAACAATGTTACGGAGGAATTAAGGTATTTTTTGGGAATTAAGGTAGCCCGATCAAAATATGGGATTTTCTTTAGTCAGAGAAAGTATGTTCTTGATCTACTTACAGAAACTGGGATGCTTGCTAGCAAACCGGCAGATACTCCTATGAACCAAAATCACAAGTTATGTGAATGTCCAGATCACCCTGATCAAACCCTACCAAACAAAGAAAGATAGCAAAGGTTTGTTGATAAGCTTATCTACATGTTGCATACTCGTCCTGATATTGCATATGCAGTGAGTGTAGTAAGTCAATTTATGCACGCTCCTACTGAGAGTCACATGGATGCAGTCATTCGAATTCTGAGATACTTAAAAGGAGCTCTTGGCAGAGGATTAATGTTTTCTAAAAGTGGTCATCTAGATATCGAGGGATACACGAATGCTGATTGCGCTGGGAATGCTAGTGATCGAAGGTCTACTTCTGGTTACTTCTCCTTTGTAGGAGGTAACCTAGTCACTTAAAGGAGTAAGAAACAGACCGTGGTGTCACGATCTAGTGTTGAGACAGAATTCCGAGGGATTGCCCAAGGAATTACTGAATTATTGTGGTCGAAGAATTTATTGAGTGATTTGGGTTTTCACCAAAGAGACTGCATGAGACTGTATTGTGATAATAAGGCTTCAATACAGATTGCTAACAATCCTGTACAACATGATCATACTAAGCACGTGGAGATTGATCGATTCTTTATCAAAGGGAAATTAGAAGAAAAGATAATTGAGCTTTCTTTTGTTCCAAGTAAAGACCAACTTTTAGATATCCTTACAAAGGCCATTAATGGAAAGAGTTTTCATGACTCAATTAGCAAGTGGGGCATGAGTGACATCTATGCACCAACTTGAGGGGGAGTGTTAGAATATTTGTTGTATGGTTGACAATCTTGGTTGTATAGTTGACAATCTTGATTATAGGAGAGATTGTAGGAGTGATTATAGGAGTGACAATCGTTGTATTTTTTTTATAAATAGCCTTCATATGGAGAAGAATAAACTAACAAAAATATTACTGATTTGTTCAATCTGTGTGTTGAAACTAGATACCACCTACTGTTCAAAAGCAGCAGCCTTTCTTGTATTACTTTATGATCATCAAATGAACTTCCTACACATACATCTAATTCTTTGACCATAGGCGCATGGAACTGGGTACAATGTTATCTGTGTTTGCTTGTTTGAAGTAGGTAGATTCATTGTTGTGGTACAATTACAATTTTTTGAACCTGTTTCCCTTATTGTAGCTATTATTTTTTTTTAACCTCCCTTCTGTTAACAATATATAGGTGTGAGGATGGTTCATGCTTTCATTTCTCCGCTTTCTTTTACAGTTTATATTTTATTGATTATCAAATAACATTAGGGTTTATCCATTTTTTAATTCACTAAATGCCAGATGCTAGTACAATGTCTACTTCGGGATCTAGATTGGGATTTTTTGGTGGGCTACTGAATTCATGAGATCATTATTAAATTGGAATTCTCAATTTCTTATAGGCAAGTATCCATGCACCTGGGAGTGGATATGTTCTGCTACATCATGTGATGGGTGAAACTGACAGTGTTCGTAATGTTTGGTCGTAAGTATTTCATTGTAAAGTTAATGTGAATTATGATCAGTTTGGTTACTGGACATTGCAAACAGCAAGCTGCAAATTGTCTAGGTCATATTAGCTCCAGTTCTCTATATCACACCTTTTAATTCGTCTCAAAAATTTAAAATAATTGGATACTCTTAATCTATGATCCACATTGCTGTCTCTCTCTTGCTAAAATATGATACAAGGAATGGTGGACCAAAATTATAACTGAATTCTTACGTTCAGACAATTTAGCATAGGTGTCGTGAGGATGGAATGGTATTAATTCTCTGTGGGATAAAAGTCTGTTTTGGGGCATTGGTGACCTCTGAGTTCTTTGTAATTCCTTTATTTTTCGTTCTTAATAATTGGGATGTAGTAATATTGTAAATGGTAGAGGTTTTTTTCTTTTGGGGGTATATAGCTGTTGTCATCTGTGCAATATAGGAAGATATAGTTTCTGCTTATTTTTGTTGTGGATTCCTAGTTCACTTATTTTAGTTTTCTTGTATTATTCTATTCAAGCAATAAAGTTTTATTTCTTATCCAAAATAAAAGAAAAAAGAATGAAAAAAAGGAAGACAGAATGGTATAAGAATTTTGGGCTAAAATAACTCCATTGAGAGAGGTCATAAGCAATGAAGTATGGGTTAACATTGTAAGATTTAACAAGGCTACTTATACTATGGTTGGGCTGGACTTATCTATTTGGTATTACAGCATAAGAATCTTATATGTCGCCACAAAAAGATTATCAACATTTAATTTCAGCAAGCATATTGTCAAAATATGTCAACTAGTTTTTTGTTTATCTTTTCAGTTTGCTAATTATACTAGACTATCATGTAATGTAGGCACGTTGAAGGTGGGATGGGTTCAGTATCCTTGGCCATAAGTAAAGCTGCTCGTGAAGCTGGGGTTCTTATTCTAACAAATGCAGAGGTATGTTCATTATGTTGCTCTTCTTTCCATAGTGTCAACAAGTCATAGAAAAATTTGTTTCTTCCAGTTTAATCTTTTTATGGTTCAGTTGTCTGTAGTAAGTTCATACATGTATTATTGTCTATCTTATTTTCAACTTTTGAGTCATGGAGATTGCTCTGGTTTAGTATGGAGTTTATGCCCCTGAGTTTTAGAATTTTGTTTATGCAGGTTTCTCAGTTAATGATTAAAGACTCTGGTGAAGTGAATGGGGTTAGTTCATTTTATGGATTGTTTCACTTTCAACTGATCAGATCTTAAAGTGTCCAATAAAACTATCAGATAATTTTTACCATATCGACAATCTAGGTCTTGATGGTCGATGGGACTCGAGTGCATTCTTCAATTGTTCTTTCAAATGCAACCCCTTATAAGACTTTCACGGTAAGAAGTTCATGCTTGTATTTGCTGTACAATAGGTTGTGCTGATGAATAAGAAGGTAGATTCATGGCAGCTTATGGACTTGTTTTGCTATCGGACTTTTAGTCAAAGTTGAAGCTTGTATTTTCTGAGGCAGGAATTGGTGCCTCAAAATGTTCTTCCTGATGATTTCATTCATGCTATCAAGTGCTCTGACTACAACTCTGTAATATCACTTTACTGTTGATATCAGGCATAATGTTTTAATTTATTTCCTTTTATAATTAGAGGTTACTCAAAATGTTCTGACTGTTTGGTTGCCACTAACTAAAACAGGGAGTAACAAAAATTAATATTGCCATTGATAAATTGCCCGAATTCCATTGTTGCAAGTCAAGTCATCTTGAGATGGGTCCTCAGCATACCGCTACTATCCACATCGGTTCTGAAAGGTATACTTAAATGTAGTGGCTTTTTCTTTAAATGATGTTGTGGAATTCTGATGAGGTTCACACTCTCGGAGGAAAGAAATCACGGGCTTGTAAGCAAGACAGAGGTAGTCGCGACTGACGCCGCGACTTAGGCAAGTCGCTTCAATACAATGAAGCAGCAAGGCCGAGGCTCTCGCCACTTGGGCCGCGACATGGGCAAGTCGCGAGTGCAGTTTCTTCGGGCAGTTTCGTCCGAGATCAACTAGTTTTAATTAGGTTTTAATTAGATTTCCTTTTTAGGTTTTTAGGATTCTATTTTGTTACCTATTGTGTTTGGAGTTTTAATTACTCTTAGAATTGTTTTAGGATTCTATTTTATTTATTTCCTATTATAATTGTATTAGATTTTTTGTTATTATTTCCTATTAGGACTAGGTTAGGTTAATGAGTTATTATAAATAGACTTTCTCTATTTCAGCTTTTCTAAGCTTGGGCTAGTTCTAAGGCTAATAACCTAGATCTAGATTATTCGGCTTTTCTTGGGATTTCGCACTCGAGAATCGCTTGGGCTAGGACAATGGCTAATTAACCCGTGTTCTAGAGAGTTGGTGATCCCTAATTAAGATGATCTAACTCAAATATATCGTGTGTGTGAGTTAATTGTGGTGCAAGTTAGGGTTTGTTATTGGATCTATAGTTAGGTCCTCAACAATTTGGTGCTCTCATTGAGAGGTTTTTAGGGTTCTTGAGGAAGTCAGTCAGCGGTAAAAAAAAAAAAAAAAAAAAATCGAATAGCCATGGAAATTAGAGATGAGGCGGGGAGTGGGTCGCAGTCTGACGAACAACGGTTTCAAGCCATAGAAGAAAATCAAAAGCGGATGTTCAAGTCTATAGCAGAGTTGACCACGTTCTTCACGCACTTATTAGAGCGGATTGAACGAAGGCTCGCTGAAATCAAGGAGAGAGAATCAACAGATAGACGGACTCATGGGGAAGAACGAAGGTCACAAAGCTCAAGGCATGGGGCAAGACTTTTAGAACCGGTAAAAAAAGAAGTCATTCAGGAGATAAGGCGAACTCAGGGGGTCAAATCATCACCTATTGGAGCCAGAGTATGAGTTGGAAGTGGCAGTTGCAATTACAGTTGCCAACATTGCGGTTGCCAATGTTGCGGCTCCCACTGCGGAGTTGCAAGTGAAGCTGATGGCTGATGCAGTTTTGATTTCAAGTGGAGACAAATCCATGCAAGGTGAAGTTGGCGAGTTTTTTTAGAAGAACAATAAAATATGTTCTCGGGATTTGTGGGACTTTGCGGTATCCAATTTGGCGAGAAGGTCGGATGAGAGGAAGAGTTTGGCAAGGTCGGTGCAAAAAAATTTCAGATGTTGCCCTTGAGGGCAAGGGCATTCTCACAGGAAGGGGGAATGATGAGGTTCACACTCTCGGAGGAAAGAAATCACGGGCTTGTAAGCAAGATAGAGATAGTCGCGACTTGGCCCGCGACTTGGGCAAGTTGCTTCAATACAATGAAGCAGCAAGGCCGAGGCTCTCGCGACTTGGGCCGCGACATGGGCAAGTCGCGAGTGCAGTTTCTTCGGGCAGTTTCGTCCGAGATCAACTAGTTTTAATTAGGTTTTAATTAGATTTCCTTTTTAGGTTTTTAGGATTCTATTTTGTTACCTATTGTGTTAGGAGTTTTAATTACTCTTAGAATTGTTTTAGGATTCTATTTTATTTCTTTCCTATTATAATTGTATTAGATTTTTTGTTATTATTTCCTATTAGGACTAGGTTAGGTTAATGAGTTATTATAAATAGACTAAGTGTGTATTCAGAATATATTATTTAGATTATCAATAAACTTGAGAGAGACTTTCTCTATTTCGGCTTTTCTAAGCTTGGGCTATTTTTAAGGGTAATAACCTAGATCTAGATTATTCGGCTTTTCTTGGGATTTCGCATTCGAGAATCGCTTGGGTTAGGACAAGGGCTAATTAACCCGCGTTCTAGAGAGTTGGTGATCCCTAATTAAGGTGATCTAACTCAAATTTATCGTGTGTGTGAGTTAATTGTGGTGCAAGTTAGGGTTTGTTGTTGGATCTATAGTTAGGTCCTCAACAAATTCCCTGAACTTGCTTATGTTATTGGTACCAATGTGTTATTTGACTGCATCAGATCATGTCAAAAAATACAATTTCAATCATTTCCGGTTTTGGTTTAACTTATTTATTTCTTTCGTAAAGTATAGAGGAGATAGGCTCAGCTTGCCAAGATGCTTGGAATGGTTTACCATCGCAAAGACCTGTCATGGAGATGACAATTCCTTCTTCACTGGACAAAACTATTTCGCCCCCTGGTATAATGAATTTAATCTTCTATTTCTCTTTATTGGTTTTCTTTGAACTTTTGGTAATTTTTAAAACGCTCAATGATTTAAAGGTTACTGTGCATTGATTAATTATTCAATTTCTTATCTTTTCTATTTCAAAGCGAATGTGGCAGTCTCGTTACAGGACTCAAAAGGAATATGAAAGGAAGGAGTTGTATAATTAGCAACCAATTGTTGACCTGAAATCATCAAATATGGATAGTTAGAAAATTGTGTTAATTATTGTTAGGAGAAGAAAGAAACCCAGAAATGTGCTTTCAGTTTCAGACATGTTATCTTTTCTATGCATAGGACATAAGCAATGGTTGTTAACTTGAAAGAGCAAGTCAAAGGACATTAAGTAAACCCTTTTTGTGGGTTGATACTTGTTTATGATAAGTGAAAATCCAGGAGGATGAAAATCAGTTTTGCAGTGCTAATGTCCGTAAAATTCTTCAAACAGTCACTCGGCCATCGACAGCCAGACCCAAAAACAAATGATGGGTTCATTACGATTCCAGTTAAATTTATAGTGCCTAGTCATGTCAGACAACTATCATTTCATGACTACTTGGGTGTCTAAGTACCAACTCCCCCTTTTTTTTCCCTTGATTTTATTTTTAAACCTTATCTGCTGTTTCACCAGCAGAAATGTGATGAACAGGTTCAACCATAGTAGGGGAGATGGGTAGCAGGGTATGGCTAGCCAAACCCTGTATGTAACCTACCATCATCAGCTGGTATAAATACTTAAAAGGTTATATTGGATTAAGTGTGTCCTTGGAACCCATAAGGCTATACTTTATTAATTGACCAAACTTACTTGAATGCTGACGCGTGCATTTTCTTGTAGGTAAGCATGTGGTCAGCTTATTCACACAATACACACCCTATAAACCTTCAGATGGTAGTTGGGAAGATCCTAAATACAGAGTAAGCTGCAATTCTATCCAACCCGACTGTGTGTGTCTGTTCACACACCAATGTCAGCGGTACTCTTTTAAGGTCCATTTGCGTTTTTAGTATCAGGGTTGCTTAGTATTTTATGTATAAATTGATGTTGCTTAGTATTCCACATTTGATACACCGATAGAATGTCTGACCTTTGATTAACTTTTTTTTTCAAGAAAGAGTACATTTTTGCCAGCGTCCTGTCTAAATTGTTGGCAGTATTTATTGTGAGCTAATGATCACTGTCCCTGTAGGAAGCATATGAACAAAAATGTTTTAACTTGATTGGAGAATATTCCCCTGGCTTTAGCTCATCGGTAATTGGTTATGACATGCTGACACCCCCAGATCTTGAAAGAGAATTTGGTCTAACAGGTAGTTCAACTTTTTAAAAGTCATAGACCTCTTTTGATTAGTCTATCGAGATATGACATCATGAATATCTATATTTCTTTTACCTAGACATACAGATGTTTTGGCCGGAGTAAGATTGAAAAGAAGAACTAGACTTCCAATAGAACAAAAGGAACATGATAAAAATGTTGTATTTACTAAATCTTCAATGTATATGCCAGGAGGAAATATTTTTCATGGTGCTATGGGTTTGGATTCACTTTTCTTGATGCGACCTGTCAAAGGATGGTAATGCTTAACAATCCAGGAAATTTTCAATTCAAGCTATGTACTAAACTTTCTCATACAAGAAACATTTGCTTTTCTTAAAAAAAAAAAATTACAGGTCAAATTATAGGACTCCAGTTAGAGGGCTGTACCTGTGTGGAAGTGGCTCACATCCTGGAGGTGGGGTGACGGGTGCCCCCGGTCGCAATTCTGCTCATGTTGTACTGCATGATGTCAAGAAACAATCTTGCTAGGGATTCTGTTCCTTGTTTGCTGTAGTTGTTGTAACTGCTGCTGGTGTTACTATCAAACAAAATGAACATAAATTATTTGGAAGTGGCCTGCTGCTTTTAGAATCTGTAAATTATTGACAGTAATATTATTGCAACTCTTGTCTTTCTGTTTGTGAGTGAAAAATAGCGTTGTCGCTTCCTTCAGAAAAAATAAAATATAAAAGGGGGATTATTATTTTGGTACCTAAGTTTTGGACAATTATCAGTTTTTTAAATGAGTTATGGTTAATGGTACATTTGGTCCTTAATTTTTAGAAAATGTATCACTTGGTCTCTTTAACTAAATTTTTGTTAGTCAAACTTGACAGGGTGGTAAAAAAAGAGTTTTGCCCTTACAACTTTTAAATTAGTTAAATGATAATTTTAACCCCAAAATTTTAAAATAATTATTAATAAATAGAAGGGTAATATGGTCATTTCATTTTAATATTTAAAAAATATTTTTTAATGGATCTCCACCGTCCATCAATTTTGATGAACGGTGAAGATTATATTGAAATTTTTTTTTTAAAAAAATTAAAGTGAAAATATAATTTTTTTTAAAAAATTTTTATTTTTAAAAAAAATTGAAATTGAAAGTGGTAGAGATCCAGAGTGGATCTCCACCAACCAAAAAAAAAAAAAAAAAACTTCGAAGAAGATGAACGAACCTAGAAAACTGGGTTCGTTGAGGATGAACGAACCCAGTTTTCTGGGTTCGTTCATCTTCTTCAATGTTTATTTATTTTGGTTGGTGGAGATTCAGATCCATTTTCAATTTAAATTTTTTTAAAAAAATTTAAAAAGATATTTAATTTTCAATTTTATTTTTTTAAATTTTTTTAATATAATCTTTACCGTCCATCAAGATTGATGGACGGTGGAGATCTATAGAATATCATTTTGAAAATTTTAATTTAATTTATTTTAAATTTTTAATTAGGGATAAATATGTCATTTTACTAAAAAATTTACAGTTGAATTATTGATAGGTTTAAAGATGAAAATATCCCTGGAACCGTTAAGTTTGACTAACGGTTAACTAACAGAAGGACCAAATTGATATATTTTCTAAAACTTAATGATCAAGTGTACCATTAATCATAACTCATTTAAAAAATTGATAATTTTCTAAAATTTAGAGACCAAAATAATAATTCCCCGATATAAAAATAACGTTGTCGCACTTGAGAAGCAAGATGAATTATATTAGGGCATCACGAGATTGTTAAAAGTTTTTAAGTAAAAATTTAAATTTTAAATGAGAAGTTTATTCAAGTTGGCAAAGAACAGGGTCTTATTCTGATAATTACTAAGTTGACTAAGTTTATACCAATTTCCACATCACAGTTGAAAATTGTAAATGAATTTTATAAATTAACACGAGTTAGAGTACAATTATTTAGTACATTTTCTCATTTAGTTTAGCGGTAGAGTTCAAGTTTTTTCGCACGTATTTATCCTTACATTTTTTGCAGCATAGTGAGAGTACATGTATTAGAGCAGATGACTGATGGAAATAGATATTCCGCACAAGTAGTGAGTCTAGTGACTGAATTCGGTCAATATATTTGTGAGTAATTTTGTACCTGATTAAAAGAAACGAAAACAATCATGATTCAAGACTTCGGTTTCTACTCGCTACAGCACTTTAGGACGAAACGACATCGTTTCAGCTAGTGAGCCCCAAAATTTGAACGGTGTCGTTTCAGCATGTGTTACCCGCCCAAATTAAACGATCTGGTATGACGCAGAATCGGCTATGAGAAAGTAAAACCCGGAAGACATGAGAGAAGATTGAAAGCCAAACAACCAATAATGGTACACAGTGCTTACGATTCCTTTGAGGTCCTCAGCGGCTGCTCGCCGAAAATCGATGCCATTGCATCATACGGCTCTAGGCTCCTCCTCGGCTGCTCCGATGGCTCCCTCAAGATATACGGACCTGATTCCTCCGGATCCGACAGATCTCCGCCGTCCGATCACCATGCCCTGCGCAATGAACCATACGCATTGGAGAGAACCGTTTCAGGTTTCTCGAAGAAGCCCATTCTATCGATGGAGGTCTTGGCTTCTAAAGAGCTGCTTTTGTCGCTGTCCGAATCTATCGCGTTTCATAGACTCCCCAACTTGGAGACGGTTGCCGTGTTGACGAAAGCCAAGGGAGCTAATGTGTACTCGTGGGATGACCGGAGAGGCCTTTTGTGTTTCGCGAGGCAAAAGAGGGTCTGCATTTTCAGACACGATGGTAATTACTTGAATTCATCTTTTGCTTTGTATTTTTTTTTTGTAATGAGAAATATTGTGAAATGAATGGAAAATACTGACAAAATTGATTAGAGTCGAAAATTGAATATTCTCATGAATTACAATTTTTTTTTTTTTGGCTAGTGAAACATTATGTTGATATTAGGCTCTTTATTGTTTGGTGAAGTCCAAGTGATAGGAACTTGTGAGTTATTATTACTATCAGTTCTCTAAAAGTGGTCATGTTGACTTTCAGAGGAATATATTTTTGTGTGAGAGAGAGAACTTTAAGGTGGCTAGTCAAAATATTGATTTGAAAATTGAATTTTGCTATGGCAATCACAATCTGCAAGAAAATTGATCGTTGCATTTGTGTTCACAAATTTATTAAATAAATTAGAATTTTAAAATGTATTTGCAATTACTTTGTTGATGTTGTTTAGGGGGACGAGGATTTGTGGAGGTAAAAGATTTTGGAGTACCAGATATGGTGAAGTCAATGTCTTGGTGTGGTGAAAATATTTGTGTAGCAATTCGGAAAGAGTATGTGATACTAAATGCAACAAATGGTGCTTTGTCTGAGGTGTTTCCTTCCGGGAGACTCGCGCCTCCTTTAGTTGTCTCACTTCCTTCTGGCGAACTTCTTCTTGGGAAGGTATTTCTTATTGCTGACCATTAACTATTGTATTGATTATGTTAAAAATATAGATGGTTGTTGTAGACAATTTGAGCACATCTGTTTCTACATAATATTTCTTTTTTCTTAAACATATAATGAAATCTTGTCCTCGATAGTCATTCCTACTACATCCCTGGCATCTAGTCCAATTTGGTCAAGAAACAATCACCCTATGTTGTATTTGGCTAACCAAAGTTATTATTGTAGACAGTGTGAGTATTTTCTGTATGCATCTTGATAGTGAGCATATGGTGCATATAGTGCCATTTTTCGTTCTTCCAAAGGTGATTTCTTGGGTTGTTTTGCTTTGAGTATAGGCTGCAATACGGCATTTATTGCCGAGCTTTCAGCTGTGATACATGTTATAGAAATCTCCCATCTCAATGGTTGGAGTAGATTGTGGATTGAAAGTGACCCTTTAGCAGTTCTCCATTGCTGTAAAAACAAAGATTTTTGTTGGCCTTGGCAGCCCATTGTTCGTTGGATGAATTGTTCACATTGCATGAACACTATCAATAATTTTTTTTATAGGGAAGGGAATGGAATTACAAATTGCCTAGCCAATATTGGCCTTGGTTTAGACTATTTTGCTCGGTGGGACTCTCCTCTGGAGCAAATTCGTTCCATGATTTTGAGGGATACTTGGGGTCTTCCAAACAATAGTTTCAGTCCTTGATTTAGATTTGTTTTGCTCAAGATTGAAGTTTAATGCTTGCTATTGTTTTCTTAGAGAGTCTTTTAGTCTTGCTTTCTAGTCATTCTTGCATTTGGTTTTTCTTTGTATTGACCTAATAGTGAGCATGGTTTGCATTGTCCACCAACAACCCTCAATCCAGATGTAATATTATTTGTATTTTTTTTAATTTATTCCCTCGTACTGTCGAGGTTCACCAAAAACAAAAGTTCTCTATGCATCCGTAAAAAAAAGTTCAGCCTTGGCAATTCCAGATGCTCTAGTAATGTAACATTTTTAGTCAAAATGGTCAATTTACAGGTCTGAAAACTTTATTCTTGCCAGTGTATTGTAAACAGATGATGAAATGAATTCTAATGTCATTTGATCTTTGTTTGAGAGTTATAAGATCTATGTGCTTTTTGGTTTTTCAGGAGAACATTGGCGTCTTTGTTGACCAAAATGGTAAGCTTCTTCAAGCAGATAGGATTTGTTGGTCAGAGGCACCTACAAATGTTATCATTCAGAAACCATATGCAATAGCTTTGTTACCGAGACGTGTTGAGGTAACCTAACTATATGTTTATCATGCATAAGTTCTGGTATTTTTATATTTGTACTGGAAGCCTTGCATTTACGTATTTTCTGCTATTTCTATTTTTGTAGATTCGCTCTCTTCGAGTTCCATATCCTTTGATACAGACACTTGTTCTCCAAAATGTTCGACATCTTCTACCAAGTAGCAATGCTGTTATTGTTGCTTTAGAAAATTCAGTTTTTGGTCTCTTCCCCGTTCCTCTTGGTGCACAGGTATCTTAGTATTGTTGGTAAGGTTAATGCCAATATTACCTTATTGTGGATCCATAACGATCTTGGGCTAATGGATGAATAACACATATAAATACTTATCTTAATGATCTCAAAAATTCAAATGAATATAGATACAGTTCTTTTCATAATTTACACTTTCCATTTATCATGCCTTTCTAGCAAGTTTATGATTCTTTTGGCCATGACATGGTACTGTAATGTAGAAAGAACATAACCATACCACACTTAATATTGCATTAAGAGTTTTGTTTGTAACTGCATTTCAGATTGTTCAATTGACAGCATCTGGAAATTTCGAGGAAGCGTTGGGCTTGTGTAAGCTGCTTCCGCCTGAAGATTCGAGCCTTCGAGCTGCTAAGGAGGGTTCAATTCACATAAGGTGGATTTTCCCCTTTAAACAATTGTTATATTTGCACCTTAATATTGATAAGTTTACTATGTATCGGCTATCACACCAAAATTGCAATTTATTATTCTCTTTTTTTAATACTAAATCCGAGCATGCAAATAGAACAAAATGAATTCTATGTTTTCTGACTATATTATGAATTGATTATATTCTACAACCTCCATACCTAGAGTCTTGCTTAATTTGAAAACCTTGCACTTGACTAGAAGTGGTCTGTGTTTTTGAGTTATATAAAACTATATGTGTCCGTTGACTGGGAGACATGATAGCCCAAGCATCCGTCCGATATTCATGGATGTGTAAAGTAGTGGCCCTCTTGAGCTGAGGTTTGAAGTCTGATCAAATTTGAGTTTGGTTTTTGAATTTTCAGCCTAGTCAGATGACTGGAGTTTTCTGATACTATACTTTTATATTCAAATTCAAAGCATTTGATTTTTCCTACTCTTGATAGTTCATGTAGGATGTCATTATAGATGCTTGAGAAAGAGACAGAATATGCTTGGCTAAGGAAAAAAAAAAAAAGGTGATGTGCATGGCTTTACGCCTTGTTACACAAGAGTTACTCAAGGATGGTGGCACATGAAGTTTATTGCACATCATTTATGTGCCGTGCATAATTTGATGATTAGTCCTTTACCAGTCTGCATGCTACATATGCAGATAGTGTTTTAGTTAATTGAAGTGTGAGTGAATATTAAGAATTAAATCTATTAGATTCATCATGATTGTTCTACATTTTTAAAGCAGACACTAATCTTAGACGAGTTTGTTTTGCCTATTGCAGATATGCTCATTATCTTTTTGACAATGGGAGCTATGAGGAGGCAATGGAACATTTTTTGTCATCTCAAGTAGATATTACCTATGTGCTTTCTTTGTATCCATCCATTGTTCTTCCCAAAACAACCATGGTTCCTGAACCAGAGAAGCTGATGGACATTTCTCCGGATGCTTCATATCTCTCAAGAGCTTCATCTGGGTTGTCTGATGATATGGATTCCTTACCTGCACATCTTATAGAATCTGAAGAGAATGCAGCACTTGAATCCAAAAAATTGAGCCATAATACTCTCATGGCTCTCATTAAGTTCTTGCAGAAAAAGAGAAACAATATTATTGAAAAGGCCACTGCTGAGGGAACAGAAGAGGTTGTTTTAGATGCTGTTGGAGATAACTTCGCCTCTTATGATTTCTCCAGGTTCAAGAAATCAAACAAGGTGAATTACTAAGTTCTATCGCGTTTTAAAGAATTTAGAGAGAGAACAATGTGGAAGAGAGTATTAAGGGCTGAGCATGTTGTTTCGACATTTAAATAAACTAAATACTGTACTATGAAACCTGCAATTTTTAAGGGTTGAGAAGTCCGCTCCTGTGAGTGCATAAATGGCATTTATTCATGTAAGATCATACTTTTTTTTCTTTACTGCATTAACATTCGAAAACAACATCATGATAGGTTACTGTTTGCATACAAAAAAGATGTCTACTGACTATAAAACCAAGCTGTTTTAATTAATTTATTTCTAACCATGGCATAGTACTAATTTTTGCTTTATTAAACCGATCAAGATTGATTATTAGAACAAACCATATGATCTAGGTGTTTGTGTTGACATGTTACCTCTGTATATTAATGGTCAAGATTGTTTAGTTGCGTTTTTTGTTCAGTTTAACAAGCCTATATACCTTTACATAACTTTTAAGTTTGCATATCCATGTGTGCAGATCAACAGTACAGTGTAATTTTTTGGTCAAATATGAATAGTATACTTTATGTTGGCCGAATATTGCAAGGCTTTGGTAGGTATATTGCTAATGGTATATTATAATTTCAATTTTGTGCGAGCATGTTTATCTCATTCTCATTTTGTACAATTTTTACATGCCAATGCATTGAACCACAATTTTGAGTTATTATCTAATGTTATCTTTGGTCCTTTAGGGGCGTAGTACCATCCCCATTAATTCCGGTGCTAGGGAGATGGCAGCAATACTGGATACAGCGCTACTCCAAGCTCTGCTCCTTACTGGACAGTCTTCAGCAGCTTTAGAATTGCTGAAAGGTCTTAACTATTGTGATTTAAAAATATGCGAGGAAACTCTACAAAAAAGAAATCATTATTCTGCTTTATTGGAACTTTACAAGTCCAATTCAATGCACCGTGAAGCTCTTAAGCTTCTGCATAAGTTGGTAGAAGAGTCAAAATCAAATCAATCCCAAGCTGAATTTACCCAGAAGTTCAATCCCGAGTCAATCATTGAATATCTGAAGGTAGTATTCAGTATTCTCATATATACATTCTTTTGTTGGCTAAGATATGTGGTGTTTATTCCTGTCACATTTAGTACAGAGTTGGCTTTTATTTTGATAATAATTGTTTTAGAAACTCGAGAATCTGAAGAATGAGTTAGGCGAGACACAGTATACATTGATTGCCTGAGAGTTTCAATGGATTTTCTTATGCAGCCTCTCTGTGGGACTGACCCCATTCTTGTCCTGGAGTTCTCGATGCTTGTTCTTGAAAGCTGTCCGACACAAACCATTGAACTCTTTTTATCCGGGAATATTCCAGCAGACTTGGTCAATTCTTATTTGAAGCAGCATGCTCCAAGCATGCAGGGGAGATATTTAGAGCTTATGCTTGCAATGAATGAAAATGGGATCTCTGGGAATCTGCAAAATGAAATGGTTAGGGTTCTTGATTCTGTAATTCTAGAAAAGTATTATTTTTTGTTTGAAAACTGCTGCTTTTAGCTGTGATTATAGTTGGTGTAGGTGGAAGGGATTGGGTTGTTGATTTTTCTATTAATAGTTAAATTTCACTTGTTAATAAAATGTCCCATAGGTACAAATCTATCTCTCTGAAGTACTTGATTGGTATGCGGACCTTAGTGCTCAACAGAGATGGGATGAGAAGGATTATTCACCAACAAGGAAGAAATTATTGTCTGCCCTGGAGAGTATCTCGGGATATAATCCTGAGCCTTTGTTGAAACGTCTCCCACCAGATGCGTTATATGAAGAGCGTGCGATTTTGTTGGGTAAAATGAACCAACATGAGCTTGCTTTATCTCTATATGTTCATAAGGTACTTTGTGATGTACATCAACCTAGCTTCCTCTTTATAACAAAGATGGTTAATGAATGAAAACCACTTGCAACAGAACACAAAATGAAGTTAAAAGGTCTTTTGCTTATAAATTGTGGGTACCCCTAGCCTCCATAGTACAGCTCTTCTTTTTCCCTTCTGGGATGATGAATATAGTAGCTATATACCCGGTAGGTCTTTGTAACAACCCTTACTGGCAAAAAAAAAAAAAGAATAGAAAAAAAAATGGAAAACAGTTGAACCTACCACTTCCCATCTTTTTTTCCATAATTTTATATCTTTATCATGGTTATTTGTTGTTTTCTATGAACACTGTTTAATTTATCCCTTAAATTTTGTAGCTTCATGTACCTGATTTGGCTCTAGCTTATTGTGATCGGGTATATGAGTCTGTAGTTCATCAACCATCTGCAAAATCGTCTGGCAATATTTATCTCACTCTTTTGCAAATATATCTGAATCCAAGGAGGACAACCAAGAATTTTGAAAAGCGAATTACAACTCTGGTATCATCTCAGAATACAAGCACACCAAAGGTTGGGTTGCATACTGCAGTTAAGGCTAAAGGAGGGCGTGGAACAAAAAAAATTGCTGCAATAGAGGGTGCAGAGGATATGCGAATGAGTCCCAGTGGTACTGACAGTAGCAAGAGTGACGGTGATGCTGAAGAATTTAGTGAGGAGGGAGGTTCTACCATTATGCTTGATGAGGTCCTTGATCTGTTAAGCCAAAGGTGGGATAGAATCAATGGAGGTCAGGCCCTCAAGCTCTTACCGAGAGAAACTAAACTACAGGTACTTGTTTTATTGTTAGCCACAGTACATGAGAGTTTGCCAATAGTAAGAAATCAGTCTCGTGTTCTTCATGAATGTTATTTTTTTAATTTTTTATTAGTCCTTAAAGTTTATTAGTCCTTATGTCATGGTGTTGGGCATAGGAATATCATTCTAAGCTCCTTTCTGAAGGAAGGTTTGGCCATGTTTCATGTGCAGAACCTGATTCCATTTCTTGGACCTCTTTTAAGAAAATCCAGTGAAGCCTACAGAAACTTTTCGGTGATTAAGAGTCTGAGGCAGAGTGAAAATCTGCAGGTAATCTAATATTCTATGTTGAAGTTTAATTGGCGAATGTGTCTATTTTGCCTTATCACATAATTGATAAAAGATTTTGCCATTGGCATGAGGATAATGCATGCATGAAGATGGAGTTACACCACAAATTGGCTCCAATTATGGCACCTCTATTATATCAACCAATCTGGCTAATTATAGCTTCCATTCAGGTGGACGCTTAAAAGTGTATTTACGGAACTAGTTCTAGAACTAACAGTCTGGATTGAACTTCTATCCTCACTGTTTTATCATAGCAGTCGTGATGCTCTTTCTCCTAGGGTGTGCGTCTGAATGTTGCATGTCTAGTGTACTTTTCTGCCACATTTAAACATATCTTCTACCTTTTTCTTTCAAATTATTTTTTATAATATGTTTCAGTTAAGTGGAATACTGACTAATTTAACTTTAAAGTTAGTTAGTAGCCAATGTAAATCTTGGATAGCTTACTCTGTATTGTGCTTGCAAGTTCTTGATGAAGTGCTCTTGCTGTCTTGCGATTTATATATATATATATATATATATTCCTACCCATTTCTCCAAATGAATAAAAGTTTAAAAAACAAAATTGTTTAAAACAGGTGAAAGACGAACTATACAAGCAGAGGAAAACGGTGGTGAAGATCACCAGCGATAGTATATGCTCCCTTTGCCGCAAGAAAATAGGAACAAGCGTTTTTGCTGTCTATCCGAATGCGACAACACTGGTGCACTTTGTTTGCTTTAGAGATTCACAGAGTATGAAAGCCGTGTCTAAAGGCTCACCACTCAGGAAGCGATGATGATAGATGAAGGACAGTTAAAGATATATTTTTTCCTCTTCAAGTGTTGGGAATGGCCATTATTGTGCATGTATTCGAGTTGTAAAAAAAGTTCCCTGCGGAACGTTTTTTAGCCTGAGGACATCCGGTCCATTGTCAGATAATATGCTTATAGTGAAGCTGCTTTGAAGTGGAAAACAATTACACTGTAATGCAATATAGATTGAGAGTGTCTTGTATTGGTTTGTAGATTGTGTGTCAATGTCAAATTCTCTATTTTGAAGTCCTTTTCGTTTTAGAGTTTATGCCTTGTTGAGGCTCTTTGAATTGATTGAAGTTGCTTATTGTAAAAAAATTTGTAAGAGAAACCTTTTGCAATGTATTTTCGGCTGTATCTGCATTTTGTGTAATTTTTTTTTTCCTCAGGTCATGATCAGAAATAGAAAGGCCAGCCCAGTTATAATGAAAATCAACTTTGATTTTGGCAACATTGATCTTTTCAAGATCTCTTTGCCTTGCCAGTCATACAGTAAACAACCACACCAATCCTGGCCCCATCGCACGGGCGATCCACGTGTATAGTTTCGACCTCAAAAAACTTCTTCGCTTTCTTGAAAAAGACAGCCTCCTTCTTCCACCTCCTCAAATGACCCATAACAAACTTCGTCTTCTTCTTCTTCTCCTCGCCAGTACTCGAATTCAAAAGCAAACGTAGCGTTTCGAGGAGAGGTTCAAAGAGGTGATCATGATACACAACATCAGATCCCATTATAAGATCAAACTCCCGCCCAATGGCCTCCACATCATCAGCCTCTCCCCACCTGAGCGGGGCCACGTTGACGGTCCCACCTTGGAGACACAAGGTAACGGCATTTGCGTCAACGTTGAATTGCAGGTTCGGGATAACGTGGGGGAGGTCGGTGACCGTCACGTTAGCTCCGAGAACTGCGGCAGCGGCCATTCCAACAAGGCCAGTGCCGGATCCTAGCTCCAGGATGCTGAGCTGGACGCCGTTTGACAAAACGGAGGCTAGGGGGCTGTCGCAAGGGTGACAGCGGTAGTGGTCGAGGAGCGTGACCAGCGTCGTGGCTGCTGGCCAGAGCTTGAAGGAGAGACCTTCCGACGGGATCTGGCGTATTACGACCGTTGAGTCGATCGAACGTATATAATGGCGTTGGAACTGCACGTTGATGGATGAAGCGTCGCGTTGTTTGTCGTCATCATCATCATCATGTAGAGAGATCATTTTCATGGGATCAATGTCGTCATCGTCGTCTTCCTGAGTGGAAATAATACTCATCTGCTCGACTTGGGATGCGCCGCCTGACTCTGCACGCTTTGACCTTTATTGGTTCGACTTCGCTACTCATCGTTAGGGCTGTGTAAATGCCCTATTTATACTAGAGCCATACTACTATTTAAAAATCATTAGCTTCCACTAGTCTCTGTCTGTAATAGTCATTTAAAAACACTTAGAAAAAAAAAAGAAAAAATTAAAAAATAAGTGTAAGGTTGGACTCATGGTAAAATCTTTCCCAACAATTTCAATGAAAAAAATATAATTTTGAATTATTTACGTATATTTCTGCTTTAATTATTAAATTCTAAATTTAAAATTGTATTATCTAAAAATAAATAAAAAATCATAATTAACTCTTGTTATAAAAACTAAATAGTTTTTAGGTGGGCTATATTATTTAATAATAACATTACACAATTTAATAAACAAATGAATTTTTAAGTAAAGGTAAATAGATGGCCTATGAATTTAAGTTAATAGCTAGCTACATAGTAACATACTTCAAAACCAAAATATCTTATCTATACTATTTATAATTAATAAACATAAAATTCTAAGTCGTCGAAACAAGTGAATGAGAACTGAATTTTCAAACGTTTAATTTGTATAAATCGGACAATTAATTAACAAATTGTGAATCACAAATCAATTGTATGTCATCTTTAATGAAATTGTCAAAAACAATATTCCGCTCCGGATCCACGGTCCTGGCTGACCCGATCGATGTCGGCTTCACGAATCACGTACCCATGACCCATTTATAAAAGAAAAAGCCAAGAAATGAAATCGGGAAATCAAAAGACGTCGCTGATCTGTAATACTTACTTTGAAACGTAAAGGGAAGCCAAACGAGAGAGAACGAAGATGATAAGATCGGTGATGGTGATGAACACTCAAGGCAAGCCTCGCCTTTCCAAATTCTACGATTATCAGGTCTCTCTCTCCTCCTCCTCCTCCTCCTTCTTCGTCAATCTTGATTGTCTTGTCGACTCAACTCAGAATTCTAATTACCTTCTTTAATTTATCAAAATTTTGCGGTTCCAGCCAGTCGAGAAGCAGCAGGAGCTTATACGCAGCGTCTTTGGAGGTTTTCTATCTTCTCTTCTCACGAACTCAACAAACACAGTAATTGATTTTCCATTGATTTATTTTGATTTTGATTTTCATACAGTCTTGAGCAGTAGAGCCGAGAATGTAAGCAATTTTGTGGAAGCTGATTCGATTTTCGGTCCGGTAAATTTCGCCTCCTTTGCTGTTATCATTATATTCATTTTTGTACTATAAGAAAATAAAGCTCTATTGAAATTATGATGTTTCTTTTGGTTCTTGAGAGCAGGATACTCGTCTAGTGTATAAGCATTATGCGACTCTTTACTTTGTCTTCGTATTCGATAGTTCTGAAAATGAGCTAGCTATGCTCGACCTTATACAAGGCAAGTTCTTGAACTGCGATAATTTCGTTATCTGTCTTTTATGTAATGCCTCTTTATCGGTTTAGTTGTGATGATTGAAATTTTTTGGTTGGAGTATAAATGGATGCTGGCGTTTACAAATTAAAACGTGGGTGATGTTAGTGTATGGATATATAGTTGAACTGTAGAGGAAAATTTCTGCGCGGTTCATGTAATATGATAACAAGGTAGTGAACTTTACGACAATCTAGATAATGAATCCTTCACATGAATTAACCCTTTTGAAAGTGTTGTACAGTTTATTTTGGTACGGGACAAGGAAAAAAGTGTGATGGAACAAACAGATTGTTGGTTTGATGCAATAGTCTGGGGGTTGTTGTGCGCGTACTTTACGTACAAAATACACTGAATATAATAGTATATAGCTGATTAATTATGTAAATACTATTTCTTTCTTCTGAATTTTTCCTTTAGTTGGATGATTTGCTTTACTTAAACTCTATTGCCTGCAGTTTTTGTGGAGACATTGGACAAATGCTTCAAAAACGTATGTGAGCTTGACATAGTGTTCAACTACAGTAAGGTGTGTAGTCCTCTCATTTTCTTGTTATGGGGTAAATAGAGGATTTTTATTCTGCTTTAACAGACAATATATGCTGCTTTAACTGGCACCATATTATGTCAAAGTGGGGAAGCTAGTCCTATTGTTGTATTTTTGGAGATTTAGTTGAATAAAAGGCTCAGATAAGCTAGTGCAACATTGTGTGCTGACTGGGGTTTTTTGATTCAGTTGGCTTGTTTTAGGTATATCATATTGAAAAAATATGTTAAATATTAAGTCACTTTTGAAGTAAAGTTTTCCTGATTAAGCATTCTCAGTCAATAAATGAACTTTTTGGAGGTCTCATTTGAATATCCAATATAATACTCATTTTGTAGTCAAATAGGGTCAGTTGCTATTAGACCAGAGGAATTGTAGATTTCTACATGGCTAGCAGAAAGTTGTCCTTAGAAGGGGAACGTACACACCCTTTCCATGGGGTTATTACTATCTCATTTGCTTTAGGCATATTGTTAAAGCTGAACTGAGTAAAACTCAAGCTGAGTTCTTCCAACTTATTTATATCTTTGCAGTTGCATACTATTCTGGACGAGATCATTTTCGGAGGTCAAGTGCTGGAAACAAGTTCTACAGAAGTTATTAAGGCTGTTGAAGAAATATCTAAGTGCTCTCTCTCTCTCTCTATCTGTCTCTCCTTTCTATTCTTAATGTGTCTGTGGGACATGATTTTTCTTGTATGTGCATGTAATTAATAGATGACTTTTCTGCATGATGCAGGTTGGAATCAGCCTCAAATGCTATTGCACTTGTCTCCAAGTCAGTTTCTAGTTGGCGAAGTCGGTAGCATTTGTTCAAAGAGAGCTGTTAAAATGGTTAATGCAACTCATTTCAAATGCTATCACACTCAGGGTCCCAAATTTTATTTGTTTAACAGGGTAAGATGTGCTTACAGCTTGTTTGACCCTGAAAATTGATTTCAATGCTGGCTTCCATCAGTTAAAGACTTAAATATACTAAGGTTGAAGGTTTCACTGCATAGTTACCCGCAAAATGGAGGAAAATGTTTATGTTAGGTATCATGAATATGAACAATATGATTGTTTACCCCCATTGGTTTTGTTCTTTGGATCTGATTTTTATCATGTAATCGTTTGAATCCTGCTGCATTAAATGTATAAATGTGGTACATAGAGGACATGAAATTACAAAGCCTATTTCCATTTTGGTTTTCTCATTAATAGGCTCTGATGTCAGAAAAGCCTTATATTTTCAGTTTAGTTTAGTTTAGTTTCGGTAGGAAATCTGTAGTAAAAAAATTATATTCTAATTAGGTCCTTTGATTTCATGAAGTTAGACGTAGTGGCCTATTCTGCTCGATTTTTCTTCTAAACATTTAATTTCTTTGGAGGGTTAGTTGAAACTAGGGCTTAACCATACTTCGTCACTTTTACACGGTATGGGAAGTGGCATGTGTTGAAAATTGATTTTAAATGTGTTCCTTTATGAGCTAATTATAAACTTCGAGTCCTTGAACGTTCTCCTCTTCTGATTTGGTATAGCATTTGGACCGTGAGTTGTAACTAAGTTCCTGTCCAGTAAATCATATACATCAGTGGGAAATTAGTTTCCATTAGCTAAGGCTCGAGATTCTCTTCAATGGCTATAAATTGAACACTATGGACGGCTATCACCAAGTGGAAAAATCCACCAGCTTCCTGTGAGATTGTTCTTACATGTGTTTCGTGTGTCCATGCGTGTGATATTTCATTTAGTTAATCAGAACTATGTTTGGCTGACTACGCATTTAACTTGAAGTAAACCAAACCTTAAAAAAAAAAAAAAAAAAGATACAAGAGGGAATCAAGGATTATCTTAAACACAACAGTTTCATTTGATGCCACAAATGAGAGGAAATTATGAATACACTGAGAACACGGTAAAGCAGAGGAGCTGCAAGTGTGGAGCATCAATTCAGTGGTTTTTTGTACTCTTGAAGAACAACGTCCGCAGCATTACGTCCTGGTGCACCCATAACGCCACCCCCAGGATGGGCTCCACTCCCGCACAAGTATAGCCCTTGCACTGGAGTTTTATAATTTGACCTGTACCTCAAAAATAACATATATAACTTGCATTATAAATTGGCTAAAAAAAAAATAATTAAAAAAACAGGGAACGATGTAGAAAACAAATGACTGGAGGTGTAAAATGGGTCAGACAGGGCAGCCTACTTGGGTCAGTCCAAGCAGGTTTGGGCTTCGGTCTGACCCAGGCCCAGTTTACAACTCTATAAACATAAGTTAACAACCGTCCCTGCAAACATTTGTTGCAGAAATTACCATCCTTTTACAGGTCGCATGAGAAAGAGAGAATCTAATCCCATGGCACCATGAAAGATATTTCCTCCTGCTAATAATCATTAAAATTAGATACTAAATCAAATTCAAATGCCTGAATTTTTTTTTTCTAGAGGATCTCAAATCGTACCTGTTAGACCAATTTCTCTTTCAAGATCTGGTGGGGTCAGCATGTCATAGCTTATAATTGATGAGCTGAATCGAGGCGCATATTCATCGATCAAACTGAAACATCTTTTTGCAAATGATTCCTACGACAGAAGCCATCGGATAGTTCCATACAGATTAGTCGGAACAATATTAGACCATGTTGTTATTTACTGTTATTTGTTATGTTTTCAGATAATATCTTAGGTGTTTCTAGTTTAGTGAAACTCTCCTAATCTAATTTTATCTCTATCTCTAAGTTAGAAGTAGTTAGTTAGGAGTTGTGCTGTTCGACAGCATGAATGAATCAGAAGATTATTTTATTTTCATCATCAAATTCTTCATAGTATCAACGCTATGTTCTGAATCCCATAACTTATGAAAATAATTTCTGGGATGAATACTACTTCGTCCGCCTCCTCTCCTTCAAGCTTCGAACCTTCTGCCTCAACTAACAGTGGAGGTTCAGGTAATGGAGGTTCTAAGCATTCCCATCCCTCACATATATCAATTACTAGTCATAAACTAAGTGGATACAACTACCTACCTTGGTCCCAATCTATGATGATGTTCATTTGCGTAAAAGGGAAGGATGATTTCCTCACAGGCATTGCTGCACCACCCAGTGCTGATTCATCAACCTACAAGCAGTGGATAACAGACAACAGCATGGTGATGTCTTGGCTCATTAATTCAATGACCAATGACATTGGAGAGAACTTCCTATTGTACGGGACAGCCAAGGAGATCTGGGATGCTGCCAGAAACATATTCTAGCAATGACAACATGACTGAATTGTATGGCGTGGAGAGCTTATTGCATGACCTTCGCCAAGGAGTTTCCACTATCACCCAGTACTACAACAATCTCACACGGCAATGGCAGCAACTAGACATGTTTGAAAAATATACATGGTCTTGTACTGCTGATGGTTCACTACACAGGGAAATTATTGAACAAAAAAGGGTCTTTAAATTCCTATTAGGTTTAAACCAAAACCTAGATTAAGTGAGAGGAAGAGTGCTGGGTATTAAACCCTTACCTAAGCTTCGTGAGGTGTTTTTCGAAGTAAGGAGGGAGGAGAGTAGGAAGAAAGTGATGATGGGCGCTAAGGCGAAACCTGATGAAGGGCTGTCCAACAATGAAGGATCTGCCCTTGCTGTTCGCTCTGCAGGATCATATGGTGACAACCGGCCAAAGAGAGGGAGACCATGGTGTGATCATTGTAAAAAACCTGATCACACCAAGGAGAAGTGCTGGAAAATTCATGGCAAACCTCCTGACTGGAAACCAGCACATGAAAGAGAGGGCAGAGCAAATCTCGTTGACATAGAAAAATCTAACCTAAGTCCATTCAGCAAGGAACAAATGGAAGTGTTACAGAGACTGTTGCAGCAGCCCACTCAACCTTCCATTGGCAGTGGTTCTCTTGCACAAAAAGGTAATTACTTAACAGCCCTTAATGTGGGAAAAGAAAACCCTAGTCATCATTGGATTGTAGATTCTGGAGTTTCGGACCATATGACAGGTAACAGAAAATTATTTCATATTTTTCAACCTTGCTCGGGTAACTATACAGTATGTATAGCAGATGGATCCCTCTCAAAAGTCACAGGAACTGGTTCAATAAAAATTTCTGGTCAAATAACCCTTAATTCGGTGTTGTTGGTTCCAAATTTAGACTGCAACTTACTGTCTATAAGCAAATTCACAAAGGAACAAAATAGTGTTGCTAAATTTCTCCCTAATTGATGTGTTTTTCAGGACTCGGTTTCGGGGATGACGATTTGCAGTGCTAAGGTATGTGCGGGGCTCTACATCTTGGAAGCAAACTCTAATCAAGATAGACAAAACTTAGCCCTTCCTCAAACCGAATGTGTGTCCTTCAAGAGTCAGTCTAGTCATGAGCTTAGGTCGAATAAAGATACTGAAATTATGTTGTGGCACTATCGCCTTGGTCACCCAAATTTCATGTATTTAGGAAAATTGTTTCCATCTTTGTTTATCAATAAAAATCATAGTTCTTTTCAATGTGACATATGTCAACTTGCTAAATATAGTCGTCAATTTTTACCTAATCATTACTACAAATCATCTTAACCTTTTGCAATGGTTCACAGTGATGTTTGGGGCCCCTCTTGGGTCAAAAATATCACTGGAGCTAGATGGTTTGTCTCTTTTATAGACGACCACACTCGGATTACGTGGATCTTTCTCCTGAAAGAAAAATCTGAGGTGTGCCAACTATTTAAGAACTTCCACAAAATGATCCAGACACAATTTAACACAAAAATTCAGATTCTTCGCACTGATAATGGAAAAGAGTTTTTCAACTCTATCCTAGGAAACTAATTAGTTAGCGAAGGGATTATTCATCAAAGCTCATATGTCAACACTCCTAAACAAAATGGAGTATCTGAGCGAAAAAATAGGCACCTATTAGAGGTAGCGCGCTCCCTACTGTTTTCTATAAACATGCCAAACCAATTCTGGGGTGAGGCAGTTTTAACAGCAGGCTACCTCATCAATAGGTTACCATCTAGGACACTTAGGTTTCAAACTCTATGTCAAACTCTTTTGAAATCCTATCCAAACACTCATCTTATCTCTCACCTACCTACCAAGATTTTTGGGTGTTCCATTTTTGTTCATAGTCATCAATTAAATAAAAGTAAACTCGAACCAAAATCTGTTAAGTGTGTATTAATAGGATACTCACCCACACAAAAAGGGTACAAGTGTTTTTATCCTAGCAATATACAGACTTTTATCTCCATTGATGTCACCTTTCATGAAAATCAAGCCTATTACCCGAAAAATCACATTCAAGGGAGGGATAAGAGTCATATCAATTCTGAATTTGATTTCTCTCTTGAGTTGAGTCCTAGTCCATCACAAATACTTGAGTTAGATCACATCCCATCTCACACTCTTGAACCACCAAACCAGCAGCCTACTCAAATACTTGAACTAAATCCTTGTCCACCTCAACCTCTTATCTCACCAGATCAATCACCACAACCTACTCAAACTCTACAACATCCAAACAACTCTGAGACAGTACCTAACCTTCAACAAATTCCAGTCACACACAGTGCACAACAATAAGAAAAGCTCACCCAACTTGAACTACCAAAACAGAACCCAACACAATCACCACATCCTAACTAGACTCGGACACAAACACAGCCAGCCAATCCCAAAAATCCTATTGTCTTTACAAGCAAGAAGAAGGCTAACAAGATGACAGAGCCCTTAACTTATCTCTGCCCTGGCCGAGACTCAGAACCTGCACAACCAGTCCAGAAACTTAGCAATTAGACTGAAATTGAGACAGCAACAGAAGAAAAAGGTAAGGATATCACCCAACCAGCTCCAGTAACTGAAGAAGAAGACGGGACAGAATTGGAGCTGCCAATTGCTCTAAGGAAAGGGTTTAGGGACTGCAGAAAACGCCCATTATACCCCATTGAGAATTATATGACATATGATAGGCTGTCTCCTAAATTCTGAACTTTTATTGCTAATATTTTTCATATTCAGATTCTAAAGGACATTCATGAAGCTATAAGGACCTCTGAATGGAAGAAGGCTGTTTATGAAGAAATAAGTGCACTTGAAAAAAATCAGACTTGGAAAATGGCTGTTCTACCGAGAGGAAAAAGGGCAGTAGGGTGCAAGTGGATTTTCACCATAAAACACAAGGCTGATGGCAGTATAGAGAGGTATAAAGCTCGACTTGTCGCAAAAGGCTTCACACAATTGTATGTCATTGATTACCAAGAGACATGTGCTCCGGTGGCCAAACTAAACACCGTGCGAGTCCTATTGTCCCTAGCAGCAAGTCTGGACTGGGCATTACATCAACTTGATGTGAAAAATGCCTTCCTTAATGGCGATCTTGAAGAGGAGGTATATATGGAGACACCTCCTGGTTTTGACACTTACAGTAACAAAGATAGGGTGTGCACACTGAGGAAATCACCGTATGGACTAAAGCAGTGCCCGAGAGCGTGGTTTGATCGTTTCACTAAAGTGGTGAAGACTTATGGGTATGTCCAATTTCAAACGGATCATACATTATTTGTCAAAGAATTAGGAAATGGAGGCTTGACGGTTTTGATTGTGTATATAGATGACATTATCTTCATTGGAAATGACGAGGGAGAAATACAAAAACTGAAAGATTTCTTGGCCCTGAGAATTTGAAATCAAGGATCTTGGAGGACTCAAATATTTCCTAGGTATGGAAATTGCAAGGTCACGGAAAGGGTTGTTTGTTTCTCAAAGAAAATACACCCTAGACTTGCTAAAGGAGACACGTATGATAGACTGCAAGCCCGCTGACACTCCAATGGATTACACTACGAAGTTGGGGTCAATTGAATGTGGTACTCCAATTGACAAAGGGAGGTACCAAAGGCTGGTTGGGAAATTAATCTACCTCTCCTATACCAGACCTGATATCAACTTTGCAGTGAGTTGTGTTAGCCAATTTATGAACTGCCTTACTGAAGAACATATGAAGGCTGTCTATAGGATACTACAGTACCTAAAGATGGCACCAGGCAGAGGCTTATTTTTCAAAAAGGGCATGAGACATGACATAGAAGTTTTTACAGATTCAGACTGGGCTGGATCAACAGTGGGCAAAAGGTCCACTTCAGGGTATTGCACCTATGTGTGGGGTAATTTAGTAACTTGGAGAAACAAGAAGCAGTCAGTTGTCTCTAGAAGCAGTGCAGAGGCAGAATTCAGAACAATGGCCCTTGGTATTTGTGAAGGTATATGGCTGCAAAGACTTCTAATGGAGCTGAATATTCCTATTGACGGACTAACAAAACTGTTCTGTGACAACCAATCAGCTATTCTTATAGTTAAGAACCAAGTGCACCATGACAGAACAAAACATGTTGAAATTGACAGACATTCCATCAAGGAAAAACTATATGAAGGGACTGTCAAGCTTGTCTATACACCTACAAAACTCCAAACTGTAGATATTCTAACAAAGGCTCTCCTAGGGCTGATTTCGAAAACATGTGTTACAAGCTGAGGATAATTAATAGTTACCACCCAGCTTTGGTGGGGGGGGTGTTGTTATTTACTGTTATTTGTTATGTTTTTTGATAATATCTTAGGTGTTTCTAGTTTAGTCAAACTCTCCTAGTCTAATTCTATCTCTATCTCTAAGTTAGAAGTAGTTAGCTAGGAGTTGTATTCCTATTTAATAAGCTGTTCGGCAGCATGAATGAATCAGAAGATTATTTTATTTTCATCATCGAATTCTTCAGATCAGTACAATTGTCTCGTACCAGAATGGCAGACCACTAAGGAATGAAGATATATAAAGCAAGTACTGACAAATAGATGAAAGAAAATGTCAATCAACTTCTCAATTCTACTCACTCTATAAGCAGGATCGCTCCAGCTGCCATCGGAAGGCTTATAAGGTGTGTACTGAATGAACAAGTTTATAACATGCTTCCCTACAAACAGATGGTGAAGACTTCATAAATCCATGATGTTATATTGCAATTATATCTCGTGCATATAATGTAAAAATTCGTGAGTATAAAATTCAGAAGAGCGTTCTTGGTTCTTTAAAGTACCATAAAAGGTCATGAAAAAGAATCGTCCAACAACATTCACTGCATTAAAGGCTAAGTTTGAGTACCAGGAGGAGAGATAGTGTTGTCAAGTACAGAAGGAATTGTCATTTCAATAACTGGCCTTGGCGATGGTAATCCATTGACAGCTTCTTGACATGCCGTGCCAATCTCGTCCATGCTTCAAACAGTGACAAACCAAATCAAAGATGGCAAAGATAGTCTTTAAACTTAAAATTTTTGATGAAGTAAAGGTACTTCAGCAAAACTAAAATTAGATATTGCCAACATATTCAGTGTTTGGATAATCTGTTTAGCAATTGTTGATTTATTAAACAGTTCAAATAAGATTTATTGGACATGGATAATGAAGTGTAAGTTAAGTGATCATAAAAGTTTGTGTAGTGAAATAACATGGTAGGTGTTAAGCAAATTAATCCATAAAACTATCATCATCAGCAGCACTACAAATGCCGCCATTCAATTAGCATGATCCAAATCTGACTCCTAAAATCCTTACGGCTTTGTATCATAGATTTTGGAATTTAACCGAAAGGAAGGATTTTGTATAGTGGATAAGCAAGGTGAACAGCCACTGCAGCACTTCTGATTGAATGCAGTAAAGAGTAATATTATCATCAAAATATTTTATTATCATTTCTGTTTTGCCAGTGAAATCTTTTAGGGTCACCTATAACGGTTCTGACACAGAGCCTCTTTAAAATACTGACATAAGAATTAGCAGATACTTAAACCCACAGTCAAACTAACTCCTCTCCCCAATCAGGTTTGGGCTACTACCTATAGACCCTGCCAGATTTTGCCTCACCCACCAAGAAGTTTACCTTCTAACGACATGTACATACCAGGAACACACATGGGTCAAGAACCAAAAGATAAAAATTCTGAAATACCATCATACCTCTCAGAACCAATGTGAATGGTACCCACATGCTGAGGACCTGAATCTGGATAACTCGACTTGCAACACTGAAACTGGGGCAATGTATCAACAGCTATATTAATTTTTGTAGTTGCCTGTTCCAATGAAACCCACATACAACAAAGGTTAGTTTAGCACTGAGAAAAAGGTTCCAAAAAGTTTTCAACTTTTGTTCCATGGCTCCATATAGTGACTGTCACACGACTAGAGCACCATGTGGCTGATATGGAATTCCTTCCAATAATAAAGTAATTTATATATGTAATAGTCAGAACACTTGCGCAAATCAATTCCACCATTTCCTCAACTAAGTTTATTATGGAGAGAACAAAGAAAAACATAGATTGGGTAAATCTCTAGTACCCCAGTTCCATTTCAACAGAATATCCACATAGTCTGGCATAAATTACAAGAAGACCCATGCTTCATGTTTTAAATAAAATATTTTACCAGCAATGAGTTCCTTCAATTGGAAAATAACTATTCAAAAACTACGTTTTATACCACCTTTCCAAACATTACACGGTTGCTTGTCATAAACTGTTTTAATTGATACATATTAGGGTTTCAACTATATGCATACCTACGTTAATATTCCAAATTGTGAATACTACATCAGATAAAGTAACATATAAGAGTCAGTGTTATAACAAAATATGAAACAATAAAAGAAAAATACAGGAGAGCTTACAGAGCTGTAGTCAGAGTGCTTGATAGAAAGGATGAAATCTTCAGGAAGAACATTATTAGGTACCAACTCCTGTTTTGTAAAAGCATAACCTATTGTCAAAGCTAAAACTGTTTACAGCAGCATGGTAACAAAGCTTAAAATACAGTATCGTCCCTTATGTAGTTAACAAGCCACTTGTAACTGAACTAAGAGCGATAAAACTATACCATGAAAGTTTTATAAGGGGTTGCATTCGATAAAACAATTGAGGAATGCATCTCCGTACCATCAGCTAGCAGTACCTAAATAAAATTATCCAAGCGTTCAATATCAAATTAGTTCAATTCAAGCTAGAAAACATGCATTATTGAGGGAATTTAGGCAGTGAAACTAACCCCATTCACCTACACCAGAATCCTTGATCATCAATTGTGAAACCTAAAAAAAGAAGAAAAAATGTAGCAAGAGACAAATGACTGAACAATATAAAGCAAACAATAAAGGAAAACATTTGAGAGCAAAGTCATAAACTAGATAACGTGGAAAGTATTGCATGTTTACTTCTTGTGGCAAACTGGCAATTAGAAGGGAAAGTAACAAGCAATTGAAAGATAAACTGGTGGACTTTCTCCATATACCGAAATCCCTAAAAAGCTAAGAAACATTACACATAACCGAATACTAATCACGCATTTCACAAGTACAAGACCGTCCTTCTATTTCCCATCACCAGTTACGTTCTGGCAGTTCTCAGGACTACTCTTCCTTACCACCAATGCAGTAAACTCTTTTATTGAGTTTACAAGTTATAGCTGCAAAATCCTTCAACAACTCAGGATAAAACTCAAAATAGGCATATGTGCGTAACTTCGGAACAGTTTGTATTAGTACAACCTATAGAAAATTTGTTGACAGAATACCACAATATTTCCTTTTCATTAGTATCACATAGGCAACCAAGAGGCTTAAAGATCTAAATTTTAGGCACCCTAACTTTTATTCTCCGAGATGATTTTATGGTTACCATTCAGTACATAGAAGTGCCCCAACTATAAGTCTTCTGCACTGCGACAGAGTAGAGCACACTGTAGAAGTGAAAGCACCAAGTGTAGCACTGGAGCATAACCCAAGTAAAAGCAAGTAACGCAACTTGTGAACAGATTTGATTCCCAACAGACTTTCAAGAAGTGAGATATTCTCTCCATCCACTATATTAAACGGTCTTATTTTATTATGGAGCTTTCAGTATATTTCAAGGCGGTTCCAGAACTTCAGATTCCATGCCTATTCTAATTGCTTTTGACACCAAACTAAATATTGTCATGTAGTAAATAAGATACAATACACAAGTTCATAGACAATCTTGTATTCATTTCAAAGGAGGGAGGTGAATTGTGAAGGCTAAAGAAGTGATTACAGACTACCATACCTCTGCATTTGTCAAAATATGAGCCCCAGCTTCCCTAGCAGCATTGCCAATGGCCATAGATACTGAACCCATCCCACCTTCAACATACCTAAGTAAATGTTAGATCTAACGAACATCATAGCTAATTTAAATATATACCATAATTAACAGAAAAGAACAAAGAACTACCTTGGAAATTCTAATGTAGCAAAGTGTAAAATTAACTTGAAAAAGAAGGGCATAGACTATGAGTTCGAGGAAACACATGACTCCATACCCTATACTAGAGATCTCAAACAAAGTTTTAATTCATATAGAGACTACCATGTGTTTGATAAAGGATGATTTAATGTAAGTATCCAGGGCATTACCCGGATAGGGTTTAGTTAGATTAGCATCATCGAATTTCTTCGCTTATTTTCTTCCTAAAGATCCACGAATACAAAAAAGAAAATGTGGCTACTGGTAAAGATACATTAAAAATTTATTCAGGATGGGAAAAGGATATTAGATAATTTACGGCTTGCTAGTTCTGAAGACAATATATACATCAAGCGAGCAACAGAAATACGTACGACCAAATTCCACGATCACCGTCAGTTTCTCCCATCACGTGATGTAGCAGAACATATCCACTCCCAGGCGTGTGGACACTACCCTACATAATTAAATTGAGTAGGCAAAATCATTTTCGGGATCTAGTTAAGATGCAAAAATATGCGTAACATTTGATTAATTTCTTAACGCTGATGAAATCATCCCTCATCACACCATTGTTACTCAGAGATATTTATTTACCAGGAGTGTACAGTAGTTCTTAGGTACTGCATTTGATATATAAAGCAATTTAACTTTGATACTGATACATCACCACATTAATTAGCAAGGATCCTTACTGTAGCTCCGATCACAGCATCCATTCCAAGAGTTGCCTTCAAAACATCTGACTGTACATATGAAAGTCCACAACAAAAATTAGTGAGCAGATAAATGCAGAGCTTCTTTTTAGCAGGATGTCAATGAGCACTTCTACTGTAGATATGTATCAATAAGAAATCTGATTTAAACAAACAAATCAAACTCCCTGTGGCCTTAGATAACTAGAGATAAGATGAGAACCACAAATTTATAGAAAATCATGGTTCGAAAAATCATATTAAACATAGTGAGGAAAAAGCTCTTACTTCACTTTTCAATAAGAATATCTTAAGAAATAAAGATCAAGTAATCAAAAGATAAGATATAGAGAACTCCAGATCAAATGACAACCTCAAACCAGTTGTTCAAAACCTTTGAAGCTGGAGACAGTAAAAGGTCCATAAAGTCCCTGTTAAAATAAATAATACATATTATAAGAGGACAAGACTACAATTCACAATTATCAAGTTAGTTATTTTCTTTTAGTCACGTCAATACTACATAAAAACAGCTTAAGATTACCAAAAAAGAACCTTACACCATGTCCTTTTGCCCCAATGAGAGAGCCTGGTTGAAGCAGCTAGTCCAGAAGGCTGAGTTGTGAAGTTTGTTCTTCAACCGATCAGTGAAAGATGAGATGCCTTGCAAGGATTCAGGAGTTGGTGAATCCAAAACAATATCCATAAATTTGCAGAATCTCTCTAGCTGACTCTCATATCTGTGAATTATGATAGAAAATATTAGAAGAAATGGATGACAACATATATCATGAACTTTTACATGTAGCCTGTATGGTATCTTTATATCACTTTAACATTCAGTTGTTGTTTGACACTAATAACCCGAGATCCTGACCTAGTGGAGTGAAGAGATATGTTAGATGTTCTATACTTGTTTGAAAATAATATCTCCAAAATGTAAATTCATTTGCTGAATTACTACAACATCAACTTATGTTAAAAACTCCTTTGAACTACCATGGCCACAAACAATTCCAGCTTGGACTACTACTTTGCAGCTAATGCAAATATGCTCAATGAACCTGATTAATTTAAGTTCATTACAGAAGTTCCAATCCAAATTCATGAACACAAATAATATTTGATGAAAGTCGCTGATTATGCTATTCGGCAAATGATTTATGTACTATAAAACCACGACTCACCTACCAGAACCTATCAACTTACTTTCCAATATTGCACCAAACACGATACATGCAAAACAAACTTTTCCTGGAAGTTATATTCTGTGGAGCTAATTGCAAGTGTTCAACTGAATTCAAGTAAAAAATTAAAAATAAAATAAAAAAACAGAGAAAATGGATATACCACCTCGGATAAGCATCAGCGTCTCGCTTCGAAAACTTAGAAATCTCAGAATGATTAAGTTCCTTATTGGGGCCCAGTAGAAGGTACCGTCCATCCAAACAAGGCGTAAACGATGACGGATTTCTCTTCAACAATTTTAATCCATGTCTCGCCAACTCTAATTCCCTATTTAAAATTAAATAAATTAAAAGATGATAAATAATTTGAAGTAAAACACAACATGGGAAGCTCTACAATAGGGAGATGCGAGAGCCACACCGGATGATGGAGGGACGTAGGAGGCTTTGAAGGTAGCTGCAGCGGGAGAACTTGAAGCCCGGGACGAGTTCTTCGGTCACGGCTGCGCCGCCAATGATGTGGCGGCGCTCGAGCACGGCGACGGATAGGCCTCCGCGAGCCAAATAAGCGGCGGCCGTCAAGCCGTTGTGGCCACCGCCGACCACCAGCGCGTCCCATTCCTTCTCCTTCAACGCGAGCATTTCACTTGCTCTACTACTAGTACTACTACTGAAGCTCCTCCGCCACATTTCGGATTTCGCTTCGTCGTCGTTGTGGCAAACGAAGCTCTGTTTGCGCGGATTTATTAAAGGCTAATGATAATAGATTAAGTGGAAGCAGTGGATGTCAAATGCGATTGCTTTACACGCAAAATTAAATTTTATATGAAAATGGACTGTTGCGTCGTGGTGGTGGTGACGGTGGCGGGACCTAATTGGAGAATCAACGAGGACAGCGGTCAGTGGTGATCACACTTGAGCTTGTTTTGTTTTCTTCTGTTATTATGATTCGGAATCTGTATATGAACGACTCAGAAGCCAGAGCTCATGTGATGTGATTCCTTTATAATAAAATAACTAAGCAATAATCAATACCAAGCTTTTTGGGTTGTTAATTGCTTCGATGGGCTTCTACATAAGTTAGTGGGCTTTAGGGCCTCTCTCGGGATCTATTAATAACCGGGCCTAGATGGTAAGCCCAATAATTCTATCACGATCCATAATGATATTACGCTGGAATTATTAAATTATAATGTTTTAAAATTATACAAATTTGTCACCTCCCAACATATTCGGTGGTAAGAGCCCATTCAATTTGATAATGTTCTAGGTTTTTAGGTTTGAGTCGCTACGATCTGTCTCTTTGCTTTCAACTAGCACTCTCAAACAAGTCTGATTAATTGAGTTCTCATTGCCTCCGAGAACTCAACCACAACAACATAGTCGAAGACTTTTACCCTTTATAGTTGCCGACTACTTGGCTATCCCACGTGGTACAGTTGACTTTTGTTGACTTAATCAGCCAAATTTTTATGGTCAACACAATTTGTGTTGAAAAACAGATTAAGTGAATATACTACTCAGAAAAGTAAATTTATCTGAAGAAAAATAAAAACAGAATTTTTTCAAATATATATATATGGGACAAAATCAAAGGCCGGTCCGATGACTTTTTTGGCGACTTTTCCTGCGATGGTGTCAGCAACCACCGTCGGCATTGGGTGATTTTTTTGAAATTTTTTTTTAAATGACTCCATGATCCTATGATGTCGCCGTGGGGGGAAAGCTCCTTGATTGGACTTGTCAATGTGCTGCACATGTTAATCGTTAGCAGGGCCTTGGCCGTGCGATTGTGAATGCATGGTCGTGCTGCGGTCGTCCACGCTTGGTGTGAAACCCCTATGGTGTGCATTGTTTTACCTTCTCGTGCTACGGTTATAAGGATTGAACCTTATTCTGCGGCTCAAGGAAACAATTGTATATATAGGTACAAAATCAAAAGTGATCAAAAAATTATGGAAACAATTGTTTTTAGCCTCAAATGAAAAAAAATAATCGTTTTTAGCCATTTTGAAAAAAAATAACATAAATACCCTTCAACCACCCACTGACTAGACAATTACAAAAAGATCCTAAAAAATTAAAAATTACAAAAAAAAAAACCCATAAAAATTACTGAAAAGCCCATTTTACACGAAAGTCTCTTCTCTAGGAGTTTTCTCTCTAGAAAAACTAGGGTTTGAATAGTGGTTGGGTCCACGGATCTAGTTTGACATTCTTTCGAGAGTGGAGTAGGGCTCACTCATTGTTTGTTTTTTCTTTTTCTTTTCTTTGGTTTTGACAACCTGGTTATTGCATGGATCCTGAGGAATTGGAGGCATTGTGTGCCTCTTTATCGATCAAAGAGGAAGACGGTGTAGTGTTGGCTATAGACAGATCCCTAAAGAACAAAGGCCAAAAAAAGGTTAAGCATTGCTTGATCGGAACGTTTTTGTCTAACAAATTAATAAATCGGAAAGCCTTCAGGGCTACGATTGTGAAGATTTGGAGGACGACATAAGAGGTGGAGATAGAAATTGTGCAAGAAAATATCTATGCCTTCCACTTTCGAAATTTGGCGGATAGTATGAGAGTCCTCGCGGGGGGTCCATGGAACTTTGACAATGCTTTACTAATCCTTTAGAAACCAACGGAAGCAGGAGATATTGCGCAGGCTGAGTTCCGTTTTGTCGATTTTTGGGTACAAATTCACCATGTCCTATTGCTTTGCATGACAAGAGATATAGGGGTGTTCCTAGGCTCCTTAATTAGTAGGGTCAAGGAAGTTGATGGAGGAGCCTTTAAGGATTGTTTAAGACGTTATCTAAGGGTGAGGGTCACAATAGATGTAACACTGGCCCTCAAGCGATGCCTCAAGGTCGATGTGGACGGTTCTGGCTCGGTAACGATAATGCCATTGTGCTACGAACGGCTACCAAATTTTTGCACGCTATACGGTCACATAGGTCACTTGTTTCGTGAGTGCTCCATATCAAAATTAATTGAGGGAGATGCAACACCGGAGGAGTATGGCCCCTGGCTCCGAGCAACTAGTCCGGTCTGCAACGTCGTTAACAGTGACCGAAAGAGAGGGGTTGCTGCTGAAATAGCGGAGAAGGTAACGGCAAAAACAGTGGGCTTATCTCACGGGCAACGGCAGAAGGAACCTATTAATAGCCTACCCGACGGCAGCACTTCTCCTGCAGCTATGGCAATGCACTCGCAAAAAGCAATCCTAACTAGCAGCGATGAAGCTAGAGAACGAAGAGAAGAAGCTGTTGTTGAAGCAACCGGCGAAGGTAGGGCCTCGGCGTCAACTTCCTCACATTTACATTGCCACAATGAGTCTGTGGTTCGGTCAAACGGTAGTAATGCACTAGCTAATGTAATGACAGCTCACTCTCAAGTTGTATCCAATTCATCTACACCGGCCAAAGATTCAAATGGACAAGAAAGATTGGAGCATGTGGGGTCCCCTCCCAAAAGTCAAGAGGAAGCCATTTTTAAACAAAAACAAAAGGCACACATGGAGTCAACAAATGAGGCTCATGCATCCAATAAGCTTTTTTCAACACACGGGTCCCACGTGTAACCAAGCATCCCTTCCCCATTTTTTTAACATACGGGTCCCTACTTATGGGACACAAATGGCAATCTCACATGGTGTAATGAGTGCACAATAGAAACATAGCCCACCAGCTAGAAAGCGGGCTAGTGAGGAATCCGAGGTGCTGAATGTGGAAGCAGGTAATGGAGTCTTTGGTCCCAAGCCAGTGGAGGGAATTTTTCTATCATCTTTTCGGCAGGAGGAGGGGGTTGGCAAGGTTATCACAATGGGAATCTCGTTGTGTGTACGGAAAGGAGTTAGTCAATTCTGTCGTTGGCTGTGGAGAGCCTTAAGGGGTTGGTTAGTAGTACCTCCCCTCCGGGACATCATGCCTCTTCGAGAAATGAGAGTCGATGGAAACAGAGAGCAAGGGAAAAGATGGTGGCGGATGTAGGGGCCCCAGGCATGGCATTAACAGGTAAAAAGGTTGACCTGATGTTCCTAATGCGGGGGATCAGGTATTAAAGAAATCTAAAAGTAACGGTAGTTATATGAAAGTGGAGTTCCCCTCATCGGCAGGTCCGGATACCCCAGCCTGCCGGTCACTATGAATTGCCTATCCATGAACGTTCCAAGCTCTTCGTTCCCATGTTAGATATCATAGTCTTAATCTGGTCTTCCTGTCTGAAACTAAGATTGACCAACATCGTTTCGAGGTTATTCGTGTGAAGCTCGGGTTTTATGGTAAACTGATGGTTGACAATGAGGGTCGGAGGGGTGGATTGGGTTTGCTTTGGAAGGATACAGTTAGGGTGGATCTGCTTTCTTTTTCTAGCTTTCATATTGATGTGAAGATTACATCGCACGGACTAAAAGGTGTGGCGACTGACTGGTTTTTATGGTAATCTGGATTCGGCTCAACGAATGCATGGATGGACACTCCTTCATCAGTTTGCGTTCCTTGAAATCATTGCCTTGGTTATGGGGAGGCGATAGTCTTCTTTTCACACGGGCTACTCTAGAGGAATGTGCCTTAATTAAGCACCTATTATCTTAGTATGAGGAGGTCTTGGGACAGAAAGTTAACTTTCATAAGTCTGTGATCTGTTTCAGCGGTCAGATTCTGACGGTTTTAGTTAATCAGATGGCCTCAATCTTGGATGTTCAGCTGGTTGGTTGTCATGAGCGATATTTGGGCCTTCCCAGCTTTACATTTCGGAAGAAACAAAGTTTGTTTTCCTAACATCAAGGAGCGGGTTTGGACTTTGATTGGTGGTTGGCGACGTAGACTCTTTTCAGCAGCCGACAAGAAGGTTATGATGAAAGCTGTATTACAGGCCATCCTTACTTAAGCGGTGAGCTTGTTTCAGCTTTCCCGCGTCCCTGATCAGAGATCTCCACTGCATCTTTGCTGCCTTTTGGTGGGGTTCGAATGGTAGCTCAAAGCGGATTCACTAGGGATTCCTGGGATAAACTATGTCATCCAAAAGAGCAGGGAGGCTTGGGTTTCTGTAACCTTTTTGCTTTTAATCAGGCTTTGATCGCGAAGCAGTGCTGGCGGTTAGTTATGAACCCGAGCTCATTGGCCTGCGCGGGTTTTGAAGAGTAACTATTTCTTTTCTTCCAATTTTTTGACAGCTTCTCGGCACTGGACAGGGTCTTTCATTTGGAAGAGCTTTCTTTGGGGACGGGATTTGCTTTGTAAGGGTTCTTGATGAAGGATAGGGGGATCGTCTGTTCTCGTGTATAAGTACAGGTGGATCCGTTACGCCTTTTTATGTACCCGCAAGTATACGGGGTCGGCACAAGTAATATAGAATTGTGAGTTCCGATTATCATTCCCACGAGGACGATTAGAAATTGAATACTGAGATTAACCAAGTCTAACGCTATCTAGAAAACTAATTCAATGGTTGTGATTTGTAACTTATAATCTAAATGATTTATAATCCGATTTCACTAACTAATCCTAATGATATAAGACAATTATGCATGAATATTCAAGCCAATGATTGATGATCATGTTATATAGCAATCTGAAATCCTCTCTTAAGGTAAATCGAACCTATTCAACACATACTAACACCCTATCTCTCGATGAATGTCAAATATATGAGAATGCAATAAACATGGAAACATATTAGATCACACAACCTATGCCAATATATCTCTATTTGGTTCCTAGGCTATTGTGTCAATTTATCGAACACAGTTGTAGGCGTCTCCTCTCGGTACTTAATCCACAACAACAAGATATTGAATATTGGTGATCAAACAATATACAATCAATAAAGCATTAAATCAACACTCAATCAAATAACTCAAATAATCCTAAACATTCATTAATCTCAATTAAAATTCATAGTAAGTTCCATCATCATCCCTAGTGTAGGAAATTAGTTCATAACTAGAAAATAAGAATACATAGTATTATTTATCAAGAGTATCATGAACAACATAAGATTAAGGAAAAGAATGTGAAAGAAAAACTTTAGATGGCTGGACTCTCGTCTGAAATCGATTTGGTTGAGCTTCTCCGTGCACAAATCCAAGTCTTATGAGCGATTGAAGTCTTCCAGAGAATCGATCTGATGGCTAGTCTCCTAGGTCTTCTTCTCTCGTCTTCTTCTTCTTCCTTTTTCTCTCTCTGTATTTTCTCTTTTCTGGAACCTAGCCCGCTCTCCCTCTTCTCTCCATCGTTTTCTATTTATAGAGTGCAACTAGGTTGCTGGAATTATCGTCGCCGAGACCCAAGGTCACGTGGAAGAGGTCGCGTGACACACTGTGATGCACTTTTTCTACCTGTGGGCGCGAGGGACAGGCGCAACCCAAGGTTGCGTGGAAGAGGTCGTGCGACATACTGTGAAGCATTTTTTTTTCGTACGCGAGTAGCTGGCCCGACCTCAGGCAGCGGTTGGAGGTCGTGGGACCTATTGGAATTTGCTTCACTTCAGCGCGTAAGCAGACTGCGTGACTCCTGGTAGAGTTCCCACCTCGCGCTGCGCGACCCCTGGTCGCGGTGACCAGGTCGCGTGACCTGCTGGAGCAATTTCCTCTTCTTCGTACGCGAGACCTATAGTCGCACGACTTGCTAGCTTGGATTTTCTTCATTTGGCTTTTCTTCACGTGCTAGCTACTGGTGTATTATTCCAATGACAGCTGCTGCAATTGTTTAACTCTTCATGCAAGGTGTCTTCTCCAAATTGTTTTCTTCTTCCACGTGCACACTGCTTGGCTTTCTAACAATTCTTCATTTTCTTCATTTCTTGATGCAAGGTGGTACACAATTATTCCATGCAAGGTATATAGTAAGCTGTTGCATGCATGATGGTGAACTGTGCACTATTTTTGCTCCATATTTGCCATGTGCAAGCTTATTGGTGTACAAGTATTGTTGGTGAGCAATCATTGGTCCTATGGGTCTTTCATGCATGCAAGCTTGCACGGTTTTGTCTCGATTCCACATATATTCGCTTAATTCATGGGAACTCACCTAATATCTGCATATACTCACAAAACACATCAAACATACCAAAAATACTTGAAAATACAATCAAAAGAAATTGTCCAATGGTTGTAAATATGTAACAATTATCGACCGATTAGGATCCCGCATCCGACGACTTTCAGAGCCTTATCTCGACCAATTCTTGGGGAGGGTTTGTTGGTCAGTCAGTTACGGACGCACTCTGGGAATTGGAATATTGATTTGCTCGAATGTTTCTTTGTCAAAGAAGACAAGGAAGCGATTCTTAGTATTCCCCTAAGTTCATATGTTCGTTGTGATTCTCTTCTTTGACATTATGATAAGTGGGGAGTTTACTCTGTTAAGAGCGGGTACAAGGTGGCTTTGGCGTCTTCCTCCATCCCTAGTTGTTTAGAAATTGAGCCCATTCAATCTTAGTGGAAGTATCTTTGGAAACTGTCCATCCCTCCCAAAGTTAAGCTGTTCATTTAGCGGGCTACTTTTAATTGGATTCCTTCTTTTTTTAATTTGTTCTCTAGAGGTGTTGACGTGAGTAAGTGGTGCCCCCTTTGCAAGCGTGGTGTCGAAACCACTTTCCACACGGTATGGGGTTGCCCGCTTTTGAAGGTTGTTCGTAAGGCTTCTGCGGCTTGGTTAGCACTCTCTTCAGCTAAGGAGACTAGTTTTCTGGATTTCTTGATGGAAGCTAGGGCAGTGTTGCTTAATCATGACTTCGAGTTACTTTGTGTGGTTTGGTGGAGAGCCTGGTTTAGACGTAATCGAGCAGTACACAATCAGATTCTGCTTCCTGTTAGCGAAGTGGTGAATTAGTCTTGTAAGTTTTTGGTGAATTTTCAGGCGGCCCAGGCACGTGATTCGAGGCATTCCCTAGCTATTTCCCAGGTTGTTCCTTGGACCCCTCCAACCACGGGCTCACTCAAACTCAATATGGATACGAGCATAGGAATATGAGGAGGGCTGGTTGGTCTTAGCTTTATCATTCATGACTCCTTGGGTTCGTTCGTAGCGGCTGGGTCGTCCCGGCTGAGTGCGAACTTTTCGCCTTTAGTCGCAGAAGATGTTGCTATTCTTCATAGTATTCATTTTGCTTGCAAGCTGGGCTTGGCTCCGGTTCATGTGGAGTTCGATTCTTTGACTGTGGTTAAGTTACTTGTGGAGTGCTTTATCCCTCCTTCGGAATTAGGCTCGATTTTTTCTGACATTTTACATGAAAGTTGTTCGATGTTTATTCTTAGCTTCTCTTTTGCTCTTAGGTCTGCTAATAAGGCCGCTGATGCTTTGGCTAAAGCTACCCTTGGGCTCCCTCCTTTTTGCTCTTGGATAGGTTCTTGCCCCCCGTTTGTGGAGGGGTTAATCCAGGCTGACAGGTCTGGTTAGTCTGTTTGTACTGGTTTGGATTTGGTAATATAATTCTTTTTCTCAAAAAAAAAAGAAAAAGAAAAGCTTATTTTACCCATTAAAACAAAAACACAATTTTCTTCTTTCCTTGTGTCGACTTTAACCCTTTTTTATATATATTTTTTCCTTCTATACAACAGCTCTTTCTTTTTGTTTTATCACTTATTTTTTTATCTTTTTCATTAAAACTAGTTACACACCTTTATTTTTCAGACACCCATCATCTTGTCTTTACCAACTCAATTATATCAACAAAATTAAAACTCAGAGGTAATTTTATGAAATGTTTTGTATTTTATTTAGAATGTATTTGATGTATTTTTTAAGTTTTTTATTTTATTTGTATATTGTATTTGATTTGTGGTTGAAAGAATTTGGGTGATATTAGGGTTTATTTTTGTGAAATTTTAATGGTTATAGAATATATTAGTGAAAAGTTAGTTAGTGAAACGTTAGTTAGTGAAAGATTTGTTAGTGAAATGTTTGGTAATAATATTTGTTAGTAAAATGTTGGTTAGTGAAATGTTGGTTAGTAAAATATTTGTTAGTGAAATGTTAGTTAGTCAAATGTAGGTTAATAAAATGTATATTAGTGAAAGATTGAAAATTCAATCTTTAAGCGACCGTACTGCTGTTTATGTCATACTGTGTACTGTCAATGTTAAACTTTCGATATATCAACTCTACCAATCCTATAAGTTTCAACCTTTTAGAAACCAGTACTCCAACCGGTGAACCACAAACATAATTTAGACCATTCTATTGTCTATTTGAGTAGAAGTCGACGGGTATTAATTTCCTAAAATAAGAGACAAATATTTAGAAGATGTAACATTTCACAAAAACATTAATAAAAGTGAATTTCATTGATAATGTTTCACTCAAAACATTTCAGTAACAACATTTCACTTAAAACAATTATACCTCAAATATTTCACGAATATATATATTTCACTAACATTCATTTCACTAACCAACATTTCACTAAACAATATTTCATTAACCAATATTTTACTAATCTATATTTCACTAACATACATTTCACTAACCTACATTTCACTAACCAACATTTCACTAACAAACATTTTACTAACCAACATTTCACTAACCAATATTATTACCAAACGTTTCACTAACCTACATTTCACTAACTAACTTTTCACTAACATATTTCATGACCATTAGAATTTCACAAAAATAAACCCTAATATCACATAAATTCTTTCAACCACAAATCAAATACAATATACAAATAAAAAAAAAAAACTTAAAAGTCCATAAAATACATTCTAAATAAAATACAAAACATTCTATAAAATTACCTCTAAGTATTGATTTTATTGATATAACAGAGTTGGTAAAGACAAGATGATGGGTATATGAAAAATAAAGGCATGTAACTAGTTTTAATGAAAAAGACAAAAAAGCAAAAATAAAGAGCTGCTGCCATATAAGGAAAAAAATATATAAAAAAATGGGTTAAAGTCGGCGCAAGGAAGGAAGAAAAAAGTATTTTTGTTTTAATGTATAAAATGGGTTTTTCATTAATTTTTAATGGATTTTTTTTTTGTAATTTTCACTATTTTAGGATCTTTTTATAATTGTTCAATCAGTGGATGGTTGAAGGTATTTATGTTATTTTTTTTTTCAAATTGACTATAAACGATTATCTTTTCATATGTGGCTAAAAATAATTTTGTCAATAATTTTTAGGTCATTTTTTAACAATTTTCACTATATATATATATTGTTATGTGTCTAATTTCATGAAGCCCAATAGGTCCAAAGACATCATTAAGGCTGTAACACCCTTTGACCCAAATCCGCTCAGACCGAATCAGGGAGCGCTACTATATACTAAAATCTAACTTTTATTGTTATATAACTATAATTTAAAAGTATATTAAAAACATTTGAAGATGGTCCAAATAAATTTACGAAAATCTTGCCAAAGTTTCCTCTGTTTTTCTGACTTTCCAAAATCTGTTTACAGTTAAAATTCATAAAAATCAACTTCTAAATTCTCAAATCAATTTTGCGCACCCTTCCAAATATAGTGCGACTTACCAACCACGTTATCACAATATAATTTATAAAGATTCAAATAACATAAACATATAATAAAATATTTACATAATGGAAGCTCCTTAAATATATACAAACAGTTTCTGTATATGCATGCGGTATCAAAATATATAGACCTATTACAAAAGAACTACCAAAATATATGTAGGACAGATGTGACTCTGGACTCTGTTCCTACAGTCTGTACTCTTCTTTGTCTTTATCTCCCTTTTAACCTCTGTTACCTGCGTGTGAGAAAACTCAACACGCTAAACATATTGCTTAGTGGATGTACACATAATTGCATATACAAATATACTATATCAAATAATTCTATCGGTTTATTGAAAATATAAATAATAAATATATATAAACAATATATGGGGCTCATATCAAAACATACCAAAATAAATTCAACAAGTATAATATCCCAAAATCAATCAACAGATAAATTCTTTATAATTTCTCGAGTATTTTTATATAACAAATCAGTTTTCAGACTGGGCTCCTGACATACATAACATAAGTTATCGGACTGGATTACGGGTTGTTCAGCATCGGACACACAAACGGGGCTACCCGCCGAACATCAGATCAGAATGGAACACCAATGGAATTACCCGCTGTAAATGTCCCATAACAAATTTCAGAACCCTAGGACCGGCACTTTAGGCCTGTACTATCTAAAGGGTGGTATATCGGCACAGTACTGTTCAGACAGAAACCCAATTGACATGTCAACCTCCTATATCCATATCTATGTTCATACACATCAGAGCCATTTCACAAAACATTTTCTCATATCCAATGTCAACATTTTTCATTTCTTTCAGAATCATCAAAATCAACTTTTAACGTATTCAATTTCAATTCATATCGATACATATATATATATATATATATATATATTCGAAATTCAAATTTCATCAAATATTATATAATAGAAATATACGAATATATTTTTAAATCAATAATCACATCAAATCAATTCAAAAATATATTCAAACGTATTTCATAATTCCATATCGAATCAAAATGCTCGAAAATCATTTTCCGATACATTACACAAATATTATATAATTAAAATCACTTTCAACAATATATTTCCACAACAATCTTAGCATCAAAACGTATTAAAATCAATTTCAAATAGTATTTATAATCAAAATTTCAGATATAATCTATATTTCGATAATTCACGATTCAAATCATTCCAGAATCAATTTCAAACTATTAACTATAAGCAATATAATCCAAATAACTCAAAATAAATCAAATGAAATCAATTCGAAATATTCTGGAAAACGAAAAAATTCTAAAACAAGTGTACACCGAACCTGAACACTTCCTTCTACTCTTTTCCTTCTTCTCCTCCTCTTTCCTTTTTTTTCTTCTTCTTCTTCTTTTCTTCTTTCCTTTCTCTCTCCTTTTCTCTCTTCTTTCTCTCTTGTTTTCTCTGGTTTCTGATGTGTTTGAGAGCTTCAACTCTCTTTCTTGTTATGTTTTCTCTTTATAATGGCACCGCTTCAATCATTCGGTGCTTATTTTTTTAAAAATTTTTGGGCCATCGCGACCGCGCATCGCAAGCGGTGGTCGCGTCGCTCGGTCACGATGCTCAATGGTGGAAATTTGCCACTTTCAGCTCGAGCGGCTACCGCGAGTGCTAGTTGCGAGCCTGGTCGCGGTGCTCACTGTTTCAAATTTTGGCACTTTCACCGCGAGCAGCTACTGTGATCCCTGGTCGCGAGGATGGTCGCGATGCACACTGTCCAATTTTTCACCATTTTCTTCGTGCATTATTTTCGACCGTTTAATTATATTTTCCACCCCTCAAATCATAATTATCACATTCACATACTCAAGATTAATTCAACCATACTTTTCATATTTATTTAAAATTAGAGATGTTACAAAGGCCTAACGGGCTGGAAAAGCCAATAGAGGCCAGTTCAACAGACAGATCCATCCCAACAACGTGAAGCGGGGAAAGGGAATTGAAGGCTCTATGCGAGCTACAACACTTGAGCGACTTAGGAGATTTATACAGATCACCTCTCATCAACGATATAGCTTCAGCTTGCATGATGCTCAACTCGAGGCTCCTGATAGAGAAGAATCCTAAGAATCATTTGGTATCAGAGAACGATTCTAGTCTCAGGTTTGCCTTACGTTTTTTTTTGTTTTAATTTCACCCTAGTTTTTCTGCCTCATTCAGTTCGTTAAAAAAAAAAATTTCCAACCTAGGTAAAAAAAAAAAAAAAAAACTTTGCATATAAGCTTCTTACCGTATTCCTTACAAGAAAATCAAGGTTCCAACCTAGGTTAAAAAAAAAAAATTACGGCAAAATTCTAAAATTTTGGTGACTTTTTGTTTTGGCTCCAACCTGTTCTTATTTAGAACCATACACAAAACCTTCCTACGACAAGCTCTTGATTGAATTGTTACGGAAAAATCTGATTCATGTTTGTTTAGTTCAAGAAGAACCGCAAGAGAATTTACTGAGCGGAAAAAGGCAAGAGTGGTGAGAACATTAGAGTGAATAAAAGCCGAAAATTTTGTGTGTTAAAAACATGAGTGAACCGTTTCTTGAGGCAAACACGTGAGGGAGTGAAGTGAGGACCTTCTTTTACATTTCTACTAACGTTTTCTTTGCAGCGAATATGTCTAAAGACAGTGCTTCAGAAGATATGTTGGGAAAGGTTGATACAAAGTTTATAATGGAAGTATTGACGAGGGAGATGGGAAGAATGTTAAGGGTACAGATGGAACCGATTCATGAACGATTAGATCGAGTAGAAAATACACGTGTGGAGCAGCCACAAAACGCTCTTCATGTGCATAGGATGGAGAGGGTTCCACGAAGGGGCGTTAGGATAGATGATAATGAGTATGAGGTGTTCGGGTTTGGAGAGGAAGATGACCGAGAATCGTTTGTTAGTCATAGAAGATATGGTTGGAGGTTTAGAGAAGTTAGGAACCGGGAAGATAATAATTTGAGGGGTATTAAGATGAAAATTCCATCCTTCCAAGGAAAGAATGATCCCGAAGTATACCTTGAGTGGGAGAAAAAGGTGAAGTCCCGAAGTATACCTTGAGTGGGAGAAAAAGGTGGAGTTGGTATTTGATTGCCATAATTATTCTGAGCTTAAGAAAGTCAAATTGGTAACCACTGAGTTCTCAGACTATGTAATAGTGTGGTGGGATCAATTAGTGCTAAATAGGCGGAGGAATAGAGAGCCACCTATAGAGACATGGGAGGATATGAAAAGGGTTATGAGGAAACGATTTGTTCCTAGTTACTACTACCAGGAGTTGTATAATAGGTTACAAAACCTTAGGCAGGGAAATAGGAGTGTAGAGGGGTATTATAAGGAGATAGAGGTCACAATGATTCGGGCAAATATTGAAGAGGATCGGGAGGCTACTATGGCAAGATTTTTGGCTGGTTTGAGTAGAGAAATTCAAAATACGGTGGAGTTGCATTATTATGTGGAGCTGGAGGATATAGTGCACATAGCCATAAAGATTGAGAATCAATTCAAGAGGAGAGGCAGTACACGTGCAAGCCAAAGTCCAAGTACATCCACTTGGAAGCCGAATCAATAGAAGCAAGATGATAAGCAATCCACTTCGAAGCTGAAAACTGAGCAAAAGCAGGAAGTGACCAGCCATGGGAATCGAGGTAAATCCGATTCTTTCACTACTTGGAATCGTGACATTAAGTGTTTTAAATGTCAAAGCAGAGGTCACATAGCATGTCGATGTCCGAACAAAAGAATTATGGTGATGCGAGAAGATGGTGAAATTGAAACCGACAATGAATCAGACAACAACTCTATGCTACCATTAGAAGATGCCGATGATGAAGAGTATGCTGCCCAAGGTGAATTGTCGGTGGCAAAGAGAGCTCTGAGTTTGCAATCCAAAGGAGATGAGGAAGTGCAACGGGAAAACATCTTTCATACAAGGTACCATGTCCAAAACAAGGTTTATAGTGTGATTATTGATGGAGGAAGTTGTGCTAACGTTGCTAGCACTACAATGGTGGAGACGTTAGCACTGAAAACAATTAAGCATCCTCGACCTTATAAATTGCAATGGTTAAATGATAGTACGGAGGTAAGGGTGCATAAACAAGTGTTAGTTTCTTTTCGCATTGGAAAATACAAAGGTGAAGTGTTGTGTGATGTGGTTCCGATGCAAGCTGGACACTTGTTACTAGGAAGACTATGGCAATTTGATCGGCGAGTCAAGCATGATGGTTTCACCAACAAGTACTCATTTGTCCACAATCAAAGAATAATTACTCTTGTACCTTTAACGCCAAATCAGGTTTATAAAGATCAAGTGAGGTTGCAAAAAGAGAGTGAACAAAATAAAAATAGTACAAAAGAGGGTGAGCAAAAGAAATAGATTGATAAAAAGAAAATGAGTGAAAATCAAAAAGAAAGAGATGCCGAAAAACATGAGAGAAAAGAAGAGAGAAAAACAAACATCTATGCAAAGGCGAGTGAAATTAAGAGGGCATTATTTCTTAATCAGCCTATGATTGTACTTTTGTATAAAGAGGCGTTTTTGAACACTAATCAACTTGATGCTTCTTTGCCTAGTTCGGTTGTTTCTATCTTGCAGGACTTTGAGGATGTCTTTCCTGAAGAAATTTCTAATGGTTTACCTCTTATCCGAGGAATTGAACATGAAATTGATTTTGTACCCGGTGCTACCATTCCAAACCGACCAGCCTATAGGAGTAATTCTGAGGAGACAAAGGAACTACAAAGACAGGTTAGTGAGTTGATGGAAAAGGGGTACGTGAGAGAAAGTATAAGTCCATGCGCTGTTCCGGTGATCTTGGTTCCCAAGAAGGATGGGACGTGGAGGATGTGCATTGATTGTCGAGCAATTAACAATATCACAGTCGATAAAGAGAAGATACGTGCAATCCAAGAGTGGCCAAGTCCAACGAGTGTAAGTAATGTTCGCAGTTTTCATGGACTTGCTAGTTTTTATCGGCGGTTCGTGAAGGACTTTAGTAGTATAGCCACACCAATAACCGAAGTCATCAAGAAGAATGTTGGGTTCAAATGGGGAGAAGAGCAAGAAAAGGCATTCCAATTGATCAAGAAAAAAATTAACTCATACTCCTTTATTTGCTTTACCTAACTTTACAAAAACTTTTGAGATTGAATGTGATGCTTCAGGTGTAGGTATTGGCGCCGTTCTTATGCAAGAAGGACGACCAATTGCATATTATAGTGAGAAACTAAGTAGGGCTGCCTTAAAGTACTCTACTTATGACAAAGAATTGTATGCATTGGTTCGAGCCTTGAAAACTTGGCAACACTACCTTTGGCCTAAGGAGTTCGTGATCTATACTGACCATGAGTCGTTGAAGCATTTAAAGGGTCAACACAAGTTGAACAAGAGACATGCACGATGGGTGGAGTTCATTGAGACATTTCCATATGTCATTCGATACAGGCAAGGTAAGGAAAACATCGTTGCCAATGCATTTTCTCGCAGGTATGTACTTCTTTCTACCCTTGACGCAAAATTACTTGGTTTTGAACATATTAAAGAATTATATCCTTTAGACCAAGACTTTAGTGAGGAGTATACATATTATGAAAGACAGCCAATGGTAAGTTCTTTAGGCTTGATGGTTTCTTGTTTCGAGAGAATAAATTGTGTATACCAAATTGCTCAATTCGAGATTTGTTAGTAAGAGAGTCTCATGGTGGAGGATTGATGGGTCATTTTAGGGTAGCTAAAACTCTAGCAGTTTTGCAAGAACATTTTTATTGGCCTCACATGAAGTGGGAAGTTAAGAGAATTTGTGGTCGATGTGTTACGTGTAGGCAAGCTAAGTCTCGAGTGCAACCCCATGGCTTTTATACACCACTTCCCATTCCTAGTGAACCTTGGGTTGATATTTCCATGGATTTTGTGTTAGGTTTGCCTAGGACTAGACGTGGTAGGGATTTGATTTTTCTGGTTGTGGATAGGTTTTCAAAGATGACACATTTTATTCCATGTCACAAAACGGATGATGCTTCACATGTTGCTAATTTGTTCTTTAGGGAGATTGTGAGATTACATGGTATGCCTCGGATAATTGTTTCGGATAGAGATGCTAAGTTCTTAAGTTACTTTTGGAAGACCTTGTGGTGTAAGTTAGGTACTAAATTACTATTTTCTACGACTTATCATCCACAAACCGATAGTTAAACCGAGGTAGTGAATAGGACTTTATCTACTTTACTTAGGGCTATCATTAAAAAGAACATCAAAACATGGGAAGATTATTTACCACATGTTGAATTTGCTTATAATCGTACTATACATTCTGCTACTAAATTTGCACCTTTTGAAGTAGTGTATGGTTTTAATCCATTAACTCCATTGGATTTATCTCCTTTACCTATGTCTGAGCATGTTAATTTAGATGGCAAAAAGAAAGCTGAATTTGTTAAGCAGATTCATGAGAAAGCAAGGCTAAACATAGAGCGAAGGACGGACCAATATGCCAAACAAGCCAACAAAGGGCGTCGTCAATTAGTATTTGAACCCGGAGATTGGGTATGGGTACTGTAGCACCCCCCGACCCGATCCGGCCGGACCGATCCGGGGCGCGCTACTCGGGCTTTCAAAACTTTTCAAAACTCATTTTACGTTTCAAAATCACCGTGAGCCCATAAAATATTTTAAAGATCCTTTTCAAGTGAGCCCATAATAATAATTAACTTTTTTTTTTTTTTTTTGCGAAAATTCGGCAGAGTGCCGTTTGTTTTTCGGACTTTCCAAAACCTGTTTTACACAATCAATTCAAAAACAATTCTCATTTTTCACAAACACTTCTATCACTTTCAATCAGTTGCGCACTCTGCCGTTTAGTGCGACTTTCACAATCAGTTTATAAAATAATAACAAATCAAACTTTACTATTTACATTTAAATAATAAAAGACAGTAATCATAAACTAATTAATTACAAAACGTTTTACAAAACTTATTTACAATTTCCCTGTATATGCATGCTTTTAGAATATATATATACATAACAAATTATAGCTACCCAACTGTACAAATCCTGTGACTCGGTCTGCAATTTGCTCCTCCTTCAATCTCTAGCCTCCTCTGGATTCCTGGTACCTACGCGTTAGAAACAAACTAACGCGCTAAGCATAAAGCTTAGTGGGTGTACTAAAATCTCAATTAAGTAAATTACAACATAATTATTCTTTAAAGAAACAATAAACCACAATATGAGTTTTATTTCTAAATCACTTTCAAAACAATTATATTTCAGAATCAAAGCATTAAACACTTTCAATCACTTTAATTTCAATAAGGAAATCAATATACAAATGCTATCAATAAAATCATTCAGTACACTTTTCAATTCCAATCAATTCTGGCCCACTAGAATACTAAACATTCTAGGACTGGAATATGGGTCCACGTGATTGTCCGAGATTGCCCCGCAACAACAATCACTAATATCATCGCGATTGTCCGAGATTGCCCCGCAACAACAATCGCTAGTATCATTGTGATCGTCCGAGATTGCCCCGCAACAACGATCACTAAGTCGGTGTGATTGTCCGAGATTGCCCCGCAACAACAATCACACAATAACAACGGCGCAGTACTGCTAGGTAAAACCCAGCTGGTATACCAACCTCCTATATCCGTTTCTATGTCTAAGTATCCTAGGGCCGTTTCAGTAAATAATTTTCAAGAAATCACAATAGATTACAAATCATAAACAATAATCATTCAAGTCACTAAATCAAGTATTTTTCACAATTTATAACAATCAAAATATTCGAAAACACGATCCAAATGCTGTCTATCGTAAACGAATTACAAGTCAACAATAGCTATGCAAATCATCAATTTTTCTTCATATAATATAAACCATTTTCATACGAAAATCGAAAACGAAGAATCGAAAACGAAGGCGAAAACAAAACGAAACGAAATCGAAAACGAAAACACAAAACGAAAACGGAAATGAAAACGATAACTAAATACTTTCATACAATTGCGAATACGATTGCGAAAACAAACGTACACCTACCTCGAATCCGTATTTTTCGTTCGACAATCGCGGTTCCACGATTTCGTTTTCCCTTCCCTTTCCTTTCTCCTTCTTCCTCTTCTTCCTCTTTTTCTTTTCTTTTCTTTCTTCTTCTTCTCTCTTCTTCTTCTTCTTTTTCTTCTCTCTTTTCTCTCCTTTTCTCTCTTTTTCTCGGTTCCTTCTCTCGACCTCTCACTCTCTTTCTCTTCTGTTCTGTGTTCTGTGTGTTTCTCGCTTTCGCGAGAAGCTTCTTCTTTTTTTTTATATTTTTTTTTCGCCATCGCGACCGCCGTCGCGACCTGTGGTCGCGCCACCAGGTCGCGGTGCTCACTGGAGTGCGCGCACCGCCTTCGTCGCGAGCGCACCTTGGTCGCGCGGGAGCTCGCGCTGCTCACTGCCAATTTTTGACAATTTCGTCGCGAGCAGTCCATCGCGACCTGTGGTCGCGGTGGCTGGTCGCGTTGCTCACTGCCAGGTTTTGCCATTTTCATCGCGAGCAAGCCATCGCGACCTGTGGTCGCGGTGACTGGTCGCGGTACTCACTGCCAGATTTTTGCGTTTTTCACCGCGAGCGAGCTGTCGCGACCTGTGGTCGCGGTGACCAGGTCGCGATGCTCTCTGGTCCAGTTTTCCAATTTTTTTATTTTTCACTATTCAATCCGGTCCGCTGGAAATCATAAAATAACCATACATTTAATTACATTTACACCCCCTCAAATAGTAAAAATTTATTTTTCACATATTTCATATATAACAAAAATTCATCACCCGAAATCCGGGATGTTACAGGTACACATGCGCAAAGAAAGATTTCCCGCACAAAGGCGTTCCAAATTGCTTCCTAGAGGCGATGGCCCTTTTCAAGTCCTTAAATGCATCAATGACAATGCCTACAAACTAGATTTGCCTGGTGAGTATAATGTAAGTGCTACTTTTAATGTTTCTGATTTAAGTCCTTTTGATGTAGGTGATGATTTGAGGACAAATCCTTTTCAAGAGGAGGGGAATAATGGAAACAATGCTAGCAAATGGGGTGTGGACCTGCTTGAAGTGCCACTTTGGCCAATTACGAGAGCACAAGTAAAGAGGTTTAGAGATGCACTTAACGGGCTAGTGCAAGAGGTCTGGACTCAAGCAACTTCGTGGAAGCCCATGGAGCATGACCCACATGCTCAATAAGGAAGTGTCAACATGATTCAAATTCTAGAATGATCTAGCTCAAAATCAGCAAATTAAATTGGCATGGATTATATCAAAGGTCAATTAATGGGCTGATTGTGTGCATTTATCGGTGGATTTGCAATCAAATCTCCTTGATTCTTTGGGATCATTTCTTGGGTGTGCAAAAGAGGAAAGCAATCTACCTAATTAGTGTGATTATATTTTGTAATTTTCTTCTTTCCTTTTTCTAGAGATTTAGCATTGAAGAGAGGATTATTCTCTAAAATATTCTAGGGTTTTTTATTGTAACATCCCGGATTTCGGGTAATTAATTTTATATGTGTGAAAATAAATTTTACTATTTGAGGGGGTGTAAATGTAATTAAATGTATAGTACGATTTACTATTTTACCTAATGTATGTATAATTAAATAAATTTTACTATTTCCAGCGGACCAGATTGAATAGTGAAAAATGAAAAATTGAAAACTGGACCAGAGAGCATCGCGACCTGGTCACCGCGACCACAGGTCGCGATAGCTCGCTCGCGGTGAAAAACGCAATTTTGGGCAGTGAGCATCGCGACCAGTCACCGCGACCACAGGTCGCGATGGCTTGCTCGCGATGAAATTATCAAAATTTGGCAGAGAGCAACGCGATCTCTCGCGCGACGAAGGCACGCTCGCGACGAAGGCGGTGCGAATGGTCCAGTGAGCATCGCGACCACAGGTCGCGACGGCGGTCGCGGTAGCGAAAAAAATATAAAAAAAAGAGAAGCTTCTCGCGGAAGCTAGAAAACAGCTGAGAAAAGAGAAAAAGAGTGAGAGGTCGAGAGAAACAGCAAGAGAAGAGAGAGTGAGCGAGAAAAGAAGAAGAAAGAAAAGAAAAGAAAAAGAGGAAGAAGAGGAAGAAGGAGAAAGGGAAAGGAAAGGAAAGACGAAATCGTAGAACCAACGAAAAATACGGATTTGAGGTAGGTGTACTCTTGTTTTCGAAATCGTTTCGAGAAGTATTTCGTTTACTTTTTCGTTTTAGTTTTCGATTTCGTTTCTCGTTTATGTTTTCGTTTTCGATTTCGTTAAAAGTTTTCGATTTCGTTAAAAGATTTTGATTTCGATTTTTGTATGAAAAGTGTTTGCTTATAAGAAAAATTGATGATTTATATCTTTATTGTTGATTTTGGACTGATTCTGTGATAGATCGTATTTCGATTTCGTTTTCGAATATTTCGACTGTTATGATTTGTGAAAAATACTGCTCGCAGGCCTATTGTTTTATGATTTGTACTATATTGTGATTTCTTGAAAAATTGTTTATTGTGACGGCCCTAGGATACTTAGACATAGAAATGGATATAGGAGGTTGGTATACCAGTTGGGTTTTACTGAGCAGTACTGCGCCGTCATTATTGTGTGATTGTTGTTGCGGGGCAATCTCGGACAATCACACCGATTTTAGTGATCGTTGTTGCGGGGCAATCTCGGACGATCACAATGATACTAGTGATTGTTGTTGCGGGGCAATCTCGGACAATCACATTGATATCAGTGACTGTTGTTGCGGGGCAACCCCGGACGTCACGTTGACCCATATTCCAGTCCCAGAATGTTTAGTATTCTAGTGGGCCAGTATTAACTGAATTGAATGATTTTATTTATTGATTTTTAAATGTTGATATTGTCATTGAAACCAAAGTGATCGAATCTGCTTTAAGGTTAGGTTTTGAGATTAACATGATTTATGTCCATTATTGAGTTGATTTGAAATATATTGTGTGATATTATTTCGATTTAAAAGTTATATATATATATATATATATATATATATATATATATATATGATTTGTTTTATATTTGAGATTTTAGAACACCCACTAAGCTTTATGCTTAGCGCGTTAGTTTGTTTCTAACGCGTAGGTACCAGGGATCCGGAAGAGGCTAAGGACTGAAGAGATAAAGAGTTGCGGACAGAGTCCCAGAGATTTGTACAGTTGGGTAGCTATATTTTGTTATGTGTATATATAATCTGAAAGCATGCATATACAGGGAATTTGTAAATATGTTTTGTAAAATGTTTTGTAAAATGTTTTTAATTAATTACTTTATGATTTCTGAATGTCTATATATATAAAAGTTTGAACTGTTTTATTTTATAAATTGTGATTGATAAGTCGCACTAAATGGCAGAGTGCGCAACTGTTTGAATATGAGATATTGAAGTGTTGTTAAAAATTGCATTTGAATTGATTTGTGTAAAAGCAGGTTTTGGAAAATCCGAAAAACAAACGAAACTCTGCCGAATTTTTGTAAAAAGTTTATTTATTGCTATGGGCTCACTTGAAAAGGATTCCTAAACTGTTTTATGGGCTCACAATGATTTTGAAATGTAAAATGAAGTTTTGAAAAGTTTTGAAAGTCCGAGTAGCGCTTCCCGGGTCGGTCCGGCCGGATCGGGTCGGGGGGTGTTACATTTATGCTTTGTTATCAAGCCTATATATAGGCGTTTTTCATTCAATACAGAGTACAACATATTGTTAATCAGAAAAGTGAGAGTTTTCTCTTTAGTTCTTCGAAGGACTATCGAACTACTTGTGGTGGACATTATATCGAGCACGTGGTGGGCGTCTCCTCTCGGTACATAACACACCACCAATTTATCATCTAAATGGAGGCCTTCACATTCAAAGCATTAAGTATAATAAAACCACTCAACAACACAATAATCAACCGCAACAAATTAAACAATCAATTCATTCGATCATCATAGAATAAGATCCATCAAAACCCCAACTTACAAGTTTAGCTCATAATTATGGTTTTCAATAATTAAACTAAATTAAATTAACTAAAACAATTAAAATAAAACGAGACGGATTCAATGGAGGATAATGCGAGGTGGTCACACGGTTCCAATCACGGAAATGGAAAATATATTGATTATTATTAAGCACATAATATCATGAGATAAATCACATAAAATATATTCATAAACAATAAATATCCAAATCCGTTCACGGTTCCGAAAATCACCTAACAATAGTTCTAACAACTCAAAATCATAAATGAACAATCAAGGAAGATAAATGAGATGAAATACAACCCATTGAAGCTCTCAAGACTCGAAGATCCACTTTGGTCCGGCTTGAACTTCTCCGCTTTCGATCTTCGTCTTCTTCGATGAACACCCACGATCTAGAGATGTTGTGATGATTTGTGATGCTTGGGATGTGTTTGGGAGGAGCAAGGAGGGTTGAGATCACCCTTGGAGCAGCTTGGGAGCTGCTGGACTGCACTGCCACGAGCTCTCTCCCTCTCTCGCCCAGCTGCGCCTCTTTCTTTTTATAGACAGCCCTTAGGTCGCGTTTTTTCACTCGCCGCGACCACCACCGCGACCTGTGGTCGCGGTGGCTTGGTCGCGGCCTTCACTGGACGGCTAGGAGAGGCAGGAACGCGAGCAGCACCGCGAGGAGGGAAGGTCGCGCTCGAGCTCGCCTTGCCCACTGCCACCTTTTCTTCTCCATCGCGATCTACACCGCGAGCTGCTATGGTCGCGGCTGCCCTCGCGATGCTCACTGTTTGGATGGCTCATCTTCACCGCGACGAGGGAGGACGCGAGCACAGGCCGCGGTTGAGCTCGCGCTGCTCACTGGTTTGGGCTGGGTCATCTTCAACGCGAGCTGCTGGACGCGAGGAGAGGCGAGAGGGAGCTGGTTGCGCATGCATGGCTTTCTGATTTTGTTTTTCTTTCTTAACCAAAACGACGTCGTTTTGGACCAAAGCTTTGGTCCAAAACGGCGTCGTTCAACTTAAAACCAAAACCTTAGGTGACAAAACGCACCGTTTCATTAATTGCTGGGGTTAACTTTCTGAATTTACAGTTTGACCCCAGCACTTTAGCATTCTTTCATCGATGCCCTTCCATAATGTTACTGAAATTACACATTTTTCCCAAAAATATATAAAATCATCACTTAGGTCCCTAAACCTGCACACTTAAGGAAAACACGTCAAAAGCACCAAAAATACTTAAGAATACAATTAAAAGATACGGTTTAGGGGTCGTAAATATATGAAAATAAATTACCGATCAAATACCCCCAAACTTATCTTTTGCTTGTCCTTAAGCAAATCGAAACACACCACGATTAAAAACAAAGACAAAAATAACTAAAACTAAAATCAAAAACGAACTAAGCTATATCCATTTTCGTAGGATGCAACGATGGCACTTAGCACGTGCCACAAGCCTTTAAACCCCTAGGTGGCCCTAGTGGACGAGTTATAGTCTCGTGAGGGTTTACCAGCTACGTTACCCACAAACGTCCTAAGCTAACTATATACATACCTCAACATCAAATTAAATATATACACAAATGCAAAGGTATAAGAATAGCACAAAATTAGAAATTCAAAATGCTGTCAATAAGTCTAATACATCATATATCATACGGGACACTGACATACAATGCATTTATAATCGTGACACCTTCCATATCAATAAACCGCTGATATAATTCGCCTCGACTCTAGTCTCACAAGTTTTCACTCAATAGCACTCAGAACCTAGGCAATCACACTTTCAACTGCATACGACTGGAATTTATGAGCAAAAAAATTTCAAAATGTGTCGTATGCATCAATAATTAGAAAGAACGCACAGATTAAGCAAAGGACCTCATGAAAGATATCAAATGTTAAGAACAGAAAAATTCGTGTATATACATGTCAAATATTACAATTAAGTTTCCTAAGGAGATCAACAGGTCTTTATATGGTTGTAATGGGGCTTAGGGTAATTGGCTCAAAAAGAACGGAAATCGGGTTCAACTCACTTGGAAATCTATTGAGAGACTTCATAAAATTTTCAATTCGTGCAACTTCTCTCACGACTACCAAATTTGCTCAACTTTTCTTCCCTTCCTCTTCTACACCTTTCTCCTTCAACCTCTTTTTCAACCCTTTTTCAATTTTTACTTTGTGCATTTCACTCCTTTTTTCTCATTTTAGCCAACTCTTTTTATATATATATATATTTTTGTTTATTGGCTATTCTCTTTTTCTGCACATTTCCACATCCTTTTCATATTTTTAACTCCACTCCTCTTTTTCACTCAACACGTACACATTTTTCTTTTAATTGTCTCTAGTTTCCAAGCGTCAAAGGTAACGTCTTACAATTTCGGCTAGGATTTTTGGATATGTAGGTCATACAATAAAAGGCTAATATGCGAGTGTTTGGCCGCGAATGGGATAAGGAGCACACAATTACGAATAGGAAATCAAGCTATTTAGGAATTCACACACAATGCCTGGATCATATCTCCAAAATCTACTCAATCGAACAGTCGAAACATATATACAAGATTTCATAATGCAGTTCATTAACATCCAATGCAAACCTATAGAGATCAATCTAATGACAATAAAGCTCAAGGAAGTATATAAGAGTAGAAACGAAAAATTCCCTCAGCATAAATACGCAATAATCTCAAAATCTTACTAAGGGTAGTCTCCACTATTAATCAGAGCTATTAATTGAAAGTTGTCACATATTACAATGCAAAGAGGTCAAACCTATATGTTTAGATGCACAAACACTACCGGCATTATTCCAAATAACAACTTTGTACGCTCAAATGACCTAAGTATTTATATATTATTACTCAATTATCTGTAAAGCATGCATATGGTTTCGCTATCCTAACACAAACACAACAAAATACGAAAATACAATAAAAGACTCGAAAACTGGTGTACGTGGCATTGTTATACCTAAGTCTTCCAAACGCATTGCGTATGAGGAATGTCTAGGTTTCCAGCCTATATACACCAATCAGACGCACAAACACTAAACAATACCCCCAAACTTAAAATAAACATTGTCCTCAATGTTTTACACCTTACGTACGAAGAAAAGGGGCTTATAAAGAAATAAAAAAAACTAAACACTAAAATAAAAACTAAAAACAAAAATAAATAAGACACAAAAACAAAAATGCACAAAATAAATTAACACAAAACAACAGTCCTAATATCCACAACTAACAACCCTATATATCCACAACTAACAAATCTAAATAGACACACAAAAACAAACAAAAACAAAATCAAAGAAATCAAACACTTCAAAAATATGTACATCCAACCAAACTTCCCCCGAACTTCAAAATTTTCAACTCAAGGCACAACACTTCAAAAGTTTCATGGGAGAGAGTTACGAAACACAAGAAAATTTAAACTAAAAAAATTAAAAGAAAATAAAAGAAAATATGTACAAGTTTTTACCTCATCGCTTGAGCTTTCGCCCACCTCCCCCATGATTGGTATCTCCTCATTAGCTTACCGCACCATTCTAACCAAATGACTGGAAGAGAAGATGACTCTCCCAGCACTGCATACCTCGAATGCGAAGGTATCTCTTTACGGCCCAAGTGCGAGTTCTGCTCAAAAGGCGGAGGCGGTTTGGGCTTCCCTTCTCCGAGGTCGACAAAAACGTATGTATCTTGGTAGCTTTCTTCTTTCGCAGTGGCGCTATGGACTAGACATAACTCAAGTGGTTTTGGAAGGGTAGATGCCTCATCTCCATAAAACAAGTTCTTGCTCCCTTCCGTCTCTACTTGATTAACCCAAATCTGGTGCTCAATTTGCTCTTCGATTTCCACGGCCATTTCATTGCATTGCACCATAGGATATGGTTCGTGGTCTTGCCATTGGATCTCTGTAGCTAATTTACTGATTTGAATCTCCAAGCGTTGGGTAGCTGCTTGAGTATGTTGAGCAACTTGATCAAGTTTAGCTTCCAGCTTCTTCAGGGCCTCATCTTGGGAATCCATTCTTTCATCCATCTTAGACATGAATTTTAAAATCATGTCTTCCAATGCTGGATCAATTTCCTGATGTTCTTGCTGGTTGCTCCAATGAGATTCGGAATGATTGCTCCACCCAGGATTGTACGAGCTTAGGTAGGGGTCGTTCTGCTGATAATGTACATAGCCCTCGTACTGCATTTGCTCAGAACGGCTCTCAGCAAACGGATTGCCCACCTGACAATCAGTACTCATATGCGGCCCCCCACATAAGAAACAACCCAAAGGTGCTTCATAGTCTCTAGTCGCCACTTCCTCGGTAAGCTCAGGCGCCTCATACCAAGGATACATGTCCTCCATAGAAAACAAAAAAAAAATCAAAATTAATAAGAATAAAAATAAAATATATACAAATCCAAATTAGCTATAGACTTAATCGGTATTAATATCAACACAACTAAAAATATCCCCGGCAACGGCGCCAAAAACTTGGTGCGACTTTTTGTACCCGCAAGTATACGGGGTTGGCACAAGTAATAAAATGATGAGTAAATTATCGTCTCCACAGGGATATTTAGGCGTTGAGTACTAAAATTAACAAAGCCTATTTCTATTTGAATAATCGAAAGATATTAAATGATAAAAATATAAAAACATGAAAATAAAGCAAGCAACCAATATGAGAGATTAGTTAGGGTATTTGAATTCACCTAATCCATCCGATTGAGTTCCATGAAAGCACATTGTTGAGGTTTAATTATGCATGAAGATGACCGTGTTTATCTAATTTATCCAAAGTCCCCTCTCGAGGTAAATCGGACCTATTCCGCACACACTAATATCCTATCTCTCGATGGTATATCCAAGTGTATAGAAATGCATTAGTCACAATAAACACCCTATGTGATCACACAAGCAAATTAGTATATCTCTATCCAATTCTACTTGTGGTGGACATTATATCGAGCACGTGGTGGGCGTCTCCTCTCGGTACATAACACACCACCAATTTATCATCTAAATGGAGGCCTTCACATTCAAAGCATTAAGTACAATAAAACCACTCAACAACACAATAATCAACCGCAACAAATTAAACAATCAATTCATTCGATCATCATAGAATAAGATCCATCAAAACCCCAACTTACAAGTTTAGCTCATAATCATGGTTTTCAATAATTAAACTAAATTAAATTAACTAAAACAATTAAAATAAAACGAGACGGATTCAATGGAGGATAATGCGAGGTGGTCACACGGTTCCAATCACGGAAATGGAAAATATATTGATTATTATTAAGCACATAATATCATGAGATAAATCACATAAAATATATTCATAAACAATAAATATCCAAATCCGTTCACGGTTCCGAAAATCACCTAACAATAGTTCTAACAACTCAAAATCATAAATGAACAATCAAGGAAGATAAATGAGATGAAATACAACCCATTGAAGCTCTCAAGACTCGAAGATCCGCGTTGGTCCGGCTTGAACTTCTCCGCTTTCGATCTTCGTCTTCTTCGATGAACACCCACGATCTAGAGATGTTGTGATGATTTGTGATGCTTGGGATGTGTTTGGGAGGAGCAAGGAGGGTTGAGATCACCCTTGGAGCAGCTTGGGAGCTGCTGGACTGCACTGCCACGAGCTCTCTCCCTCTCTCGCCCAGCTGCGCCTCTTTCTTTTTATAGACAGCCCTTAGGTCGCGTTTTTTCACTCGCCGCGACCACCACCGCGACCTGTGGTCGCGGTGGCTTGGTCGCGGCCTTCACTGGACGGCTAGGAGAGGCAGGAACGCGAGCAGCACCGCGAGGAGGGAAGGTCGCGCTCGAGCTCGCCTTGCCCACTGCCACCTTTTCTTCTCCATCGCGATCTACACCGCGAGCTGCTATGGTCGCGGCTGCCCTCGCGATGCTCACTGTCTGGATGGCTCATCTTCACCGCGACGAGGGAGGACGCGAGCACAGGCCGCGGTCGAGCTCGCGCTGCTCACTGATCTGGGCTAGGTCATCTTCAACGCGAGCTGCTGGACGCGAGGAGAGGCGAGAGGGAGCTGGTCGCGCATGCATGGCTTTCTGATTTTGTTTTTCTTTCTTAACCAAAACGACGTCGTTTTGGACCAAAGCTTTGGTCCAAAACGGCGTCGTTCAACTTAAAACCAAAACCTTAGGTGACAAAACGCACCGTTTCATTAATTGCTGGGGTTAACTTTCTGAATTTACAGTTTGACCCAGCACTTTAGCATTCTTTCATCGATGCCCTTCCACAATATTACTGAAATTACACATTTTCCCCAAAAATATATAAAATCATCACTTAGGTCCCTAAACCTGCACACTTAAGGAAAACACGTCAAAAGCACCAAAAATACTTAAGAATACAATTAAAAGATACGGTTTAGGGGTCGTAAATATATGAAAATAAATGACCGATCAAGAACCCACCAACCTGAGAGCTGACGAGCTCTCACACTAGCAGGGTCAATAGAAACACTCAAAGTGGAAAACCTCACAAAAACCTAAGTGTAACATTAATGTAACTTGCCAACCTGCGAGCTCACGATCTCCCAAAATAGCAAGGTTAATGCTTAGGGTGACAAACCTCTCGGAGTTGTGGAAAACATTTGGTAAAACTTGCGAAATTACGAGCTCACGAGCTCCCAAACAGCGAGGTCAACAATGACACCCAAGGTGACAGCACTCACGAACAGGAATCTACCTCCCAAGCTAGCGAGGTCGTGATTATTAAACGAGCTGAAAGTACATTAAAGCTCTAAACGAGCTGAAATTACATCGAAATTTCAAACAAATAGAAAATACATTAAGGTTCTAAATGAACTAAAATAAAATGAAAAACAACCAGAACTAGTTGGGAAGCACATTGAAGAAGGTCTTTTAGGATTGTTAACCATCTCTAAATTTCTTAACAATGTACTCCTGATCTAATTAAGTTGAAGAAGAACTGACAAAATGTGTTAAAGAAAAACTGGCTGGCTGCTGAAGTCATCGCATTCCTTGCCCAAAGATGAAAGTCTGCATGCTTGGTAAGTACACATTCCTCGACCTAAGATGAAAGTCTGCATGCTGAGAGAAGCACACACTCCTCGACCTAATATAAAAGTCTGCATGCTGGAAGGATATGGACAGTGGAATTTTAGATGCTCAAGCCTGGCCAGTTGGAGGACTTCCATCTCCTGGGTCAACTTGATCGCTAGCTATAGCCGCAGGATCTGCAGACTCGGAGGTTGCATTTTTGTCTTGTGCCCCATTTCCTTCAGAAGTCTCCTCAACGACATCATCAGCAAGCTGTTGTTCATCTGCCTTAGCCACAGCCCGTATTTTCTGGAATTTCTCGATCAGCTCGCCAACAGCTAGGCCAAGGAAGCAGAGGTCGAGGGCTGGATATTGGAGCTAGATGATATAGATGAGGTCGCTTTGAGCATCATTTTTTAATGCATTTTTCTCCTCCTTCAAGCTCTTGTCCTTCTGGGCAAGCTCTTCGTCCTTTCTGGCGAGGTCGACCTTCAGCTGTTCAAAGAGGTTGTGGGCGAGCTCGAGGTCAATCTTAGCCTTACTGATCTCGTCCTTTAGCACGCCAATTTGATCTTTGTACTTGGCGGCGGACACATTCATCTCCAGCTTCATGTCCCTCCTGAAGGCCTAGCACCCATAGACCTTCACGGCCAGCTCCTTCTCGCACTCCTCACCAACGACGAGCTCCCTTCTTGTAACCTAGAGCTCCTCACAAAGCTCCCTCTTCTCCGCCTCGCTCCTCTTAGTCTCGAGCATATCTTTATACGCAAGACAGGTGGACTAAAAAATATATATATATATATATATATATGTAAAAAGTCGTTGCGACGAGAAATAAAGAATCACAGTCGTACTTTACCGAATTGATGCTTACCATTAGAGTATAGCGGATCAAGATGTGGCAAACCTCCTCCCCATGGACCTATTCTATGCGACGACTTAACCCAGCTGTGAGGAAGTTATCGCAAATATTCAGAACCTGCCTAACAAACTCCATCGCAGCAGGACCAAAGGTGCAGTCCGTAAGAAACTAGGTAATCAGAGCGACCTGAGGAGGATCGATTTCGAACACCTCGCGGGGCTAGGTCTCATCAACGAACTCCTTCCCCTTGTCTTTGCTTGTTACGGGGAGAGCTAAAGAAGGTGGGGAAAGAGATAGAGGAGATCTCTTGGGAAGTGGGGGCTGGTCGCCCCAACTGGACTCCTCCGCCTTAGCCTTATTTGTAGGGGTGGTAGAAAGAGAGGCATCAGCGCCCCTTTTATTAGGATTTTATGTCCTAAAACTTGTAAATGTAAACGGTTAAAGACTTAATAAAATTATCCAAATTATCATTCTAGTTTATAAGTGTTTTATATTCAGTAATACATTCGTATTTTGCAAGAACATCCTAGATTGCAAGATGTAATCTCAGAATAAGTATATGATGGTCATATACAGAGAGGATTCATTTTGAGCCATACAATCTAAAGAGTCCGTAGAGAGCGAACAAAGTTGGGTACTTTGTTTGTGATTGATCTACTGCTGCGGTCCATTCTGTAAAATACGGTAGTCTTATCCTAGACCGCTCATGTAGTTGACATGAGAATGAAGGCACCTTATATGATGAGATCATATAGGACTGGACCACGGTTAATATAAATCTCTCACCAAGATCCGTTAGTAGATGAGATTCATATATATATATATCGATAATCGATGGCTATTTATAGGTGATCTTAATCCTGAGTGTCTTATCGACTTCTTCAGGTTGGATCGTGGCTTTTGACTTACCATGAGTGAGGTCGATGTGAATTTCGACCAATACCTCCGTATCTTGGAGTTGCGGTTTGGCTTGTGGCTGGGAAGGTTTCAACACAACAGTGGAATCCACTCTTTCTTGATTGAAGTAGATGAGTAGTCTCCTTAAGGGTTTATTCGGGGCTTGAACGATTATGAGCACTCTTTTTCTTCCGTTACAAAGACAGGATTTATTTGTTCATTAGAGAATCAATGGTACTTAGAGGAAAAGATATTTCTAGAGGGGTATAACGGACTTTATGGCTCAGCTCTATTTATGAACTACTTGTGGAGGATTACACTATATAACGTCTACAGTTTTGAGAGTACAGCATCGGGTTTTTAGTGGAATAACTCTGAGGTTAATAATCGTGAAATATTAATTAAAGAGTTTTAATTAATATTACTAAGTATTATTGGAGCTCAAAATTGTGGGTCCATTAGGTCCTGTTGGCTCCATTTCTTGATCAAAAATGGGCCTTCATTAGTGCCTTTCTTCACCTTCTTTTGTCATGTTCGCGGGTATTTATCAGATGTTTTGATATTTTCCTTGAGTGTACAGGTTGTTAGATTCTGTTGGTGACTTCGGTCGATTTCAACCAAATATGTGCATTAAATGTCCGCTCATTTCTGCCGCTTCGTGAAGACAGCTTTCCATAGATTCCAGATAAACTCACGACTTCCTCCCGAGTTGGTCAAATCGCGAGGGCAAAACTGAAGAAAAATGACCGAGACACACGCGACTTACACCCGAGTTAGGCAAGTCGCGAGGACCAAATTTCTAGCCAGAGACAGAGACACACGTGACTTGGACTCGTGACTTACTCGCGAGTTGCCAAGTCGCGAAGGCAAGAAAAATCCAGCTGAAACCCAAGACTCACTTGTGCAGCTGTCATTTTTTGGAGGCTGCCATTTATTCTACAAGATGAACTGGATTGAAAGCCTTATATTTCTGGAAAGTTTCAGATGTCCACTTTACGGCAAATTTTACGGTTCGTGATTCTGAGGTTTCTAAAGGAAGTTATGCTCATTTTCGCAACAGTGCGCAGAATCACGACTTTCATGTGCGAGTTAAGTCGCAAGTCATGTTTCGGAGTCCGTCATAAATTCCACAGAGCAAACTGGGTTTCGAGCCTTGTATCTCTGGAAATTTTCAGATGTCTACTTTACGGCAAATGTTACGGTTCGTGATTCAGAGTTTTCTAGAGGAAGTTATGCTCACTTTCGCAACAGTGCGCAACTCACAACTTGGTCAAGTCGCGAGTCAACTCGCAAAGACCAATTTTAGCTATTTTTGGCCGAGACACACGCGACTTAACTCGCGACTTGACCAAGTCACAAGTCAAGTCGCGAGTATGCCTAGAAAGCCCAAAAACAGCCTGTTATAAAAGGAAAACTTGAGAGAAAGGGAGGGATTCGGACTAGAGTTCGGCGAGGGCTCAAAACAGACAACCAAAAGGAGAAAAAGAGAAAGAAGACAAGGCAAAGGGGGAGAAGAAGATCACCTTGAAAACAAGAGGATTCAGATTCGATCCTTGAGCCAAAATCTCACCATAAAGCTTAGATTTGGAGAGAGTGGAAGCTAGACGAATTCCCAACAGGAGGAGGACGAGAGTTCATCACACCTAGAGTTTTTCTATCCCTTTCCTTCTTTATTTTCTTGCTTGTAACTCTCTTTATTAATTGAAAAATATATTTGGTTGTAAATCTTTGATTATGAACTAAACTTGTAAGTTAGGGTTTTGATAGATCATTTTCTATGAAACTTGAATGAATTGATTGTTTAATTTGTTGTGGTTGATTATTATGTTGTTGAGTGATTATGCTTAATGCTTCTGAATGTAATGGCCTGCATTTAGTTGATTTTATGGTTGTGTGTTATGTACCGAGAGGAGACGCCCACAACGTGCTCGATGTAGTGTCCACCACAAGTAGAATTAGATAGAGATATACTAATTTGCTTGTGTAATCATATAGGGTGTTTATTGTGACTAATACATTTTCATACATTTGGATATACCATCGAGAGATAGGATATTAGTGTATGTGGTAATAGGTCCGATTTACCTCGAGAGAGGACTTTGAATAATTTAGATAAACACGGTCATCAACATGAATAATTAAACCACAATGATGTGCTTTCATGAAATTCAATTGGATGGATTAGGTGAATTCAAATACCTTAACTAATCTCTCATATTGGTTGTTCGCTTTATTTTTATGCTTTTATATTTTATCTTTTATTTGCCTCTTCCAAACCTTCCGATTATCCAAATAGAGGTAGGCTTGATTAATTTTAGTATTCAACACCTAAATATCCCTGTGGAGACGATAATTTACTCATCATTGTATTAATTGTGCCGACCCCGTATACTTGCGGGTACAAAAAGGCATAACAGGTCCCTTTACTAGCCCTTATGGTTGTTGGTAAAGAGGGTTACGGTAGATTAATTGGATAGTCCGATTAATAGTGTTACGAAAATAATACGATTTAAATAAAAGAGAATAATTAAATAATGTGATTATTTAATTAATTAAATATTTAATAAAATAATAGAAATTAATAATTATTAATTATTAATTCTATTTATTAAATAGGAGGTAACAGAATCAAACTATGACAAGGACAAAAGAATTAAAATAATATGATTATTTTAATAGTCCTAAAGGTTACAGGTTTAAGTCTTTAAAGAGACCAAAATAAATAGGATTTAGAATCCTATTTAACCTGGTCAAATTAAAACCCTAAAAAGCTAGTATATAAGAGTTATATAGTTAGAAAAATTGACCTATTCACAAGTGAGAAAACACAGAGGCAATTCGGTCACCAAAGAGAGAAGAAAAGAAAAAAGTTTTTTCTGACTCTCCCTTTCTTTGCAGGTTAAGGCCAGCCATAGGGAGAAAGAGTTCTCCGTTCATTTTTCATGTGACCTCCATATCTTGCCGTGACGTGCCCATACACGCGTTGTCAGACCGCGGGTCGTAGCTCAGAAGATCTAGTAGTAGATCGAAGATTCAGAAAAAGAAAATCAAGAAAAAGGTATGTAGTTTTATAAAATCTTTTTCTGCGTATATACAGGAAGTCGTTCCTGATTGAAAAATAGTTTTTCAATTAGAAGAAAATTTTTAAAATCTAATTCCGCATGTTATAGGATAATCAAACGTTTTTTAAAACTCCCTTCACCTTTTGCCTATAGGGTGCTTTGATACTTGCAGCCTCACCATTTCCTCTTGGTTTGGATATTAATGTTGCTGCTGTTTTTTCTTCTTCTTCTACTGAGTTTGTTGTTGTCGTGGTTGTTGTTGTTATTGTTGTTGTTGTTGTGGTTGTTGCTGATGACAAGGTTGTTTGCTAGCTAGCCCTTGAACCTGCTCTTCAGACTCAGTTTCTTCGTTCTCAAGCTCTTCGACCTATTCGTTAGGCTTAGTGACCTCCTGGATGTCATGTTCCTTGTCGAGCTTCTGCACTTCATTGCGCTCAAGAGCAAGCTTAAAACTCACCAAAAGTTTCTCAGTGATCCGCTTATATTCAGCGGCTCCTTTGACTTCCATGAATCAAGTTCTTGAGAATTTCAAGCACATCCTCCTCTTCATTGAAGATAACAAGGTTTTGTCTTGTACCGTCTGCAAATAAAAAAGGCAAAGTTAGAAACAAGCAATCTAGACACAAACAGACCCTACTAATACCCTACGAGCTAGACTTAAAGGTCGATCTCAGAACCCTTAATAAAGAAGTAGGTCGTTTTGTAACTCCCTACATTCGACCTAATGTCTGATTTTAGTAGCTCCCTATATCTACCAGCCCGTATAGGGAGATAGTATATCTCATGGTGCGGGGTCCCCTCAAGCAAGCCCTTTGGGAAGGGGCACTTCTTTAGAGAGTAACAGAACCTGATGATGTTGTCACTTAGAAGAGGGACTTCATTCCTCCTAAAGATGAGGTAGAAGGAGATCAACTGGGCATAGGAGTTAGGAGAAAGCTGCATCGGGGCGAGCTTCAGCATATTCAAGACGTGGATAAGGAAACCCGGGAATGGAAACCTTAGCCCGAACTGTAGATGCTGATGGCTGATCGTTATTTAGATAGGATGAGGATAAGCCTTCATGTATCATCCCAGGTCGCTCCTATTGACCTTAGAAGGAGCTGACAAAAAAGCCTTAGTTCTTGGCTGTGACCTCCTAAAAACAGCTTGGGGAGGGTTCGTTGCTTCCTCCACGCCATCCACTGTTTTTGCATTCCCCTCCTGATCCCTAGCGACCTGTGCCACCGCGATTGTCACTAAAACTCAGCCCCGAGCTAGCCTGAGTTCTTGACGACCAAAAGTTGAAGCCTCAACGACTTCCCTTTGAGGCACCTGACCTCTTGGCAACTAGAAGCCTCTGCGACCTCCGTTCAGGGTGACTTAGCAACCCTCTGGCTATTGGCCAAGGCCTCTACAGCTTGAAGTCGTTCATAATTCCTTATAACCTCGTCGACAGATAAAAACATTGTCCTCGTCCGAGTCAGTATGGCCATCACTACCAACCCGGTGCTCACGTCGCTTCTGGCTGCTCGATCTAGACATCTACACCAGAGCATCTAAAGTTAGTGAGATAACAAGGGAAGCCTAAACACCTATAGCGACCTAAGACTCAAGCCAGAAGCACCACCAGATCGTGACCATTTTCTTTTAACTTAATTGAGGGATAAAAGAAAGATTCTACAACTTCCAGGCTCCCAAAGAAGATTCAGGCACACCGAAAAACCTAAGAAAAAAGACCCAAAAACACAGAGATAGAAAAAGAAAAGGAAAAAATAGGAAAAGAAAACTTACTGTATGCAACGAAGATTCAATGTTCATGGTGAGCAGGGTTGATTTGCTTACTACCAGAGAACTTTTTTCACGTCGAAATAAGATTATGTGATGCGTACGGTGACTAAAAGTGGCAAATAGAGTTGTGAAGGAAGTTTTCTAGGAACTACCTTCGAAAAGAGAGAGATTTGCAAAAATAGGTGTTTTTGAAAACTGAAGAAAATGGTGGGAGTGATCTTATATATACCACGAAACCCCCACCATTGGATCAAAGCAATGATAGCCTGAAAATGATCAACGACCAAGATTCGACCTAGCGACCTAGTGGGATACTTAAAGGGCAGCTGATGTAACGTGCACATTTAATGTGAGTGATGACGTGGCAGTTGACACTGTTGGGATTTATTCCCTAAAACTTTTAATTGTAAATGTTATTAGACATAAATAAAAATTAAACGTTTATGATGTAAATAAAAGTGTTTTATATCTGTTCATACATTTATATATTGTGCAAGTAACATCCGAGATTGCAAGATGTAATCTCAAAATGAGTATATGAAAGTCATATACAGTAGAATTCATTTTGAAACATGCAATCAAAAGAGTCCATAGAGAGCAAACAAAGCTAGGTACTTTGTTTGTGGTTGATCTACTGCTACGGTTCATTCTGTAATGTACGGTGGTCTTATCCTAGACCGCTCATATAGTTGACATGAGAATTGAGACACCTTATATGATGAGATCATATAGGACTGGGTCACGATTTATATGAATCTCTCACCAAGATCCATTAATATATAAGATTGGTATATATCGACAAACGATGGCTATTTATAGGTGATCTTAATCTTCAGTGTCTTATCGACTCCTTTAGGTTGGATCGTGACTTTTGATTTACCATGAGTGAGGTCGATGTTGTATTCTCGACCAATACCTCCGTATCTTGGAGTTGAAGTTTGGCTTGTGGCTGGGAAGGTATGAACATAATAGTGGAATCCACTCCTTCTTGATTGAAGTAGATCAGTAGTTCCCTTAAGGGTTGATTTAGGGCTTGGACAATTATGAGGCATCTCCTTCTTCCGCGAGGAAGACAGGATTTAATTGTTCATTATAGAATCAACGGTGCTTAAAAAAATATATATAACTAGAGGGATATAACAGATATTGTGACCCAACTCTAGCTATAAACTTCTTATGGGGGATCACACTAAATGAAAATAGCTATATCAATAGACACTGAGACTTCAGATTGTATAAACACGTCTACAATTCTGAGAGTGCAGCCTCGAGTTTTAAATGGAATAACTCTGAGGTTAATAATTATGGAATATTAATTAAAGAGTTTAATTAATATTACTAAGTATTATTAGAGCTAAAAAATATGGGTCCATTAGGTCCCCTTGCTAGCTATTATGGTTGTTAGTAACGAGAGTTACAGTAAATTAATTGGATGGTTCAATTAATAGTGTTATGAAAGTGACACAATTTAATTAAAGAGAAGTAATTAAATAATATAATTATTTAATTAATATTTTAATAATTTAATAAAAATTAATAATTATGAATTATGAATTATGAATTATGAATTATTTTAATTATTAAATAGCAGGTTGTATGTTCAAATCTTGATAAGGATAAAAAGAATTAAATAATAGATTATTTAATAGTCCTAGAGGTCACAGGTTCAAACTCTAGAGAGACCAAAAATAAAAGGATTTAGAATTCTATTTTGATCTAGTCAAGTTAAAAATCCTAAAGCCTTAGTATATATATATATATATATATGAATTGTTACTAGGAAAACTGACCTAATGCAATTACGTAGCAAAAATAACTGAGCGGCTACATCAAAGAGAGAAAAGAAAAAAGAAAGTGTTTTTTTTACTCCTTCTGTTTTGCAGGGTGCGGCCGGCCAAGGGAAGAAGAGTGTCTTCCCTGCTATTCTACTATCTCCATCTCTTCATCCGTGACATACCCACACACGCGTTATCAGACCGCGGGTTATAACTTGAAATGCATGGTGGTGAATCAAGAAGTCAGAGAGTCAAAACACAACAAAAAATAATTGTAGTTATAAATCAATATTCGCATATATACAAGAACTCGTTCCTAATTGAAAAGAGTTTTTAAATAAAAGAAATTTTTTTGAAACTCATTTTGCTGCCTTTATAAGAAAAAATATATTTTTCTTCCCTTCAGACACGACAGCTTCCACTCACCAGAAGAGCAACCGCCCTTATGACCTAGCACCAGTGACTTGGAAAAGCGATTTATGGCCTCCCAAAAGCGACCTAGAAACTACTCCTCAAAATCTCAGCTCGCTAACCTACAGAAATCTATCGCAGCTTCCACCGTGAGGCTTTCGAGCTAAAAGCTGGAGGGCTAATTTTATGTGCCTAATTTCATTAAGCCCAATAGACCCAGCGAACTAGAAAAGCCAATAGAACTCAGCGCAATAGACAGGTTCATCCTAACAACGTGAAGCGGAGAAAGGGACTTAGAGGCTCTATGCGAGCTACAGTACTTGAGCAACCTAGGAGATTTATACACATCACCTTGTATCAACGACATAGCTCAAGCTAGCATGATACTCAGCTCGAGGCTTCAGATAGAGAAGAATCCTAAGAATAAAGGGATTTGATCTAATCAACTAGCAGAGTCTCAATTAGTCTTAAACTCCTTAATTTTAGCAATTGTATTTCATTTAAAGCATGTTTTTTAGGGATTTGATTTAATCCCTGGTTTCCTGTAATTAGACTCCATGTAAAACAGAATGACTCTATCCCTTCACACCATAAAAGGGGTGGATCATCACTGTTACAAGGGTTACAAAAAATTGGAGAGAAAAAGACGTATAACGAGCTCAATAGTAATATAAGAACAGTAGATGTAGACATTGTTTCTGGCCGAACCACTTTAAAATTCTTTTTGTTTGATCTTATTTTCATTGCTTTATTGTTATTATCACTGTTAATTGCATTGACCAAAATCACACGTCAACATATATAATGTCCATTTATGAACACGAAGATTGCACTAAAAACATCAAAACTAAATAAGAAAACCATAATTTCACACTTGGAAGCTTAGAAACCACCATATGAAATATTGTCATGAACAAATTCATACTCAAAATTTGAAATTTCTCTTGTAAATTTTTCTACTTTGTTTAGATTTTGTAATTTCCAGTTTACTCTCTCTCTCTCTCTCTCTCTCTCTCTCTCTCTCTCTGAATTTAATTATTGCGTACTTATTTTAATTTTCTATCAAGCAACTAGCAGGAGTAGGGTTGGCGCCGGTTCAATTCGAGCCGGTCAATTCGAACCGAACCGGCGGTTCAGAATCGGGACCCGATTTAAAATCGGGGGAGCGAACCGGGACCAACGGTCACGGTTCCAATTATTAAATAAACAGAACTGAAACCATCGGTTCAAGCTATTTTTTGTTTTAAAAAAAAAAATTAAATTAGCCGTTGGGCCAAACGGTCACCCAACTAGCCCAACGGCTAGTCCATTCCAAGAATTATATTTAAAAAAAATTAAAAAAAGTTAAGAGGCCATTTCCAATTTTAGGAATTAAAGGACGAATTGAAACCGACAATTTCTCTTCAATTTCGGTTTCAGTTTTCCTTCTTGGAAAATCGAAACCGACAGTTTCAGCACTGATTCTGGAACCACGGCCATCACTAAGCTGGAGCAGCTGGTTCTCTATGGTCATACTCATTTCTACGGAATGTGGACCCAGGAAATAAGGTGAATCGCAGACAGCCCACAGTTCAGAACGCGTAAAACTCGGCACGGCACCTGTTGCTGTTAATACAGTAGACTGACGTGGCATGTCTTGATTAGATACAAATTCAAGGAACTGACTTTTTCTGACAAAAGTCCGTGAACCAACGCAACAAGAGCACGTAAAAAAATACATAAAAAGAAAAAGAAAAAGAAAATTAAACAGACACTGAAGAGTGAGAGAGAGAGAGAGAGAGATGACGCTTGGTCTGATCAATGCGAACCCGGTGGTTCACGCCAAGAAGGAAAGGGTGGCCCGCACCGAAGATCCTCACTCTGACGACGCCGTTGATCCTCTCGAAATATATGATATCCTCCCCTAATTTGATTTTCTTTGTTTGTTTTCTTTTCTATTTTTTTTTTTAAGTAGACGAAATGGAGAATTATGATCAAAATTGTGTTTTTTTTTATATTTGAGTTTTAAATTTGATGATGGTGATGAGAAAAAGAAAGTGTTTGAAAATCTTTGACTCAAAAATGGCAAATTATGTGAGAGATATAAGAGATCCAGAGCATCCCTATTCACTTGAACAGCTCAGTGTTCTATCAGAGGAATCCATCACCGTTGACGAGAAGCTTGGGCGTATTTTGTAAGTCTTGCTCTGCTTCAATTTTTTTTTTTTAACTCTTTAGTTTCTAGCTTTTAAAACAAGCATTTTTATTTGTAATCTTGATTTAGGATAACTTTTACTCCGACAATTCAGCATTGTAGTATGGCAACGGTGATTGGTCTATGCCTGAGAGTGAAGCTAAAAGAGTTTTTTCCACCGCATTTTAAGGTCAGTTGTGGTTTTTATAAGTCCAATTAGTTGATATTTAAGTACAAATATGGCATATTAGATTACTGTTTTATTGGAACTGAAGTGAAATATTTCTATAACTTTGATGTTGCTTTTCTCCAATTCATGGGCATTTCATTAATTTTGAAATGGTATGTGAACGTCGGATTTGTGAGGATATGTTATCTTCACGCCCCTTTTAAAATCTTAGCAATCAATGTCATATGATTCCCTCATTAATAGAAAATGGAGGGTCGGATGGACAAGTGTTAATCATCTTCTATTTGGTGATCCATCAATAGTCGATGAAAATTCGTTCTTCAATTTATCTTGATTTTTCACTTCTACAACTGTTCTTAATGCAAACTTTCGTCCCTTGATTGAACTATATTTGTCATTTGATATCGTAATGAACAAATGTTTACCGCGGGTTAGGATTAAGAACACATTCAACTGCTTGCAATATGCTCGCAAGCAACCACAGTCGTGGACCTCCTATTTTCGGCTTTTCAGCAATGGGAGGTTATCTGAATGTCTCCACACTCTCCAGAAGTGATGTTCCCTTATTTGATATCGACATACAAAATTCTTGGATATTAGAAGTTGGAATTGCTATAACTTTTCGACGACTCTGCATTTTGAAATAAACTTGATAGATAGATATAGTTTATCTGCAATCTGGATCTTGCATTTGTTAACTTGTAGCTAGTCATCTAGTTACTCATTTATATGTTTGCTGATGTTTGTTTGCAGCTTGATATCAGAGTAGCTCCCGGATCTCATGCCAATGAAGAATCAGGTAAAAATTGCTCAATCCTTGTGGGTGCCATTCAACATATGTGAGAACAATGTCAATTTGTTTCCCTTTACAAATTGAATTGAATCTCGGAAACGTAGTTGAATCTCCTCAAGAGTGAATACTTCTCATGAATTTATCAGTCCTAGGGCTTGGTCTCATCTCTCCTGCGTAAATAATTTCTAGGCAAAGGTGCAATTTTCAATGGAAAGACATATTAAGATCTCTTATGCTTTCTTTAATCTTTAAAAATTCGCTCAACCAATTCAGTTGTTGTCTTGAAGATCTTTTCAATCAAAGCCATGCAATAAGATATCCCGGCCTTGAATTTATGTGGGAGTGAAAACTTCAATTGGCAATATGGGAGGAATTATATTCCATTTTAGTGCGATTAGCTGACCTATTACCATTTTCCTTATCAAGTCTCCCGTAACTATTACTGAGATCATGCAATTTGTTTTCACTGCAGTCAATAAGCAGCTGAATGATAAAGAAAGAGTTGCAGCTGCTCTGGAGAATCCTAATCTACGCCAACTTGTGGATGAGTGCCTCTACTCCAATGAACTTTGAACCTTGCACTCAGCTTCCCCAAAACCACTGTACAGAGTAAGCAGCAGTAGTGGTTGAATGCAATAAGCAAAGATTTTGTTGTAATATGAATTTGATTCGATGAATGTACTCAAACTCTAGTAGTCTAGTTGTGTGTACTCATTTTTTGTTGACCGCATGATAGAGATGTGTGATGTAGCATATTGCTTAATTTTCATGTGTGAATTTGATCAGGAAGAACTGAACTGGAGCTTTCATGTGTGAGCTGCAGCTCATGCTTTGAACAGCTTTGTGTCATGTTGCCAGCTATAGCATTGATATGAAATGGCTAATTGTAACTTGGTTTCATGCCGGTGAAAGTAGATGACTGTATATAAAGATGGCAGCAATCTGATCTTGTGCAGGTACTAATTGTTTTTTTCTTCTTTTTTTGGTATTTGTTAATTTTTCCCCAACAATTTTTTGTTTATAATTATATGATGATATAGTTTATATGTGAACCAAACGCTCCTAAATCTGGTTGCAAGCAATATTTGACGCCTAGATCACATAAATACCTACAGTTGTCTCTCCAGTTGAATTGGTTCCTGCTACCAAATGTAGCATCTTCAGTTCTTGTAGTTAACTTTACATGATAAAATGAAGAACTTCAACATACTTCCTGTCAAGGCTGTGTTTGCGTCTTACAATCTTGATCATCATTGTGAATTTTAGTTAGCTATGCTGTGCTTTGACGTGAAATTAGTGTAATTGGCGCTCCTGATACGATCACACAATTCACATTTGCCTCGTTGCAAACGTTTTTAGTTCAGAGACCACCGCGTTACGTGTAAATTTAGTCAAAAAGATTCCTCACATTCTTGTTTGGTAAACATTGAACGTGTTGTTATTTTAAAAAAAAAAGCATCAAATGCCGTTTCCAGTACTCTGCTGCTGAGAATTCTTAACTAGATTGCAGCTATGTTGCAGTTGGAGTTCCTGCAGCTATGTTGCTGTTGGAGTTTCCTGCAGTCATGTAACTGAGATTGTAATTTGTAATAGAACTAATTCATCTTATATTATTATGTCAACTGAATTTAATAGGTTGAGCAGATTTTCCTTGGAAAATCCATCAACACTACAATTACACGTAATTGGAAAAATTGAGATCCATTTCATCTAATCAGATCACAAAATCCAATAAAAATAATGGATTTTATTGAATTTTGAACATCCTTATTTTCTACTTATAATCCACCTTATGCGTGCATGATTTATCAACCTGTGCCGGAGTGCCACATAATTCCTTAGAATGGGGCGGATGAAGGGTTGTTTCAAGGATCCTCTCCTGGACTGATTTTTTGTTGGCATGTCTTTTAAATATATTCAAGTTTGAATTAAACATTTGCCTACGTGAGAGATAAAAAAAAAAAAAAATCTTGATCTTATGATGTTTTTTAATGTTTAGGTTCACTATTGTTAAAGGGCAAGAAAAATCTGGAAGGGGAGAGAAACTTGAACTCTGTTTCAACATTGTTCATGCCTATGTACCAAAAAGTTGGTTTATAACAACTGAAGAGACTTGGCAGATTTACTAAAAAGAACACATCACATTTTCTTTTAAGCAGGAAATATCAGAGTAAGATCATTCATGTGAATGAAGATGCGTTTTTATCATTATTAGAAATATAACATAATAATTCAAACGTTTTACTGGCCTCATCAAGGTGCTGGACAACATTTCCAGTTCTACAAGTAAATTTGACAATATTATTTGCATCAATTGACCAACAATCTGGGCCGCGTGCGTTTATCGTTTCTCAAGTTTCTTACATACCATAACGGGCACAAGGCATGCGAATTCAGCTAGCTGGCAAGTTTCTCACATACCATATCGGGCACAAGGCATGCGAATTCAGCTAGCTGGAGGTGCAAGGTGTGCTGGAACCGGTGCCACTGCAGCCTCTAGATGACCATTAGTAACTTGGTAGGGCCTCTCATCAAATCCCCAGAATTTGGCAGTTTTCACATCATCTTGCGCCATCAATCGTGAGAACTCCTCGTGGTCATAGTTTAGTGTAGCTTTTCCACCAAACTCACTTGGAAGGTTTTCGATATCAATTATCGACCTCATGAACTCCCGGCTACCGCTACCTTTACTTTTTGAGTATACAAACTTCACCTTCTCAAACGTTTTTGGGTCCATAAGGTACTTGACTACCTATAGTAGAGGAAGAAGTAACAAGAAAGTTCAACAATAAAGTTCAACATAAGAGAATTCCAACATAGATTCAATTTACTATCATATTCAAGTTTCATCGACAGAAGATATAATGTTGATTAAGTTTTCAATTTAATGGAACTTAAAATCATTATGCCTCTGTAACGACACCATAAACTGCCTAAATCAGCAAATGTTTGGGTATATATATCATGACAAATCAAGAAGAGGCAGGCAGGAGATCAAACCTTAAAAATCGGTTCAAGAAACTTTGGCGGGTTATATACAATGCAAACAGCGAGCCTCTCAGGATAGTGGTTCTGTAAAACGTAAACAATCTCGCGAATTGTCTTCATGCTAATTTTAGTGGTCATTGTCCACCCATTGAAGTCAATCAACCAGGTCATTTGTTCTTGACCCTCGGCAAGGTTAAGGATAGAATTTTCGAGAAGATAGACCAGATGACGAACATTTCCTTCTCCTGATGGTGTGTTCTGCCAAACATCAAAGAAGCAAGTTAAATTAACAGGTCAATTTATATAGACCTTATATGTTCCTTGGAAGGAAATCCTAGTGCAAACCTGCTTCCCGGGCCTCATTATGAGCACAGTTCTTCCACTTAGATCATGAAAATTCGCCCTCGATACTTTCCCAGTCTCACCTTCATGGGCAACCTCGTGCTGGAAAATCACATGCATATATCGCATAAGTCCACATATCATTGCATCACGCAGAATGAAAGACGGATACATAACATAGAGAAAGGAAAGAACACGATGGAATAAGTATCAATATATGTACCTTAAGTTATGGCAAGATCGATCAAATTTCTACCAGATTATCAAGTTATCCAAATTTAATCTCAATTCGAGCCCTTTTATGAATTACGTTTCAATTTCGAATCATTATTGACCTTCCTACTTCAAAACTTCCTACATTTGACAAAGGCAATGGAATTCATCCAACACTTTATAATATCTAACTTCAAATGGCAATGCAACATATCTCTCTGAACTGCCAGTTAGTTTTAATATTAATTGTCATGTTGGTATGCAACTACAATTTAATTTTGGTCATTTGAAAATATAATATCAAGAGAAAAAAGGTACATAAAACATGTCCACATTTTGACATACCCAGCGAATTTCTTCAGGCTTATAAGTTGCCCTCCATTTGAGTGTCTCTTCCAACATTTTCCTTGCCTTGTCGACATTCCAGTTCCGCGCTTCCAAATATCTCCTCAGGGTTGCATCGGTACAGAACTTTAAGCTGCGGCCAGACAGAGGTCCGAGAGCAGCTCTGAGTTCATGGACCTGCAGCAGAATGATCATCCAGGAATTTGTTTTCATTACATTGTCAAAACATCTTCATGCAAATCAAAATTACAACATATTTTACTATAATGGAAATTCAATAGCATGAATAAAGTGCTTGACATTTTCCGAGATAACATTCCAAACACCCTTCAGTGAAAAAGATCCAGAGAATTTTTTTACAAGCAATTTTGTCATATAACATGTTTTTTCTTACAAAAAGATCAATCAAAAAGCAATGAAACATTTTATGTGAAGTGCTCATAACAATAACAAAAACACCATAAACAAAGCTTTTTTGCTTGCAAGTGACAGATTCTTATTATTACCTTTACATCTCTTTGTTCAGAATCAGTCTCCTGAGAATTCTGGGATTGCCTTCTTAGAAGAAACATGCTTACTGCTAGCAAGTAAAAAACAAATTGAAAATATTAGATTCAATCTCCCAATATATATATTTTAGAAATTGACCCACATCAAACAAAAGGATATTAACAATAACATTAATGAATATTCTAATTATAATCCATATCTGACCCAAAATCAGAGTCATTTTTTACACATGCAATATCTTATTATCATTCATGGTCAATAGAGGTGTCTGCGAAACTTCGAACTCATAATTTGATCAGAACTCGAACAAAGTCAAAAGTTGAACAGATCTAAATTCATTGACACCACCAACATTTCCCAAGAACTAATACTTGTATTGTAGCAGCACTCGGGATCAGGTGCAAAATCCACTCCAAATTCAGAAGCTATAACAACAACAATAAGTCAAATAAGTTTTTTAGTTTCTTGGAGACCGAGAAAATATTACCTGGTGAGGGAGGATAGATAGATAGATAGAGAGAGCTCTCAACTCAACAGTGAAAAGGGTTGTGTTAGGTAAGACACAGAGAAAGAAGAAAGAGGTGCGTTATATTAGGTGCTTTGTCTGCACGACAGTCTCATTAAATTCTTGGAACCGAAACAGACATGAAAAATAATCAGAAGTAAGGAGACTGGGAGAGTTTGTTTAAACTTTAAAGTGTTGTTTTCTCCATTTATATAGTAAGAAACTGTCAGGCACTCAATATCAGAATATGTTTTTTTTTTTTTTTTTTTTTTGAAAGAATATGGTATTGGTACCACAATATCGGCTTTCATTGCCTTCGCTAATGGCTTTGGGGTCAACTTTCCAATAAAGCCTGTGATAGGTTCAAGATGTGAGAAAAGTAAAATCAAAAATCTTGACGATATAAATATTTTTTAGAAAAAATAGCATCACCTGAGTTGGCTGAGTAAATAACAACCTTTACATCTCTATTAGTTAAATTTAATTCAATTTAACTGATGAATCTGTAAAAAAATTAAAATATTTTTAAAGTAATATATAATATTATTAAAATTTATTAAAATAAAAAATAATTAAGATAAATGATAGAAATTTTAACTATTTTTTCTTTTTTTATTTAATAAATTTTAATAATTTTATATATTATTTTAAAATATTTTAATTTTAATAATTTTACTAATAAATTTAAATATTATTTTTATTTGTAAATGAATAAATATTAAGAAATCTAAGTGTTGTATTCTCTATTATTTATATTTAGGTATCATTTAATTAAAAAAATTTACGAAAGAATTTTAACTCCATAAACAGGTTAAAGGTGAAAAGAAATATCTTATACGTACTAATAAATATGAATTATAAAATTTGAAACCCATTGTTACTGTAGATGAGGAATCAGTATATTTTTTTTCCTTTTATCACATAAAAAATGATTATGTGATGTGAAATGTGAAATGTGAAATGTGAAATTTTATATATTTTTTTCCTTTTGTACTTTACTTTGTTTTGAATGGAAATAATGTGCCACCAACTCCCGAATTGTTAATTTGTCAGAAAACGTTTAGGCAAATTAGAGCTGAAATCAATTAATTGGCTTTAATGGTCAAAGTTATTTTAATTCTCACAATTTCAATTGTTAGATGACGTATTAATTTCCTTCCAATTAATTCTTACAGTATGTGAAGTTTTCTTCCCGTATTATAAGAGTAGATGCTCCTGAATATCTAATTATAAGTATATATTTTGTATTTATGGGTACGTTTGAGATTGTTATAACTTATAAAACAACCACTTATTTTATAATTTATGATCCAAAAAATATTTGATAAATTAATTAAAAGTTGATTATTTTTTAAATTATTTTTCTAAAAATAACGGACAAAAAAAATTAACTTTTAATTAATTTACAAAATATTTTTAGATTTTATATTATGAGTTTTTTCATAAGTTACAATAATTCCAAACGCACTCTAAATCTCATTACCGGCATGATTTTTCCTGAAATAATATTTGAATCACACCAACAGTAATCGATCTCCACCCCTCTTGATAAACCTGTATATAATTTTAAAAAAATATATGAAATTAAAATATCCCCACTTTCAAATATCATTGTGAGCCAATATTTTTTAGGGGAATTTTTATTTTGATTCTTAATTTTTAGAGAATTATTATTTTTTTAAATCAGTTATGGTTAATGGTATTCTTGGGCCCTAACTTTTAGAAAATTTATCAATTTGATCTCTCTGACCAAATTTCTACTAACAAAATTGATAAAAAGACTATTTTGTCCTTAACTCTATTTAAATAAGTTAAAATTATAATTTTAACCTCAAATTTTAAAAAATAATATTAATAATTAGAAGGGTGGTATGGTCATTTTAAATTAATTTTTAATTAAAAATTTTAAAATATCCTTAAAAAATTATTTTTAAATGAATCTCCACCGTCCATCAATATCAATTTTTTAAAAAAAAAATTGTAAATTAATTTTTTTTCAATTTATTTTTTTTACTATTTTTAAAAAAAAGTTAATTTTTTTGATGGAGATCCAGATTTTCTTGTTGATGGACGGTGAAGATCCAAATTGGATCTCCACCAAGAACAAACCTAAAAAAGAAAAATTGAAGTTAAAGAACAAACCAAAAATTTGAACCCAGATTTATGGGTTCGATTCAAATCCAGAAGGGTACGAACCCTTCTGGGTTCGATTGGAACCCAGATACGAACCCAGGGTCCTGGGTTCGAATCGAACCCAGATCTTCAAATGCAACTTCAATCTTTTTTTTTTTTTTTGCTGTTCCAAAAACTTCAATTTTTTTTAAGTAATAAAAAAATTTTAATTGAAAAAAAAATTAATTTTACAATTTTTATTTTTTTAATAAAATTTCTATAAAATCTCCATCGTCCATCAATTTTGATGGACAATAGAGATTTTCATTTAATATTTTTTTAAAAAATTTAATTTAATTAATTTTTTAATTAGGAATAGGTTAAAAGACAAAAATATCCCTATAATAGTAAAGTTTGACTAACGGTTGACTAATAGAAGGACCAAATTAATACGTTTCCAGAAAGTTAGGGTCCAATGATATCAATAAATGAAACTGATTTAAAAAATTGATAATTTTTTAAAAGTTAGGACCAAAATAAAAATCTCCCTATCTTTTAATAACTCTTCCACAAATAAACAAAGAGAGGTGTACACTACCTAACTAATAATGAACGCTCCATACATTAATTAAAACATAAATATAAATGAAAATTGTGGTGTTTTAAATAATAGTCTCGTTGTTTATATATATTTGTTTTTGTTTTTTTTAATAAACATGGTGAGGTAATGACCGAATCAACTGATGAAAATATACCCTTATGTTGACCATGATGGTGGCTGGCTAAGTCAAAATAATTGATGGAGCTCTTGACTATCATGCAATCCTAGCCAAAAATTTGACTAACAATAACGGGATAAAACTTCTATTAGTATCCTTACAATTTATAAATATAATTTGGGATTTTTACTTTTTTATAAAATAATTTCTAAATATAGGGTCGTTTATTTTTTCTTATCTAAAAATTACTGAATTTTTTTAAAAATTGAATAAAAATTAAAACCTGAAATCTGAATAATATGTTTATTTTTTTCATTGTAACGATCTAATAAAAGTGTTTATTGTTTGTTTTTTAAAAACAGAAATATCTGGATGAAGATAAAATTAGAAATATATTATATAATAATGATAATTATGGAATAAAATATTATAATTATGAAAAAAAAATTATAATTATAATTCAGTGATAAGTTATAATTTCTAACTTTGTATTTTAAGTTTTTTAAAAATATTTTTTAGTTGTTTTTTTTTAACAATTACAATTAATTTGGGATTCGGGAATAAGGATACGACTCGGACTCACAACTTCAAGACTGTAAGTGTGAGGACCAAACCACTAAATCAACCTCATTTTATCAATATTTTTCAGTTGTTTAATCACTTAAAAAAATAAAAAAACAAAAAACTTAACTTAACGTGGAAAAAACAAATGATCCCGTGTCTAGTTAATTGGGATCATCTAAAATAGTCATTGAAACATAAATTTAGAAAAAAAATTTAAAAAATTTAATATTATTCTTTCAAATGTATAAAACTGATTCAATAATTATTGATTGTCTTGATAATATGCATATTTAATAATATATTAAGTGGTTAGTGTATTTTTTTCTTTATTAAAATTTGAGTTCTACTTTTGTAATGCTTGATTTCATCGATTCTCGATAGACGTATGATACAATCGCTATCAGTTTAAAAATAAATAATAGGTTATGGTTTCAACTCACTCCTGATAAAATTATTGTTTGAAGAAATAAATTTAAGTAGAAGAAATAGATTTCAAGAGATCCTACTTGCCAGCCAATTCCAAATTAAAATATATAGTCATGGCAAAGTAGAGGTAAGATTAGGAAAATTCTATTGTAATGCGTGAATCACACTTGAATTGGCCATTTTGCATTGTAATATAATAATATTTTACTTTTAAATCATATGTGGTCTCGCACGTCAGTTGAATATATGGAGTTGTTGGAATTTGACTTCAATTTTGGGACCAAATTTGCTGTGAAGATAGAAGAAAGAGACTGGAATCATCCTTTGGCAAATTGCACTTGTCTTCTTGTTTGCTTACATCAATAATAATAATAATAATACTATACATATATATATATATAAATAATAATACCGTAAAAATTACAAGAAATCGAATATAAAAAAAAATATGAACATTAACATTAACATGAGATACAATAAACATAAATCTATAGAATAAAATCGACGTTCGTATTTCACACGGTATCTTTAAAACATATTTGTTCTCTATCGTAGATACATCCGTCTCCCTGAATACAATAATTTTGAAACGATTGTTGGTTGATAGTTTTGATGAACTGAACAATACCAAAACCTCTTTCACACTGAAAATTGGATGAAAAACACGACACCAAAAGAAGTTTTCGGATGGCGGAGCATTTGGATTCCGATGTGTTTTTCCAAAAAAATTCAGATGCCAATTACGTTACATTCAAGGTATTAAATTATGGGAGTAGATATCTCCCCTTATTATGGAAGTAGATATCTGAATTGTATATTTACTTGTTGATCTCAACAAGTCTAATATTTATTAATATTGTAATTATACCTTTAAAATTTATATATATATATATATATATATATATATATATATATATTTGATTGATAAAAATCCCTGCGAATAAGTTCAAAGATTATACAAGAGTAAAAGCCATGTATGATTTTTAAACATTTTTTTAATTTTTTTAAATTCTTAAAACTCATCGTATGAACTTAAGATTTATTGAAAAGAACTTAAACTGTTGATCAACTTTATATGTATAGAAATAACCGCTTTACCTGCGTAGTTATTTTTCATACTTTCTTTTTTTTTTTTTTAATAATTTCTCCATAATTTTAAGTAAACATTTTAAATTAGGAAGAGATTGAACACGAATCACCAAAGTTCAACAAATCAAATTTTAAGTAAACATTTTTTTATATAAGTGTTTCTCTTACTTTCACTTTCATGTGTGATGAATTCAACAGTTGATTTTTTTTTATATGTATAAAAAAGGAAAAAAAAAAAAAAAGGGTCATACCATTGTAGGATTTTGTTGAAAGCTGACTGATATCGATTAAAATAGTAAAAAAAAATGTAAATTCTGATGAATAAGCACTAATGAAATAGATTAAATTAAAACTTCTCAATTATTAATCTTTCTTCCATTAAACTCCACGTCACTTGGACCAATTCAAACAATGTTTATACTTTTGAAAGTGAAACATACAGTTAAGAACTTAATTTTTTTTAATTTTTAATTTTTGAAAATTAAATATTGTAGTATTTAGTTTCTTAATATTCCCGTAGATTCCTAATTCAATTAGAATTAGAGTTAAAAAAAATAAAAAAAATAAATAGGTGGTTGCTTAATTAGACATGCAAGGCTTCAATGAGTGATCTCCTGCTTCTTGGACATGATTTGACTTTGCAATGGGCCCATGGCCCTGAAATATAGACCAATAGATATTCTTCTTTATTTAAAAAGCCCAACTTTTATTGGGCCAAAGCCCAATTATACAGAGAGCATGTGTTTGGTTGTCTGCAATCTACTTGTCTTGCTGCATTCCCTCCTCTTTAATTTAAAGTTCCATGAGGATTAGTTGAATGGGATCTTTGGTTTACAATTAATAGGAGTTATTCTTTCAAAAAAAAAAAAAAAAAATTAAAATAAGATGAGTTCTTCCAACTAAAATGTAGTTGTTTTGGATTGGATATTCGGTTTCTATAACTGATATCAGAGTTAGAACCAATACTGTCATGTGGACTTAGATTAGCACAAAACTTCATAATCAAGACATTTGTGTTCTGTCTCCACCAAAGGTCTCGTTCGGTAGGGATGGTTGATTTGTTGAATTACAGTCCTACGTGCATTTACTTAAAGGAGATTTCGGTGTTTATAAATTTGATGGATTCCTCCACCTAATAGAATTGTCATTTGGGTTGTTACTAGATTCCTACATAAATCTCTCTCAACTCTCAAGCACTTTTTTTTTTTTTTTTTAAAAGAAAGTCTCAACCACTTTTTATTTATTTAAAATGGTAGTAAATTATACTAAAATTACTCATAAATACAAGAAATTTTTTTATAGGATGATCTCATGCGTTTAATTAACTAATAATGAGAGTCATAACATAGGTATTATATTTTGTTGGATGGTGTTTATAATATTCATATCGCGTGACATGTTTTGAGTTTATTGAACCGTACCAATGCAAATTTTCTCCTCAAAACACGTTAGAAACCCTTTATATATATATACACACACATACATAGACTATTTGTGAAACAAATACATGCTAAGTTTTTTTATCAAAAGAAACTTTATCATATCTTATTGGATATATAGTGTATTGTATTCATGTTCTGTGTGACATGTTGACATACTATTGGATCGTCAAAAGGAAAATTTTCTCCTCAAACACACTAGTAAACCGTTTTGATTTTTAATATATACACACACAAATAGAGTATTTGTGAAACAAACACATGATAAGTTTTTTATAAAAAAAAAAAGCATATTCTTACGTAACAGGCCAACTGGCCAAGTCACAAGCCGTGTCCGAGAGCACAGGATTCTCGCGCGCGAGACAAACAAGTGTGCATGAAGAAACTCAAAAATAGTAAATAATAATATAGAATAAGTAAAAAAGAGTTAGTACTACTATTAATAGTTAACAAAAAAAAACCATCCAAGGCATTATCAGAATTACTCAACGCGTTTTTTCAATCTACAAAAATCTATTTATATTCCAAAAAAAAACACCCAACCCCACCAACTATTTAACTTGAAAAGCAAATTCAAACAAAAGTCATTGAATAATTTTTTATTCTAAACAGAGAAAGAAGATCAATGAAGGAGTTTAGCAGAAGCTTCAAGATTGAAAGGGCTTGTTCGTTAGGTCAGGGAAGATCAAACGGCGGCTCGCATCTTCTGGCAACAGAATCTGTATCTACAAAAGTTGCAGGTAATTACAGGAGGCTATCAAGGTCGATGAGGTTGACAAGTAACTACGAGAGTGACAATTACAATGAAAATAATAAAGTTGATGATGAGCAACATTATTGTATTGAAGGGAAGAAGAAGAAGAAGAATTTGAGTTTCAGGTTTATAAGCAAAGTGTTCAGTTTCAGCAAGAAGAATAATAATACGACGTCGAATTATGTTGATGATGGGATGAGAGAGCGACTGGATGTGAATGGGACAGCAGAAGAGATCAAGAAGAAGAAGAAAAGATTTTCCATGCTTGGTGGTGGGAGATAGCTAGCTGGCTGGCCTGTGCTGTACATGTGAAACGGATGGGTACGTACGTAGAAATGCAAAAATTAGAGATGATAATCATAAATCTTCTCAATTTCTGGGTCTATTGTGTGATTTTTAGAAATTTTTTGTATTTCTTTCCATCGGATTTTAAATTTCTTTCGGATTGGGATTTTGTTTGGTGCTGCTAAGTGCTAATATAATGATGAAAGAAGTTTTGTTTTGGATGCATCGGAAGACAAGCTACAAATTTAGCAATGCCAAAACCAGTTGTAATATGATTTGGTACTATACACAACAAACTATGGTTATATATAAAATCGCAAGATATATCCTAAATTGTGTCCTTCATGATACTCTTCAACCTCATGGTTGTAATTAAAAGCAATTTTAGAAGAGTTAGGGTTTGGGCATCACAAGTTGATTTAAGGTGGAATATATATTTGATAAAATAAAGATGATCTTTTTCTCCTCACGTCTCCTTTTCTTGTACTTATTTCAGCACATCAATTATATGCAGTCGGCTAGAAGCCTAGAAGCTTTATCTATTGTACTCTTATGTGCTCGGGAGAAATAACGTAATAAAAAGGAAAAAACAATGTGGTACTAACGATTTTTACCAAATTAATTATACTTTTATTCAACAATCAACAGTACATAATCATTAATTAGTTATGTGTCGCTTACAACTATACACATGCACGACCACATATGCATAAAGTTAAGATCTTATATGATTTAATTTTTCATAATTAATTTGTTACATGCTGGTGGGATCATTCTGTCTTATATTTTCAAATTCAAAATGTTAATTCCAAAGTGCTATTATTTTAAGAGTAACACTGTATTGTCTAAATTCAAACACAAATAATATGGTATATATGTACTATAATTGTTCAAATTCAAATCCAAATAATGTAGCATGCCATAGTAATGTTAAATAAATTTGTTTTTAGTTTTTAGGAGTTTTTTAACTAGTCTCAAGTTAGTCTATTTCTATTTTACTGTAGAGTCAATATGCAAAACTGTTTTGTAACTAGCTTTTAGATTGCATTTTCTCCTGATCTGTTGCTTTTATCAGCTATTTTCTAGCTGATTTCTGTTGATGAATTGCCTATATAAGGGCTGTTACAAAATGAATAAAATGAAGTAGTAATTTCCTTCTCAGTTTCTTGGTATTTGTTCTATTTAACCTACTTGTGTTTATACTTTGCCTCGTATAATATTTATCAGTGGTATCAGAGCCAGGTTAAATACTTAACAAAGATGAGTGTGGGACATTGTAGAGCCTAGATTCTACTCATTGTTGAGGTGCAGTAGCAGTTTGCAATGGCTAGTGAGCAGAACGTGCAGAGTTTTGTGCAACCGTCAATCCCACATTTTGATGGTCACTTGACTATTGGAGCATGTTGATGGAGAATTTTTTGAGGTCTAAAGAGTACTGGCAGGTTGTTGAATCAGAGGTAGCTGAATCAGCAGAGGGAACAGTTCTGATTGATACACAGAAGAAGGAATTGGAGGAATTCAAGCTGAAAGATCACAAGGCAAAGAATTATCTTTTTCAAGCTATAGATCGTGCAATTTTAGAAATAATTCTTTCAAAGCAGAATTCCAAACAGATTTGGGATTCCATGAAAAAAACGTATTAGGGTCTGCAAGGGGCAAAACGAGTGCAGCTTCAAGCACTTCGCACTGAGTTCGAAACCTTACACATGAAGACGAGAAAATCAGTTGTTGATTATTTCTCCAGGACGATGGCAATCACAAATAAGATGTGGATTCATGGAGATCCAATGGAAGACATCACTATTATTGAGAAGATTCTTCGTTTAATGTCATCAAAATTCAATTATGTGTTATATTCTATTAAAGAATCTAAAGATATTGATAAGTTATCAATTGATGAGTTGCAGAGTTCTTTGCTGATTCATGAGCAAAACAAGGAGGAGCAAACATTGCAGGCATCAACTAATTCAAAAAGTGCATGTGGTGAAAAAGGGAAATGGAAAGGCAAAACAGTTCATCACAAATCATAAGAGATTCAGGCAGATTTTCAAAAGAAATGGAATGAACGTGACATCAATCATTCAACAAATTACAAGCCGAAGTCAGTAGACAAGTCCAAGGTTGAATGCTTTCATTATCACAAGTATGGACATTATCGTTCAGAATGTCATGTAAATTTAAATAGAGATCATTGTGAGAAATTTAACTTTGCAAAGGAAGAAGAAATCTCACTTTTGATGAATTGCCATGTATTAGTGAAGTGGTTAACTCGTCAGTGACAGAGCACAGTAACCCTAAGGCAGTCAACACATTTTGTCAAGCATCTAGTGAACAAAGAAATGCTCCTATCACTAAAACAGCAAGACTAAAGTCTGGAGACACACAAAGTAAACAGGAAACAGAAGGGAACCGTCCAGATCATCACAGTGATGATCATGGATGAGCTGAGTCAGCAATCGGTTAGAGAATAGTTAGATTTGGAGGGAAAGGTTGTTGAAAGGTTGTTAGGATTCAACAAACTTTCCCGCCCTTCTCTTTGATTTTGTTAGTAACCAGTTAGGGTTACTATAAATATGTGACTGAAATCATTCTTGTAATTATTGAAGAAAACAGAAAGCAAAAGAAGAAATGAAAATAAGAGAGAGTGAATATTTTCTCTACCTGTTTGGTTGGTGAGAAAATCTTCACCGATCCAGCTTCAATCATCTTCAAGATCGCAGCTTGAGCTTTCTCTTTCCTCAGAGCTCTCGAGCTTTCTTCGTTTCTGTTGAGAGAGTGAGAGAAAAAATATCAAGCAAATGACAAAGTAAAGTGAGAGAGAGAAAATAAAAGTCAAGCCTATCAACACAAAAACGACATCATTTTTTGAAAAGCAAGAGTAGTGCGTTTTCACTGTACAAACAGTAATCAAATATGGTATCAGAGCAACACGAGACCACAGCTTCTGCTTCGAATATTAGAGGCAGTGATTCTTCACAGCTCACTTTGAGCAAGAGTTCAAAGAACTTTACTCCAATGAAAGTTGCATTGACAGTTAAACTAGATAACAGCAATTTTCTTTTATGGAGGCAACAAGTTTTGGCTGCAATCAAAGGAAGTCGACTATCTCACTATATTGATCCAGCCTTCAAACCACCAAACCAGATCAATACAGATGGTTCTGTGAATGAAGCATATCTAGATTGGGAGCAGCAGGATCAAAACTTGTTGTGCTGGATTCTATCTTCTATTAGTCAGGATATTCTTCTTGAGTTTGTTAGCTGTCTAACAGCTAGTGAAGCTTGGAAATCAGTTGAAGAACTTTTTGCCTCACAATCTAGGGCTAATGTGATGCAACTAAAGCTACAATTGCAGACCTTGAAGAAAAATGGTCTGTCAATGGCAGAATATCTCTTGAAGAAAAAAACTATTATGGATGGTCTTGCCTTTGCTGGACATCCTTTGAGCAATGATGATAAAATGATGGCTCTACTGGGAGGCTTAACAGCTGAATATGACTCCTTTGTCATACCAATTACCTCTGTGCCTCACTCCTATTCTATATCAGAAATTTCTTCTCTTCTATTAACACATGAGGCAAGAATAGAAGGCCATTCACAATCAGACAGTCTTACTGTTAATATGGCTACAAATAAGAAAGCTAATGGAACTGGTCAAGTTCAAGGAGGTTATGGGAGAGGAAATCAGCAAAATAATCAAGGTAATAGGTCTGCTAATCAGGGACCGAATCATAACACTAGTGGAGGAAGGAAAGACAGAGGAAGAGGCAGGAATTTTAATTCGAATAACAGGCCACCATGTCAGATTTGTCACCGTTCTGGACATGGAGCTTTTCGTTGTTACTATAGGTATGATCAGTCCTATACTCCTCAATTTAATGGCCCTAACAATGCAGGAAATGGTCAAGGAAATCAGAGACAAATGACTGCAATGGTAGCTTCACCTAATACTGTTATGGATCCCTCTTGGTATCCTGACAGTGGTGCTACTAATCACTGCACCCCTGACTGCAGCAATCTTCAAAACAAAGCTGAATATCAAGGATCCGAGAAAATCTACATGGGTAATGGTAAGGGATTACCTATATCCTCTATTGGGCACAATACTTTTACACACAACAGTCATGTTTTTCAGTTAAGAAATATCCTTCATATTCCACAAATCAAAAAGAATTTATTAAGTGTGTCTAAATTTGTGAGAGAAAATCATGTTTTTATTGAGTTTCATCCTAACTTTTGCCTTGTAAAGGATCAAACTACGAAGAAGGTTCTTCTTCAAGGGCTTCTTAAACATGGACTCTATGTGTTTGACTTACCACTCATCTCTCGGTCTCATACATCTAAGTCTCAGCCATGTTCTGCCTTGCCTAATACATACTGCTTTTCTGCTGTAACTACTTCTATGTTTTCTGCAAATAATGTTGACAGTGCTAGTGATATTACTTTGTCACTTTGGCATAAGAGGTTGGGTCATCCCTCCTCTCACATTGTACAGCAAATACTACATCAATGCAAAGTTTCTTTTTCTAATTCTGCTACTTTGCTTTGCCATGCTTGTCAATTAGGCAAATCTCATAAACTGTCATTTTCAGCATCTACTACTACATACAAAAAGCCTCTTGAGCTTATTGTTGCTGATGTATGGGGACCTGCCCCCATTCTATCTTCTAAAGGTTTCAAATATTATGTGAGTTTTCTAGATGTTTTTTCTCGATACACTTGGCTATTTCTCATTAAAGCTAAAAGTGATGTTCATCGAGTTTTCATTGAATTCAAGACTCAAGTAGAACTCTTTTTCTCTCATAAAATCAAGACATTACAAACTGATTGTGGAAAGGAATTTCTTGTGTTAAAACCTTACTTGACTAGTTGTGGTATTACTCTAAGGCATAGTTGTCCTTATGTACATGAGCAAAATGGATTAATTGAACGCAAGCATAGGCATATAGTGGAAACCGGCTTAAGTCTCCTTGCTCATGCTTCTATGCCACTAAAGTTCTGGGATGAAGCTTTCATCACTGCTGTCTATCTCATTAACAGAATGCCTACAAAGGTTTTGAGTGATAACTGTCCCTATTACAAGTTATTTGGTCTGAAACCTGTTTACAGCTCATTAAGGGTGTTTGGGTGCTTGGTGTTTCCCTATTTAAGACCCTATAACAAGCATAAGTTGCAGTTTAGGAGTTTGCCCTGTACATTTCTTGGCTATTGCTCTCAGTACAAGGGATATAAGTGTTTGAGTTCTGAAGGCAGATTATATGTCACTAGACATGCTATTTTTGATGAAAATAATTTTCCTTTTGCTAAGTCTATTTCAGTGCAATCTCCTAGTGCTCCTATAACTACAGCAGTAAGCTTGTTTCCTCCTGTGTTCAAGGTTCATTCTCAGTCACAGCACTCAGCTCCTACTGCAATAGCTCCCCGTTTATCAACAACCACTGCAGCAGTTTCAGATTCAGTTTCGGATATGGGTAATGTTTATGTTTCTCCTATAGTAGTTGACAGTTCTGTCAGTTCCAGCACTGCCACTGTGCCTCTTGTACCTACTGTGATTGCACCTATTCCTGCTCTATCTAATCCTACTGGTCATCCTATGATTACAAGATCTAAAATGGGGATTTTTAAACCAAAAATTCTACTTGCTGAGGGCCTGGAAACTGAGCCTCGAACTGTCTCTCAAGCCCTTCAGGACCCTAAGTGGGTGGCTGCTATGAATGCTGAATTTCAGGCTCTTCAAAGAAATCGAACCTGGACTCTTGTCCCTCCTCCTGCAGGGAGAAGGATTATAGGCTGCAAATGGGTTTTTCGCATTAAAAGGAATCCTAATGGGTCTATTTTGAAGTACAAGGCACGCCTTATTGCTAAGGGTTTTCACCAAATTGAAGGTTTTGATTTTCATGAGACTTTTAGTCCCGTTGTTAAACCGGCTACCATTCGTATTGTTTTGACTCTTGCCTTGGCTAAGGGATGGCCTTTGAGGCAGCTAGATGTTAACAATGCTTTCTTAAATGGTGAGGTGGCTGAGGATATGTTTATGCAACAGCCCCCTGGTTTCATAGCTTCAGATTCTACTCTTGTATGTAAGTTACATAAAGCTTTATATGGCTTGAAGCAGGCTCCTAGGGCATGGTTTGATAAATTGAAGCAAGCTTTGGTTGGTTTGGGGTTTCAGTCATCTAGGGCTGATAATTCTTTGTTTTGTCGATTTTTATCTCATCATTGCACCTATGTTCTGGTTTATGTTGATGACATTATAGTCACAGGCAGCTCTCCTCTGGCTATTGATAATCTTGTGCTCCAGCTTCACAAAGCTTTTGCACTAAAGGATTTGGGTTCTTTACACTATTTTCTGGGTATTGAGGTTCAACATACTGCTGGAGGCTTACATCTCTCACAGCAAAAATATATTGATGATTTACTGCACAAAACTAATATGCTTACTGCTAAGTCTTTTCCCTCTCCTATGGTGACAGCTGCTGGTCACTCTCTCGAATATAATTCTTGCATAGAAAATCATTTTCATCCTAAGATACATGTTCTTTTGGTGTAGCAGAAGGAAGAGGTAGAATTGGTTTTTCAGTTGTGAGAACATAAGCAACCTTTTTTGTGGTTAAGAAAAACAACATTTCCTGCCTCCATCTTTTAAAATGAATCCCCTTAAAACGGAAGGGTTTGTTCAGATCAGTGAAAGTTTTGATTATTTCAGAAGTCATGGCAGAAGAAGACGTCTTAAAATTGTTGATGCAGAATATAAATAACAAAAAAAAAATGTTGCTACAGTAGTACAATAAAGATACCAAACTTGGGTTGAGTCGCGGATTAGGTCGCTCTCTTTAAGACGTTTCGCGGCTTTGCCCAAATTTTGTACAAGCAGTATACAATCCCATCGTCCCCAGGATAAAACAGTCCAGAATCACCTCTGTCTCGGAATCCTTTATACTGAAGAAAATCGAAATATTAACACCCCACAAATTGCTCGGAATCGAATAAAAAAAATCGAAAGCAGAAAATGAAAATATATACTGCTCTATTTGTATACTGATTGCGCAAAGAATAAAATTTTAGAACTCTCCACAGTGGTATTGCGCATACAATAAAAATTTAGAACAGAACTTTGCACAGTGTTGTTGAGTGCAAATAAAAATTTAACACAAATATTAACTGCACTTTATTGATTGCAATAATATTTTGTAAGAGAAATTTGTTTGCACCGATTTGGAAACAGTGTCGTAAATGTGTGGCTGCTTTGGAAACAAAATAGAATTGAAAACTGGAAAGCAGTTTGCTTTGGTAATAAGAAACAATAAAGTGGAATTGTTTTTTTTCTTTTTTCTTTTTTGCTTGAAAATCACGAAGAAGACTATGACTAACTTTTTTCTTGATTTCAGAACTACACTGTGTGATTTTGAAAACTGGTTTTTGTGTATGCTGAATTAATAAATTGGTAATACACACTCTCGTTTTATAGTAAAAAAAAAATATATATATATAAAGTTAAAAAATTTGTAAACCAAATTTAACGTGCATAGTGAGTAGATAATGGGAGAGAAATTAGGAGAGAGAATAGTTCTTCCAACCAAACTCCCTATACCAAGTCAATGACCACATGTCATAATAAAAGATGAATTTAAAATTCACTATATTCTCAACATGTCTTCCTAAAAAAATCTTGCAGAGCCAAAAGGATGGTGGAACTTGTCCATTTTGATCTCTATGGACTTGTAAACATGGAGGTAAACGATATTTCATATCATTTATTGATGATTTCAGTCGAAAAATATGAGTTTATTTTTTGCAAGAAAAGTCTGAAGCTTTTGCAGCATTCAAAAGTTTCAAAGCATTTGTTTATAGTCTCATAAACGCTCTTCGCATTGATCGTGGTGGAGAATTCGACTCATATGAATTTGCAAATTTCTATGAGAAATATGAAATCAAGAAACAACTTACAGCATCATACATACCTCAAAACGGCGTGTGCAAGAGGAAAAATCGCACAATTTTAAATTTGGTGCGAAGCCTTTTAGTGCATAGTGTTGTTTTCAAGAAATTTTAGCCAGAAACAGCAAACAGAAGTGTTCATATTTTGATCAAAAGTCTCACTCCCTCTATTCAAAATATGACACCGGAGGAAGCATGGAGTGGATAAAGACTGACAGTTGATCATTTTAGTATTTTTGGGTGTATTGGTTACGCCCATATTCCAAATAAGAAGAGAAAAAAGCTAGACAACAAGGGAGAAAAATGTATTTTTCTTAGTGTTAGTGATCAATTTTAAAAGCTTATAAGCTTTACAATCCTAGAACTAAGAAAATTGGTATCAGTCGCGATGTTATTTTTTATGAAGATCAGACCTGGTCATGGAGAAAAAATGGTGTTGGGCAATTTATTCTAGCAGATTTTGATGATGAAAATGAAGAGAAAGAACAACAGCTTAAGGAGAATGAGAATCAACAAATTCCAGTGGAGACATAACTAGTTCCGGCAGTTATTCAGAATGCTCCAGTAAATTCTCAAAGTTCAGAGGCAGTTGAAGCAGATAATGGAGAAAGGCCTCATCGCAATAGGAAAAGATATGCATGGATGACTGATTATGAGGTATCTCTGGAATTGATCAATCCGAAGACATGCTTACACATCTTGCTTTATTTTCATATTGTAATCCTATAGCTTTTAAAGATGCTGTTAAGGAACCAAAATGGCAGAAGGCTATGGATGCTGAGATTGCTGCAATTGATCAAAAAAATACTTAGGAATTGACATATCTTCCAAGAAGACACAAGATAATTGGCGTTAAGTGGATTTACAAAACAAAATTGAAGGATAACAGTGAAGTTGACAAACACAAAGCACGCTCAGTAGCTAAAGGCTACAAGCAAGAACTCGGCATCGATTTTAAAGAGGTATTCGCTCCCGTTGCAAGGCATTATACTATTAAATTAATAATAGCTTTGGCAGCTTAAAACTCTTGGCCCATTTTCCAACTGGATATGAAGTCCGCATTTTCATAGGGAGAGTTGTAAGAACAGTTATTTATTAATCAACCACTTGGCTATGTGAAGCTTGGCAATGAGAATATGGTCTATAACTTAATAAAGGTTATTTACGGACTAAAACAAGCTTCAAGAACTTGGTATAGTCATATAGATTCTTATTTTTTGCAAGAGGGTTTTAAAAGGTGTCCTTATGAGCATACATTTTACATTAAAACTGAAGATGGAGGGAACATTCTTATGGTATGCTTATATATGGATGATTGAATATACACCGGGAATGATAAAAACATGTTTGAGAAATTCAAGCATTCTATGATAGTTGAATTTGATATGTTTGATTTGGGAATGAGGCATTATTTCCTTGGCATTGAAGTAGTTCAAACTGATGTTAGAATTTTTATTTCTAAAAAAAATATGTTCGAAAAATCTTAGATAGATTTCAAATGAAAAGTTGTAATTCTGTCACTACACCAATGGAGATGGGTTTGACGCTTATCAAATATTCTGAAGGAGATAAAGTTGATAGCACTTTTTAGAGGCAAATTGTGGAAAGCTTGATGTATTTGACTGCCACTAGACCTGACATAATGCATGTTGTAAGTCTCATTAGCAGGTACATAAAACATCCAAAAGAGAAACATCTCTTAGCTGCCAAGAGGATTTTTAGGTACTTGTAAGATACCACCGATTTTGGATTGTCCTACAAGAAGGGAGAATGACCTGATTTGTGTGGTTTTACGTTTAGTGATTATGCAGGGGATCCAGATGATAGAAGAAGCACATTTGGGTATGTGTTTATGGTTGGATCGGGAGTTGTTTCGTGGTCATCCAAAAAACAGCCCATTGTTACTTTGTCAACAACCGAAGCTGTGTTCAATGCTGCTAAAACCTGTACTCGTCAAGCTATTGGGTTGAGAAAAATGCTTGAAGAGCTTCACTGGAAGAAGTAAGCACATAGATGTAAGATTTCATTTCTTGAGGGATCTCACCAAAGATGGAACGATTGAGCTTGTATACTGCATAAGTGAAGACCAAATTGCTGATATTTTTACCAAACCCTTCAAGTTGACCGTATTTCAGAAACTGGGGAGGTTACTAGGTATTTAAACTTTGGAGATTTAAGAGTTATGTTAATGTTTATACTTAAACTGAACGTTTGAAAACTTTTTTAGTTTAAGGGAGGGAATATTAAAATAAATTTGTTTCTAGTTTTAGGGGGTTCTTGAACTCGTCTAAAGTTAATCTGTTTCTATTTTACTAGAGTCAATATGCAAAACTGCTTTGTACCTAGTTTTTAGGTTGTATTTTCTCCTGTTTTGTTGCTTTTATCAGCTATTTTCTAGCTGATTTCTATTGATGTATTCCTATATAAAGGCTGCTACAAGACGAAAAAAATGAAATAGCAATTTCCTTCTCAGTTTCTTGGTATTTGTTTTGTTTAACCTGCTTATGTTTATACTTTGCCTCATATAATAACTATTAAAATTATCATTAACACATCACTCTACATTATTTAATAATTTACATAATATTTAATAAGAAATTGAGTAAAAATATCTAAATTATAATTAAAAATTGCAAACGTACACACCTTATACTAACTTTTGCATAGTCTATCCAAAGTAATATTTGGGACAAAAATGCCCATCATATTTTTCCCAAAACAAAATCGAAAACTTGTCTTTAACCTCTAACATTTGTACTTGAAACATAAAATCTTCAATGTAAAACACTTCTAAAGTTGAATCTAACCACATTGTATGCATTTCTCATCTTTCATTACAACAATTTTAAAAAGCTTTTCATCTACTCATCTTTAACTATATTGCATACTTTTTAAGCTTCATATTCTTTTGATTCAAAAATTTTAAGCAAAAGTTAGTATTCATCTTTCATTTCTATCGATAATGCTTTTAATTTGCTAATCTTTCATTTTTCTGGGTTTTACATTTATGTTAAGGGATATGAACCAATATTGGTGTTTTTTATTTCTGGGCTCAATATCAGATCAATCCTACCCGATGGTTTTCTATCAAGTTGAGAAGACTCGATGTTTGTTATTGTAAGCTCTCTTATTATCATTATGTAAGTTTTTTCTTTATCAAAACAATGTTCTTTCATTTGCAGTAAGTAGTGACTTTTGAAAGGAAAAAAAATCTTCTCTCTTTATTTTTAATGAATCCACTAATTGCTTAGAAGCTATTGATTTATTTAATATCTTTAAATAAATAAATATTTTCTTATTATTAATAAACCATAATAAAAATAAAAATAAAAATTGAAACAGAAAAAGAAGAAAGAAAAACGTTATACTTATTTGGTAAAAAAATATATATATTTCATCGGGTCATTACAATGCGATAATTTGCTTTCATTGAGTCGTTACAAATGGTTTTTGCATCGGCACTTGATAACTTGATGTAACTTATTTTCGACCCACACTGTCTCGATGATGGATAACCTAATAAAGGTAGTGACTGTTCATCATCTTCTTTAACAAATATTGGATTGCAACGATGTAATAACGATAGTACCGGGCGTACACGACCCGAAGAATCATATACCACAAAATTTTCAAATATTTACATCAATTCAACAAAATCAATGTGCAAAAGTAAAAATAAAAAAATAAAAAATATCAGAACGGATATACAGTTTGATCCAGTTGCTACGATCTCTCTCATAGAATAGTGTAACCCATTACTCGACCGTAAATCCCACTTTGAGTTGATATAGGGCAACATGAGTAGGTGTCTCGAATTTATGTTGAAGGCTCCCAGCATAGTCTTGGTATCAGAGCCTGAAAGTATATTGGCTGGAAACCAGAAATTTATGGAATGCTTATCTCTGGTATAACAATGTCACGTAATTTTTATGGTTTTATGGATTCTGTTATAAGATAGAATACAACTTGGTGGTTCAAAGGAAAAAAAGATTTTTCAATTATGACTTCAAATACTTCTAATATTATTCCTACTTCTACCTTTACTCCCTCTTCCTCTTCTATTACTCCAAACCAGATCTTTTCCTCAATTTCCTTGTCCTCTACCATTAAACAAACCGTTTTCTTAAAAATTACCAATCTTGTGGAATACACATATATTCCAGAAGATGCTCCAATCTTTGAAACAGATTTACCTCTGGTTAGTCCTTACAATATTTTTAAACGACACAGAAGCTTCAAAAGATCCATCCAGAAACTCATCAGTAATCCTCAACCTTCTGTCAAAGAGTATGTCCAGTCTACTGGCCTTGACAATTGTCTTATCCCAGCCTCTACACAAGAATAGTATGTTGACCTTGCCCTTGATCCCGAGATGATAAAAAAAATGGAGACACAAAGGATACTCTCACCTTCACCTAGGTGTTGTCCGTATTATTCTTACTCTCCATGGCCGAAAAGGTTTACCTGTTACAGCTAGACTTGCTCTCCTTAATTCCATCTTTTGCAAGTATGACCAAGCTGTTATTGGTACCTCCATCACCACCTTACATGCTGGCAGTGTTTGTCTCACCTTTTACCCGAATTTCAATATTCCTATTGCTGAACCCCAACTTTGTAAGTTTCTCAAAATACAAGTCCAGATCTCTGGAATCTCAATGGTTGCTGATTCTTACATGGCAACCTTGCACCATCAGCTTGCCTATAGACTTTAAGATCATGTTATTGATCTTCCTCTTCCTGGAACTTCTTCAGATACTCTCAACATCACTGCTGAAAGAGAAGATGAGATTTCTACCATTACACAGATCCCTAGACAGATAACTCGAGACAAGCTCCTTGACCTTATGCCTTTATAATGGATCACCAACTATGAGAAGTTGTACCAGTACACTTCTCCTGTCCAGATCCAAGAACCTAAATTCACCAAACTTACAGATGGTTCTGTCAAAACTACTTTTCAACCTATTCAGGCTTCTGCATATCTAACTCCCGTGATCTTCCAGTCCATGATGATCACCCCAGTTTCTTTTGAAGATGACATTCCTGTACACTCATTTCATCATGATGGCTCTGTTACTTACACAGATAAGATCAATGGCCACTTCATCTGGGATATTGACCCAGACATGTGTGATAAAGGATGTTCCTGTCGTAAACACCGCAAACTAACAACCCTTTGTGCTCCACCCAGAAAGCCTCCCAAACTTGGAGATCCTGATTCTCCTTGGATTGGTATTCATAAAGTCCATAAACCTTTACACATATATGCATAAGCTTTAAGAATTCTGGAAGAAGAAGTCCTCCTTCCACCTTCACTGTCTGAACATGTACTAAAACCCTTTCAGACACAACAATTGCAACTTCTACCTGAACTCATTCCTTGCCATATGGCATCTTCTTACAACTATAATGAAGACTTTCGTCCTTTGGAACGTCTTACCGATAGAGACAACAATATTGACACTCGTCCATTTGTCCAACCTTTTAAAGTTCTCCCTGATGGACGACAAAAGCCATGTTCTCAGGCTGAAGAGGTTCTCAACTGGCAAACCAAAACCGTCAGGTCTCAAAACAAAATCTTAAAAACTATTGATTCCAAAATTGATAAAGTTTTGGAACACACTGCTCAGACAAATGATAAGCTTGCTGGTCTTGACTCTACTTTATGCAAGTACTATTTAGACCTACAAGAAAAAATTGCTCACATTGATTCTGAATTGAGATTTTTACTGAAACAACAACGTTTTGGTTATGAATTTGATCAAAAGGATAAGGATATACAGAGTTTGAAAACTAAAATGAAACGTATTCATAAGGATCTTGTGAAAAAGAAGAAACCAGCTTCCACCTCTTTATATGGCTATTTTCTTTTTGAATCACCACCATCTTCTATCTCACCACCAGAGCACTCACAGATATTCAAACTGGCCTCTGACACCTTCAGAAAATATTCTCTTCATGATTCACCTACCCGATCTTCCTCCAAGCCATCTTATGATTCCACAAAAGCCAAAGACAAAGGAAAACACTATTTTCCCTCCAAACCTAAACATAAATGTCCCAAAAAAAATCCTTGTCCATCTCTGAACCAAAATATCCAGACATGTCCTAGTCCCCTACCTCTATATCCTCAGAATTAGATGAATCTGAAATTGCTAATGTTAGCCGTATTCTTATGGCAGACAAACCTTTTGCAGAAAGCTCTCGCACTCGTAGTGATGAACCTATTGTTGAAGATGATCCTCCTGATTCTCCTCAATACACCAATCTGAGACCCGAATTTCCCCCTCAGTCCTCCGACAAAGCCACTAATGGTTCCTGGTTTTCCCTTGAGGGAAAAAACTCTGATGAATGGCATGCCAAACTTCTTGAATTTGGCGCATGTATTGATCTCCAAATGACTAATTCAAATCGAACCCTTGAAGATATTATTCGTGAATTTTCTTCTAGATTCACTGGAATGCTTCGAGATTGGTTTCAAAGCCTTGGGGAATACAGACAACTCCAATTTGTCCGCCTTCTCAATGTCACTCAAGTCCTTAATGTCCTATTCTCTACTTTCATTGGTGATGCTCCGCTTGTAGATAAACAGATTAAACAAGAGTTCTTTGACATGAAATGTTGCTCCCTGAAGAGCAAAGATCTCAATTTCCATTATAAAAAGATGGTTGAAAGGTTCTACATGCTCAATGGATATAATGATGAGTCCCTTACTCAAGTTTACATTAACTCTTTTCCTGACGAATTGCATTCAGACTTACAAAGACAGATTACTGCAACCCACAGGCCCTTGTCCAACATTACTCCGGGAGAAATTCACCAGATGGCTCTTGCCGCTTTAGAGAAACTCTGTAACACACAGAAATTGCTCTCTAAGATGATGCAGAATAAGAAAAAATTTGACCGAATCTGTCAAAAACCTCATCTAAAGATCAAATGTAAGCCTAATAAGTGTTCTTGCTCTACCAAGAAAAGGAAACACTTCATTCTCAATGAAGGCAGAAAGAATCTTAGATTCAGGATTTGGAACAACGCAGAGGATTTGGAAAAACCAACAGATGTTTCATTTGTAAGAAAAAAAGGTCATTTTGCAAAACAGTGTCATAGCAAAACCAAACAATCTGCCAAGATGATCCAACAGATTCATTCCTCTGAACCAACTCTTGATCCAGATACAGATGTTGAATATCAATATTCTGAACAATCTGAACTGGATAATGATACAGTCTTTGCTCTACCTGTCTCTGAACCAGAATCAGTTTCCTCTCCATCAGAAGACACTGATGATTCTGATTCCTCATAATCTACTATTTTTCACCTTCAACCATCCCATACAGATCTACACATTTTGACCAATCACAAAATTCCAAGCCCACATGTTCAAGCCCTACTCCTGTTAGACAAATATGATAAGCCCATCAATGTTGTTTCTTATATTGATACTGGTGCTTATAAGTCTATGTTGGATCCTAAAGTCCTTTCTCCACAGTATTAGACTCCTCACACCCAATATTTCAAAGCAGCCAATGGTGAACTGTTTACCACTAAACTTATCATAAAAACAAGTATTGGTGTTAAGTTTTTTCCTGGTTGTGTCATATGGTCCAAATTCATTGGAACTCCTTTACCCGGAAAGGATTTACTATTGGGTTAGTGTTGGCTCCATTTCTTGATCAAAAATGGGCCTTCATTAGTACTTTTCTTTACCTTCTTTTGTCCCGTTCGCGGGTATTTATCGGATGTTTTGATGTTTTCCTTGAATGTGCAGGTTGTTGGATTCTGTTGGTGACTTCGGTCGATTTCAACCGAATGTGCATTAAATGTCCACCCATTTCTGCCGCGAAGACTGCTTTCCATAGATTCCAGAGAAACTCGCGACTTGCCTCGCGACTTCCTCACGAGTTGGTCAAGTCGCGAGGGCAAAACTGAAGGAAAAGGACCGAGACACACGCGACCTGCCTCGCGACTTACATGCGAGTTGGGCAAGTCACGAGGACCAAATTTCCAGCCAGAGACAGAGACACACGCGACTTGGACTCGCGACTTGCCAAGTCGCAAAGGCAAGAAAAATCCAGCTGAAACCCAAGACTCACTTGTGCAGCTGTCATCTTTTGGAGGCTCTCATTTATTCTACAAGATGCAATGGGTTGAAAGCCTTATATTTCTGGAAAGGTCCAGATGTCCAATTTACGGCAAATTTTACAGTTCGTTATTCTGAAGTTTCTAAAGGAAGTTATGCTCACTTTCGCAACAGTGCGCAACTCTCGAAGACCAATTTCAGCTGTTTTTGGCCGAGACACACGCGACTTAACTCGCGACTTGACCAAGTCGCGAGTATGCCTAGAAAGCCCAAAAACAGCCTGTTATAAAAGGAAAACTTGAGAGAAAAAGGGGGATTCAAACTAGAGTTTGATTAGGGATCAAAACAGACCACCAAGAGGAGAAAAAGAGAGGAAGAAGAGGTAAAAGGGGAGAAGAAGATCACCTTGGAATCAAGAGGATTCGGATTCGATCCTTGAGCCAAAATCTCACTATCAAGCTTGGATTTAGAGAAAGTGGAAGCTAGACGAATTTCCAACATGAGGAAGACGAGAGTTCATCACACCTAGAGTTTTTCTATCCTTTTCCTTCTTTATTTTCTTGCTTGTAACTCTCTTTATTAATTGAAAAAACATGTTTGGTTGTAAATTTTTTAGTATGACTTAAACTTGTAAGTTAGGGTTTTGATAAATCATTTTCCTTGAAAGTTGAATGGATTGATAGTTTGATTTATTGTGATTGATTATTATTTTGTTGAGTGACATTATTAATTTTAATGCTTTTGAATGTAATGGCCTGCATTTAATTGATATTATGGTTGTGTGTTATGAACTGAGAGGTGACGCCCACAACGTGCTCGATGTAATGTTTACCATAGGTAGAATTAGATAGAGATATACTAATTTACTTGTGTGATCATTATATGTGTTTATGATGCTTAATAAATTATTATACATGCGATAATCATTGAGAGATAGATATTGATGTGTAATAATAACTCCGGCATAATTCGAGAGAATATGTTGGTTAAATTAGATAAACACGATCATCAATATTGATAATTAAATTGCAATAATGTGCTTTCATGAAACTCAACTCGATGGATTAGATGAATTCAAATACCCTAGCTAATCTCTCATATTGGTCGTTTGAATTATTTTTATGTTTATGTATTTTCATCTTTAATCTTCTTCTTACAAACCATTTTGATTTATTCAAATAGATATAGACTTGGTTAATTTTAGTACTCAACACCTAAATATCCCTGTGGAGACGATAATTTACTCACACTTTATTACTTGTGCCGACCCCGTATACTTGCGGATACAAAAAGGTGTAACAAGTTTTTGGCGCCGTTACCGAGGATATTTTATTGTGTTGATATTAATACCGATTAGGTCTATAACTACTTTGGATTTGTATATATTTTATTTTTATTAATTTCGTTTTTCCTTTTATGTACAGAAAATGTATTCTTGGTATGAAGCACCTGAGCTTACCGATAAAGTGGTGACTAGAGACTATGAAGTACCTTTGGGCTGTTTTTTATGTGGGGGCTGCATGTGAGTACTGATTGTCAAGTGGGCAATCCATTTGCTGAGAGCCATTCTGAGCAAATGCAGTATGAGGGCTATGTACATTATCAACAGAACAACCCCTAACTGAGTTCGTACAATCCTGGGTGGAGTAATCATGCTGGTTATTCATGGAGCAACCAGCAAGAAAATGGGTCAAGACCAGAAGACATGCTTGTCGACTATGTGTCCGGGAACAACAGGAAAATGATGCAGTTTTGGAAGACATGATTATTAAACTCATGATAAAGCTGGATAAAAAAATGGATTCCCAAGATGAGGCCCTGAAAAAGCTGGAAGTTAAACTTGATCAAGTTGCTCAATATACTCAAGTAGCTATTCAAAGCTTGGAGATTCAAATCAGCCAATTAGCTACAAAGATCTAATGGCAAGAGCACGAATCATATCTTATAGAGCAATGCAATGAAACAGCCATGAAAATCGAAGAGCGAGTTGAACAGCTGAATTGGGTCGATCAAATAGAGACGGAAGGGAGCAAGAACTTGTTTTATGAAGATGAGGCATCTACCTTTCCAGAGCCACTTGAGTTATGTCTAGTCTACAGTGCCACTACAAAAGAAGAAAGCGACCAAGATACATACGTTTCTGTAGACCTCGGAGAAGGGAAGCCCAAACCGCCTCCGCCTTTTGAGCAGCCACCGCACTTGGGCCGTAGCAAGATACCTTCGCATTCGAGGTATGTAGGGCTGAGAGAGTCGTCTTTTCTTCCAGTCATTTGGTTAGGATGGTGCGGTAAGCTGATGAGAAGATACTAATCATGGGGCAAGTGGGCAAAAGCTCAAGCAATGAGGTAAAATCTGTACATTATTTTCTTTTATTTTATTTGAATGTTTAGTTTAAATTTTTTTAGTGTTTCGTAACTCTTTCCCATAAACCTTTTGAAGTGTTGTGCGTTGTATTGAAAATTTTGAAGTTCGGGGGAAGTTTGGTTGGTTGTAAATATTATTGAAGTGTTTGGTTGTGTTTGTTTTCTTTATGTTTTTATTGTGTGTCTAGTTAGATTGTTTTTAGCTTTTATTTCTAGTTTTTAGTTTTTTTTATTTCTTTGTAAGCCCTTTTCCTTGTACGTAAAGTGTAAAAACATTGAGGACAATGTTTATCTTAGGTTTGGGGGTGTTTTTTGGTTACTTTATTTTCGTTTAATTTTTCATGTGTGTTGGTTGTGGTTAGTTGACGTATATCGGCTGGAAACCTAGACTTTCCTTACACGCATTTTGCGTTTAGGAGACGTAGGTATAACAACGCCACGTACGTTTAGTTCGTGTCTAGTATGTTTAGTTTAAACTCTGAACATTTTAGAACCTTTATTGTTGTCTTGTGTGCGCTTTCCGTTGACGCATAGTGGTTAGCTTTTTCAATAAATATGAATTTGTTTAGGACCACTTAGATTTTTTTTCGTGCCATGTTTTGTACCGTATTGTGTTGCACTTTATTTATCTTCTTGTGAAAACATGCCATGTTCAATCAACTAGGATAAAAAGTGGAGACTTACCCAGTGAATTTTTGAGCTTATATCGTGTTATTTGAGAGGGTATTTTCGTTTCTACTCTACACACACTTATATTCAATTTTGATTGATTAGTTGATCTCATTTAGGTTTTGCATTGAATATTTTGAACAAGATGCAATTTTAGCCAAAGCTACAAAAGGATTGAGAAAAAGAATTTCTTTATGTTGTGATTCACCCAAAATGCCACTTATGATAGGCTGTGACAGTCAATATTATTATGGAAAGATTAAAAGAAAATATAAAAAACGAAAACAATATAAAAAAAGAAAATATTTTAAACCAAGAAAAACAAAATACTATAAGAAAAAAGGATATAGGAAAACTCCTAAACCCACATATAGAAGAAATAAAAAAACATTTTACTAAAGAATGTAGATGTTATTTTTGTAATCAATTAGGTCATTATGCAAATAAATGTCCTAAGAAATTTGATAAAAATAAAAAGAAAATAGAAATTGATGAAGACATTGAACAAATGATAAATAATGAAGAATTTATACAAATTAATGATTTTGAAGAAATAACAGATTCTGATGAAAGTATCTTCATTCTAACAGAAACAGATTATAGTGATTTTAGTGAAACAGAATAATGGATATAGCTACAAGTTCTCAAAATAATGAAGATATAGATAATCAAATAGAACATGTAGGAGAATATAAACAAGAAGTTTTAATAGATAAGAAAACATTAAAACAAATACAAAAAGAAAAGTTTAATCTATCAAATTATTCAGGATTTCATACAGGAATGTTAACAAAATTAGGAATAAAATCCAGAAAACATTATTTATATTATGGATTAAATATAAGAGAAAAAACATTAGATATTTCATTAACGTCAAATAAAGTAATGATATCTTTACTAAATAAAAAAGATATTCAAGAAAAATTAAAACAAATAAAACCAGAAATACAAAATACTCTTGGATGGATACATATTGGTGCTATACATATAATTTTAAAATCCACATTTAAAGAAGGATTAGATACTCCAATAGAATTAGCTGTTATGGATAATAGAATAGTAAACAGAGAAGAAGCCTGTTTAGGTATTCTTAAAGGAAATTTAAGATATGGAAAATTAAAATTTAATATATATCCACGAATAGCTTATCATATTAATGACAAAGATTTTGATAAAACATTAAGTTTAATACAATATTTTAAAAGAAAAGATTTATTTAAACAAAACAATAAACCATACTCTATAACATATGTAATTTCATATGCAATATCTAATACACATTATTCTGATTGTTTTGTTGTTAAAGACATGACTTAGCCAGAACTATTACTGTTAAAATCATAAATATTTGTTTATCTTTTTCAAACATATAAGTACGTGGCATTGTTATACCTATGTCTTCCAGAAGCATAAGCTTATGAGGAAAGTCTAGGTTTCCAGCCTATATACTTGAAATCTTTCAACATATTTTGTAATATGTTCAGATTATAATATGTTTGTTTTAATCTTTTTATATTTTTTACAATTCCTGCATCATTAGTTTTATTTCTCCTGAATCTTTCTAGGCTCTGATACCAATCCGGGGGTTTATGGGGGCGAGCTGTACTCAGCAATCTCAGAATTTTGTATAGCAAATCTAGCAAGCTTAAGAAAACCTTTTCAAGATTTAATAAGAAAAGACAGAGTATTTCAGTTTGATTCCTTATTAGAACAACAAGTTAAACAAATAAAAGAAATGTATAAATCTTTATCAAAATTACAATTACCAAAAGAAACTGATAAGTTAATCTTAGAAACAGATGCGTCTGAAAGATATTGGAGTGGAATATTAAAGAAAGAAGATTATAATGAGAATTATGAAAAGATAGGAGAAACAATATGCAAATATTGTTCTGGAACTTTTTCTGATACAGAATCTCGATATCATATAAATGAAAAAGAATTATTAGCTGTTGTTAAAAGTTGCAAAAAATTTTATTACTTTTTATTACCAACCAGATTTTTATTAAGAACTGATAATACACAAGTAAAAGCTTTTATTAAAAATTTACTACCAAGTAGGCCTGAAGCTAAAAGATTAATTAGATGGCAAATGATACTTGCAGAATATCATTTTGATATTGAAATTATTAAATCTGAGAAAAATGTTTTAGCAGATTTTCTCATAAGAGATGGCTCAGCAAATGAATGATATTATCAGTCATCTGAAAGATATGGAACAAGAAGTTCTTTCGATAAGAGAAAATATTTCTGATCTTATTGATATTGCCAAGCTTCTTGGAAATGCAAAGGAAGTTGCAGATATTCTCTTCTCAGAGAGTCAAATGATTGAAAAACATGTTGGAAGATATGAATTATTAAACAACAGGGTTTTTCAATTATTTGAAAAGATAGAGGTACGACAAAAAGCCTCTCCATCAAGCACAGATACCTCCACTAAAAAGGAGACTACAGATAAAGTTACTGATTCTTCATCCTCTTCCTCCATGGATGTTGAATTAAGACCTCAAAAAGATAAAGGGAAAAGAGTTCAACTCAATATTCCCAATGTTTCAACTCAATATTCCCAATGTTACAGATTTGATTGAACCAGTGATGGAACAATTAACGATTATGAAAAAACTTTATAGTCTTTCAAATACTGATAACAGATATATAGATTATTCTGGGATTTATCCTAGAATTAATTTTCTCCAAGATTCATCTCCTGAAGAGATAAGATATTGGTTTGATTTTGGAGCCTTAAACTCCATATATACAAATCCTCCAGAATTTGCAGAAATATCACAGCTGCCCAGATGGATATATCAACGAGTGAAGGATTGTTACATACACAATCCAACCATGACCCCTAAAGATATTATTGTATTAAAATTTTTATCTGCAGGTCCTGATTTCCATAAAGATGACAGATATCCTGCCTACCATTTCATCCAGATTGCAAAAGCAGATTCTTTCTCAATTACAGCTCAAAAGCTAAGAAAAGATCTGCCCAAATTTAAAGAAAAAGATATCCATTATAGAAGAGCAATAGGGATCAGAATAGTCCTACAAGGACTAGAAGCTAGCTTCAAGCGTGGATTTCGCACATATGGCGGACAAAAGATATTATCATCCATCATGATAAAGCTGGCAACAGAGATAAAGCTTCTCAACACTGGAGCTGTTAAATCAAGCCCTCAGGCTCAGGAACGTATTTGTCAATTTAGACAACATGATTTGAATACGTGTCCAGCATGTACCTTCGATACCAAAAGCAAAGATAAAGATAAGGTACCAGATAGACCGTCGGCATATAGCGACGAAGAATGAAGAAGATAAGATCTGAGTGGTCCCCTTATCTACTCAAAAGAAGATACTAGCTGTACCGCTATCTAAAGATAAGGCATCAGACAAAGACAGTCATGATAAAAAGATATGTCAAAACAAACAGATATTTCATCTTATCTTTTGTAAAAAGATAATGTAATCTTTTCAGTTTATCTTTTAGTTTTAAGTTTTGAAATCCGGGGTTTCATGTCCGGACTTCAACTATAAATAAGTAGTTAGGATTTAGGCAAGGGCATTCGAAGTTGAGCATCAAAATACTCAATCTAAGAAAGCCTTAGAATTCCTCCCTTTTTCTTTTGTAAGATCTTTTTATGAATCAATAAAGAGTTTCTTTTCTCTTATATCTTACAAAATTCTCTTATAATACTTCCATTCTTCTTTCATAAAACAGAAAAAGCTTCAATACTTTTTATCTTTTTTCTGTACACCCAGAGGTAGGAAACGAAACTGGATTGCGCTGCTGATTGTTGAAGGGACACATATCAGTTACCTAAGGGATACTTAGGTTGGTGCTGAAACGCACGGTAAAAGGATCATGGACACCCGATGATTTAGCGGTCAAAGAGGAAGAAAGGTACGGAAGCATGTTGGACCCTTTTTTGTTTTATGATTCAAGAATAGTAGTTGTTATTGGTTAATTTTGTAAAGATATAAGAACATAAGAAATATGGAAACAATAGAAAAATTCAGTGATAGTTTAGTTATGTTAGATTTATCTGAAAAAGATAATATTCTTGCTTTAATGGAAGAAATAAGAAATCAGATACAAGCTGAAAGAGAAAATAATATGGAATTTAAACCAATAGATTGTAAAATAAAAATGATATTCATGCATAATATACTTAAAATTTTAGAAAAACTAAAAAATAGATTTGATTATTTGTTATATAATTATGATGAAATTGACATAGATAGGTAACAGAACACCTTGTTGTAAAAAATCTTCAAAATTTCTGTCTAAACAACAAAATTCTGAGATTGCTGAGTACAGCTCACCCTCATAAACCCCCGGAATGGTATCAGAGCCTAGAAAGATTCAGGAGAAATAAAACTGATGATGCAGGAATTGTAAAAAATATAAAAAGATTAAAACAAACATATTATAATATGAACATATTACAAAATATGTTGAAAGATTTCAAGTATATAGGCTGGAAACCTAGACTTTCCTCATAAGCTTATGCTTCTGGAAAACATAGGTATAATAATGCCACGTACTTATATGTTTGAAAAAGATAAACAAATATTTATGATTTTGACAGTAATAGTTCTGGCTAAGGAAAGCCTTGGTCTCTAATTTGTCTTTATGATTCACCTCGCTTTCCTGGGAACTAAAACTGATAAAAATCATGGAAAATATTAATACTCTGCAAGAAGCAGAAATAAGATATATAGAACTAAAAGATTCTGAATTAAAAATAGAAAAAGATTGTAAGGAATTACAGAAAACAATAATCTATTACGGAAAGAAAATTCTATTAGAATTAGAACAAATAAGAAGTTTATTAGAAAAGAAACAAGATAAAGAACAGATTAAATCACAAATCACAGATCCTATAGCCTTACATTTATTAAAAATGAAAATACCAGAAAATTATAAAAAATGAGTTCTTCAGAAGAAAATTGTGATATTGATAATTTAATTACAAAAATAGGTGAAATAGATATAAATAATTCTCATAACTTTATTAATATCAAACCTGATATAAAACAAGAATTAAATCCTAATATAACATATATTCCTAGTTCATCTAGAGGACCCTTTGCAAGGGAACCTCCATTAAGAAGAAGAAATAATACTCCTGGAGCACAAACAAGAAACCCATTAGGATATGCCGGATTAACATCATTACCACAAGAAGATAATTATACTCCATTAGAAAAAATGAGAAATGAACATATAAATCCCTTTGGAATATTTTTAAATCTAGATTGTGTAAGCAATGTAGAAGAAGCAATTGATAAATGGGAAACATCTCTTAGAATAGCTGTAGAAATTAATAAGATGGATTTAACTATAACAAAAAGTTTTATTGAAAAAACACTACTTAATAGTGCCTCTAGATTCTGGCAACATATGCCTGAAGAAACAAAAAATGTGATATTATCATCAACAACCTCAGCAGATTTAATAACAGCAACAGTAGAAGCCTTCCAATTAGAATTTCATGAAGAAGGAAGATTAATTACAGACCCAACAACAATAAATAAATATTGTATTGCACTACAAAGATTACAATTATGTGATATGTGTGAAATAGAACGATATATTTGTGTTTTTCAAGATTATTATTATCATATTTATAATCAAATAGATACATGTTATAGTTATTATTTACCCTTATTCTTTTCCAAGATTCCTGATCCTTGGGGACAGAAATTGATAGACACATATAATCCTATGACTGCAGATACTTTAGGAAAAAGAATAGCACACTTAAGAAATAAACTTAGTACTTGGTGTGGAGATGCAATTTTAGCCAAAGCTACAAAAGGATTGAGAAAAAGAATTTCTTTATGTTGTGATTCACCCAAAATGCCACTTATGATAGGCTGTGACAGTCAATATTATTATGGAAAGATTAAAAGAAAATATAAAAAACGAAAACAATATAAAAAAAGAAAATATTTTAAACCAAAAAAAACAAAATACTATAAGAAAAAAGGATATAGGAAAACTCCTAAACCCACATATAGAAGAAATAAAAAAAAACCTTTTACTAAAGAATGTAGATGTTATTTTTGTAATCAATTAGGTCATTATGCAAATAAATGTCCTAAGAAATTTGATAAAAATAAAAAGAAAATAGAAATTGATGAAGACATTGAACAAATGATAAATAATGAAGAATTTATACAAATTAATGATTTTGAAGAAATAACAGATTCTGATGAAAGTATCTTCATTCTAACAGAAACAGATTATAGTGATTTTAGTGAAACAGAATAATGGATATAGCTACAAGTTCTCAAAATAATGAAGATATAGATAATCAAATAGAACATGTAGGAGAATATAAACAAGAAGTTTTAATAGATAAGAAAAAATTAAAACAAATATAAAAATAAAAGTTTAATCTATCAAATTATTCAGGATTTCATACAGGAATGTTAACAAAATTAGGAATAAAATCCAGAAAACATCATTTATATTATGGATTAAATATAAGAGAAAAAGCATTAGATATTTCATTAACGTCAAATAAAGTAATGATATCTTTACTAAATAAAAAGATATTCAAGAAAAATTAAAACAAATAAAATCAGAAATACAAAATACTCTTGGATGGATACATATTGGTGCTATACAGATAATTTTAAAATCCACATTTAAAGAAGGATTAGATACTCCAATAGAATTAGCTGTTATGGATAATAGAATAGTAAACAGAGAAGAAGCCTGTTTAGGTATTCTTAAAAGAAATTTAAGATATGAAAAATTAAAATTTAATATATATCTACGAATAGCTTATCATATTAATGACGGAGATTTTGATAAAACATTAAGTTTAATACAAGATTTTAAAAGAAAAGATTTCTTTAAACAAAACAATAGACCATACTCTATAACATATGTAATTTCATATGCAATATCTAATACACATCATTCTGATTGTTTTGTTGTTAAAGACATATTAGATTTTCCTTATTTATTCAATGAAGTTTGTCAGATAGAAATGCCTAGTTTACCAGAAATAGAAGAAATAGAGTCTAGACCAATAAATTTAGATTTACAGGATAAACCTTTACTTTTAACAGATATTATACCGTCTAGATTATCCTTTACCACCTCACATGTAAAGAGTCATCCTTTATTAAAATCTTTTGGCTCACAAAAGAATAATAATATCATAATAGCAAAAAATTATAATTTAAAAAATTATAATTTAAATGGTGAATATTATAATGGAATAGAATTCCAACCAATTAAGATTCTAATAGATACAAGAGCTAATGAAAATTATATTAGTTCTAACCTATGCAATAAATTACAAAAATATAAATTAGATAATCCTCATCAATATACAAACTTCAATGGAGATTTACATGAAATAGATGAAGCCATAGAAACTTTAATCAGATTTGGAAATGAAATTATTCCAATAAGATTACTTATAGAAAATGAAGGATTAAATACCAATTTAGAAATAATGTTAGGATTAACATTTTTAGAAATGGTAAAACCTTATCAGATAATATCTTATGGATTAAAGATAAATTATAATGGAAAATTAATATATATACCAAAATGACTAGTCCATATAGTATTTATATTCCCATAGGCTTAACTTATAAAGATTATAAGGCATAATACTTTGCTGCTTATATAGATAGTGGATCAGGATCATGTCTGAGTAAACCTCAATGTTTTCCTGAAAAATATCATCAAGATTACCCATAATCAGAGGACGTGATATTTCTAATAATGTGATAGAAATCAATAAAGGAATAGAAAACCAATAATGTTATTAGGTCAATATTTAATAAAATGTCCACCATTTTATTTTCATAATACCGGTGGTGATATCCTCTTAAGAAATAATTTTCTTCAATTATTTCATAAGATTACTTTTGATACTCTAACCAGTCAAATTATATTTAAAATTTTCAATAAATATGAATTTGTTTAGGACCACTCAGATTTTTTTTCGTGCCATGTTTTGTACCGTATTGTGTTGCACTTTATTTATCTCCTTGTGAAAACATGCCATGTTCAATCCACTAGGATAAAAAGTGGAGACTTACCCAGTGAGTTTTTGAGCTTATATCGTGTTATTTGATAGGGTATTTTCGTTTCTACTCTACACACACTTATATTCAATTTTGATTGATTAGTTGATCTCATTTAGGTTTTGCATTGAATATTTTGAACAACATCAAAGATATCATGTGTTTATCCTATGTTTTTACTGGTCCTCCCTGTTAGATGTGATGTAGGCTATGCATGTTGAACCACTAAAAACTAAATATTCATCTACCCTTGTGTGTGTTCCAATAACCATTTTGAAACCAAACACTTAGAAGTTTTTTCTTTCATCACCTACATAAATCCAAAACCAAGCTCTGAATATGAAATAGCCTTACCCTTTTAGCTTGGATCATTTTAAGATGAAAGAAAAAAATAATTGCATGGATGAAGTGTATATGAAATATGCCAAGGTAAATGTTGCTATTGTTGTGATTGTTGAAAAAGAAAAAAACAGATAAGGAAAGAAAAGAAGAAACAAAAGGAATCATGAAAAGCAGTGTGGCATAAGAATTGAAAAAAAAATAAAATAAAAAAAATGATCCATGTATTGAAAAATGTTATGTAATCTCTTAATTGATCGAAAGCTTTTCAATTCCTTTTTACCATTTCTTTCTTAACCCATCACCCAATAGCCCCATTACAACCTTAAGATCTACTGATCTTTTGGGATAACTTTAATGTAGAGGTTTTCATGTTGATATCTTATTCATAATGTTTGATTCTTTCAGTGAGATGTAATTGTGACAAAATAGTGTTTTTCAAATTGATTTTCACATACGATGTATATTCGTACTTCTTTGAGCATAAATTCTTTTCGCATGTGTTTGATGAGTGTGTTGCCTATGTTCTGAACGATTTTCGAGAGAATTATCCTAAGAGGTTTAGCGTCGAGGCGAATTCTATCCTGGTTATTTGAACACAATTGTTTTTGTTTTAAGATTCTTAGAGTGTCGGCACGTGCGTGGCAAGTGGTGCAAAATTCTGAGAGTGGATGCATTCGAATTTTACTTATTGTTTTTGCTAACTTTTATCATAATGGATTGTGTTTCATTTAGCAAATTAATTGTTTCTTAATGTTCAGAGATGCGTTTGTGGGTATCGTTGCTGGTAAACCCTCACGAGACTATAACTCGTCCACTAGGGACACCTAAGGGTTTAAAGGCTTGTGGCACATGCTAAGTACCACGTGTTACCTACGAAAATGGTTTAAGCTAGTTGTTTGTTTTCAGTTATTTGTTATTTTTGTTTTCCTTTCGTTTTGTTTACATTGTTGTTTTGTTCCAATTTTGCTCGAAGACGAGCAAAAGTTAGGTTTGGGGGTATTTGTTGGCTCCACTTCTTGATCAAAAATAGGCCTTCATTAGTACTTTTCTTTACCTTCTTTTGTCCCGTTCGCGGGTATTTATCGGATGTTTTGATGTTTTCCTTGAGTGTGCAGGTTGTTAGATTCTGTTGGTGACTGCGGTAGATTTCAACCTAATATATGCATTAAATTTCCGCCCGTTTTTGCTGCTTCGTGAAGACTGCTTTCCATAGATTCCAGAGAAACTCGCGACTTTCTCGCGTGTTGGTCAAGTCGCGAGGGCAAAACTTAAGAAAAAGGACTGAGACACACGCGACTTGCGGGCAAGTCGCGAGGACCAAATTTCCAGCCAGAGACTGAGACACACGCGACTTGGACTCGCGACTTGCTCGCGAGTTGCCAAGTCACGAAGGCAAGAAAAATCCAGCGGAAACCCAAGACTCACTTGTGCAGCTGTCTATCTTTTGGACGCTGCCATTTATTCTACAAGATGAATTGGGTTGAAAGCCTTATATTTCTGGAAAGGTCCAGATGTCCCCTTTACGGAAAATTTTACGGTTCGTGATTCTGAGGTTTCTAAAGGAAGTTATGCTCACTTTCACAACAGTGCGCAACTCGCGACTTGGTCAAGTCACAAGTCAACTCGCGAAGATCAATTTCAGCTGTTTTTAGCCGAGACACTCGCGACTTGAGTCAAGTCGCGAGTATGCCTGGAAAGCCCAAAAACAACCTGTGAGTATGCCTGGAAAGCCCAAAAACAACCTGTTATAAAAGGAAAACTTGAGAGAAAGAGGGGGATTCGGACTAGAGTTCGGCTAGGGCTCAAAACAGACCACCAAGAGGAGAAAAAAAGAGAGAAGAAGAGGTAAAGGAAGAGAAGAAGATCACATTGGAAACAAGAGGATTCGCATTCGATCCTCGAGCCAAAATCTCACTATCATGCTTGGATTTAGAGAAAGTGGAAGCTAGACGAATTTCCAACAGGAGGAGGACGAGAGTTCATCACACCTAGAGTTTTTCTATCCCTTTCCTTCTTTATTTTCTTGCTTGTAACTCTCTTTATTAATTGAAAAAACATGTTTGGTTGTAAATCTTTGATTATGACTTAAACTTGTAAGTTAAGGTTTTGATGAATCCTTTCCTTGAAAGTTGAATGGATTGATAGTTTGATTTATTGTGATTGATTATTATTTTGTTAAGTGACATTATTAATCTTAATGCTTTTGAATGTAATGGTCTGCATTTAATTGATATTATGGTTGTGTGTTATGAACTGAGAGGTGACGCCCACAACGTGCTCGATGTAATGTTTACCATAGGTAGAATTAGATAGAGATATGCTAATTTACTTGTGTGATCATATATGTGTTTATGATTCTTAATAAATTGTTATACATGCGATAATCATCGAGAGATAGATATTGATATGTAATAATAACTCCGGCATAATTCGAGAGAATATGTTGGTTAAATTAGATAAACACGATCATCAATATTGATAATTAAATTGCAATAATGTGCTTTCATGAAACTCAACTGGATGGATTAGGTGAATTCAAATACCCTTGTTAATCTCCCATATTGGTCGTTTGAATTATTTTTATGTTTATGTATTTTCATCTTTAATTTTCTTCTTACAAACTATTTTGATTTATTCAAATAAATATAGACTTGATTAATTTAGTACTTAATACATAATATCCCTGTGGAGACGATAATTTACTCACACTTTATTACTTGTGCCGACCTGTATACTTGCAGGTACAAAAAGGTGTAACAGTTAGGATATATATTGTCTATTTGATAAACTCAGGATTCTTCCCACGGGGATTCGATACAAAAGAGATTTCAAACCATTCACCACAGACTTAAAAGTCTTCTCCATCCAAAACAGTCATCCATCTTTTGAAATTTTCAAAACCACTCTCTTGTCCTATTGTGCAGATAACCACGCACTGTTCAAACATCCATATCCACTTTGGCACAATTCCTGGTTTGTTTATTAAGCTTCCTTTTAAGCTTAACGAAGATGTTAACCCAACCAAAACTTCCCATCCTGATATGTCTCTTACAGACCTTTATCTGGCCCGTCAAGAATGTGAAACCCTTCTACAACAAGGCCTTATTGAACCCACATCCTTTTCTTGGGCTTGCCAAGCTTTTTACGTTGAAAAATGTTCTGAAAAACTCTAAGGAAAAAAGATACTTGTTATTGATTACAAACCCTTAAACAGATTCCTTCAAGATGACAAGTTTCCTTTACCCAAAACCTCTACCCTATTAGTCCATTTAGCCAAAGCTCATTTGTTTTCAAAATTTGATCTAAAAGGTGCTTTCTGGCAATTGGGTATTCATCCTGCAGACCATCCCAAAATAGCCTTTGCATTCTTAATGCTCAATATCAATGGAAAGTTTTATCCTTTGGGTTAAAAACTGCTCCTTCCCTATTTCAAAAGGCTATGACTCGCATCTTTCACTCTATCCTTCACAGTACCCTGATATATATTGATGATATTTTGCTATTCAGTTCAACAGATGGTCTCTCCTTTCCCAATTCTGTGACATCATCAAACAATATGGCATAATACTTTCGGAAACGAAAAGCTTTATTGCCCAACAGGAAATTAATTTTCTGGGTATGCACATTTCCCATGGCACATATTCTCCTGGTCCACACATTGCCCATGAATTATTAAAGTTTCCCAACTCACAACTGTCCCGTGAACAAATTCAACAGTTCCTTGGTACAGTTAACTACATCCGTTATTTCATCCCTCATGTTGCCCAATAAACCTCCCTTATCCAGTCTTTTGAAAAAAGATACCCCCACCATGGGGCCCAGAACACACTCAAGCTGTCATCCACTTGAAAAAGATAGCTAAAAAGCCACCACCACTACAATTCATCAGAAGGACTTCGCATCCTTCAAACTGATGCATCAGTACTGGGGTTTATTGCACCTTGAAGAAAAAGACAAGAAACGATACTACTGTGCCCATGCCAGTGGTTTTTTTAAGCCGTCCCAACAACATTACCATACAATCTACAAGGAGATTCTTGCTGTCAGAAATGGTATTGAAAATTTTGATTTTTATCTCAGAGGACATACATTTAAAGTAGAAATTGACAATTCGTCATTTCCACGTGTCCTGGATTTAAAGAACAAGGTCCCTCCTGGTCCTTTGTTACTACGACTCAAGTCTTGGTTTGAAAGATATGATTTTCATACCTCTCATATAAAAGGATCCTAGAACATCATCCCAGACATGTTTTCTTATCCAAAAGCACATCCAGCTTATTTCCACCTCCTCTGTCATACCAGTCATTATTCCCTTTCACCAAATATGACTGCACCTTTCTATGAGCCCTCCTACATTCTTAACCTTTCAGCAAAACAACTACTTTCTTTCCCGCCTGAATTCAACATTTTCCTTCTCACCAGCCTACTTCCCATGAGGTCCGACAGTTCGCCTCAAACCACCTTTATCACTATCTTCATCTTCTCCATAATGAAGAGGACTATCACCATGTAACTAGGCCTAATAAACCATTTATCACTCCATTCCATCTTCGTCCTTATCAAATTTTCCAAAATACCCTTTGGTATCTCTAGTGTATCTGTCCTTTACTCACACCCTGTTATCCTACCCCTCATGCAAACCTCTAAACACCTCCATAATCCATCCAATGAGAATTCCCTCCTTTAGACTTTCCTTCAGTGGTTCTACCCTCTCTCTTAGTGGCGTAACAAAATCATTTCATTAATTGGTTTCCATAATATCTGGAAAATGGACGATTACATGAGTAATAAACTGTCATGTATTTTTATCTTTCACAGGCCATATTTGTCTAACCCTGAAACAAAATTGTTATGGTCTCTTAATCATGTATATGAATATCAGACAGTTTATGATCTTGATATCCAATGGCCACAGATCAAGGTTTCACTAATTAACTTTCTTTATGAACTCAATCATGTGGATCCTAACTACCCTGATAAAGTCTTTATCCTTCCTTCCACACACTCACTTCGTGGTTACTTTCCAAGACTCTCAAGACCCTATGGAGCTTCGATCCTGATTTTGATCTAGATGCTCTACACTATTCACAGCCTCCTCCTGATATGACACTGGGCCATCCAAACCCTGGTTACAAATCTCTTATCGGCGACACGACTCAAGTGATACAGATATACCAACAACAATCTGTCTCCTTCCCAGAACTCGATGTGATGACTCATGTTACGCCCTTTGTGTACCCGCAAGTATACGGGGTCGGCACAAGTAATATAGAATAATGAGTTCTGATTATCGTTCCCACGAGGACGATTGATAATTGAATACTGAAAATAACCACGCCTAATGCTATCTAGAATACTAATTCAAGATTTGTGATGAGTAACTTGTAACTAAAGCAATTAATAAGCTATAACTATTATGAAATTCTTATCAGAGGTAAAAGGAATTAGGGAATCCGATTTCACCAACTAATCCTTATGATGTAAGATAACTATGACTTAATGTTCAAGTCAACAATTGATGATCATGTTATACATTTATCCGAAGTCCTCTCTCAAGGTAAATCGAACCTATTCAACATATACTAACACTCTATCTCTCGATGACTGTTAACTATATGAGAATGCAATGAACACGGAAACATATTTAATCACATAACTCACACCAATATATCTCTATTTGGTTCCTAAGTTATGGTGTTGATTTATCGAACACGTTGTGAGCGTCTTCTCTCGGTAATTAACTCACAACAATAAAATATTGGATATTGGTGATCAAGCAATACACAATCAATAAAGCATTAAATCAACACTCAATTAAATAACTTAATTCACCCAAGCATATATTAATCTCAATCATAATTCATAGTAAGATCCATCATCATCCCTAGTATAGGGAATTAGTTCATACTTAAGAAATAAGAATACATATTAAGTTTTATCAAGAGTAACATCAATAACAAAAGACTAAGGAGAAGATTGTGATAGAAAAACTCTAAACGGTTGGACTCTCGTCTGAACCCGATTGATAGAGTTTCCCGTGCACAAATCTGACTCCTGCGAGTGATTGAAGTCGTCCGATGAGGTAATCCTGATGGCTAGTCTCCTAGGCCGCCTTCTCTCTTCTTATTCCTCATTCTTTCTCTCTTCCTTCTGTTTTCTGATAATTCTCGATCCCCCTTCTCAAAATCACGTTTTCCTCTTATACTGACAGCTAGGGTTGCCACTTACACGTCACTCGCGACTTGGCAACTCGCGGGCCAAGTCGCGAGTCAACTCGCGTGTGCATCGGCCTTGGCTGGAATTTTGCTTTCGCGACTTGACCAACTCGCGAGTAAGTTGCGGGTCAAGTCGCGTGTGTCTCGGTCCCTGACTGCTTTGATGGTCATCGCGACTTGACCAACTCGCGAGTAAGTCGCGGGTCAAGTCACGTGCATCTCGGTCCGTTCGCTGGATTTTTGGCCTCGCGAGTTGGTAAGGTTGCGAGCAAGTCGCGACCCCAACTCGCGAGTCTTCTCTGGAAGAGCTGAAATGCAGTCTTCGAACTATGGCGAGCATTGAGTCGACATTCATGACTCGTTTTGGCTGAGATCAACTGAAATCATCAACATAACCTATCAACCTGCAAACTCAATAAACCCATCAAATATCTCCCATAATCGCTCTAAACTAGACAAAAGCACGGGTGAATGAAGTTCCATTTCCGACAAGAAATGGTGCCAACCACTCACCAGTCACCCAGCTCAGCAGATTCCCACTTATCCAAAAATAATTTGCTTTTCCTGTTCGGTTTTGTCTTTTGTACTTTTGGAACGTCACTTGTGACCTTACTTTTGCATTATTTTTGCTTTAGCATTTTTTTTTTTAAAAAAAAAAAAGTTGTTTGTCCATTGTAATTATGTATTTACTTTTATCTGGTTGTAATTATAGTATTTTTGGATCCAAAGAGTTTGCTCTACCTTTATAAGGTTAGACACTCTCAAGTTTGGGATCAACGAGTCTTCATCTTTGTAACATAGTGTGAACTCAATAAACCTTGTTTGCTTAAACTCTTCTCTTTCTTTCCTGAAAACCCTCAGTTTATTTTAATTATGATGGGATCCTGCTGCACTATTCAAGTATGCTCTGTGCTTGCCTCCGGTGGAAGATCCTGCACATCATAACGGATATACAGTT